>OW285241.1:65545884-66908785 GCA_935421215.2 Melolontha melolontha | reverse complement strand
ACCCTCACCCTCACCCTCACCCTCACCCTCACCCTCACCCTCACCCTCACCCTCACCCTCACCCTCACCCTCACCCTCACCCTCACCCTCACCCTCACCCTCACCCTCACCCTCACCCCTCACCCTCACCCTCACCCTCACCCTCACCCTCACCCTCACCCTCACCCTCACCCTCACCCTCACCCTCACCCTCACCCTCACCCTCACCCTCACCCTCACCCTCACCCTCACCCTCACCCTCACCCTCACCCTCACCCTCACCCTCACCCTCACCCTCACCCTCACCCTCACCCTCACCCTCACCCTCACCCTCACCCTCACCCTCACCCTCACCCTCACCCTCACCCTCACCCTCACCCTCACCCTCACCCTCACCCTCACCCTCACCCTCACCCTCACCCTCACCCTCACCCTCACCCTCACCCTCACCCTCACCCTCACCCTCACCCTCACCCTCACCCTCACCCTCACCCTCACCCTCACCCTCACCCTCACCCTCACCCTCACCCTCACCCTCACCCTCACGCTCACCCTCACCCTCACCCTCACCCTCACCCTCACCCTCACCCTCACCCTCACCCTCACCCTCACCCTCACCCTCACCCTCACCCTCACCCTCACCCTCACCCTCACCCTCACCCTCACCCTCACCCTCACCCTCACCCTCACCCTCACCCTCACCCTCACCCTCACCCTCACCCTCACCCTCACCCTCACCCTCACCGTCACCGTCACCGTTGAGAGACACTCGTTCCAAACAAAATTTGACAATTTTACAGTTACACATTTTAGTACTAGATTTATGTTAGCATGACTGTACAATATATTGGTTTTCTTAATCTTAGCGTCAAGACTTTTAATAAACATGTAACGGGTGTTCAAAGACATTCGAAGTCAAAGTAGTCCTTGAAAATATGAAGTCATGTCTGATATAGATTGATACATTTACTTAATACAATTTTATAGGTTATCGTTAGAGAACCGACACGCTTACCACCCAGTGCAGTACTGGCGAAAGGCAGCATTTCTAAAATATTTAATTTTATTTATATAATTGGAAAACGAACGGGTGGTGATCTATAAAATTACGAAATACATATTTATTTGTTGAAAAGTTGTATTTATAAAGTTTTTAATTTTATTTATATAATTGGAAACCAAACGGGTGGTGATCTATAAAATTACGAAGTACATATTGTAGTGGATTTTTCTATACAGAGAGAGAGAATAAGATGGAAGATTTAAATTATGTACAACAGTTGAATTTTATTAATATTTATTATATTTGTAATTATATTTTTGACTGACTCTGTATGTTTATTAGTTTAAACGTATGGATGCGGACAGTTGTGGTACTATTGAAGTAGATGTAGGAATTTTTTGCGGAAAATTTTGTTAGAGATATCAAGACTTCCAAAGTGACCGGTAGTAGAGGATAAGAAGCTCATTTTTTATTCTCTGTTTTAAGTAAAATCGGGTTTTTAATTTTGTTTATGCATTTATTAATGTGCATGTAATGTTATTTCGATTTTTACGAGAGTTGGTGATCTCGTTGTGAAATAAGTATGATATCTCTCATGTAGTTTTTTGTGTTATCAGTGCATAGATCTATGTAAGTTCGATAAAAATATTTAATTTATATAATTGATACTACGATTATTTTGCTTATTATAATAATAATTTTGTGTATTATTTGTGATAATTTTGATATTTGAAGTAGTATATGAGTATTAGAGAAAATTGTCATGTTTCTTTTTTAGTGGAGTTTTTCTTCAAGATAATATTCTAGAACGTTTTAAATTCAGGTTGGATTTTTTTTTAGTTGTGGGTTGAATTTTGTCGTGTTTTATTTGCGCATGACTGTAAGCCAATTTACGCGGTTTCAATAACTTTGTTGTTTTTGACATTTGAAATTGTAGGGGTTAAAGTAGAGGTCAAACTTGACAAATTTCTCCATTATTTATTAATTTTATGTTTGTTCGAGAGTCACAGGGGGTTTTTCTCTTTGTGCGAGTCATTATTCATAAAGAGTCTTTCCTCCTTATGCTACTGTTAATTTGGCTTTAGCTCCCTATACATTCGATAAAGGGATTTTTTTTTTCTTTTGTAAATAAAAAAATTGTAAATTAGTTAACTGAGTCTTTTATTAACATTTATTGTTTTACTTCTAACATAACCTGGCCCCATCTGAGAAGAGCGACCCGTGAGAAGTGAGTTCAAGGAATCTACTAGACTGAACAGCGGGAAGCATAAGTTGTAGTGTGAATAAAAAAATTAATAAGCAATTAAAAGCACATTCCACTGCATAATTTTGGCAGCCCAACGTGTCGGCGAATGAGAAAAGGAATTATTAATGAAATTATAAGCAAATAATTTGGAAATACACGCTAATTTATAATTTTGGCAGCCCAACGTGTCGGCGAATGAGAAAAGGAATTATTAATGAAAGTATAAGCAAATAATTTGGAAATACACGCTAATTTATAAATTTGGAGAGTACAAAGTGTGAGGTGAATATAACAAAATTAAAAGAGTTATATTGAAGAAATAGAAAGTAATTACAAGCAAAATGGATGGTATTTCGAATGTAAATGAATGGAGACAGCCACCACTAATTGGCAGTCAAGAGTCGTTAGAAGGTGCGAGTGCAGGTATAAGTAACCTTAATCTAAATCCCATACATGAAGCAGGGCAGGAAGGTGGTAACAGTAAAAAGATAATGGACATGATGCAAACAATGACACAAATGATAATGAATATCATGCAACAAAAACATAAGGAGATGGAACGGATGATACAACAAAATCACAATGAAATAAAACAACGACCGGAGGATATAGAGAGAAAATTGGAAGAGATAGTGGATCAAATAGTACCAATAAATAGCAGTAAACAAGCAGATAAAGAAATTATAATAGATGAGTCATTTCCGTTAATAAACGAACGAAGCACACAACAAAACACTGTTAGCGTTGATCAATTCTTAGAAGAAAAGGAGAAAAGAGAATGGCAGGAACAGAAAATGACGTATATGCAGAAACAAATTGAACAAGTGAGAAAAGAGAAGAGTGAAGCGAGTGTGCCTGTGTTCATCCCTGTACCAGTACAAAATGAACCAATGCCGAAATTTTATGGTATGGCAAATACAAATCCTATGGGTTTTCTGAAAAAATTAAAAGAAAGTCTAGAAGATGTGCCGGGGGACCAAAAGAAGCTCCAAAAGATAGGGAACTGTCTCAAGGACGATGCGATGACCTGGTGGGACATGATCTCGGATGAGGTGAAGACGATGGAGGAGTTCGAGGTCAGATTTACCAGTCAATTCTGGGGAACAACAAGACAAACGAGGGTAAGAAATGATTTATTAGTTGGTAGATATAATAATAATAGTAATGAGTCACGAGCGTCGTATGTTATGAGGAGACATTCCATTTTAAAGTATCTGCAACCTAAAATTAATGATAGAGATCTAATATGTCAATTAAGTACCCATTTTGATGCACAAATTAGTCAGGCAGTAGCCATTCAAAACATTAGTGACATGCAACAGTTTATTGAACTTTTAAAAAGAGTAGATGATATGGAATATGGCAAAAGATATCAGAGTAATTATATAGAAAGAAATGTTAATAGAATTCCATATTCTAGAATAGAAAATAACAATAATAATAAATATTCAAGTCCTCAACGAGTAAATAATTATGGCAATAGAAATAATAGAATGGCTTCACCAGAGACAATAAACAATAATAGTAAAGATATTAGATGCAATTATAATTTAGAAAGAATAAATAGCAATAATTATCATAAAGAAGTTAGTAAAGAAACTATGGTAGATAATAAAAATTATAAAGGTAATAGATACAAAAGTATTAGACTTATAGGTAACCACAAGGGGACTAGATTTAAAGGTCCTCGACCTGAGTTTAATAAAGAAATAGACGTAACGAGAGAAATAAATAAAAACTTGTTTACAGTCGGAAATTTTATATAGGCCCAACATGTATAATTGTTGTAAACTATTAAAATTGAATATGCGAGAAATTATGATTATTGCCTTTATTAAATTTATTGGAAGTTGATGAACTAGGATATAAATAAAATTTGGAAATGTTATAGGAGTTGATATAGGATATTGAAATAAACTTAACGTAAAGGATAATTAGAATTAAATTATTAGTATAAGAAGAGGAATTAGAGGTAAAATAAAAAGGTGTTTACAAAATTTCGTCGATGATATATGAAATAAATATATGATATATTTGGAGTGAAAATGTAAGTGTATTTATAAAAAAAAATTTCGTCGGTATATTTAAATAAAATTTCGTCGTTATATGAAAAAAGTTGTTATGATTGAAATACAGATATATATATATATATATATATATATATATATATATTGTTGAAATAAAAGTATGGTAATTATGAATTTATAAAAAAGAATTATTGGCATGTGAAAAGGTAAATGAATAAATATATTTGATTATGATGGTATACGAATTGCTGATTTAATTGACATGGTTATGAATAGGATTAAGTAAATGGATATATACAGGATGAGTTATGATAAAATTATTGTTGATATAATTAAAATTAATTAGAATTATCTGCGTATAAAAAATTGTTGATTATGGGAATTGCGTTGTAAGAAAAAATTAAAATTATATAATATATAGGAAGAAGAAATTAAGCTTATGATATTATTATTATTGTTATTATTATTATTATTATTATTGCTTGGGAATTAATGGTGTTATGAATTTGTTTATTATGATGATCTGGTATATGAGATTTTGATACTATGTTTTCTTTTATCTATGAAAATTCGTTGGAGATGTTCATGTCCAGGAGATCGAGAGTGTGCTCGAATATTCGACGATGATGACTGTTACTTCGGCGTGTTCCTTCGTCTACGATATATGTAACGAAGCCCATTCGATAATGTCCAGCAAAATGACATTAATCAATAAATTATGTCAAGCAAAACGACATAACAGATAACATGTCTTAAGTCAAATAAGACGTTTATATTCATAAAAATTATATACAGAATGTATATTGAGATGTTGAAACCGTTTGTCACACTACAGCATCAGAACGAGGATGATCCTGTTCAACAAAAATGCAACATGTTAGTGCGGGGAACTAAGACAGGGTGCGACACTGTCTTAAGTGGTAGTGCTGAAATTTATCCTTGAAAAAAGATCAGGGATGTTCTGACTTTGTTCTCGGATAAATTTGGGGATTGTGTAGTGGATTTTTCTATCCAGAGAGAGAGAATAAGATGGAAGATTTAAATTATGTACAACAGTTGAATTTTATTAATATTTATTATATTTGTAATTATATTTTTGACTGACTCTGTATGTTTATTAGTTTAAACGTATGGATGCGGACAGTTGTGGTACTATTGAAGTAGATGTAGGAATTTTTTGCGGAAAATTTTGTTAGAGATATCAAGACTTCCAAAGTGACCGGTAGTAGAGGATAAGAAGCTCATTTTTTATTCTCTGTTTTAAGTAAAATCGGGTTTTTAATTTTGTTTATGCATTTATTAATGTGCATGTAATGTTATTTCGATTTTTACGAGAGTTGGTGATCTCGCTGTGAAATAAGTATGATATCTCTCATGTAGTTTTTTGTGTTATCAGTGCATAGATCTATGTAAGTTCGATAAAAATATTTAATTTATATAATTGATACTACGATTATTTTGCTTATTATAATAATAATTTTGTGTATTATTTGTGATAATTTTGATATTTGAAGTAGTATATGAGTATTAGAGAAAATTGTCATGTTTCTTTTTTAGTGGAGTTTTTCTTCAAGATAATATTCTAGAACGTTTTAAATTCAGGTTGGATTTTTTTTTAGTTGTGGGTTGAATTTTGTCGTGTTTTATTTGCGCATGACTGTAAGCCAATTTACGCGGTTTCAATAACTTTGTTGTTTTTGACATTTGAAATTGTAGGGTTAAAGTAGAGGTCAAACTTGACAAATTTCTCCATTATTTATTAATTTTATGTTTGTTCGAGAGTCACAGGGGGTTTTTCTCTTTGTGCGAGTCATTATTCATAAAGAGTCTTTCCTCCATATGCTACTGTTAATTTGGCTTTAGCTCCCTATACATTCGGTAAAGGGATTTTTTTTTTCTTTTGTAAATAAAAAAATTGTAAATTAGTTAACTGAGTCTTTTATTAACATTTATTGTTTTACTTCTAACATAACCTGGCCCCATCTGAGAAGAGCGACCCGTGAGAAGTGAGTTCAAGGAATCTACTAGACTGAACAGCAGGAAGCATAAGTTGTAGTGTGAATAAAAAAATTAATAAGCAATTAAAAGCACATTCCACTGCAATATGTATTTGTTGAAAAATTGTATTTTTAAAGTTTTTAATTTTATTTCTATAATTGGAACATTTTTATTTGTTTATTTTGTCGTTCAAGTTGAGTAAAGGAGTATTAATATTGACTAGCAATAGTTTCTCAAGGTTTTCTTCTGTCAATTTTGTTCTCTTTGAATTAAGTACATCCTTATAAATAGAAAACGTCCTTTCTACATCGCAACTGGTTATAGGTGCATACTGGAAATATTCTTTTATTTCTTCATATTTAGCCGTTAGATTTTGTGGAATTTTCTCCATACATAATTGCTGCAATGTAATTAAATCTGGATTTCTATTAAGAATTGCTTCAAACTTTTGCCAAAGGCCACATCCGAAGTCACTTGGAATACTTTTCAAATTATTAACAGCCACATCTAATGTGGTTAATCCGTCATTTAATTTGAGATTTCGATTTTCAAAATAAGTGATTATTTTTGGCAATTTTCCAAAGTGTTCGTGAAGAAAGTACAACTGATTTTTTAAATTTGGGATTTGTGTGAGCTCCTTGCACTCACCAATACTTCTAGCATCCTCCTTTAGCAATTTAGAAATTCTCAGCATAATAACTAGTAACTTCCAGCCATGTTCCCCATCTATTTATTACTGGAGTTGGAGGCAGTGACAGAGATGGAAATTTTTCCCTGAAAAGAGCTACTCTCAATAGTGCTTTTCTGAAAACTTTTTTAAAAGCTGATACAAGTCTATCAACTTCCGGAAAAGTGTCTCTGATATATTCACAGATTCTGTGGAGAGCATGTGCTACACAAGTAATATGCAGCATATTTGGATATGTTTTCTTCAATAGTCTGCCTGTTTTTAACATATACGCAGCACTATCACTGACAAATAAAAGTATTTTTTCTTTGTACGTGGCGTCCGAATGAAGCATTTTTTGCATATTCTCCTTAATGGTTTCAGCAACTGTTTCCGCATCAACTCTATTTATAACACTTGTTGCTATTACATATGAGTTATAGGGAATAGTTGGATATAGTACACCAGCTACAACATTTACCACACAGCGTCCTAACATATCCACCGTTTCATCGACGCTTATCCATATGTATTGATTTAAAAGATGGCTTCTAATGCGTTCTACTGTTCTCGTATAGCACCTAGAAACATAATATTTGCGTAAAGTTGATTCATCAGGAACATTTCGACCAGTATATTTTTGAAGACATATTTTTAAAGTGGGATTGCTAAGTTTATTTAATGGAATATTAGCCGCCATAAAAGTTTTACAGAGTTCAGATGTGTTTGCGATCCTAAGTTACGAATTTTTGACGATATTTTACGGATTTTGTAATAAATTTCGGAATCACTGACAATGGACATACAATCAGTATGTTCGTCAATCCACCTCGCCATTGTTTTACAATGCCGTTCTCGACATTCTTCCATATCATGTCTGAAAAAGTAACTTAAACAATGCTCTAGATCTAAATAAATGAAAACTAAAAATGTGTGCGTAAGTTATTGAAACTGAATGAAATTCAATGCACACGATTCAAGCAAACGATATTAAACAGGATCTATTACAAAAATTACGATGTAATTAACAGTTAAAACTATGAAAACAAGAAACTTACTCACAGCTCTTTATTTATCTTACCAAATATAAACTAATAAATAAAATACATTATAAAAACCCCGCTTCTATCTACGCTCATGAAAACACTTTAAAAAACACTATATTCTCCGAATCCATTGTTGCCCATTGTTATCGCGGCGAGACCAGGTGTCCGAGTAAGTCAAACAAATACTTCATTGAATTACGCCGGGATGTACTGAGCGACGTTATACACAATTCCAATTGCCGATTGCGTTTTATGGAAATTGCGTCCGTTCTTTAGTTATCATACACGCAAATGTCAGTTTATGTCGAAATATATTACTTTAATATGCCATATTAATTAATATAAACTAGTCAAATTCCAAATTAATTATTTTGATATTTTAGAGAATTCTTGCTGAACAATAGCACCTCTTCATGCGATAACTGGAAAAAATTACATAATCCAATTAATATGCTATTCATTCTTGTGTAATAAAGCTCATCTAATCTGTAGTAACATGTAAAAAGACAATGCAGAATTAAGAGGAAATAACTTTACATGTAAAGGTTTTATTCATCTTATAGTGACAATGGTATCTAGTTATAGTACTAGTTTAATATATTAACATTCAATAAATTATTGTAAGAAATAGCTTAAAATAAATTTGAAACAAATAAATTGTTTGTAGAGTCCTTAGATTACAACCTTATAATAAATATCATAAATTGTAGTTGTATAAATTACCAACAATAATGACCATAATTATAAAAGATGTTCCAAGCATTTTACGCACCTCCTCCGAATGCTACTAAATACATTTTGCAGTATGGGACTATTTCTAATTTCACTAATTTTATTTATAATTCTGTCTTGGAGATCTATATAATCTTGCACTGGTACTTGATAAATTGAATTTTTTTAAAAAAAGGCCATAAATAGTAATCACACGGTGTAAGATCACAAGATCTTGGAGGAAATTCATGATCGCTGTTCAAACTAATTAAACGATTTCCAAACACTTCTTATAACATATTCATTGTTTCCCCCGCTGTGTGAGCTCTAGCACCATTTTGTTGAAAGTATTCCAAAGCTAGTTCATCATCGCGAAGTTGATTAAAGAAAGGCAATAGTATTTCCTGTCGATATCTTTCTGCAGTCAAGGTACCATTAAAAAAAATAGGACCAATAATCCTTCTTCTACTTATAGCGCACCAAACACCAACTTTCTGAGGATGTAAAGGAGCTTCAACATAAAAATTATTGGGCTTTGTATCACTCCACATTCTCATGTTTTGCGAGTTAACATATCCACTAACATGAAACCATGCTTCGTCTGAAAAGAAAGTTTTGTCTAGGACATCATCATTAAAATTATTTGTAAACCATTCGCAAAATACTACTCGTCGCGGATAATCAATATCGAGGATTTCTTGCAAACAAGTTATACGATATATGAATAACTGTAAATCTTCTTTTAAAACTTTATGGCAAGAACCAACTGATAACCCGGTTTGTTGAGCAAGAGTTCTTACTGAAGCTTTAGGGGCATCAGTCATTATTTCTCTAACATTCCCAATCACTTCTTCTGTCCGGACTTTTGGCGTCCCACACTAACAGTTTGTCGAAAAACTGGAACAATTCTGATTAGTGTACACTGAAAAGTATTATAATCAAAAGCAAGGTTGGGAAATTCATCTAGAAATTCTTCCAAACAAGCTTGAATTGAATACTTCCACTGGCCATCGATCTTTTGACCATTTCGAAAATATGCTTCAACCATGAATGCTTTGTGTACGTTAGTAAATACCATTTTTAAAATTAAAAAATATGAATTAGTATCTTCGATATTAGATTCTGACAATTTTTGACAGACAACAGTTGACATTTAATAATTATTACAAATCAGATACTTAAGTAAAGATATACGATTTTTTGTTCAGAGCCCACTTGACTTCGAATGTTTCTGAACACCCGTTATAACATAAAATGCTTTGCGTTCCTGAATTGTCAATTGAATAACTTATATACATTATTATGAAAGGTTAACGTCGTCATTATCAGTCAGAAATAACAAATGTCAATAACAATATAGCTAATGTTACATTGATGCCAATTCTACATTCTACTTGACTTTCTACATCATTGTACCTGCAAAACCAAATCCAATTTAAATGACTTACTTCATAAGCTGCATGTGTACAGGAATAAATTATTTAAATAACAACAAAATGATTTATTTAGTAGTTGATTAAATTAACACCAAAAACGGAGAAGAAAAAATGGAGATATAAACAATTACTTCTAATTTACTATGCCAACAATATCTGTAAAATAAAATTTGAATATAATATTTAACAATAACTCAAGAATGCTTTTTATCTATTCTTATTTCTATAATTTTTCGAATGACAGTGATATCAAAGGTCTTCGTACTTGGGCATGTATGGTAGAGGTTTAAATCCTAAAACTTTTACATTTATTACTTTTTCAAAAAATTAGAAATATCAATTTATTCACGTTGTATTTCCTTTTGAAAGTGATTGACACTGTTCTCTAACTGCTGGCGCTTTTGTTTTAGGCGGTGTAAGCGAACCTCAATATCTCTCTCCTTGCATATTCCAAATATATTTGTTTCATTAATTCTGGAAAGGAACAATATACTGTTTAATATTTCATTGTCCTAATCTTTTTATCATTTACATTTCATTACATTCACAGTATTCATAGTATCTAACTTGAAATCGAAAACAATTCGAGAGCAATTAAAATGTATATCCCAAAAATAAAGGTCTTACATATACCGGGTACGGCAATAGTGTGTCGGCGGAGCTTAGCATGAAAACTAATAAAGTTGTAGCAATGAAATTTAACGTACACATGTAATATGCTACAGTGCATTTTCTATTTTTATTTATATATTTACAGGGTGTTCCAATATTTCCGCAACCACTTTCAATTTTTTTTTTAATAGATTGCTATACTTTCTTGTTATTATGATGATAGCCACCCAAATTATCTTTACAATTATTTATGACAATGTGCACTTACAACTGTTAGTTTTGGTTTCATTGCAAATTTTGTTAAAATCTTGACAGTTGCATTTTAAGTCTTAGCCTGAAAATGGATGCAGTGCCTCACGTATCTCTTTTGTTACCAGTTTATGGACTAACACGTTATATGTTTTGAGGGTGAACAACGTGACAACATATACAGGGTGTTAAATATGTTGTGCCAAAGTTATCGAAGTTTAAAGGCTATTTTCTCTTTTTTTTTTAATTAAACCTATAATTTTTTTATTCAGCAAATTCCTTGTAAAATTGCTGTTAAAATGGTACCAATAACATAATACTTATTTCTTGTATTTTCGAAGTTATAACCCTTTATAAACCCTAACACGTTATATGTTTTGAGGGTGAACAACGTGACAACATATACAGGGTGTTAAATATGTTGTGCCAAAGTTATCGAAGTTTAAAGGCTATTTTCCCTTTTTTTTTTTTAATTAAACCTATAATTTTTTTATTCAGCAAATTCCTTGTAAAATTGCCGTTAAAATGGTACCAATAACATAATACTTATTTCTTGTATTTTCGAAGTTATAACCCTTTAATGGGATATACCTATGTTTATTATATTAAATATGAGGTGCTGCATCTAATAGTTGGTTGGTTGGCCATGAAATAATATTAAGCAAAAATTGCTGTGTAACCAAACGTCAAATATCTATTTAAAAATTTTCGTATAAAGTGTTTTTCTGTAGTTCCTCTTTGCTGTAATAGCGTTTAATTGTTATAATTTAAGTTCGGCTAGTTAATTATCAATTTCTGTTTGTGCGTTATTAGTTGTTATCTTGTAGTCAGTTATATCGTTTTGTTGTCATTATTTTTTATTTTCATGCCGTAATAGTTTATAGATGTGTTTCTTTAGAACGAATTTTTCGAACGAGGAGCTAATAGACATGGTATTTGTTCTTGGCGCTAGCAATAGAAATCCACTTTTGGCATCAAGAACATATGCTATGGAGTATCCTCACCGAAGAGCACCAGATATTAAGACGTTTGAAAATTTGTTGACAAGGTTTCTTCGGACGGGTTCAGTGAATTATGTCAAACATGAAAGAACTAAGACTATGGTTACAGAAGATAATGAAGTGACAGTCGTCCAGTCCGTTGTAGAAAATCCGCGCGTATCTACAAGGATAATTTCGAAAGAACACGGGATAGGAGTCACTGCTGTAAGAAGGATTTTAAAAAAACATAAATTTCACCCTTACAAAATTGAAAATCATCAAGCCTTATTACAAACGGATTTTGAAAGGAGACTTGTTTACTGTGAATGGCTTCTTTTCCAATTACGACAAGATCTAACTTTTCTAAATCATGTGCTTTTCACAGATGAAGCAACATTTGCTAATTGTGGAATAAGAAACAGAAAAAATTCTCATAATTATGACACTAGAAACCCTCATTGTGCAACCCATTTTATACCAACAAAAATGGAGTGTTAACACCTGGGGAGGCATCATAGGAAACACTATTATAGGTTCATTATTTTTTAATACTACTTTAAATTGTGAAATCTACACAAATTTTCTACAAAATAATTTACCATTGCTGTTAGAAGGCCTACCAGATAACAAGATAACATCATAAGGAGATTGTGGTACCAACATGATGGTGCACCTGCACATTACGGTGCTGCTGCAAGAGCACATTTAGATAGGGTATTCACCGATAGGTGGATTAGGAAAGGAAGCTTTATAAGCTGGCCACCGCGATCACCAGATGTAACCCCTTGTGATTTCTTTCTGTGGCCTACTGTAAAAAATATTGTTTACGAAACACCTCCTACAATGGCAGAGAACATGCAGCAACGAATCAAAAACGCTTTTCTTCAATTAAGTGAAAACAACATGGCTCAAAATGTAAGTCTGTCGATGTAGAGGTGATTAAGAGCATGTGTAGAGCAGAATGGCATATATTTGAAAACATTTTAAATTAATTTTGTTTTATTATGGAAAAATTACTAAATGCAATTCTAAAACTAATAATAAAGAATTACTTTGTTTGATATCCTTTCATGGCCAATCAACTATTAGATGCAGCACCGCATATTGAATATTATAAACATAGGTATAGCCCATTAAAGGGCTATAACTTCGAAAATATTAGAAATAAGTACTATGTTATTGGTATGTCATTGCATAGATAATTTGGGTGGCTATCATCTTAATAACAAGAAAGTATAGCAATCTATTTAAAAAAAAAATTGAAGGTGGTTGCGGAAATTTGGAACACCCTGTAAATATATAAATAAAAATAGAAAATGCACTATAGCATACTACATGTGTACGTAAAATTTCATTGCTACTACATTATTAGTTTTCATGCTAAGCTCCGCCGACACACTATTGCCGCACCCGATATATATATATATATATATATATATATATATATATATATATATATCGGGTGTCTGTTACATTAAAAATAATAGACTTTTTATTGGTTTAGCGACCTTTTATTGAATTTTGATGTTTTATTCTACGACGTTTCGACTTTTATTATTATTCAGTCTTTTTCAAGTAACTAGAAACAAGAATTAATACAATGAGAACATGAGAACTGTGTTTCCTTTTGTGAGACTGAATTAACAATTAAATTAACAATTAAAATTAAAATTAGATTAAAGAGTGAATTACCAATTAAATTAACAATTAAAGTTAAAATTTAAAATTAGATTAATAATGAGTAAGGAAAAATTAAAGTGATTACATCTGTATAAATGAATTGAAAATTTGAATTAAACTACAATACAGTAAAGTAACTAGAAACAAGAATTATTACAATGAAAACATGAGAACTGTGTTTGCTTTTGTGAGACTGAATTAAACAATTAAATTAACAATTAAAATTAAAATTAGATTAAAGACTGAATTACCAATTAAATTAACAATTAAAGTTAAAATTTAAAATTAGATTGATATTGATATAGAAGTTAAAATTTAAAATTAGATTAATAATGAGTAAGGAAAAATTAAAGTGATTACATCTGTATAAATGAATTGAAAATTTGAATTAAACTACAATACAGTAAAGTAACTAGAAACAAGAATTATTACAATGAAAACATGAGAACTGTGTTTGCTTTTGTGAGACTGAATTAAACAATTAAATTAACAATTAAAATTAAAATTAGATTAAAGACTGAATTACCAATTAAATTAACAATTAAAGTTAAAATTTAAAATTAGATTGATAATGAGTAAGGAAAAATTAAAGTGATTACATCTGTATAAGTGAATTGAAAATTTGAATTAAACTACAAATACAGCAAGGAAACAATGAATGACAATAAACTCACCGTTTTTTTGGGGGGGGGTTTCAAAAACATGTGTTATCGGGGACATCCGAGACCTTTTTTTAAAGGAACCGACCGCACTAGTTCGAATATTGTAAGTGTTTGTGTCTTGGTTTAGAGAGGTTAATTTCTGTTCTATTTTGGAATTAGCCAATATGGTCAGAACCGTGTTTGGGGGTATATAGTAAAAGTATTTACAAATAGGAACTCATAATTTTTTTTTTTGTGGTTTGTGTTTGTGTGTGCGGGGGGGTTTTGATTTTATCTATTGTTTAATGAGTGGGTAATAGAGTTTAGAAAGTCCATCAATTTCGTTTCTGTCGTTGATGGACTTTCCAAACTCTATTACCCACTCATTAAACAATAGATAAAATCAACCCCCCCCCCCCCCCGCACACACAAACACAAACCACAAAAAAAAAAAAAAATTATGAGTTCCCATTTGTAAATACTTTTACTATATACCCCTAAACACGGTCCTGACCATATTGGCTAATTCCAAAATAGAACAGAAATTAACCTCTCTAAACCAAGACACAAACACTTACAATATTCGAACTAGTGCGGTCGGTTCCTTTAAAAAAAGGTCTCGGATGTCCCCGATAACACATGTTACACAGAATGCGTGTTTTTGAAACCCCCCCAAAAAAACGGTGAGTTTATTGTCATTCATTGTTTCCTTACTGTATTTGTAGTTTAATTCAAATTTTCAATTCATTTATACAGATGTAATCACTTTAATTTTCCCTTACTCATTATTAATCTAATTTTAAATTTTAACTTTAACTGTTAATTTAATTGGTAATTCAGTCTTTAATCTAATTTTAATTTTAATTGTTAATTTAATTGTTTAATTCAGTCTCACAAAAGCAAACACAGTTCTCATGTTTTCATTGTATTAATTCTTGTTTCTAGTTACTTTACTGTATTGTAGTTTAATTCAAATTTTCAATTCATTTATACAGATGTAATCACTTTAATTTTTCCTTACTCATAATTAATCTAATTTTAAATTTTAACTTTAATTGTTAATTTAATTGGTAATTCACTCTTTAATCTAATTTTAATTTTAATTGTTAATTTAATTTTTAATTCAGTCTCACAAAAGCAAACACAGTTCTCATGTTCTCATTGTATTAATTCTTGTTTCTAGTTACTTGAAAAAGACTGAATAATAATAAAAGTCGAAACATCGTAGAATAAAACATCAAAATTCAATAAAAGGTCGCTTAACCAATAAAAAGTCTATTATTTTTAATATTAAGACACGGCCAATAAAATAAATAAGAAAAATAAAATTCTAATAAACACTAAATATATATATATATATATATATATATATATATATATATATACTAACTGTGTATATATTGTATATACATAGCAAAGCGATCGCGAAATAAGGTTTGCATCGCCGCTTAGACAACCATTTTTTACTATTATATTCTTATTTAAACTTATAAATTGGAACTTTTTCTCCAGAACTGCTATTGTTGTTGGTGTAACACTTTCAGTTTCAGCCATGCCTGAGAAGAACGTCCTTTGAAAAAGTGTACGAAGCGTCAGCAAAGGAAGAAGCAGTTGCAAGAAAACAGTTCCAGTAGAAGAACCGAGAAGAAACTATGTTATGTTATGTTTTTGGGAATTCTATTTAATACGGTTCTGTACAAAATAATATTTTATAATACGGTATTTTTAATTTCAAAAAAAAAATAAGAGAAATAGACGTTCATAAATAAAACAGGGATATAAGCGAAACTGGTAAGGATGTCTACATTGTACAATGTATATCAGGCGTTGCGATGTCAAGAACACATTCATACATCGCAAGATATTCGAGGTGTGTACAATAAATATCACAACACAGCATGAATAGATAGTAATAACCAATATATTTTATGTTATTATTAAAAAATGTCGCTGGTGAAATGCTTTCTGTCTAAATATCCCCACTTTATTAATAAATAAACCACAAATCTTAAGGAAACAGAAATTGAACGTTTTACTTAAATAAGCATTTTTTGCAAGATACATGTGTTTGTCCAGTTATCTATTAATCTTCGTTTATCGTACTTCTTTACTAGAAAATATTCATACGTCGTTATTGGGCAGATGTAAATCTGCGTTTTATATAGCAGTCATTTTCAGTATCGATTTCGGACGAACCTCATCTTAAAAGCTTTAAATCACCCGTCCCACATAAAAACTTTTAAGTAATTATGTATATCTTCAATCTTCAGGTAACGCTTGGTTCCAGCAAATTCGGGTTTTGGAAAAGTGGCCGACTCCCTAAGTAAAGAGAAGATCAACAGGATATGTTCGATCCAGGTAGGGCTAACCTACCTGGATCGTGTGTCTTGGATTTTGATTTTGTTTGTTAATGTTGTTTTGGGCGTCACATCAAAACATTTTTTCGATATAATTTTTGCTAAACTCCAAAAAATTAAATGAAAATGTCACTGCCTACTGGGTATAATTATCGTTAACAGAACAAATATGTCTTATTACAAAGTACATGGACGATATTGGTTATTTATTGCTCCCGACGTATGTGTATTTGACTTTTCAGAATATTTTTAAACAAATTGTCTGGTTGAAACGAATTGATAATGGAATAGCGAAGAGGAAACGTAGGAATCTATTACTTCTCAAGCAATGCATGACTATACCGTATGAGATAGCGTCCTGATACTTCTAAAAACTAAATAACTCGTCTGAAGAAATCAAGGAAAACTCAATTCTCTTAAAGAAAAATTACTGAATAATAATTTCAAATAATTTTATTAAGACAAATATTCAAAACGATCACGTAATTGAAAAACCCAATACCTTAATCTGTCCACAAAATTTCTGCAAACATTCGACAATATCTGGGGTAGTATGTTTCGCATGCAATGATCAATGTTCGCAGTTAAATCAGCGGAAGTACGACCTTGTTCTGGAAACTGTAAATTGACGATTTTATGTAACTCTACAAGAAAAATCATTTGGGGCTAAAAAAACTTGACTTAGCAGGCTAGCGAATAGCACTCCAACCAGTTATCAATCTTTTATCAAATATTCGGTTAGAGTATAGAATCATCTCATTGAGAATTTTAAATAAATAATAGCAATTTAGTTATTCTGGTTGTCTCCTAAAAGGTATATCGGTAGTTCTAACTGACTGCAAAAATATTCAAAAAACGATTCGTTGAGTCATTTTGAGCAAAAATGTTCCTATACATATACATCCTTATAAGGAAATATGTGTATATCTAAATTTTAACAAAATAAGTTTTAAAGTACAAAAAATTAAATTATAACAAATTCTATTTGTTCCACATAATGCCACAATCCGATTTCTAAGATCATTATTGTTCGCAATTGGGGTATAGTAAACTGATGATATTAGAAAATCCCAGAGAAATAAATTAAATGGATTTAGGTCCTCCTCATCACGTCTGTCCAAGTATTCCCGGATTGTTTGACTGGAATGCGCTGATATACCATGGTGCATAAACCACGCATCTTTTCTTTTTTGAAGCAGTATGTCTTTCAGTGCGAGGAGTTCTTCTTCAAGCATTCGACTACATCGTGCTCCGTGACATGAAACAAAAATATTGGATTTTCACTTGTGCTAAAAATCTCGTACTATAAGTTGCTGAACACGTTAAAAGTGATAAGGATACAGTTGCTCCTTTAAAATGCTCAACACTGTCACGTAACTAATGTCCAAAATGTTGGCGATTTTCGTATTTCTTCGTGCTTCCAGAATTTCGTCAATATGTTGAAGGACTTCTTCATCGAGAACTGCAGTTTGAATATAGCAAAAGTATTCACAGTTGCAAATTTTTTTTTAAATCGTCCCTTTCGCCAAGACGTATTACGAGGTCGGTATGCATTACATCATACAAACACAAAACGCGTATTAAAAATCAGTACAAGACCAGACATGTATGCATAGAAACATTATTGCCCACGCAGACTCAAGGAATCATCTTTTAAAATATTTTTGCACTTATTAAAAAATAAGTGATGTAAAAATATTTTACCTTTCATTTTGTTGGTAAAGCGAGACAGTTATATCCTTCATCCTTTGTTCTATTTCCTTTGTACTTGTCTGACGTATTTGCAGTTTCTTCAACTTATTTGTCGGTTCAGCTGAACTAAAATCTGATAAATTAAGCCATCGTTGTTTATTCTTACTAGAAGTATTATTTTTTTTCTCTTTACACAAAATAGTAACATTGGTTTTCAACCGATAACTTTTGTCATTACAAGTACATGACAATTCATTTTTTTTAATATTATTATTTATTTTAAATTGTTTCGGCGGTGACATTAGTACCATTGACATAGTTTCTTTTTTAGCAATTGAAGTTGTATTAACTGATCCCTTGTTAGTATTAATTTTAACAATACTATTAGTACGCATCGCATTTAATTGATTCTCTACACCATCAACCTTCGTACTTATTTCTTCCTTATTTCTTTGTGATTTCTTCAATTTTTTTTCAAAATCTTTCATATCGGATAACAGTTTTTGATAATGTGATACTTCCAACTTCAACTTACAGTTATCTGCTTTTAATGCACTGAATTCTATTACTCGTCCTTGTAGCTCTTGCATTTCTCGCTTGGTTTTGTCCAATTCATTCTTCAAATTTTTTTCTCGATCCTCTTCCAAAGCCATCTTTAACTCGGATGTGCTATTCATCTTGTTAAAAAGTTGTAAAACGATGCTATCCTTCATTGTGTCAATTTCTTTATCACTTCTGTTTTTTAAGTTAGCAACGACTAGTGATTGAACTTCTTGTAATCTCTCCTCAGCTATCTCTATATCTCTTTTATGTTGATCTTGCTCCCTTTCCATCTTGATTTGCAAAAAATTGTTTTTGTCTCTTAAATCTTCCAATTCTTCTTCATAATTTATCGCAGCCTTGTCTAATTCGGCCAATAGTCTTTGTGTTTCATCTGTTTTGTGGTGTAACGCGGTTTTTAATGATTCGACATTGTTACTGCCCATTTCGTTATGTAAATGATGATTCGACTAAAGCAGAAAAACATAAAAAAGATAATTCAATTAAGAATTTTAGAATTTTTAGAATAGACAATATAATAAGCGCACATATATAAATTATTTTATATAAACTATTCCAATTTAGCAGATAAATTTGTCGCGGAACAATATATCTACGTTGCGCGCACAATGAAACAACGGTGTCATTTAAAGAATGTCCGTTCTAGCTCCAGGAAGACTAATAGTATTAATCGATGGTTCTCGATACCTTACACGTAGAGAATACGATCCCGGGATCTCGAATCCCGGGATCTCGGCATCCCGGCCGGGTTTTGATCCCGTAAATCCTGGAACTGTACTTGGCTAATCTCGGGATTTTCGGGGTTGCCAGTTTGCATTCTGTAATCCGTTGCGCCTTGACAATGACCTTACCTAGATTATATTAATGGCACTTACATAAAGGCAAAAAACCAACCTTAGGTACGCTGTACGATAAAAAACTACACAGGTACAGCCCAAATATGTAACTTAGGAGGGACTTCCCCGCCCCGCATACTTCAATACAATACTGTTAAAGTAATTCACCAACGGACCAACAGGGGAATCATCCGATCACCTCATATGATATATCATAATATTGATGCGAGGGATTCCCTGTCGGCGATTCCCTGTATGAAAGTATAAATACGCTTATTAGAATTTACTTTTTTCATTTATTATTCTACTAGCGACAAGGTTACGCAGGTTACGTCATTTAAATTTAAAAGTCAATTATCTGAAAATGTTATTTTAAATGGCGGTAGACTTTGTTCAACATAAAAGAAACAGTGATACGTCGTCAGCGTGGAGTTATTTTTTGGTTGCGAAAGACGGGAATAGTGCTACATGAAAGCGATGCCCTGCCATTCTCAAGACTTTGGATGGATCGACTAAGACATTTGTCATCAAAACATAACATTATGATTTTAGCTGACGTTAATCGTTTAACAGGTTCAACAAGTCAAGATTCTGAAAATCTGAACACAGCACCGGCGCCAGCTAAACAAAAGTTAGAAGATTATTTTACTAAAAATGCCGACGATAGCCTGGATGATGTTTTGCAAGAATTATTGCATTAGATGGATTTCCATTCAATGTATTTATAACTTCAGACGATTTGAGAAAATTGCTCTTACCGAAATACACGGATATGCCAAAATCAGCCGTCACACTTCTAAAGCATGTTATGAATTACAGTGAAAAAATCAGAAAGCAAGTAACTTCAGAATTAAAACATTTGAAAAGTGCAGGTGAAAGATTCAGTCTATCTTTCGACGAGAGGACATCAACGTCCAATAAACGATACATGGCTGTCAACGTTCATTCATATAAAAAAATTTGGAGCTTAGGACTCGTTTCTATTCTTTGAAGTATGACGGCTGAAAATTGTCTTCGTATATAGAAAGAGCATCTAAGTAAATTTCATATTTCCCTGGAAACTGATATCGTGGCTACTGTAACCGATGGACCGAACGTTATGATAAAGGTGGGACAGCTTGTTTGCACTGAATAACAACTGTGACTCGCACATGGTATCAACTTGGCCGTCTGTGATGTGCTTTATAAAATAAAGAATTATTTTCAAGACAGGCAAGACAAGACAGCCCTACCTCAGACTCAGATGATACTATAAATGAACTAGCCGTGACTGCTGATTATATGAACGATAGCGATGATGTTGACAATTTAGAAGACCTAGACTGCCCAGAATCAGGTTTAAACTTAATGTCACAAAATAAACTTGCGCGAGAACACATACCAAAGTTAACGAAAGATGAAAACATTAGTGAGCTGATAAAGAAAATCCGCAAAGTTGTAATGTATTTCAAGAGATCACCATTGAAAAATGAAACAGTACTTCAAAAATATGTGAAGATTGAACATGAAAAAGAGCTGTCACTTCTTTTGGACTGTAAAACCAGGTGGAATAGTCTTTTAACCATGCTGGAACGATTTTCTCTTTTAAAAACCTGCATTCAAAAAGCTCTTATAGATCTCAACGATCCAATCTAAACGGATTGAAGATGCTGATTTTGACTTACTAAATAAAACTGTTGATGTGCTGACCCCAATTAAATTAACCGTGGAAGCAATCTGTCGACGTGATGCTAATTTATGCACAGCTGATGCCGCTTTGAAATTTCTTATAAAACAATTGTCTCGCAAAACTCAGCACTCGCTAATAAAATGAAAACATCCTTAGTGGAACGTATAAAGCAACGACGAAATGATGATTTAACTGGTTGTTGAATTATTTACAAAATCCTCGAAAAGATAATGAAAATCAGTTATTATCGGATTTGGAATGGCTTGACTTATTTCCAGTTCCTACACAGGCTTTAGTGAGGGCGCAAATAAAGAGTATTGTTAAAAGACTAAATAGTCGAGATGACACGGAAAAGGGAGAAAGGTCAGGAACACAAACAGATGATGAGTCAAGGCAGCAAACCTCCCAACCCCAATTGACACTAAAGGAAAAGTTACAGCTGAAAATGAATAAGAGCACGGAATCCCCAGATCCTGAAGTACGAAATGAATCGGGGTTGGTAAAATGAGCGAAATGAGCGAAATGAGCCTGTTCGAAAATGGAGGAGTTCGTGGATATCACTTAGAATTAGCATATAAATATCTATTTTCTATTCCCCCAACCAGTGTAGAACCTGAGCGAACATTTTCAGCTGCTGCTTATGTTGGCAATAAACTACGAAACAGGCTTGGATGTCAAACATAGGATTCTCTGATATTTCTGCGATTGTATTTTCGAAATTCTAAATAGTTTTATGTATTGTCTTTTTTGTTCCTTATTTTAGTATATTGTGTATTGTGTTGTGCAACAATATTAATAAATAATATTTAAGAAATTACTTAAGCTTTTTTCATTTGAGCCCAATTAGAAACCACATAGTCTAATCCCGGGATCATGGGATTACGCTTCAAAAATCCCGTAATTCCGGGATTGAAAAACATGCTCGGAATTGTATTCTCTACTTACACGGCACAAGACGTAAGTTTAGACAAAAGGTCTGAGGCGTCTATATTATTTCTGACAAGATTGACCGGAAATAAAACGCTATGTTTTATTTCCGTAAATCCATACCTTTCTAATAGACCGGTATATTCAATGTTCCTCTCAGAGCATATACATATTCGCTTTTTTTCAATAAATGGTTTTTATAGATGCTTCTCGCCCTTAAAATTACTCTTTCAATTACGAGATACTAACAAAGCCATAAAACTAGTACATCGTAAAAGAAGATATTAACCTAAAAATCTGTAGTATCTTAAAAAATATAAATAAATGAATCAGCTTTGCAAACGATTATATCAATTTGTGTTTTAATTAGACTACCTTCTATTAAGTGTTAATTTACGATATACCTTAACTAATCCCTTACTTAATCCTAATTACCCACAGTATTTATGGGTAAGCTCGAATTGCGGTCGCGGTCATCATATCCTTTAATATCACACCTGAATTGCGGTTGAAAATTGACAGATAGTACTAGTCTAGGTAATCCTGTCCTGAATTGCGGTTAAAGCATTTCAACAAATAGTTAAAAATTATCTATACTTCAATAATTGAAAGATGGTGTGGAGTTCGATAAAATTTATTTTATTTACGCATAACAGTAGGTATTTATACACAATATTTACACAATATTTTTTAAACGACATCACAACCATTATAATGACATGAAACACATTTCACAAAATCTATTCTACTTATTTTATTTTGCTTATATTGCGTTATTTTATCTGAAACAAATTTTTTCCTGTTTAAGACATCTTTCTGTTGATACCTCGGATCGTTAGCGCTATTTAATTTTATATAAGTGTCTGTTTGACAATTCTTTATGGATTTCAAAAAAACATTGATATTTGGATGGGGAGATGGACAATTCGCATTAAACTTTGAATGGAAGGACTCGCATCTGTTGGTGGTACGCGATAAACTTGCTGTATTAGCTGCCCATATTTCAGGTGGAAAACTAGAGTCCTCGTCTATGTAACTATCAACCAAGTAGTCCGTGAATTTGCCTAGTCTTGCATCTCAGTCATAAGTTCTACGAAGGCGTCTCCTACTTCTCTAGGATCCAAAAATATTAAACCGAAGACATAGTGGAGCCATTTTCCCAATTGGGATATTTTACTGCTGTATTCCTTAGATAATTCCAGTGACTGAATTTTTCGCCACCTACGTATTGAAAAAAAAACAACGTTTCAGTGTTCACAGTCAAACAATGCATATCGTTAAATACAAAAAAGTGAATCTAATTAGAAGTGAAGATTGTGAAATACGTTTTTAAATATTTGTAATTTTACGTAAGTATGGTACTCACCAAGATTGTGTCAAATGGAATCTGCATCCTATTATGTTGATGTTCCGAAAACATTGCAGAATACCCAAATGTATAGCCTTTTCAAAGTCAACAACGACATTTTTGGGTTCAAAATGTTCTCCTAACTGTTCGCACTTAGTTTTTAGTAGTTCAAATAAATTACTATAAGTTTGCATTTTTTTATCCTTCAGCAGACAATACACTAAAGGGATGTATGTATTTCCCGTGTACGTATGAATTGTAAACAATTGTAGAAAGTAGTACAAGTAGTACAAGGAAGTTAGTACAATAATCAAAAGTGCCGTCGACAAGAATTGTTTCTTGACTACAAAAAAATTTTAAGTTTGAAGCAGAAGAAAACACAACAACATTTAATTCTTTTTCGTTTGCAATCAGAAAGTCTTCTTCTCGGATCGTTTTGATTTCAATACCATCCAAGAATTCGTGGACATCAGATATTGAACTCGGCAGTTTTGGATAACTCTTCAGTCTGGCGTGACTAATATTATTGCAAATGTATTTAACATCGCGGCGCGTCATTGTTTCAAGAACCTCAGTGTGCGCCCCAAATTCTAAATGGATTAGTTTACTAGGCCTATCGGAAATTGCAGATTCAGCTTTTCGCTTTACCTGGTTGCTTATTATCTGTCGATTCAACACCTTGTCACTAACTGATTCATGGCAGTGTTCACCTATTTTTCTTGAAAACACAAATTCTGTTCCAACTGTATATATCTTCGATTTGCAAGATTTATAAGTACAACACCAACACAATTCACCACTAGTTTTCAGTTCTCGATATTGGCGGAATTTAAAATTGTCTATTACTAGAAGGAGTTTGCCTTTCTCGCTGAGCATTGTTTTAAACTCCATTGTAATTTGAAAAATCTCAAGTATATAAACTTTTACCAACACTTAACAAAAACAAGAGTAGGTTAGATATTATACTAGCACTCAGAAATAACGGGAATGAACTATATACGAAATAAATGAACTTGTACCTTATATACATTCACCTCTCTCCATGATGCAGTCATTTAAAATCAATTTTCCCCATTGATATTATTGTATTTGTTTTATCTATTGCCAAATTTTATGTTATTCACAGAATCTTAAGAAATGTACAAACACCTAATGTAATATAATTGCACTCCCATTCAAAGTTCCACGGAAACTTTATGTAAAATTAGAAATGAGTAAGATAAGATAATGATTATGCAAATTTGCATTTGAAATGTCTTAACCGCAATTCAGGTAAGGATTATAAAACCCTTCAGCGCTCCAGGTAGGAATATTGATCACGACCGCAAGTAATGCTCGCCGGTATTTATTGTACCTTCTAACCTCCCATATACGAATTTTTTATTTACTTTATCATTTGTCCAGTTTATGTCTTCCTACCGAATATTTTCCTTCCTTTCATAACTCCTAGTGAAATGTTCTTTGTTATTTCTTTAATGATTATATTTAACTAATCCCCTTCATATTCTTACTAACGTTCGTGTTTTGTACCTCGTTCTACCTTCCATTTAATTTTGATTTGGCCGCATGTCATCTAAAATCTAATATGTATTTAAAGTATGAAATACACATCTTTATAAAGTAAGAAATTTTGATTATTTAATTACTTAAATCCCTCGTTATCGGTATTACCTTTTTGTTGGTGTGTTAGTAGTATTTTAAGCATAATAATTGCTTTTCTATCTGTGTCCGAGCATTTACATTACATCGTGTTATTATTGAAGTTAAGGTTACATGACTGTCGTGATGTTGGTTACTTCTTATTCTTCTTGGAAGATTGGTTCACGTGAATATTTCTATCAGATATAGTGTTTCATTTTCGGTTTTGACTTTTAAAGAAAAACACTTAAGTCATTCATTTGCGTTCATTTTACTTTCGATTTAGCTTTTGAAGAGTTAGTTCACCTTGGGTTATGATTACAGTGAAATCTGGATAAAGACTATCTGTAATAGCCAATTTTGATGTTCATCTTTTAAGTTTCGATTATTATTTTCGTGGAAAATTGGACGGTATTTTACTGGATTACACAGTCATCTATGTTGAATGTTCTCTTCAGAATTTTTTCCCCTTTATGTTTAATTTTCCTTTTACTTTATTGGACCAGTATTACTTTCAAATTTTTCATCTACAACACTGGTTAAATATGTGCTGCATTCAGGGTCAGCTCTTTTAAATTTGATATATTATGTTGTATTGTCCTGTTCGCGGACCTCTTCACGGGGTTTGAGCTACCCACCAGGCGCGTCCCTTAGTGGCGGATAAGGGGACGGTCAGGTCTTTTTTGGGGGACCTGATTAATGGCAGTCATAAGCGGGATGGATAGGCCTAAAAACATTCTAATCCTTAGCGAAAGCTGTCACCGCGGACCAGCTTTACCAAATTACGGCAACTTGCTTAGAGCTGAATGGCCCCTAGGGTATATGTTGTCTAAAATGTTCCCCTAGGGGCATACTACTTCATACTTCCTCCATACTTGTGGGAATTAAATGAACCGAGACAAAAAAAAACTTAAAAAGATGGAGCCTGAAGAGAATCCAAAACCTATGGAGTCTATAGAGACTCCCTTGGCAATGGAGGCTGATGAGACTCTAAAAAACAAAACTGAAATGCAACGGACTGAAACTGAGAATGTTGCGAAAACAGAGGGTGCACCCAAGGAGAGAAAACATCTATCCGAGGCACAAAAAAAGAAATTAAAGAAGATGAGAGAACAGGAGGTGGATACAAGTAAAATAAGGCTCCCCTTTCCCCAAAAGAACCTCAGGGAGAACCTAAGCCAACAGGGGCCGTTAAGCGAACCGTGTCGGCTAGGGGCACTCCTGGGGATAAAGTAACTGAGCGCACAAAGTTTTCTGCTTCGCGCTTGAGTTACAAAGCAGCTCTTAAAGGTACTAAGGCTGCAATAGTTCCTAAGGACTACCCGGTCAGCGTAGTGACTGAGGGCAACGAAGGAGCCATAAGAGTCCCTGATGATGGTCATAGATAGGGCGCAAAAGGCGCAGGGGTAAGGTGCCGAGGTTTGAATCGTCCCGTCTTATAGACGGCTACTATGGAGTCATCTATGCAGATAAGGACTACGAGAGATTATTTGGAAAAGGAAACTGTTTGGAAACTCGTAAAGAGTGAGGAGTTTCCAAAACGGCAACAAGTTTTAGCGTTTCTGCCAGAGACTAAAAAAGAGAATCTGACAGTGCGCTTGAAAAGACTCGAGAGCCAAATCCAGGGCTTAAAGTGGACCGATGGATTGTCCTCAGTTCCAGGTCTTCCGAAAAGGGCCTACATGTTGGCCTTCGGATTGACAAGGAGTCTGAGGAAACGTTGGTGAAGGCTAGCTTTGTAACCCTCGAAACACAGAAGACCAGAAACCGGTGATGTAGGAGGAGGATACTCTTGGAGAACCTCAGGCATCAAACTCTGAGGGTCAAAATGTTGAAGATTTTCCAAATAAATCTTCAACATAAGAAAACAGCCACAGCGACACTTTGTCAAAGGACGCTGGCTGAAGATATCGATATCCTCCTCATCCAAGAGCTATGGATACGTAGAGATAGGGAGGGAGGACAACAGATTAGAGCCGACCTGGACGTGATGTCTAACATGGAGCTATACAGTAGGTACATGACCGCAGTCAGGATCAGACTGAGTGCCGATGGGGGGATATTGGAGACAATTGCGCCTCTATACCTACCCATTGACTCTCCAGAGCTACCAGGGCCTGATCTTGAGGCCTTGGTGGCATATACCAGTAAAAACAATCTGAAATTGATTATTGGCGCAGATACCAATGCTCACCATAAGGCTTGGGGCAGCAAGGATAATAATTACAGGGGTAAGTCTCTCTTTAGCTATCTCTGTGGTACTGAACTTGATTGTCTGAATCAAGGTGATAAACCGACGTTTAAGACAACAAAGGGGGAATCAGTTATAGATGTAACCTTATGCACGTTGGGAATACGGGATATTGTAAGGGAGTGGCATGTATCCGACGAGCCGTCGCTCTCTGATCATGCGTATATCCGCTATGAATTATGTATAGATTTAACGGAACACAGACTATACAGAGATCCCAAGAGACCAGACTGAGGCTCTTACAGGGAAGACCTGTTAGCTGCAACCCGAAACATCCCTGTTAGAATAGGGAATGTGGAAGAGCTGGAGTTGGCTGCTGCATGGGTGCAACGGACAATGCTTTCTTGCTATGAAAATAACTGTCCCCTTAGGGAGCGGCGAATAGCTAGGTGGGCTGCTTTGCGGAATGCAGAGTTAACTAATCTAATGAAAGACACTCGCTGGTCTTTTAATAGGGGAAGAAAACAGGTAATTGGAAAACCTACAAGGCTCTCCTAGTACAATGATAAAATCAAAGAGAGCAAAAGGAAGGGCTAGAGAAAATACTGTGTATTCCTCACGGCGGACATGTTTTTCAGAAATAACATTAGGAACGCACCTGATGTTGAAAATATACAATCGAGTTCCTCCAGTTTGTCAATCCTTGGAACACGCTTAAAACGGTAAGTGTTTTTTTAAATCCTCTGTCGTGCACACAATCACTGATTTCATACATTTTTCATTTTATTTATAGGTACATACAACGCTGCTATAATATGTACTATTCTTATTTTTCGTGTGTTTATGCATATTACTTTAATAGCAGAAAACCAAATGTATATTTAATTATTTCTGCTAGAATAAATGTCTCTACTTCTATAATTATATCGGTAACAAGCTCATGTTGCGTCCCTATTATATCGCATATTCTAATATATTACGAATTACACTCCGATCCCGGTGCTCTTGGCGCCCTCTTCTGGTGCTTGGTATGCTCTGTAATAACCGTGACAAAGCTCATGAATGTATTAATTTTTTTTTTCAATTGTATCACAATGTAACTTTTTATTCATAACGAGTATTAAAAAAATGTAGTCGGATATTATATGCAATTGGGTAGAATTGGTGAAGCAAACAAAATAGTTATAGTCAACATGGGATGGGTTAGTTTAAGTGTTTCTGACATATAATCGATTTAATATAGTCTTATTGGAATGCTAATTACAATGAATTTCTGATAAAAGTGTACACGAAACATTAGATAATTTAAATTAAAACTGTGTAGATGTCCATCATTCAACACTTCTGTAACAATTGATAACATATTTACGACTGGAAAGAACTTCGACAGTAGTATAGTTATAACTGCACTATCCGATCACTAGGGTCGAAAATTGGGTTTTAGTATCGAAAATGAAGACCTAAGCTTTCAATGAATATGGAAAAGATAGATTACTGATGAAAATTTGCAAGAGATACTAGAGTACTTCAACACTATTGATTGGTCAATGACTGCGTGTATGCAAGATCTTCATGCAGCCCATTATACTCTTCAGCAACACATTATAAATTAGATGCCATATGTCCTAGGAAATTCAGTAGATCTTATAAAGACAAAAACTTCAAATAGATAACTGAGGAAATAAAACAGAAATGTTGTATAAACAAGATATGAAACAGGGCCTGATTAATGAATAAACTTATAAAGTTTATTCTAACCCATTAAAAAAGAAATAGAATATCAACAGAGGAAAGAGTGCATTTATTAACAAAAAAACAAAATCTAAGCAACCTGGCAATTAGTCCAGCAAATTACTACGGAAAAGGAACGAAGCCGGCTTGATGTTGCAGAATTGTTGTCTTACATCAATACAGAATTAACAGAATTCTCAAAAAGATCCTTCCAACGCAATTAGATCTATACAAAAATTGGACTGGAAGTGTACCAATACCGTGGAAAAGACTTTAGAGTATCTTCTGGGGGTACACTTTCCAGGTTCGGAGCGAATGGATGACTACGTTACTAATCAACTTGTCACCTATTGGAGGGCGACTAGGAATGATTGAGAAATATCAAGCGAGATCTTCAAGCCCCATTTAATTAGATGAGCGATAGGATCATTTGAACCATATAAATCAGCAGGGCCAGACGAAGTGTTTCCCAAGCTCCTTCAAGAGGGAATTGGGGAAATTATGGGTCCTTTATTAGAGATGTTCAGGTCTAGCCATGCCACGGGTTATATCCCTAGGACATGGAGAGAAACTAGAGTAGTGTTTATTCCAAAACCTAGAAAAGGAACATATACCTACCCTAAATCATTTAGACCAATTAGTCTTACCTCTTTTATGTTGAAGACTATGGAAAAAATTATGTATTTAAATATTAAAGAAGGGGCTCTGGACAGATCTCCCCTACATCCACTGCAATGGGCATATCAGATGAGAAAATCAGGGGAGGCTGCCCTGCATAGCCTGGTGAGGGGGCTCGAAAGGAGCCTACACCACAAGAAAATTACGCTTTTTAGACATAGAGGAAACTTTCGATAACACCTCGACGTCTTCCATTATTCGATATTTAAGGGATCGAAAAATAAAGAACACCACATGCAATTGGGTTTATAACATGCTGCGTAGCAGAGTGCTTCATGCCCAAATGCAAAACAAAACGATCTCCATGAGGACAACAAAAGTGTGTCCTCAAGGAGGCGTATTGTCACTGCTACTATCGAGTCTAGTAGTGGAGAATCTCATCAGGACATTGAATGACCAGGGAATATAGACGCAGGGGTTCGCCGATGACATTGTCATTTTGTTCCAGGGGAAATTCCCAGGGACAGTGGCGAGCATCATGCGATATGTTCTGCGAAGTGTAGAAAGATAGTACCTTGAGGAGGGATTAACTGTCAATCCTCAAAAAAAAACAAATTGGTAGCCTTTACCAACATGAGAAACTAAATGATCTGGGCAACGTAAGGCTGTTTGCGTAAGAGTTAGAACTAAGCAATGAAGTGAAGTATCTAGGCATAGCACTTGATGCGAAACTGAATTGAAGCAGACACCTAGTCAAAATGGCAGACAGGGCGACGCAGCTCTTCTGGAGATGCAGAAGAGCTGTTGGCAAGACCTGGGTACTAAAACGAAATGTGGTACACTGGTTGTACACAGCAATAGTAAGACTAACGATTACCTATGGAGCAGTAGTCTAGTGGAGGAGGAAGGAGCGGACATCGTCGGTGGGGCTCCTCACGACTCTCCAGCGACATGTTTTGTTGGGAATCACGGGAGCTATGAACATCACGGGAACCGCCTCCATGGAGGCCATCGTGTGTCTCCCTCCGCTGGAACTAGTTGTAAAGACAGAGGCAATGGCCGTGATCCTGAGGCTGAAGGCCAATGACGTATGGTGTCCTAATAAGGTTGTAGGGGGCCATACAGATATCGCAGGAACTATACTGGAAGAGACGATATTTTTTTAAATACCGGCGGACAGTATGGGACCCAAGATTATATTTACAGCTAAGCTGAACATATTTATACCGACCAGGGAACAGGCAAAAAAGTCGCTTAAGCGATTGTAGTGCCGGCACCTGGTACACTAATGGATCACAATCTAGTCAGGCCTAGTATGACCTAGAAGGAAGATATCGATTGGGGAAAAAAATACGACGGTTTTCCAGGCCGGATTGTTTGCAGCCGCAGCTTGCGCCGAGGAAATTCGGGAAGCCGACTGCGCAAACAAAAATATCAACATAATAACTCATAGTCAAGCATCTATTAAAACCATTATGAATCCATCTACCTGGTCTAAGCGGGTGAAATATTGTAAACAAGTCCTCAATAAACTGACACAAGACAACAGTGTGTCGCTGATATGGGTGCCAGGACATGATGGAGTTAAAGGCAATGAGATAGCCGACGAACTGGCCAAAGAAGGTACTAATAGGAATCGCTAAGGATTCCGCTAAAAGGAAGATCTGGTTATGGCTTGAAAGTGAAGGGAGCTGGACGGAAGGTTTTCAGCCGACCTAATTCGTAGTAACAAAAAAGAAATTAAAATCATTACCGGCTTGATAACCGGACATTGTCATTTAAGGAAGCATATGTACAGCATGGGCTTGGTTAGCGAGCTCTGGTGTAGGAGATGTGAAAAACAGGAGGAAACTAACCTTCACGCAATATGCACGTGTGAGGAACTGAAGGAACTCAGACAGAAATATTTCGGGAGAGATCTATTGGGGTGTACTCAAACTTCCCCTGAGGACGATAGTGGCTTTTATCAAGAACACAGGACTAACAGAGTGGAACTGAGAGATCTATTGGGGATAGTACAAAGAGCAGTGTGCTCAAGTGCCTGGACGTTCTGGCGTCCAACTCAAAACAGACGAAGAAGAAGATGTATTGTGTGTGTTCAAAAATTATCTTTTCAACTAATTAATTAAATAATTTCTTATTGGTTAAAAGCCGTTCGGGATTTTTTTTCTTTTGTTAATTAGACGTAAGATTGATTTATGTCATAAAATTAGACACATACACAAGTTTAAACTTTGCCTTTCTTTAACACTTTAATTGTGGAATAGTCGTAAAAACAACAATAATTTTCTGTTATTTTGCTGCGAGTCTGTACAATTCATTAAATCTTATGTCAGTCTTATGTTTAAAAAGGGTGAAGGATTTCTAGCCGAAAGCTATAGGCTTGCATTTATTCTCAAAAACTTTGCTAATATATTTGAATAACTAATATATTTCGCAATATGCATTTGAAATTATAGACAATTGCAGGCAGGCAGATACTGTTTACCTGGATTACAAGCTTTTAACACTATCAATTATTGTTTCTATACTTGAAACTTTTCGAATTTGGAATCGATCAGGTATACTTAAAAGTGTTGCAATCATATCTAAAGAATCAAATGTGAGTTAAAATTTAGGCCCATTGTTATTTATAATTCTTTGTCCTCACTATCTCGCTCTGTACTGACATATACATACGATACCAAGTTGTTTCGTTGTATAAAATCAATTAGTGATATTAACAAACTCGAATTGAATATTAGTAATATAGTTGAGTAGTGTGGTGTAAATAAATTAAAATTAAATTTTAAAATCTTTTAGAAATACGCAAAAATTTCAATCGTTTGAAACATCTTATAATAGTAGTAACAAATTCAAGAGAAAATCTAAACTAAAATATTTCGACGTAACTCCATTCATTACATTTCTGATATCTCTAGTTCAACAAAATGTTGGATTTCTTGATGCGTCTCTGTAAAATATATAGTGACTTAGAACTTTTTAAAACGACATTTTATGCAAATGTAGTTAGCAAACTGAAATGCGGATGTGTAATTTGGTAATCATACCATGCATCGCACTGTATTCCAAAGATCCAAATACACGGGGCGTTCTTAACATACTTATCTTACAAACTGTATGGATCCAACATATACTAAATGCAGCAAAATCTAATACTCGAACGACAGAGAACATTATCGTTATCTACTAGACATGAGTAACATGTTGGCAAATTTTTATAAAAGATATTGCATAATAAATTAGATATTCCATGTCTGCTTTCACGTGTGCATTTTCATGTTCCACATATCGCGTCAAGATGCTGATCTACTTTTTACATGCCTAGGTATGTCGCCTAAATTCCCGATTGCAGCCATGTGCAAGTGTGCAGAGACTCCTTTTAGTGATGTGTTTACGTAGTTATAAGCGTTATTGTATTGGTTTTGGATTATGTGCATTTTTTTATTTTACATTACTTTTTCTTTTCTATTTTACCTTATTATCAAATTTCCTTTTGGATAATAAAGCTATTGCTATTATTTAAAATGACACTAAAAACAAAGCGAATGCACCTTTTGGCTTCTAGGCTGCATGAAAAGAATTTATTATTGTGCCTAACAAGCTCATTCGATACAATTTACAAATTATACTTACAGTATTAGCTTCTGCATCTATTACACTGCTTCCACTGACTAAATTTTCCTTAGTTACTTTCAATTTACATCCTAAGTCTATACAAGCGTCTAGCAATACGTTCATATCTTGGGAAGCGATCTTGTTGTATTCCGACGATTCTTCTCTCATCACATTCAAGTCTTTCTCTAAATTACTCACTTGCTCTCCTAAATCGTAAATTAACATGTCTCTCTCATTCAATTCACGGATCAACTTTACATTGCTTCTCAAATCGACTTCTTTACTTTTCTCCAAGAGCTCATCATACCCTTCTTTCAACTTATTATACTTGTTAATAACCATTAGATTTGCGGTTTCATTATTCAAAAGTTCTTTCGATTGTTGATTCCCTTCAAGTGAATCTTCTAGAAATGCGGACTCCAAATTCGCCTTTTCAAGTTCTATTTTACATAAAAAACATAGATCTTTGTGGTGCCCAATGGTTTCTTTTAAAAGACTTATTTTTTCATATAAAATATTGTTTTCGTCGTTTAGAATGTCTAACTCTGTTAACGCCTTCAAATATTTCTCGTTCATTTCTTCTAGACTTGATTCGTACTCTTGTAGCAATCTAAAAAATATATAATCAACAAAATTTAATGAGTTTGATCGACTCTGTTTTGTTTTTAGTAAATTATGTAATTGTTTTCAGGCATGAAATACTTTTTTCTCTGTTTCCACTAAAACTATTTAGTGCGAGACAGTATAGGAAAATTAAAAGTTAATTGGGCAACAGATTTATTTGTCAAAATACTCTGTCGAGTAGTTATGTCTTGATGTCAAGTATGTATATAAAAAGTGTATATCATAAGATCCTTATGTAATTTACTAAATAGAAAAGATATGGACGAAACTTTAAAGAGAAATATTTTATACAGAAAAAGATAAAAAAAAACATGAATTCAAAATGAGTAACTAAGAGAAGGACAAGAGGACAAAAAAGACCGTCCTAGCGAGGAGGACAAAATTAAAGCAAAACTGGTAAAATATGGAGAACAGTAACTATAGCCGTCCTGCAGCAAATATTAAAGACATGAAAACGTAACAAACTAGTATATTAAATTCTCAGTAATTACGAAAGTGTTTTTAATAGAAGAAATAAATATCAAATGAACTAAAATCCTAGGAATACAAAAAAGAGGAAGAATACTCGAAAAATTCTAGGGAAGAACAACGGACTCATTCGAGGTAAATAAAAGGCTGAAACAAGTAGACTATGTTCTCAATAATATTGGCACGAAAGAAGACGTTAGAACAATAGAGCATCTGGATAGAGACACAAAAATTTGGTATTGAAATTAAAGAAGAAAAGACAAAATATTTGGCAGAACTTAATTTAAATACCAAATAGAAAGCTTCGAATGCAGTAGAACCTAAATGAAAAATAAATAATAAAATTACTTACTTATTACTTTGTACTACAGCTTCAATCCTTGCTTTCCTGGCTTCTGCCAATTCTCTAGTCACCAGATCCCTATCAGCAGTCAATTTCGAGATATCATTTTCTAATTTTCCAACAACCGATTTCAAATAATTACTCCCTTCTCCTATCTTATTTTGCTCACCTAAAGTCTGTCGAAGATCCTCTTGCAGTAAATTGGAGTTATTAGTAAATTGTAAATTCTCAGGTTGCCCTGACATTAACTGTTTAAGACACTTAATTTCCCGCATGGCTTCTTCTAAGCGTCCTTGAAGCTTTTGATTTTCTTCGAACATATCTTGCACTTTATAAAAATTGTTGAAGCAATCGTAGTCTGTATTAACAGCTTTCTCGTTAGTTTTAGGATTTAGAACTACGCAAAAGTTGTAACTAGAAGATTTTGAGTTATAACATATTCCTTTCATGGCTGTGCTTGCTTTCAGTATAACTTGTTGGTTTGGATTATGCTCGTCAAGAAAGTACTTCTTACACCAATGCTCTCCATTTAAATATTTTGTTAGATATATATTTTCTTTCTGTAGTAAAAGTTGATTTCTCTCATTACAATTTTCGTTACGCGTTTCATATTCTCCATTACTTAAAAGTTTTGGTTCTAGAAATTCAGATAATTTTTCTTTATTTTGCAGTACGTCTCTTTCTCTGGCAATCAAACAATTTGACCTTTGTGATAATTCACTGTTGACGCATCTTATTGCTTCTAAAGTGTTTATTATTCTACAGTCACAATCGCCAGTATCTTGGAATTTTTCAAGTAACGTATTTAATTTCTCAATTTGGTCAGTTAAAGCTTCTTGCATATGAAGGTAATGTTCTCTCAGTTTCTCAACATTATGCGTATTAGGAGATCCTTTAATCTTATTAGTGGTGTAGTTTGTAAAAGAAATATTTTTTTGTATGTCTTCGATCATTTTTGTCAACTCATCGTATCTAAATAAAAAGATAATTATTAGATTTTAGCCTAAGATGAAACAATACTTCCTAACGCAAACAGAAGGTGTAAATATCTTCCAGATGTTGGCCAGTGTGTAAAACTGATTTCTAGAAATACATTCGAATTTCAGAATTCAGAATTTCAATCAAATACACATCATTTTCTTGTAAAGCATATTCAAATTGCTCGATTCAAATTTCAGTTCGGAAGAAAATGGTGAAAACGTTTTATGTAAAATATCACACAACTAGAAGTCTTTCTGAGAGCCAATTTCACATATGGGCAAGCATCGAATCATATTAAGTAAAAAATAAAGTAAGTGAAAAGTGTAGGAAGATAAATACGCAAATATCCGCCAAACAGGAAATTATAATCAAGAATTTACTTTTGTTGACTTTATGTAAGTTTTATAATTTATCCAAAAATATTAAATGATCGTGTATAAGAAAACAGAACTAAAAGCCTACATTAAATTACTAACAAATATTACATAAGCAAAATCCTCTATAACTTCTGTATGAGACAAAATAATTAACCGGCAATGCTTACTAATTCAAGAGCGCTACGCGTTTTAAACTGTGTGTTTGTCTATATTATTATTTAGAAAATACATTGCCTAAGGTTTCGGATGTACTTTAAAATGTGAGATATTTAAAACTCTAGCGTTGTATTATCTCTCACACTATTTGTACTGGGAGGCCCTGATGTAGTGTGACTGTCACTACAAACAAAAGTAGATCTGCAATTGTTCTTAAAATTTTAGAATAAAAAAATATACTCGTGATTTTTCAATATTTGAGGCTTTTTCGAGAAGAATATAAGTTAACTGTCTATTGAAATATTTGATACCTTCACTTTGAGATAACTTTACACTGTTTATTAAAACAATAACACAAAGTAAACATTACATAAATGCTCCTGGTAGTTAACCAGACAATATCTATCAGTAAGATAACTTTTTACAACCCAGTAGTGTATGTGTGAGAGTTTTGATTTTAGTTTACACACATCATGCCAAATTTTCTGAGGTCTAGGAAATATCCAAGAACTATATTCTTTATTTTCGTATATTCTGCGAATGATTTCAATCAAGCGATATATACTAGTTCAGTGGTAGCATCCATTACTCGGAGTCCAGACTTATATTCTAGGATAGAGTAGATTAGACAAGATTACTTGAATTGGCCACAGAGCCTATTGTACTACAACGGTTGTATATTGTGATCCTTATGTCTCGAATAAAATACTTTATCTAGTCCTGTTCTTTTAATCAAGCTTAGCAACCACCGTTTAAATATAGTTCCACTTTAGTATATTTACATAGTGTTAATAGCAACCGCTCTCTTGGTAAATGAATCATGAATTCCTCCTTCGCTTGGTGGAATCTAAATATCATTTCTTCCGTCAAGCCCTAGTCATATCTGTTTGTTGAGGTTACAATGCTCCGTTAATAGGCCCACTCATTTTAACAGACATTCTGTTTCTATTCAATAAGCCCGTTGTAAGTTTTGGCGTATGTTTTGAGATTCCTTTGTTTAGAGAGTTCTTCCACATTTCTCTAGATTTAGTTTCAGCTCACTTTTTCACGGCCATTTTGATATTTGTTTTTACAAAGCCACAGGAAACCATCGGTACTATGAAAGCTATAGCTTGTCGAGCAACCAATTCATTCGCCTTTCCATTAGACCTACAGCCTTCATGGCCTGGGATCCTAGATCTTCTTGTAATTACTAAACACTGAATCCAGTGACGTTAGCATTGTTTGACTGTCAAAGAACACGGTCACCATGCAATTCGTTCCACTCTGCCAATTAATTTCTTTAACGCAATGATGCAATACGCCAAATTCCACTTACCGAAATATCTCTACTTAAGGCCACCTGGATCATCGTCCTTTTTTTGAGCCCATATAGTCTGGCTGAAATACATTGTTCTGTTTTAAAGACATCAGTGTACTAGGTATATTCCGCCTAAACCACCCGTCCAGGCGGAATGTACCTTTTGCCTTTTTTTGCAATCCTTTCTATATGGTACTACACTTTTATATTTCTGATCAAGATTGAATTTCTTAATCATGGCAACCCTCAGATTCCCTGTAATGACATCTACCTTGAGCTTTAGGATAAATTAAGAATCATCAAAAAATGGCTTGATCCTTCTCAGAAGTAATTGTTTGAATGTCTTTACCAAGGCCTGCAAAACACTAATCGTGTAGTATGGCATTACTTCCTTAACATGTTTTCCAGGCATTGAAATGAAACGGTTTGTGTAAGATTATAATATTTAAAATAGTGTAAATTATGTTGCTAATATTCTTTTTAACATCCAGAAGTTCTCTCTAATATTAATGATGATAAGAGCATATTCGAGTGCCTTCTTAAGTTTATGTTTCTTGCAATTAATTCTTTATTATCGCTTATTCTTATGAATCTTATTAGCTCTGGTATTTAATAGAGTAGCTCACGGAATGTTTTTATTTAATTTTCTTCCTTTATCAAAAGTGATTGACGTGAGCGGAAAAATTAAATACATAAAGAAGCTATAAGAGACATTACGAAACACACATGGTCAATCTACGCAGCATTTAGTTCAAACACGCCATTATTGTGGAACATCATCCAGGTAAGTATTTGTCTCGTTGCCTCAACAGGAATGCCGTTCTTCCATATATGAACAGAAATACCGACTGTGTAGGCCAAGTGCCCTGTTCTGTCCGTCTATGACATCTTAATATGATCAGAGGCATCTAAAATATTGCAGAATGTCAAAGACATTAATCTCTAAATACAGCATTCAACGCCCTAAACGATGCATCATAATATTGAATGTTTTTTTGTTTTCAAATTCATGTATTTTAACCCAAAATAAAGATCAAAACTTTTATAAAACAATTTGTTAAATTCTGGAAAATAAGCAGTTGTCTAAGCTTCGACATCATCACTTGAAGTGAAACTCGTGTAGCGAACTATTTATTCAAGTTTGGGAAGAGGTAGTAATGTCTGGGAGCTAAACCCAGTAAATATAGTGCATGTGAAAATACTTAGAATTGTGTCCAAGACCTCTGTGCAGACGCACTGTCATTGTAAAAGAGCGCTTTCTTTTTGGTCAGCAGTTATGGTCCTGCCTTGTTCCACCCAACCTCAACCCTGTTCTTTTCCTGCAGATGGAACCGTTTTTACTTTCTTTAGCGCACTGTTCTCACTCACTCTTTGAACTGTCGAACAAACTCAATGGAATCGCATTTAAAACACAGTTGAGGAAGTGTTCTATTGATACATTTATTATCAATTTTTGACAGAAGCGGCACCAATCGAACGAAAAGCTTTTTTAAGTTCAAAACGGTGCCTAAAATGTAGTGAACAGTAGATAAGCTATGGGCGTTCTGGCGCAAAATCCCATGTATTTTCTTATGGAGGTTCATTTTGCATTTTTGAGGGTGAAACGTCAATGCGCATGCGCCAACCCCTGGTTCCGATTGTGCATACCCAACTCCTACAATATATTTCCTTATGTTGGAGAAGGTAAGAAATTATAATTTTATGTGGGGGTGAATTTTACATAGGGGTGAGTTAGGTGACCGAAAACTCATGATTGTTTGAAGAGATCCGCAAGGGAGGCAACAGGAGTCTTCATAGAGGTGGAAGCGGTTGCCAGGGTGTGGTGTGTTGAAAATAACGTCAAAACGGCTCTAACTGCAAGGGGTAGCAAGATACCGCCCCTACTTAGGGATGACTCATGTTCGGTTATAGTTTTATACGCGACCACCGCGAGACCACGAGGGCGCTTTGTTAGATGTTATGATTAATGAATTGCGTATGTAAAATAGTAAAGCTATCACGTGATCATTATTATCTCATTAAATAAATATAATATATAGCGGAGGATATGTATATGATAGTCATTCAGTCAGTGCCCATCGTTGAGTTAAGATGCAATCTGTTCAACAAATTAAATCTTCGCTTTCCAATAGCTTTCATTTTATAACAGATGTACGCGGTAGCCAGATCAATAGTGCATTCAATAACTGCGTGATGTACTTACAGATATTGTAGACTATTTATATAGTCCGTCGTAATGACGACGTCATTTTAAATTTTTTGTAATAATAATATTTTACAATATTTTCGCAATATTATAAATAAAAAATGCTTACTGTGGTGTCATATGACACCGGATCTAATTCTAGCTTGTTTTTTAGTAGATTGTAACACGATATAATGAATAAGCAATAATTTCTTGTTGAAGTGTTGATATCCGCGGTGTTATATTTTTGGGTGTAAGCAAATATTTAAATTCGAGAATATACATGTTTCTGTGAGCGGATATGTTAATCACACAATTTTTACACTAAGAAGAGTTCGGAGAAATATCTTATTACCTTACTCCGGATGTAATTCAAATTTCTTAGTGAGTGAATTTTGATTTTAGGAAACTATTACTAACAACATATTAGCGTTGTGGTCAGAATTATAAATAGGTCTATTACAAGAAATTCTAATATATTTATCCTTCTTTAAAATAAAACTACTAATTTTAAATTAAATATTCTTCTTTGAAACAAACCTAGTATTAATAATGATAGTCTAGACGGGGTGTTGTTGTTTAAATAAAGAAAAAAATTATAAAAAACAAAATTTTTTTATTACATTTTGTTACAATTAAAAAATCAATTTTGAATAATCTTTTTACCAACCCAGTTAAGGGCTCATATTCAATTAGCTTATCATTTATGATTAAACAATATGCTACAATATCTGCATTAAATTCCTCCTGATATTCCAATTCAAGCTTTATATCAACACTAGTGCTAATTAAGCTATCAGCCTGTTTACTGGCATCTATCGAGAAGAGGGCACAATCGTGGAATTGGTTATAATCCAAGAGCGGTTGGTTTTGCCGACCGTAATAGCTAGACTGGAAATTTGCATACATATGATAAGCAATAGCATATCGCTCTTGACCCATATCCAAATTCATGGCAGAGTATGGATAGCTCTCTGAATTTAAATATAATTTTATATTCGTAATTGAGGAATGATCAAAATCTGAAGAATCTGCTTGTATATTATCCTTCTTTTTATACTGAAAGCCCACTATAACATATAGCGAGGTTTCTCTAAATTCGTGCTAGTTTTAATAGGCCATTTATCGGTCTTTGTAGCACGCGATGCTGGTAACTCATACAACTCCCACTTTCTAAACGGTATATATATCTTTTTATTTTCCTTTAGAGCATGGAGCAGTTTCAAGCGGGTTTTATCATTCACATTTATATGCGGCACATACCATTCAATCTTTTCAATTTCCAATTTCGCCTTCTTCGTACCGTCTGGCTGAGTGTTTATATAACAATTATAATCTGTTTTACTGCGGTTCAATATTAATTCATGACTAACGTTTAAGAATATGTGATGATAATCTTCTAGCAAACCGAAAAAAAAGTTTAATGGGAAGCAAGCGTTAAACTTTCCAGCTAAGACGGTGGGCTGTTCATCCTTGAATGGACACCAACCGGTCATTTGTAACAATTTAGATTCATTCTCGCTATAAGAAACGTATGCTTTCATTGTTGTGGTGATGCCTGGTTTCATACATCGATCAATTTCTACACCGTTGATTTGATAGCGCATCTGATCGAACAGAAACGCATACGCGTTATTTGTTAATTTACAAGTACCAGTCCCTTATCATCTACAATGAATATGCCCTCTATTCGAATGAAGCTATTGCTCGGTAATGTATAAATATCCTGATGTTGAATGGAAATGCGTATTTCATCGTTCGGATTAAAATTGCTAGTTCTTGGATAGTAAATGTGATATTGTTCTTTTGTGATGGCATGATCAAACTTTACTCCTTGATAAATTTCTAATTTTTCCTCCATTTTTCACTTTCAATCCAATAGATTTTAGAAAAGCTATGTTCATAGGTGTTATCCGTCGGTTGTCGGGAGACTGACTGATTGTTTGTTCTAGGGGTCTGTAAGTTTTATAATTTCTAAACAATAGACCCATCCCTCTTCAACTCCAAACGAATTACAATCTGTTCTCCTCTAAATTTTACAAGTTTACCGTCTTGATCAACTAGAGTTAGAGTTATGTTGTCTATGCTGTTCCGCTTATTAACAGGTAAGTAAATAACGTGTTGCGGTTCAATATTAATGCTAAATCCTGGCTCTACCTGTGGAGCGAATTCATACAGTGTGCGATAGACATGAATCGTAGTAGGCTGACGTTGTAATACTGCACTAAATTCTTACAGTTCGTACCTTTATAATCTGCACTGGCAAATCTGAATCATGCTTCTCGTTAGGTAGCAGTATTTTAGAACTGAAACCTAACATACGAGCAATAGAATCTTTATGCTTGAAATTTATTTGAAATTGTCTTTTCAACATACATCTCAGAGTGTTATTATTTGGTTTGAGAGAGAATATATCATTATCATTATCTTTCACTGACAATTGTTCCTTAATATATTGTTCAATGTCGCTTATTTCGTATGAGCCGTCTGGGATTAAGATAACTTTATCGTCGGTATCATAATAGAACTTATTATTTCCCTCCATAACATTAGGAATGGTGTTGTATGTGTATAGACCAATTAAACCCAGAGTGTATTGAGAATTGGGATATAAATCGATTGGCGGATAATAATCGGTAGAGAGAGCTGAACTCGAACCAATTATAGTGAACGTGTACGACATTCTCGACGTTTACTTTGATACTAATCTATATCAATTACTGTTGTCTAATAAGAATTGTATACATAGGTGTCCACAATTGATTTCATTATAGTTTTGATATCTATCATAGTTGTATAATATTTTAATTTTTGTATTATTTTTCCGAAATATTTAATCAGCTCGATTGGCGGTTTTAAATTTCCAAACGAGTCGAAATACTTTACTACAGAACCATTTTTATAAAACGCCACCCAGTGTGAGCCGAGGATAAATTTCTAATCAAGATTTATGATACAACACTCTACCCGTCTAGGTGTTTTTGGTAAATTGTCTCGCATATAACCGCCTCGAAAATTTGGTATATTGCTAGCGAATTTCATAATATCTCTGTCGGTGAGGGCTCTATCGGGAAGCTGTTTTATTAGTTTTTTGAATAGGGTTTTAAATACAGACCCAAACCCTTCTTATAGGGTTTTAGGTATAGATCGGAACCTGTCTTGTTTCCCAATGCAACAGCTTCCATAATTTTATTATGTCTCTTTGCTTCCTCCATATGTTGTTGGGCTTCTCTTGTTTTACCAACTGCTCTAGCGATACCAGCAGCTCCGCTTGCGAGACTACCTAGAGCGCTCAAACCAGCAAATAGCGGTATTAGAGGTAAAATCCGTCTAGATTTCGGTATTTGTAATATTCGAATTATCTTTATGCGCTTTTTACCACCAGCTTTCTTAATGGCAATTCTGGCGGTTTCAATGATAAACCCGCTCCTGCTTTAACTTTACCGCCAATATATCCCTTCAGTGCGCCTTTCGCTTTAAACAATACAGATTTGTTGAATGCATGTTTTTTTTTTTGTTTTTTAACCCCATTCCCATTTTTCTTTTAGCTTTCATGGCGTTCGTAACCGTCCACGAGGTGACTTTCTCACCAACTGTTGTATCCTTGGCTGTCGCTCGAGACCAAGCTGTTTCTTCTAGTATCCGATCTGCTTTATGTTTGTCTTGTAAATCTTTATATTGAGAATATGCAATATCGTGAGCTCTACAGGCTTTATCTAATGGATTTATTCCGCTGTCCCCTCGCTCTAACCGTTTCTCTAGTTTTGTACCAGGTCCGCAGAATTGATATCCAGGTATGTGTAGTTCAACCGGTAGATTGTTAATAATAGAATCCAGAACACATTCGCCTTCCTTGAATGTCAACATCGAACTGATTTATTGTGTATATAGTAATTTGTATTTAACTAAAGTTCTCAGTTTTAAAAGATGCGTTTAATAAGACAGAAGAAGCAGTTGAACATATTGAATTTAGATATGTGTGTTGAGAGTCAAACAGCCTGTCGAAGACACAGTACTCTGTTACCCGACACGGTTCGCTGTATTATATGTGGCCCTTCAGCTAGTGGTAAAACAAATGTAACGCTGTCACTCCTGTTTAATGAAAATGGGCTTGGATTCGAAAACATTTATGTTTACTCTAAATCTCTTTATCAACCGAAATATCAGTTCCTTGAAAATGTTATGAAGAGACTGCCAGACATTAACTACTATCCCTATAAAGAAAATGATGACATCATAGACTCGGCAGATGTTAAATCAAATTCTATACTCATATTTGATGATGTAGCCTGTGATAAACAGGATAAGATTCGGTCATATTTTTGTATGGGTCGACATAAGTGTGTTGATAGTTTTTATTTGTGCCAAACATACCCACGCATACCAAAGCACTTAATTAGGGACAACGCTAATTTTTTAATATTATTTAAACAAGACGATACCAATCTTCGACATGTATATGAAGATCATGTGGGTACTGATATGACATTTAATGAGTTCAAATTTATATGTGCAAAGTGTTGGGAAGATCGGTTTGGATTTTTAATAATTGATAAGGACAGCGACATTAATAGCGGTCGATATAGAAATAAGTTTGATTGTTATATAAGTTTGTAAATATCAATTTTTGCACATTCAAATCTAGATATTCGTTTGAGTTGGTTGTGTTAAGATGGAGGAGCCCTCAGATATAGTTAAAGAGAATGTATGCTGTTGTAATAAAATAATCGATTGTTGTGGCTTGTGTTGTTTATTTGGCGAAGGCTTTGCCTCAATATTTGTATGCATTTATGCTATAATAAAAAGTCGATTTTAAATAGCACCTCTCAGTTGAGTTTGTTGACAGTATCGATTTGTCAGTTAGAGAGTTATCATGGTAAAGAAAAATAAAATATTGAAGCGTACGGAGATTAAAAAAAAATCTCCAAACGAAAAACTTACACAAGAAATTATTAATATTACCGATGCTGTTAGGAAAAAACATTTACAATTAAAACTACAGCGGTCGGGTCAAGATGAGTTACTACAGAAAATGTTCAAGCCCGTATCGGAACCCCTCAAGAAAATTGTTGATGCAAACAAATTTCAAATAGAAAACATCAAGTCGAAACAGTTTAAAAAAGAAGAGATACCAGCTTCACCGGCTGTTAAAGATAGACAATTAACAGCCACACCGGTGAGGCCTGTCACACGGGTAACCAACAGGTTATTAGCAAAATCGTTATTGAGACTGCCAGATTTTTTAGAGGATGAGAGCATTTTCACAGCTACTCCAGAAGCTTCTACATCAGTGGATCCAGTCGATGACTCATTTCGAAGCTTCTATCAGTCAATGAGTGAAAGAGTGCTCGATGAATTCTATGAAAATATAAACCCCATAGCTAGAAACTACCTAGACGGTTTCTTTAAAGATACTAGAAACGTTTATGATTCCACATATGGTGTTACATATGAGCCAGACGTTAATAAATTAAAATTGGGAAATAAAATAGTAAAATTTGAGGGAGATAGTATTGTAATTGGGAAAAAACGATACGAGGGTAGTGCTGGCCTTTTTGAGCTTATTTTTAAATCAAATCCAAAAATGTATACTGATGATGAGTTAAAACGCTATCATGAAATATTGGAGTATACCAGCGCGCATCATAGATCTAATGATAGTGCAAAACAGTTGAAGGGAAATGGTGGATGAAAATGGAAACGTATAATTAAACCATTCACTTTAGCCAAACAAAAACAGCCATCAAAATCTTGGAGCGGTCGAGGAGCTAATATGCTTGTTAAAAACACTCCTTATCAGTATATTTATTGGTATGATATAAATGAACTAATTGACCGCTTACGCCTTCTAGTAGCATCGGAAAATGCTGGTCATACAAATCACAATAATGAAATTTTGGCAATAATCGAAGAGTTAAGAGAGACCGGCGTAATTATATAACGTTCACATATATTTTTTCGTCTTATTGAAATGAGTACCGACAAGTTTGGACGTCACAGTAATAAAGTGCAAGCCACATCGTCTGCTGAGAGAATTTTCAACCGTCGACCAGCTGGTTTCCCTCTGACAAGCGATGGTGATGTAAATATTGGTGGTAAACGTATTCGATTCATGGCGGACCCTATTGCTGTTGATGATAATGTAAATAAAAGTTATGTGCTAAAACTCTTTGCAAATTTTTCGAGACACCAACCCACAGGAATGATTCATTATCTACATACAACAACCGATTCTCGTTGATCTCGAAGAGTTTCAAGAGGGAGACAGCGGCTGAGCCTTATCAACTGTTATCAATCTCCATGTAAATATTAATAAATTTACATCTACAATTTGATATATTACGTATCTACTTATTTCAATCATTTAGTCGCACATGTACTTCACATCAAACAAAAATTAATTAGAAAGAAACCGCATTAGTTGATATGTATTAAAAAAATTATACTTCCTGTTTATTTACAAAACATGGAAATTAAAAAAAAAATACTTTCAAATCATCTAGGTAACATATCATAATTATTTTAAAATGCTACCACAAATTCGCGGATAGCAGCCATGTTGCTAACATTTTTTTGAATAGATACTAATATTTCACCTATCTTAACAATACGGTTTTTAAAATATTTAATTATAAATCTTTAATAACTTATTATTATCCATATGTCGGTTACATTGTTCTAACACATCCATCAGCTCTCCTACACCACAGTATTTACTATTTAGTTATGCAAATGCAGTCATAAATAAACAAGTTGTATCCCAAACCAAAAAAAAATATTTAAATCACCAGCCATATATATAAAAAAAATTAAATAAAAATAAATATTCAAATTTTTATCGCCCGAATCAAATTTAGGTACTATCACACTAAGTTAATATAATAAAAGAACCGAAATTGCTTTACATAGTAACGTTAACCGACAAAACAGTCTGAATTGTATAGAATAAATATATAAATCGGCAGAACATGTTATACTGTTGCTGGTCGTATTAAGAATGATAGTTTAGACAGGGTGTTGTTGTTTAAATAAAGAAAAATATATAAAAAATATTTTTTTATTACATTTTGTTACAATTAAAAATCAATTTTAAATAATTTTTTAGGTTTTGCCGACCGTAATAGCTGGACTGGAAATTTGCATACATATGATAAGCATATCGCTTTTGGCCCATATCCAAATTCATGGCAGAGTATGGATAGCTCTCTGAATTTAAATATAATTTTATATTTGTAATTGCGGAATGATCAAAATCTGAAGAATCCGCGTGTATATTATCCTTCTTTTTATGTTGAAAGCCCAATATAACATAGCGAGGTTTCTCTAAATTTGTGCTAGTTTTAATAGGCCATATATCGGTCTTTGTAGCACGCAATGCCGGTAACTTATACAACCCCACTTTCTAAACGGTATATATATCTTTGTATTTTCCTTGAGAGAATGGAGCAGTTTCAAGCGGGTTTGGTACCAGGTACTGATACCAGGTGCTGGTACCAGGTACTGATACCAGGTACTGGATACCAGGTACTGATACCAGGTACTGATACCAGGTACTTTTTTTGTGTGTGTCAGGTGGAACGCTCATGCTCGCCTTAGCTTGTTCCCAGCTTAAGGCAGTGTGGGACTCAAAACAAATTTTGCCTACCCACCAAAACCACCTCCTTTGCCCCTCCGACATGCTGGAATCTACATGATCTGTTTTCACTCAGACGTGTCGGGTGTTTCTTTAAAGTTTTCCTCTTTCCCTTTCCTCCATCTCTTTGGTACGCAAAACCTCTCCTACATACTCGTTGATGTTATCGAAATATGTTTTACCACTTGTCATTATGTTGATAATACTTCCTGTACTCAATTTCTTCCCTATCCTTTCCTCAAGTTTGTTTCTCTGGGAGCTCCACCTTTCGCAGGTCATGACCGTGTGCTCTGGCGTGTCCCTAAGTCCACAGTAATCACATATGTCGGTTTGTGTTATACCCATTTTTTTGGTGTAGGTTCTGAACTGCCCATGGCCCGTGAAAAATTGCGTTAGATAGTAGTTCGTTCGTCTATATTCACATTTCACCCATACTGAGATATTAGGGATGATGGACTTTGTCCATTGTCCGGTATCCCGGTGTTTGTCCCATATCTGTTGCCATTTTTTAAATGTGTGTTCTCTTTATTCCTTTTCGGGCGTTCTCACAGATCGCCGTCCATCGACATATGCCTCAGTTCTCTCCTCCACCAGTAGCGAGATGGGCGGCACTCCAGCGACCACCTGTACAGCACGGGTGGAGATGGTGCGGTAGCCACTTACCACCCGGACCAACATCTTCCTTTGGGCAGATTCTAGTACATTCCGGTATTTCTTTATATTTAGCTCCCGGAAGTACTCTTCCACGATGTTCACTAAGTACTGCGAAATGTTTCTCTGCTTTAGTTTCCTGACGATTTTACTCCATGTGGCGGAATTGAAAGCGTTTTTTACATCTAACGCAATCAACGCTACCCATTTCTTTCCAGAACACTTTACTTTTTCTACGACTGCTAATACGGCATCTATGGCTGACTTCCCTTTGGTAAAACCGTATTGATTTGGAGAAAGACCGCCCCTCTCCACTATTTCCGCTACTAGCCTCTCTTTTACCAGCCCCTCGTACATTTTTCCCATCGTGTTTAAAAGACATATTGGATGCCTTTTCCTTTCCAAAGAAGCGTGATCTTTGCTTCTTTCCAATGTTTTGGAAACCGTTGTCGCATTAACACCTCGTGCATAACTTCCCTCACCGCATGTGGGCAGGTCTTAACCAAACACTTGATTGCCTCCACCGGAACTCCATCTGGTCCTGGAGCTCTTGCCACCTTCATTTTGTTGCACACATTTTCGATCTCACTTTCTGTGAATAGGTGCTGTATTGCCTCTGTCGAAGTACTTCTGTCCCATTGGTCTTTTATTTAGGGAATAGTCCTTTTGTTATTTCCACCTTCTTTTCATCCGCCAGATTGAAGGGTAGCGTTAATCTGTCCAGTTGCCTCATCACTATTTTATATCTATTCCCAAATACGTCTTTTTCTAGGTCGTTTTGCATTGTCTTCCAGCTCTCCCTTTTTTTCTTGCTTATCATTGTTTTCAGCTCTTTCTTTATCCTCCTGTATTGATCTGCTATGTTGCTCTTGGCCTGTTCATTAATTGTCTTGTATTTATTTGCTCGTAAGCTTCTTCTTCTTACTACTGCGCACTCTTTCAGTTTTTGGTCTATTTCCAATGTCCACCAGTAAGGTTTCTTCCGAGGTTCCTGTCGATGACATACCTGGCTGCTTCTCACTGCTGACCTAAGGTCTTCCATGATTGTTGTTGAAGTATTCTTTTCTCTACTTTTATTTTCCTTTTATGGTTTCCTCAAAAGCTGTTTTGTTTAGAAGAGGTTTTATGTTTGTTTTTTTGGGAAGTTTTCTCTTATCCATGTTATGTAGAGTATAGAATTCTCCTTCTAGAACCTCCCAGTTCTTTATTATTTTTGCGATCTTTTGTGTTACGATAGTCATGTCAATGTATGACTTTGAAGCTCCTCTCTCAAAGGTTGGAGTCTGTCCTGTTTTTGCCACTACAAGGTCCAACTCTGCGCACCACTCTTCAATATGCTTTCCTCTTTGATCAATGCTCGGCGATCCCCAATAGTATGACTTAGCATTCATATCTCCCATGAATATGGCATCTTTTTTCTCCTTCCTCGATTCCTCCATTATTCGGTCTATATACCTTCTGAAACTATCTACTGACTCATTTGGCGGGAAGTAACAACAGTATATATCCCAATTTTCCATTTTTACTTTTATATATGCTTCATTTTTGTGAATATTTGTTATCCCGATGTTCTTATTAATTATGTGTAGAGATACGTTGTTCCTTTTGTCAATAACAAAACCTTTGTTTTTTGCAATTTTCACGTTAGGTTCGCTTATAACCAATAGATCAATATGTTTCTCACGAGCAACCAGATCCACTACATCATGTGCCGCCCGTGTTCTTCCGAGATTGGTTTGGAGTATTTTAATCATTTTTCCTCTTTCTGTTCACTCCATTTGCAGGTTTCTGCTTCCCTCGCCTTAGTTCTTCTTCTTTCATCTTTATGCGGCTTTTTAAGTGAGGACATTTAATGGAGTCCATTCGATGTCCGCTTTCCTTGCATATATCGCAATATGCTGCCTCTGTGCATGCCGACGCTGGTACCAGGTACTGATACCAGGTACTGGTACCAGGTACTGGTACCAGATACTGCAGGTACTGGATGTTATGACGTATGACGTTTGACGTATGACGTATGACTGGACAGTATGACGTCATTGGGTTGAGTTGTAACGTCACAACCCAACCCAATGACGTCATACTGACTTATCAACCAGTACCTGGTACCAAACCCGCTTGAAGCTGCTCCATTCTTTCAAGGAAAATAGAAAGATATATACAGGGTGTAACAAAATAAGTGTAAAACATTTCAGGGAGTGATTCCTCATCGAAAAAGAGATAGGGTCTTTCATATAGAGAAACTTCATTGGAGCATCCCTTGTTAAGATACAGCCCCTTAAAGGGGGTACATAAAATTTGTTTTACAATTTTTCTCACAAACACTAAAAATGTATTTTTTTGGTTTACCCCATGGTTGTAAGGGGTGGAAAACGCAACCACTAAAATTTATTTCCAATGTAACTTTTTGTCTTTTTATTTGTTTACCATTAAAAAATTTATTTCCAATAGCTTGTTTCATTCTAAACAAAAATTGTCTCTTGAATTTTTTGCCCAAAATTAATCAGTTCGCAGCAAAAAATTATTTTACCAACAACTACAGAGATACATCGTCATAAAACGAAAATGCGAAACTTATTTATCTAGTAAGCCGCTATTAGTGATATTGACAATTAAATTGGTATCACGCTGTCAGTTTGTAAATTTTTGTAGTTGAATTAATAATTGTGTGTCGTTGTTTTGTGCTTAATTTGTTAGATTAATAATTCACTTGTTATTAAAATGGCATACACAAATGAGGAAATGACTGATATGCATTACGTTTACGGTCTGTCGCAGGGGAATGGGTTAGAAGCTTCTAGAAGATATGCTGAAATGTATCCTCAACGGCAGCTTCCTTCGCATAGAATATTTGCCCGACTTCATCAACGATTACGAGAATATGGTTCATTCGACAAAAGAACGCAGGATTGTGGTCGCCATCGAGAAGTAAGAACAACACAGCTCGAAGAAGCAGTACTTAATTTGGTAGAAGAACAACCTACTAGCAGTACTAAAAAGATTGCTTTCGAGTTAAATGTTGATCATATGACGATATTTCGAATTTTAAAGGAACAACTCTTATACCCTTACCATCTGCAACGAGTACAGGCACTGTTATCGCGAGATTTTCCGAACCGTCTTGAATTTTCCAATTGGATGCTGGAAATGATTAGAAAAAATCCTGACTTTCTGAAGACGATCGAATTCACAGACGAATGTACTTTTTCTCGGAACAAGATGATTAATTTTCATAATAACCACATATGGGCTGATGAAAACCCTCACGCTATTGTCCAAGGTAACCATCAAGAAATGTTTTCTCTTAACGTGTGGCTCGGAGTTATTGGGGATTATTTAATTGGCCCTCATTTTCTACCTCCTCGATTAAATGGTGAGGCATACACTCAATGTTTAAGAGAAGTGCTGCTGGAGGAAGTTCCTTTGGGCGTCAGAAGGGATATGTTTTTTATGCATGATGGGGCTCCCGCCAATTTTAGTCAAGCAGCACGTCAGCATTTAACTCAAACATATCCAAATCATTGGATAGGTCGAGGAGGACCACAGAATTGGCCCGCTCGATCCCCGGATCTTAATCCTCTCGATTTCTCTACTTGGGGCCATTTGCAGAGTTTGGTTTATCCTACTCATGTTCGCGATGTAGAGGACTTAAGAAACCGCATCATCGATGCGTGCAGGGTATTTAGAGAGACTCCAGGAATATTTGAGCGAATACGTGGCTCAATGCGCCGACGTCTAGACGCATGTGTAATGACTGAAGGTGGACATATTGAACATTTACTATGATTTCTACATGTTTAATGTTTTGTTATTAATAAATTAGTTTTTTATTGGAAATAAATTTTTAAACCATGGGGTAAACCAAAAAAATACATTTTTAGTGTTTGTGAGAAAAATTGTAAAACAAATTTTATGTACCCACTTTAAGGGGCTGTATCTTAACAAGGGATGCTCCAATGAAGTTTCTCTATATGAAAGACCCTATCTCTTTTTCGATGAGGAATCACTCCCTGAAATGTTTTACACTTATTTTGTTACACCCTGTATACCGTTTAGAAAGTGGGAGTTGTATAAGTTACCGGCATTGCGTGCTACAAAGACCGATATAAGGCCTATTAAAACTAGCACAAATTTAGAGAAACCTCGCTATGTTATAGTGGGCTTTCAACATAAAAAGAAGGATAATATACACGCAGATTCTTCAGATTTTGATCATTCCGCAATTACAAATATAAAATTATATTTAAATTCAGAGAGCTATCCATACTCTGCGATGAATTTGGATATGGGCCAAAAGCGATATGCTTATCATATGTATGCAAATTTCCAGTCCAGCTATTACGGTCGGCAAAACCTAAAAAATTATTTAAAATTGATTTTTAATTGTAACAAAATGTAATAAAAAAAATATTTTTTATAAATTTTTCTTTATTTAAACAACACCCTGTCTAAACAACAACACCCTGCCTAGACTATCATTCTTAATACGACCAGCAACATGTTCTGCCGATTTATATATTTATTCTATACAATTCAGACTGTTTTGTCGGTTAACGTTACTATATAAAGCAATTTCGGTTCTTTTATTATATTAACTTAGTGTGATAGTACCTAAATTTGATTCGGGCGATAAAAATTTGAATATTTATTTTTATTTAATTTTTTTTATATATATGGCTGGTGATTTAAATATTTTTTAATACATATCAACTAATGTGGTTTCTTTCTAATTAATTTTTGTTTGATGTGAAGTACATGTGCGACTAAATGATTGAAATAAGTAGATACGTAATATATCAAATTGTAGATGTAAATTTATTAATATTTACATGGAGATTGATAACAGTTGATAAGGCTCAGCCGCTGTCTCCCTCTTGAAACTCTTCGAGATCAACGAGAATCGGTTGTTGTATGTAGATAATGAATCATTCCTGTGGGTTGGTGTCTCGAAAAATTTGCAAAGAGTTTTAGCACATAACTTTTATTTACATTATCATCAACAGCAATAGGGTCCGCCATGAATCGAATACGTTCACCACCAATATTTACATCACCATCGCTTGTCAGAGGGAAACCAGCTGGTCGACGGTTGAAAATTCTCTCAGCAGACGGTGTGGCTTGCACTTTATTACTGTGACGTCCAAACTTGTCGGTACTCATTTCAATAAGACGAAAAAATATATGTGAACGTTATATAATTACGCCGGTGTCTCTTAACTCTTCGATTATTGCCAAAATTTCATTATTGTGATTTGTATGACCAGCATTTTCCGATGCTACTAGAAGGCGTAAGCGGTCAATTAGTTCATTTATATCATCCCAATAAATATACTGATAAGGAGTGTTCTTAACAAACACATTAGCTCCTCGACCGCTCCAAGATTTTGATGGCTGTTTTTGTTTGGCTAAAGTGAATGGTTTAATTATACGTTTCCATTTTCATCAACCATTTCCCTTCAACTGTTTTGCACTATCATTAGATCTATGATGCGCGCTGGTATACTCCAATATTTCATGATAGCGTTTTAACTCATCATCAGTATACATTTTTGGATTTGATTTAAAAATAAGCTCAAAAAGGCCAGCACTACCCTCGTATCGTTTTTTCCCAATTACAATACTATCTCCCTCAAATTTTACTATTTTATTTCCCAATTTTAATTTATTAACGTCTGGCTCATATGTAACACCATATGTGGAATCATAAACGTTTCTAGTATCTTTAAAGAAACCGTCTAGGTAGTTTCTAGCTATGGGGTTTATATTTTCATAGAATTCATCGAGCACTCTTCCACTCATTGACTGATAGAGGCTTCGAAATGAGTCATCGACTGAATCCACTGATGTAGAAGCTTCTGGAGTAGCTGTGAAAACGCTCTCATCCTCTAAAAAATCTGGCAGTCTCAATAACGATTTTGCTAATATCCCGTTGGTTACCCGTGTGACAGGCCTCACCGGTGTTGCTGTTAATTGTCTATCATTAACAGCCGGTAAAGCTGGTATCTCTTCTTTTTTAAACTGTTCCGACTTGATGTGATCTATTTGAAATTTGTTTGCATCAACAATTTTCTTGAGGGTTTCCGATACGGGCTTGAACATTTTCTGTAGTAACTCATCTTGACCCGCCCGCTGTAGTTTTAATTGTAAATGTTTTTTCCTAACAGCATCGGTAATATTAATAATTTCTTGTGTAAGTTTTTCGTTTGGAGATTTTTTTTTAATCTCCGTACGCTTCAATATTTTATTTTTCTTTACCATGATAACTCTCTAACTGACAAATCGATACTGTCAACAAACTCAACTGAGCGGTGCTATTTAAAATCGACTTCTTATTATAGCATAAATGCATACAAATATTGAGGCAAAGCCTTCGCCAAATAAACAACACAAGCCACAACAATCGATTATTTTATTACAACAGCATACATTCTCTTTAACTATATCTGAGGGCTCCTCCATCTTAACACAACCAACTCAAACGAATATCTAGATTTGAATGTGCAAAAATTGATATTTATAAACTTATATAACAATCAAACTTATTTCTATATCGACCGCTATTAATGTCGCTGTCCTTATCAATTATTAAAAATCCAAACCGATCTTCCCAACCCTTTGCACATATAAATTTGAACTCATTAATGTCATATCAGTACCCACATGATCTTCATATACATGTCGAAGATTGGCATCGTCTAAATAATATTAAAAAATTAGCGTTGTCCCTAATTAAATGCTTTGGTATGCGTGTGTATGTTTGGCACAAATTAAAACTATCAACACACTTATGTCGACCAATAAAAATATGACCGAATCTTATCCTGTTTTTCACAGGCTACATCATCAAATATGAATATAGAATTTGATTTAACATCTGCCGAGTCTATGATGTCATCATTTTCTTTATAGGGATAGTAGTTAATGTCTGGCAGTCTCTTCATAACATTTTCAGGAACTGATATTTCGGTTGATAAAGAGATTTAGAGTAAACATAAATGTTTTCGAATCGAAGCCCATTTTCATTAAACAGGAGTGACAGCATTGCATTTGTTTTACCACTAGCTGAAAGGCCACATATAATACAGCGAACCGTGTCGGGTAACAGAGTACTGTGTCTACGACAGGCTGTTTGACTCTCAACACACATATCTAAATTCAATATGTTCAACTGCTTCTTCTGTCTTATTAAACGCATCTTTTAAAACTGAGAACTTTAGTTAAATACAAATTACTATATACACAATAAATCAGTTCGATGTTGACATTCAAGGAAGGCGAATGTGTTCTGGATTCTATTATCAACAATCTACCGGTTGAACTACACATACCTGGATATCAATTCTACGGACCTGGTACAAAACTAGAGAAACGGTTAGAGCGAGGGGACAGCGGAATAAATCCATTAGATAAAGCCTGTAGAGCTCACAATATTGCATATTCTCAATATAAAGATTTACAAGACAGACATAAAGCAGATCGGATACTAGAAGAAACAGCTTGGTCTCGAGCGACAGCCAAGGATACAACAGTTGGTGAGAAAGTCACCTCGTGGACGGTTACGAACGCCATGAAAGCTAAAAGAAAAATGGGAATGGGGTTAAAAAACAAAAAAAAAACATGCATTCAACAAATCTGTATTGTTTAAAGCGAAAGGCGCACTGAAAGGATATATAGGCGGTAAAGTTAAAGCAGGAGCGGGTTTATCATTGAAAGCCGCCAGAATTGCCATTAAGAAAGCTGGTGGTAAAAAGCGCATAAAGATAATTCGAATATTACCAATACCGAAATCTGGAGGGATTTTACCTCTAATACCGCTATTTGCTGGTTTGAGCGCTCTCGGTAGTCTCGCAAGCGGAGCTGCTGGTATCGCTAGAGCAGTTGGTAAAACAAGAGAAGCCCAACAACATATGGAGGAAGCAAAGAGACATAATAAAATTATGGAAGCTGTTGCATTGGGAAGCAAGACAGGTTCCGGTCTATACCTAAAACCCTATAAGAAGGGCTTGGGTCTGTATTTAAAACCCTATTCGAAAAACTAATAAAACAGCTGCCCGATAGAGCCCTCACCGACAGAGATATTATGAAATTCGCTAGCAATATACCAAATTTTCGAGGCGTTTATATGCGAGACAATTTACCAAAAACACCTACACAGGTAGAGTGTTGTATCATAAATCTTGAGTCGAAATTTAACCTCGGCTCACACTGGGTGGCGTTTTATAAAATGGTTCTGTAGTAAAGTATTTCGACTCGTTTGGAAATTTAAAACCGCCAATCGAGCTGATTAAATATTACGGAAAAATAATAAAAAAATTAAAATATTATACAACTATGATAGATATCAAAACTATAATGAAATCAATTGTGGACACCTATGTTTACAATTCTTATTAGACAACAGTAATTGATATAGATTAGTATCAAAGTAAACGTCGAGAATGTCGTACACGTTCACTATAATTGGTTCGAGTTCAGCTCTCTCAACCGATTATTATCCTCCAATCGATTTATATCCCAATTCTCAATACACTCTGGGTTTAATTGGTCTATACACATACAACACCATTCCTGTTATGGAGGGAAATAATAAGTTCTATTATGATACCGACGACAAAGTTATCATAATCCCAGACGGCTCATACGAAATAAGCGACATTGAACAATATATTAAGGAACAATTGTCAGTGAAAGATAATGATAATGATATATTCTCTCTCAAACCAAATAATAACACTCTGAGATGTATGTTGAAAAGACAATTTCAAATAAATTTCAAGCATAAAGATTCTATTGCTCGTATGTTAGGTTTCAGTTCTAAAATACTGCTACCTAACGAGAAGCATGATTCAGATTTGCCAGTGCAGATTATAAAGGTACGAACTGTAAGAATTAAGTGCAGTATTACAACGTCAGCCTACTACGATTCACGTCTATCGCACACTCTGTATGAATTCGCTCCACAGATAGAGCCAGGATTTAGCATTAATATAGAACCGCAACACGTTATTTACTTACCTGTTAATAAGCGGAACAGCATAGACAACATAACTCTAACTCTAGTTGATCAAGACGGTAAACTTGTAAACTTTAGAGGAGAACAGATTGTAATTCGTTTGGAGTTGAAGAGGGATGGGTCTATTGTTTAGAAATTATAAAACTTACAGACCCCTAGAACAAACAATCAGTCAGTCTCCCGACAACCGACGGATAACACCTATGAACATAGCTTTCCTAAAATCTATTGGGTTGAAAGTGAAAAATGGAGGAAAAATTAGAAATTTATCAAGGAGTAAAGTTTGATCATGCCATCACAAAAGAACAATATCACATTTACTATCCAAGAACTAGCAATTTTAATCCGAACGATGAAATACGCATTTCCATTCAACATCAGGATATTTATACATTACCGAGCAATAGCTTCATTCGAATAGAGGGCAGATTCATTGTAGATGATAAGGGAACTGGTACTTGTAAATTAACAAATAACGCGTATGCGTTTCTGTTCGATCAGATGCGCTATCAAATCAACGGTGTAGAAATTGATCGATGTATGAAACCAGACATCACCACAACAATGAAAGCATACATTTCTTATAGCGAGAATGAATATAAATTGTTACAAATGGCCGGTTGGTGTCCATTCAAGGATGAACAGCCCACCGTCTCAGCTGGAAACTTTAACGCTTGCTTGCCATTAAACTTTTTTTTCGGTTTGCTAGGAGATTATCATCATTTTCTTAAACGTTAGTCATGAATTAATATTGAACCGCAGTAAAACAGATGATAATTGTTATATAAACACTCAGCCAGACGGTACGAAGAAGGCGAAATTGGACATTGAAAAGATTGAATGGTATGTGCTGCACATAAATGTGAATGATAAAACCCGCTTGAAACTGCTCCATGCTCTCAAGGAAAATAAGAAGATATATATACCGTTTAGAAAGTGGGAGTTGTATGAGTTACCAGCATTGCGTGCTACAAAGACCGATATATGGCCTATTAAAACTAGCACGAATTTAGAGAAACCTCGCTATGTTATAGTGGGCTTTCAGTATAAAAAGAAGGATAATATACACGCAGATTTTTCAGATTTTGATCATTTCTCAATTACGAATATAAAATTATATTTTAATTCAGAGAGCACCCCGTCTAGACTATCATTCTTAATACTAGGTTTGTTTCAAAGAAGAATATTTAATTTAAAATTAGTAGTTTTATTTTAAAGAAGGATAAAAATATTAGAATTTCTTGTAATAGACCTATTTATAATTCTGACCACAATGCTAATATGTTGTTAGTAATAGTTTCTTAAAATCAAAATTCACTCACTAACCAAATTGAATTACATCCGGAGTAAGGTAATAAGATATTTCTCCGAACTCTTCTTAGTGTAAAAATTGTGTGATAAACATTTCCGCTCAGAGAAACATGTATATTCTCGAATTTAAATATTTGCTTACACCCAAAAATATAACACCGCGGATATCAACACTTCAACAAGAAATTATTGCTTATTCATTGTATCGTGTTACAATCTACTAAAAAACAAGATAGAATTACATCCGGTGTCATATTACACCACAGTAAGCATTTTTTATTTATAATATTGCGAAAATATTGTAAAATATTATTATTACAAAAAATTTGAGATGACGTCGTCATTACGACGGACTATATAAATAGTCTACAATATCTGTAAGTACATCACGCAGTTATTGAATGCACTACTGATCTGGCTAAGGCGCACATCTGTTATAAAATGAAAGGTATTGGAAAGCGAAGATTTAATTTGTTGAACAGATTGCATCTTAACTCAACGATGGGCACTGACTGAATGACTCTCATACACATATCCTACGCCATATTTTATATTCATTTAATTAGATAATAATGATCACGTGATAGCTTTACCATTTTACATACGTAATTCATTAATCATAACATCTGACAAAGCGCCCTCTAGGTCTCGCGGTGGTCGCGTATGAAACTATAACCGAACATGAGTCATCCCTAAGTAGGGGCGGTATCTCGCTACCCCTTGCAGTTAGAGCCGTTTTGACGTTATTTTCAACACACCACACCCTGGCAACCGCTTTCACCTCTATGAAGTCTCCTGTTGCCCCCCTTGCGGATCTCTTCAAACCATCATGAGTTTTCGGTCACCTAACTCACGCCTATGTAAAACTCACCCCCACATAAAATTATAATTTCTTTCCTTCTCCACCATAAGGGAATATATTGTAGGAGTTGGGTATGCACAATCGGAACCAGGGGTTGGCGCATGCGCATTGACGTTTCACCCTCAAAAATGCAAAATGCACCTCCATAAGAAAATACATGGGATTTTGCGCCAGAACGCCCATAGCCTATCTACTGTGAACATGGTCTATCGAGATCTTTTCAGTGTCAGCAAGATCACATATCTTTAGTTGGCGATCATTTAATACGGTTTAGTAGATTTTTATGACAAATTCGTCGTTCACAGCGGTTTTTAGGGGTTTCGAGCGTTAACCACCTGCAATGGATATACGATATATCTAAAGTGAGCAACCCACTTTTTACCGTTGAAAACAAAGGAGAAGATTCCTTTAAAAGGGAATCTAACTCTTTTTCTGTCAGTTGGGGCACTAATTATAGTCATTCAGTTGTACGCCATTTCTGTGTCAGGTACAAAACATTTCAGACCGCCCTCGTACAAAAGTTTCAACCTTACCCTTTCTTCAATTTCTCCGATTGCGTTTGTAGGACTTCTCTTTTCTGAAGGTAAGTTTCAGAACTCTCTGCTTCATGGTCCAGATAACATTTTTTTTTTCTTAGCTACAATTAAATAAAGATGAAATTATATAACATTACGTCAGTTACCTATACCTATGTTATTTCATATAATTAAAGTAAAAGACAAGTACAGATAAATGTATCAGTACGCTAATATATAAAACGAATTATTAAAATTTGAAACTATAAATGATTCATTAATACGAAATTAAATTATGTGAAATTGGAAGTATTAGCATTGAAAATTATATTAAATTCGAAATAGATTGTATTGACCTACATATATTATGTTCAAATTTTTATTGCTCCTGAGTAAATATTTCTTGTTTACACTTTAGTATTTTTTTAATGAGGCGAGTCTCCTTATCTATGTATTACATTTTATTATCTTACCCTTCCAAATTTACGACATAAGAAAGAGATTTAAGATGTTCAACTAAAACAAAACAAAAATACCAAACTATGAGGTACAAAATGAATAAATAATTTTTTGCGTAAATTCAATTCTGCCCATCCTCATGAGTAGACAAGTAACCGGGATACTGGATATGATTTGGCCTTGAAACTGTATGACGGTTATCCTGACTGTATATGACCTTAGGTCAGCTAAATTTGTCGCGACGATAAGCTTATTTCTGCTGCATGTGCAGATAATACAATAATAAAAAATTATATATTAATAAGTTTAAAATCTATCGTCATTTTACATTCTGCTAGGTATCTATAAAATGCTGAGTGGTGATTACAGTGAATTTGACAAGTTATGAATGTTGAAACCAATAAACGATTAAATTTAAAATTAGTAGTTTTATTTTAAATAAACATAAAAATATTAGAATTTCTTGTAACAGACCTATTTATAATTCAAACCACAACGCTAATATGTTGTTAATAATAGTTTCTTTTGCTGTTAATATATAAAATATATTAAATATTAACTATACTTAGAATTTGACTGTATAGGCCTGTCTATGCATAAAAAATAGTAAGAACGGCTGTTTTTACAAAAATTTTAATGTACCTAATGTGTATATTATATTTCACAAATAAACTTGTTCCTATAAGAAAGAACCCAACCCCCAAAATTTTATAAGAATTTTAACACTGAATTGTATGTTAATAAGGTTAATAACTATTGCTTTATTACGTCAGTGTGAAACAAATTAATTAAATTCGAATTTTACAAGTATTTTTTTTTGTACACAAATTCTTATATAGACCATAAGTATATTATATTTGATGAATAGAGTTGTTCGAAATATAGTTAATATTATAAGATACATTTAGATTTCGATATCCCAAGGTAAACTGTTAGTTGTTTTTTTATCTTTTCCAAAATAAACTACTTTGATTATTCATCTTTCGCTAAATCACTTTTTCGGTTTGCTTAAAATGTGTAACACTTAAAATGTGTAAGTCTCTCTTTATTTCACTAAACAGTATTATATTTTAAAACTACTAGCAATAAATCCATTATCAACGTATTAATTATTAAGTTGAGGTAAACAGGACAATGTATATGAAGATAAAAAGTAACAGCGGGTTATATATAAATATAATCTAATTATAAAAGGCGTATTATAAAACAAAAACCAATTCATATTCGGGTATCACAAACAGTATTCTGTACTATATTTGACGTAACGAATTGTACCAAGTATCTTCAAATCTTTTTAAAAAATTACGTTCTAATGACAAATATCCATATAGTTTCTGATTCAAAAGGGCCTATTGATTGATATTTTATTTAAACTTACATATACTACACTGAAACATTTACTTTCGCCCAAGAAACGATCTTGTGCTTACTATGTAAATTTAAAGGCTGCTGTTAATGATACCGCTTTATCAACAGTTCTGAAAATTATTGCATAATCATTATTTCGTGTTAGAAGCTGTTTAAATGTTAAATGAAAACAAACTAGATTTACATCCGGTGTCGGTAATATGATACTCCTCTGAACCTTTCTTAGTGTAAAAATAGTGCTTACAATTTAAATTTTTGATAGAAAAACATTGTGTTTCAATATCAACTTAGCAATAATATATTTGTTGAGTTATTGTATACATTGTAGTGAGATGAGAGTGCATTCATACAAGTGGGTCCATCAGGTCAACACCTGCCATTTTCTATAGCCTAAACCGAAAATAAGACCATTTCTAACTTACTTCCAACTTCTTTTCAGTTAAAATAAGAAAAAAATAATGGTAACCAAGAATAGGAACTTTACCATATACGTTTCTGGAGATAATAGTTGGAGAAATATTGAGTAATATACAGAAAAAGTAGCTTTGTTTATTGGACAAGACGAGGTAGGGATGCACTGGATGAAACATATAAAATTTTGTTTGATTTCAAAAATCCACGAACATTAGCTTGAATTACGCCCTTTACTCTCAATTAAGCCCCTTACATAAATCTCCTGATAATCTTTACAAATATTATTGAATATAACACACATTTATTTCCTTTAGTACGATATCATGAACATTTACAAAACGTATACAGTTTTATGTACATTTTATATACACACATGTTTAGGTAAGGATAATTATATCGTGAAGTTTCTATATCGACAACATTAATTTCTTAGAGATTCTGCTAAATATGGTAACCGCTTTATCGAACAATGTGTTGTTTTTTTTCTTTCTTGACAACTGATACAGGTTATTTCAAATAAAAAAAAGTCAAGATTTTACAAAATATTCAATTGACACCCCCTATTAATATTAAAAGTCAAGATGAAAGAGAGAACGCGAACGAAGATATGATAGATCAGACTGCACATACAAATATTGACTCACTAAATATTATAAAACAAAAAAGAATATATGTTGGAGTAGATGAGAATTTAATTTTTAAAATTGAATTTTTATAGATTATTAGATTTTGAACTTAAGTTTTTTTAATAATATAATAAATAGTGTATTAAACCATACTTCATAGAACCCTTACCTCTATAATATATTTTTTTAGAACTTTTAGTTTTATAGAACATATTTACATATTTAGTTTATAAATAGAAAACATATATAAATTATTTATATTCTTTAATTTTTGGATGCGGAGGTATTCTTATACAATATAAATACTTAACAAAAATATTTAAGAAAAAATTGTTCTAATGCAACAATTATTTATACTTCCTCATTAAATATTATTATAAAACAAAAAATATATGTTGGATTAGATGGGAATTTATATTTTCTAAATTGAACCATTATATATTATTAGATTTTGAAATTAAGTTTTTTAATAATATAATAAATAGTATATTAAACCATATTTCATAGAACCCTTATCTTTATAATATATTTTTAAGAGCTTTTAGTTTTATAGAACATACTTCCTATAACTTTATACTGTACAATCAATACCAAACTGTAGATAAGAATTTATATTTTTTCAAATTGCTTCTTTATAGATGATTAATTTTGAAATTAAGTTTTTTATTGCAATAAAAGAATATTTTGAGAGAAAAACGTAAATTACTAATAAATTTACAAATTTTGAAGTATTTTGAATTATGAACTTTCGATTCATCTTCAAATTTCTTCATCTTCAAAAGACTTGTGTTTGAATAACTATTAATTTCAATATTTGTTAAATATTATTTAAAAAAATGCTGTAAAGGGAATTTAATTTTTTTTTAATTATTATAATGAATAATTTTCAAATTTTGGGGATCAGTTTTACTATGAAGATTTATATATATATATATATATATATATATATATATATATATATATATATACATATATATATATATATATATATATATATATATATATATATCAATAAATAAATTAATAATATAAATATTCAACAAAAATATAACAATATAAAATATGATCAATAGTGAACAAATGAATGTATTTTATGTAAAGTGAAATGTATGCATTAAATTAATACCTTTACATCAACATTAATGGATCAATTGCGAAATTGTTGCAATCAAAATGTTTTGAATTTCAGATAGACACACTGTTGCATGCGTGTAATTTGACATTGAAAATATATATTTTTATCAGCGATATTTTGCATGTTCTGGTAATTACTGACATTGTTGCATGTTTGTTAATTGATAATGATTGCAAATTTTTTGCTTACTATTTTTTATTAAAAGATTAGAAATGGTATAATTTGTCTATTAGGGTTTAATAGATTCGAATAGATTCGAATGCAAAAGACGAAACGAAATAAAAAATGGCAACTATTCCATCTACGTTAGAAGTTATCAAAGCGAATTCACCGCCAAAATGGTTTACGTAATCTGCAAACAATTATTCAGTTATATATTTAAATATTAAGTAAATTATAATTAATTTGTAAATTTTTTATTATATTATATATGGTGTTAATGTCATAATTAATATTTAAATTTGTTATGTTAGATACGGTGTTAAAGAAATAAAGGAAAAGGGGTAAGATGTACTCATACATATTTCCTACACACCCAAAGATGTCACCCTAAAACAAAAATTTTGGGAAATGGCCGTTAAACTATAGACTCAATATCGAAAATGACGAAGAATTTCGGCTTCTCAGTAAAATTATTAAAACCTATAACATTCAATTGAAGGAAGGGGATGGAATTGAGGCGACAATACAATCACCACTAATGGAAGAAAAATCTACGCAGACTGAAGAAGAAAACATGAAAAAAATTAAAGAATTAAGCTTCTAGAAAATAGAATAATAACACCTGCATCAACATTAAATACCTCTAAATTCGTAGAGGTGTTTAATGATGATGATGCAGACATGTTCTGCAGTTTGAAGTATCATATTGAGGAATTATAAGAAGATAAATAATTTATATATGTTTTTTCTTATTTATAAGCTAATTATACAATGCACAATTTCTAATACATATTATTCCTCTTTTAACATGTGGTATGAATATCTATTACAAATAGGACAAAATTCTAATTTCTTAGCTTTTGATTTTAAATAAATGTTGTGTGGATAAGCAAGTATCTGAATACCTTTTTTTTAAATCTTTGTTTTATAATGACAACTTAAGAAAAATCGTATTTAAGTTAAATTATTTTTTATTTCAAACTTGGAGAATAATACAATTGTTAAAAATTAAAATTAATAAAATTAAAAAAAAGAAAATAAAAAATTAATAATTAAAAATAATGTTTTTAAATATTCTTCGAAGTTAAAAAGTAAGTCAAGTGCTTGGATGGAGATAATTATTCCGGAGGGTACTTATGATATAATGGATTTACAGAAATATATCGATGAGCAATTACGGGTTGCGGAAGGAGTAAATCATTTTTTCTTATTAACTTGTAATAGTAATACTATGAAAGTGTTTATGAAGGCATCTGTAGATATTAATTTTGGAGTGGACAATTGGCACTATTTTCATATAAATACGAGTTAGTTTTACTGGGATAGACATAACAAGTTATACAATGGTAAGTATACATCTATATTATTAATATTATTTATATTTGTTTTTTCTTGTATTTGTTTATTCAATTATTTATAATTCACTGTAATATATTTCTTATATCTGAATAAAATTTTAAATGTAGCATTTTCAAAATTAATGTATTACATTTATAATACATTAATTTTGAAAATATTTTATTTCTTTTGTGTTCTAAAAGTAGGAAAGTAATTACTTCTTTTATGTACCCTGAAAAGTAATAAAATTATAATTCAATATTTGAAATTGAAAGTTTAGTATCAGTATTTAAATAATTTCTTTATTTAGACTGTTTATTTATAATTCACTGTAATATTTATATATTAATCAATTTACAGTAAAATAATTACTTTACTGTAAATTGATAATTATATGATAATCACTTAATAAGTACAAAATAATTAAATTGTATTTCGAAAGTAAAATGAACAGTATTCGAAATTTTATAATTATAATTCATTTGAAATTTTAAAATTATAATTTTAAAAATTTAAATTCAGTATAATTCAGTTTAATTATCGAAATGACAGAAAGAAAATATTATCGAAATTAAGAAATTGATATTTTCTTAATAATATATTGTCAAAATTAAGAAATTGATATTTTCTTTTTGTCAATTTCCATTTAATTCCAATTCATTTGATCCCTTCCCTCATTTTGATTATTCTTTAGGAAACACCAAAATTTCACGCATTCACAACACACTTCACAGCAACAGGTGTTTCCTCCTGATACTGACAACCCTGTAAGCCTCATAAATATTTCCAATATTAATATTTCCAATTCAGATTCTTTTATGCAAGAACTAGGCAACTGGAATTTGAAAAAATAATGGATGATGAAATACTGTCGATGGAGGTAGATAGAGCGGTAGATAGAATTGGAACTGAAAATATTGGAGGTGCTTTAACATCAATTGTAATACCTCCACCACCTCCCCCACCATCGATGATACCTCTATCATCGATGAAACCTTTTCCACCATCGACGGCACTATCTACCGTTGCCCCTGCTGATGTAGTCGGAACAATTACGAGGGCAGCTGTAATGAGAACTGCTAGCGTATTTGTTCCTACTATGACAGAGACAGAATTTCCGACGGTGTTGCCTCAAGTTGCTACTATTGCACCGTTGGGCACTGCTGAAATGAGTAAAGCAACTGCTGAAATGAACTCAAGACAATTCCAACAAGATCACTACGAACAGTACCAACAACAACTACGACAAGAACAACGAAAACTAGAACAAAAACAACGACGAGAACAACAACGAGAACAAAAACGACGACAACTGACAGACGCAAACAGTTGCTTGGACGCATGCAATTGCTTCTACACCCATTTCTAGTGTAAGATAAAGTAGTATTACTCTCAAGGGACTACTTCTGGGTAGACAGGTACACTCTGGTACTGTAATGGTGTCAGCTGCAGTACCACCACCGGTGATATTACAGTTAACACCAACGCCACAGGTGGACCTATCACCTATACCTATAGAAAAACCAGTAGTGGCACATGAGTCATCATCGGTTATAGTTCTATCTGCTCATGCACCTGGCAATCCACCGCTTCAACTTGATCCCTCTCGAGATCATCCTCAATCAGATCCTCAACCAGAGCCTTCACGAGATTCTCGAGATCAAAATTCATCACTGTCCCATCTTTCGCCTTCGATTACCCCTTCGCCTTTGATTACCAAAGACAAAAACAAGCCTCCGAACCTAGATCAAATGGAGAACCTCAACTACTTCCATTAGAAACTCAACTACAACCACCTCCATTAGAACAAGAATATCATCCACCTCAATATCAACCATTTGAACCAGAATATCAAGCACCTCAAACACAACCACCCCTATCATCGTCAACCACGCAACACTCTCGCTGCGGATTTTAAAGAACTTTCTGACAAAATTATGTCGCACCTTGAGAGAAATTCGTCAGTTAGAGATGCCTCCCTTGCCCATATGAATGAGCAGGTATGCAGTTGGATCTCAGACCTCGACCTGTATCTTCAACTCCATAATGGTGCCATTAATACGAACATCCCAGATGTTCATATTGATGAAAAAGTTCAATCTTACCGGAGGAAGAAAAATCGATTCGGACAAATCAAAACTTTGATAGTTGAACATATCAATAGTAATGATGATGACAGAGATGATGGATAATTTATTGGAATGAAAGTTAAATTAATTACATGCTTTTAAACTTTGCACTACAGTTTTATTTATGGGTACTTTAAAACTACAGATTGATTTATTGGTACTTTAAACTAATTACATGATTTTAAATTTGCAGTGCAAAGTTTAAAAACATGTAATTAGACTTTGATTTATTGAGATTGATTTATTGGTATTATAAATCAAACTAATTACATGCTTTTAAATTTTGCACTGCAGACTTTGATTTATTGATATGTTCAATAACGAAGTTAGACCCTCGGACGTAGACACAGACCGTAATAGCAGTGGCGGCTCTTGATGACGTACGATGTGCGCTGCTGCACGGATGAGACTACTTCGAACTATTTCGGAAGATTTCGGTACGGTTACTTGCTTCTCTGTATATATGAAAGCTTAAACGAAGCAGTCTCATCCGTGCACCACCGGCCACGATGCCACCGGCAGCGATGCCACCAACACCACCACCTACAGCATCAACGCCACCACCTCAGACACCACAGCCACAAAACCCACAAACATCAATACTGCAGCCACAAACATCATCACCACAGCCGCCGCCGTATTCACAAATAGCAGATGATTCCTCTTGGGAATCATCAGATGATGAACAGCAAGTTGCTCACACACCTGACCAACCGGTGCGAAACCGGTGCCGATGGCCCCACAGAGGATCATCAAAGAACTGCTGAAGAGGAATGAAAATAATAAACAAAATTAATATTAATTTTGTATTAATTTTGTTTATTATTTTCATATCTCTTCAACAATTTCCTCTTCAATAATTTTCTCTCTTCAATAATTTCCTCTCTTCAATAATTTCCTATAATTTCAAACTTTTGTCCTTCGCCATTTCCAACGTTTGTACTTCACCATTTTCAACACCTCCACCGACACCTTTACCATTTCCATCAGGATATGACCCACCATTTCCATCAGGAATATTACCGACGCCAAAGCTTGTGTACAGCTAGTACCTTCAAAAATAATAAAGCAAATATTGCACAAATTTGAAATAAAATAATTTTTCGTACTTCCGGGCCTAAAGTGACAACTTCACTCCCTTGTGACAGGTACTATAGTGTCACATTTAATCCCTCCGGGATTAAATATTGACGAAACTCCCGGAACGATTAAATCAAAAACAAACGAATTTAAGGGATATTTTATTGAAAAATATAATTAATTAGAATGGTAATTAACGTTAATATTCAAATTAATATTGTGACAGTTCGTCATATTGACCAGTCTTTCCTGGGTTAATGCAGCAGGTAACTGACGAGTAACAGATAGGTCCTTTTCATATTGAACTGGTGTTTGTTTCGAAGATCCTGCGGAAACAGGAAGCGAGAATGAGGACTGTGGCATAACTATAGTGGACGAATCGGCGACTTGACCAAATATTTTATCTGAAATTTTTTGTTTATTTTTAATAGACGATTCAATATATCCCTCGGCCACGTTGGAGGATTTCCATCCTCCATGTCTCTTCAGCAGGTCTATTGTTGCTCCCGAATCAGCTAACAAAGACGCAGATGTGCGTCTAAAACAATGTCCCGTATAAGACGTCGCATTTTCTAATTTCAAGAAAGCTGCTATTTGCCGTGGAAATGTACCAAACATGTTTTTTCCTACTACTCTCGTAGTACATTCTTTGTTGATGTATTGAACAAAAAATTTTGAATGAGGTGTCCCTGTCTTTCGCAATGCCACATATTTCCGAAATATCGCCACAAAACTGATGGCACTGTTTTCTGAATTTTTGATCACAAAATTTCGGTCAATTTTATTTTTGGTGTTTCTAATCGCAATTAGGAAGGAATCGCCCAAATCTCTCACATCGTCGATTTCTAAATCAACCAACTCTTTTCCACGACAAGCTCCCGCAACGCCCAAAATAAGTGCAACCTACAAAAAAATTGATTTCTTAAAATTTCTGAATATAAACAAATTTCCAAATTTACCTTAAGCATTAAATATTTATCATCCGGAGCCTCCCGTAAGAACTGATCTACCTGCTCAGACGTGAGAATTCTTGACTTCTTTGGCTTAAATCCCTCATTTCTTCTCTTCAAAAAAGCTAATAATTTTGGAAATTTACTTATATCAATATCTTCTCTAATGTTAATAACCGATTTCAGCATTGAGTAATGTGCCCAGAGAGTTGAGGCACAAACCGCTTTTGATTTATCATTGAAGTAGACTAACAGCGCATTTTCAGTAGGTTGTCTCACATTTTTTAAGCGGCACCACTTTTTAAAAGCATCGTACTGCTGCTCGTATAGTTTTCTAGATTTCGGTGGTAACAATTCTTCACCTACTTCGGCTGCTCTTTTATCAATATCAGATACACCTTCTTCACTCATGATACCAATAATTATCAATAACAATGTTTCTTTACAATGACACTAGTAATGACAATGTTTCTAAATTATAATTGTCACAACGCAATGTTACTATGGTAACTTATTTCAAAGACAGTTTATTAAATGAGTTGAAGAGAGAAAAAACTGATTGAAATTATTGAAATAATTAATAAAATCATACCGGAAGTACGAAATAGTACATTATATACCGCGGGACTGAAGTAGTACATTTAATCCTTCAGGTAAATTATGGCCCTCCCTGCGGTCGGGCCATAAACTTTACCTTCAGGATTAAATGTACTACTTCAGTCCCGCGGTATATAATGTACTATTAATGTCTTTTAATATGTAAAAATATAATGAAATGTAAATAATGTAAATAAATATAATAAAATTTAATGTAATTTAAGATGTAGAAATTTATATTTAATAAATTAGGAAAGATCTGCATTTGTTTTTCAATTAATAAGAAGCGTCTAAAACTAATATGGTTCAGTATACATCGCGAATTCATGAAGTGCAGTATGCAGTTAGAAGCACAACCATTATCATTACCATTATACAACTACGATTCCGTATTTAATGAGAAGCATTTTAACCGACACAGCAATCTATTTGGTGGTAATTGTAAGAGAGCACTAATAGTGGGTCCTTCAGGATGTGGTAAAACGAATGCCCTCCTTACTTTATTATTACATCCTAATGGGTTGCGCTTCAAAAATATTTACATCTGCTGTGGATCTCTTCATCAACAGAAATATGAATATCTTAAACATGTAATGGAAACTATTCCAGAGATAGGTTATTTTGAATATACGGATCCGATTGATATGATAACACCAGACCACGTTGCCCACTATTCAGTCGTTATATTTTACGATATACCCACTATTAATTTGAATATTGTCAAACAGTTCTTCTCTTTCTGTAGGCATCGGAATTTAGATTGTTTTATTTAATTCAAACATATAGTTCTGTTCCCAAACAATTGTTGAGGGATAATACAAATCTTTTAATTTTATTTCAACAAGATGGTACTAATTTGAAACATATATTTAACGATCACATTCATGACTTAAGTTTTGAACGGTTTTTAAACGTATGCAGTATGTGTTGGAAGAAATCATTTGGTCTATTATTTATCGATACTGACTGTAAGTATAATGAAGGAAGATACCGTTGGTTTTGATACTTACATACATTTACAATAAGTTCCTCTAAAAACACCATTAAAAGGATCCTACAGTAGTAAATCTATATCAGTATTTAAGTATTCGTTAAATAGTAAAGAGACATGGATGATAAATTAATAAATAATTTAGTAAAAGCTCGCACAGTTTTAAAAGAAAAATTGAGAACACTAAGGGCTGATATCGTGAAGTCTCAACGAGATATTGATATACAGTATGCACCTATATCCAAACCTTTGCAAGAAATTGCCATGAAATTAGGTAGTACCATTCCGAAGCAAAGTAAAACCCACTCAAAGGACGCTATGGAGGATACACCAGACACATGGTCTGAAATTTTTCTAGAAAAATCCTATATAGTAGTACAAGGAACGTCTATTATACGGCAAGGGACACCTTCACGAAAACATGTGTCCTGGTTTAGCCCAAACACTCATTCTTCCCCGATCGTACTACACCTCGAACATCTAAAGTTCTAGCAACACTGGACTCTGAACCAGATGCCCCAACACCTAAAATGTCAACGTCATTCACACAACCTACATTATTAGAAGATGAATACATAGGTTACCTGTTGCCAGAAACGCCAGAAGGAAGGGAAGGAGATGAAAGTAAAGAAGACGAAATAGATACAAGTGGAAGTATGGATTTAGATAAATCAATGGCGCATGCCGTATCACTATTGAGTAAGCGTCCAGCTAAGTCGATAATTGCTAACAAATCGTTGAATAAAACCCTTCTAGAAACGGATGAAGTTAAAGAATCATTGAGAGATTATGATCGTACTATACGGCCATATCTTATCGGTTTAATGACTGATGAAAACGATGAATTTGATGAAAAATATGGTGTTCACGAAGTCGGTGGCGATTTAAAAATGGGAAACGCTGATGTTAGATTTGATGGATCCAACATTACCATCGGTCAATTCACTTATAAGGCAACAAAAGGTTTACTAGAATTGCTTTTCAAGAAGAAACCAGGGAAATTTTTATATGCTGATGCAAAGAATTATAAATTCATTCTCAGTGATACAAACTCTTATCGAGTTGATTACGATCCTGACAGGAAGTTTGCAGCCACTGAAGATTTTAAATACAAATCAATTATAAAACCTATTATACAAGGGAAGAACCTGAAGTTTGGTTGAGCCGAACATGGAAGACTGCCTTAGGTTTGTCAAATAAGGTATCCATGCAAAAGATGGTTGTACCTAAAAGTAAAATTGAATATAAGTACTGGGACGATGTGAATGCACTGTGTGATAGATTGAAGCTACTAGTAGCATCGGAGAATGCCGCTCACTCAGGGCACCAGAACGAGATATTGTCAATAATAGAGGAGTTGAAAGAGTCAAAAATTTTAAAATAGTCTCTCTGTTTACTCTGCAAAGTCTTAGTTGTATGACAGTTTATATTTCGACACCAATAATAGGTAACAATGACAATAGATAAATTTGGAAGACACATACACAAGCATGTCCTTAAGAGACATTTAATGGATGTAGACGTAGTCTCAGACTTTCTCAAACATCCTAAATTTCAAGAAGTATTACAAATACATAGAAAAAATATTTCGTCTCCCAGTGCAACAGCAACTTCGAAGTATATTATTCAAATATATAGTGACGGTTCCATTAACCTCATGGGTTATTATGTAAGTACGTCATTGGCGAAACATAGACATTTATATAAGAATAAATTATATCGTGGGAAGGTTATAAATGTCCACTATTCTAACGAGAAATTAACAACACTGCAAATTAATAAGGAACTATTTAATTCCAAGAGACCGATAGAATTGACAGAAGGAACAACGTTTGATATAAGTTGGTACCAAACCTACACCACCAAAAACAGAAGCAGTATTTGCGGAAATATGTAGTCATCGAAGGAAATGTCGTCAATTAGGAGGGATGTTGTAAATTAAATAGACAGACCAGCTCGGAGGAGGTTTACTCGACCTCGGGTCATCATAAAAGGATTGCGGGACTTATTTCAAATCGATCTGGTTGAAATGATACCGTACGCAAAAGAAAACGACAATTTCAAATACATTTTCGTATGTATAAACACATTTTCGAAATTTGCCTGGGCAATTCCAATAAAAAATAAGACATCGATTGAAGTAATGAACGCCATGAAATCGATACTCTCAACTGGGAAAAAAAATATTCCGAGGAATGTTCAAAGCGACCAAGGAAAGGAATTTTTCAACTCTCATTTCAAGAAGCTTGTGGATCAGTATAATATTAATCACTACACTACCTATTCCAATCTAAAAAGTTCCATTGTCGAACGTTTTAATAGAACCCTAAAAAATAAGATGTGGAAGGAATTCAGCTTCAATGGGAATTATCGTTGGATAGATATGTTACAAGGATTAGTTAACGATTATAATAACACCGTACATCGAACAACAAGATACAAAACTGTAGCAGTTAATCAAAGAAATGTTAGAAGTATTTTGAATTCAGTTTATAGTAATATTAAAGTAAGTGATCCAAGAATTTCAAATTTTAATGTGGGAGACTCTGTTCGTATCAGTAAATACAGGCACGTGTTTTCTAAAATGTATACGCCAAATTGGTCGAATCATATATTCACAGTAAGAAAAGTTCAAAACACCTTCCCCAGTACCTATCTACTACAATATTCGCAAAAACAGAATATTTTAGGTGGGTTTTACGAATAAGAGTTGCTGAAATTGAAGCATCCGGACGTATATCTTGTTGAAAAAATTATACGACGACAGAAGGGTAAAGTTCTCGTAAAGTGGCTTGGCATTCTTCATTACACAACTCTTGGATTTCTAAGGATAAGGTGTTGTAGAGGTTAAGCTGTTCATATAATTTAAAATAAAAAGTACTAAATAAGTTTGAAATGTTTTTTATTTTATAAATAATTAATACAAATAAGTAGAATTAAGTAATATCAAGTTGGATTATACAACTTACAATTATTTATAAGACACATTTACAAAAGATGCATATAATTTGTATAATTGCTAAAATACATTAATGACTAATACATTTACAAAAAAATAATTAGATATCTATTTCTAAAAGAATATTATGTAAGTTTTCTTCCCGTGTAATACCTTCTATTTTATAATGACCCCACGCCAAAGTATTGCTTTTATCAGGGAGAATATATCGTTTATCATCTTTAGATGAGAGAGCAACTTTATTCCTCAATTCCGTATATATTGTGTGTAATTTAGAACGAAATATGTACATTTTCCTCATTGTATTTCCATCATCTTCCACCACATTTCTATAATCAGTTACTGATAAATTTTTATCAATAACGTATTTCCTTACTCCCTTTGCAGTTTTTACAGTTTTATCAAGTAATTTTAGACAATAAGTTAAAAAAGGTATATAACCCCTTACCACAATTATTAGTCGTATCCTAAATACGTATTTCCACAACTAAGTTGTCATCATCAGTAGGTAAAAACTACTAATTAAAGTCACACGGGGCACAATAAAGTAAGATGAACGCTTCCGCACAACTACTATACACTGCAACCCTGTAAAGACTAAATTTACCATGCACATTTCAAACTACGAGACAAAAAAGGTTCTTAAACATGTGTTCAAATATCGAACAAAGGGACGGCAAAAATTCTTCTCTAAAGAAGGCGCCAACTAAAAAACGATTTTAAAGCTACGGTGACCTACTAATAAACTAAATGAAACACATTATATTTCCACAAAACACTAGTATAATTAACTGTATGAGCATTTCATGTGCAATGTACAAATTAATAGTTATTATTTAACGTGTTAATTTCGTACGCAGGTAGTGACAAAATCTATATAGGGTCCGAGTGTAAAAACATTTCCATTAACAAATGGTTAAAAAGTCGTGTATATATATATAGTAAAGGCCGAACTCTCATAGCAATTCTGAGAAAGACAAAATAAAGAAGAAGGCGTTATATGTGAAAAACCAGACAACCGGCTTGTTGTATTATATTAATTGGGAATACAATCCTCGTGAAAAGGGTCAATAAATAATTCGATATTGTAGGTGTATAATTTAGAAGTTAATTATAAATAGGTGACAATGTGTTATAATTAAAAAAGAAACCATTCACGTGAACAGGGGGTCTATGAATAAATAGATATTGTAGGTATATAAATTTAAAAGTTAATTATAAATAGGTGACGATGTCCTAGTTAAGGAATTAAGCAATTTAATATAATGTATAGAATTCACGGTAGGCTCTGGGTATGTAGGAGGTAATTTTGCATATTATATGCAAAATTACCTCCTACATACCCAGAGCCTACCGTGAATTCTATACATTATATTAAATTGCTTAATTCCTTAACTAGGACATCGTCACCTATTTATAATTAACTTTTAAATTTATATACCTACAATATCTATTTATTCATAGACCCCCTGTTCACGTGAATGGTTTCTTTTTTAATTATAACACATTGTCACCTATTTATAATTAACTTCTAAATTATACACCTACAATATCGAATTATTTATTGACCCTTTTCACGAGGATTGTATTCCCAATTAATATAATACAACAAGCCGGTTGTCTGGTTTTTCACATATAACGCCTTCTTCTTTATTTTGTCTTTCTCAGAATTGCTATGAGAGTTCGGCCTTTACTATATATATATACACGACTTTTTAACCATTTGTTAATGGAAATGTTTTTACACTCGGACCCTATATAGATTTTGTCACTACCTGCGTACGAAATTAACACGTTAAATAATAACTATTAATTTGTACATTGCACATGAAATGCTCATACAGTTAATTATACTAGTGTTTTGTGGAAATATAATGTGTTTCATTTAGTTTATTAGTAGGTCACCGTAGCTTTAAAATCGTTTTTTAGTTGGCGCCTTCTTTAGAGAAGAATTTTTGCCGTCCCTTTGTTCGATATTTGAACACATGTTTAAGAACCTTTTTTGTCTCGTAGTTTGAAATGTGCATGGTAAATTTAGTCTTTACAGGGTTGCAGTGTATAGTAGTTGTGCGGAAGCGTTCATCTTACTTTATTGTGCCCCGTGTGACTTTAATTAGTAGTTTTTACCTACTGATGATGACAACTTAGTTGTGGAAATACGTATTTAGGATACGACTAATAATTGTGGTAAGGGGTTATATACCTTTTTTAAATTATTATTTAACCACAGTCTCCATTGAAAGAATTTTAGACAATAAGCTTTAGCACCTGTTCCATAAAAATACTCAATAATTTTTCCAGCATATTCATCCTTCATTTTCCCCAACCTGGGTGAAGTGGGAGGTATTCCATGAATATTACCGACAGTAAAATTCGATATATCAAACATATGTAAATGTTCTTTTATATCATTATATACATTATAATTTTGCACACTTATAATCAATGAATCTGCATCTGTATACAATAATGAAACGTCTGTATCATACAAAGGTTTTAAGAAACCATAGAAAAAACTATACATTACCCTCTTAGCTAGTTCCAAAATTGTGAATCCCACATATATAGGTTATACGTAATCACCTTTGTTAATTCGATGGCTGTAAGAGAGTCACAAAAGATTTTACAAGATTTAAAATTTGGTTTTGCTATATTCGCCTCAGGGCCAAGCCTTTTATGAATAGTTTCCCAATGTGAAACCAATTTTATATTTACTCGATTTTCTACATTTTCCATCGTCTTTCCAAATATACTATTCACCATTAATTTATAAAACTGTTTAAAAAACTCGTTGGTGGATTCATTTCGTTTTTTTTGTATTGAAATCAATATATTTCTTTAACCAAGTACTTTGTTTAAATCTAATTCCTCGACGTATTCCTCGTAATATCAAACCATTATTAAGACATTGTTTCAAAGTTAAGTAAAGTATGATGTAATTTGATTTATCGACAAGGTTTGGAATCAATTTCCCATATTTTGAATTAGGTGGAATAACGTGTTCGTGGCAAAAAGGAAAGTCATTGTGCTGTTCGTGAAGATTTGCAGGATATTCTAAATCTAGTTCGAAAACATAACCATAATCTCCATCGTCTTCTAAGGCTTGTATATCCATCGTCGGTAGTTCTTCTTTACTAACCATTGAAAATCACTAATTGGTAAATTGAATGACATGACATAACCATATAAATTCGTTGCATCTAAATATAGAATATATTTTTTCGCTTCGCATGAATCAAAATCCGGTAAGAATTCGTTGTTAGCTTTTTCCATTCTTTTGCAACACATGCTCACTCCTCCACGTATACCGCTTTTAAAAAAGTGAAACATATCTGCATCTGCTAATAATTCCAAACTAAAACCCGTCATACGCAGCATAGCATCCCAGCTTAATCCTGGAGAAGTAAAATAATGTGCAGGATCTAATTTGTAATTGTGTAGGCAAATGTTTCGAAAATGTTCAAATACATCTGCTAGTGATAATACATCTGATTGTATATATATATATATATATATATATATATATATATATATATATCACTATATTGTCCTAGTGTTTTACAATCGAATAAATTCTAAACCCTTTGAGCTCCGCAATAGTCTTCATCACTTATGTCACTATCTGATAGTATATCATAAAAGCACTCTTTGTTTGGTAATATTGGTAAATAAGATGATAATTTCGTCAAAGAGGAATTCATAAATCGAAGTGAGTCTATAAATCTCAACTTGTAGAACACGTTTCTTTTCTTACCATTACAATCTATTATATCTCCAACGTGAACTTTTTTGGAAAATGAAATATATTTCTCTTTAACTATTATAAGGATAAAATAAAACAAATTTTAATGAATTTCACTTTTTAATTAACACTGTAACGATCGTTTCGCTCCAACCTGAGCTTCATCAGACATATAACTGTGAAAAATAACTGCGAATAAAAGTGAAATTCATTAAAATTTGTTTTATTTTATCCTTATAATAGTTATAATGGAATTTCATCAAGTAAAGGCTGAAACAATCATATATATTTCTCTTTATTTTGTGCAATAACATCTACATCCTCCTTTTCCAGTGCCAACACTTTTACAAACAAATGTGTATCATAATTTGATAAATTATGAAAGATAATAGGTATATATCGGGGCTCTTTATAATTTATATTACATACCATATGTGCTGCCCCTGATACAATCCAGTCATATGATCATGGTCACGAACTCTTTCTTCAGGGACTGTTATTGCTTTTTCACAAACATGACAAAGTGTCTCTTGCTCATATTTATCACGCTCCTCATCAGTTAAAGGTTTCATTTCTACCTCTTTACTTAAATAATTTTTATATAAAAAAGTAACATCAGTTTCTAGCTCTCTAATAAAAGATATGACTGTATTTTGCCCACGATATAAACGAAATTTACTCAGATTATCATCAAAACTACATTTCACATAATAGGCAAAAGAATATGGTTCATGTTCGAAACATTTCACACTAAATGGTTTAGAAGGATCCTGTTCTGACGTATCAATAGGTTTTAATATTGCTTCGAAATCAGCACAAACCACAAAAGGAACTCTTAATTGTCTTTCAAATTTATCAAATTTTAGTACTTATTTATTTTTAATTCTGTGCGGGAAACACTGCCTTCACCTGCTTACAATCTTCATTTTCATGTCCTCGTAATTTATCTTCGCATGTGAAGAAAATTAAACACCCTTCACATATGTATTTTTGATGTCCTGATAAAGATTTCTGTGACGAAACTAGTCGCGACAAATTCTTTATCCAACAGTAATGTGAATTTATATTTTCTGAGGTAACAAGTAATAAATTAATATCAGCTATTCTTCTCCGCTTCGTAAAATATAATGGGCCCACTACTTCTTGAGCTCTCACATTATTCTGAAAACATTCTTCTATACCATATACATTAATGGATATATTATTTGGCTCTTCAAATTTATGGATATCTTTTAAATTTACAGGGAAATGTATATCAGTAAAATCTGCAACTGTACTATAATGTGGATATGATGAAACTCTTTGCGGAAGTCCTATTGGTGCCCTTAAAGCAGAAGTAACGGCCCAAGCGAAACATTTGTTGTCAGAATTTTGAACATTTATTAAAGCCTTCTTTTTCTTTATTGATGGTGGTAAGTCCATAGAAGTGGAACCTCTCAATGGATTAAACTTATTCATATTTATTTCCAAATATAGCTCAATGTCCACCCTGAAATATAATAAAAATAGTAATTTATAACACTGTGAGGAATTAACAATAATCTTATTTTACCTGAATCGCGCTCTTGAAATTCACTCATTTTATTCTTAATCTCATCAATAAAATCGGCGTATAGCTCATATAAATTACTTTCATGGGTTATGACTTTTTTATTTCTACATTTTCCTTCGTCAATAAATAATATAAACCATACAATTCCAAATTCACTTTCAATTTGTTTCAGTGGCGGCTCGTGCTAAAAATTTTTAAGGTGTTCTGCAAGTTTTACAAAAAAATATACCTTGCACGGGCAGTAAGAGGTTGTCTCCAATCGATCTTATCATGCTTTCTTCGCCTTCCGCACTGAAGTAATGGATTTCTGGAACGATTGTCAATTGTCACACACTATAACAATTTGTTTCTACATATACATCACAGATATCACATTTCATTAGTTCTGCTTCGTTATCGCTAAATTTCGTTCTCTTCCCTTTACAAGAAGTTAACATGTGGCGACTTCTGTTATCTGCTCGAGTAAACGTCTTACCACAGTATTCACATTCAAACATATTAACTTATTATTTTCCAAATATGCACTGAATAAAACCAACACCTCACCTCCACTGTACCGGCTCAACTGTTGCTGGAATGGAACGACCATCACTATATATACACCTCATCGAAGGTCATGCTTAATATTATACTATTTTATGTGCGAAATCATTTCAAACTTATAAATTACATTTACTTATTTATACTAGTAACAATAAACATCTTAGCATTATATGTATAATTAAAAAATCCATCCAATTAATCAAAGTCATACATTCTACTGTCCAAATCATCGATTAAAATAACAGTCTCTATTTCAAATTTGTCTTCCTCAGTTTCTCCCTCCTCAATATCTACCTCGTCTATATCATCTCCTTGCTCCTCCTCAATATCCTCCTCGATATCGTCTTCAGCCTCACTTAACTCATCATCACTACTCCATTCTACTTCCACTATAATCTCCACTCTATTTTTTCTTTCGTGTGCAGCACCCATATCCACTTATATGCTCTAACAAATATTACGAAAACTTAACACTTTATGATAGAAAAATTCATTCGTTATTATTTATATATTAACGGTTGAACCCCTATCTCGATGTAATATTTAAGTGATGACCTTGAGATTAAATGTCCTTGACCTTCAAATGTACTTGACATTCAAATGCCTTCGACTTTCAAATTCCCTTGATCTTCAAATGCCATTGACCTTCAAATGTCATTGACCTTTAAATATCCTTGACCTTCCAATGTCCTTAACCTTGGTACGACCTTGCCCTTCACATAACCTTGAAAAAACCATTTCAAACCTTTGAAATGGTTTTGCCCTTGACAACGCAATGACCTTACAATAACCTTAATTGACCTTGGTGTGACCTTCACCTTCTCGTGACCTTGACTGACCTTTGTTCGACCTTCACCTTCTCATGACCTTGACTGACTTTGGAAATTACATTGACCTTGGTGTGACCTTTTAATAACCTTGTTCGACCTTTAAATGACCTTGACCACTCAGCCGATTCTAACACCTCCTCATTGACCTTGATCGCCAATATATATGCGATCAAGGTCAATGAGGAGGTGTTAGAATCGGCTGAGATACTCTACTGGCGCTAATTAGGCTTTCCGAATCACACATTTGCTTAGATACACGAACTATGTTCAAATCTCCTCGATCTGCTTTCCCTCCCAACAACTACGGCAGACCCCTTGCCAAAATTGCACTTTTGAATTTTTCGCCAAACGTAAGCAACAAAATGGCGGCGTTGTGTTGCCAAATTTACACTTTTGAATTTACGCAACGCAACGCAACGCAACGCAACGCAACGCAACGCAACGCAACGCAACGCAACGCAACGCAACGCAACGCAACGCACCGCACCGCAACGCAACGCAACGCAACGCAACGCAACGCAACGCAACGCAACGCAACGCAACGCAACGCAACGCAACGCAACGCAACGCAACGCAACGCAACGCAACGCAACGCAACGCAACGCAACGCAACGCAACGCAACGCAACGCAACGCAACGCAACGCAACGCAACGCAACGCAACGCAACGCAACGCAACGCAACGCAACGCAACGCAACGCAACGCAACGCAACGCAACGCAACGCAACGCAACGCAACGCAACGCAACGCAACGCAACGCAACGCAACGCAACGCAACGCAACGCAACGCAACGCAACGCAACGCAACGCAACGCAACGCAACGCAACGCAACGCAACGCAACGCAACGCAACGCAACGCAACGCAACGCAACGCAACGCAACGCAACGCAACGCAACGCAACGCAACGCAACGCAACGCAACGCAACGCAACGCAACGCAACGCAACGCAACGCAACGCAACGCAACGCAACGCAACGCAACGCAACGCAACGCAACGCAACGCAACGCAACGCAACGCAACGCAACGCAACGCAACGCAACGCAACGCAACGCAACGCAACGCAACGCAACGCAACGCAACGCAACGCAACGCAACGCAACGCAACGCAACGCAACGCAACGCAACGCAACGCAACGCAACGCAACGCAACGCAACGCAACGCAACGCAACGCAACGCAACGCAACGCAACGCAACGCAACGCAACGCAACGCAACGCAACGCAACGCAACGCAACGCAACGCAACGCAACGCAACGCAACGCAACGCAACGCAACGCAACGCAACGCAACGCAACGCAACGCAACGCAACGCAACGCAACGCAACGCAACGCAACGCAACGCAACGCAACGCAACGCAACGCAACGCAACGCAACGCAACGCAACGCAACGCAACGCAACGCAACGCAACGCAACGCAACGCAACGCAACGCAACGCAACGCAACGCAACGCAACGCAACGCAACGCAACGCAACGCAACGCAACGCAACGCAACGCAACGCAACGCAACGCAACGCAACGCAACGCAACGCAACGCAACGCAACGCAACGCAACGCAACGCAACGCAACGCAACGCAACGCAACGCAACGCAACGCAACGCAACGCAACGCAACGCAACGCAACGCAACGCAACGCAACGCAACGCAACGCAACGCAACGCAACGCAACGCAACGCAACGCAACGCAACGCAACGCAACGCAACGCAACGCAACGCAACGCAACGCAACGCAACGCAACGCAACGCAACGCAACGCAACGCAACGCAACGCAACGCAACGCAACGCAACGCAACGCAACGCAACGCAACGCAACGCAACGCAACGCAACGCAACGCAACGCAACGCAACGCAACGCAACGCAACGCAACGCAACGCAACGCAACGCAACGCAACGCAACGCAACGCAACGCAACGCAACGCAACGCAACGCAACGCAACGCAACGCAACGCAACGCAACGCAACGCAACGCAACGCAACGCAACGCAACGCAACGCAACGCAACGCAACGCAACGCAACGCAACGCAACGCAACGCAACGCAACGCAACGCAACGCAACGCAACGCAACGCAACGCAACGCAACGCAACGCAACGCAACGCAACGCAACGCAACGCAACGCAACGCAACGCAACGCAACGCAACGCAACGCAACGCAACGCAACGCAACGCAACGCAACGCAACGCAACGCAACGCAACGCAACGCAACGCAACGCAACGCAACGCAACGCAACGCAACGCAACGCAACGCAACGCAACGCAACGCAACGCAACGCAACGCAACGCAACGCAACGCAACGCAACGCAACGCAACGCAACGCAACGCAACGCAACGCAACGCAACGCAACGCAACGCAACGCAACGCAACGCAACGCAACGCAACGCAACGCAACGCAACGCAACGCAACGCAACGCAACGCAACGCAACGCAACGCAACGCAACGCAACGCAACGCAACGCAACGCAACGCAACGCAACGCAACGCAACGCAACGCAACGCAACGCAACGCAACGCAACGCAACGCAACGCAACGCAACGCAACGCAACGCAACGCAACGCAACGCAACGCAACGCAACGCAACGCAACGCAACGCAACGCAACGCAACGCAACGCAACACAACACAACACAACACAACACAACACAACACAACACAACACAACACAACACAACACAACACAACACAACACAACACAACACAACACAACACAACACAACACAACACAACACAACACAACACAACACAACACAACACAACACAACACAACACAACACAACACAACACAACACAACACAACACAACACAACACAACACAACACAACACAACACAACACAACACAACACAACACAACACAACACAACACAACACAACACAACACAACACAACACAACACAACACAACACAACACAACACAACACAACACAACACAACACAACACAACACAACACAACACAACACAACACAACACAACACAACACAACACAACACAACACAACACAACACAACACAACACAACACAACACAACACAACACAACACAACACAACACAACACAACACAACACAACACAACACAACACAACACAACACAACACAACACAACACAACACAACACAACACAACACAACACAACACAACACAACACAACACAACACAACACAACACAACACAACACAACACAACACAACACAACACAACACAACACAACACAACACAACACAACACAACACAACACAACACAACACAACACAACACAACACAACACAACACAACACAACACAACACAACACAACACAACACAACACAACACAACACAACACAACACAACACAACACAACACAACACAACACAACACAACACAACACAACACAACACAACACAACACAACACAACACAACACAACACAACACAACACAACACAACACAACACAACACAACACAACACAACACAACACAACACAACACAACACAACACAACACAACACAACACAACACAACACAACACAACACAACACAACACAACACAACACAACACAACACAACACAACACAACACAACACAACACAACACAACACAACACAACACAACACAACACAACACAACACAACACACGCCTCGTCTCTTCTCGAGTCGTGGCGAGCTGAGCCGAGCCGTGGCGGGCTGAGCCGAGTTGTGGCGAGCTGAGCCGAGCCGTGGCGAGCCGAGCCGAGCCGAGCCGAGACGAGGCGAGTAGAGACTTTAATTATGCTCAATCTGTCGCCATTATATAAGTGATATGGTAAATTATGTAATAGTCGTCTAAGTTCTGTAATACCCATGTCTGCCAAATCAGCTCGATAATGTGACAAATGACCATATGTGAATTATGTGATGTAAATCTTCATGCAATAACGACACATAGATGTTCACGTGTTTTCTCTTGGCACTAATCTACGCGAAACGTCATGTATCATAGACGGTCCAAAACATATTGGTCTACGGTATGTCATAAGTAGAGTGGACCAATCCGGAGCGAAAGCAGAGGCGTGACTAACGAATTGGTTCCCGCGTGCCCCATCGCACATACGATTACTTAGTATGTTGTTCACCGTCATCGTGTGTACACGTATAATAGCAGCAGGAAAGTGTATTCTGTGTATTTAATAATGTTGAAGGAGCGTACAGTAAAAAAACCGCTATCATAAAAGTTAGTCAATAGGTTTATTGAGAACCATCCTAGTTTATCTTACAATGGGGTAAATGTAAAATGTTTAGTGTGCAATATATATATAAACCATTTAACAAAATCAAATTTGCAACGCCACGTGCATAGCGCAAGACATAAAGATAGAGACACTGGTGCCGATACAAAATACGAAGTGTTCCTATTTGATTTGTGTACAATGATGGTTGTGTGTAATTTGCCGTTTACTTTGTTACGCAATGATTCGTTTATTTCATTTCTTGAAAAATATGGCAATGTAGAATTACCGAGCTGCACCCACTTACGACGTTATTTAAAATCTGTTCGTGTACATTTAGAAAATAAAATTAAGGCTGATCTGAAAAATTAAAAAGTGTGGTTGAGTGTGGATGAAACAACTGATAGCAAAAAAAGATCTGTACTTAATGTTATGGTGCGTAAAATGGAACCAAATCAATCGCCATCCTTAATTTTATTAGCTAGCAGACAAATAGAAGAATTTACTGCGCGGGTAATTTCAAAAGTGGTGTTAAGTACATTGGAAAAATTTGAAATTTCCAGAGATCAAATCCTAATGTTTGTGACAGATGGTGCCGCAACCATGCTTTCTGTAGGTCGGTCTCTTAATGAACAGTGTGGTAATTTTTTACATATTACATGTAAAATCCATGCCCTACATCTTGTAGTAGAACGGATCCGTAAATGTTACCCAAATGTAGATGCGTTAATATCGAGTACAAAGGCAGTATTCCTGAAATCTCCAAAACGTAATCGGAAATTTCACGAATTGTGTCCCCATACCCCCGAGCCACCACAACCGATTCTGACACGATGGGGAACATGGCTACGAGCGGCATTTTACTATCATAAATATTTTGAGGATATAAAAAAAAGTGGTTTTATTATTAAATCCGGAAGATAGTGCCGCTATCGAAGAAAGTCGGAAAAAATTTCAAAATAGTCAGCTTAAAAGTGATTTACAAACTATTCACAACAATTACTTCGGAATAGTGCAAGCATTAGAAAACCTGCAAAATTCTTCGCTATCGTTACAGGAATCGGTGCTAGTTGTGAAAGATACACACGCACAGCTATGTTCGATAGAAGACGCAAGAAATGAGTGTATTTTAAGTAAGTTTGAAAGTGTTTTAGATAAAGATTTAGATTTTGCCAGACTTAGACAAATTTGTGAAGGTTCGTTTACAGATGTGTTAAGTTGTTTCAAAGATTATTTTAATTATGCAAACATCACATCACTAGATGTGGAGCGATCGTTTTCTTTATACAAGCACATATTTTCCTCACGGCGGACGCGTTTTTTTTTGGTCCACTAATTTGGTCCACGAATTGGTCCACTCTAGTCATAAGTCAATAGAAGTATATAATGTATACATTATTAATTAGTATCTATACAGAAAATAATTTCTAAATTATTCTTAATTTCATAATTGCAAAATTGCTTCCACAACAAGCTAATATGCTTTATAAATATAATACATGCATAAACATACAGCTTGTATGTATGCATTTTTATTGATCATGATGAATTTATATTTGTCATGAATTAAACAAATTCTACTCACATACATTATATGTTAGCAAAAGAAAATATCGAAATAATTATTCTTCATAATTATTCAACAATGAAAAAAGATTTGAAATATATAATTTCTAAATAATTGTATAGGAAAATACTACAAATAAGCAATATTTTTTATTGTATAGCATTAATAAATACATGTATAAAACATATATAAAAACCACACTTACTTGAATATGAAATACATACATATAAAAGACACACTTTGTTAATACTAATTATATAAATAAACTATTCATTTATCATTCATTATTATTTAAATCCGATAAATTGAAGTCATCATCAGATGAATCATTACCTAAGTTTATCATTAACCCATCACAATATGCTAGTATATGTTCTTTCTCTATGTATTTTTTTTCTATATCAACATGATGATTGATGATACACATTTGCCCATGCATGATTAATTTGAGGGAATCTATCTCTAATATCTAAAGTTTCTACATCGCTTAGTTTGAAGGTAACATTTTTTGTAGCGACACAGTTTTTAACACTTGGCTTGCGGGTTTGTGCAATTTAGCAATTTGATATAGTTCAACTTTCGTAGATTTTGCTTTGTATCTAATGCCATGTTTATTTAGCCAAGCTATCATTTCTTTTTTCTTGAAATTTGTATTTCGATACTTTATTGCTAAAACATTATGATAACTGGCATTATCCATCACAACAACAGAATTTGGAGATAAATTTGGAATTAATTATTAAGTTAACCATCGCATGTAATTTTCGAAATTCATAAAATCATAGTGGTCTCCAGTTTTTTTGTACAGATTTATAAATTAATTCTGCGTTATGCACAAATCCTGTTTCATCAACTGTATATTTATGCATTTCTTATTTTCTTGTGATTATATCATATTATGCCGAGAGGCATCGCACACTTCGCTAGAAAGAGCGTGCGTTGACGGTTCCAACATTATAACCTCTAAAAATATTAAATTGTATCATTTAATACATATAATTCCTATTACGCATTATATTACCTATTAACATGATAACAATATTGTGTAGTTTTTGCAGAAAAAAACTTTTATATGATAAAAGAAAGCAAAGACGAAAATAGAAAAGAATATCACAACAAATATAAACAATACAAAACGACTGACGGACAAATGAGAAATTCGAAAATAGTCACGTGACCCAGTCGATATTTTTACAACGGCTACTTCATATCTTCGTCTCTTTTCAATCATATATACCTCCTTATTCTTGGTCAAAACACGTATCTGTTAAAATCGTGCGGACTGTACGTACATTTGTATGACTCATGCGCCAGATAGGCATTGAATTGAAGATGTCTGAGGCATGATTGCTCGTAGATTTAAACTTTATCCGACTCCCCCAGACGTTGTTTCTAGTAGCGAGTACAACCGATATTATACAGGATGTCCTTGAAAGAAAGAGACAACATATGAAAAATGGAAAGATGTAATTATATAGAATATGATTTCACAATATTTTCCCAAAATTCCCTCTCATACGCGAGAACAAAAATGATAAAAGTATATCTAAATATTTGTCCCACCACTATGCGACCGACTATAATATAAAGAGTAGGTACCTTACTCTTTAGGTTTGTTCTGGTTCCCAAAAATGAAAATGTTTCAGAACTGCGCAGAACAAGATGAGCGAAGACAAAAATCACAAATTATTCTAAACTATTTAGGATTTATAAAGTAACCAGAACACAAAATACTTATTTAACCGCCATCTTTTGTAAAATATTTAAAATCACTCATGAGAATACAGTGACCTTACTTGTAGAGTATCAGTTTTTTGCTTATGTTATTTGTTTTATTTATTTACTACATCTTGATATGTATATATTACATACACTGTCAATGTCAATACAATATACAATACGTTTTTAGGGTGATGCTTTAAAAACTCAGCTGCACATTTTGTTGGGAAACTATTTCGTAAAAAAATAAATTTAATTTATCCATATCGAACAATATGCAATTCAATTTTAACTGAAATAAAGAAGTCTGAACTTATAAAATAAAACAGACCTTGATAACTAAAACGCATGCGTATGCGAAACTGTTCATAGTAGTCCAAGAAAGTTCCAGCTTCAAGGTAGGGACAGTAACGGACGATTTTGAATAATCCAGGATTATTTTCAAGTGAAACCAGAACACAAATTCATTTCGTCCGAAGTTGTACTCGTCAAAACGAGAATGCTTTTAAAGAACTGCGCATGAATCGCATGTCCTAGGATGCTTTTTTGTTTAGAACCAGAACAAACCTTTTATGCTCCAGTTGGCAGCCTTAGCAGAAGCGGAGGGGATAGCGGCAACTAGGCCAGTGATTCAGTCAGTTGTCGATCGTCACATGTGTAGGTTCGATATGATTTACATTTACGTGTTCGATTAAAGATAGATTGTTGGTACTAAATTTGACTTGAAATGTCCCGTAGAGCACCACATCTTTTTTTTTTAATAATTCATATGCAAGTATAAATTCATAACAGCTGACTTTTCGTTCAAGGTTATCGAACCCTTAGCGTATAAAGCTATGTATTCGGAATTCATTGACGATACATACTACAATTTTCAGCAGTTTTTTAATTTTGGGGTTCGCGTCGTAATTGACCCACAATTTTTTGAATTCATATTCTATATAATTGCACCTTTCCATTTTTCATACGTTGTCTCTTTCTTTCAAGGATAGTCGGTATAGGCTAGCCCTCGACACATTTCGAATATGATTGTCTTTGTGTCAGATTTAAGCGTCGCACTACTTGTTCGCAGAGTGTAGTAGAATGACTAATACTAAATACCAGTCATGACGAAACTAGACGAACTACATCGTTCTCCAAGTAAGTACTATAAGGTATTTTATTTACTTTTTAAATATAAACACAAAATTTCAAAAGATTTTTTTTGACTCCATGAATTTTACCGTTTCTTTTATAGACCATAAGTAATATATAATATAGTTGACTACAAAATGCACAAATACGCTAGTAATTTTACGGAAAGTGAAATTCTCAATGAAACAAATGAATTAGGGTATTGAGTTTTGTTATTCCTTTTCAACATATTCCCTTTTAGCTTCATCGCACTTGGGCCAACGGCGCCGAAGAGCCATTATCGCTTTTTTATGATGATTTTCCCAAGATACTGAAAATACCACACCGTTACTGCAATAAGTACTTTTCCGATCGAAACATGTAAAATTTACTTGGCACTAAATTTAGTAACTAGGGTGGATGATGCACACTGTGAAATGTCAATTAACCCAATTTTTCGTTAACAATTTGATTGATGTGGAAAGGCGTATTGTCGTGATGAAAGAAACCTTTTCATGAGCCATTCTAGATCGCACTTTAGAAACTACTTTCTTCAATTTATCTATTAGAATGGGCATAATATCATCTGTTAACGGTTTGGTCTTTTGTAAGGCAGCTTTTTTCTAATTTCAAAAAATTGTAGCCACTACTTTACCAACAGATGGGAATATCTTAATTTTTTTAGGAGGAAGGCTACAATAATATGTCCACGGTTAACCATCGTATAGATCCAGGAACATGGTTATGGGGCCAGGTTTTATGAGCCAAAACAAATCCTCTCCAAAAAGTAACTTAAAGGGTTCTGTTGTGTTGAATTAGGTTAAGTTGGATTTAATTGGGTTGGCTTTTTCATGTTAAACAACTCCAAATTATCACTCGCCATTCATCCTTTCACGGTATTTACGTGACACTTACCTTGCTGACAGCTTGGACATCCATTAGTTGACATGCTCACGATGCTAGTCATCTATATCGTATTCATATACTTGATGTTAGTAAATATCTTTATACTATATTTTATATGGTTTATAAGAGCCATTTACACATTTTAACACATAGAGTTCTCTTTTAATAGCTTTAGTAGCACGAAAATTGCCGCTGTTGGTCAGTAAATGCCGTGAGATATTTCTCTCATGGGCATGTGTCGTACCTCATTGTATAGTGACTTCCGTCGTACACTAATGAGAGCAAGGCAGCCCAAAACCTGTGCCCGTGCATTGATAAGCTCCAATGCGAATTTGGTATGCGCCGTGTATTCATTTGTTCGTATACAGATATGTTTTAACATATATATTGCTATAAATTGTGATCGTGAAATTTGCTTATTCACAATTCACGACAAATCTATCCAGCTAGGATACTCAGTCGGTTTAATTTCAAAAAATGGGACTGCTTTCCTCTCAGGGTTCCAATCGGAAAAGTGGTTGTCTCTTCTACAAAATTTATAATGCGCCAGTAAAAGAGTATTGACAAATGTTATAATTATATTTCTTTAAGTTACTTGTAAACTTCTTGAAATAAGGTTAAATAATAATAAACGCAATAAAATTTAAATGAAACTTTAATACAAAAATAAAAAAAAGAAAAAAATATCTTTATAAAGTATAAAGATTAATATTGCCTCATCTAACAATATTATAAAGGTAAAAATAACGCATGGAAATGACAGCTGCATGCGATCAAAAACCTTTGTGACGGCCGATCAAAATTAAAAATAATAAATTATAAAGAAACTTTTTAATTTCTCCCAAGAGAACAAAATAAAAATAAACAAACTGATTTGACAACCCGAAGCAAACTCTAACGCATGTGCAACCATATGTGACAAAAAATGCCCTTGATAAACCAACGTACTAAATTTTTACAGTTACAGAATTTTTTACTAGAAATTTTAAAAACCTTCTTTGCTATTAATATCAAATAACTAAGACTAAATCAATACGATAATTAACACAATATAAAATACAATTTTCAATTCATTCAAAATAATAATAAGATATCTTTTAATAATATATTACTTACGTAAAAATATATTCAAGACACATGAGTAAGAAAGTGTAAAATATAACAATTACGAGATCAACAAACTCGTATAAAATATCGGTAATGAATTAACACAGCACCAACCACAATTACATTAAAAATAAACCCGAAGTTACTTATTAAAAAGATAAAGATTTATCTTTTTATAAACACGTCTTTCTTAACTCAGAGTACACTTGTCTGTAAAGGTCAAATCAAGCGCGCAGGCTTAGAATATAAAACCAGTTTTTTTCACAAAAATAATAAATTTCAAAAATGTACACTTGCGTTCAAAATAATTGTACAATCATAATTATATAAATTTGTATAATATTTTTTATGGGGAAAAGTCCACAGCAATATGTATACAATACTAACTATTGTAACTAACTATTGTGTGTGAACTATTGTATACAATAGAGTTTGAGAAAAACACTAAAGGGACAGAACACGTGCAGTAGTTGCTTCAACAAATTGTAGAACATACACTTATGGATTAAATTTCTCAAACTCAATGGAATACCGTTTAAATAAGTCTAAACACAGTTAAGCCCTGTTAACTTACTGCGTTTATCTTCAACTTTTGACAAACGCGGTGCCAATCAAGCGAAAAGCTGTTTCATACTAAAACAGCGCCTAAAATGCAATGGACACGGTCTCTATCAAGATCTTTGCAGTGTCACCAAGCTCACATACCTTTAGTTGGCCATCATTTAATACGCCATTGTGGATTTTTATGACGAATTCGTCGTTCACAGCGGTTTTTCGGTGCTTCGAGCGTTCACACCTGCAACGGATATACGATCACATCTACGAAAACCCCACTTTTTTTACCATCGAAAAACAAAGGGGAAGATCCATTTTAAAGGGGAATCTAACTATTTTTCGGGCCTAGACCCTTCGCAACACGCCATCCAACGATCATATTTGACAAATATTATAGCCATTCAGTTGTACTTGCGCCATCTCTGTGTCAGACACGAAAATTCCGAATAAGAAATGTCTTATATATATAATTCTATTAACAAACAGGTTGACAATTTAAAGTTACAATTCGGCATGATGTTTGTAGATCTTGCTATAGTTTTACTAGTAATAAATTCTATTCATCCTTGCGAACTGCAATTAAATCCGAATGTAAATATATTATCTTGACTTAATTACATGCTTATTCTATATAACATATACATACATATATAACATTATCCAAGGAATTTTACGTAAATAGTAAAATTTCATGGCGTTTGTTTGGAGATGGTGACACAACGGCTTACAACTCGCAAAAAATAAATTTTACAGAAAAGAAAAAAGAACTGCTTATATCATCAGTCAATAGGCCATCCATGATTACCTTTTTTTTACTGTTAAATTTAACACCTAAAATACACCTTTCGTTAACATATTGCGTAACTAAGTATTTTCATTTAATACAATTTAATTTATTCGATTTTGTGTATAGAAAATATCTTGAATAGTCGATATAATAAATCTTCCAGGCAAGCAAATATTGTAGAGCTTTGATTCTGCATGTATGATTCAGTATTTGTGTGCATAATGATTCATTGTTTAACTAGTTATAGCTTTTCAACAGAACAAGCAAAAATTTCAAATAATATTAAGTTTGGCACCATCATGACAACACTTGAAAATGAACGTGCGATAGCAATGTTGGGATCTGGATGGTCTGTTAGAGGTGTCACCAGAGTTAGATGTAACCCATACGACTACTAATAAGCTTCGAAACAAATAGTTGATAGAACATTCAGTAGCAAAACCAAAACTGAATGACACACCAAGAGGAGACAGACTAAGAGTGCAGAGATCTACATCAACAGAAATCTTGTACATATATACAATCTGTTCAGGAAAATAACCAAAATATTATTTGTATTTGAGATTACGCTACTGAAAATGAAAGCTGAGAGGGTTTTTTTCTCAAATTGAAGCTAATAAAATCAAGAAATAGAAAATCATATTAGCCAACACAACAAAGTGACGTCCAGTGATTAAATTTATTAAATATGGATGGCGCTAAAATTACTAAATTTATTAAACGACAATGTAGAATGTTAAGTCATTATTCTATTAAATACGAAATTTCGGGTAAGATATGCGCTCTATCTCGGTTCCTTATGGCGTACTAAATATAATATTGTTGCAAAGTCTTTGTAGCCTTTGCGCCTAAAAGGATTATAATCAAACATCAAAAAAGGTTTTGGTCTGAAGAATGAGATAGTTTCTAGCATTATTTTCACCAAAAAGTCTTCGTTGCTAATATTCTTAAGAAATCTATTAATAAATATGGTTAACTATAAGTGTGCGATATGGTAACAGTGCACGGTACAGTAAAAATGCAAGTCATAATGGTGTAGTATTTACAAAATAAGGTTTGAAGAGGAACAAGTTTTTGGGTAAGTTTGGTCATTATTAATTGTTGTTTTGTTATTATTAATTGTTGTAGTAATAATTCATTTTAATATTTTGCATAAAAAGTTACATTTATAATCACTTTTCCAAGTACGCACAAATATAAATGTAAAATTTCAGGTTGTGAAAATCGATATTATTCCAATAATTTTATATCAAAATACCCATTTCTCCACTCTCCCTTCTGATGATGGTAGAAAACAGGTATGGTTGAACTCTATTAAAAGTTCTTCAGGTATTGATGTTTCTTCGAATTCAAAATTGAAATATATGTTTCTGAGGATCATTTTCAACATCTAAATAATTTAGTGTCTTCTCATTGCATTGAGTTCAATTGTGAGGAGGATAGTGGGCATATCTTAACTAATCTGCAATCATTTATGTCTTTTATTGAGCCCAAAAGTGCTAAGATTAGTACATTGGATACGAATGAATTAGAAGATTCTTCTCTAAATATTCCAATTAATCATGAGAATAATTTAAATTATCAAGCTGTCACCTATAAATGTGGATTCCCCCTAAAAAAGCTTAATTTACACGTTTGTGAGGTTTGTAAATTTTCTTTATTTTCTTTTAACGTAAAACCTCATCGCACATTTACAATGTTTAAGAAATTTAGTGAATCAAATAATCTTCTTTATCCCACTCTTAGTTTGGTATTATATGTTAATACCATTTACGATAAGATTGTTGTGTCGTTAAAATCTTTTGGTCATATAAATTCTATTCACAAGAAAATGTTGGTAACTTTGCAGAAGGTTAGTTTTTTATGGTATACTTGTGTTAAATCCGATCATCAAACTTTAGTTCAAGAACAGTTGTTAAATATATCTATGAGTATAATTATTAGGAAATTTCATAATGACATTTGTCGGTCTTCTAATGATAGATATATGAATCGAAACTCGAGAAAAACTAGACAGCTGATGCATTTGTAAAAGATAAATTAGGTTCTTAGTACGTTGGCAAGTTATATTGCTGTTTATTAGAATTAGTTTATTTATTGTTATGAGAATATAGATTATTTTGTTTTATTGCAAGGATTTGCATTTTTTATATATTTCTTGAATTTTAAATATTTATATTCCTTACATAGAGTTTAAATTTATTTTTTAAGAGAATTCATTTTTATTTATATGCACGTAAATAGGTTTGTTTCTGTAAGCGATCCGTGAGTTTCGAACAATTTGATATGTGTGGCTAGCTGCATAAGTGCAATATAAGTGCAATATTTACATATGCAGTTAATATGTATCTGTCATTGCACAACAAATCGAATGTAATAAACGGTTTGGTAAGCGACAGCAACTACTGCTGCAACGAAAGTAATGCTGACAAACGAATTGCGTATCGAATTTTGAATAAAAATAATTTACAAAGAACAAAACTTTCAGTGTTATCCCACTGGCGATTTGGTGAAGAGCATATCTCCTAAGGTTTACCTTAGCCAAAAACGCTACGTTTAACATTTTTTCAGTTTGAAGGTTATTTTACTGAAGATGGCAACTTAGTTGCCGAAATACGTATACAGTATTTAATGATGTATATTGTGGTTAGGGTGTTTTTCTTATTTCTGTAACAAAACTCAAAACTATTTTCGTATTTTCTGTCAAACATTAAAGTGCAAAACATAAAGTGCAAAAAATTTGTTCAAGGTGTTAAATTAGTTCTTTTAGATGCTAAGACATCTTTAAAAATAGAAAATGTCCGTTCGGTGATGATTAAAATGTTGCAAAAGTGCACCATACCTCGAATGCATAGAGTTTTCAATCGGCTCTGTGCAGAATTGATATATATATTCAAATCTGGATTTTTGCTAAATATGGCATCAACTTTTTGTCTTAGCTTGTTTCCAAATTCAGAAGGCATACTTTTCATTCGATCGATAACGGTTCCTAAGTTAATTATCGCCCCTTTTAGGTTAATATCTTGATTTTGCATGTAAGTAATCGTATATGTAAGGCACTGGAAATTAGTTTTCATAAAGTTTAGATGGTTTTGTAAATTTTCAATTTGTAACAGGTGTTTACAATTAGAAATGCTTTGCGTTTCATCATCTTGAAAACGAAAAACCAAAGTTTTTTAATTCATCCACGTGTTGCGAATAGAAAAATGCTGCTTCTAGCTAATGAAAATAAAGAGAAATACTAAGAACAGAAAGAAATGGACTAAAAAGAAGAAGTGAAAACTACTCCAAAAATAAGGTAGTAAATTAAACTTAATATTTGTAAAAACTTATAGGATAAATATACAATATAACAATATAAAATGGATTTTTTAAAATACTAAAAGTTGTAACCAAATAACACTGAAAGAAACAAAACCAGAAACAATCCCTTATAGAAGAGAATAGAAAATATATTATCTCGAGAACAATAAGTACATATATGTTGTTACGACTTAATTTCCCTTTTTAATACCGATTAATAGTCTTAGAAGCCTTCGCTGCGCCAGATTCTCGAGTAGGTAGCAATGTATATGCATGTATAACAGCATGTAAATACTAGAATACACTTGGGAATTAGCAGATATATTTTTTTAAATGATTATTAGAACGAAGTCTAACGAAATAATATATAAATGTATATTCCGTATTACACGCTACTGTGAAATATAATTTATGAATTAATAGACACAATAACGACGGCAATAACAACACATGCTCGAAGAATGCAATCGAGCAAGCAAATAGTGGGGGTGGTATAACATGCGTACTATACGTGAGACAGCCACACAGTCCGCTCTCTGGTCATTATATAAAAATCCTTTCTGCATGCCACATTCTTAGATATACAATATATAAAATACTATGATACTAGTATATTCTACTAGCATAGTATAAATATATTATAATGAACTACGCCTTGCGTTGGCTAGCCAACAATATAATAATATTAAAGATAACGAAAATCTAAGAAAAAATGTAAATATTAATAATTAAACAAAGACGTATGTCGATAATAAATTAATATGTAAAGCGATGTGTCAAATGATATTGCGAGTACTACAATACCAACAATATAGTCACTAACAGATAGATGCTATATTCAATATTCAGACAAATATAATAAAGATGTTCTCCAAGCCTCCAAACTGGTTTGTCGGAGAGAAAGAAATTTTATCTACTTCAGGGGTAAGTTTTATATAACAGTATTTGTTAATACAGGTGAGAATGTTTTTAAAGGATATAAATGTTGTAGTTTTAGCTAAATTAAATTCAAAGATGTTATATTTCAATAATATTTGTTTATTATTCTCAAGAGATTAAATTTAAGAGAGTTATTTAAATTTAGTGATATTCTAATTTTTGGGTGTTATTATCATGATAATAATAACATCCAAAAATTAACAATGATTACGTTTATAGGCTCTTCAAGCACAAAAATTAGTAAATATTTAAGAAAATTAGATATTAATACAGCTACAGAACTAGCAATAATTTATCAAAATTTATGAAAAACAACAAGAATTTAACAAATAACAATAAAAAGTCAGGAGTCTATGAGTTAACTTGCGGTAGTTGCACCATGACGTATATCGGACAGACAGGCAGATCGTTTGAAATACGCATCAAAGAACATTTTTCTTTCCTTAGAAATAATAAAAGGGACACTTTATACGCGTCTAATATTAATTTAACAAACCATAACTTTAACAAAGAATCTAAAACACTATACATAGAAAATAAGGACAAAAAGCTTAATTTATTAGAGTCATTTGAAATTAATAAATTAAAGAAAATTGATAAGATCCTCGGTGATCAATTAGAAATTAATAATTCACCATTACTTCATTTATTTATTTGTTATTCAGACTGTCATATATTTTATTTTTCCATAGCGCTGCTCTATCTCCCTTTAACACAATGTAGATTCTTAGTTTTATCACTTTATGAACAGTATGGTATAACGGTAGTTCAGTATTTTTGTGAAAGTTTTTGTTCATAGGCATTTAAGTAGTAAAAACTACCCATTCCTTCAACTATTCGAAACATGTGTTTGTTACGGTATATTTATGTATAGATATGTTCATAAGTTAGTTATATGTCTGAAGAAGCTTCTGTGGAGCGAAACGATCGTTACTTTGTAAAGTAAAAAGTAGTGAAATTCATTAAAATTTGTTTTATTTTATCCCTATAATAGATATTGTTTGTTTTGACAGTCAAGGAGTACGTTAAATTTTAAATAAAAGATATCCATTATAATCTCAGAAAGTTAGGTATATATTACTACATAATATATACACAACAGATTGGTATTGCCTAAAAAGACAATTAAAACTTTGTAATAAAACAGAACATGATATAATATATTTCAAAATTGACATTTTGTAATACCTACTTATAAAAAATACTACGGCATTTGTTTCAAAAATAGGTGCAATTAACCAAAAGGAGGATCAATGATATTGGTAATACCTCAAAAGATTCCATAATGTACAAAACAAAGCTTAATATGGTATGTGTCACCTATTCAAAATAGCTATATGTTTGTTTAAACATAATAAACAATCCAGATGTCAAACTATGTTTGAAACTTGAAGGTTATATTGAAATCGCAGATCATGAAAGAATGAAAGACAAGTTAGTCAATTAGTAAGGGAAGAAATATACAGGCCATGAGTGTTAGACAATCAAACGTTAAAAATAGGGAAGGCATATACCGTGAATTTTTCTTATCTCTATACATAACCTATGTTCAGTTTCAAAAAAACGCCTCAATGCATGGCAATGTTATGCAATCAACATCGCTCAATTATGTGTTTCAACAAATGTGAAAATCAGTCAGTAATGTGCATAAACGAAATATAATTTTAAATATTTTAGCATTTGACATTTGTATTCACTTACTTTAAAAAATATATATACAAGTGTCCCGTATCGTTATGGTCAAATTTTAGGAGTGTAAAGTAGACTACATTTCAAGTAACAAATTGTCAGATCATGAAAAAAAAATGTAATCCTAAAGTCAATACAAACTAATTTTATTTAAAAAAGTTATACGATTCAATAACAGGCCTGTGATTGTTAACGTCGCATAATAAAATGTTATTCTAAAACAAATAAACACGTGTCGTAGTGCATACAGTAATTTCTTGGACATCTACAAAAAAGAGTACTGAGTATGGCACACATGTTGCCATATTGAAACCTACTCAAGAAGACCATAATCAATAAATTACAATAACAGTTAACAAGTATGGTTAACAATCCGCACCTTATTTTGTTATGTATTATCGGTGAATATAACCTTAAATAATATAATAATATCACAACATTGCACGCTGCCGTAAATACAAATAGTTGGAAATAGATGGCCCTATACATTTACTGTTTATGTGAGACAGATAAATATGTTAGAAAGACCTACAAAATTCTTAATATTTCTATGTCGTACGGTTGTTGCTTCGGTCCACTCGATCATTAGCGAACTTTTTACATAGTACCGATTAATGATATAGAAAGAAATAGCGAAGAAATTTCTTTTCTATAAAGTTACTTAGTTCCATTGCTGGTGTTTTCGCGATAATACAAGCTATCTTTGGGTTGTGATTAGTCAGAATATGTGAGTATTTTAGAATGAGTGGAATAGTCAGTAGAACACGTAATAATAAGTCCCCGTAACTAGCCTTACAGGCCTTTGGGGTAGTAACATGGTAGGCTTGTTAAAGAACAAATACATATATAATTTATGACTGTTTTGTAATACTTGAATTCAAGAAACCTCCCAACTCAAACCAAACTTGTATTATTGTCATAGCTGATTGATAAGCATCTTCCGATACTAAAGAAGAAGTATTTAGTGAAACTTATAGACTGTAGAGTGTAACATTAAAAAATACTAAGTCTAGAATATGTTGATGCAATGAAAAGACATGTTAGACATTTTCTATGTCTAGTGTTTGCACTATTGTAAAAAAGTAGAACAATCGAAATCTTCACAAGTTTCTTATGAATAAAGTTTAGTGACAAGGCATCGAAAAAATATTCGAAGTGAACACAAGATATTTCTGGAGGTACAGTCGGCGCTCTAGAAATCGCGACACTGAAGCTGTTGTAAGCTGTTAGTAAGCATTGATAAACTTTTAATTTTGTGTGACACAGACATATGCTAGATATAGGTAATACTACAACGATCATTAAAATTTTGGATTGTTTCTCATATATTTGACGATTAGTTTTATTGTAGAAGTGATCAGAAAAAACAATAGACAAATGATAAATATTTTGACTCAAGGACGAAAATGTTTATTATATAACACAAACGAGAAATAAGTTATTAATAGGCAAATTTAAAAAGCACTTAATATACAGGCTGATTCATTTTCGGCCCTCACAATGGGTATCTCGCTTATTATTGGAGATAGAGTATAGGTTTAAATTTGGCAAAGTTGTTAAATTTTGTGTTTGTTATAAATCCGTAAAGAAAATAGACCTGTGACAAATGACCTTCGTTATTTAAAAAAAAACGCGAAAACCCCATTTTCTTCTTTTACCTGTAGCACCGACATTTGGCGTTGTAGAGAAAAAATAAAAACACATCCTTTTGGCCATTTCTAAACCTCTATCCAATGGTGTAATCTAAATTTTTATATGACGTTTCGTTTCTTTCTGGCCATCATCAACTATCTAATTTCTTATAGGCGCCATATTGGATTTAGACACGTTCAGAAAGAGTTCTTTTTTCTGATTTCAACCATGTACCACATGCTGACTAAAGTTTTTGACATTAGGTTTTATTTGAAAGAATAAATTATAAGATTAAATAAGGTAGCCATGGAATTTCAATCTGTCAAACATTTCATTTATTGTTCATTAATAATACCAAAATGTCATACACTAACGAAGAGAAACGAGATATGATAAGTATTTTTTATTCTTCGAACTGAAATTCAACAGTAGCGAGTACAAGATATCTACAATTATATCCAGAACGACAACAGCCTCATCGTACCATTTTTCTAGACCTCGACAGAAATTTGGTCGCGAATGGATCGTTTACTAAGCCGCGTAATGGTCAAGACCACAGGAATTTAAATGAAAATCGACAAGATATTTTACAAATGGTAAATTAAAAGCGTGTTTTCAAATTTCATGTTAATCTTGTATTTTTATAGATAAATAATAATCCATCAATTTCTACACGCGAACTAGCGTCAGAATTAAATTTGTGCCAGCCCAGAGTTTGGAGAACTTTACATAAAAGTAGGTTTAAACCATACATGATCCATGTTAGTCACTCTTTACTGCCTGGAGATAATTTGAGAAGGCTAGAATATTGTAATTTGTTAATGGGAAGGATAGAAAATGACGAAAATTTTTTAAGCAAAATCATCTGGTCAGATGAAACAAAATTTACAAATTCTGGAATGTTCAACAGAAATACGGAGCACTATTGGGCAGTACAAAATCCCCGACAAAACAGGGCTAGAAGACCACAACATCGTTTTGGAATAAACGTTTGGATGGGTATTTTGGCAAATCGTCTCTTATGACCAGTTATGTATGAAGAACATTTAAATGGAGAAAGATATTTAAACATTTTACGTACATACGTATCTGACTATCTTGACGACAATATCCCATTAAATCAATTACAATATTTATGGTGGCAACAAGATGGTGCACCAGCACACAATGCAGCTGTTGTTAGAAATTTCTTAAATCAAGAGTTTGCAAACCGTTGGATTGGAAATAGGGGAGTTGTTGAATGGCCTGCGAGATCACCTGATTTAAGTCCTCTAGATTTTTTTTATGGGGATATGTTAAAAATAATATTTATAAAGTAGATGCGCCACAAAACATTGAAGAATTACGAGACAAACTTCAGAATGCCTTCGATGCAGTTCCTAGAAGAACTATACAAAGGGCAGTACAAAATGCCAGAAGGCGTGCCCAATTGTGCATTACTGAAGATGGCCAGATAATTCAACATTTACTGTAATTGTTTACTGTTTACTTTTCTATGTATTTTTATTAATGTTTTTGTTATATTGTACTCGCTACTGTTGAATTTCGTTTCGAAGAATAAAAAATACTTATCATATCTCGTTTCTCTTCGTTAGTGCATGACATTTTGTATTATTAATGAACAATAAATTAAATGTTTGACAGATTGAAATTCCAAAGGCTACCTTATTTAATCTTATAATTTATTCTTTCAAATAAAACCTAATGTCAAAAACTATAGTCAGCATGTGGTACATGGTTGAAATCAGAAAAAGAAACTCTTTCTGAAGATGTCTAAATCCAATATGGCGCCTATAAGAAATTAGATAGTTGATGATGGGCAGAAAGAAACGAAACGTCGTATAAAATTTAGAGTACACCACTGGATAGAGGTTTAGAAATGGCCACAAGGATGTGTTTTTATTTTTTCTGTACAAGGCCAAATGTCGGTGCTACAGGTAAAAGAAGAAAATGGGGTTTTCGCGTTTTTTTTTTAAATAACGAAGGTCATTTGTCACAGGTCAATTTTCTTTGCGGATTTATAACAAACACAAAATTTAACAACTTTGACAAAAAAAACCTATACTCTATCTCCAATAATAAGAGAGATCCCCATGGTGAGGGCCGAAAATGAATCAGCCTGTATATATATTGATATTGCTCCATTTTTAGCAGTCACTGCTTCTAATCGCTATGGCATAGAATATATGACATTTGCTACAATATTTCGATTTAAGTTTCCCAATGATGTAAAACGTTATCACGAAGTTCGTCATAATTTCTCTGATAAAAATTAGTGGGGACCACATTGGCAGTATGAATTGGAGAGAAGAATTGAAGTCACGATATAATTGTTATACCAACGTTAGCATTATATTTTCCAAAATGTCAACATAAACTGTTGTAGTTAATCGCTCCCCAATATCCCAACAAATTCCAGGACCCATGGAACTGATCCACGCACACATATTGACTACAAAAAAACTGCTTCTGCGTATTTCATGTACATATTACTAATCATAACATCTATTCACTGGTAGATAAACTTTAACACGGCCACTACGACACGACTGAAATATCTTTTCGACACTAAACACGATAATATTCCAAAATGCAGCATCTCTATTAATAAATTGGTTTGAAAATTCCAACCTTTGTTGCCTGATTTGCTCTGTTAAGAGCAATTTGTTTGCAGCTGAATCATTTCTTAATTCACTAGCTTTTAATATTTTTGGTGCAGTTCCACCGCTACCAGGAAAATTCACTGCCTGTACTGCACTGCTAGCGAACTCGAATGGATTATTTCTCATAGATATTTTTCCACCGCCTATTCCTAGTTGTCTACTTAATGTATACTGATGTTTCCATTTTTGGAATATTCTATATATAAAACTTTTGCCTACGTTAAACTCAATGGCTAATTGTCTTGTAGACCATCCATCTTGAAGTCTCTTGCCTTCGTTATTTCATTAGCGTGATGTGCCATTAGAAATTCTAAGAAACACTGATAGTGAGTAATATACACTCAATACTGACATAATACTATAAATATACTGAAAACCATAACAACAGTATACGTCTGTTTATACGATAGAAAATACACCAAATTATGTTATACCATTTGTCCCGATTTCTTGAGCGCCGACTGTACATAAATAATAACAAAATATATGGTGAGTGAAAACGAAATACATTTGTCAACAAAAATGTCAATTATAGGTACTAAATTTACATTACAAGCACTAATAAATTAATTATGTGAATATAAAACTAGTTGTACTTTTTCGAAAGGTGTTTAAAAATTTTATATTTTTATATACCCCGTAAAACATTTTTCTTAAAGACCATGTTGAGTATAGGACCTGATTTTAAACCTAAATATAGTAGAAAGAAGAAATGTATAAAATAAATTGGGTGTGTAATTTTGTGCACTTTACATGAATATTTCCTTTGTTGATAGTGTCAAAAGCTTCGAATATTGTACTTCTGCTACTGTCGCCATAAGTATCATCTGACAATTTTCCGTTGGCACTCAGAGTAATAAATGAATCGTCTGTCATTTTAATTTAATCGCATCATTTTCTTTGTTTATTTGTTTTTTAGTTTTGTTTTGATCACATGAATTTTCTTAGGGTCCCGAATACTAAGAACAAGAAAGTGTAAAAGATTTTTAATTAAATAAAGGTCATTTTTATTAACATACATTTCACATAATTATTTGAACAAACGTCACCGGATATTTTGACAAGTTATCTTCGAAAAAGTCACTTGGGAATGCTGATTCAAAAATTCAATAAAAGGGCTCCGAAGAAAAGAATTTACCACCCCATTGAGCGACCGAGATATTTACCAGGCTCAGTTGCTACAGATATATGGCAAAATGATCTTAGGATGTACAATAAGCATCGGGCTAACGTATGTATATATAAATAAGTTTATAGTGCTTATTTATCATTCGAAATTATTCATTTTATAAATGAAAATATTGTCTTGAAAAATAAAATTTTCATTATTTGTATTGCAAACTCCTTACATTTTATGGTTATTTTCCGTGAAAAGATTTTTTTATTAAGAATTATCAAAATGCCAATTTATTCATTGGTCGAATATGGTTGAACAGCATTTGTCGCGTACCTATTTTTCCTTTGCCTATAATGGATTGCTCACAAAAGCGTTAATGTTCTCAATAAACTTATTAATGGTTTAAATGTTAATAATGGATCAGTATGGTCATTTAAAAGATAACTCCATTTATTCATTTAGACTAATTTTTAGAAAGCCAAGCAAAGCACTCCTATAGCAAAAATTAGGCAATAGAAATTGCAACACTTCAATGAACCAACAGTAGTAGCAATCCTAAAGATGTCCCTTGCAATAGCGGATGGAACATCGGCCAGAAAGGAAGCAGTGCCAAGGCCGCCGTAAAATCTTATGATAATCCTTTTTTCAGTCACATCAAAATAAACTAAAAAGTAGTAAGCTGGATACCAAATCATTTGAGTGAACTTGGAATCGTAGATAATGATTACTGCTTCTTCGAGTACATATATTACTAAAATATTAAAGAACATTTCCTATCATTCTTAATATCTTGGATTGGAAACGCTGGATAATGATATTGCGGTTTGCAAGAGTATTCTTCTAGCTCACTGCCATAGATTCAAATAGGCTTAGTTATAACATTACAAAGTAATATTTTATTTTCTCGAAATAAAACTATTTTTTTTTGGCAAGCACCCAGTGCATTTTCTTAACTCCAATATCTATTTTCTTTCCTTTTTTAGAATGTATTATTTCCATGTAAGTTTCCTATTAAGATGGAGATCTAAATAACGAGCTTCATTTGCTTGTGGAATTGTTATATTATTGAAGCACACTGGTAGGCAAGTGAACTTATAGGTTATTGGAAACAAACTTGGTACGGCTAGAGAAAATATCTGTGTGTTTGTGGCTGTATGGGATCGGTTCCAATGCTTGCTGTCCGATAGTTCGATAATAAATTCGATAGTAAATTCTGACAGCCAAATATCTGAAGTCGCTCCAGGTGCGCGGCCGTAATAAAATAGCCTGCCAATATCGTCTGTAATTGGAGATAAATTGGTGGGGTATGTTAAAGTGGAAATTATTATGATTATTATCTCTTCTACTCACAAAAACCATTCGTTCTTGGATGCCATTATCTTACCCCATCGGTACGCTTGAACAAGATGGTTGGCATAGTTATCTAGCATTCAATTATATTATTATATTAATATTTATTATAATACATATTATAAACCAATAAACAGGCGCTTATGTGCATATATGCATGCATACACTATCACAAGTTTGCGTATATATCTATATATATATATATATATATATATATATATATAGATAGACATATATACTTGTGTTAACTTATGTGTTGGCCCCTCCTGGTAACTTGCATCCTTTTCTGGGTCTGTGGTTTTGTGTTTATGCGAGCGCGCAATTGTAGGGATGTTGTATGTTAGCGCGCTCGTGCATGTGTTTAATATCGGGTCGCGTTAATTTTGAGAGATCGGGCAAGAAGCCGTTGAGCTGGGCAGCCAACCCTTTCCCGGCAACTCCTTTATTTTTCGATGCAGTACTTCGACGGCCCGATCCCCGCCCCAACGAGGCAAGGCCCAGACCCGCGAAGCGCAGCCTGCACGGGGTTGCTCGTCGCCAATCGAGGCAACACTTTTAGCGGCTGCTTCGGTCGACGACGGTCATACTTTGTGCCATCTAAACGTTTTCCATTATTGCGGGGGCACTGCACGAACGTCGGGCGTGTGTGTGCTGTTGACGGTAGCCTGGCCAGGTTGCCGCTCAAGACCGGTCCTAATGGCGTGTGCATTGCACGGCGCCGAGTTTTGCGCTACGTAGCTTGGTTCGTCTCTCCCCTGCTGGAAAGGCGGAATGGCACCTGTCCGCCGCCCATCGGGCAGAACCCCCTAATGTTTGGTAGCGCATATGCTAGGCTACCACCCAGTAGAGGGCCACATCAGCATCCCATCCGATCCAACGTTTCAACTCCCAGCCAAGTGGCCCGCGTTCGCGTGCCCGAACTTCAGTTTAACACGCGACGTATTATTGTAGCCGTGTCTAACAAGATACGTTTTTGCATTTTTAAATAATGTTTTTGGTAGAGATCCAAAATATTTATGGACTTATGTAATTTATGTGGAATTTCACGCATTGCACCAATCACAATGGGCACTATTTAAATATTTATTTACCTTCTCACTATAGTTCCTTGCCAACGGAACAGCAATGTCAATGATGTACGTTATCTTGTCCTTTTTCAGTGTCAGTATTATATCTGGAATATTGTTGGGAATTGTTTTATCCGTGATTATTTGGCGGTTCCAATATAATCGGGAATTTTCGCAAACTGAAGGTGCTTCATATTCATAATACGGGACATTTTCAGAATAGTGCTTCTGTCTGAGCAGCTGGTGTATTATTCATTATGCAATCTACTTTCTTTCGACTTTTGCAGAAAGTACTGTCGTAAATTATTTACCTGTGCATAATGCCTGCAATAAACACTCGGTATTCCTCTACCCCCTTCTCTTCTTGGTAGGTGGAACCCTTCAATCGCACTATGCGGGTGATGAATTCTAAATTTTCTGGCTTCTACTCTTGTCTTGATGTCTATTGCTTCAAGTTCAGTAGCAGTCCAGTTAATTATTCCAAATCCATAAATAAGTACGGAAATTGCAAAGCTGTTGATTGCCTTGGACAAATTTCTTGCCGACAATCTGGTTTTCAACAACGATCGCAGCCTAGAGAAATACTGATCTTTCGCTGATTCTTTTGCAATATTGTGTTCTATTCCTCTAACCTGCAGATAACCAAGATACTTATAATAGTCGTTGTTCTCCATTCCAATAACTAGTCCTTCTCCGCCTTCCACATCGAACCCACGATGTTCAACCGATGTGACTAATTTACACGACAGGTAAATCACATCCTTTATTTAGAGAATTTAACCCAACGGTTAAACGGTTAATGGTTTCAAGGCTAAACAAAACCACAGTGGACTCAAAGCGTCTCCCTGAAATATCTCTTTTAATACTGATCTTACCTGCATCAATACTTTCTGTTAGGGTTTTCATCAACAAACTTGTGTTCAATTTAGTCATGGCGTAGCTAAGAAAATTAATATAGTGCTCCTCAATTCTATATAGCCTAAGAATCTCTACCACGAGTAAGATACACTATCAAACGCTTTATGATAGTCTACATATTATTATTTTTTTTTTTTGTGTGAGGTAAAATCGATAGCCACCGATCACTCTTAGGAGGGCTCTTCTTTGTAACCTCATCAGGATGTCTCTGTATTTTTGGAAGTCCATCACGGACGACCAGACCCGTATCGCATAGAGTATTTGTGATTGCACCACGCCATACAATAGCTCTCGCTTCCTAGTACTGGGTCCTCCCACATTGGGCATGATCCTTGTAAGAGCGCTCAAAGTGGCCTGCGCTCTTTCCCTGACATACCCTACGTGCGGGCTGAAGGTTAGATTATTATCTATTAACACTCCCAGGTATTTCATTTCTAATTTTAGGTGGGTGTTTGTTCCTAATATATCAAAATTTATTTTTGCTCTCCTACGCGGACCCCTAAGGATAATCGCTTCGGACTTTTGCTCCGCTATACTAAGATCGTTCGCATTCATCCATTCCGCGATCGTCTCCAAAGTCTCGCTTGCTTTGAACTTGAGTTCTCTTACCTCTTGAGCCTCAACTATGACGGCCAAGTCGTCGGCGTATGCCACCAGAGTAACTCCATCCACCGTATCCAAACCAAGAAAACCATCATAAAGCACATTCCACAGAGTGGGTCCCAAGACTGATCCTTGTGGAACACCACCGTTTACCTGTATCCCATTCTTGCACCATTATTTTCCTATTGCTAAAATAATCTTCTATGATGTTAATAATGTATGTTTCTATGTTTCTTCTTTTCATCTCGTTCAAAATCCTAGCCCAAGACTCAGAATTGAAAGCGTTCCTGATGTCCAAGGCTATCAATATTACCCACTTTTTGTCCGACTTCCTGGCTCTCTCTGCCAGTGCCCCTATAGCATGCACAGTCGACCTCCCCCCCACAAAACCAAACTGCCTCCGGGATAAGCCGCCACTCCTGTCCAATTCATCCTCAATCCTGCACTTAATTATTCGTTTATAAAGTTTTCCCAATGAATTCAGCAAGCATATCGGTCTGAATGCCGAAGATGTATCCACTGACTTGCCCTTCCACAGAAGAACCACATTTGCTACCTTTCAGTGCACGGGGAACCGTTGCTGTTCCAGGAGGCAATTCAAGACCGCCAGCAGGACATCCAGGACAGTTTCCATTATGATTCGTATTGCTTCAGCGGTCACATTATCCGGACCTGGGGCTTTGCCCATCTTCATTTTGCGCACAGCCCACCCCAACTCGTCCTTTGTGATGGGGACTACTTCCCGTACTATGTTATTGCTTTTCCTGAGTGTATCCTTCTTCAGTGGAAAGAGGTATGTAATTTCTGCTTCAGAGGCGGGTTATACGGAGGGTGCAGAGTACGCAAATGTCTCATTACAATTCTGAAACCATCTCCCCATACATCGTTATCCAGTTCCTGCCTTATGGTGTTCCATTGATTCCTCTTTGCGCTTATAATTAACTTTTTAAGTTATTTCTTTGCTTGTTTATAACTCAATTCTTCGACGCCAGGTGACAGTCTCTCTCGTTGGTTTGCATTTGATCTAGTCCATTTGCGTCGCCATTTCAGGCATTCCCTTCTTTTGCTGGATATTTCTTCATTCCACCAAAGTGGCATTAATCTTTGCTCCTTCCTGACCCTGCACTGTGCACTCCTTGTTTATCTTGTTTAGAGAGGCAATGAAAGAATTCGAGGTGACTCCCGCGGTCTCGCCTCCAAAATGCTCTGTAAGCTTCCGGGCTAACTTTTCTTTACACAGGATATGTCGCAGTTCTATCTCCCTTCCCCTCCTGTGGTTCCGATCGCTTTCCTCAATCTCAAAGTAGATGTGGTTATGGTACGTGTATACTTCACCTGGAAGTACCTGCTAGTTTGCAATTCGATGGGCCATCCCCTCTGTGGCCCAAGTTAGATCAATGAAAGATTTTGTACACCCTCTCTCAAATGTTGGGACATCTCCCGTATTTGCTACGCTCAAACTCAATGCAGCCGCCCAGTCCATAAGATATTCTCCTCTTGCATCCATAAAGGGAGATCCCCACATCTCTGCTTTTGAATTGAAATCCACCGCAATAACCGCATCCAAGTTTAACACTCTCACTTGATTTAGTAATGTGTCCATATACGCTCGAAACAGTTCCAGGTGTATATTAGGTGATACATAACATCCGAAAAGGCACCATTTACACCATCTTAGGCACACGTACCCATCACCAATAGAATGACCACAAATACCGAGTTCCTTATTCCGTATATACACTGCTACGTCCTTTCTCTTATCCATTATAAACCCTCTCTCCATCGAAATTCTGATATTTGGCTCACTAATTATTACAACGTCTATATCCCTTTCGCACGCGGTGGCATAGGCAATGTCATGAGCTATCCTACTCCTACCCAGGTTACTTGTAGATCTTTGATCATGGCGAGATAGGTTTCCTCTCCTTCTTTGAGATTTCCTTTGCAGGTTTAGCAGATGTCGGAATTTGGGACATCTAGTTGAATCTGCTCGATGTTCTTCCGTCTTGCATGTCGGGCAGTAATGTACTGCATCACAGTCTTTAGCTTTGTGTCCTGGCTGATTACAATTGACACACACGTTAGAGCGGTCTGGTTCCAGCCATGCTTTGGTTCCGTGGCCGTATTCCAAGCACCTGTAACACCTGGGTACCATTATTCGCTCCCGAATTCTACAGCACACCCAGCCAATCCTAATTCTTTCTACTTTTGTCAGGATATTTGCATCTATCCTGGTGGTGGCGATTGTAGCTATTTGATTTCCATCCCTGCTCGGTCTCATGGATTGGACTTTAATTGGTTGGTTCACTTCTGGAAATGACTTGTTTAGTGCTTCTTCCACTTCTTCTGCAGGTGTAGTAGCGTCAATGTCCAAAATATGCAGGTTTACGCCATTTTTGGGTATTCTCACTTCATTGTCCATCTTCCTGTTCAAGGCTTCTTTAAGGGTTACGGCTTTTTGCCTGTCCCCTTCTACTTCTATCATTAGCTCTCCGCCCATTTTTCTCCTTATAGTTTTAATTTTGACGCCCATCTCATTTGGGTCAACACTATCCTTGACTGCCCTAAGCAGGTCAGCGTATGTCGTGCCCACACTTTTCACCACCATTCTTTCCGTTTGACCCCTTGGTGCTTTACTTGTTGTCGGGGGATTTCGAATAATCTTACTATTGGACACTATTGTAATACTTATGTCCATGCTCCTGAACGCATACTCACACAGTTTTCTTACATAATCTTGATCCAGTCCATTGCTTAGTATTAGGTTAATCTTTCCCGTCTGGTGCACTAACAATTTTTCCTTCACTTTGAGCAATAATACCCTTCAGAAAACTTACTTTATTTAGAAAATAAAAATGTGGCCATGAATGGGTTAAATACATATATATATATATATATATCGATATATTTTTTTTGTTTTCATGAATCTACTGTAACGTTGTTCTTTTGTTTTTTTTTTCTCATAATCGACGCATTAGATCGTAGGAGTCGATTAGTTCGTGTTTTCGGAGATATGGTGTTTCGGTTTGAGATGTGTTCGTGGTTGTTTTTATCATGTATTCTGGCTCAGCACCTGCCGCACAATGCTCGTTGACTCTAGTATGACAATTTTTTGAAGCTGGTTATATGTCATAGGATGTATATTTAGGGTCTTTAGAGCCTCATGTAACTTCAGCGGTATTTCTCCTGTAGCACCCATGATGATGGGTACTACAATCACTTTGTTTTGGCACCACACTTCTTTAACATCTTGGGCAAGTGGTAAATATTTGTCGATCTTGTCTCTGTGCTTCGCCTGGATATTCGCTGGCGCTGGCACAGAGATGTCTATGAGGTACGTAATGCTATTGTTATGGTCTCGTAACGTGATGTCTGGTCTGTTATGCTGGACAGTTCTATCAGTTTGTATTGTTCGGTTCCAGTAAATCATGGCTTCAGGCAACTCCACTACATTTTTCGGCTCGTACTGGTAATATGGCGTTATTCCAGTGGCTCCATCATACAGTTTGCATATTGCCTGGTAGATCACTTTTGCAACATTGTTGTGGCGTCTGGTGTATTGTTTTGGGGCTAAAATAGAGCATCCGCTGAGTATATGTTCTATGGTTTCCGGTTTCTCGCCACAAATTCTGCATGACGTTGATGCGATGTTTTCTTTTAGTATGTGTTTTTTGTAGGTGCGAGTTGCTATTACTTGATCTTGTATAGCCATCATGAAGCCCTCAGTTTTGACAAATAAGTTGGTGCTACATAGCCATTGTAGTGTCGCTTCTTTATCGATGTATGCATTGTATGCAGCGTGTGTGTACCTGCCGTGTAGTTCTTTGTTCTCCACGCATCAATTTTTTCGTTGTCGTGTACAATTTTTTCTTTAATATTGTTTTGCGTGCCATTTAAGTTGAGTGGAGTGAAACGGTCATCATTGTTGCACACAACTCTGTGGATGTTTGATGTTTGTGCCTTTACTGTGAAGAATTCTCTGAGGTCATATATCTGCTCATAGTAGATGTTTTTAATATCAATTATACCTCTGCCTCCTTTCTTCCTGGGAAGGTGGAATCTCTCGTTCGAACTTCTGGGGTGGTGGGCACGGTGTTTAGTGAATGTGACCCGTACTAGTCTGTTTATTTCCTCTAATTCTGTTGCGGTCCATCGCACTGTACCGAACGTGTACATTAGCACTGGTAGTGCTACGTGTTTACTGCGGTGGCCATATTTCGACCTGATAGTTTTGTCTTAAAGATCAGAATAATTCGGCGTTCGACCTCTTCAGTTATTTGTTCTTTTGTGCGGTTCTTGCCTATCCCTCTGCTCTGTTCGTAGCCAAGGTATTTGTATGTGTCTTGAGGTTGCATTGTCTGTATAAATTCTTGTGCGTCTAATGTGTGTTCTAATGTATAGTTCTCTGAATCAATCCAGATGCCTTTGGTCATCGCGTTTATGCGACATTTGTCTAGGCCAAAGTTCATTTTTATGTCATGAATGAAAGTTTCTGTTGTTCTCAATAGCTTTTCGAGATCTTTTCTTGTTGTTAAGTAAAGTTTCAAGTCATCCATATAGTACAGATGGGATATTTGCAGCCCACTTCCCATAATTTCATAGCCTCTCCCGTCCGCATTGAGCATAGTTGATGGAGGGTTTATTGCCATGCAGAATCAGAGAGCGCTTAGCGAATCGCCTTGAAATATTCCTCTTTGTATTTTTATTTTACCTACTTCTGCTGTTTTTCGGTTTATGTTGATTGTCAATGTTGTTTCCCAATCCTTCATAATATGTTTTAGCATTTGCCTTACTTGCGGATCTATTTTATATATCTCCAGTGTTTGTAATAGCCAAGTATGTGGAATGCTGTCAAATGCTTTTTGGTAGTCTATATAGGCTGTGTGGAGAGGTTTTTTGCTCTTCTTTGCCTCTCCAGTAATAAGGGTGTCGATTATCAGCTGTTCTTTGCACCCTCTACTTTTCTTTCTGCACCCTTTCTATTCTTCCGCTAGGATTTGTCTTTTTTCAAGGTGTTCGTAAATCTTATCTGTCAGTATAGATGTCAAAAGCTTATATATTGTTGGAAGACAGGTAATGGGTCGATATTTTGATGGGTCGGGACTAGCTGGTTTGGTTTTCGGGAGCAAGTATGTTATTCCCATTGTGAAAAAGTCAGGTATTTTTCGAGGATCCGCAACAGCTTCATTGAACAGCCTAGCAATTTTCGCATGCGTATTAGGTAGTTTCTTGTACCAGTAGTTTTAGACATGGTCTATACCTGCTGCTCGCCAGTTGAGGGTCTTGTGTGTGGCTTTAGTGACGTCTTCGGTGGTTATGTGAACGGGTGTCATTAAGTTCGTTTTCTGTTGACTCTTTTGTTCTTTCTGAGTCCATTTCTGTTTGGTTCTATGTGCCACCGGATTCTGCCATATGTTTTCCCAGTATTGTTTTGTTGTATTTATATCTGGGGTATCTTGTGTTGGTTGAATCTCAGTTTTTTCTTCTAAGAATCGATAGAAGTTTCTTTGGTTCATGTTAAATAACCTATTTCACTGTTTCCGTAGCTGACTCTCTTAGTATCTTTTGATCCGATTGAAATAGACTGCCAGTTTTTGTTTCAGCAGCTCTAGAATTTCTTCTGTCGTAGTATTCTCGTTGTTTTTGTGTGCTTTTATTATCTCGTCAATTTTTTTTTGTATTGGTTTTGGTGATTGTTTTGTGTATTGCTTGCGTTATACTTGCAATTTGTGTTCGAAGTACGTTAATTTTTGTAGATATTCTTCTTTCCCAGTGTGGCATTCTATTTGGTTTTAGTGTAGTTGTTTGTTCCCTCTGTGGTTTTGTTCTATCATGAAGCTCTGTTGTTGTTATCGCGGCGATATATATTGTCGTTTGTAGCTGTTCGAGTGTGGCGCAGCTCTCGATAGCAGGTGCTATTGGCTTATTGATTTGGTCAAGCAGTGTTTTTGTTTTACGGCATCGTTGTAGTCTGGGTATTTTAGGTCTTCTTGTCGGGTCTGTATGAGAATATAGCATGGTGTTTGTTTCCATAGGTTCTTGTTCTTCTTCTGTTTGTTCATAGGTTTCTTGAATATTTTCGATTTTTCTCATTCCTAGTTCTACTTCTACCTCTCTTCTTATTCGTATTATTGATTCCGTCGCTAGACGGTTTTGTGTTAGCAGTTGCCTTTTTGATCCATGATATTTTGTGTTGTTTTTTTTCCCAACACAAGGAATTTCTTTGCCATCGTTGTATGTAGCTTATTTCCACATGGTTCGGAACTTGTTTCCATTTTGGTTATTTGCAAGTAAGCTCGGTAGAGGTATTCATTCATTTCATTTGTCCATCTCAACCGCTTACTCTTACTGGTCCCTTCGGTGGGCTGACCGGTATGGTCAGTAACACTTTCAGGGATTGGAACTTCTGTTTGTGGTTGGTCTTGGTGTGTTCCGGGTCAATTTACAAAAATTCCGCCTCCTACGACAATGCGCTGGGTTGGTCTTAGGAAGCAGGATAGATGGTGTTAGTGATCGACCAGAGGTCGGAAAGGGGCAGTCGGAAATAGTCCCCTTTTCAGCCTAATGGGCTGCCTCTGCCGTGGCTATTGCAAGGATCTATGTCCTTGGGCGCTGGGAACGCCACCTTCCCTACGCCATTATTATTATTATTTTTATTATTATTATTGTGTGCGCTCCTTTCGGGAGAAAGGGAAAAAGTTGATACACGGCCGCGCGGCAAGCATATCAACATCTATCCTGCATTTGCAAGTAAGCTCGGTAGAGGTATTCATTCATTTCATTTGTCCATCTCAACCGCTTACTCTTACTGGTCCCTTCGGTGGGCTGACCGGTATGCCCAGTAACACTTTCAGAGATAAAATAGATGGTGTTAGTGATCGACCAGAGGTCGGAAAGGGGCGGTCGGAAATAAGTCCCCTTTTCAGCCTAATGGGCTGCCTCTGCCTTGGCTATTGCAAGGATCTATGTCCTTGGGCGCTGGGAACGCCACCCTCCCTACGCCATTTTATTGGTTCAGACCCAACCGTAATTGTCTCGACCATTTCCTCATCTTAACAACACACATTGAAGCAGGATTACAAAAATGGCTGAAGATAACTGTAGTGTATGTTTACCTGACTGCAGTATGTGATATGGTCTGGAGAGAAACCGCCTTTCTCTACAAATATTTAATCTGTATATTTTTGAGGTGCCGTACACTAAGTCAAAAAAGTTTGGATATAGCGATGACCCGGCTCATGTATCCTGGAGTAAAACCATAGAGGGAACTAAAAGAGGGAAATAAAAAAGAAGTGTCGCGCTTTCACCTCAATAATAAATAAACACGCCTATAGTTGCAAGCGTACTTCAACAACAACGTGCTACGTTATAATCCTTATCCAAAATATCTAAGAGTAACAATGGATCGAACACTCCCATATAAAAAACATCTAGAGAAGATCGCAGCTAAAATAAACACTGGAAATAAATAATAAACTCTGCGGTACTGCTCGAAGCACCAACGCATTCAACCTTAAAATATCAGCTCTTAGCCTTGTTTTTCTGTAGCTGAATACTGAGCCCCGGTTTGTCTAAACAGCTCCCACGTAAATATTATTGACAACAAGCTCAGTGAGATCATGAAAACAATTAGCCTTTGTTTAAAAAGTACACTTCTACCCTGGCCCCCCGTTTCACGCCATATTGCACTTCCCACTATCCGAAGACAGGAAAGCTAGGTTAGAAAATATAATAAAATAATATCGAGTCAGTGACCTGCCTGATGCCGGCCTATCGAGACTGAAGTCTAGATCTCATTCACTACTGCTAGCAGAACAACTCATAGCAGATAATTTCAACCCAACCAATTATTGGGAAACATTTTTAAACTTGCTCGAACAGCCCATACCACCGATCCTACCGGCATCTGTTGTGATTCATTCTATAAATGGGGACTGACTGAGGCATCGACTTCCGAATACGGAGAACCTCGCCAGACTATTTACCGTATTACAGCTGAAGCATATGAAGTCGAGATGAGTGACTTCTTTGAAGCTACTGACTCCGTGTGGATATGGATCAATAGCCTTGATCTTAAAATTTAACTCTGTTTTGTGCAGATGTATATGACACTTTAAATTTTAATCCATATAGGCCATACATTTAATAAATAATTATTCAACAACAATTTCTTGAAGTATTCCAGACTCAAACTCATCTATGACCTATCAAAACTATTAGTTAAGTTTTCTCGCTCTTCACAGCTGAAATGTGAAACTAGTTAAAAAAGATACCAATTTTACATAATATTGTTTACTTATTTATTGTATATAGTGTTTTTATGCTACGGCAGTAGTAGATACACGTCCACCAAAAATGAATCCTCATAGTTACATAAAAACAAAGAGATTAGCAGAGGACGCAAGCCGTTTAGTGACCATAGACAAGGAAAATAAGGAACTCCTCAAGAAGATCAATTTGATTAACAGATCCAAGGTAAAATTAATTTAAACTATTACATTAATATTATTTGAAAGTCTCCATTTATTTTGTTTTTATCAACAATTTTAATGGTACATTCAGGTTGGTGCAAAAGTTTGTAGAAACCTGTATTATTCGACATTTTGTAGGTTAAACTTCAGAAAGAGAGATAAGTGAGAGACAGAGGAGGGCCAAATGGAGGGAGAAGGGAAAGGGAATATTAAAAACACATCTAAATCGCGCATATTCGAATTGTTATTGTAGTTAAATCATTTCCTTATTTATTCATTAGATCACTCCCTCATAGTCAGTTTTCTGAAGTAGTGCTTTCTCACTACATGCTTGCTTTACTTTGCTACTGGGGTGTAATGATGCACCCACATCTCATCGCAGGTTACAGTATGACAAAAAAATCATCTTCCCTCTACTAGATATGGCGTCAAAAGCCTCAAAGCATCAAGAGGCACCTTTCTGACAATTTTCGCTAACTCAATTCATCTTAAATTATTGATTTAGTGCACTATATCACATATCCCATACTGCAGAGCGATTTTAATCAGCTCACAGATCGCACGAATGTTTGCTTCAGTAATGCTGGTCTGAGTTCAGCCTCCTTGACTTTTGTTTTTCACTGTCGCAAGCTTGAGTCCTACAAAGAGGTTTTTCGACAAACTGTGCAATTACTTGACACAATATTTCAGCAAGTTTTACGCCCTTACGCGACAAGAATTTAAGGATACTCTTGCTCAAACATAATGCTACTGACGGCCAATTTGCCCTGACTATCCAGACGGATGGACTCCTCTAACCCTAAAAATCCCCATCCAATATATAACAAAGCTTCGTGCCATCCGCTTCACCTAGTTAGCGTTAAAAAATATCCGATTTATATTTGACTCACTCTCTTAAAATGTTATTAGTAGCACAGTATTCATTATTTTTGTGTTATTCATAATAACACAAAAATTATATCTAGTAATATGTATTCAATTTTAGGGTTACGTCGATGCCTTTAATCCTCTTGCTTATAGACGTGCATCAAATTGGGAATCTCACAAAAGGAAGATGCTGTTGATAGAAACGAAAAATAAGTATATGTATCGGAGACTGGCGACAACAGTTAAGTCGTTTTAAGTTATTTTATTAAGAATGGAGACTGATAATTTTAAATACGTAGAAAAGATATTGATAAAAGGTATCGAATAGAATTAAATTAAAAGTCACAGTGGAGCTGAAATGTATTATATCGTTTGCTTCAATAAGAATAATGATTATAACACTATTCACCTACTTAGAACTAATATTATTTTAAAGCTTTAGACAATTAATACGAGGTGCTGTATGTCACCAATAAGGTCCATAATGTCCATAACTGCATATGTAATATGAATTTATATGTTTGGCAAATGGTTTCCCTACTTTCATTCTCTACTTTGTGATAAATACAGAATGAAGACAGTAAGAAGCCTAATATACAGGCAGTCCTGTACTTAAGACTTAAAAGAAATATAAATCCAAAATAATTTCTCAAAATTCCCTCTCATAAGCGAGAAAAACAAATTACAAAAATATTTAAAAATATTTGTTATGCCACTGTGTGGCCGACTATATACTATAAAGAGTATCGAAGACGATACTTAAAGGTGACCGATAATAACAAAAAGAGTAGTTTATTCTTGGTCAGTTTTAAGTAACGTCTCCGATTCAGTTAGTTGTCAATTGTTACATATGTACGTGTGTACGTTCGATATGATTTACATTTACTTCGATTAAAGGTAGATTCTTACCAAATTGCTCGTGAAATTCCCCGTCTTACATTTTCTTTTAAAAATTTACAGGCAATTATAAATTTTTAACAGCTGACTTTTCGTACCAGGCTATCGAACCCTTAGCATCCAAAGCTGTAACAATGTTATCTTCTAAAATTTTTATAAATATAAACATCACAGCGTGTGTTTGCGTGTAAATTCAATTGCGGTATTTTTTATTCTGAGTTCATATTAATACTTTATATTTGTTAGTTCTCGTAACGAAAAAAAACATTCACATAATACACATGAAATGAAGCTGATTTAGGTCAGCTTTGAAAGTTTTCGTCCATAAATTATTTTTAGTGGAAGAAAATAATATAATCTCGCGAAAGTAATCGCACAGCTGAAAAACGCGAAATGCCCGGTAGAACACACATCTTAATTTGTAACAATTCACTTGATCATATATATCATATAAACAGGTGATTTTATACGTAAATATATTGAGGTTATTATCCTTAACAACAATGTTATAGTTTTTATAACATCGACAGCTGTTACGTAGAAGAAAATAAAATAATCTCGCGAAAGTAATCGCACAGCTTAAAAACTCTAAATGCCCTGTAGAACACACACATTAATTTTTAACAATTCACTTAATGATATATATCATATAAACAGCTGATTTTGTACGTAAATATATTTAGGTTATTAACCTTATACAGCAATGTTATAATTTTTTATAACATCGACAGCTGTTACGTATGTAAACGTACGGCTGTAGCGTATGGGTGTGTGTAACATTAAATAGAGGTATTTATTATTTATACACATTCGGAATATTTTTAATTCATAGGTGGAACATAATACAATTTTCAGGAGGCTTATTATTTTGGGGTTCGCGTCGTAATTGACTCACAATATTTTGAATTTGCATTCTATATAATTACATGTTTTTATTTTTCAAACATTGTGTCTTTCTTTCAAGCCTGTATCTGTTTTAATAGTCGATGATGTTGCACATGTCAATTTCTTAATCATTGCTTCGATTTTACCAGTGTACCTTGCTGAACTTGAAAATATCAATTGAGCATATTTGAATGGCTAAATATCATGAAATATTATTAGGCGCAAACAGCTACATAAACAATCGCTTATATAGAGTTGCTTCTTTCGTAAAAACGAAACGTAAAAACGCTTTACATTGTAATAATCATAGAACGTCGAAATGCAACAAAAAATGAGTGTTCACTCTCTGTTACTGTTCAAAAAATGTTCAAAAAACTGTTTAAGGTCTATTGTAGTTTTTTGGAAATTTTCCTAGCTAGAGTTTTCTTATACATCCAATAATGATACCAAACCACGGATGCTGCGTTTCCTATAAATTGTGCTGGGGTTTCAATAACCTCTCCAAAGATTACTACGTAGAAGCCCGTTGTTGCTTATTTCGATCATTTTAGTAAATTCCACGGCATTTATCAGGTGTACACAAAACTGACTAAACTAGAAAAGTATGTCTTTGATCAGTAGTGCAATTATAGAATTTCGAATAATTGTAAAATAAGGCTGTTTGTTATTTATTGATATTTTCAAGTATTAACGATCAACTTTCATTCAACCTTTTCAATCCTCTCGGTCAGGAGGCTACAGGTTAACAACCTAAAAATATATATAGAAATCATAATATAAACAGGAAATTTAAAAAATAATGATTAAATTGCGAAAACAAAATTTTGCAGTAGTTATTAAAAATTGAGAATTAAATAGATATATGGCTCGTAAACCCTTATATCTCAGCAACTCAACCATAACCATTACATTCACTAAACGGGTCTCGTATAACTCTGTACCTGTAATGTTATATTTTTCACTTCGAAAACTTCGTTTTAAATTGTGGCAAATATATTTAAAAAATCTGCAAAATTCTATTCTATCTCCACTCTTAACTTCTTTTAAAACTTATATATTCTGAAATTAGAAATATTTTTTTTACTCAAACAGAAACCTGTGTATTGCACTGAACAATTCAATAAGGAATGGAAAATTAATGTTATTAAAATGGCGCATATGGCAAAATATACTTTGCAGATGTTTTTGAATAAAACAATAGATAATGTAATAAAAGAAATGCCGTCCATCAGCTGTGGTTTACCGCAATTAGTATCCAGACCATTAAGCTACATGGATTTTCGTGTCAAAGATGGTGTACCTTTAGGCAGAATAATTATTGAGCTGTATTCAGATTACGCCCCGAAAGTTGTCGAAAATTTTCTCACACTATGTAAAAATACTTCAGGAAATACTTATAAATGCAGCAAAATCTGTAATGTAGTAAAAGGTCAATATCTTGAAGCTGGAGATATAGGGCTGGATAATGGAAAAGGTGGTTCTTCAATGTCTGATCATCTTTTTCAGGAGAATGACAACGAATTGAAACACACTAAGCCAGGTACATTATTATACAAAATCGTTTTCTTTTTTAGAACCAATACATAAATAATATAATATTATAAATATACAATATGAAACAAACATGTAAATAATTTACATATCTGTAACTATGCACATGGACAATACACCTCGTATTTTCAGCATTTACTTCTGCTTAATACATATGTTTCTGCCAATATAGGCGTCCTCAGTTAAGCTAGTGAAGCAATTTATACAAATTAATACAAACCTGTTATAAACAACTGGTTTGTATCTGTATTTAAATTTACTGAAATAGCCCGCAAAGATCAAGCAAGTTCCGTCCTATAAGAAGACAACTATTTAATAATTGACATCTTACGGGCGAAAGATACATTGTCCGGAGGGCTACCTATCGTTCGAACAGCTATGCTGCTACGGGAAACGATAAAATACGTATGTAGCTGTAGTCCATTACCAACCTGCCAGATGGCGGTATATACGAAAAGGTTTTGTTTAAGTATGACAATACGTTAAGCACCTATAAAGCGTTTAACTGAGGACGCCTATATTGGCAGAAACATATGTATTAAGCAGAAGTAAATGCTGAAAATACGAGGTGTATTGTCCATGTGCATAGTAACCGATATGTAAATTATTTACATGTTTGTTTCATATTGTACAAACGCTTTATACGTGCTTAACGTATTGTCATACTTAAACAAAACCTTTTCGTATATACCGCCATCTGGCAGGTTGTTAATGGACTACAGCTACATACGTATTTTATCGTTTCCCGTAGCAGCATAGCTGTTCGAACGATAGGTAGCCCTCCGGACAATGTATCTTTCGCCCGTAAGATGTCAATTATTAAATAGTTGTCTTCTTATAGGACGGAACTTGCTTGATCTTTGCGGGCTATTTCAGTAAATTTAAATACAGATACAAACCAGTTGTTTATAACAGGTTTGTATTAATTTGTATAAATTGCTTCACTAGCTTAACTGAGGACGCCTATATTGGCAGAAACATATGTATTAAGCAGAAGTAAATGCTGAAAATACGAGGTGTATTGTCCATGTGCATAGTTACAGATATGTAAATTATTTACATGTTTGTTTCATATTGTACAAACGCTTTATACGTGCTTAACGTATTGTCATACTTAAACAAAACCTTTTCGATTATAAATATAGTTGACTAAAACATTAACTTAAATAAAATTAATGTTGTCCAATGGACCATTTCTCATACAAGAGCAAAACAACTTGAAAATGTGTAATTATGGGGTGGCATCTTACAATATTAGAAAAAGTAAAAAATTAAAAAGAAGAACCTCTTTGAAACCATTTTGAAATTATTTCGACTAAAAGTTGTCTAATAACGATAAGCAGGAGCGTTGCCTTGAGTAGAAGAGTATAGCAATTATATTTTCTAATAGTTCTTCCAAGAACGTAATGATCGTCTTCCCAAAACTGGAAGTATGTCGTAGTTTGTTCGGTGACGATGAATCAGTGTGCTTTTATTGAATTTACTGCTCATAAAATAATTGATGGAATGAAGGTGGAGTTAAGATGCATGAAGCTTTGTGTCCATAAATCAATATTTACGGAACAGCTCTAAATAGATTTTCTTATACATTTATACGTTTAATTCTTATGAAAATTCTAATACTGGGCTATTTCGCTGCCAATCGATAGTACACCATAACCATTTATTTTACAGATTTATGCGTGGTCCAAATGTCTTTTATGAACTAAGATACTAGAAGTCACATTTTCACGTTTATAACACCCCCAACGCATGTCTCATTAAATTAACAATAAATTATGATTATTGACAGTAACACTTTGTTTTTTACATACACGTCGCCATTTTTAGTTTCCAAAACACTTCCGCTATGAGATGATCTTTTGAGTTTTCTATAAGTTGAACAGCCCTATTATCTGGCTTACTTAACAATAAGCAAGAAACACGGTTTTTATTTCAAGTTTCTGCTCTAATCTTAAAGATACATCAAAATCAAGGCAATAAAATGACATAGCTCGTGAAATCGGTAAATTGCTTAAATAAGACTCACCTTTGCAAAACTCCAGAAAAATGTTGTACAAAATTCAAGCCACAAAATAGCCATAAATTTCGGCTATGTTGAAGTAACACAGGCCTGCGATGGTAAAATTATTTGGATTTTATACAGTGATTTCAATAGATTTTTTGGTGCTGAAAATGGGAAAATTATTTAAAAAATTCCATCACGTAAGGCTTTTTACAATCTGGGGTTTTTTGACCTATCTGCATGTATTAGTCTTTTTGTAAAGGACAATTCTGTTAAACCGTTGTTTAAATAAACTATTATAATTTTTTTACTTATGATGATGTAATAAGTTGATATTCTGAATAAACATACACTAGATTTATGATAAAGAAGTTACAAATAGAAATAATTGAGCATGTCGCAAGACATGACTCATCATCTTCCTGTTACTGCATGTCTACCTCCCCACCTCCACTACAAACATATTGCTATTCTAGACAAAACAGTTAGTTCATTGAATATCTTCTTTACAACTGTGGTGTGAATTTGTGTAATTAGTTGACATTTGTGATTAGTTGCTGAGTTAATTTTACGAGATTTTTAAAATTAAATTCCAATGCCATCAAGAGGCTGTGTCAATGTACCCAACTCCTTCTGCTATATTTGTGGAAAGTTTACAGTAAAAAAACAACAAAGAAACATTACAGATTTTGTAAAAAAGTATATTTTGCATATTTTGGTGTGAAATTAGGAGAACAAGACAAACCTTGGGCTCCTCATAAGGTTTGTTCGGTGTGTGTTGAAGAGCTTCGCCAGTGGTCACAAGGAAAAAAACAGTCTTTTCGCTTTGGAGTGCCTATGGTTTGGAGAGAACCGATCAATCATAGCGATGATTGTTATTTTTGTTCGTGTGTAGTACACAGATTCAATTTAAAAAACAAAAAGGACATCGTTTACCCAAACCTTCGATCCGCAACACGTCCTATACCTCATGGACCAGAAGTACCTGTTCCTTCACTACCAGATACATTAGATGATGTATCTGATGACGAAAGGGTTTCACGTACATGCGCAAGTGAACTGGATGAGGGAAGTGATTACTATGATACTGGAAGTGATGAGCCAAAACTGTTTGACCAATCTGAATTAAATGATTTGGTGAGGGACTTAAACCTTCCTAAGGACTCAGCTGAGCTTTTAGGCTCAAGGTTGAAAGAAAAAAATTTGTTAGCACCTAGCACAACATTTTACTGGTTTAGGAACAGAGAAAAAGAGTTTGCTCGATATTATTCCGAAGAAGATGCACTAGTTTTCTGTAATGATGTACCCGGGCTCATGGAACAATTCCACGTAGAATATAATGTTTCTCAATGGAGACTCTTTATTGACTCTTCAAAAAGGAGCCTTAAGGCCGTTCTTCTACACAATGGAAGTAAATATGCTTCTGTACCAGTGGGACATTCAGTTCATTTAAAAGAGTGTTATGAAAATCTTGAGCTACCTACTTTTAATTAAAATTCGTTACAAGGATTAAGGCTGGACAATTTGTGGTGATTTGAAAGTTCTTTGTTTGTTACTTGGACAACAAAGCGGTTATACTAAATATCCTTGTTTTTTGTGTGAGTGGGATAGTCGTGATAGAAAGCAGCACTATTGTAAAAAGATGTGGCCACCAAGACAAGCCTTACAACCTGGAATGAAAAACATTGAAAGAAAAAGTTTAGTAGACCCGAGCAAAGTTTTGCTTCCTCCATTACATATAAAACTAGGGTTAATGAAACAATTTGTGAAGACATTAAAAAAAGATGGAGAGTGCTTCAAGTATCTTTGCAGCCAGTTTCCTCGCTTGTCAGAAGCAAAGATAAAGGAGGGTGTTTTTGTTGGGCCGGATATAAGAAAGCTTATGAAAGATGAAAATTTTGAATCTATAATGGAGGAAGCAGAAAAACAAGCCTTCAAAAATGTGGTTACAAATTTTCTTGGCAACAAAAAACATGAAGATTATAAAAATATTGTGCAAAATATGTTAGAAAAATTTAAAACCTTAGGCTGTAACATGAGTTTGAAGGTGCATTTTCTAGATTCGCATCTCGACTACTTCCCTGAAAATCTTGGTGCAGTAACTGAGGAGCAGGGGGAAAGGTTCCACCAAGACCTAAAGGAGATGGAGAGAAGATACCAAGGAAGATGGAATATAAGCATGATAGCTGATTATTGTTGGATGTTAAAAAGGGATGGTCCACTACGAGATTACAGAAGAAAAAGCACAAAAAGGAGTATGGAAAGACAAAGAAAAAGATATTATAAGGAGTTGTAAAGACATAAATAGTATTTTACTGTTTCTTTTCATTAGATTTAATGATATTTGTAAGTAATTTTGTTTTTTATATCCTTTGTAAATAAATTCAAAATGTAACTAAAAATTATTTTTAATTTTTAAAAAATGAAATTTGAAGCCTTTTCGTGAAAAATCCTTACGTGGTGGAGAAAAATAGAGTTCATATTTGGATTCAGCGCCCAAAAACACATAAGAATCAGCTATCAAATTGAAAACAATTTTTAGAAAGTTAAAAAACGCAGGCCTGTGATAATCTATTAAGAATCAAATTTTAATAACAGAAAGGACCGAGAAGCTTAGTATTGCCAGTAGTACTGGTTCTGTATATTTGTCTTGCGGATAGTTTTTCATTGTTTTGTTTTATTTTTAGTGTAATTATTTATTTTTGAATAATTTTTGCCCTCGTTTGCTTTTACAAGTGCTAATATTCCTATTCCTATTTTTTTATTATACGCATTAGTTTATATGTTTCTTAAGATAACGCAATATTAGATCCTTATTAGTCAAGTTTAATTATTTTTATTTTTATCTTATTGGCAATGACTATGATATATTTGATGTTAGTGTAATATGGCTCACGCTACGTTAGGGGCGATTTCATTACTTTTCGAATTATAGCTTAATTTGTGTGGATCGTGATGGTCAAGGAGGCGGTGTATGTTTTCACATTCGTTTGTCCTTTAAATATTCTTTAATAGATTCTAGTAATAATATATAACAAATATGGCTCTCATCAAGACTTTCCAAATCTTCCATTGCTGTCGGGGCAGCTTATAAACCCTCAATTTAAACTATAAATAGTTATACAAAAAGGTTTAAGTATATCAATACGTTATACACGTATAACGCATTTGTTACAAATGAAACAGACATGCAATATACATATCTGTAACTGTACACATGGACAATGCACCTCGTATTTTCAGCATTTACTTCTGCTTAAGACACGTGTTTCTGCCATCTACAGGCGTTATCAGTCAAGCTAGTGAAGCAATGTAATACAAAATAATACAAATCTGTTAAAAAACAGATTTGTATCTGTATATACATTTAAGCTGAAATCGCCTACAAGACCTAGCAATTTTGTCCTATCAGGTGGCACTATATAATAAGGCATAATCTCTTTCGTCCGTCAGATGTCACTTATTATATAGTGCCACCTGATAGGACAAAATTTGCTATGTCTTGTAGGCGATTTCAGCTTAAATGTATATACAGATACAAATCTGTTTTTTAACAGATTTGTATTATTTTGTATTACATTGCTTCACTAGCTTGACTGATGACGCCTATAGATGGCAGAAACACGTGTCTTAAGCGGAAGTAAATGCTGAAAATACGAGGTGTATTGTCCATGTGTACAGTTACAGATATGTATATTGCATGTCTGTTTCATTTGTATAAATAGTTATGTAATGAATTAGAGCGTGTTTGATTACTAGATTTTACTGGACATGATTTGACTATATTCATTGGTGACATAAATACAGATTTTCTCAAAATTACAAATCCTGACGCTTTATACTTTAATAATTTACTTACTACTCTAGAACTAAATCAAATTGTAACTGATTATACTCATACAACACATGCTCATGGCCTCGTTTGTAAATGAAAATATTGATTTCGGATATGACGGTTTCAAATAGTGTATTTTTTGTTAATTGTTAGAAATTTTAATTAATAATTATTTTACCACGGTTTGCAATCGTTGCTTATTTTGACTGTTGATAGACATATTCCTATAATATCAGGTTAATGATCAATTTAAGGAAAAACGGTAAAGTATCTTCGAAACTCCCTACGCATTATAACTACTATAAATAACTACATGATCTCACTAATAAATTAATTAGGAATGAGAAGAAAGCTTACTGTCAGTATAAATTTCAATCCTGAGCAGAGAAAGCCAAGTGGAAGGAATTGAAAACCTTGAATATTCAAAAATGAAGTAATTATTTTTTACATGACCACTTAAATGGCGCTGATGTAAATTCTTTATTGATTCTTTGCCTGCTGTTCAGAATAACATTTCAGATTCTCATTAAAACTATTTTTGCATTTGTTACTGTTGACATTCCTACAGTTGATAGATATCTTGATGAATTTAAGAGCAATGTTACTGGATCTGATAACCTCTCTTTGCAATTAACAAAATTCTGTTGCTCCTATATTTTATCTCATATTACAAATTTTATAAATTCTGATACACTATCGACTACCTTTTCAAACTCATCAGTTTACTTTCCGTTAGCAGCACTCAACCATCAAACAGATGCACAAAAAATACATGCTGTCAGGACTTTAACAATGTTTAGTGTGAAGATGTACTTTATACAATTTTTAAAAACCGTGCACCTTTTTTAAAATAATAAAATCATATCTTACTGAAACATTGGTTTGTTCTAAACTACGTTATATATTAAGATCGTTTGAGTATACACACAAAAAGGATTAAAGCCCCATGCTTCAGTGAAACTGTCACATCACTTTTAGATTATTTGAATAAGAATTCCACGTAGTAATAAATAATATCTTCAAGAGGAACATTCCTCTGGACTTACTCTCTTCATATTATTATTTTTAGTCATAAAAATTACTTATTGTACATTAAAGAAATAATTAAGAATCAACTTAAATATAAAATGCGGAAAGAGTTAGGGTAAATGTATCTCGAGAGATTTGAGAATCTAAATTTAATTTTCGCCATGTTGAAAAATTGTTTCGTAAACACTCTGCATGTTTTTGAATTTGTTTTATAGTAACATTGAAACAATATTTATTAGCAAAATGTAACTAGCACAGCAACATTTTTTATATGCCGTATTTTATAGGAGTATTATCGCTGCTACCTTTTGGAAAAGGATATTACAGCTCGCAGTTCAGCATAACATTTTCTGCTCAAAAAAAATTGGACGGAAAACGATTGGTATTTGGAAAAATAGTAAAAGGAATGAAAACCCTCTTTCAGATACAAGACTTGGGTAAAAAAGTCGGCTTACCGACTGTTCCGATATATATAGAAAACTGTGGAGTAGTACATATCAAAAAGAAAAAAAAGGGTCAAATAGATTACAATAATTACTAAATACGATAGTAATATGTATATTAAATAAATAAAAATATTCATTTCTGTATGAGTATTTACTTTACTAAGAAATAAATATACACTGCTAGATTCTTTTAATCCGTTACATTAGTGATGTCAATGTGGCATACAACCATATCTACAGAAACTGTATTAACGTGTCTTCACTCCTTGTCAGACGAACCAAATAAAAATAATAAAATAATTTAAAACATACTTGGGTGGGTAAAACCTCACCAATTTTGTATAAAACAAAAAGTCTTTTTAATAACATAAAATATTATTAAAAATCTGGTGTGAAGAACACAATACAATTCAAAATAATACAAATCTGTATAAAAACAAATTTGTATCTGTATATGCATGGACACAATACAAGTTCATATATTTGTGAAGGCATATCTAGATATGTGTTTCATATTTCTACAGAATCATCGGTACATCTCTGCAGGAGAGATGCACTTACAAACATAACAATTTCGGTATCTCACAGAGCGTAGAAGAACATTCAGCGCAGTCAAAAATTGCAGAAAAAAGATAACTGCGAAAACAATGGCTGAAAGCTAGGACCGAAGAAAACAAGAAGAACAACAATTTAAAAACAGCAAACAAAGAACTGATTCTGGAAGAACAAAATCAGGCCATCCATAACTATCTTGAAAGTCCAGAAGAAGCCAAAAATTATTTGCTTTAGAAGGCAACAGAAAGCTCAAAAGCTTTCATTCATTATTTCACCCGCCGCGTGAGTTTTAGCATCATTTTGTTGAAAGTAATCTAAAGTTAGTTCAACATCACGAAGATGGTTAAGGAATGGCCAAAGTATTTCCTGTCGATATCTTTATGCAGTAGAGGTACCATTAAAAGAATTGGACCAATAATCCTTCTTCTACTTATAGCGCATCAAACACCAACTTTCCGAGGATGTAGAGGAGCTTCGAAGAATTATTGGGCTTTGTATCACTACACATTCTCATGTTTTGTGAGTTAACATATCCACTAACATGAAACCATGCTTCATCCAAAAAGAAAGTTATATTATTATTAAAATTATTTACAAGCTATTTGCAAAAAAAAACTACTCATCGTGGATAGATTATATCGAAAATTTCTTGGAAGCAAGTTATGCGATATGGAAATAACTGTAAATCTTGTTTTAAAGCTATATGGCAAGAACCAACTGACAACCCAGTTTGTTGAGCGAGAGTTCGTGTTACCCACACAAGGTGCAACAATAAAACTCGCAAAAACTGGCTTTAAAAAACTTCGAAATCCAATACCCTTCCTCGAATTTACCTTTCGTGGGCAGGTTGCTCTTGAACACACAATCCAGCCAGCCAGCACCAATGGTTTAGTCTCAATAAAGACAACGTGGGTTTCTAGAAAAAACGTTATTAACCTGACTGAATCTATATTTAGAAAAGGCGACATCGGAATTTAAAAGCTGCTCATAAAAGTGGATATACGTTAGGTGGAGGACGTACATGCGGTAACGTACCCTCTACCATCAATAAGTCTGGAAGCTATAACTAAGAATTCAGAAACGAATAACCCAGATATAAACAACAATATTTATTTTAAACGTTTGTCGCATGAAACACATAAGCAGCACATAAAGTTGTGGATTGTCCTTGTATATGAATTGTAAAATAGTAAAAATATCCAAATTAATAAAGCAACCCAATGAGTTCTCTAAGGGCTCTGTATATACCCGAATGTCACAAAATAATTATAAATGATCAAAACAGACTGTATATATTTAAAGTTGAAATTTAGCAAATAGACAAATACAAAAACATAAATATTTATATAAACTTCGAAATAATATAAAAGGTATTAAAACTTTGACCCGTCTATATATATTAACAGACGTATATTACATATGAATAAAGAAATATACGAATACTGGAGATCTCCATAGACGCTAACATATATACGCAACTTACTATTACTAGAGGTGACGCTAAATGTTTATACAAATAATACATACAACCATAATATGAATAGATATTAAAATAATAAATGCCCAATAGTGGATATTAAACATTCAAGTTATATAGTAAATAACAATTGAAAAAACTGATACAAAATAATAAATGACTGAAGTTACGTTCAAACAAATAAATTAAGATTTAAAGAGTTAAAAATATTACAAACGAATAAGAAAGATCTGTAGATATATGGATAATAACTGATGGAATAAACAGTACAATTAAATCAAATACGCATTACAACCTACCTGTAGTGGTCGTATTTCCTCACGGTGCAAGCGATATATGGATTCCAATGGCGCCTCTTTCCTGTAAGATCCGGTCCTGCTTGGACAAAGTAGCTCTCTCAGAGGACCAACGGTAAGTAACTTCGACAGTACTTAAAGCGTTAACTAGGTTCGGCAGTAATTAATTTCGGCGGTAATTAGGTTAGCGGTGACTAGGTTCCCTACAATAAAATAGTTCACGCATTTGCGAATGAGAAATGCGTAGATAACGAACATGGAGGTCGCGTGAGGCTGTGCGTACAAATCGATAATCGGTGCTAAATCAGTTTCACAGTTTGGGCCTGATAGCCACCTTTCCAGGTGGTTACTCGATAAATTCTCTCGAACAACTCAAAACTACATAATACGACAACACAAACTGTTCCACCTCTCGACCTTACGATAATTTAACAAGGACCTCAGTGAAGACGACGTGTCCCTAGGCGCGCATATACGAAATTGGGATGGGATACGGTGATGCAATACTAACATCTGTATGCATTTCCAACGACGTACACTCCGCGTCAACACCCATAATACAATCTGACACAAAATCGTACATTAAACTAAATTTTAAACGTAACAGTCATACTGAAGTTTTTAGGTATTCAATTATTATTCGTCTAACATTACTAATCGTTTCGTCTGTCCGGACTTTTGGCCGCCCACTACCCTCTTGTCGTCCCCCACCACCGATTTGTCGAAAAACTGGAACAATTCTTATCAGTATACATCAAATAGTTATTTAAGTAATAAGGGAGGTAAGTAACATTTACTAGTCGATGACTAGTTTGCGTCCGAGGGCTTGCCCGAGGACTTGCAATAGAGTTCGATACTGGTAAATGTTACCTCCCGAATTGCTTATAACATTTTTCCCACTCCCCAAACAATAAAATCCTCAAAAATTAAATGTAATCATGATAAACAGTAACGATGAACAACCTCGGAATTTAATAAATTAGACACATCTGAAACGTTACTAGGCAGTTCCTACATACAATTGTTTATAAACACAAATAAAACGAAATTTGACAATTCAGTTGTGTTAATTGTGGTTTAAAAATGAGTGTTCCTGTGATAACCTGATTAGGTAATGTTTGTATTACTAGATATAGTCAAGGCGTGGCCTTGGTCTTATTTATATTGTACTCGAAAACACGACCTCGGTCCACCTGTTTTATTAAACACAAGCATTCTTAATTAGAGGTTACACGCTTGCACATCTTGTTTATTGTTAAGTAAGGACATAGTCAAATGAGGGCACTCTAATGTTGTATATAAGACGTTCTATTAAAGAACAAGAGATCAGTCATAGCTAGATAGTCAGTAAGACATAGGAGTGCGAGATAGATCTCTCCTTTGACTACTGTTCTATTTATTGTTATGTATATAGTAATTGTTATGTTTATTATGTGTTAAATAATTATACTACGTTAAACCAACTTTATCTGCGTATTATTTAAATTCTAATACGCATCTGCGTACCAACGCAACGATGTAGCCCCCGCAGGACCAGGCTGCATTACATGGCGATCCTGCCAGCCACTTAAGGCCCTGCCAGCCACTTAAGACATTACATGGCGACCCTGCCAGCCACATAAGGCCTCACATGGCGACGCTGCCCACGTCTCCACATTACAGCGGCCATCCCGCCAGCCACTTAAGGCCCTGCCAGCCACTTAAGGCCTTACATGGCCATCCCGCCAGCCACTTACGGCCAAATAAACTGAGTGGAAAGACCGGAACGGACCACGGAACGAATCAGCGGAAATATGGCAAACCATTAAACAAACAAAATGGAAACTAGGCGAGGGAAGAAGTCACCCCCAGCCAGGAGCAAGCGGAAGTAGCCCGCAGCCGTACACAGGTCAACCCAGCCACTTAAGGCCAAGCCACGCTCTACTTCAAGAGAAGACGCAGGTATTTTTTAATTTAAAAGACAATTACAGTGTATATAAAGTGATTGAACAATGCATAGACATTTTATACACAAACTGTGTACATACATATTCAATAATGGAAATGTTTCTTCATATGGTAAAAAATAATATTAGTTTGTTTATGTACGACAAATTATGCTTACGCCAACGGAATTGTAAAGAGCGTAACTCTGTTATTTTTTTCTAAGGTCAAGTCTATTTAAAGTTAATAATGTATAATGCAATTGTAAAAGCATTACATATGGCCGAAAAATTCACTTCAATAACCTGTCCCAAGTTTGTTATTCACCGTACACGAGAAGTTTATACACATTTGTTTAAAGAAAACCGCCTACCTAAAAGCGGAAGAAAAACATGATAACTTTAAATTCAATTACGCACATCGCATACATGCAAGAAAATGCATACGTTTTATTTTTTAAAATAGGCGCCACACAACGAATATGATATTTAAAAACATGTGCATAAACAATAATATTTGAATCAATAAACATCGGTACGGAAAGAAAAACATCGGAATAAATACGTAGGAAATTATTTTAGAAATCGACAAGGTCAAGTTCGATAAAAAAAATGCACATCATTTATTATTTTGTAAACAATTACATACGTGAGATTGAACAAAGTATGTCTTAAACGCATTCATAAAGTTTCGCAAACGAAGAAGAATTCGCATTAATATACGAGGAGTATTATATTAATTTTTGTTTACAAAGAATTCCAAAATTTTTTGTCACAAACGCCTTATCACTAAAGAAGTTGATTCCAATGATGTAAAGGTTAGTAACGGGACGACCGATAGCATCCTTATCACGTCAAGGTGCCCAATAGACGACAGAGACCTATCGATTGTACCATTACGAAACCGGCAACAGCTACAGATTCCACCAACTCCAGGACTGATCCATCTTAGGGTTATGGAACTGTCGAAAACGAAGACCAGTCGAATCAGAAGAATTTCAAGTGACGAGAAAGGCAAAGAAACTTCAATTCGCCCCAAAGTCGTAATGAAGGAAGCATGCACTTCAAGGAAATGGTCCTATACGACGAAAACACTCTCATAATTTGTTTTAAGAGAATACAGTTTTAACAAAAATGTGTTTTGTTAACTGGTCTCTAGAGTTTCTGTATTGAAGACAAGGGCATACAGGATAAGGGAACTTCCGCAGTACGTGCCCCCTTACTGTTGCCAAGAATTGCTTTACAGAATAGTTTTGCGCGGAACATGACATACACGAAATATGTGTTGTCCAGGAAAATACACAAATGAGTGATTTCCTAAAATAATAATTTTTGCCATAGAGCAAGACAGAGAGTTGAATTATTTTTAAAATATATATGAAGAAAGAGAGCGCAAAAAATTGAAGACAGACTAGCAAGCACAAAGAATTAAAGACAAAAGTCAAGCGAACAAAAAGAATTGAAAACAAGAATCGAATGCGAAAAATTTAAAGAAATAGACAAGAATTACAAACTACGTAATAAGTCAACTATTCCAAATGACTACTACATGTTATGAAGATAGAAATTTAAGCAAACAAACTTGAGACAGTGTATAACGGCCCTTTGAAATTTACTAGTTATCTTTTGAAATTTATCATTTACCATTTAAAGTTTTTCACGATTTAAACTTTTACTACTATTTACCTTAGACTATTTATCATTATACAATTTTACAATTTAAAATGTACCATTTAAGACTTACCATTTAATATTTATCATTTTACTTATACAATTTTACTATTTTACTTTTTACGATTTAATATTTACATGTGTGATATATAGATAGAAATTTTTTTTTCTGTGTAATAACGTTAAATAACTTTCCGAACATTTTAATAGATAGTAGTGTCGAATAAATGTCGAGTATTTAGAAGATAAGTACTTGTAATAATGTAAGTTATATCTGCATGTAGTAAATAAGAAGACATAAATAGATATAGAAATTTCTAGCAGAAGAAAAAATCAAACAAATCCTGTTGTTTTTTTCTTTCTCGCTGGGTGGCAGGTGTGATAACTTGATTAGGTAATGTTTGTATTACTCGATATAGTCAAGGCATGGCCCTGGTCTTGTACTCGAAAACACGACCTCGGTCCACCTGTTTTATTAAACACAAGCATTCTTAATTAGAGGTTACACGCTTGCACATCTTGTTTATAGTTAAGTAAGGACATAGTCAAATGAGGGCACTCTAATGTTGTATATAAGACGTTCTATTAAAGAACAAGAGATCAGTCATAGCTAGATAGTCAGTAAGACATAGCGAATGCGAGATAGATCTCTCCTTTGACTACTGTTCTATTTATTGTTATGTATACAGTAATTGTTATGTTTATTATGTGTTAAATAATTATACTACGTTAAACCAACCTTATCTGCGTATTATTTAAATTCTAATACGCATCTACGTACCAACGCAACGATGTAGCCCCCGCAGGACCAGGCTACATTACATTCCCAATGTAGAAGACGAAGCGAAAGAGGCTTGTTTGGATTTGCTTCCGGAGAAGTCGATGAAACGCTACGAGTGAACATACAAATTGTTCAAGAAATGGTGTCAAGTTAAGGATACCACCATCGTTTCGGAGTCCTTACTGTTAGCGTATTTTCTGGAGAAATCTAAAAAATTCAAGGCTCCATCCAGTTTGTGGTGTGAATACTCGATGCTCAAGAGTACATTATTTATAAATGAAAATATTGACATATCAAAGTATCCCAAATTACGTGCGTTTTTGAAAAGCAAAAATTATGGATACAGGCCTAAAAAGTCATATGTGTTCACAAGGGAAGAGATAAATTTATTTCTTGAAAGCGCTCCGGATGATATGTACTTACTTATGAAGGTATGCTAAACTTTTAATTGTAATCTCTTCTAAATTGAACATTTCAGGTAGTGATGTTAATGGGAATTGCTAGAGCATGTTGCGGCAAGGAGTTATGCGAAATGAAATTGATGGATGTGAAAGAAATAAATGAAATAATTATTGTTACAATACCAAATTCAAAAAATGGAATGCCGCGTACATTTACAATTACAGCCTCTAAAGGAAATAACTATTGCTATTTGCAAATTGTCAAAAAATATATCAACATTAGATCCAAAATTGCAAATGTACGTTTTTTCATGCGTTATCATGGAGGGAGATGTTATAATCAACCTGTCGGTAAAAATACAATCGCGGAAATACCTTGTAAGATAGCAAAATATCTGAATTTAGACAACCCCAAACTCTATACAGGTCATTCGTTCAGAAGAACGTCAACAACATTATTAGCGAATACTGGAGTAGAAGTTCTCACACTAAAGAGGCACGGGGGTTGGAAGTCTAGTAGTATTGCGGAAACCTACGTAGCCGATTCTATTGCTAACAAAAAAGCGATTGCTAATAAGGTTTTAGATGATAATCAGGGTACAAATTATACTGAAGCATCTTCGGCGATGATAGTGTCAAATGAAACCACGGAATTAAGTGTTGCTGATAAAGTAGGTGATAATAACATTGAATTATCAAGAAATATAAATAAATATCCCAATTTTGTTAATAATGTTACTAATTGTACAAACTGTAATATTACCATAAATATAAATTAATAGAACACGTGTTTTGATGCACTTTTTTTCCCTAAAGGACGTAAGTAAATTACTTACGCCACGTTGTCATAACAATCACAGTCATTTCAGTAAAACCAACTTACGTCTATAGAAACAATGTATTAATGGTATGCTTACTATAAGGGGAGTGAGAAATAGTTATTTAAGTAATAAGGGAGGTAAGTAAGATTTAACCAGTCGAGGACGAGTTTGCGTCCGAGGGCTTGCCCGAGGACTTGCAATAGAGTTCGAGACTGGTAAATGTTATCTCCCGAATTGCTTATAACATTTTTCCCACTCCCCAGACAATAAAATCCTCAAAAATTTAATGTAATCATGATAAACAGTAACGGTGAACAACCTCGGAATTTAATAAATTAGACACATCTGAAACGTTACTAAGCAGTTCCTACATACAATTGATTATAAACACAAATAAAACGAAATTTGACAATTCAATAGTGTCAAATGAAACCACGGAATTAAGTGTTGCTGATAAAGTAGGTGATAATAACATTGAATTATCAAGAAATATAAATAAATATCCCAATTTTGCTAATAATGTTACTAATTGTACAAACTGTAATATTACCATAAATATAAATTAATAGAACACGTGTTTTGATGCACTTTTTTTCCCTAGAGGACGTAAGTAAATTACTTACGCCCCGTTGTCATAACAATCACAGTCATTTCAGTAAAACCAACTTACGTCCATAGAAACAATGTATTAATGGTATGCTTACTATAAGGGAAGTGGGAAAAAGTATTATAATCAATAGCGAAGTTGGGATATTCATCTCGAAATTCTTCTTAACAATCTGGAATGGTAATACTTCAAATGTTCATCGATCTTTTGCCCATTTCGAAAATAAAATTCAATCATGAATGCTTTGTGTACGTTAGTAAATACCAAGATTCTGACAATTATTGACAGACAACAGCTGACATTTAATATCTAATACAAACCATAGACATACGATTTTTGGTTCAAAACCTACTTGACTTCGAATTTTTCTAAACACCCGTTATATATTATTACTAGAGACCGGACACATAGGGTTGAAATGACGTCGTCATAACGACGGACGATATAAATAGTCTACAACATCTGTAAGTACATCACGCTGTTATTGAATGCACTATTGATCTGGCTAGCGCACACATCTGTTTTCATCGAGAATTCCGACGTTTTTTGTTGGATATTTACAGTTAAGTTTATGTTTTCATGACCCTAGATAATAATAATACTCCTTTACTCAACTTGAACTACAAAATGAAAAAATATTTTGTATCCGTATATACACGTATACCCGTTTTATTATTATAAGTATAATTATATAAATAAAATTAAAAACTTTAAAAATACAAATGTTCAATAGTACGCTCGTGGGCGATGAGTCATCAACCTCTCGTGTCCGGTCTCTAATTATTACAGTATCAATCAAACTAGTACAGCAACGTCAAATTAAAGTCACTTCTTTTTAATAAATGGCAAATATTGAAACGACAATTGTTAGACTTGATATTCGTCCTGCGTAAAGTAACTTTTTTCTACGACCCTTTATAAAAAGACATTTTTCGTCACCGAAAACTACAGCGAAAATTTGGTTTCCATTACCAGTGAGAGAAAATCCCATAACGTTAACATTCGTCCCTAGGGACGAAAATTATCTACTAGTTTTCACCTGTGTCTAGTTGCCCGCTGTCGCTGTATCGCGTCATTTTTAAATCACGTCAGTTTGTGCTGTTCGTAGGTTTATCATTATTTCTGATTCAGAAAGTGATTTAGGTATTCCCAATACTCCACCAGAAATAGTAACTCAAGCCGTGAAAACCTCTGCGAGAAAGAGGCATGAAGAAGTCTATGGAAAATTGATTGAATATACGACTGATAATAGCGTAAATTCATATTTGGAAATTGTGCTGCTTGCATATTTTGCAAAATTGTGGGAAAATTTGAAGCCATTCACCTTATGGTCTACATATTCTATGTATCAATATTTAAATCATAATTAATTTATGTATGATCTATAGTTTTGTAATTTTTAATTGAAAATAAAGTATTTGTTTACATATTTTTTTAAGTTTGTTATAATGCCATAGGCGAGGTTGTAGAAAAAGTATAGCGTTTAACTCGTCGAAATAATTTTTTTAAGGTCGCGAACATTACCAAACGAAGGCGAGTTCTTTCGCTTAAATAATGTTACTTTCGTCACTCACTACACAATATACTATTTTTTAACATTCAGATTCCTTGCAATAGCAGAAAACAGTATGTACATTTTTAATAATAATATGTAAAGCAAGGATTATATGCAAAATGTATATTTGTTGTTAAAGGGTATATCAACAAAATTATGAGTTTTCTGGCTTTATTTAATGTTTTTTGAATAAAATAAGGAAATTATAAAAGCATATTTTACATATTTTTACTACTTGATGCATATTTCATGTAATACTACATATTTGTGCATATTTTCTTCAAATTACAAATTTCATTCTACAAATTCCAGTAAATGATAATTAAATGTAGAGAGGGGTGGGGAGGGATCAAACAAAACTATGCCTGATACTGGTGAAATAAAACTAAATAATTTGATCCCATTCGTTCATTGTGTGCCTTTCATACAGTAACTCTAATCTGCAACATGCCGAAAGTGCAAAATTTAGTGTACTCCTACATATAAGATTAACATAAAAGATTATTCAGAGTTGGTGTTCGACTAGACTTCAAAAAATAAAGTATTTTGTTAAGCTTGTGGGAAAAACGTAAGTAGATGTAACTGCATCTGAATTATTTTATTTTCATGTTTTTTGTTAAACGTTTTTCCAAAAAATATGTAAATAAATAAATTACATTTAATTATAACTAAATATTTGGTTGTTTACAACAATATTTGTAATATAATATGATTTTACATTTTAAGTATCATGTGAGAAAAAAATTTAATTACGCAGCACGTGGATACCCTGTTATACCAGAACAAAGTAAAAGAAATTAACTACGGCAATAGATCGCCTTTTGGAGTCGTTTAAAAATATAGTGAACAAGATCGCCGAACAAGATTTCTCCAAGAATTTGTGCGAAGCGTTGGGAAGCGCCAATATTCTACTAGTAAATTACAAAATCCGAAATTAATGTGTTTACTTCAAAAATATACTCAACACCATACCTTGTTCCCGATGCAAGTATTTTGAGAAAGAATTATGTCGATCAAATGTACACTGAAGTAATTGCCGAGATTGCCACATTGATAGGTGACAACAAATTTATTTTCAAGTGGATGCAAGAACAGGCTCTTGCGGTCGATATATTGCTAATTTGTTAGTTGTCGTTTGAACACTAATAATCCTAATAAATCATATTTAATAAGTTTTAAGCAGTTCGATAAAACCAATAACTGTGCAATAACTCGTTTTATTAACAATAGATTAGCAAAATTTTTGCATCCCGATGATAAAATTGTATTAATATTGTCCGACGCTGCCCCTTATATGTGTAAAGTCCCAGTTAACTTAAAGATATATTTTCCTAATTTAATTCATATCACTTGTCTGGCTCAAGGCATTAATAGAGTTGCCGAAGAAATCGGAAATCAATTTCACCTTGCGAATAAATTAATTTCTAATGTAAAGAAAATCTTTTTATCCATAACCATTAATTACTAGGTGAGGAACATAGCTAAATGACGCAATTTTTTATTTAAAAAATTATCGAAATATTAAAATTTTGTTTTAGAGTTCTCTGATGAATCAGATGCTAACATCGCACAAGCGAGCGTATATACATTTTGTCAGTTACCGTTGGACAACGTTGAGCGCACATCGCTAGTGAGATGTTACGCCGATGGGATATTACTCGAATGAACCTCTCTAGTTATTACATCCACACCCGTTGAGCAATTTAAGATACTTAGCTGCCGGCATTTATCTTAAACGAGAAGCAAAACCTCGGATAGCCAATGACTTACCACTACGCTATCGACCAGCATATTTTATTCTACTGTATGTAGGCGTGCAATTTCAAGACTCATTTACTTTCTGTTATATTGGCAATATTTTTTTTTCTAAACAATATGTATTGTTTAAAATCTATACTTATATAAAAAGTAAATTAATTGTACTAAAAATGGGCAGTTAAAGATATTTGTTGAAAACTTAAAATCTAATGTAATTTTTTTTTAAATTTTTGATGAACTGAATCTGTTGCAATGAAATTTTCATTAGCGACCGCGGCATGTAAGTTCACCCTTATATTTCCTAAAATATTTTAAGACTTTTTAATTATTAATTACCTTGTCGACGAATTACCCGAAGAAATTTCTGACGTAAAGTATGAAGATTATGTTTTTCTTCTTTGTAAATGTAATGGTAGCATAAATGATTTTCAGTATATTTGTACCTGAAAACATGTTAGAACATAACTAAGTCTTTTTATGTTTTAGACACAAATTAGTAATATTATTAGTTACTATTTAATAGCTCTTTCAGTAGAGAATGCTGCATATTAAATTACAGTATAAAGGTGAAACTTAGGGATATTAAGTTTTAATTTATTGCATTTTTATTTCTTAAGTTAATCTTCTGTTGTTCTAAATAAGTAAATTCGGAAATGATTAAATAATTATTAAGTTTTAATAATATAATGTATAGAATTCACGGTTGGCTCTTGGTGAAACATGATTAATAATTTACTAAATATACCAAGTGTTTTATTTAGTAAATTATGTTTTAATAAGTTTTTGGCCTAAGAATTTTATTATTTATTAAATTATAGAAAAAATCCTCAGAGAATAATGAATTGCATTCAGTTACTTTCTATGTATTTTATTTTTCTCAACAATACCTTTTTAACAATTTTCTTATAGTATATTTATTTGAAAATGATTGGATTTTAATTAAATGTATCCTGTGACCGAAGAAGGTCGACACAGAATAACACTCGAACATGTATATATAATAACTTCGTGACCTTGGTATGATATGGTAAACCTAATCAGTAGGCGATTAAAGGTCTGTATATTACTTCAAAATATATGTATTTAAAAAACTCTACATGTTTCGGCTATATACGCCTTTTTCAAGAGAATATAAAATATGAATGACAGGATATAAATGTCAAGTAATTAAGTTGCTATGGTTTAAATTATTCAAAGATACATTCTAGTAATAATAATAAATCATGCCTTAGTATTCCAAAAAATAGATAACAAGGTGTGAAAATATGTGTTGTTCGCTGCTAGCAATTTGTGTCTCCTTCTGGGTATGAACTTGTGTGTTGGTTGCTGCTGGCAGCTTGCGTCTCTCTATGGGTGTGTGGTTTTGTGTGAAAGTGTAGGGTTTTGTATGTCGGTGCGTTCGTGCGTGTGTTTAGTGATCGGTCGCATGAATTTAGAGAGGTCGAATAACCAGCCGTTGCGTAGGGCCGCCAACCCTTTCCCGACAACTTCTTTACAATTCCGTGCAGTACTTCGACGGTCTGACCCCCGCCCCAACGAGGCAAGGCGCAGACAGGCGAAGCGCACCCTGTACGGGGTTGCTCATCGCAACTAAGGGAACACTCTTAGTGGCTACCTCGGTCGACGATGGTCACACTTATGCCATCTTAACGTTTTCCGCCGATATATATATATATATATATATATATATATCAATTGATAAATTCTTGAAGTTTTTCGGCTTTCATATGAAATATTTACAAATATCAAATTAGTATGTAATTGCAAAGTAAGATGTAAACATTGCTGTCTACAAATTACAAAACAAATCATACGAAATTTTTAATTGAAAAATATTGTCTACGTTGGGACTTGAACCCAAGTCTACGGTTTGCCGGACCACTTGGTTTACCACCTGGGTTCAAGCTATTTAGAAATGCATATATAAAGTAACAGCGTTAATGATTCAGATGTCAGTTGTATATGTCAAGTTTGAAAGCAGAAGTCAGTTTTGAACGCAGATGTCTGTCAGTTTTGATAGCAGTTGTAAGTTATTGAAAGCAAATGTCAGTTATTCAAAGCAAATGTCTATTTTGAAAGCAGATGTCTGTTATGAAAGCAAATGTCAGTTTTGAAAGCAGATGTCTGTTTTGAAAGCAGATGTCAATTATTGAAAGCAGATATCAGTATTTTGAAAGCAGATGTCAGTTTTGAAGGTTTGAAATTGCTAATTATTACTCCATAGCTATATGATTGTTCAGATAATTTCTTAGCCGTTCATTAGATATATCAATTGATAAATTCTTGAAGTTTCTCGGCTTTTATATGAAATATTTACAAATATAAAATTAGTATGTAATTGCAAAGTAATAATTAGCAATTTCAAACCTTCAAAACTGACATCTGCTTTCAAAATACTGACATCTGCTTTCAATAACTGACATCTTCTTTCAAAACAGACATCTGCTTTCAAAACTGGCATTTGCTTTCATAACAGACATCTGCTTTCAAAACAGACATCTGCTTTCAAAACTGACATTTGCTTTCATAACAGATATGTGCTTTCAAAACAGACATCTGGTTTGAATAACTGACATTTGCTTTCAATAACTGACAACTGCTATCAAAGCTGACATCTGCTTTCAAAACTAACTTCTGCCATCAAACTTGACATATACATTCAATAACTGACATCTGAATCATTAACAGTGTTACTTTATATATGCATTTCTAAATAGCTCAAACCAAGGTCTATCGTGGCTTAAGTGATAAAGAAACGGTCCGGCAAACCGTAGACTTGGGTTCAAGACCCAACGTAGACAATATTTTTCAATTAATAATGTCGTATGATTTGTTTTGTAATTTGTAGACAGCAATGTTTACATCCCCTCTTACTTTGCAATTAGATACTAATTTGATATTTGTAAATATTTCATATAAAAGCCGAAAAACTCCAAGAATTTATCAATTGATATATCTAACGAACGGCTAATAAATTATCTAAACACACACATATATATATATATATATATATATATATATATATATATTTATATGTTTTCTATTAGGTTTCCGCAGGTAGTACTATGTGTTGTAACTGGATTCCGGGTTTTCTTCTGCGTTTCCACTGTTCGGTCTTCGTAAAAACCGGTGCTGGTTTCTGGACGACGTTTCGGCAAAATCACATTTGCCATCTTCAGGTCAGCGATAACTGTCTGCTTCTGTTTCTGGTTACTCGTAAACTGACGTAGTCGAGTTTAGGATGGTGGTCATATACCCACTTAGCGTTCTGGTTGGTTACAGTTGGTTGAGTGTGTGGGCGACTCCGTGTCGTTGGGCCTGTAGCTGGAGTGTACTGGCTGGGTTGCAGTGTAGGTGTTTCTATTTGCTGTTGACAACTTCTTTGTTTAATACTGGTTTCCATGCTGTTGTATTAAGTATTAAGCAAAAAAGTTGTCAACAACAAACAACAAACAAAAACACCTACACTGCAACCCAGCCAGTACATTCCAGCTACAGGCCCAAGGACACGGAGCCGCACACACACTCAACCAAATGTAACCAACCAGAACGCTAAGCGGGTATATAACCACCATCCTAAACTCGACTAGGTCAGTTTACGAGTAACCAGAAACAGAAGCAGACAGCTATCGCTGACCTGAAGATGGTAAATGTGATTTTGCCGAAACGTCGTCCAGAAACCAGCACCGATTTTTACGAAGACCAAACAGTGGAAACGCAGAAGAAAACCCGGAATCAAGTTACAACACATAATACTACCCGCGGAAACCTAATAGAAAACATATATATAGTAAACTTAATAAGTCGGCGATTAAAGGTCTGGTGTATTACTTCAAAGTATATATATTTAAAACAACCCTACATGTTTCGGCAATGATGCCTTTGTTAAGGATATAAAAAATATAAATGACATAATATAAATGTCAAATAATTTAGTTGCTATGGTTTAAATTATTCAAAGATACATTCCAATAATAATAATAAGTCATGCCTTAGTATTCCAAAAAATAGATAGCAAGGTGTGAACATATGTGTTGTTCGCTGCTAGCAGCTTTTGTCTCTTTCTGGGTATGTATTTGTGTGAGCGCGTAAGTATACTAAGTCCACTGATGACTCTTCTAGTAATTTCAGTACAGTTTACCTCTAAATACAGATGTGACTTAGTATTTTTTCTAAATAGCTAACTCTGTTTGGACTGAAGTGTTAGTGTTGGAGAATTTTTATTATAATAAAGTAATAGTATAGAGAACCTCATTTTGTAAAAAAGTGGACTTAGTACAGTTTACCTCTGGGGTACAGATATATATTTTTTGGTTTTATTATCAAACGTATCTTGTCATAATTTCTATGTCATCCAAGCCTTTTTGTTAGGAACCCATTCTAAGTGTAATTTGTCAACATGATTACCCTTAAAACAGCAAGGATTTTTACTTTTTCCAATTATTAATGGATCTTTTTTCTCACCTACCATATTTGCACACAATAAAATAGTCAAACGTTGTTTTGGTGCCTTCTTCCCGGCACAATTCTCATTTTTTAAGCAAATATGATATTTGGCATGGCGCGGTAATAAAGACTTATTTCGTCAGCATTATAGACATTTCTAATAATTCCATAAAATCAACGGTAACTTGGTTTTTCAGTTCAAATTAAACCTCTCCGAACTTACCACAAATTGATTTAAAAGTTATAGTGTGTCGCCGGCAGAAACTTTCCAACAATTCATTTGATGCTGCGAAATTTTCGTTTGCTGCCTACAGTGCTTTTTGTTTAAGTGCGTCCCAGATATTGGAATTGCTGTAGTTCCGGCTTTGCAAAACCAGACGACTTGTCAATCGTTTCAACTTCGGAAATTTTTGTGTTCGCTCCACGTTAACGCCTTCCTCAACCATCTTTTTTAATTCACCTTTACTTTTTTATAATATCGTTTATTTATGTTTTTCAACCCCGTATTTTTAGGCCAACTTTCACGAATTTAACGCATACTTTTCATAATACAAATGTATTTTTAATAATATAAAATATTATTAAAAATCTGGTGTGAAGAACACAAATACAGGTTCACTATTAATATTTTTGTGAACGTGTCCGAACATATCCCTCCCCAGAGACGTAGATACGTATTTCGCCTTTCTACAGGCTCATCGGTACGCCCCTGCTGGAGAAAGGATATCTTCAGACACATTCACAAAAAAGAACCACATCGCCACATCACAGAAATTATGCAGACCGAGCGTAGAAGTAAATTCAGCGCTGCCTATTTCGCCTTTCTACAGGCTCATCGGTACGCCCCTGCTGGAGAAAGGATATCTTCAGACACATTCACAAAAAATAACCACATCGCCACATCACAGAAATTATCCAGACCGAGCGTAGAAGTAAATTCTGTGATGTGGCGATGTGGTTCTTTTTTGTGAATGTGTCTGAAGATATCCCTTCTCCAGCAGGGACGTACCGATGAGCCTGTAGAAAGGCGAAATACGTATCTACGTCTCTGGGGAGGGATATGTTCGGACACGTTCACAAAAATATTAATAGTGAACCTGTATTTGTGTTCTTCACACCAGATTTGTAATAATATTTTATATTATTAAAAATACCTTTGTATTATACAAAACTGGTGGGGTTTACCTACTCGTGTATGTTTCAATTATTCTGATACATTACACATGCGGTTAGTCCGTAGTATGAGTGAAGACACAAACAAAATGCAGTTTCTAGAGAGATGGCTGTGCCACCTTTGCAAGGGCGTCGGTACTTCACATTGGTTATGTGGACGGGGCGAGGTACTTCGGCTGTCTGACAACAGGCAGCGCTGAATTTACTTCTACGCTCGGTCTGGATAATTTCTGTGATGTGGCGATGTGGTTCTTTTTTGTGAATGTGTCTGAAGATATCCTTTCTCCAGCAGGGGCGTACCGATGAGCCTGTAGAAAGGCGAAATACGTATCTACGTCTCTGGGGAGGGATATGTTCGGACACGTTCACAAAAATGTTAATAGTGAACCTGTATTTGTGTTCTTCACACCAGAGTTTTAATAATATTTTATATTATTAAAAATACCTTTGTATTATACAAAACTGGTGGGTTTACCTACTCATGTATGTTTCAATTATTCTGATACATACTTTTCACTTTTCGCGATTATATTTATTTTGTCTTTTAGCGACAAACGTTTTCTTTTTCGCGACATACTTAATTAAGAACCTTTCGAATACGGAGACAACTTTAAACTAATCAAGTAAACGAAAGAACTTTTCGCATACCGAGAGAATTTTAAACTAACTAACTGAAAGATCACGTTATGTTTGATCAAATATAAACATGCACATAGTCTGCCGGCAATTTGTTTTCAGGACATGTTCGAGATTGATATCGCATTAATTCCTACAAGTTTAATTTAATTATGTGTACATAATTATGAGCAATTTCGCACAAATACGAAATTATATTAGGTTTTCCGTTAATAAAGATACATCATAAATAGTCCAGCGAATATCGGCAGGTATGAAGATAAGCTGTAAAAAATTTGGGTGTATTTGGCCGAGGTCGTTTTAAGGTCGTTATTGAACATAATGGGTTATGTTCAATAACCTATGCTGACAGCATTGATCTAGATTCCACCAATCTTCGACAGTAATCTGAAGTTATTCTTAACCATACTTGCTGCATATTTTGGAATAATTCACTGATATTCCGAGGATACTTTGCAAAATTATTATACATATTTGTCTATATATATCCTCATAAATTTTTAATAAGATTGAAATCCGGACTTTTCGCAGGCCTTTCCAATCGACGAAAATATTGTCGACCAATCCACTGACGAATTATATTAGCTGCATAGATTGGGGAGTTATAACAAAGAAAGACAAATTCATCATTATGAATAATTTATACCGATGGCAACATTACGTTTTCCAAAATAACTCTATATTTAACGCTTGTAAAATTATCGTTGATTAATCGCACCTTAATTATAATTAATGGCCCCTAGTCCTTCGTAAGACATCTATTCAAACAGACGCACTGAAACGTCCACTTCGGTTTCTTTCAAAAATATACCTTTGTTCGTATCTGTTTCCCTTGGACAAAATTCCTTCCAAGATTGTATATCCATTTATCTATAACGCAATGCAAAATTTAACCTTTCTTCACGGTTTCTTTCTGTTAATATTATTCTTATAGCAGCACTATTCAGCAGTTGTTATATTTCCTGGAAATCCTGTTTCAGCGATTGCAGCTTAACAGGTTGTAAAAAGAGTATCCCCATAATACTGCTTTAATAAATTATCTTGTTAAACTGTGGATATTCTATGGTAATGCCTGTAATGTACAATTACTCCTATTCTTACATATATTTTTATAAATTATATTTACATAGAATTAGAAAAGTATTAGAGATTAGTCATGCATTATAATTATTATTTACGTATACTACATCGTACAGACGGCACCTACTAAAGTGTTGTCATAAATTAGAACACATAAAAAAACATACTTTTTCATTCAACATATTTGTTATTTTTTCCTTTTAATGCTCATAATCTCACGACTTTAAATTATTGCGTAGACCTAACTTTGTCCGTACCTTACCACTTAAAAATTACATAAACAAAGTGCATATAGTATACATACTCTTATCATACGTTACGATATAAAGAACTTTTGAATTTACTCGGAGTCTGAACATAATACTTCTAAGTCGATACGTTAAACAAAATATATCAGTCCATAAGAAAATCCTAACTCTAATTCAACAAACCAATGTCGATATAGAAATCAAATATCGTTATTTTAATATATATATATATATATATATAACAGATAAAGAATAAGTGTTTCTTGGGAATGGCGGCCAGGTAATTAAAACAATATTTAATTTTGTTTTACGTTTCGGTTCTATATATGGAGCCTTTTTCACAACTGAAATATGTATTTAAATTTTTAGAAACGTGAAAGTAGAATTATATTAAATGTACTTACATTATATTGTATTGTTTGATTACATTTCAACTATGACCAACTGTGTTAAAACATATTGTCTAGTTTTTATCTTAAAATAAAACTAAAGCTCTTGGTGACCGTGTTTAGAAACGTCTGTTTATTATCATTTTTTGACGGGTGTTATGTAGGTAAAGTCCCACATGCGGGGGATTAATTTAATCTGTTCTCGGGCATATGTTTTTTTTAATTCATTTTTGTGTGTTTATATTATGAGTATACAGTGTTTATATAATGGACAGATATGTGTAATTTTTTTTATATTCATTTTTGTGTGTTCATATTGTGTTTATATAATGGCAGATATATTGTCGAGAGGTCGTTTATATCTGTTCTATCATAAATGGATTTTTTTTTTGTATATGGATGCTTTCTAATATATTTCTTGCCTGGTTATTTTTTTCTGATGTAATTATTGAAGTTTTATCGAAATTGAAAGTGTACGAAATTCCTTCATATATATATATATATATATATATATATATATATATATATATATATATATATATATATAAGGTAAACTTAATAAGTAGGCGATTAAAGGTCTGGTTCATTACTTCAAAGTATATATATTTAAAACAACCCTACATGTTTCGGCAATGATGCCTTTGTCAAGGGAATAAATAATATAAATGACAGAATATAAATGTCAAATAATTCAATTATTTGACATTTATATTCTGTCATTTATACTTTGAAGTAATGAACCAGACCTTTAATCGCCGACTTATTAAGTTTACCTTATCATACCAAGGTCACGAAAATATTATATTTATATATATATATATATATATATATATATATATATATAGTAGATTCAATTAGTTGGCGATTTAAGGTCTGGTTTTACTTCAATATGTATATATTTAAAACAATCTTACATGTTTCGGCATATGTGCCTTTTTCAAAGAAATTAAAAATATAAATGGCAGTATATGAATGGCATACTATATATCTGCACTTGTCATGGATAAAATTATACAATGATATATCTACATATATATATATATGGTAAATTCAATTTGTTGGCGATTTAAGGTCTGGTTTTACTTCAAAATATATGTATTTAAAATAGTCCTACATGTTTCGGCAAATGATGCCTTTTTCAAGGAATATAAAACACAAATGACAGTATATTAATGTCATACATTTGTAGTTGCTATGGATAAAATTATTCAAAGATACATTCTAATTGAATAATAATAAATCATGCCTCAGTATTCTAAAATAGATAGACCTTAAATCGCCAACAAATTGAATTTACCATAACATACAAAGGTCACGAAGTATAAATATGTATATATATATATATATATATATATATATATATATATAGCGTGTCCACGAACAATCCTAAATAATTAAAGGCGTGATTGTACATATAAAAGTATGAAAAAAGTTTCAATCAACTTAGGTCCGAAAAAGCTTCTTAAGGGAGCTACTGCACCTTAGAGATGGCATCACAAAACTGGTTTTTGGTCAATTAGTCTTTTTAATTTACGATTCAAATTTGCTACATGATTTACAAATGATAATTTATACTTTCTATGTTTATTGGCCAGTGGCTATCGCATACAGTTTTGGAGGGATGTCAGGGCACTTACACATTCTAGACACTAACTTTTTTCCTTTGTGATTAATTATAATTTTTTGGAAGATTATAATTCTATGATAGTGTACTGTTTTCGTCTTTTCGGGTTCTTAAATAAAACTAACGGTAACGTAGACACACACTATATTAATAATAAAAACGAATAACAATTTAAAAACTAATTATTAACAATAAGGACATTTATGTATTTACATTTATGTTCGCGCATGTGAGTCATCATTAGCTGTTCGCGAATATTGTGGATAACTCACATCACAATGGTTTTGATGTTAAAAAGGCTCTTTTGCTAAACATCGGAAAAACCAACTGTTTTCAAGAAAATACGTCCGATGTGGTTTTTTCTTATTTTATATTTAGTATAAATGTAAAAAACTAGGTGGAAGGATTTTGTTATATTAAGACTTAAACAAAAAAACAATACAGCACAGTATCGTTTCAAAATTGTTAATGTCAAAAATTGTTTTTGTCATAATAATAATTGCATACAATTTAAAGTCAGTTTCTAGTTTGTTTTTTACAAAAAAGGTTTCGTTTACTAGTGAAGAATATTCAGATATGTATTTAATCTACGGGGAAGTTAACTGTAACGCATTAGCGGCACAACGTAGATATGCAGAAAAGTTTCCTAATAGAACGCATCCCACTCATACAACCTTTAGTGTTTCCTAAAAAAAAAGAAACGGGTAGACATCCCGTTGAAGTTGAGGAATTCGAAGAAGCTATTGTAATGGATCTTGAAGACAACCCAGAATTAAGTGTTAGAAAATTGTCAGCGATGCATCCAGAAATTTCCAAATCGTCTATTAATAATATTCTACCTAAAGAGAACTTATACCCGTTTCATTTTCAATAGGTGCATGCTATGTTGGAGAATGATATTCCAGCTCGTGTAGCGTTTTCTGAATGATTACGGAATAAGAAATTTGAAGATCTAAACTTTTTTTTCTCAATTTTATTCTCCGATGAATTTAATTTTACCAAAGAAAGAAACCAAACATCAACATAGGTTTAGTATTAATGTATGGATTGGTATTGTAAATAACAATCTAATTGGACCTGTAGAGTTACCCGGGCGATTAATATGTGAAGTGTACCTAAATTTTTTTTAGAATATTTTACCCACATTACTAGATGAAGTTCCATTAAATATTAGCCAAACCATGTGATTTATACATGATATGTGTCCGGCTCATTTTAGTAGAATTGTGCGTCAATATCTGGATGTTGCTTATGGAAACCAGTAGATAGGTAGAGGCGGTCCAGTGATTTTTGTATATGGGGTTTTCTCAAATCTTGTGTATAATCTGTTCTAATACAAACGCGTGAGCAGCTTTGGTTACGAGTTCAAAATGCCTGCAATGAGTTCAGACAAAAGAAAAATATTTATGGACGGATAAGAAATTCTCTAAACAAAAGAATTACATTCTGTCTTAAAACCAACAGTCATCACGTGGAGAATTTATTATAGGTAGTTTAGATTTTAATACTTATAAAAAGTTAGTGTAAAGTATAGGGCCTCCAACACCTCTCCAATCCTGTATGCGATAGTCACTGACCAATAAAGATAGAAAGTATAAATTATCATTAGTAAATCATGTACATACCATATTTAAATCGTAAATTAAATGTAATTCAAGACTAATTAACCAAAAACCAGTTCTCTGACACCATATTAGGACCCAAGTTGAGAGACATTTTTCCCAGATTTTTGTACGTACAATCGCACCCTTTCATTCTTTAGGGATTGTTCGAAGACACGCTGTATATATATATATATATATATATATATATATATATATATATATAATATTCGTGACCTTGGTATGATATGGTAAACTTAATAAGTCGGCGATTAAAGGTCTGGTTTATTACTTCAAAGTATATATATTCAAAACAACCCTACATGTTTCGGCAATGATGCCTTTGTCAAGGATATAAAAAATATAAAAATTTTATATTTTTATATTTTTTATATCCTTGACAAAGGCATCATTGCCGAAACATGTAGGGTTGTTTTAAATATATATACTTTGAAGTAATAAACCAGACCTTTAATCGCCAACTTATTAAGTTTACTATATATATATATATATATATATATATATATATATATATCAATGAATTCTTCTATATGAAATATTTACAAATATTATCAACTTAGTATGTAGTTTCCAAGTAAATGTGAATGTAAACATTGCTGTCTACAAATTACAAAGCAAATTATACGAAATTTTTAATTGAAAAATTTTATCTACGTTGGGACTTGAACCCAAGTCTACGGTTTGCCGGACCGTTGCTTTACCGCTTAACCAACGATAGACCTTCTTTCAAGCTATTTAGAAATGCATTATAAAGTAACAGTGTTAATGATTCAGATGTCAGTTATTGAAAGTAGATGTCAGGTTTGAAAGCAGAAGTCAGTTTTGAAAGCAGATGTCAGTTTTGAAAGCAGATGTCAGTTATTGAAAACAAATATCAGTTATTGAAAGCAGATGTCTGTTTCGAAACCAGATGTCAGTTTCGAAGGCTTGAAATTGCTAATTATTACTCCATAGCTATATGTGTGTTTAGATCATTTCTTAGCCGTTCATTAAATATATCAATTGATAAATTCTTGTAGTTTCGGCTTTTATATGATATATATATATATATATATATATATATATATATAAATAATTATTGCTTGACCTTTGTATGTCATAGTAGATTAAATTAGTCGGCGATTTAAGCTCTGTTTTACTCCGATATGTATATATTTAGAACAATGTTACATGTTTCGGCACATAGTGCCTTTTTCAAAGAAATTTAAAATACAGTGTGTTTCACTTTTCACGGGGACACCTAAATAACTTTTATATTTTGAAAGCAATCAATATAAATTTTTTATCAGTTCTGTAGGCCACGACAATGCACCTTTTCGTATGAATAGAGTTTTTATGAAGTAAATATCTAGCCAACTATAATTGAAATAAAAAGTAGGGTTTCAAGTAAAGTCATACTAGCGATTAAGAAAGAGCAAAAAAGTATTAGGAAAAGTTTTTACAAATCACTCAGAACCCCTAATACCATCGAATTTGAAATGGTAGTAAACACAAACTATACGAATTCTTAGACAATTGTTCAAATGTTATGTCACTTATCAGTCCAAATTATAAGCCTGTACTCTTAACTTTAATTGAGACAAAACTGAAAAACAATGCTAGAACATTAATTAGAAATCATTCCTTTTCCGATTGGAATACTCCAAAAAGTCACCTTTTAAATGTCTATTCAGAAAAACGGACCGTAGGACAATGGCAATTAGAGTTAAATTCATATAGACAAAACTACAAAGAAAATGTCATGAGCTTTGGAAATAAAATTGAAAATTGCTGCTTTAAATTATTAAATTCTTTAGACGATGAATTAAGCTCTGAAACCAGAACCGTATGTGTAAATTTATTAAAACAACAAGCCTTCAATGTATTTCTAACTGGTTTAAACAAAGATCTTAGCAAATTAGTCAAGTCACAGAAACCTGATTCATTAAAATCTGCAATATCTATAGCACTTGCAGAAGAACAAGAACAATTATCAAAATCAAAAATATTAATATATCAAAATGTAAATAACACCTTTACCAAACATTGTAATGTTTGCAATAAATCAGGTCACACTACTTTCAATTGTAGATATAATTTCAAAAATCAAAACTACAGAGTCCAACACATTCAAAAAACAAATCACGAAAAATCTAATTCTAACAACTCTTATAAACAGAAAATATGTAATTACTGTAACTGACGCGAACATTAGTCTCGTAAAGCGTTCAAAATTAGAATCTAATATCTTAACACAATTTAGTGATTCAATTCCTTTAAAAGGTATCGATAATAATGTTTTAAATCCTACATACACAAATCAATGCACAAATTTCACAATTCCTCTTGATACAAACTCTCGAACTCATATAGTTTATATAATTAATGACGACTTTCCTATTGCTTATGATAGTGTAATTGCTAATGATTTCTTAAGAAATTTTAAAACCTTGATTGATTATGAAAAAGATCACATATTTATACTAAATCAAGAATTCAATCTGAATCACGAAATCGAAAGTGAAAACGAAATTTAAAATTCTAATTCAACAAATAAAATCTCTAGTTTCAAAATATACTCAAATGCTAGTTCAAAAAACGAAATATTGTTTATCTTGCAACTTCGTAGTGAAACATTAGTAAAAATCAATTTCTCAAATTATCCTAAAGTATGCCAAGGTATTGTTCCTAAATTAGAAATTATTGACGGAGTATATTTATGTTCTAATATAGTTAAAGTAAATCAAGACGATACATCACATCAATTTTAAATGTCACCAAAAAACCTGTAAATATTACTAGTTTAAATTTAGTATTAGAACCATTTACTGAAAAATCAAACAATAACGAGAATATCACCAATGTTAATTTAACAAATTAGAATACAGAATGTATAAAAATCTTAAACGAATCCCTAAGAACAAAGCATTTAAATCAAGAAGAAAATAACTCATTCAAATATGTAAGGAATATAATCATATATTTCATTTAGAAGGAGATTCACTAACATTTACTAATTCAATACGACACAACATACCTATAACATCAAATGTTCCTATCAATACGAAAACGTATAGATTCCCAGAAGTTCATAAAAGAGAAGTCGAAGACCAAATACAGAAAATGTTAAAACAAAATGTAATCATACCTTCTTCATCTCAGTGGAATTTCTCAGTATGGATTGTTCCCAAAAAATCAAATTCGTCAGGTAAAAAGAAATGGAGAATCGTAATCTACTATCGCAAATTGAACGAAATCAGCGTCGGAGATTCATATCCATTGCCAAGCATAACTGACATTTTGGATTAATTAGGTTATCAGAATAATTGAAACATACATGAGTAGGTAAACCCCACCAGGTTTGTATAATACGAAGGTATTTTTAATAATATAAAATATTATTAAAAATTAGGTTATTCAAAATATTTTTCTACGATAGATCTTACCTCAGGATTTAATCAAATTCCAATGAATCCTGCAGATGCACCTGAGACAGTTTTTCAATACCTACAGGATATTACGAATTTAATCGTATGTCTTTTGGACTATGCAACTTCCAAGTACCTTTCAAAGACTTATGAATACCGTTTTAGCGAGTATACAGAATCTTAAATGTTTTGTCTATTTAGATGATACTGTAGTATATGGAGGAGACTTAAACATGCACAATGTCAAATTAAAAGAAGTTTTTGATAGACTCGCAAAACACAACTTAAAAATTCAACCTGATAAGTGCGAATTTTTGAGGAAAGAAATTATGTATCTTGGTCATTTAATCACCGAAAATGGCTTTAAACCAGAGCCATCAAAAATAGAGTCGCCCAACGAGATACGTTCATTTATAGGTCTCGTAGGTTACTACATACGTTTTATTCCAGACTTTAGTAAGATAACCCAATTACTAAGCTTTTGAGAAACGGAATTAAATTCGAATGGACTAGTTTAAAACAAGAAGTTTTCGAATTATAAAAAAATGCCTTAATATCTGAACCATTATTAAAACACCCGGATTAAACAGCCATTTATATTGTCGACAGGTGCAAGCAACTATGCAATGGGAGCTATTCTCTCACAAGAAGAAATAGGCTATAGCATATGCAAGCAGAACCTTGAATCAAGCGGAAGGCAATTACAGTAAGACTGAAAAGGAGTTATTAGCAATCGTATGGACTGTTAAACATTTCCACCCGTACTTATATGGTCACCAATTCAAAATTTTAACTGATCATCGACCTCTTAAATAAATAACTAAAAAATCGAGTAAGTAAACGAGGAAGATACTTACGAAGATTTCATATACAGTCTATCACACAAAATTATAAATTTCAATGAATTAGAACTAAACACAAATTATATGAATGAGTCAAATAATCTTGTAATATCGATATCAGAAGATTTCGAGTATATTGGTAAGCCTCTAATTGATTAATTACAAAATTTCCACAAATAAATGAGTTAAAACAATGTCAATTAAAAATAGGTGATATAAGAAAATTCTCAGTAAACAATGTCAAAATTTTTATGCTTCTTCATAAAAGATATTATTGGTATAAGTTAGAACTAAAATCTCTATTTAACAACTTAATCAAATTAAGAAACATTTTATTAGAAAATAATATCAACGAAGTTAATTTACCAAGATTAGAAATAGGTCACGACAGTTTAAGTTGGAATAAACTTCCATCATTATTGCGCTATATCTTTAGAAAAGCCAACATATTGCTGTGAATAGTGGGTTTATAGTTTAACACGCCACCATCCACAACTAGTTTTCCCAATTAGGTTTTCTCAGCCGGTGAATTTTCAAATCTGAGACCTCTAACTTCTCGGGTTCCACTTAGGAAAGACGTGTCTAAAATATGAGTTGAGTGCCAGTACACAAAAATTTTATTTATCTATTTTATATAAGTTAAATTTGAACTAATCTCTCTTTAGCTTTCTTTTAAATATATTCTTTTATATAGGTATTAATCAATTAGCAATATTGGAATGAGTAAATAAAGCAAACACAGGTTAAAAATTAAAATAAATATTTTATATATTAATACAAAAATTAAAAAAATAAAAAAATATATAATACAAAGGTATTTTTAATAATATAAAATATTATTAAAAATCTGGTGTGAAGAACACAAATACAGGTTCACTATTAATATTTTTGTGAACGTGTCCGAACATATCCCTCCCCAGAGACGTAGATACGTATTTCGCCTTTCTACAGGCTCATCGGTACGCTCCTGCTGGAGAAAGGATATCTTCAGACACATTCACAAAAAAGAACCATATCGCCACATCACAGAAATATCCAGACCGAGCGTAGAAGTAAATTCAGCGCTGCCTGTTGTCAGACGGCCGAAGTACCTCGCCCCGTCCACACAACCAATGCGAAGTAACGACGCCCTTCCAAAGGTGGCACAGCCATCTCTCTAGAAACTGCATTTTGTTTGTGTCTTCACTCCTACTACGGACTAACCGCATGTGTAATGTATCAGAATAATTGAAACATACCTGAGTAGGTAAACCCCACCAGTTTTGTATAATACAAAGGTATTTTTAATAATATTTTATATTATAGAAAATACCTTTGTATTATACAAAACTGGTGGGGTTTACCTACTCATGTATGTTTCAATTATTCTAAAAAAATATATCTTTACTAAGTATAAATATGCTGTATCATATAACAAAGATACTGAACGTAAAAACATTCATTGACAATTGACCGCTAAATGAATGGAAGACATCCTCCTTTATGACTCCGATCAAAACTTATCTAAAAATAATAAAGTTTAATATTAAATTTTATTTTACTTACAAGATTAATATGGAGACTTTCACGAAAATGCTCTTACTCAAATTAAACATCAATAAAACGAGAATTTAGCTCTATAAATATCGGGAATTTATATCTCTAAACATCAACTATAAAACACTTTCAATCAATCAAAACCCGAACTAATTAAATATATTTAAAATATATTTCACAAAGCAATCACCTCTTCGTTCAATGGCTAGAATTCGTCTCCACGATTGATCTCGACCTCTACATCAAATCCACACCGGATAACCAGTTTTTCTGCTTTCTTTTCTAGTTAACCTTCGCAAAATTTATCATATACAGTCATGTTTAAAAATATTTTATTTTTAAATCATCAAGAAAAAATCCATAGCACATCCCCAAAAATATATAATTAATAAGCCTGGACATGTCAAAATCTTATTTATTATAAAGTTTTCCGCACTCGCCGAAAATTGTGTTTTTCTTTCACCTACACAACTCTCCCCGCACTCAGCTGATGAACAGTTTCAGTCTGGGCCTTCTTCATCAACACGCACCTGTGGAGCGAACGGTTGCAGAGCACTAATGTGATATCGTCCCTTCTTTCGACGACCATCCATAGTATACAACTCGTATGTGACATCATTAAATCTTCTGGTGATACGATCCAATATACGGTCCAATATATGGAAGATCGAGCTTTTGGCATTTACCTTGGCGATGTCTACCAAGACGATAGCTTCTTACAATAACGGAGTCGCCAACTCCGGATCTGGTTCTGCTTGTAATTTTGTCATTTTGTGTGTTGAGATACTTTAGCCCTTTATCAGCAAGTCTTCTTCCCACTTGGGTTGACATTTGCTCGATGTTTTCTACCCTTTCTTGTTGTTGATTCCAGGGTCTTGCAGGCTTTATCCCATACATCACAGTCGAAGGACACTCCAGAGTAACAGTATTCGGAGAATGGTTGATATTATCTTCAACCTCCTGGACATGTGTCACCCATCCTTCATGGTTGTCGTGAGTCTTGATTCGCAGGAACTTGATAATCTCCTGGATGTATCTCTCATATGGATTTCCACATGGACAGCGTATGGAAAAGAAAGAAATATTTGTAACATTGCTTGTCGAGCATAGACATCATCAACTACCACATAACTTTGATCTCTGAATATTTTCATTATCAAACCGTCGCGCACAACAAAATTTTTATAATTTTCTTGATTTCTTAAAACTTCTCTTAAATTATCAAAACTTTCATTCTCTTGGACCTGAAGGATCACATCATAATGCCCCCTCAGCATAATCTCTTTTATACGCATTTAGTTCTATATAATTAAAATTACTTTTACTGTTATACATTCTAGATAACTCATCGGCAGTAACATTTAGTACTCCGTTTATATGGCGAATTTCAAACTTGCACTCTGACAGTAAAAAGGACCAACAATACACTCTATTATTTACAAATCTTGTACTCACTAGTGACTAGTGATCTGTCTCTACTAGGAAGTTCTTGCCCAATAAATAAAATCTTAGCTTTTGAACCGGATGTTCTACAACCAACATTCCTTCTCAGAAATAGTATATTTAATTTCATAGCTTTTTAAGATTCGAGATATAAAACAAATAGATTCTTCTATACCTTCATTATTCACTTGGATTAAAACTCCACTAATTGCGACATCACTAGCATCTACTCTTAATACTAACTGATTATAAAATTCATTCTTTAATTTTTCGAAAGCTTTCATTCTTTCCTCATTCCAACTAAATTTAACATTCCCTTTCAACATTTCATACAGTGGTGCACTTGTCTGTGCCAGGTACGGAATAAAACGTTTATAATAATTAATTATACCTAAGAACCCTCTCAACATTCTTATATTTTTAGGACGTGGATACTCTTTAATCAGCTCCAGCCTACTTTGATCCACACTGACATATCTAGGGCTTATATTATAACCTAAAAATTTTATTTATCTATTTTATATAAGTTAAATTTGAACTAATCTCTCTTTAGGTTTCTTTTAAATATATTCTTTTATATAGGTATTAATCAATTAGCAATATTGGAATGAGTAAATAAAGCAAACAGGTTAAAAATTAAAATAAATATTTTATACATTAATACAAAAATAAAAAAATATATCTTTACAAAGTATAAAGATGTATCATATAACAAAGATACTGAAGGTAAAAGCATTCATTGACAATTGACCGCTAAATGAATGGAAAACATCCTCCTTAATGACTCCGATCAAAACTTATCTAAAAATAATCAAGTTTGATATTAAATTCTCCCCAGAAAACCACACTGTCTATTCAGATTCTGAACCGCGAACAAAAACTACGCATGTGCTTTACCATGCACAAAAAACCCTGACTCCACTCGGACAATCTTCTCATTTATAATTTTAACAAAGAATTTTTAATACTAAACTGTATTATCCGTATGCCTAATAATTAAATCTCTTAACTACTAGCTTTGATACAATGGAAATATAATTATGATAATTATGACGTCATAAAAATTTTATTTTACTTACAAGATTAAAATGGAGACTTTCACGAAAAGGCTCTTAATCAAATTAAACATCAATAAAACAAGAATTTAACTAATAAATGTCGGGAATTTATATCTCTAAACATCAACTATAAAATACTTTCAATCAATCAAAACCCGAACTAATTAAATATATTTAAAATATATTTCACGAAGTAAGCACCTCTTCGTTCAATGGTAGAATTCGTCTCCACGATTGACCTCGACCTCTACATCAAATCCACACCGGATAACCAGTTTTTCTACTTTCTTTTCTAGTTAACCTTCGCAAAATTTATCATATACAGTCATGCTTAAAAATATTTTATTTTTAAATCATCAAGAAAAAATCCATAGCAATATGTATCAAAATTCATCATAATGTTTTAACCACACCTCAAACAGAAGAAATTACTTATTATTTCAGAGAATCATTCCAGTGTTACATCTGGTGATTCAGGATTTTACAGAACATATAATCAAATAAAACAAAATTATAAATGGTTGAATATGAAAACAGATATTAAATAATTTATAAAATAATGATTGTCAGAAGAACAAAACGACTCGTAAGAAAGCCAATGGAAATTACAACATCTACTAAACCATTCGAGAAGATAGCTTTAGATATAGCAGTTCCTTTACCTCTCACGTCAGGTCAGGTAACAAATACATTTTAACACTTCGAGATCTTTAAAAATTCATACAAGCTTACGAAATTCCTAATCACGAATCTTTAACCATCGCCAATGAATTAGTGCATAAATTCATCTGTAATTATGGTATTCCAGAGACTATCCTAACGGATCAAGGAAAAGATTTTATATCCAAGTTATTCCAGGGTGTATCTAAGCTTTTTAGAATCAAACAAGTAAGTTGCTCAGCATATCATCCAGAATAGAATGGATACCTAGAACGCACTCATGCGACCTTATCAGATTACCTTAAAAATTTCATTAATGAAGATCAAACCGATTGGGATGTTTGGCGAGACTTTGCTACTTTTTCTTACATTAGTTTTCGGAAATAAACCCTCAATTCCTACTAATTTAACTCCTACACCACATTTTGAATATACATATGAAAATTACGTAGACGAATTAAGATTAAACATGCAAAAATACCAAGAAATAACGCGTGAAAACTAAATAAAAATGAGACAAAGTAATAAAGATAGATATTATAAAAAAATTAAAGATATTTCATTTAAAGTAGGAGATAACGTGTATCTTACAAATGAAGCTTCAAAAGTAGGTACAGTAAAAGAATTTACACCTACATGTACAGGTCCATATAAGGTTGTAGAAATAAGTTCACCTGTAAATTACACCATATTGGTGAAGAATAAGAAGACCTTAGTACATGCTAACAGATTTAAATTAGCTTTCATTTCAGATCTCTAATACAACTACGGTTGTAATCAACAACCAATTTTCAGCGTCACTCGGTATCTATTATGAAAATTTAGGAAAACTGCGATTCTATGAAACTCAATTAAAAATTGAGTTTACATATAACTTCACTACTGCACCACTTTTTTTTACATTCGATAGTACCTCTAAAGCATATAAATATGGTGTAATATAAAGTGAAATAGATATTAAAATCAAAACACTGTATGGTATCAGTAGATTTTTTAAATGCATGTAAAGTAGTTTATGGCTTTGAGTTTGCCATTTATTTTTATGAACCACAGTCTATAAGAGATTTATATGAATAAAATACTTTCACTACATCTACAAAGCTTATTTTAATGTAATAATCGTGTTAGCGGTTGAACACTTTCTTAATATAAAGTAGTTGTTTCCTTTAGATGCAACGAAGAAGTCATTCTTTTTCTCAAAACTTCCTGGCAAGTAAACTTGGTTGTTCACTGCTAGGGATGGGTAATTTCTCTACGAGTTAGTAGAAAGAGCCCTAGAGGGTGATGAAGTGTTTCTAGACAAACGGCGATTTTCCGAACAAAAAAAGTACAGAAAACGACAAAGACATATTGCAGTGGAATGTTCTTTTGATTGCTTATTAAATCTTTTTGTTCACACTACAACTTAATCGTCCGGCTGTTCAGTCTCGTAGATTTCCTTGAGCTCACTTCTCTCGGGTCGATCCTTACGGATGCAGGTTATATCATAAAATAAAACACGAGGTGTCAGATAAATTATACACACATTTTCCCTTTACATTTATACCTATTAAAAAAAAAATCAAAAAAAAATCAACTTTACAAAGTGTAACGTTGAACTGTTAAAGACACAGCAAATCGAGGATAAAAAAGATTTGGATATCATATGAAGATACAAATCATTAAAAAACCTCACATTTACAACTCACGAGCAAAGATAACAAAATTACTAATATCCAAAAATTCATCAGATGTCAACAATAATATTAACCCAACAATTTAAACGTCAAAGTAAAGAATTGTTTACTCTGCGCGCGAAATCAAAATCTGAACTGTCATGAATGCAATCACATGACCACACACAAACTCGTCCCCACCTTCCTACGTATTGAAATATTCAAAGTGAATAAAAACACCCAAACTCCACAAAAAACCATCTAACAAATTTTCTAGATATTATTCTGAATACATAAAAAAATTTCACAAAAATTTACAAGTTAATTATAGCGCTTTCTTCAATATATATTAATAATAATTATTAAGATACCTACATTAATTAATGGATGTCACAATTAAACACGAGAGATTCCGTTTCTTTAGATAGGTGTATCATTTAAATTATATTACAAATATCAAAGATTTGTAAATTCACGATAAATTACTTTTAAATCACATACGACGCACCAAAAACTATAAACGATTTATCCAAAATTTTAATTATATTAGACAAAATTAAGTCGTGTCTAATATACACTTATACCGACCTATCTTAAAGGACATTCAAAATATCTCTCAAATGAAGTTCCAGGAACCGCAAGGGCATCCCCACCTACTATAAAATCAAGATATAGAGAAAAATATAAATCTTAGTACAATATGATATCCGGGATGGCGGCGGCTTTAAACATCTGACTAACCTAAATATAAGGGGATGGATTACAAATTCAAACATAATAAAATTCATCACTTAAAATTAAATATATTTATATCGATCCCCGTCTGAAATAAAATAGACACCAAAATAAAATACATAAGTTTAATAAATGTTCTTCACAAAAAGTTCAATATAGTTCTGTTATTTTTTTTCTTTCTTCTCCATGGAAAAATCCATGGCAATATGTATATGAAAATGCATTTCTATGCCTTGTCAAGAGTTTAAAATATTAATGGACAATAGAAGAACTCAAGGAGGCCAAAAGAGTGAAACGTTCGAGCTTAAAACATAATTTTCCTCTCCTTCTGAACTAATTATGAAAGGTGCGATATCATATAAATCAAATCCCACTTTCCTATCCCACCATTTTTCAATCTCAGCTTCAGTGTTAACCCACACTTCAGCAGTTACTTGACTTACTTAATTAATTCCGTTAGAAAAATATTATGAATGTTGTTTAAGATTTATGTATGTTCCTTTTTGCATTTCACACAAAGCACAATTATATGACTTTTTCTGATAGTTTCCACTTCTTGATGATGAATAATATGCATATTCCTATAGGATATTCTATTAAAACTCTTTGGACACAATGTTCAAGTAACGTCTTTACTTGAATCCATTATAAGTATGATTGCACAAGTATCAATCAGTTATTGTAATAGTTTCAACTTCTAGCACCTGTAATTAATGAGTTGTTCTTATGAACAGTTTTGCTATATATTATAAATAAATTGGTACAATTGCGGCATTAAAAAACGCAAGTAATTATTTGGGTTTTTTGGATAACTTAATTACGGCATGTCAATATATCTTTTATATCGCGATTAAATTACAAAACAAAATACGGTTGGTTTTTGAAAAAAAAATCAGAATTACACAGAAAAATTTCAAGTGTATACATTTTTTAATGTCGCAATTGTACAATTTTAATGTGAATTTCCGTTTTTAAGGCGATTGCGGCGCTAATAACTTAACTATTGAATGATAGCGCTGAAAACGAAATCGTCCACATGTCAAAATTTATACTCTCAAATGCCTTTCTCATTAAATGTGGAAAACTATGGTTTTATATTAAGCGAAAATACTTATCTAAAAATTCTTCGGGTTGTGAGCGGAAGAAATATAGCATTTTGTTCTGAATATGTAAAGAGAAAGGAGAATTTAAATAATTTAAAAAATATATAACTTAATTGGTTTCCCAATATAATCTATGTGTACCCCTAAATTGGTCTTTGATCTCTTGATCAAGTAGTACACACTAGTGATGTGTCGATCCAGATGGATTCGTTCCAAACGTGGAACGAATTGGAACGAATCCGAAATTGTAACTGTATGTCATTCCTCTATTTCGTTCCATCGAGATTATTCAATCTATAACCACGACAGAACGACACATCGTCAAGCATTTGCCGGTCTTTTCACATACTTGCTTACTAAGATATAAATTATAAAAGTATATATTGTCCACGTATTTTTTCATAATGTAAACAAATCATTAATGCATGAGTCTCTCTATTTATGTTTATTTTAACTTTTAACTCTTATCTACTCCATCAATTGTCGTTTGCTTCAATAATATATATATATATATATATATATATTTATATTTTTTATATCCTTGACAAAGGCATCATTGCCGAAACATGTAGGATTATTTTAAATATATACACTTTGAAGTAATAACCAGACCTTTAATCGCCGACTAATTAAGTTTACCTTATATATATATATATATATATATATATATATATATATATATATATAGATATATATATATATATATATACCGGGTGCGGCAATAGTGTGTCGGCGGAGCTTAGCATGAAAACTAATAAAGTTGTAACAATGAAATTTTACGTACACATGTAGTATGATACAGTGCATTTTCTAATTTTATTTATATATTTACAGGGTGTTCCAAATTTCCGCAACCACTTTCAATTTTTTTTTTTAATAGATTGCTATACTTTCTTGTTATTATGATGATAGCCACCCAATTTATCTTTGCAATGATATATGACAATGTGCACTTACAACTGTTAGTTTTGGTTTTATTGCAAATTTTGTTAAAATCTTGACAGTTGCAGCGTCTAATATTTTAAGTCTTAGCCTGAAAATGGGTGCAGTGCCTCACGTAACTTTTTTGTTACCAATTTATGGACTAACACGTTATATGTTTTGAGGGTGAACAACGTGACAACATATACAGAGTGCTAAATATGTCGTGCCAAAGTTATCGAAGTTTAAAGGCTATTTTCTCTTTTTTTTTAAATTGAACCTATAATTTTTTATTATTCAGCAAATTCCTTGTAAAATTGCCGTTAAAATGGTACCAATAACACAGTACTTATTTCTAGTATTTTCGAAGTTATAACCCTTTAATGAGATATACCTATGTTAATAATATTCAATATGCGGTGCTGCATCTAATAGTTGGGTGGTTGGCCATGAAATGATATTAAGCAAAAATTGTTGTGTAACCAAACGTCAAATATCTACTTAAAATTTCCATATAAAGTGTTTTTCAATAGTTTCTCTTTACTGTAATCGCGTTTAATTGTTATAATTTAAGTTCGGCTAGTTAATTATCAATTTCCGTTTGTTCGTTATTAGTTGTTATCTTGTTGTCAGTTATATCGTTTTGTTGTCATTATTTTTTATTTCCATGCCGTAATGTTTATAGTTGTGTTTCTTTAGAATGAATTTTTCGAAGGAGGAGCTAATAGACATGGTATTTGTTCTTGGTGCTAGCAATAGAAATCCACTTTTAGCATCAAGAACATATGCTTTGGAGTATCATCACCGAAGAGCACCAGATATTAAGGCGTTTGAAAATTTGTTGACAAGGTTTCTTCGGACGGGTTCAGTGAATTATGTCAAACATGAAAGAACTAAGTCTATGGTTACAGAAGATAATGAAGTGACAGTCGTCCAGTCCGTTGTGGAAAATCCGCGCGTATCTACAAGGATAATTTCGAAAGAACACGGGATAGAAGTCACTGCTGTAAGAAGGATTTTAAAAAAACATAAATTTCACCCTTACAAAATTCAAAATCATCAAGGCTTATTACAAACGGATTTTGAAAGGAGACTTGTTTACTGTGAATGGCTACTTTTCCAATTACGACAAGATCTAACTTTTCTAGATCATGTGCTTTTCACAGATGAAGCTACATTTGCTAATTGTGGAATAACAAACAGAAAAAATTCTCATTATTATGACACCAGAAACCCTCATTTTGTGCAACCCATTTTATACCAACAAAAATTGAGTGTTAACACCTGGGGAGGCATCATAGGAAACACTATTGTAGGTCCATTCTTTTTTAATAATACTTTAAATTGTGAAATCTACACAAATTTCCTACAAAATAATTTACCATTGCTGTTAGAAGACCTACCAGATAACGTCATAAGGAGATTGTGGTACCAACATGATGGTGCACCTGCACATTACGGTGCTGCTGCAAGAACACATTTAGATAGGGTATTCACCAATAGGTGGATTGGGAGAGGAAGCTTTATAAGCTGGCCACCGCGGTCACCAGATCTAACTCCTTGTGATTTTTTTCTGTTGCCTACTGTAAAAAATATAGTTTACGAAACACCTCCTACAACGGCAGAGAACATGCAGCAACGAATCAGAAACGCTTTTCTTCAAGTAAGTGAAAACAACATTGCTCAAAATGTAAGTCTGTCGATGCAGAGGCGATTAAGAGCATGTGTAGAGCAGAATGGAAATATATTTGAACACATTTCAAATTAATTTTGTTTTATTATTGAAAACTTACAAAATGTAATTCTAAAACTAATAATAAAAAATTAAGAAACAGGTGTTTGTAAAAGTTACTTTGTTTGATATCATTTCATGGCCAACCAACTATTAGATGCACCGCATATTGAATATTATAAACATAGGTATATCCCATTAAAGGGTTATAACTTCGAAAATACTAGAAATAAGTACTATGTTATTGGTACCATTTTAATGGCAATTTTACAAGGAATTTGCTGACTAATAAAACAATTATAGGTTCAATTTAAAAAAAAAAGAGAAAATAGCCTTATACTTCGATAACTTTGGCACGACATATTTAACACTCTGTATATTGTTACGTTGTTCACCCTCAAAACATATAACGTGTTAGTCCATAAATTGGTAACAAAAAAGTTACGTGAGGCACTGCACCCATTTTCAGGCTAAGACTTAAAATATTAGACGCTGCAACTGTCAAGATTTTAACAAAATTTGCAATAAAACCAAAACTAACAGTTGTAAGTGCCCATTGTCATATATCATGCAAAGATAATTTGGGTGGCTATCATCATAATAACAAGAAAGTATAGCAATCTATTTAAAAAAAAAAAATTGAAAGTGGTTGCGGAAATTTGGAACACCCTGTAAATATACAAATAAAATTAGAAAATGCACTGTAGCATACTACATGTGTACGTAAAATTTCATTGTTACAACTTTATTAGTTTTCATGCTAAGCTCCGCCGACACACTATTGCCGCACCCGGTATAATTGAAACGAAATTATCGACCGTGATATAATATCAAAAATTAATTTAAATTCGGGTAGGCGGTCAATTAAAAAACTCCTTTATTAAAAACCCTATATTTCGCAAAAGACTTTGTCGCTTCTTCTGGGGTAAAAAATGTAGAGTAGAAATAATATAATTATTATTATTTCTACTCTACATTTTTTACCCCAGAAGAAGCGACAAAGTCTGTTGCGAAATATAGGGTTATTTAATAAAGGAGTTTTTTAATTGACCGCTTACCCGAATTTAAATTAATTTTTGATATATATATATATATATATATATATTCATTTAAACTGTTACTTTATAATGCATTTCTAAATAGCTTGAACCAAGGTCTATTGTGGCTGAGTCGTAAAAGCGACAGTCCGGCAAACTGTAGACTTGGGTTCAAGTCCCAACATAGACAATATTTTTCAATTAAAAATTTCGTGATATGCTTTGTAATTTGTAGACAGCAATGTTTACATCTCCACTTACTTTGCAATTACATACATACTAATTTTATATTTGTAAATATTCATATAAAAGCCGAAAAACTCCAATAATTTATCAATTGTTATATATATATATATATATATATACCGGGTGTATTATGAAAAACCTTTGGGGCTGTAGCTTCCTTATATTTTATCTGATTTTAATGAATGATATGTCAAACTAAATCGTTTTTAAAGCACTGTAAGCTGTTTTTTTAAAAAAACATTTTTTGACATTTCGTTTTTGACAGACAGTAGTAAATTTTTTTTTTAAATTGTACTTCCTTTTTCTTTTTTACTTATTCTAATAAACATTTATTTCCTGAAGACACCTCCGTTAAATTGAGTGACAAATTTTTTATTATTAAAAAAAAACTACGAAATTTACAGAAATCAAGCTATCATATATTTTAATGAATCAAATGTTCGAAATTGGCCCCATTTTGTTCCAGACACATTTGACACCTTCTATTAACTCCAAATGCTGCGTTTAATATAAGATTTGGTGGTATTTCATGACATACTTGTACTATCCTTCTTACTAAATCATCTCTGGTATCAGGTGGAGTCAAACAGACATGATCTTGAATGTAAGACCACAGAAAGAAATCCAGTGGATTCAGATCTGGCGATCTAGCAGGCCATCGAATAGGCCCGTAAGTGCCCATCCATCTGACGCCAAAATAATTATTTAGAAAATCAGTATTCATTCGTGCATTATTGGGTGTGGCACCGTCCTGTTGGAACACCACCCTGTTTAACTCAGCAAGTTGCAACTCATCTAAATAATCGCCTAATTCATTGCGTAACAAATATTTATACTTTTCTTGGTTTAGAATACCCTCCACAAAAAAGGCCCTACTACTCTATCGCCTAAAATGCCACACCATACATTTACACTGAACTGATTTTGAAAATTGTGTTGCATCACAACATGGTTATTTTCAGTGCTCCAATGGCGATGATTATTTCTGTTGAATACACCATTTTTCCCAAAAGTGCATTTATCTGACCACAACACACGACGATAAAAAATTGAATCTTCCCTTAGTTTATTCATGAAAACCGTGCAGAATTGAACCCTTCGTTGAGGGTCGTTTTCACCGAGAGCATGCACCTTCCGTGGTTTATAAGGAAAGAACTTGTGCTTCTTCAGAATGTACTGAACTGTAGAATGTGATACCTGCATATAGTGAGCAATTTCTCGCGTAGACATATTAGGGTTTTCTTCCACATAGAGCAAGACAATTAATTCTAAATTTTGATCTTGAATTACACGTGCGTTTATTTTCGGTTTTTTGAATGATCCAAAATTTCGTAAATTTCGTACGAGCCTTCCAAACTTATCGGCACTTGGACGCAGTCTGTCAGGAAAACGTTTTCCATAAAGTCGCAAAGCAGCTGCAGAATTTGTTCCGCATTCAAAATATGCTTGAATCGCATCCACACATTCGCCATTATCCATTTCAATAACAAAATTTAGAAATAAATCGTTGAAAATGTTATAATGAATGTGTGACTAACAGATGTCACAGCTCTCTTCGAAAATTTGGAATGCACTTTTATCGTTCAATATGACTGCTTGATTTTTAAATTTTTAAAATAAACACTGTAAATGTTGTTGTTGACCCACCGCTCACTGATAACATTGGTTTGTAATCCTTTATGGGCTATATAGTATTGAATGTAAGTGATTTTAAAAGGTACACACATTTGCTGGTAATAAAATGAAATAGAATATTTAAAATGCATTTAAGAAATCTCTGTGTTCGGAAAAACCAGAATAAATCAAACTAAAAAAAAACCTTCAATTTCTCGATTTTTTTTCATACAAGGATATCGTTGTTTACAGTTTCATATTCAGAAAAAGTAATATATTTGAATAAGGAAAAAGAAAAGTATAGTGCAATTTAAAAAAACACAGTTTGCAGCTGTCTGTCAAAACAAAGTGTAAAAAAAAATTCAAAGCGGATCACGTTACAGTGTTTTTAAAACGATTTAGTTCGACGTATAATTTATTACATTCGGATAAAAAATAAAAAAGTTACAGCACGAAAGGTTTTTCATAATACACCCGGTATATACTTCAAGAGTAATTGCTGCAATAGTTTACCTTCAATTCTTGCATGTATATTCGTTAGATTTTTAATCCAAACTTTAACTAACGCGTCGTTAGTCGTAGTTACATTATGCTTTCTTACAGTTAATTATGGATTGCACGATACAGAAATAACGTCAAAGTTGATCAGTAATTTGTTTTTTAATTATTAATATAAATTTTCTTTCTCACATAGAATAATAAACAAATTTTATATGTAAGAATTACATGAGAGAGTGTTGCTAGTGAATCCTAGAAAACTTCCAAAAAGGTAACAACCAATATTATAGAATAAAAACTTTTAAAGGTACTGCAAAAGAGTAAGGTAGATCAAGAAATTTAGATCGTTTGAGTCCTTTCTCTTTTCATTAAATTCACGTATTTCATCACGTCATCACGCACGTCATTGATCTATAGATCACGATAAATCACCTCGTTAGTAACATATTTTGAAGAATAAGTCATCATTCTTAATGGCTTTTTTGCAACCTTTCAAAAAACTCAATGTTTAGTATTTTTGTACTACCCCACACTGTATCTCAAAGGTCCAAACTGGTTAAAAATGAGTTAATAAACAAACAGCTTGTTCTCGAGTTATAATTTGGGAGTTATTAAGAATAAATTAAAGTTGCTAACGTTTATTTAAGATATACATTCTCCAAGTGAGTCTTCTGCTCAAATAAATGCTTAAATATTTTGCATTTTCAGATTGTGCGTGCATGTTCTGCGTTTAGTGATAAAATTCATATTGTTTGATTTGTTTTCGCTGGTTTCAATGTGCCGTTTCCTAAGCCATTATTACATATATAATGTCTATATTTTTCTAAAGATTTCGACATGCTTTCTTAGGATCAATATATGACGATAAAATAACAGTGTCGTCAGCGAACGTCGAAAGCATTTGGAGTGGAAGGCAAATCATCAGTATAGACAAGATATAACAGCGGTCCGAGAACATTTCTTTGTGGTACGCCAGAGATAATGCGTTTCAAATGTATTATAACGTTTCTGTGTTTTATTTGATAGTATTTGTTGGTTATGTAAGATTTTAGAATTCTAAAATATTCAAGTGGTAGTATTGTTTTTTAATATTATATAACAATCCAGTATGCAATCAAACGCCAGTGCTAGGCCCAAGAACATGACCGAGCAATAACATTTTTCCTCTAGCTTCTGATTCATGAAAATAGCAATCCTATGTACGTGCTCCACTGCTGAATGTTGTTTTCGGAAGTCAAATTGGTGGACGGATACAAGTTGATTTTGGTGGTGAATAGGTCGAGCCATTTCATTAGCCTAATAGGCCAATATGATGACACTTGGTTTTCAGATTTACCAACTTTGGAATCATATCATCATTAGTAGCACCACCTTTCATTGTGAAGGAATGTGGCCAGATCTAAGAACGGCGTTAGAGATGCGAGTTATTAATTAAATTACATTTTGATTAACTAAATTGCCATTGTACTTTAGAGGTATAAAGTGAGAGTGGTCTAAGTATATAGATGACGGTCGAGGTAAAGGTGAGCAACGTTAGTTTGTAATCTGACAATAGATCATAAATTGACTTGCAATGCAGGATGTTGTCAGTAATCCCATTACTTATATAAAATTGAAATACGTCAGGCATTATTTTTCCGTTCAATTGCTCTATAAGAGTAGCTTGTAACAGCTGCCTACCACGTAGGGTTATTATTAAAGCTCTATTGCTGATGTTTGACATAGTCATCTCCAGCAATAAACCTAAGGAATCGAGGAATTCGGTGAATTCGTCTTTCTTAATTACTGGTTTAGATGGACAGTGTATGGATATTTCAGTGATTGTAGTCCAGTCTTCAATTGCTATAGTTGTTTGCAAATGGGTGCATTTTTAGAAAAATATTAATCTTTAATTTTGCTTTTGATAGTTATGCTTGTTCTTCTATTTGCTGTGGTATCAGTTTGATTAATGGTATATAAGTCGTAGCTGACCATTCTGCAACAACTTTTTCCAGAGAAGTAGATTATTAATTCCGTGTTTTGGTCTCAAATCTGGAAATTTAGTTATTGAGGCTTTTTATGCAGCCTGCATCTCCTATAATTTGTTGGATGACTGTTACTGCAGAGTGCGCAGGCTGCAAAAGTTTGTTTTTCTTTTGTGCAATTCCTTATAGAATGATCTTCGCTACATCTAACGCATCGAAGGTTTCTATTGCAGAATTATTTGGAGTGACTTCTTCATTATGACTTCTTCATTATGGCAGTTCACATTTCACACGAAAAATTTCAAATTGAATTATCATATTAAACGAAGACTTTCAGATCTTATTTTCAAAAAAATAAAAAGAAAAATTTGATATGGAAAAATTTCTATTTTTTTTATATAAACACCACGACAAAAAGATAAATTAACGTTTATTTCCATTTGTTTGTATAAGCGCACGTTATTGTGCCAGAATTTTTATTTGCACAGGCCGCTAAGTAATTTATAATACCTTATAGCTATATCTTCTTCTTCTACTTTTGGGTTGGCCGCTAGCCCGTTCAGGCACTTGAGCACAGTGCTCTTTGTACCACCCCCAATAGATATCTCATTTCCACTCTGTTAGTCTTATGTCCTCAATAAAAGCCACTATCCTCCTTAGGGGAAATTTGAGTGTTCTCGTAGTTTCTAATAGATCCCTTCGAAATGTGCCTATCTGAGTCCTTCCAGTTCCTCACAAGTGCATATTACATGAAGGCTATTTTCCTCCTGTTTTTCACATCTTCTACACCAAGGCTCGCTAACCAAGCCTATGCTGTACAGATGCTTCCTTAAAGGACAATATCCGGTTATTAAGTTGGTAATAATTATATATTTTTTTGTTATTACAAATTAAACTGACTGAAAGCCTAGTGTCCAGCTGCCTTAGTGGTGTTTCAGTATGGAGTTAAGCTTCCGTTAGCATATACGTGCACCTGTGTCCCGATTGTATTGCAATCCATCTGTGTACCAGGTGCCGGCACCACAATCGCTCGAGCGACTTTTTGCCTATTCCCTGGTGGGTATTGATATGTTCAGCTTAGCTGTAAAGAGAATCTCAGGTACAATACTGTCTGTCAGCACTTGTAATATTGGCTCTTCCAGTATAGTTCCTGTGGTATCTGTATTACCCCATACAACCTTATTAGGTCACCATACGCTATTTACCTTTAGGCTCAGGATCAGAGCCATGGCCTCCGCTTTCACGAATAGTTCCAACAGAGGGCCATAAGGCGGTTACCAACTTGCTTTTTGTGGATTGACAGTTAACCTCCCCTCAAGGCATCATCTCTCCATGATTCGCAGAGCATTTTGCATGATGCTTGCCACTGTACCCAGGAATTTCCCCTGGGACACAATGACAATGTCGTCGGCAATTTCCTGGTCATTTAATGTCCTGGTGAGATTATTCACTACTAGTCTCCATAGTAGCGATGACAATACTCCTCCTTGAGAACACCTCTTTTGTCCTCATGGATCGTGTTGTTTTGCATTTGGGCATATACTACTCTGCTACGCTGCACGTCGTGTACCAATTTGCATGTAGCGCTTGTATGTTTTAATCTCTTAAGGATCGAATAGAGGTGATATTAAAAGCTCCCTTCTATATCTCCCTCTATCGGCGTTGTATATTTTTGTTTCCAAATAAGTCAGGATTTTCACATTTCAAAAAATTTGGTCTTCTCTTCCACAATTTTTCAATACATTCTTGGGTATCAGTATCAAATATTACAGGTAGCCACGCCTTTTCTCTTCTCTGATAACTACACGTTAAATATTTTTAACAATAATTTTTATGTATCCGTAATTGTTTCACCGAATTCTTCCTAACTGGGATTCATTAACTGTTTCATTTTCATACATATATAACAACATTTTATCATTCTCCCGTTCAAATATGTAGAGAGGTATATACGTAGGCAATTATTTAGTTTTTAAAATAACCCGATCCATAATTATACAACGTTATTAATAATATAATAGATATTATTATTAAATTGTAAACGAATTCAGAAATAAAGTTTTGTTAGCGTATCTCAAGATATTAAATATTGAGTTCAAATAATAGACTTTATTTCGAAACAACTATCCTTTAATTCAAAAAATATTTGTATGATTAAATTTAATTCTTTATTTTTTCAATTACTTTAATTATAATTAAAAAGCTAGTCAACTCCGTACTGATCATTGTAATTTTGTGACTTTCTTTTTATTAGATTTAATTTTTATGTCAAGCACGCTAATCGCACTTCTATAGATTATTCCCCACCAGTTAAGGTGTGTTACAAATGCGAGGTTGCCAATTGATGGAAGCAAAATGATTCGATATGTTTAACAAATATACACAATGTATACTTTTTAATAGTCCTATCGGAATTTTTCTGAACTAATTATACGAATACTATACCACGAAAACCTACTCGGACAGCCAGTCAGGGTTCTAGATACGGAACTGCCGGCATGATAAGTAAATGTACAGATATTTAAATAACATGTGATATATATTTATATAACAGCAACATATATTATGATGATAAATTGCAGATCGTTACAGACTTAGGTTATAATATATACTACTTAGATTTTTATATCACTTCTGTTAATTGAATTTTTTTCCTGTTTAATATTAATCATTTCTTTAATCTCCCTTTTCATTGTGTGTTGTTCTTTATCGATTATCTGTTTGTTCTCAAAATCGAAATCGTGATCGCGTTGTAGTTTGTGTAAATAAAGCAGTTTTGTCGCAATCTCAACATGGTATTTTATAGATGACATGTGTTTCTCGATTTTTTTCTAGTTTGGGTTTTAGTAAGAGAAAAACCCTAACCACAATATATAACATTAAATACTATATACGTATTTCGGCAACTAAGTTGCCATCTTCAGTAGAATAACCTTAAAACTGAAAAAAGGGTGTTATATGTAGCGTTTTTGGCTAAGGTAAACCTTAGAAGATATGCTCTTCACCATATCGCCAATGGGATAACACTGAGTGTTATCCCACTGGCGATTTGGTGAAGAGCATATCTTCTAAGGTTATTCTACTGAAGATGGCAACTTAGTTGCCGAAATACGTATATAGTATTTATTGTTATATATTGTTGTTAGGGTGTTTTTCTTATTTCTGTTTCAGATTACAAGCCACAGTCTCCACCAATTTCGGATTGGGTTTTAGTATTGAAAATAGATGTTTATTAGTATTACTAAGTTTATATGTTGTAGCTATATCATATTTTTTTTAAATATATTTAATTTTTTCTGTTAATTGTGGAACATATGGACGCATGATATATGTTGTTTCATTGCTTAAATTGTTATTGGTGTCTGTAGTGTTGTATATTTGGTGAATTATTTTTTTAATTGTTTGGTCTATAAGTTGTGGTGGATAGTTATTATCTGTTAAGATCGTTTTACTTTTCTCGATGTTATCTTTTCTGTATTGAGTATGTGATAGTTTTACTGCTCTATCAGTCATATTATTTATAATCATTTTATTGAATACTATAGGTGCATTTGAGTGGTAATTCATATATCGAAAAGAAGCTGTGGGTTGATTATACCAATTTATATATATATATAAATATATACGTATTTATATTTTGTATTCCCTTGACAAAGGCATATTGCCGAAACATGTAGGGTTGTTTTAAATATATATACTTGGAAGTAATGAACCAGACCTTTAATCGCCGATTTATTAAGTTTACCTTATCATACCAAGGTCACGAAGATATTATATATATATATATATATATATATATATATATATATATATATATATATATAAACAATTGATAAATTATATTATTGGAGTTTTTCGGCTTTTATATGAAATATTTACAAATATCCGAAAAAGCCGAAAAACTCCAATAATTAATTTATCAATTGTTATATTTAATAAACGGCTAAGAAATTATCTAAACACTTATATATATAAATATACGTATATATAGGTATACAGGGTTTTTCACGCAACCCGTTCATTAGAAGTTTTCTACGCTAACGCCTTAGGATACTTTTGAAAATTTGTGGCACCTGATCTTATATACTTAATGCATTAAAAAAAAAAATATATACACTCATGAACGAACTACTTTCGGTTATACCGGAATTGATATTTTAAATGGAATGTTGTATTTTCTATTGCTTTTTTAGATTCCTTGTATTTGTGTAACTTTATATTAAGGTTTCTTTTGCAAAAAATTAACCGGTTTTGAATTATTTTGATTTTTGTGAAATTTTTTGTTTTTTCAATGTACTTTTTAAAACCTCATATCTCAGGCGTATTTGATCTGAATTACGTCATATTTCTACTAGAGACAGCGAAATGTATAGGATTCCGATTAATGCCTAAAGATTTAAGAAATCTCTTACAGGGTGTTCGAAATTTATTGATTATATTATTTAAGTAATCATTAATTAAAGAATAATCGATTTGTTTAAATGGAACACCCTGTAGATGAGTACGCCATAGTATGCAAACAAACATTTTGCATCGTATAGGTATAGTTGTCCCTATGTCTATCTCTCATAGTTTTAGAGTTATTAATGATTATTTTCTAAATTGAGCATTATCAAGAAAAATTGTAGAGATATTTTGAGTTTATTCTACATTCATGGTGAATCTCTTCAAATTATTGAAAGAACATGTCGACTTTTTAATGAAAGATACCCACATTTATCAGCAATGAATAAAACTAAATTCAAAATTATTAATGATTATTTTCTAATTATTAGTAGAAAACTTTGGAAAAAAAATATAAATAATTTTGGAATTATACTAATTTTCCTCAAACTTCTTGCAAAAAGGTTAGAAAAGAAAATAATTTCAAAACTGAGAAAATATTTTATATCATATGAGATAACAAAAATAACCACACATTAACAAGCAAAAAAGTGAATAAAAACAATATATTAAAGACACATAATGCGTTAATAATGATATTCGAAATGTTCAAAATATTCTGCGATCTAAACAAAGCATGACTATTCTAAGTCTGTTGTAGATGCTTTTCTTACTTGCTCAGCGTTCAAGTTTCGTCTCTTACTTTAGTTATCAGCTATTCTCTGTTTTACACGGAGGACGCATAAACCTCATTTTTTATTTGACTCCCATAAATAAAAATCAAGAAGTGTCAGATCGAGAGATCTAGGTGGTCAGAACCAAGAACCATTACGACCAATCCACTTATTCTCAAAGATATTGGTTAATTCCCGATATACCTCATGTGAAAAATGAGCGGGTGCTCGATCCATTTGAAAACAACATAGGGAATTAAAAAATGGCAGTACTACTTTCCTTAACAATTGTAGATACCTGCCGCTTGTTAATTGCTCATTGCAAATTTCATTTTCAACGTGGATATATATAATTATTGCAAAAACATTAGAGCTGAAAGTGTTTTGAAAATTTGTTTCTCTAATGGCATGTGGATGTTGTTGTGCCCAATGATGACAATTTCTTCTATTAAAAATCTTTAAAATTTTAGATAAAAATTGGGATCTTCTTGTGTTTTAGTTAAAAATAAACTCGCAACATTGCACTCTTGATCTCCTGGACAAAAAGCCTTAACTGATTGGAAAGAATAAGGATGCGTTCTATTTGTGTTTGAAATCCTTTGATGACATGAAATTCCTACATCTGTAAATGCCGCCGGTATAGAACAGGTTGCGCATGAGAATATCCCAATACAACGATTTCATTACCTTCGTCGCCCATAATCGGTTTTGGTACAGTCTTCTTGACTTGACTACCAAAGCGAATGGAATTTGACTCTATCCGCTTGAATTTACTTTTATTAATTGCTGGTAAGTGTGAGTATCTTTCATTAAAAGGTCGACATGTTCTTTCAATAATTTGAAGAGATTCACAATGAATATAGAAAAAAATCTAATATCTCTATTAAAATAAATACGAGTATATTTAATTCGTCTAGGATATTTATTTATGAACAACATAAAACCAGTTACACACGAAATATACTTTGTGACAATTTTAATAGATCAGATTTATTTTTCAAGGCTTACAATAATGATTTTTCTTGATAATGCTCAATTTAGAAAATAATCGTTAATAACTCTAAAACTATGAGAGACAGACATAACGAAACCTATACCTGTACGATGCAAAATGTTTATCTACTTGCTATGGCGCACTCATCTACAACTGTTCCATTAAAAAAAAATCGATTTTTCTTTAATTAAAGATTACTTAAATAATCAATAAATTTTGAACACCCTGTAAGAGATTTCTTAAATTTTTCGACATTAATTATGTGCACTTCTGACAACTAGTTTTGCTTATATTGGAATTTTTAACAAAAATTTTTCAGTTTCAGCATCTGACGTTATAAGACGTAGGCTGAAGATGGGTATCGTGCTTCGCTGTAAAATTACCTTCAACATGGTACCAATAACGTAATCCTTATTTACAGTATTTTCAACGATATTCCACTTTTATGGGATATATCTTGAATACTATTCAATAGTCAGAACATCTAACATACATATAGGTAATACAATATTATTATTATGTGCACGTTTTGATTTCTTAAAATAAATTAAACTCAATTCTAATGGTGCTCGAATATGTTTCTATTTTACTCTATGCACATTCTCAGCCCTCTTTGTATAGACTTGCCTTACATTTTCAGTTATATTGTTCGCGTTATAGTGATCGCGGTGGCCAGTTCATTGGACCTTCTCTCCCAATCCACTTACATGTTACTGTATATATTTTTACATTTTACAACCTTGAAACATATAAAGTGTTAGACCCCAATTGGTATCTAAAGAATAATTCGATGCACAATACCCATCTTCATCCTACGTCTTAAAATGTCAGACGCTGCAACTGTAAAATTTTTGACAAAAATTCCAATATAACCAAAACTAGTTATCGGAAGTGCACATAACCACATATCACTGCAAAGGTAATTTAGGTGGCTATCGAAATAATTTCTAAAAAATATAGTAATACATTTAAACTGAAAATCTCAAGGTGGGAATATGTAACACCCTGTATTTTCGTAAATAATTTTACAATATCCACTGTGATATACTATATAGGTACAGAAAATCTCACTTTCCTATCTTTGTTATTTTTCGCGCCAAACTCCGCCAACACACTAATGGCGCACCCGGTATTTATTATTACAATTTCATATTGCTCATTTGATATATAAGCGCATATTTAAAATTTTATTTTCAAAATACGTAAAGTATTGAATATAGAGAATATGTAAATACAACCAACAGCATACACAGTGCAATTTCAATTTTTTGTACCAACAGCTTCAATATTAACATGTAGTTGTTTTGTTTTCAACATTATTTCGTCTTATGTTTTTAATAATTTCAACATCCATTTGAAATTTCACTATATATGTGCTACTTATTATATTTACGTATTCTATATTGAATACTTTATATATTTCGATAAAAATTTTTGTCAGTCGAAATTAATCAATAACACGTCCACGTATAGGCTCGTGTATACGTGGAGGTCTTGTGAAGTTTTCCACGACTTTAAATTCTCTATTTTATGAAACATAAAAATATAAACATTTTCTATAATTTATATAAATATAAGTTTTATAAACCTATATTTTAATTTAAAAAGCCCAATTGGTTTTTGTTAGGTTTATTCTCATGAATAATTCTTGTTATTATTTCTGTAACTGAAATGGCTTCTAGTATTGTTTTTAAGTATGTATTTATAATAAATTTAACATTTAAAATGTTAGGTATAACTAATCATTTCAACATTAATATCTAAATATCTAATTTAATTTTAAATAGGCATTTCTTATTTTCATTTGCTCAAATTTCATATATAATTATATAGCCTAATTTCACTGGATTACTAAATGTATGGACACAAGATACAAATAAAAAGAAAAATGTAACAACATACATACATATTTGCTGAGAAATTTGAAGAGAAGAATAAAGTATAACTACATATTAAAATATATGATATATAGTGATTAAGAAGAACAAACTCAGATTAAGTAAGAATTACATAAACTTATAAACATATTTCATCAAAATTAAGACTAGAAATAATTCTCTCAATAGAGGACACAATTTTAAAATTTCGAACTTGGGAATAATATAGTTTTATCTTATTAATATCTCTTTGACACCATTATGATAATATGATAAATGAATATCAATTAAGAAAAAAAAATAAATATATATCTATATATATTTAGTGTTAATAAGAATTAGATTTCTTATTTATTTTATTGGCCGTGTCTTAATATTAAAATAATAGACTTTTTTATTGCTTTAGCGACCTTTAATGAATTTCAATTTTCTCTACGACGTTTCGACTCTTTTAATTATTAAGTCTTTTTCAAGTGACTAGAAACAAAAAATTAATACAACGAAAAGTAAAGAGAAAAAGACTTAATAATTAAAAGAGTCGAAACGTCGTAGAGAAAATTGAAATTCATTAAAGGTCGCTAAACCAATTAAAAATGTCTATTATTTTAATATCTATATATATATATATATATATATATATATAGTAAACCTAATCAGTAGGCGATTAAAGGTCTGTATATTACATCAAAATATATGTATTTAAAAAACTCTACATGTTTCGGCTGTGTACGCCTTTATCAAGAGAATACAAAATATGAATGACAGGATATAAATGTCAAGTAATTAAGTTGCTATGGTTTAAATTATTCAAAGATACATTCTAGTAATAATAATAAATCATGCCTTAGTATTCCAAAAAATAGATAACAAGGTGTGAACATATGTGTTGTTCGCTGCTAGCAATTTGTGTCTCTTTCTGGGTATGAACTTGTGTGTTGGTTGCTGCTGGCAGCTTGCGTCTCTCTATGGGTGTGTGGTTTTGTGTGAGAGCGTAAGTGTAGGGTTTTGTATGTCGGTGCGTTCGTGCGTGTGTTTAGTGACCGGTCGCATGAATTTAGAGAGGTCGGATAACCAGCCGTTGCGTAGGGCCGCCAACCCTTTCCCGACATCGTTTATATGATTGTAAATTTCATGGTGTAATTGTTCCATTTGGTTAGCACTACACGCCTTGTGCTAAGTATAAATATAATAACTTCGTGACCTTGGTATGATATGGTATACCTAATCAGTAGGCGATTAAAGGTCTGTATATTACTTCAAAATATATGTATTTAAAAAACTCTACATTTAAAAAACTCTACGCAACGGCTGGTTATCCGACCTCTCTAAATTCATGCGACCGGTCACTAAACACACGCACGAACGCACCGACATACAAAACCCTACACTTACGCTCTCACACAAAACCACACACCCATAGAGAGACGCAAGCTGCCAGCAGCAACCAACACACAAATTCATACCCAGAAGGAGACACAAATTGCTAGCAGCGAACAACACATATGTTCACACCTTGTTATCTATTTTTTGGAATACTAAGGCATGATTTATTATTATTACTAGAATGTATCTTTGAATAATTTAAACCATAGCAACTTAATTACTTGACATTTATATCCTGTCATTCATATTTTGTATTCTCTTGATAAAGGCGTACACAGCCGAAACATGTAGAGTTTTTTAAATACATATATTTTGAAGTAATATACATACCTTTAATCGCCTACTGATTAGGTTTACCATATATATATATATATATATATATATATATATATATATATATATATTGTAATAGCTAATGATGATCTGTTATTAAAGAATATAAAAAAATATGATAAATTATAAAAGTTGGAGTAGAATTTAATTGAATTTATATAAATTGGCCGCCTATAATTTGAAAAATGTAATGTTAGATCAACGCTATATATGTTCTATCATAATAATCCAACTAGCAGTCGTGAGCACAAATGATATAAGCAAAATTTGACTCTTTAGGATCTTCGTCGGTATATATTTATACCTATGTATGGTGTTTAATAATTTAATCAAATATTTAAAACTTTACAACTAAACACTAACAAATTAAAGAGTGAGTTATGAAATATGTGTAAAAAATTTATTGAAATAAATAAGGAATCTGTAACTTTGAACAAATAAATGTGCCTAGCGACAAATAAAATAGTTTTCAAATAGTGCACGTGTGTATAATACAAAGAGGTTATGTTTAGTAATAAAAATATGGTCTAATATTGAATACAGACAGTTAACACAACAATTCAGGTAAGTACCACAATGTTTAAATTATTTATATAGGTTTACAATTATGTGAAAGTCAACGATGTGTATAATAGTAAAAATCTAGAGTTTGATGCTTTTAAATGTTATTTTGAATCAGAATAATATTAACTTATAGGTCTTTGTTGTAGAAAAATTGATTTAGTGAACCTGTTTTCCGTTGAATTCCGCCGTTGTGCAGCCTGAAAGTGATGTGATCGGACGATACAGAGTGCGGGTCTTCCAAACTATAGTGACGGCTTTAGCGGCGTACAAACAGCCTTGGTTCTGCCTCTTGGTCGGTGATTCTATTCAAAAGATGCTTGGCTCGTATCTGGTTAGTTTTCAAGCGATTGTCTTCAGGATTGTTTTTAAAAGTTGTAGCAAGTATTTATGTCGTGATTCAGCAAAAATTTGGAATGATATCACAGGTATTTTAACTTTTTTTAAAATTTACTTTTGAGTAGATATAAATTACGGCCATACGTTATTAAGTTTTTTAGGAACCGACGCCGATAACGATTGTTTATTTTCCAAAGCCTAGTTAATATCGTTAAATAGCCTCGAAATTTTACTTTTATTACATTTGTAAACATGAAGAATATAAAAGAAATATTAATTTTGATATGATAATGAAATTTATAAAATAATCAGAACATGCTTTCCAATATAAGGTTATGTTAAATGCGTGTGCAGTAAATAACATTTTCGCGGGTTAGTTTACTTTTAAACAAGTGGGCGTGTCTAATTAGTATCGATACAAAATTTTAAATGTAGATAAATTAGCTATCTGTAATTTCGCGCTAATGAATTGAATTATGAAATTGAAAATTAAAATATAAAAAGTTAGTTTTCAAATAAAAATAAGTTAATTTGGAATATAGAAAGTTATCGTCATATTAATTTATTTACATTTCGATACTAATTTTACAAATTAAGTCCGCCAATTTAACCCTTCTACTGTGTGTTATTTATTGTTAAATACTGTTTTTCCCATTACAGTTGCTGGAATAAAGGTGCACTTAGCCCCATTACAATATATATATATATATATATATATATATATATATATTTCGTCGAATGTTTTCGCGGTCGTTTGTTGAAGCGTTGTTCTTCGGAATATTTCGCCGCGTTTGGACGATTTCGTCCTGAGAAGGACAACCTTCTTCCTGACGTTTCGGTGATATCACTTTCACCTTTTTCTTGAGGAACTTCTCGTTGCAATGGTAATTTCGAGAGTGCATTGATTTCCTGTGCCGCTTATATTATAGTGGTCCCGTAGTACGCGTAGTGGACGCGTGATTGGCTCCTTGTGATTGTCCATTAGTTGTTCTGTCGCTTTCAGCTATTGGTCGATCGGTTTGTGTTTGGTTCGTATTGGTGTAACTGATCTGTCGAAAGTTATTATCATTACGTTGCTTATGTGTAATCTGCCTATTACATAAGGTTTGTTTCCATGTGTCAGGTAAACGTTGTTCGTCGTCACGTTTTTTCAAAAAATTTTGTCGTTTCTCAATTTCTATAGCCTCTCTTATTATCATGTACGTTAAATTCATAATGCAGGCTATTGGCCTTGTACCGTCGAAGTCGATGGTGTATCCTACTTGCTATATATATATATATATATATAAATATAATAACTTCGTGACCTTGGTATGATATGGTAAACCTAATCAGTAGGCGATTAAAGGTCTGTATATTACTTCAAAATATATGTATTTAAAAAACTCTACATGTTTCGGCTGTATACGCCTTTATCAAGAGAATACAAAATATGAATTCATATTTTGTATTCTCTTGATAAAGGCGTATACAGCCGAAACATGTAGAGTTTTTTAAATACATATATTTTGAAGTAATATACAGACCTTTAATCGCCTACTGATTAGGTTTACCATATATATATATATATATATATATATATATATATATATATATATATATATATATATTAAAAATAATAGACTTTTTATTGGCTTAGCGACCTTTTATTGAATTTTGATGTTTTATTCTACGACGTTTCGACTTTTATTATTATTCAGTCTTTTTCAAGTAACTAGAAACAAGAATTAATACAATGAAAATATGAGAACTGTGTTTGCTTTTGTGAGACTGAATTAACAGTTAAATTAACAATTAAAATTAAAATTAGATTAAAAACTGAATTACCAATTAAATTAACAATTAAAGTTAAAATTAAATTAAAATTAGATTAATGATAAGTAAGGGAAAATTAAAGTGATATCTGTATAAATGAATTGGGAATTTGAATTGAACTACAAATACAGTAAAGAAAACATTGAATGACAATAAACTCACCGTTTTTTTTTGGGTTTCAAAAACACGCATTCTGTGCAACATGTGTTATCGGGGACATCCGAGACCTTTTTTTATTAAGGACCGACACGCACTGGTTCGAATATTGTAAGTGACTGTGTCTTGGTTCAGAGAGGTTTCATTTATGGACTTTCTAAACTCTATTACCCACTCATTAAGCAATAATTAAAATCGAAAATCCCCCCGCACACACAAACAAGCCAAAAAAAAAAAATTTTATCAGTTCCCATTTGTAAATACTTTAACTATATACCCCTAAACACGGTCCTGACCACTTTGCTAATTTCCAAAATAGAACAGAAATTAACCTCTCTGAACCAAGACACAGTCACAATATTCGAACCAGTGCGTGTCGGTCCTTAATAAAAAAAAGTCTCGGATGTCCCCGATAACACATGTTGCACAGAATGCGTGTTTTTGAAACCCAAAAAAAAACGGTGAGTTTATTGTCATTCAATGTTTTCTTTACTGTATTTGTAGTTCAATTCAAATTCCCAATTCATTTATACAGATATAATCACTTTAATTTTCCCTTACTTATCATTAATCTAATTTTAATTTAATTTTAACTTTAATTGCTAATTTAATTGGTAATTCAGTTTTTAATCAAATTTTAATTTTAATTGTTAATTTAACTGTTAATTCAGTCTCACAAAAGCAAACACAGTTCTCATGTTTTCATTGTATTAATTCTTGTTTCTAGTTACTTGAAAAAGACTGAATAATAATAAAAGTCGAAACGTCGTAGAATAAAACATCAAAATTCAATAAAAGGTCGCTAAACCAATAAAAAGTCTATTATTTTTAATATTAAGACACGGCCAATAAAATAAATAAGAAAAATAAAATTCTTATAAACACTATATATATCAAATCCAGAATAATTGCCTGTGCCACTACTACGCTTAAAATTCAACTTTAGAAAAGGCCACCAGATTGAGATTGTGTTACATACCACTGTCCTGAATGGGTCGGACGGGGTTGATATAGTCAGTGTCTAGTTAGGCAACTTAATTAAACGTACGTACAGTTTTATAATATTAAATGTACACATAATTTAAATGAAACAAAACTGTTTTTGATGTTCTATAATGGAAAATAATAACTTTATTTCAAAATCAATATTGGACAATATTTAAAAACAGGCAATCGCAGATATTCCAATTTTCCAATTATATTTGTTTCAATCGGTCCATTTGCTATTCTAATAGAAAATGGCCTGCATTTCTTTTTTCTTAAACATAATAAACCCTCATTTACCAAGTAGTGAAAATATAAAATCGATATAAGAAATATAGATTATGATCAATATATCCACCGTTTTTCATTAAACAAGTATTTATCTTTCGTTTTATCCCATCAAACACCTGTTCTAATATTTGCATTGTGATTTTCTCTATCGCGGCTCTTATGCCATCTCTCAATTCTTCTAATACAAGCAAGTGATGGGGATATACTTTATTTTTTAAACCGAATAGAAAATAATCTAAAGGTGTCAAATCAGACGGCTTGAGATGCCATCTATTCACACCGATTAGTATGTTATCATAAAACTGGCGTATATACTCAACAATCTGTCTTGCTGTATGAGCAATAGCATCATCGTGTTGGAAAAATCTCTTATGAGTTCATTATCATCCAACTGGTCAATAAATTTATCTAAAATTTATCGGTACCAAGCCGCTGTGATGGTTTCGTCAAAGAGAAAATCTACTAATCTTCTGCGTGACATAGCAACCCAAACACAAATCTTTATTGGATGCAATTACGTCTCATGATAAATATGCCATATTCAGCAGACTATATACTGTAATTTTGAGAATTAACATTATTAATAACATCATTAGCCACTTAAATGGAACCAAGTCTCATCCGAGAAGAATGATATATTTAGCAGCTCGTCGTTTCTCAAATGAACATTGAACCAGTTGCAATACTACGCACGTTTGTTGTAATCTAACGGATAAAGTTTTGGCACAGCCGATATTTTATAAGGATGATAATGAAGTTTAGTCTATACAGCTCAATGACAGGAACATAAGATAAACCTAAAATTAGACATGCTACATTAATTTCGATATAAATATTAAAACAAAATAATTATTTAATTGTTTATTACTTTAGACTTTGGTCAAGACTTGCTCGAGTATCCGCAATCACGTCTTTATTCAGAACGCTTTGGCGGCCAGAACTTTTACCTTTGCAGACACCACCACTGCCTTTAAAGCGCTTGACATTTTTCAATACATGTCATGCTAAAACTTTCATAATCCAAGTCAATATCTGAAAATTCAATACATAACTCATTAATCCATAATTTAGTAAAGAATTTCTACTGTGCATCTGCATCGCGTTGTACGTTTCGGAAATATACTTCCACTATGAATTTCTAGAAAGAGATGCTATAACCTAAAAACCACAAGTTTTATGAGCCAAGAAATCTACTTACGTACGATAAACGTTGATTAAAAAATCTAATACGCTTCAAAAAGACTGTTCGTGAAAAATAGACAATGACAAGAAATATAAGAATAAAATTAGAAAGCATAAAACTAAATATGACGCCAATGAACAAAACAATAATAAATATTCCAATTTTTGTATAACGCTAACTTCACTCATATAAATGGAAGTAAATATTGATATATCGTCATGATTTCGCCTTGGGGAAATCAATAAATTAAATTTTTGTCGCAGGGCTATACTCTGGACGTGCAACACATATAAAATACTTTATTTTGACTTGTTTTATTTCAGCAAAATAAAAATAACAACTTTTATCTTATTAGCAACCTTATAAGTCATGTCATTCTATATTATTCTTCTCGTCGCAGCATAGGCAGCAGCGGTACAGCTTCATCCGACAGGGACGTGCGATAAGGGGATTTCGCCTACAGTTCGGCCCTTCCTGACCGAGCATTGTCCCAGGGCTTCCAATAGCCTCTTCTCCATGCCAACCCTCTTCTTCGTCTAGGGGATCGTCTAGGTCTGCACCTTCGTGATGATGTTCGACTTCTTCACTCTTCTCTTGGCTGGGATCTTCATCCTTGTCTTTTACCTCGTCAGTGTTAGCTTGATCCATATATTCGTTTCTATCTTCATCTTCATCAGTTTCGTCTTAGCCGCTGTCTTCATCGATCTACTCGTTCTCTTCGTCCAAATACTCGGTCCATGGTTTCAACTACTCTGGGGGCAACACAGATTGATATGGTTTCTGTCTTACTTGGAATCCTGGACTATCGGACACTACATATCGGTCATTGTCCAGAACTCTCTTAATACGATAGGGTCTAGTAAACTTCTTTTTTCGACATCTTCGCATTGTGTCTGTCACGTGCAACATTTCTAATGGCAACGTGGTCTTCCTCTACATATTCTTTGGAAACCTTTCTTCTTTGGTTATACTTCTCTTCAGCCTATTGTTGAGGTATTGTGGTATTGGTTGTGGCGATACCTCTCTTTTGCTATCTAACGTTTAGCTTCTAATCTTTCGTCGACTGCGTTTTCGATATGAACGTAAGCACCTTTCCTAATCTGGTATCCGAAGAATAATTCAGTAGAGCTGTATCGTGTGGTCTTATGTACAGTCGAATTCATGGAAATTTGAACCTTTTCTAGAGTGTTTTTCCATTCGTCGGGCTCTGTCATTTCCTTCAAAATAGAAGGCATTATGGATCGGTTGTATCTTTCAATTTGACCGTTACTGCGAGGGGTTCTTACAGTAATATGGACGAGCTTTATGCGGCGCTAGTCACAAAATTCTTGGAACTCGTTACTAGTAAACGCTGTTCCCTGGTCTGAGATAATACGTCTCGGATTCCTAAAAATCTTAAACAGCTTCTGGAACACTTTTATTACTTCTGCACTTCCTGTCGATTTCGTTGGTTCTAAAAATAATAATTTTGAAAAAGCATCTATAATACACAAAATATGTCTGTGGCCATCTTTAGTATTTTCTAGGGGGACCAGGCGGTCCACATGTAGTGTGTTCCATGGATATGATCCTTTTTGAATGGTATGAAGGAAGCCCTCGTTCTGACAATTCTTGTAATTGTATTCTAGACACTTTAAACAGTTTGATATGCATTTTCTAACAAACTTGGTCATATTTTTAAAATAGAATCTCTTCCTGATTTCGTGTACTGTCTTGTCAGTACCAAGATGGGATATTTCTTCATGGACTTTTATAACTATTATTTCCTTTCTTATTTGTCGTGGAACCACTAACAATTTTTGATCTTCATATAACTTCATGACAATTCCTTTAATAAGCTCATGTTCCTTAACTTTCTCGCGTTTTTTCTAATCTGGATTTGAATTCTTGTAATTCTGGGTCTCTCTCCTGCATGATTTCTAAGTGTTAAAGTTTTAAATGACATTTACCTCAAACTGACGACTTAAAGCGTCTACATGCTTCATAAGCGAGCCACTTTTAAACTGTAAATCATAATCATATTCTTCTTGACTTAAGCAACCATTTACAAATTTTTGCATTAATCTCTTTCTTCTTCATTGCTTACTTTAGAGCATTGCAATCGGTTACAAGTGTGAATTTCTTGCCTAAAACACACTCTAAAACGTTCCAAAGCTTTTACAATGGCTAACAATTCCAGCTCAAAACCGCTGCATTGGCTTTCAGCATCTGTAGTTTTTTTAGCTATAATAATAAACTGGGTGAAATTTCGAAGTAACGGTGTCTCATTGCAATAGCACAGCTCCATATCCATGGCTGTTGGCATCAGTATGAATCTGAGTCTCCAAATCACGACTGAAAATTTTAAAACAAGTTCTGAAGTTAAAGCTAATTTCAATTGCTCAAAAGACTCTTTTTCTTTAATGCCAAATCGAAATTAGGTATTCTTCAATAGGTTTGTCAAAGGTTTTGCTAATAGTGCTCTTTCCAAATTTTCTAAAAAAACCTGTCAAGCCCAAGAATGATCTGACTGAACGAACAGTCTTTAGCATAGGAAAGTTTCCAACAACATTGATTTTTGCTTTCCCAAGGCAAACACTGCCGCTTAACTTGTTTCTATTTAGCAAAGTACATACTTCATCTAGTACAGCTATGTTCTCATCCTATACTCCTAGTAGCAATTAGGATATCGTCCTTATAAACTTGTATTTTGCGCTGTCGTATAAGATCTTGGAAAATAGTGTATACACGACGTTGAAAAACTAAGAGCGAGTTGGACATCCCAAAAGGCATTTTTAGGTGCTCATATTTTCCGTCTGGAGTGACAAAAGACGTATATTTAATTGATTCTGGGCTTACGTCAACATTGCAAAACCCGTTCTTCAAATCTAAGGCTGTAAAATATTTAGCACCACTCAACTCAATTAGTAAGTCATCTATAATTGGTAGAGGGAAATTCTCCCAAACATTGATTTTATAATTTCTCTATAATCTACGCATAATCTATATTCACCGTTTTTTCCTAGTTAGTAGAATAGGGCTTGAATATTCTGACTTACTTATTCTGATGACACCGTTTTCTAGTAAATCATCTACAATGTTATTCATCACATCTCGCTCATACTCGGCTAGCCTTCGAGGAGAGAATCTTATGAGTTTATCGTCAGTTACTTGGATTTCCATCTGTATATTACTCTCTGGTGGGGTTTCGTTGTCAAAATCTTGTGAATTATTTACAAGTTGGTAAACTTTCTGTTTAACATGCTTTGACATCTGTCCGTTGATATTTAGTTCAATATCGGTGGTGTCTACTTCAATGTTCATAATGACAACTTGTTCGTCTTCGGGTTCACCATCAAAGGCAACTTAGTCTCTGGTAATTGTCCATTTCACACTACCAAGAAATCCTGTCCTAGTATTATGTCTGTGGTTATGCTATCATCAGGCACAGGGTTTGCATTTACCCTAAAATCATGATTATCGATTAATAAATAAAAGGTCAAACAATGAAGTCTTGTTCCTGCTAAGCCAATCAATGCACATGCCTCATTCTTTACAGGTAAATTCAGCGTTTCAACAAATTTTTCTTTCAACAGTGTTTTGCCACTTCCAGTGTCTAGCAATAAGTTTAATTTACAACCATTTACCATAACAATTTTGTGAAATTTTGATTTTACATCTGCATTTATTACCATGCTGCTTCTTTCCGGCATCTTGTTTTATGTATTTTTTGCTCTAGAATTTCTCTTAAGACAAAATCTGGCTACATGTCCTGGCTCATTACATGTGAAACATATTGTTTTTTTCCTCATAGTTGTAGATATCTGGAAATACTTTGTATCTTCTGTAACTTCCTTTTTGAAGTAGCATTTATCAGATTCATGTCCTTTTTTGTTAAATATACTGCATCGTTTTATGTGTTTTCGTTCGGGCTGTGTTTCCATTTCACTTGTTAACAATTTTAATAACTTTAACAGATCTTTCGGGGTGACACATTGAGCTGTTGCTAATCGTGTTCTTATTGTTAAATTGTCTATGACATGTATTAAGTGATATATACATTCGGGGTTTGTCAACTTAACCCTTTTTGCTAGTGCACACTTCTCATGGTAATAGTCTTCGATTCTTCCATTTCTTGTCCATTTTTTGCTTCGAATCTTGTCCATTAACTTTTCAAAGTCTTCATGTGTCTCAAACGTTTCCCTCAAATCGTCTTTAAATTCATTCCATCCTCGTCAACCACTACGACCTTTTCGTTGATGTTTTCCATATTTTTAATAATATAAGTTTCCAATACTTCCTCATAGATTTTCGTTATTCTTCTCTAGTTCCTCGTTTACTCTGAACAATCGTTAACCGCCACAGGAATCAACGATGATTTTCCAATGAAGAATATACTTTTGTCTAGCCCCTGTATTCTTTAACCCACTTCTGAACTGTAGTAGGGCTATACTCTGGGCGTGCAACACATGTAAAACATTTTAACTTGTTTTATTTCAGCAAAATAGAAATAACAACTTTTATCGTATTTACAAACCTTACAAGTCATGTCATTCTATATTATTCCTCTTGTCGCAGCCTAGGTAGTGGCGGCGCAACTTGGTCCGACAGGGACGTGCGATACGGGGAATTTGCCTACATTTTTAATTCAAATAATTACTCTATTTATTCGAACGATAATATTTAATTTTTATTTTCTTAGTTTATAAAATACTTAAATTAAATTTATTTTTCTTTATTTTCTTATGTGTTTATTAATTTACTCTAATCACTGATTGTTCTATTATTTTTAATTATACCTAACACCCATACTTTAATTATTATTGATTACTTACATTCTTGTGTAACCACTAAGTTAATAACTTGTTTCATTTAACACAAGGCATTTGCATTTTTAAATCAAGGCTAACTGACATTTATTTAATCTACCTCTACGTACAGAAATTTTTTTACAACCAATAATAATATAGCAACTTTAGTATTTTGGTATTTATACTTGCATTAATTATTCTTAATTATTATATTATTAATTATTTGTATTTAAATACGTGAGTTGTCAATTTTACTTCGTTCAAAAATTTTCTATTCTGACTAATGTATTATTTTAAATTATTAATTTTTACTAATAATTACTATTACTATTCAAAATATGTTTCCTTTAAATTATACTCTTACTAGAATTGCCCTCAATTTTTTTTCAATATTTTTTGCTTATTTTGAAATTATATTACTACATTTATATATTCCTATTTTTTTTAATTAATGACACATTCATATCCAATCATTTTTACCCGCCAGCTTTATATTTTTATTTAACAAAATTACGTTATACCATCGATTTCCAACTATAATTATTGCGTTATATTATTTCTCTTTCCTTCAGATGTATTTCAATTTAAATTATTATAATTTTGTTGTAATATTTCATTACTTACTCTGAACTTCATGCTAGTATCATACTATATCATTTATTTCTTCATTTATATAGGTACATCTTCTAATACTACGAGTATATTATAACTACAACATATAGGTGAGACCGGAGATTAAAAGAAATCTTTGTACTTAAAGTAGCAAATATTCCACCAACGTTCAAAGGTTTTGTCTTATGCTAAATACTTTGTTTGTCTTTGTGTTAGATGTCGTAATGCTTGTTTTCGATAGGTCTTCTGCAGTTTTTAGATTATGAACTTCTTTTTATAGAAAACATCCCTGGACACGAAAGTAACACTGTATTCTGTGGACAAAAGTATTTTTAAATATATTTTGTTACTCAGCCCCCAGAAATGTATTAAACTATTGGGGGATGCTAAACCATGAAATATTATTATTACTATTAAGTACTCGTATTATTATTATTATTATTATTATATAATTATAATATTGATGGAGTTCACTGGTCAAAGATTTTAGAACAAGATATATGAATAGAAATACTCATTACTTGTACACATATTTTTCATTAAGAAATCATTACATTTAAGAGTTATACATAATCATCAATTTTTAATTTCAGTAATGACAATGATGGCAATATGTTTAGCACAGCATATAGATATAACAAAGTGTGATCAATCATGTAGTTCTGAAATAAATCCTGTAAGTGCTGTTGATGGCAATGGCATGAAGCATCTTTACAGCAACCTCTGCAAATTTCGTTTTCACCAATGCATTGAACCAAATTAACTTTAATTTATTTGGGCAAAAGACAAGAATTGCGAGAAAATTAGTTTTATAATAAGAAATTGCATCTACAAATACCTGTCTTTAATTAAAATGTGAATATTACAAATAAGTAATAAAGCTTTTTTTCTCTTTATTAAATTCCATTAACGAATTTTAAAAATCAAAAGAGGTTCAGTAAATACCTTAACTGCGCCTGAAAATACACGAGAGTTATAACTTTCTCTTTTCCAAGATATATATTTAGCGCTACTTACGTCCTATCATTGTAATCGACGAGATATAGACCGAAACTTGTCATATTTTAAACGCCAATCAAATATCACCAAAATCGAATTCTTCTAATTTCAAAATATAAGAGATACAATAATTCTCCCGTACAACTATGATGGTATTGTCTTAATGTATACCTACTGTACCCCAGCAGACTATGAATGTGCAGTATTACTGTACATTTTCGGAGCATAACATGTGATGCGAAAAAAGTGGCATCACTTTCATCAGAACTTCCAGGATAATCCCCGGATTCTGCAGTATAAGCTGTAACTGATTTGTTAAATCGACATTAATATAGTAATACGATGACTATGACCTAATCACTAGGTTGACCATACACCATGTATATTACACGTCACCACCAAAGCTTTTAAGTAAATTTTGTTACTTTAGTGTTACTGGCAAAAGAATAAGTTTTAGTTATTTTTAAGGAGAGAAAATTATGTTTGTTTTGATTATTTTGATAATAAAATTTGTCTTGTTACACAAACAAAACACATTTTTTCTTCTTCTTCTTCTTATAGAAATGGGTACTGGTACTTTCATCCTCACGGTATGCAATTTTTGTCCTAGTTCCCCCGGGATGAGAGTAATAGTTGAAGTATTTACGAAAAGCCAATATAGCTCGTAAAGTTCCTCTAGTGTGATGCTTAAACCTCGATTAACATATAAATGAAGTTGCTTTCTGAATACAAGATTTACTTTATAACCGTAAAAAATGTTACTTTTGTCTCCATACTTCTCCCTGTGTATATGTATATATATATATACACACACACTTCTCAAATTTATTCTGTTACTCAATTACATTCTGATAGGTGCCTATTTTTTTGTGTTCATATCACTATTTTGTAATTCTAGCTTTTAGGTAAACAAACTTCCATATAGCCGAGATATGTAAAAAAGTGCATGTTAGTTGCTAAAAGGATATTTATCTAACAAAATAATTTGAAACATACATGAGTGGGTAAAAACCACACCAATTTGTATAATACAAAAGTATTTTTAATAATATAAAGTATTATTAGAAATGGGGTGTGAAGAACACAATACAAGTTATATATTTGTGAATGTATCTCCTCTCCAGAGACGCAGATACGTATTTCACCTTTCTACAGGATCGTCGGTACGCCCCTGCTGGAGAAGAGATACATTCAACCAAACATAACTACCTTGCTATCAACCAGAAATTATTAAAACAGAGCGTGAAAGAATATTCATCGCTGTCTACATAATAACTGCCGAACTAAGCAACGTGTTTCTATAGACGATAACAACCATATCTCTAAAAAACTGTATTATCGTGTCTTCACTACTTGTCGGGCGAACCGAATGCGTATATAACAAAATAATTTGAAACATACATGAGGGTAAAAACCACACCAATTTGTATAATACAAAAGTATTTTTAATAATATAAAATATTATTAAAAATGGGGTGTGAAGAACACAATACAAGTTATATATTTGTGAATGCATCTCCTCTCCAGAGACGCAGATACGTATTTCACCTTTCTACAGGATCGTCGGTACGCCCCTGCTTTAATAATATTTTATATTATTAAAAATACTTTGTATTATACAAATTGGTGTGGTTTTTACCCACTCATGTATGTTTCAAATTATTTTGTTATATACGCATTCGGTTCGCCCGACAAGTAGTGAAGACACGATAAGACAGTTTTTTATAGATATGGTTGTTACCGTCTATAGAAACACGTTGCTTAGTTCGGCAGTTATTATGTAGACAGCGCTGAATATTCTTTCACGCTCTGTAATTTCTGGTTGATAGCAAGGTAGTTATGTTTGGTTGAATGTATCTCTTCTCAAGCAGGGGCGTACCGACGACCCTGTAGAAAGGTGAAATACGTATCTGCGTCTCTGGAGAGGAGATACATTCACAAATATATAACTTGTATTGTGTTCTTCACACCCCATTTTTAATAATATTTTATATTATTAAAAATACTTTTGTATTATACAAATTGGTGTGGTTTTTACCCACTCATGTACGTTTCAAATTATTTTGTTATATACGCATTCGGTTCGCCCGACAAGTAGTGAAGACACGATAATACAGTTTTTTATAGATATGGTTGTTACCGTCTATAGAAACACGTTGCTTAGTTCGGCAGTTATTATGTAGACAGCGCTGAATATTCTTTCATGCTCTGTCTTAATAATTTCTGGTTGATAGCAAGGTAGTTATGTTTGGTTGAATGTATCTCTTCTCCAGCAGGGGCGTATCGACGATCCTGTAGAAAGGTGAAATACGTATCTGCGTCTCTGGAGAGGAGATACATTCACAAATATATAACTTGTATTGTGTTCTCCACAACCCATTTTTAATAATATTTTATATTATTAAAAATACTTTTGTATTATACAAATTGGTGTGGTTTTTACCCACTCATGTATGTTTCAAATTATTTGTTAAGTAGTGAAGACACGATAATACAGTTTTTTATAGATATGGTTGTTACCGTCTATAGGAACACGTTGCTTAGTTCGGCAGTTATTATTTAGACAGCGCTGCATATTCTTTCACGCTCTGTCTTAATAATTTGTGGTTGATAGCAAGGTAGTTATGTTTGGTTGAGTGTATCTCTGCTGTATCTGCATTCACAAATATATAACTTGTATTGTGTTCTTCACACCCTATTTTTAATAATATTTTATATTATTAAAAATACTTTTGGATATTTATCTGTTTATAATACCCTTATTGCTTATGAATTCGAATACATTTTCTTCCCCACTACTTGTACACATAATTTTTTCATGTTTCAAGTTTGTACATAATCAACTAATCAATTTTTAATTTCAGTTATGGTAATGCTGACAATATGTATAGCACAGGATATAGATGTAATGAACTGTAACCCATCATGTAACTTAGAAGTAAATCCCGTATGTGCTGTCGATGACCATGGCATAAAGCATCTTTACATGAACCTCTGCGAATTTCATTTTCACCGATGTATTGATCCAAATATAGGTTTAATTTATTTGGGCAAAACACACGACTGCACAGAAAATTAGTTTTATAATACAAAATTGCATATAAAAAACCTATCTTTAAATAAAATGTGAATAATAAAGCTTTTTCCATTTTTTTCCATGCATTCAATTCTACTACCGAATTTTAAACAAGAAAAGATGTGATATTCTTCGTTAAATAACTTAACTATCGCTGATAATAATCAATGTTATAATTTAATAGAGGCAACACTACTGCAGAGATGCCATGTAACAGAACAAGATAACGTGATTTACACCACACGTTAGTTACATATCTATTTTACCACGAGTCTCTCCTTTTCCCGCATTAGAATACTACACTACTCGTATGCAGTTAGCGCAACTTATGTCCTAATCATATTAATCGACGAGATGTCGACCGAAAGTTATAAATCACATTTTAATCAAATACCACGAAAATCAAGATGTTCTTCAATTCCTAGAAATATGAAAGTTATAGTGATTCTCGTGTGCAACTGTAATGGTATTATCTTAATGTATTCTGCACCCCGAGGGCAGACTATGGATGCACACTATTACTGTACATTGTGGAACACAATATGTGATGAGAAAGAGGTAGTAACCCTTCTTCAGAAGTCATCAATTTTCCAGGAGAGTGCCTGTACACTGCAGTGTTAACTGTAGCTGATTTGTTAAATCTATAGGACTAACCGAGCAGCAGTACTTCAGTAAAAGTACAAATTGCTATATAGATAATTATTGCTTGACCTTACTGTGCCCTCGCGAGCAATAGTTCTGCGCCTCCGTACTCAACGTAATACCTGCTTACGATTCATCAACTTACCCCAATAACATGATTGCCCCGGAGATCTTAGGCTGAGATACCAGCTCAGTTAAGAGGCGAGCTAAGGGAGAGTTCTTATAATATAGGCGCCACCATGTTTAAACTCTCGAAACATAGACACTGCCAACATGGAACATAGACATGCGGACCATGGTAACAATGCCGACGGTAACTTGACTAAATCGTAGGTATATACGTGTACAGTTGTTACCATAATAATAAAACAACAAATATAATACTAAATAAGAAATCAATATATCAGTGACCAACTTGATAATTAAAGCAAAATAGGTATATAAACATAATTGGCTGAAAAGTAATAACTGGACATAAGTTAAAGACTCACCCAATATAGTAAGTTGTATAAAAAAACTAAACTAAAATCGTGCACAAATAAAATATGCCTAACAGCAATAATTGAATTATGACGTTAAATTGAGTAATAAGCAAATAATATAACTGAATTTTAGATAACTCGAGATTCTTGTACTAATTACATTCAGTATACTAATTAGTTTTTGAAATATTTTGTCTTATACAATAGACATCATTCCTTTCGAGGAAGTTACTTTTGACTGTCTGTAGGCTTCCGAAGGAAAATAAATGTACAAATCATACCTTAGGATTTCTATCAAATAACGTCCACGTGCTTCATTTAACATCTTACTAGAAAAAGTATCGTGAACAATGGCAAATGTAGCTTCTACTGACACACTTTCAAATTCGAGAAAGAAAAAACAATGGAACGAAACAATATCATAATGAAAGAAACAACGCCTTTACACAAGGACATCGTGTAAAAAAACTCACCAAACAATATAGGGTTAAAATTGCGTTCTCCATAACACCAATTTCGATCAAAATTTTAACTAAAAATGGTCTTTTCAATTTCAAAGGACCATCAGACGTTTAAACTAAATAATATTGACTCCAAAATCTGCATAGCGAAGTAATAAAGTACATTTAGAAAGCCATTAAAAATTACAAAGTATGTCTGCAGTACCACGCGTTAATTGATGAAACTAAAGAGCAAAAGAGAGAGCCAGAAAGTCGCTACCTATATGTGACAAGCTACATAGATCGTACGAAAATTAACCGATAGGAGAAAGCACTGTATAAAAGAATTTAATAATGTAATATAATCTAGAAAATTATTTCGCTACACCAAAATTACGACCATAAAATTAGGAATCTAAGTGACAAAAAAGATTAATAGTTACATACTTAATTAAAAATATATTAATCTAACTGGCAATCCTAAAAAAACCAAGTTGGTAGCCTCTACCAACATAAGAAAACCAAACGATCTGGGCAGCGTAAGGCTGTTTGGACAAGAGTTAGAACGAACCAATGAAGTGAAGTATCTAGGCATAACACTTAATGCGAAACTGAATTGGGGCAGACACCTAGTCCAAGTGGCAAACAGGGCGACGCAGCTCTGCGTCGCTCTTCTGGAGATGCAGAAGAGCTGTTGGCAAGACCTAGGGACTAAAACCAAATGTGGTACACTGGTTGTACACAGCAGTAGTAAGACCAACGATTACCTATGGAGCAGTTGTCTGGTGGAGGAGGACGAAGCGGAAATCGTCGGTGGGGCTCCTCACGACTCTCCAGCGACAGACTCTGTTGGGAATCACGGGAACTATAAACAGAACGGGAACCGCCTCCGTGGAGGCCATCGTGGGTCTCCCTTCGCTGGAACTATTTGTAAAGCAGAGGCAATGGCTGCGATCCTGAGGCTGAAGGCCAATGACGTATAGTGTCCTAATAGGTTATAGGGAGCCATATAGATATCACAGGAACTATTCTGGAAGAGCCGATATTTCAAATGCTGGCGGACAGTATGGCACCTGAGATTATGCTTACAGTTAAGCTGAACATATTTATACCAACCAGGGAACAGGCAAAAAGTCGCTCGAGCGATTGTCGTGCCGCCACCTGGTACACTGATGAATCACAATCTAGTCAGGGAGCAGGTGCATGCACATGCGGAATGTGCCCTAGAAGGAAGATATAGATATGTCTGAAGAAACATACAACGGTTTTCCAGGCCGAATTGTTTGCCTGCGCCGAGGATATTCGGGAAACCGGCTGCGCAAACAAAAAAATCAACATAATGGTTGATAGTCAGGCAGCTATTAAAGCCATTATGAATCCATCTACCAGGTCTAAGCTGGTGAAATACTGTGAACAGGTCCTCAATAAACTGGCGCAAGATAATACTGGGTCGCTGATATGGGTGCCAGGACATAAGGGAATTAAAGGTAATAGATAGCCGACGAACTGGTCAAAGAAGGTACCAATAGGAACTTCATAGGACCAGAACCTGTATGTGCGTAGATACGTATTTCGCTTTTCTACAAGCTCATCGGTACGCCCCTGCTGGAGAAAGGAAAAGGCATTTGTGTTCTTCACACCAGATTTTTAATAATATTTTATATTATTAAAAATACCTTTGTATTATACAAAACTGGTGGGGTTTACCTACTCATGTATGTTTCAATTATTCTAGTCATTTAATCCTTGTAAAACGGTGTCGGTGTTACATTTCTGCATATATATCAATTTAACGTATTTTGAAAATGTGTCACAAATAATTAAGATGTTCTTGTATCCTCTTGTGCTTGGTAATAAGTTGGAAATAAAATCAATGGTAATTAAATCTAACCGATCGTAAAAGACGATGTTTTTGCTGATTTTCTGATTAGTACGATTTTTGTTCTCGTCTAACTCACAAGTTTTACATTTCTTTAGTTCACTTTTGATGTTTCTTCCATCCTGGACACAATAAAAAGCTTCTCGAAATAATAACCAAATTTTCCTGGCTCCTAAATGTAAATAATATTGATGTAGATAGTTGGCAATTTCTTTTGTGTCCTCTTCTGTTGTTACATATACTTCGTTATTACCGATTAATTTGACTAATAAATTGCCGTTCATACTGATTTCTTTGTATGTTCCTTCTTGTTGGATGGTGTTCTTGATGTTTTCAGAAATGGGATTAGACTGGATTTTTAAAAGTTCCACTTGAGAAAATAAACCTATTCTTTTAATGTTATCAGATTATTTATAATAAATTGCTTTTTGTTTTACCCATCTTTTCTACTTAAGACATCTGCTGTGATCATGTCTTTCCCTTTCTTGTATCTAATTTCCATTTCATATTGTTGGATAAGCAATGTCCAACGGTATATGCGATTATTGTTTAATTTGGTATGAATGATGTTGATTAATGCTTTGTGGTCAGTTTTAAGAATAAACTTCTTCCCAATTAAATAATATTTAAGTTTGGTTAACCCAAAAACAATAGCTAACGTTTCCTTTTCTGAGGTGGAATAATAAGTTTATCTCAGTTAGTTTTAATATTTTAACTATGAAATGTATGGGGACTTCTGTATCTTCTTGTAGCTGTACCAATTCAGCTGCAATGGTGTTGTTGGATGCATCGGTTCTCACAATAAATAGTAATTGAAAATTAGAGTGGTGTAGTCTTAAATTGTCTACAAAATTTTCTTTTAATTGAATAAATGCGTTTCCGTGTTCCTCGGTTACGATTCTGTGGCAAGTAATTGTTATAGTTTTGATCTGAATTATCTGAAGGTGTATTGGGTGGAGTGTATCTGTGGTTGTTTGTAGGCGGCGAGTACTGGTTTTCGAGTCTGTTTGGTGGTGGCTTCTGGTAGGTGAATGTAGATGGCATATTGTTCTTGTGATCCATATAATCGTCCAATCTTCTTAAAATTTCAATCAGCTCATCCATATTATTGACTGATTGGAAAATAATAGCGTTGGAGTCTGTGTCGATTAAATTATAGAGTAACTGCCTGGATATCATGTCTTCATTTAAGTTCCCTACGTGCTTACAATAATTATATGTTTTTGAGGCGTAAGCTTCTCTCGTCAACTTGCCAGGTTTGAATTTACCTGTAAGTAGCTTGACTTTGGCATGGTTTTGGATGGATTCTCCCCAATAATTCTGACGAAATAATCTTGCAAATTCTTCAATGGTCCTACATTTGTCTTCAACCATCTGACACCATTCTTGCGCAGAATCTTTTAATGTGGCACGTATTACATTCATCTTTTGTTTAAAATCTGGAACATCTTCTAAATATCGTAAAATACTCTTTAAATACGTGATAGGGCGCGTTTCTGTGATATCCCGATTAAAATGGAAAAGATTTTCTACTTTTATCACTGAATTGTAATATTGACGCGGCGATGTTATAGGATTTATTTCCGGGCATCTTAAATTTTCCATATCTTTCTTTATTATCTGTAATTGTCATCCCAAATCTTTTAATTTTAGCTCCACTTCTTCTTTTCTCTTTTAGCATCCGAATGGCCAACTCGTTTCCCTGGTTCCTACATTGTTGATGATTGGTATGTACTACGTTTGAAACGGTTTTGATTTCTTTTTGAATACCTACTACTTTTTCTTGGATCTTGGCCTTTGTTTCGCTTAACACTTGGTTAGTCTTCTTTTATACTTCTTCTTCCATTTGTTTGATTTTCGCTCGTAATTCTTCTCGTTGCTCGGTCGCATGTACTTGGAATAAATCGTACATTTCCTGTCTATGCATCTCCGTCCTTTCGTTTTGTCTCTGTTCTAACTTTGATATCTCTCCTTGTATATTATTGATGTCCCTTTGTGTTCGGTCTTCATCTCGGTTTGGCTCGCTTTCAAATCTCTTTGCATTTCTGTCTTCATTTCGGTTTGGTTGTTTTTTATTTCTGGCTGGATATCGGACTTCATTTCTGTTTTTGTATTTCTGTTTTCATTTCGTTTAAATTTTCTTTTAAACTATCCTGCCTTTGTTCTATACTTTTCATTAAAGCCATTATCTGTTCCATCATCCTGACTTCAGGTACGGTGCTTGGTTCTTGTGTCTTTCTATCACCTGTATCTTCCCTTCCATCCTGACCATCTCTACTTCTTGTGTGCATCATATTGTTTTATGTGTGTGTATGTGATGTTTACAATAAGTATTACAATAAATGGTAGATGTAGAATAGATATTATTATAATAATAATAAAGATAATATTTGTAGCACAGTTTTTTGTTTTTATATTTTATATTTTTATTTCCTCTTTACCCTGTATATTATACTTTAATAAACAATTAAGTGAATCTTTTTCTAGTGTTATTTTTCTTTCAACGTCTCACACGATCGCGTAGTTTGAGTAATGATATTTCCCTTTGATGAATATTAACAAATACAATGAAATAAAACACACTTAGTTTTTATTTATTTTCAATTACAATACACAAAAAAAAATAATAACAATGCTGTTTTCGCTGCTACCTCAAGTTGACCTCGACTTGACCTGCAATTAATATACAATTTCCTCAACTTTTGCCCTACAGTTGGTGCGCCACAAAAATATTGTAAACGTGGAAAGCTGAAGAGCAAGATTATGTAATTCGATGATAAGGAAAAAAATGTATATTTAAATTATTTTATAAATTTATTGATACAAAAACTCGGCTATGTTGAGACTCTAAACTCTTTAAATATATCTTTAGGCGTGTGAGTAGTCCGTAAGAAGCGGGAGGAAATGAAATACAGATTTATATTATAATTAATTTTCTAGCAATTATCATAAATTTCATTAATCACATCTATGAGATAAAAGTGGGTATTTCTATGTTAAGACAGCTACAAAGTTCACTAGGTTTATTTTTATAATTAACCCCAACAGTAATTACATTTAAGAACGACGTTAAAAATAAAAACAATACTTCCTTAAATATAGAAAAAATAATATTTATTATAGGGAAAATAACAGGAAATATCAGGTATGGATGTAAACATGAAATTATAATTAACTAAAAGGTAGGTGCTACTTATATAAAATAACACTAATGTGATGATTCATCCGACGATGCGTCAGGCCTGGCATCATCTCGAAAGACGTCGATGTATCGGGAAAAATCTTTTCCCGTTAATATAAATAACACTCAAGAGGGATTTATGCCATTCAACGGGTAGTCGCCGCGTCGAGTTGATATTATAATAAATAAACATTGATCTAAATTCTGTATAAATAATATAATAATAATATTGTTATATTATTATTATTATTACTATTGTTATAGTTAGTTGCAGTTTTAAGTTGTTATTTAGTGTATACTGTTTTTATTGTTAATATAGTGTGTGTTTAAATTACCGTTAGTTATATAAAACTAACGGTAATTACGGAACCCGGAAAGCAGACAAATACATATTCGTTTAAATAATATACAGTGCCAAAAGACATTTATTTTAAATATCGTGATGGCGAATAGAGTGAAACTCACTGATTTATAAGTGACTGATTTAAAACGAGAATTAGAGGAGAGGGATGAGGATATCCTCCAACAATGACTTCGATATGTGTTGATCCAAGAAGGCGAAGATCCTGAGAATTATTTCTTCCAAGTCCCAAGTGGGGATGCTGGCGTTGTTAATTAAAATAGAACAAATGCAACAAAAGAATCTAGACAGTGTACAAAATATGGAACAACGACTGATAGGCAATTCGCAAATTTTGGAACAACGACTGATAGACAATTCGCAAATTTTGGAACAACAAATAATAGATTCACAAATTCAAGTGGAAGAGAAGAATCTGGACAGTGTAAAAGCTTTGTAACAACGTCTAATATATTTGTAAACTCAAATGGAACAGATGGAACAAAGGAGCCTGGAAACTTCTAGAATCCTCGAGAAAAATCTAGGAAAGAAATTACTGGAAAATTCTAGAACTTTAGAGAAAAGTCTGGAACAAATGGAACAAACTCTGGGAATAATGGAAAAGAAGAATTCTGAAAATTCGAGAGCTCCTGAGAAAGAAAAATTAGAAGCGTTAAAGGAACAGGTTTTCATAGCTGTAGAGGATCTCGAGAGGGATCAGGTTGAAGCGGTGGATTGCCAGGTGAATGAGCAGATAGAAATATAACCGATGATGACTCATGTGCCACTACTGGTTTTTCTATAGGTGATAGGTCTACTGGTGGTGGTACTGCAGCAGCTGACACCATTACAGTACCAGAGTGTACCTGTCTACCCAGAAGTAGTCTCTTGAGAGTACTACTACTCTCTCTCACACTAAAAATGGGTGTAGAAGCAATTGCAGGCGTCCAAGCAACTGTTTGCGTCTGTGTATTTGTCAGTTGTTGTCGTTTTTGTTCTCGTCGCGTCTGTGTATTTGTCTGTTGTCGTCGTTTTTGTTCTCGTTTTTGTTCTCGTCGTTGTTTTTGTTCTAATTTTCGTTGTTCTCGTCGTCGTTGTTGTTCTCGTTGTCGTTGTTGTTGGTACTGTTCGTAATCGAATTGTCGTTGGTACTGTTCGTAATCGAATTGTCTTTTCATTTCAGCAGTTGCTCTACTCATTTCAGCAGTGCCCAGCGGTGCAATAGTAGCAACTTGAGACAACACCGTCGGAAATTCTGTCTCTGTCATAGTAGGAACAAATACGCTAGCAGTTCTCATTACAGCTGCCCTCGTAATTGTTCCGACTACATTAGCAGGGGCAACGGTAGATAGCGCTCTATCTACCGCCGCCGACAGCATTTCATCATCTATTTCTGGAAGTTCCAGTTGTTCTAGTCCTTGCATAAAACGTCCTTGATTGGAAATATTAATATTGGAAATATTTATGAGGCTTTCAGGGTTAGGGTTGTCAGTATCAGGGGGAAACACCTGTTGCTGTGAAGTTGGTTGAGGCGGGGATGGTGTTTCCTAAAGAATAATAAAAATGAGGGAAGGAATCAAATTAATTCGAATTATTTAAATACTGATACTAAACTTTCAATTTCAAATATTGAATTATAATTTTATTACTTTTCAGGATACATAAAAGAAGTAATTACTTTCCTACTTTTAGAACACAAAAGAAATAAAATATTTTCAAAATTAATGTATTATAAATGTAATACATTAATTTTGAAAATGCTACATTTCAAATTTTATTCAGATATAAGAAATATATAACAGTGAATTATAGATAATTAAATAAACAAATACAAGCAAAAACAAATATAAATATAGTAATAATATTAATAATATGGATGTTTACTTACCATTGTATAACTTGTAATGTCTATCCCAGTACAACTAACTCGTATTTATATGAAAATAGGGGCAATTAATTATGTAAATTAACATTTTAGAAATTTCCATTGACATCAACTTTGACCTATTACATAATACGTACAAATTTACATTATAAATTTGCATATGTTAATCAAAAATTCCGTCGCATTTTTTGCAAAAGGTCAAGTCTCAATTAATTATGTAAATTAACATTTTAGAAATTTCCATTGACGTCATTCTTGACCTATTACATAATACATGTACAAATTTGCATTATAAATTTGCATATGTTAATCAAGGTCAAGTTGATATTTTTAGATGATTTTAGATATTAGGTGTGACCTTGAACATCGGGAAAATTCCCAAATTCTTCAGTTCTTCATCGAAAAGTGGAGGGGGAAATTTTCGAATGTAGGTCACGGGGGGGAGCCCCCTGCCCCAATCCCCACCTCCGCGCGCTCACTCCGCGCTATCGCGCTCCGTGGCGTCGCTACGGTGTGGATTGGTTCGGGGGCTCGCCCAACCCCCCCTGTTCTCTCTCTTTTTCCTTTTTTTTCTTTTTTTCCCCTTTTTTTCCTTTTTCCTTTTTTTCTCTTTTTTTCCTTTCTCTCTTTTTCTCCTTTCCCTTTTTTCCTTTATTTCTAGAAAACCCTCCCACACCCCTCGTCTAAATTTAATACCTAACATTGTATTAACAAAAAAATTTAAACTCAAATATTTATTTATAGCTACATACATAAATACACTATATTAATACACTATATTAATACAAAAACTATAAATCATTCTGTCTACACATATAGCAATTTCTTCTCCTAACAGGTCCATCAACAACATCACCGTCAATTACATAATGACTTACACATGGTCTACATCCAATTAAATCAATATCTTCTCGATAGCTTCTAGGTAATCGACGCCAAACAAATTCTAAACTCAAACATCCTATATTGCTCATTAAATATGTCTTAGGCACATAAAATAAATCATCATCATCCAATCCAGAAAAATTTCCATCAATTTCAAGTCGTCGCAGCACATTACCAACCCTCTCCACAACATAACTCCTCATAGCACTCCACGCATAACCCATTATAACAATAATTAAATATAGCCAACTTTAACTAACAAAAACTTGTACAATCGTTCCACATTAGACAAAGCACAAACAACATAATTACTAACATGAAAACTACAACTTGGCTCTCCTCTTCTAATTTTTTCCGCATATACTAAATCTATTATTCGTCGATCTATAATACGTTTCAAAAAATCCAATTTTTCTCTACCCTTAACAAACACTAAATCAACACCTCTATATGAAAATCTATAATTATATATTTCTTCCCACTTAGATCCAGCATCTTTAACTAAACAACCTTCTCACCCAATCAGTAACCATACACTACACAACCACATTCCATAAACTGTATTTATCATATCTCCCACCACCCATCTTACTCCTCAAACAAACAAAAAATACTAATACTGTCGCTGCACCACCTTATCAAATGGTGAATACTGATACAATTTATTATGTAATATCAAACAATACATAACCGTATCTTTTGGTATATTATCTTTCGCCGTAAATTCAATTCTAATCTCCACACCACTTCTATGTATAGCACCTTCCTGATGTGAACAATCAATACCAATTAATGGACACAATTTAAATTGGCTTAATTTTAACATCGGCTCAGTATATTCATGACCATAATAAACTTGTTGAAATCTAGCATACATATTATATAAAACGGCTACACGATTTTCATCAAAATCCACTCGAACATTTTCATATGGATATTTTTTACCATTTAAATAAGCTGTCACATCAGTTAAATTAATTGCATCAAATCTACTCATATTTTGATCCACTTTCCCTTTCTTCCCAGTCTGAAAACCCAAAATAATGTATCTAGGTGTCTCTAAATGTGGAGCTGTCTTAATAGCCCAACTATGTTTTGTTGTCTCTGGAATTCCCGGATTTTCATGAATTTTCCATCCTCTAAAAAACATTTCCATTATAGCATTTTTCGTTGTTAATTTAGTTAACGCCAAATCCTGACTTAAACCAACTTTAACATGTGGTACCCGCCATACAATAGCATTAATAGTTAACCTAACACCCTCATTAATAGCACCACTTGTATTATAAATTACATCATTATCATCAGCACATCTCTTCAACACAAGCTCCTGAGACATATTTGAAATAACAGACTTAAAATCTTCTGCGAAACCCATTAGCATCTTCAATGGTATACATATACTAAAGTTACGTTTATTATCTAAAACCGGAGCCTTTCCAGTAGAAAATTCCCAACCACAATTTTCCAATTTATTTATATAACTTGGACTATGAGAAAAATATCCTTTCATAGTCGATGTAATACCTACATTTCTTACTTCATCCACCTCCACTCCACTAATCACATATCTAATATTGCTGAACATAAAAGCTGCCGCATTATTAATTAAAAACGCTGTAGCACTAGCCTTACTTTCATCACTAAACAATCGTAACTTCCCCTCAATTAATAATTCTGACTCCGATGGTAAAGTATACTTATCTATTTCTGGTACCACAATTCTAATCTCATCATTATTTTCATATCTTGGTGAACCAAACGGAACATGATTATGATATTCCAACTCCACAATAGAATGATCTATTCGAACCCTTCTTAAAACATCTAAAACTTCCATTTTTAAAATTGTTACTATCACACTTTCACAACAAACTTCTTCTCTAGACAAATATCTTTCTATACTAAAGCATAATCCTCTCTTTATTTCTTAATATCCCAAAATCAACATACCAAAACTCCCTCTCACTTAAATAAATCTACACCAAAACTTTATATCCCATACCTTTCAAAAACCGCCTATTCTCATTTGTTAAACAATTTCGTACCCTCACCCCACCAATAATCCTCCACAACTTATTCACTAATTTCCGTGAAGAATTTCTATTCCTCCTCCACATTTTATTAATACTACTGCTCCTCATTATTCTCCAATTTATAATCTCAATAATTCAAATTAATATGTGAAATATCCAGTATTCACCTTTGATATCTATTACTACACACCCTACTTAATAAACAATTGTACTAATACTATTCTTTAATTATTTAAATATTCACTAATATATACAATCATTTCCCTCAATAAATCATTTACTATTCCTAAAACATAAAACATTTATTTTTAAAACCTAACGTCTCCTAATCCTCAAATATATTGTCATCTCTTCACCTCTTAAATCAATTGGTTGACCTATCTGATCTACAGCCCGAATAATAATATCAGATAATACATTAGTATTTACAGGCATATAAATTTTCTCTTGCGGAACCTCTATAATTTTAAAACCTGGTGGAACATTTGGATAAAAATGATACAAAACATGTGATAATTCACCATTAATGTATGATCCATCTACAATATTACACATAATATCAACAGCACTAATTCTATTTATATCAACTATTTCATCACTATGACTCGGTATCTGTTTTCCAATAACCCTTCTATAAAAACCTAATAAAGAACCAATGGAATTTTCCACTCCAAAATCAATATATACAGACGCCTTCATAAACACTTTCATAGTATTACTATTACCAGTTAATAAGAAAAAATGTTTTGCTCCTTCCGCAATCCGTAAATGCTCATCGACATATTTCTGTAAATCCATTATATCATAAGTACCATCCGGAATAATTATCTCCTTCCAAGCACTTGACTCACTTCTTGAATATTTAAAAACATTATTTTTACTAATAACATTAGGGATAGAATTATAAGTTTGCAAACTTAACATACACATCTCATATTCACCATTTAAATATATAGGTGGATTCAGTACACAACCCACCTAAGATCCCTTCCCTGTCAAAACAAAAGTCAAATTATTCACACTTCCATTACCATCCGCATCCATTTCTAATTTAAATTCAACTTTCCAAAATCGTTGCACTAATATTTAATAAAACAATCGCAACAAACTCCTTCTTATTTAATAAATCCTTTCAAAAACAATAAACACAAATGTCCACAATTTTCACTGTTACTGTCTTGATATCTTTCATAGTTATACTGTAAAACACCACCACCATTCGATAATAAATACTTTTCAACCTCAATCGGAGGTCTTAAATCACCGTAACTATCAAAATAATTTATTACAGCATTATTTTTCTTATATGCTACTCAATGAGTCCCTTCACCAACATCATTATCCAAATTTACTATTCCATTCTCTCTTTTGCGTATAATTTTCGGTAACACATCTTTACTAAAAATACCCCGAAATTTACCAATTCTCCACCTTTGAACATACATCCACAAATCTTTTTCTGTTAAAGGCCTTCGAGGTAAACTGCTTATCAGTTTTTTGAACTAGCACCTTCAGGTAAATAAACACCACAACCAGATTTATACGGCTTTACATATAATCCACTTCCAACAGATACACCACACCCAGACTTATATGGTTTCACATATAAACCACTCCCAGATTTTGATTCCATAGCAATATTATGTCGCTTTGCTTCATCTAATTGATCCCTTTCAGCTTTTGCAGAAGTTACTGCTTTTGCAATTGCTGCGGCACCACTACCTAATGATCCTAAAGCACCCAATGCTGCAAATAATGGGATTAACTGTAAAAATCCACCTTTTTTTGGTATCGCAATTACCCTAGATCGCGGATATTTTATTCTTCTTCCAGATTTTATTAAACTTTGATATGCAACTCTAGCATTCTCTAAAACACCCTTCTTCTTACCAATCCGTCTTATTGCATTCCGTGCTTTCTTCATTGCTTGCAAAAACGAAATAGCACCACCTAATCGATACCCCTGCCTTCTCCTCCTATAACTTCTTCTACTACCCTTCCTGCCACTTTTACTCGTTTCTTTCCGTTGCCTACTCCAACCCATACCTAATTTTGTTTTAGCTTTCATAGCAGCTGAAACCACAGTTGCAGCTAACCTTTCTCCTATACCTGCGTCTCTACTCTTCACTCGTTCCACAGCTTTTTCATACAATTTCTCATCCGCTTCGTGCCTTTTTAACAATTCACTTGATTGAGAATATGATATATCGTGCTCTTTACAAGCCTCATCCAAAATATTCACCCCCTTATCACCTCTTTTCAATCGTTTTTCTAATTTCGTTCCTGGACCACAAAATCTATAACCCGGTATGTGCAATTCTACTGGGAGCTTATTTATCACAGTATTCAACAATCCACCACCTTTCCTTCTGCGTGCCTTATTCAAACTACCACTTCTAAATACCATCACAATCTTATATATTAAACTATCTCAGTCAACATCAACAATCTAAATGACAAAAACCGCATCTGCAATTACAATATATAAATACTTAATCGTCGATTTCACTTAATCCTAAAAACCTTAAAATTTATCTTACAGGATTAATTTCTTACAAATTTAAAAAATAAAGCACATTAAATTTATTTAAATATTATATTTCCTAATCATATATAATTTTTCCTCAAATAATTTACATCATTTTTAATTTTTTGAGGCCAATACATAACTAACTCCTTCATTATACAAACACATTCGGATATTACACCACTATACATTCGATCGATTTCTACATCCACTTCTCCACCACTTTCAGCTACACATCGGACCATATCATTATAAAATACATGATATTTCATATCTTCTAAAACAGCTAATCGACAATCCAATGTTTCCTTCAACCGCCATAACTCCGATAAACTTTCAAACGCTAAATACACATACTCGCCACCTTTTTCTATCTTCACAATTCTACTTACTCCATCAAATGATTCAGGTGATATTCGAATATTCATACCTCTAAAAGTTGGAAATATACCATTATTATAATCAAAATACTGCCTTAACTTTGCAGTCTCCGCCATTACCCACTTCCATTCCCTTGAATTAAAGCATACACATTGTTTTTTTACACCAACAATTTTTAACCTTGGTTCAAAATCTTGGTGTGGTAATAAACCAATACATATCCATTTTGAATGACTTTTATTCAAAAAGAAAATTTTTTCTCCTACTAATGGTAACTCCCAAATTGGTTCTCTAACATATTTTTCAACAAATCTTTCACCACTTGATGTCTCTCGTGCAAAATTATCTGCAGCTACATCTATATGTTCCCAAAATTTATTTGATTCAGACATTTTATTAAAAAATTCTTCAATACCCAAATCTGCCTCAATATCTCCAACCACTTGTAAACCTCTATCAATACTATTATCTTTTACCACTTCACTTTCTTCCACTACCAAAGAACCACTATTATCTGTTTCCAATTCACTTTCTTCCACAATTAAAGAACATAAAGAACTCTGTGGTACCTCATTAAACTTCCGCTTCAACATATTCTCTAATACTAGCATCTATTTAACATAAGCTAACTTTATATACCCTAACATTGTCCCCACCCTAACATTCTTCTTTATTCTTTAAACTTCAAATGACCTTAATCATCCTCAAACAATTCTAAAACCTCCTCATTGACTTTGATCGCCAATAAATATTATTGAAAATAATATAGAAGCTTAGTATACTGAAACCAGCCATTAAAACAAAATGTCCCAACACCTAGAATTGATATTAGAAGCAGTCAAGTTTGTTTATGAAAATTATGGTCATCTATCTGGTATTAAAACAAATCTAATAGAGTATATTCCATTAGATTTATTTAAAACGAAAGTAGCCCCAGAATGGATAGAGGAGTTCTGGCATTTAATTTCACCTGACAAACAAATTGAACTAGAAGAATATCGACCATGTTTTAAACACTATAATACCGGTGAGGAACAAATTGACGGTCCAGCCCCTTCAAAGAGAAATTGCTCAGTTTGTAAAAAGAGTATTACCCAACAATTTAGAAAATTTAGAATACCGAAAAAGAAAAAACTAAAACATTAAATATGATTTAAATAATATATTTTATATACTAAAAATTATCTTCATTTATCAATAAAAATGTTAGATAAACGGCTCTGTGGTTTTTTATTTATATTTAATTATCAATAAAATAAAAGAAAAAAACACTCTGTGGATCCGATTCTAACACCTCCCCAATGACTTTGAAATCAAGGTGACATTGACATTCAAACGACCTACACACGACGTTGACCTTCGAATGACCTAAGCCACCACCATCCGATTCCAACACCTCCTCAATGACCTTGGAGGCAAGGTCACTCATCCTCAGCCGATTCTAACACCTCCTCATTGACCTTGATCGCCAACAATGCATGCGATCAAGGTCAATGAGGAGGTGTTAGAATCGGCTGAGATACTCTACTGTTGCATATTATTCTCTTGAGACAGAGTTCTAGATAATTGTTATATATTTTTTTTTTTGGGAGGACCGCATGGTGTTCGACCCACCATTTTGTGTAATAATATTTGCGATCTTGCATCTCTGTAAATTTACAGTTTTTCATTTTTTACAACTAGCATAATCATTTTTCTAATATAAATTGCTGTAATATTTTTTTTTATATAAATATAATATTAACCTCATATATATAGATTGGATTAAAAGTGAGAGATTTGTGTAAATTTAATTCTTTTTTATTAATCAGTATCGAATTCTGATGTGTTTTTTTTATATCTAAAATTGTTTAAATAAATTAATCACCTTATTAAAAATCAATTTCACCATATAGAGTATTGTTCTAGTTTTTTTTATTATTATTCATACATATAATTTTACATATACTGAGTGTAGCATAATTGTTGTAAGGTACGTCAAAGCTTTGAGGAACTATAGCAAGCGCCAATTAAGTTGGCGCGAGGAGGTGGTGCGCAGAAGCCGTTTTTAAAAACGTCCGCCCCCACTACTCAAGTAATTGTCAGAATACATTTGTCATTGACGTTTGGCGGAACATAATGTCTTTGCTAGGGGTCATAAAGTGATACACGCTCAGAGGTTAGAATTATCTGACATTTGATGTAAAACCAAATACAAATCTCCCCACTACTTCTAATCCTGCGCGAACTTACTCCTCCTCGCGCCAACTTAATTGGCGTTTGCTATACTTATGCAAACTTTAAATCATAATACACGAAGTTTATATTGACTTTTACATTCTCATTACGTATAACTATTTGGTTGAATTAATCTCTGACCTGTTGATACAGGGTGTTTAACTCTCTATTAAATTTATTTGGTGCAATTTATATTTTGTCTTACTTGATTTATTATTTTCTTTAATAAATATTGTTATTGTTATATACCGTTGTTAGTGTTTTATTTCTGTAAGTCCTTGTGAGCAAAAGTGTTAGTTTTAGTAACCAGGTATACGATCACCTTTCTAGTATTCTTAAGCCCTTGTGGCTCAAGGGTGTTTCTACGTTGACATGTGAACTTGCCAGACCTAATGTAGTGGTGCTCAATTAACTATCTATGCGTTGTGATAGCCCACGACGCTTCCGCAATTAATTTCTGAGCTGGCCGGTGAGTTTTTCGGGGGCCTTTGTAGACCAGTGGCGGAATTAGGGCTTTGTCCTAATTTTCACTGTGGTTTTTGTTACCTATTCAGTTTAAGGGCTAACAAGGTATCGAATCCAAAGCATCGATACCTATCGATACTTTACCGATTCCAGTACTCGCTAAGTATCGATGTACCGGGTTAGCGATGTATCGGGTAGCGATGTATCGGTAGCCATGTTTCGGGTAGCCATGTATCGGCTAGCTTACCTTTGTGCATTTATTTAAATGTACATAAAGGATGTAATAACTTTTTAAGTATGAATATATTATATATAAATATATATAGTATATATTTCAAAGGATGTTGAATTTTACATTATGCGTAGCAAATATCCATATTATAACATAAACATAATAACTATAATTATTACAAAAAAAATATCATAATATTGCAAGTTTCATGCCGTAGATATGGTAGAATCGATTAATTAATTTTATATCTCTTGAAACCGATAACTAGAAAACTAGAAAATTACTGAGTATTGGATTGTCTTCTTCCCATGATTTGAATTCTAATAAACATACAAATTAAATTTAATGTTTTATGTCGTGAGATATACAATAAAATAAAATTAAGATAATGGAAAACGTTTTCACTTTTTGCAAATAAATATAATCGCATAATACACTTTAAAAATTATTGAGGATGTTTTAAATTATTATAATCACCACAACTTGTTGTATATTAAATTGAAAAGGAAAAGAAAGTGTACGTACATCAAACTTATCTCGTGAATGTTACAATTATATGAACTACACTAGATTTATAAAGAGATATCTGTATACCGGGTTTTTCTTTTGGCAGTACACATAGGTATAATGCATTGACTGACATTCTTTCATTTCCAATTACACATAGGCATAAATGTATGGTGGCACATAGTAGGCAACCAGTTATACACCAGTAACATTTTCAAACACAAAAATTTCTGTTTTTCGTTCATACTTAAATCTTAAGTTAAATACATTTGATTGAAAAATACATAATTTAAAACAGTTAATTATCCCAACAGGCGTATAACATGTGCGAAGACAATTTTAAATATTTTTAACAAAAAAAGGTAGAAAATATAACAAAAAGTACAAATAGATTTTCCACTTAGTGAAATTGTAGAACGTCCTCACATTACTTCTAATGAATTACCGAACGTAACGCACGCAAGTAATACGATAAAAACAAATAACGCGTCGTGATATCTTACGAATAAGTGGTTAAAATAAAGAAATTTATCTTAAAAAGCAGTAGTGGGAAATTCTTGTAGGTAATAAATATGTTACTATTTCTTTAAGAATCACAATAACATTTGGACTGTACAATTATTTGACAGCATCACTACTGGAATTAAAGATTGAGGAAGGGAAGACACTATGCAACAAACTTTTGGAATCTGTTAAAGCTAGGTTATATTCATATGAAAGAGGATCAGTTACTAGAGTACCAACTGTCGATTTAAAGAGAAAGTTTTCGTAGTACTGAAAATGCTACCGGGGTTACTTCTTTTCTAGATCAAGAAAGGTTTAATATGATGAAGAAAGTAGATCCTGAAAATGAAGAACAAATGCCTGTAATCAAAACAGACATTAGTCCACATCAAAAGTCACTTTCATTATTCGGATTTTTGCAAGAATAAGAGAAAGTAAAATCAATTACTGCCGATGTAATAATAACTATAAGATAATACCTCGAAAGGCCAAATTCAAATCAGGACGTAGATCCTCTTTTATTTTGGAAGGTTAGTTAAAAAAAAACAGAGTAAGTGCATTTTTTATTTGAATTCTCTTTTAGGTAACAGGAATGAATGGAGCTGAAACCCTTAGAACAATATTTTAAGAAATACTTCTGTATTCCAGCAAGTTCAGCAGAAAGTGAAAGAGTGTTTAGTCAGCTAGTTTAATAATAAAACAAAGGTGTGTATAAATGTTGCTTTACCCCAAAGAAAGTAATCATTTGGAGATAAATCAGCTGATCTTGGAGACCATGGGATGGGGCCAAACCTGCCAATCCACCGTCTTTGAAATGTGTTAAAAAATCTCTGGCGGCGTGAGTAGAATGTGCCGGAGCCCCAGCCAAAGTTGATCAAAATTTAGTATCTCAATTGTTGGAATGATGTGGTTTCGTAAGAGATTTAAATATTTTTCTGCAGTGAGGTTACTGTCAATAAAAAATGGGCCAATAAGTCTATCGCTTATTATTCCAATCCAGACATGGACTTTTTGGGGGTACTGTGTTCGGGTTAAGTTTTGGGCATGAGGATTTGTATGGGACCAATACCTAATGGATTAATGGAAAGGAAATTTAGTATTTTTTGTTGGTATTAAGATAAGCAAAAAGACATATAACAATAAGTAAGTGTTGTAGTACTTTTATTTAGAATCAGAAACATCTACAATATTTTATCTTATAACCAAATCACACTTCTCACATGTTCACCATCTTATATGCTTCTTGGTTCTTTTTTGTATATCAACCCTAACATAATAAATATCCCTACATCTAATGTAATGCACCAATTGATTAAGTGGCTACACTCAATACTCCCCTTCAATTTTGCATTACTTTACACGTTTTTAACATTATTCTAAAACGTTTATTACATTCAAACACTGTCTAAAATACTTAAATTTTGTTGAAGTGTAAGTTGAATTTGAAGAAGCTACTGTGTTAGCGAAACAGCTGTCATTATTTTATTAATAAAGTGTAAATCTAAAACATCTTAAGTGTGTTTTATTTATTAGTTAAATTTTGTGTTTGTTAATGGTTTTATAAACATGTCTGCCAACTGCTCATTAGATGCAACAAATTTTAATTTTACTCTATTTTCAATAACACAGTCTTTAACAAAATAATACTTAATATCTATGTGTTTTGAACGCTTAGTTTCTAAGGTTGATGATATCCTTATACAGGACTGGTTATCTTCATATATAACAAGTGGTGCAAGTTCAATATTTAACATTTCAGATATCATTTGTGACAAGAACAAACCCTCAGTTATACATGATGATAAAGCGACATATTCAGCCTCAGTACTAGAAAGTGCTACTATACTCTGTTTCTTAGATTTCCATAAAATAACATTTTCATTTATTTTGATTACGAAGCCCGATATACTCTTGCGATCAATTTCATCATTTCCAAAATCTGAGTCTGCATATGCAAATAAATCAAGAACAGATTGTTCACTTTTAATAAATTCTAAACCAAAATTTCTAGTTTGTGCAAGATATCTCAACTCAATTCTTAAAGAGGTCCAGTGTTCCTAGATGTCATTTTGACGTTACTAGAATGTGTTTTCTTAGTTTAGTTCTCTTTTTGATAGTGGAAATATCGGAAATAGAATTACTTTTGAAAATTAGAAAACACTTTCGGATTCATATGCTGTTCATCAAATTCGATTTTGCATAGGTAGGAATAAAAATTTACTATTAATAATTTCTATATTAAATGGCTATGATAACATAAGCCAGAAGTACCCGACCCGACGAATAGATGGCTGTTGTTATTTGATAAGAGTACCAATGGTCAATGGTCAATGCATTGACCATTCCATTCGGTGGAACGGGATATTCGAACTGGGAGTTTCGAGTGAAACTGATTTTAGAACAAGCAGCTGTGGAAAACGTTATAAATCAGGATCCACCAACAGAACCTATAGAGTTGGAAACATTCAAAAAGAATGACACTAAAGCAAGAAATATAATAGTGCAGTGTCTCGAGGATAATATACTGGAAGTTATAAAAACAAAAACAAGTGCGAAAGAAATTATAACCTCACTAAAAAATACATATCAAAGAACAGGAATTGCAACACAAGTACAGCTTCAAAGGAAATTAAGATCGCTTAAATACATTGAAAGTACCTCGCTCAATATATTCCTTACAGAATTAATTAAGCTTAAACTTACCCCTCTTTGCCGAGTCTAGTCATTACTCATCTCATTACTCATTAGTCATTAGTCATTAGTCATTACACATAGGTATAATGCATTGACTGACTTATTTTCATTTCCAATTACACATAGGCATAAATGTATGGTGGCGTAGGCAACCAGTTATACACCAAAATCTACGTACAAACAATCGCTTAATTCTTAAAAGGATTGCCATAAATAAAAATTTTTTAATGTCACATATTTCTCAATTTTTATTCATTGCAAAAATCTTAAATTAAATAAAATAATAGATAATTTATTTAAATCATGGATACGTATAGCAAGGACGAAAAAGTTTCAATGGTAATGTGGTATCAGAAGAATAACAGTTTAAGGACAGTCAGAGACATGTTTTCCGTTAATTACCCTAACAGGCCTATACCTTATGCAAAGACAATTTTAAATATTTACAATAGATTCAAAAAAGATGGTTATCTTCTAAATTTAAAAAAAAATCAATCATGTGTTAACAGAAGACATGAAGCTGAATATCCTGTGTTATGTAGAAGAAGAGTCTGTAGGATCGCTTTTAGATGTAGTCAGGCATTTTGGAGTATCGTACAGTTCGGTGTACAGAACCCTGAAAGAATTTAAATATAAGCCACACAAGGTATCAAACCATCAGGAGCTTTTCGAGGAAGATAAAGTAAAACGGACTGATTTTTGTGAAAAAATGTTTAATATGTTAAATGAACACGAAGCAATTTTAAATAAAATAATTTTTACTGATGAAGCTACATTTACCATAAATGGTGAAGTCAACTCTCAGAATTTCCAGTTTGTATCCTACATTTATCCATTAAAAAATATTGAGTGTAGCCACTTAATCAATTGGTGCATTACATTAGATGTAGGGATATTTATTATGTTAGGGTTGATATACAAAAAAGAACCAAGATTGACCAAGAAGCATATAAGATGGTGAACATGTGAGAAGTGTGATTTGGTTATAAGATAAAATATTGTAGATGTTTCTGATTCTAAATAAAAGTACTTCAACACTTACTTATTGTTATATGTCTTATTGCTTATCTTAATACCAACAGGTTATGGGCCCAGAAGGCAAAATAGATTTATAATAACAAGGAAATCGCGGAAACGTTTAAAAACGCGGAAATACGTAGTGTACGGAAAAGTAATTGAAGTAGTGACCTTTGCAAGTAAAACATGGCGTTTGGAAATTACCAACAATATAATATAAAGCCATTCGGTGGAACGGGATATTCGAACTGGGAGTTTCGAGTGATACTGATTTTAGAACAAGCAGCTGTGGAAAACGTTATAAATCAGGATCCACCAACAGAACCTATAGAGTTGGAAACATTCAAAAAGAATGACACTAAAGCAAGAAATATAATAGTGCAGTGTCTCGAGGATAATATACTGGAAGTTATAAAAACAAAAACAAGTGCGAAAGAAATTATAACCTCACTAAAAAATACATATCAAAGAACAGGAATTGCAACACAAGTACAGCTTCAAAGGAAATTAAGATCGCTTAAATACATTGAAAGTACCTCGCTCAATATATTCCTTACAGAATTTGAACAGATAGTGTGTGAGTTAACTACTGCCGGTGTAAAATTAGAACAAACAGATTATATCACAGTTACTATCAGCAATGCCTGAATCCTATCAAGGTATTACCATAGCGATAGATGTAATTTTTACACAAGATGAAACTAAGGTCACCCTTGATTTTGTAAAAAGCAAAGTGTTGGCAGAAGAAGCGAGACAAGTTAAAAACAAGCAAGAAAATGAAGTTAATAGTGACGTAGCTTTCACAGGATACAGAAAAGGTAAAGGAAAATATAGAAATTATCAAAGTAAAGGAAATAATTATGGAAACACTACAAGTATAAACAGGGAAAATAATTTTCCAGTTAAATGTCACAATTGTGGAAAAATAGGACACAAGAGAATAAATTGCAGAAATCAACAAAGCATATACAGGGGTCTAAGAACAGAAAATCAAGTGAATATGGCTGATCAAGTAAGTACAAATGAGATAGACAATGATATTCAAAATAAAACCGATTGAAACTGCATACACAACGGAAATGGATACAACTTTACTTCATAGGAAAATGGGTCATTTGTCAAGATATCCCATAAATGGAATTTGTGAAGTTTGTCTAAAAGGAAAACAAACAAGGTTGCCTTTTCATACTTTACCAGCTGAAAAGAAAGCAAAAAGACACTTAGAAGTTGTATCTACTGATGTGTGTGGGCCAATTAATCCAACAACACATGATGGTAAGAACTATTTTGTTACTTTCATAGATCATTTTTCACATTTTTGTGTAGTATACTTAATCACTCAAAAGAGTGAAGTCATTGAAAAATTTATAGAATATATTAATATGGTTCATGGAAAATTTGGAAACAAAATTGAAAGACTGCGATGTGATAATGGTGGAGAATATTCATCCATGGCTTTCAAAGATGTTTGCAAGAAACATGGAATAAAAATTCAGTATACAGTACCCAGAAACCCTGAACAGAATGGAGTTGCTGAACGTTTTAATAGGACATTGATGGAAACTGCACGGTGTTTGATTCGATGTTAGATAAAATGTTCTGGGGAGAAGCTGTGAGAGTTGCAGCTTATCTTATAAACAGAACTGAAACAAGAGCCCTGACAGACAGAAAGACACCTGCAGAAATATGGAATGGTTATAAACCTAATTTGAAACATATTAAATTGTTTGGATGCTCAGCCTACAATTATGTACCTAAAGAAGATAGAAGTTCAAAATTAGATATTCGAAGTAAAAGAATGATTATGATTGGATACACTGAAAACAGATATAGATTGTGGAATCAAAGTGACAAAAAGGTAGTACATGGAAGAAATATAATATTTGATGAAATAGGAGTAAGAAATGCTGTAGTAGTGGAGATGAACAACAAAAATGGAGAAACAGATAATGAGGAGGAAATGGAAAATAACATACAAGAGAATATAGAAATAGAAAATGAAAAAAGAACAAGTTCAAGAATTAGAAAACCACCAAAATATCTTGATGACTATGAAGCAAATTTAATGGCAGCATTATCAGCTGGAAATCTCGTTTCTGAAGTACCACAAACTTATAAAGAAGCAGTTTTGGATAATGGTTGGAAGACAGCAATTCAAGAAGAAATCAATGCTTTGGAAGAAAACAACACCTGGGAATTGGTAAATCCACCAGAACATGTGCAAATAATAGACTCAAGATGGGTGTTTTGTGTAAAAGAAGTGAATGGTGAAATAGTGAAAAAGGCTCGTTTAGTGGCACGTGGTTTTCAGCAGAATAATCTTGATGATAATGTCTTTGCACCTGTTGCAAGAATGGTAACTTTAAGAGCTCTTTTGTCAGTGTATGTTCAATATGATTTATATGTACAACAGCTAGACGTAAAGTCAGCATTCCTTTATGGATGTTTGGAGGAACCTGTTTATATGTATCAGCCAGAAGGATTAATAAAATCAACTAAAAATAAAATTTGTAAGCTAAATAAGGCATTATACGGTCTTAAACAGTCACCAAAATGTTGGTATGAATTGTTGGATCAAAAGTTAGCAGGTTTAGGTTTCCAAAGATCTATTTGGAACTATTTTTATTGGTGTATGTTGATGATTTAATTTTGTTTTCAAAATGTTCAAGGATATTCAATATTATTAAAAATTAATTATGTAAACATTTCAAAATGAAAGAATTTCAGAATGATAGAATTACTTTCTTAGGCTTAGAAATTAAAAAATGTAATAATAAACTATATATAAGTCAAAAGGAATTGATTAAAAAGGTTCTCACTAAGTTTGAAATGCTTGATTGTAAAGAAAGCAACATACCAATGCAACCGAAGTTACAACTAAACAATAATTTTAAGCATGTTGATGAGTCAAACCAGGAAAGATTTCCTTATCGTGAATTGATTGGTTCATTAATGTACATTATGCTGGGATCAAGACCTGATTTGTGCTTTTGTGTAACATATTTTAGCCAGTTTCAGAATTGTTATACAAAGGAACACTGGACCTCTTTAAGAATTGAGTTGAGATATCTTGCACAAACTAGAAATTTTGGTTTAGAATTTATTAAAAGTGAACAATCTGTTCTTGATTTATTTGCATATGCAGACTCAGATTTTGGAAATGATGAAATTGATCGCAAGAGTATATCGGGCTTCGTAATCAAAATAAATGAAAATGTTATTTTATGGAAATCTAAGAAACAGAGTATAGTAGCACTTTCTAGTACTGAGGCTGAATATGTCGCTTTATCATCATGTATAACTGAGGGTTTGTTCTTGTCACAAATGATATCTGAAATGTTAAATATTGAACTTGCACCACTTGTTATATATGAAGATAACCAGTCCTGTATAAGGATATCATCAACCTTAGAAACTAAGCGTTCAAAACACATAGATATTAAGTATTATTTTGTTAAAGACTGTGTTATTGAAAATAGAGTAAAATTAAAATTTGTTGCATCTAATGAGCAGTTGGCAGACATGTTTATAAAACCATTAACAAACACAAAATTTAACTAATAAATAAAACACACTTAAGATGTTTTAGATTTACACTTTATTAATAAAATAATGACAGCTGTTTCGCTAACACAGTAGCTTCTTCAAATTCAACTTACACTTCAACAAAATTTAAGTATTTTAGACAGTGTTTGAATGTAATAAACGTTTTAGAATAATGTTAAAAACGTGTAAAGTAATGCAAAATTGAAGGGGAGTATTGAGTGTAGCCACTTAATCAATTGGTGCATTACATTAGATGTAGGGATATTTATTATGTTAGGGTTGATATACAAAAAAGAACCAAGAAGCATATAAGATGGTGAACATGTGAGAAGTGTGATTTGGTTATAAGATAAAATATTGTAGATGTTTCTGATTCTAAATAAAAGTACTACAACACTTACTTATTGTTATATGTCTTTTTGCTTATCTTAATACCAACAAAAAATACTAAATTTCCTTTCCATTAATCCATTAGGTATTGGTCCCATACAAATCCTCATGCCCAAAACTTAACCCGAACACAGTACCCCCAAAAAGTCCATGTCTGGATTGGAATAATAAGCGATAGACTTATTGGCCCATTTTTTATTGACAGTAACCTCACTGCAGAAAAATATTTAAATCTCTTACGAAACCACATCATTCCAACAATTGAGATACTAAATTTTGATCAACTTTGGCTGGGGCTCCGGCACATTCTACTCACGCCGTCAGAGATTTTTTAACACATTTCAAAGACGGTGGATTGGCAGGTTTGGCCCCATCCCATGGTGTCCAAGATCAGCTGATTTATCTCCAAATGATTACTTTCTTTGGGGTAAAGCAACATTTATACACACCTTTGTTCTATTATTAAACTAGCTGACTAAACACTCTTTCACTTTCTGCTGAACTTGCTGGAATACAGAAGTATTTCTTAAAATATTGTTCTAAGGGTTTCAGCTCCATTCATTCCTGTTACTTAAAAGAGAATTCAAATAAAAAATGCACTTTGTTTTTTTTTAACTAACCTTCCAAAATAAAAGAGGATCTACGTCCTGATTTGAATTTGGCCTTTCGAGGTATTATCTTATAGTTATTATTACATCGGCAGTAATTGATTTTACTTTCTCTTATTCTTGCAAAAATCCGAATAATGAAAGTGACTTTTGATGTGGACTAATGTCTGTTTTGATTACAGGCATTTGTTCTTTATTTTCAGGATCTACTTTCTTCATCATATTAAACCTTTCTTGATCTAGAAAAGAAGTAACCCCGGTAGCATTTTCAGTACTACGAAAACTTTCTCTTTAAATCGACGGTTGGTACTCTAGTAACTGATCCTCTTTCATATGAATATAATCTAGCTTTAACAGATTCCAAAAGTTTGTTGCATAGTGTCTTCCCTTCCTCAATCTTTAATTCCAGTAGTGATGCTGTCAAATAATTGTACAGTCCAAATGTTATTGTGATTCTTAAAGAAATAGTAACATATTTATTACCTACAAGAATTTCCCACTACTGCTTTTTAAGATAAATTTCTTTATTTTAACCACTTATTCGTAAGATATCACGACGCGTTATTTGTTTTTATCGTATTACTTGCGTGCGTTACGTTCGGTAATTCATTAGAAGTAATGTGAGGACGTTCTACAATTTCACTAAGTGGAAAATCTATTTGTACTTTTTGTTATATTTTCTACCTTTTTTTATACACTAATTTTATTATCTTAGATATAGGTATTTCTACCTTAAAGAAATACTATCAATCTTCTTCGAATTTGTTAAAAATATTTAAAATTGTCTTCGCACATGTTATACGCCTGTTGGGATAATTAACTGTTTTAAATTATGTATTTTTCAATCAAATGTATTTAACTTAAGATTTAAGTATGAACGAAAAACAGAAATTTTTGTGTTTGAAAATGTTACTGGTGTATAACTGGTTGCCTACTATATGCCACCATACATTTATGCCTATGTGTAATTGGAAATGAAAGAATGTCAGTCAATGCATTATACCTATGTGTAATGCCAAAAGAAAAACCCGGTATACAGATATCTCTTTATAAATCTAGTGTAGTTCATATAATTGTAACATTCACGAGATAAGTTTGATGTACGTACACTTTCTTTTCCTTTTCAATTTAATATACAACAAGTTGTGGTGATTATAATAATTTAAAACATCCTCAATAATTTTTAAAGTGTTTTATGCGATTATATTTATTTGCAAAAAGTGAAAACGTTTTCCATTATCTTAATTTTATTTTATTGTATATCTCACGACATAAAACATTAAATTTAATTTGTATGTTTATTAGAATTCAAATCATGGGAAGAAGACAATCCAATACTCAGTAATTTTCTAGTTTTCTAGTTATCGGTTTCAAGAGATATAAAATTAATTAATCGATTCTACCATATCTACGGCATGAAACTTGCAATATTATGATATTTTTTTTTGTAATAATTATAGTTATTATGTTTATGTTATAATATGGATATTTGCTACGCATAATGTAAAATTCAACATCCTTTGAAATATATACTATATATATTTATATATAATATATTCATACTTAAAAAGTTATTACATCCTTTATGTACATTTAAATAAATGCACAAAGGTAAGCTAGCCGATACATGGCTACCCGAAACATGGCTACCGATACATCGCTACCCGATACATCGCTAACCCGGTACATCGATACTTAGCGAGTACTGGAATCGGTAAAGTATCGATAGGTATCGATGCTTTGGAATCGATACCTTGTTAGCCCTTAAACTGAATAGGTAACAAAAACCACAGTGGAAATTAGGACAAAGCCCTAATTCCGCCACTGGTCTACAAAGGCCCCCGAAAAACTCACCGGCCAGCTCAGAAATTAATTGCGGAAGCGTCGTGGGCTATTACAACGCATAGATAGTTAATTGAGCACCACTACATTAGGTCTGGCAAGTTCACATGTCAACGTAGAATCACCCTTGAGCCATAAGGGCTTAAGAATACTAGAAAGGTGATCGTATACCTGGTTACTAAAACTAACACTTTTGCTCACAAGGACTTACAGAAATAAAACACTAACAACGGTATATAACAATAACAATATTTATTAAAGAAAATAATAAATCAAGTAAGACAAAATATAAATTGCACCAAATAAATTTAATAGAGAGTTAAACACCCTGTATCAACAGGTCAGAGATTAATTCAACCAAATAGTTATACGTAATGAGAATGTAAAAGTCAATATAAACTTCGTGTATTATGATTTAAAGTTTGCATAAGTATAGCAAACGCCAATTAAGTTGGCGCGAGAAGGAGTAAGTTCGCGCAGGATTAGAAGTAGTGGGGAGATTTGTATTTGGTTTTACATCAAATGTCAGATAATTCTAACCTCTGAGCGTGTATCACTTTATGACCCCTAGCAAAGACATTATGTTCCGCCAAACGTCAATGACAAATGTATTCTGACAGTTACTTGAGTAGTGGGGGCGGACGTTTTTAAAAACGGCTTCTGCGCACCACCTCCTCGCGCCAACTTAATTGGCGCTTGCTATAGTTCCTCAAAGCTTTGACGTACCTTACAACAATTATGCTACACTCAGTATATGTAAAATTATATGTATGAATAATAATAAAAAAAACTAGAACAATACTCTATATGGTGAAATTGATTTCTAATAAGGTGATTAATTTATTTAAACAATTTTAGATATAAAAAAAAACACATCAGAATTCGATACTGATTAATAAAAAAGAATTAAATTTACACAAATCTCTCACTTTTAATCCAATCTATATATATGAGGTTAATATTATATTTATATAAAAAAAAATATTACAGCAATTTATATTAGAAAAATGATTATGCTAGTTGTAAAAAATGAAAAACTGTAAATTTACAGAGATGCAAGATCGCAAATATTATTACACAAAATGGTGGGTCGAACACCATGCGGTCCTCCCAAAAAAAAAATATATATAACAATTATCTAGAACTCTGTCTCAAGAGAATAATATGCAACGGACACTACCTTGCGTCTTAGTTGTCCTTGTCTCCAATTAAGAGATTTTCCCGGGTACCAGTTATCAGATGATCAAGGATGCGTATTTCGGCGGGGATGCTGACAAAGATCGATATATCTCGCAGAAAATATCGCCGCAACTTTCCCTTATTCGATAGAAAAAATAGCTTTTCAGTAGCCTGCACTAGCAGCCCTAAATAAATGAGAAAAGAAAAGAATAAATGGAAGATCCCAAAGTAATATTAAAAAGCAGAGACCAATGCCGTGATAAAATTACAGCCGTCCCCTTATCTAGAAACTCACCTGAAGCAACACGTGATCATGAAAACTTCCAAAACCGAGGAACAATCCCCGAATAAAGACACTACACCAGTGAATTTAATTAACAAAGTCAAGTTTGACCAAATCCTGCACAAGCAGAAAGTAACACTATATAAATTTCAAAAATTGACTTCGAGTTTTCAAACAACTGACTACTTCAGAGCTTGAACAGTAAAGAAAGAGGATCTTCCTAACGAATGTACGACTATTTATTCGGGAAGAAAACTACGTCATAGTAACAAAAACTATTCTGGACGGAATATTTTAAAGAAAGGAAGATAATTACCCAAATACCCTGACAAGGTTAAAAAGTACATGAGGAAGCTAGCAAACAAAAATTCGGTAATTAATTCGCAGCAATAAAGGATAATTAGCCAATTTAAAATTGTACCAACCGTCAAGCGATCTATAATCGGAAGTTAAACTAAGTTGCGCGAAGATGTCGCTCTGAGCAAATGAAAATGAGAACCCAAAATTAAGTTTAAATAACAGATTTACAAAATTCTAATAAAGAATACCACAATGACTTGGGCAGTTTAATTTTAATTGTTTAAGAAGAAACAAAAATCGAAATATCAATTAAAATAAACCAAGCATGACTTCGCCTAAAATTTCCAAAATGTCAAACTGCGCCGAAGTATATAAAAATAATTCGGTTAAAAATAAAAAAAAATAAATAAAATGGATATAGAGACATCCAAAATATTTGAACATACAAAATAATATCAAGATATTAAAGTTTGAAATAGCCTATGATGATCGATAATTAGTAATTAAAGTAAATAAAATTATATTAGACGATAATATTGAATTTAGAATAGCCTATGATGACCTAAAGTTAGCAATAAATGTAATTAACTCCTTAAAAATGCCCAAATTGTATAAGGATAATTTTTCGAGCGTCACAACTCCCCCCTTTCTCAAAAGAAATTTACCTGTAAATTTCTCCAAGAGAAAAAAGAAAATACGGAAAGTGAGAACGCAGGCCAAAGTTGCGACAGCTGAGCGAACAGCAAGGCAAACGTAATGCGGTAATCAATATTGACGGAAATTAACAAAAGGCGAAAGAAATTACTGCAAAATCGCAATTATAACTATTTAATGACGATAAGGTGACCTAACGTCACAAACGCTAACAGCAAAAATCTGACAAAACTACTCAAAACTATACGGCAAAACTAATCATCACCATCTGGCAAAAGTATTCATAACTAACTGACTGGCAAAACAAGCCAAAATAAAACAGGTAACACTATCAGAAGTGAACCAACGAACATAACCCAAAATATATCTCAAATGAAACTATCCAAGAACAGATAGATGCAAATGGTAACACAACAGGCGAAACTGACATAAATGTCAAGTAAAACTATCAACGAACAGATTGAGTGACGGAGGAGACTCGCTAGCACAACACCAACACTATGCCTTTCAGTTGCTCGGCCCAAACACACACAGAGGCCCTTCGACAGTCGGTCGGTACGGGGACTACAAATAACGAAAACTAAAAACAACAAAACAAACAATACTGACCGGTCGTCACCCCAGCAGCGGAATGCGCAACAGCCGAGATCATGCCGAGTGTTCAAGCACCACGAAGAAAACAAGAAAGGGGAAGAAAAAGCTGCATAAAGCACCGAAAAAAGCCCAGACTAGGAGGGGATCATTACTCCTAGCGGCGAAAGAAGACGGAAAGCGGCGCTTTGAACACCAGTCATGAAAATCGCTGCACCACACCCAAAACTAGGGAGCAACTTCCGACAGCTCAAAAGAGACTGACTATTGTGAAGCAGAAGCAGCTCAAAAAAACAGGATTAACTAAAAGAGGTATATCACTAACGTTAAAGGATGCAAATGGATAAGGAAAAATAGGTTAGAAGCTAAAAGGTAGGATATGAGCAACTGAGACATCGTGTACTCACGAGTTCCAACAATCCTTCAATCGATACGTCTTAAGATAGAGAAAACACAAAACTATAATCTGGCCAAACAAAAAAAGAATGAACGGTAATAAAAAAAACGTTTATAGTGCGGAGGCGGCCTAGCCTCTACACTGACGCGGTTGAGGACCTATACGCAGTAAGTAAGCAAACAAACAGAGACACGTCCATGTCCGAAAAAAAAGTACGCGATACGTAGCGAGGGTGTCGGTCTCAGCCCTATATGAAGCTTTAAAGAATGGACGACGGAATTTATTGAGGTCCACCCCGCTTCTACACACAAGCGTGTCGACAAAATAGTGAAAAAGGGATCACATCAACGATGTATCCAAAGTCAAAATAAGGTTATCCTCCAGAATAACACACAATGGTCTAAAAGAAAACCGAACTACAGCATTCGTACAGGAAAGAACATCCAAAATGCTAAATACAGACCTTCAAGTGTTAAAACTCTATGGGATAAAATTCGATAGTCCAAAATGGTAAACAACAGTTCACGACAAAATCGGTAAATAAAGATCGACCGTTAAAACAGTAGGCAAACGTCCTACGACAAACAAAACGGAAGACCAAATGTCAAAATTGAAGAAGGTGTGACAACACCTCTCCATCGGTAAAATAGATCAGAATTTAAATGACCTAAACGACAAATGAAAAACGTCCAGCCCGTATAAGAGTTTACAATAGCCCTCACAAGAGGAAAACCTAAACGGTACGATAAAACTCTTAACGGCAGGAACTCAATAAACTGGTTAGAACTGTGTGTAAGTGTGGACCCAATGGAACACACTATCAACAACTCTAAACCTTAAAAGTCCAAACTCCATAATCTAACATTTAACCAATCTACAAGATTGTTAACAGAGTCAACACGATAACAAAAGTTATCCCAAAATATAAAAGTCAAAATCTTAAATGAAAATGTCAAAATCAAAATATTACACGTCAAAGTCAAGAATCGACAAATGTCACAACAAATCTTTCGCAGTCCAGACCCAACTCGGAATAACAAACTTAACACAAGGTAAGTCCAACAACACCTAGCACGTGCAGCTAGAACCAAAACATTCCAAAAACAAAAGGATCTGCGAAACGGAATTTGTTAATTCAAGACACGTACTTGAACAAAAGTCAAGCGAAAGTAAAGTCCATAAGTAAAGTCAAAATCGGTATTCGGTACGTCAAAATTAAAAGAGCCTTCTACTCCTCGGAATTAAAAACCATGTCTATCGGTTTTTATTTTTTTATTCTACTAGCCTGCCTACAGGCCAAAATGTATTCAAGATGGAAAGAACAGAACTCAACAGGACTCCGTTTAGTCGCCTTTTACGACATGGTGGATTACACTAGACTGGGTATTCGACAAGCCCCCAGACAGGCCAAGATTAGTATCCACAACATTACCATCATAACTCGAAACGATATACCAAAAATAATAATGTGACACAAAACGATAAACTTCCGATACGACAGAATCTCTAAAGCACAAACGAAAATCGAAAGCCGACAACCCACAAAATTATCTCCAAATAGAATTAGCCACGGCGTCTAAATACAGCAATAGCGCAAACTGCGACAAGGCTCAAGTGACTAACCCTAGAGATGTTATATACAGGGAGTACCGGAAAAGTTCAGTCACCTTTTACGACTTGGCGAGACACACCAGTCTGAGTATTCGTCCGGCCCCAAAACAGGCCACAGAGTATTCAAGATACTCGCTAATCGTCATTGGGTTGAGCTTTAAGGTGTTCACTGCTCCAAGAGCCAGGCAGCGGGTCGCCTTCGCAGGTTTTAAGCTCATAAGAGTTTGTCGACAGTCGACGATGGATCATGAAAGGACCAACAAATTTATCAGCAAGTTTGGCAGAATAGTACTTAGAAGCGTCTGACAAAACAAAGTTCTTGCGCCAGACTAGTTGATGTCTCAAGTCATAACGAGATTTAGCTTTTTCGTAGGCTGCTTGAAGTCGAAGCTTTACATCTTGGAATAATCGAGAGAATTGGTAAGATCTAGACATAAGTTCTTCAGGGTCTCTAACACAAATAACATTAGGTGTATCGCCACCTTCAGGTTTCTGAAGTGGGCGTCCTCCGATAGTTGACATTTCTCTACCGAAATTGATGAAATAAGGTGTGAGACCGGTTACGTCATGCTTGGCGGTACGCAGAGCGCAAGCAATTTTGGGTAGAACTAAGTCCCATTCACGATGATTCTCTGACACATAAGAGATCAACACTCGATTAACACGCTCGACAGGGTTCGCCTGAGGGTGATAAAAGGATGTAAAAGCTGACTTGATTTGATAATGAGTTAACAGCTGACGATACTCTTTAGATCTAAATTGAACCCCGTTATCGGAAATGATCGTACGCCAAACAGCAAGATTCTCAAGATGTTTTATAATGTTAGCAGCAGTCGCTTTACGAAGTGCGAAAGTTAGAACAAACTTGCTAAAACAATCTGATACGACCAGGATATAATTAAATCCACGCTTAGATCTCGGCAGAGGACCAATGACATCAATGCTAAGTACTTCCCAAGGTTTATCAATACGAGTGTGACCTCCCATACGACCAGCAGGTTTCCGTTGTTCAGGTTCCGTCCTCAAGCATGTGCGACAGCCATGAATATAACGGATGACATCAGGTGTCATTTTAGGCCAATAATGATTTTGGGCAATTCTAGTCAAAGTTTTAGAAATGCCTAAGTGACCACATGTAGGAGGATCATGACATGCCTTAATTAATTCAGAACGACGTTCTTTGGGAACCACAACTTTCCAGGAGTCACCTTCACTACCAAAGTAGTTACGAGAAGGCCGAATGTAGTTTGCCATTAATAACTTGAAAAGCGGGATATTTATCAGGAGTTTATTTAACAGCACGAATAAGTCTGTTGTACCATTTATCTGATACAGGTTCGGAAGCGTCGATGGACGACAATATTGGCACAGAACGAGAAAGTGCATCGGGAACTACGTTTTCTTTTCCCTTGCGGTGACGACTCCTTTTCGTGTTTTCCGAACAAGTAGGACAATTCCTAACAGTGACGTCAGGTTTGCCACAACGAAAGCAATGTCTTTTACGTTCTGAGGGACATTGCGCAGAACGGTGCCCTTCTTTATTGCAATTCCAACATTTAAAAGACGGAACTCGTCTCTTCGGCGGAGCGCAAGAAGCTGGAGTTTCAGCAATAGATAAACATGCAAGGTCTGGTTCCAGAGATTTACCTCGCACAGGAGGTGGAACGTACGCTTCCACAGAAGCTCTGCACGATTCAAGACGTTTGCATAGCTCTACGAGTTGTGAAATAGAAGTGACTGCTGACAGTCCAAGCTGAGTCTGATAAAATGGAAGCAAGTTCTTAGCAATAATCTTCAGCTGCGCGGATTCAGGTACTGACACGCATAGTCGAGAAAACAAGGACTTCATGATGGACACATATAAACCAATAGATTTTTGAGGCCCTTGAGTACGCCTACGAATCTCGTCAAATAACTTGTCATCATAATCTGGACCCAAAAATTCAGAACGGAGTCACTAGTCAGTTCTTTCCAGTTCGAAAAACAATTCCTATTAGCTCTATACCAAATTAGAGCATGACCCGTCAAAAGATCAATCGCTGAGTTATATAAAATATCGTCAGAGGAATTTCGAGCGATTTTGAGCTCGTCCACACGCTCCAGGAAAGCGTTCACAGACAGGTCTTTCGGAAGACCAGAAAATTTAATGCCCCAATTGGCTACCGGCACAGACTTACAACGAACAAGTACAGGACTTTGGGGAACTGGTGCATCGGACTCATCACTGGATGTTCCGGATGAACTAGCAGAATTCGCGCCACCAGCGATAACAGAAAGCCCCAATATAGCACTCTTGCTTGGAGTGGAAGTCCCCAAATCGACCAAACGAGCCACAAACTGGGCACGTTGTTTTTTCTCTGCAGCGGTGCTGGGAGTGCTGCGATTCGCCCTTTCGAAAGTATGAGCCAAGAAGGAAGCCAGCTTACCAAAAGATGAGGATGAGCGAGAGTTAGAAAAGTCCTTGACCGCTTCAGTCAGGATAGCCAGCTCATCTGCGATAGCAGCAGCGTCCTCGGCAAACGAGAAAGGATGTTCAGGCAAAGAACTGCCAGCATAAAATACAGTAGTATGAGAAACCTCTTGCTCCATTATTAACAAGGAAAGTAAAGCAAGCGCCAATTAAGTTGGTGCGAGGAGGGGGTGCGCAGAAGCCGTTTTTAAAAACGTCCACCCCCACTACTCAAGTAATTGTCGGAATACATTTGTCATTGACGTTTGACGGAACATAATGTCTTTGCTAGGGGATCATAAAGTGATACACGCTCAGAGGTTAGAATTATCTGATATTTGATGTAAAACCAAATACAAATCTCTCCACTACTTCTTATCCTGCGCGAACTTACCCCTCCTCTCGCTAACTTAATTGGCGCTTGCTATATATTGACAGGTAATGATATTTTTTTACGACTAGGTATTTTCTTCTTTATCATTTTTGTATAGTCTCAGTAAATTTACATTTTGTATATCATTTGTAATGGTTTTACTAATATAAGTTTAGTGTATGAATTTGTTTGTCCTATGCTGAACTTTTGAAATACAACCAATGTGTAAAAAATATAGCTGTTTGTATTTTATTTATCGTCCATCTATACATAAAACAGAAGAAATTCGTTATTTATTACTTCTAAATTCTACATATATTTAACACTAATTTTTATTCTTTTTATAGGTATAAAAATAAAATGCAATATTTAATCTAATCAGATTTATTTATCATTTTATTTTTATACTTATAACAAGAAGAATAAAAACTTAGTAAATTCTTACACAAAAAATTCAAAATATAAGGTAGGTCAGTTCCATTTTAGTTCGAGGACATGGATTCGAGATGGCGCTAAACGCTGTTTCAATTATTTATCATGAAGTTATAACGGGTGTTCAGAAACATTCGAAGTCAAAGTAGTCCTTGAAAATATGAAGTCATGTCTGAGATAGATTGATTTTTGACAGACAACAGTTGACATTTAATAATTATTACAAATCAGATACTTAAGTAAAGATATACGATTTTTTGTTCAGAGCCCACTTGACTTCGAATGTTTCAGAACACCCGTCACTATCTACTTGGGGATTTGTCTATGTGTTGGTTGTACCGTGATATCATAAAGTTTCTAGGACGAAGATGGCTTTCTAATATAAATTGTATGTCTGAACTTAAGTTAGGAACTATAACTCTGTTTTGTAAATTATTTTGACAGTGACATTATCTGTCATCCATTAATGTGTTAGAATTGCTGAAAGCAAGTTTGAACGTCGAGTTTGAAACATAGCACATTCGAGTAAATTCAAATATGGTTTACAATATAGTGCAAAAAGCGTACATGATTGAAGCCTATTTTCGGAGTGGAGTGCGAATTGATAGAATTTGGGTGTACAGTCAACGTGCATGTTTGGATGATTTTAGAGAGCACTTTCCAGAGTTAGCTGTAATTCCCAAAGATTTTTATAATTGCCTTTCCAATTGTGTTGGTGTTTCGTGACTGGTTCTGTGGGTCATAAATCACGTACTGGTAGACCAACTGTTCGTTCGGAACAAGTTATAAATGATGTTAACGTATGGTCAATGAACCCACAAAACCTTTGAAACGCCTTTCTCAAGAGATTGGACTTTCTTATGGAACATGTCAGAAAATTGTAAAAAAATACTTACACATGCATCCGTATAAGATGCAATCACATCAGGCTATTTTGCCGGTAGACTACCCTAGACGTCGTGCGTACTGCCAGTGGTTTGCAAGTAACTTAATAGAAGATGATGACCTGCTAAATTTGTCATTTTTCTCTGATGAAGCATGGTTTCATCTTTCGGGGTATGTCAATTCCCAAAATACTCGAATGTGGAGTAGTGAAAATCCTCATATTTTTATTGAATCGTTTCTCCATAATGCGAAACTTGGTGTTTGGCTAGCAGTTTCTCGCCGCAGAGTTGTTGGCCCTATTTTTTTAAATTTCACAATTAATGCTGAGAGGTATAGAAACATTCTGAATGAATTTATTGAACAGTTGCATGATGATGAATTGCAATATGGATACTTTCAACAAGATGGTGCAACGGCACACACAACACGAGAAAATATTGCTTTTCTTCGTGAGTTTTTTGACGATCGGATCATAAGTTTACATACGGAAGTTGAGTTTCCACCACGATCACCTTGTTTGACAATTATGGACTTTTTCGTGTTTCCTCACCTAAAGAATAGAATATTTAAAACTCCTGTTGCTAATTTGCAAGATATGCAACAAAGAATTATTGACGAATGTGCATTAATAACGCCCGCAATTCTGCAAAATGCCTTTAACAGCATGAAAAGGCGTGTCACATTGGGAATTGAAAATAACGGACAACAATTTCAACATTTGCTTTAATTTTGCCTTTTTTTATTAATAAAGTTTTGAATACAAGCTGAGCTTGTTGTTTTATTGTATCTTTATTAAATCAAATGACATATTTATTGATGTCACGATGACACTATCAAAATAATTTGTATTGTATTGTATCTTTATTAAATCAAATGACATATTTATTGATGTCACGATGACACTATCAAAATAATTTTCAAAAATTAAGGTTAAGTTACCAGTATGATAATATGGATAAAGTTCAGACATATATTTTCTATTTCAATGCCATCTTGGACCCAGAAACTTTATGATATCGCGGTATCTATGCCTATAGTAGAGACGCGTAAGTCCAATTATACGTCATAATAGATTCATGACGACACGTTCTGTACATGTTGCCGGCAAGAAGTCAATATAAAATAACCAACAAATAAAATTATTAAAACTTTTTTAATATTTAAAATTATATACTGATATGTTATGCTGTCATATAATTTTTATTTATTATAAGGCTAACATTGTCAAAGCAAGTTCTAAATGTTTCATAAGGTAACTATAAAAAATTTAAATACCTCAATACTACGATATTCACAGATAAAGATAGAAAAAGTACAAAGTTAATAGTGGAAATTAAGCAACGTTAAAGAAAATAATTTATTGATGGTATACATTTGCATTTATTTAAATAAATACTAAATAGTAAAATGTCAAAATTTACTGCATTACTTCAGTGATAAGATTTCATGCTTGTAAGCAACATTTCAAACCTCCAAGTCACGTTCGTCACTGTTACTTCATTTATATTTATTATCAATTCTGCTTCATCTCTTACTTTTTTTTGTAAGTAGTTGGTCTATTTTGATGCATTTGGCTATGCCACTGACGGTGAATAAACCAATATTTAAAACAATAGCAACCCTCTCTAATAGTAAAAACTTGTATTATACCGTACATGGTAAATAATGTAGTCGTTTACCTCATGAACAGCAGTTTTTGGAACTTAGTTTTTCACATTCGTGTTCTTTCTCAAAAAGGTCAATAATGAAGCAATTACATAATTGCTTCGACTGTTTGCAGACACCTTTCGGCATTATATCCAAATGACGCAACGAGATAATAATCACCAGGCGCGGCTCCTGATGACATACTGTAGGGGCACGTAAAATTATGCGAGTGCCTCGTGTGTTTACTAAAAAACGTTACAGTTAGTACACAAGAATACACGAAGCACTCGCATTATTGTACGTGCCCCAACAGTACGTCATCACGAGCCGCGCTTGATAAACACAATGTAGTTTCAAAATGAACTGTTTTTAAACAATCAAAATAAACGGGGAAAATGTACACAAAATTAGACTTATTTGACAGATATGTTATCTGTCAACACCGCAAGTAACTATTACCTTTTTATATACAAATATATACAGAAACAATTAGTGTTCAAACGGAAATTATGTGTTTATTTGCTATGAATGTCTGTATTATAATTAATTTATAACATTTTGTATTTAAATTAGTGAAATAAAAACTTTCAAATATAGTTTAACAAACTAATTTTTTTAGTTTTTCTAATACAGTTATGACAACATGTAAACGTCAGGAATGACGCACAATTGGACTTAACGCGTCTCTACTATACATCCATGCATTTAGAAAATTAATAAAGGAAAAACCTACCTGTGTCTGAAACATCAGATACAATTGCAGTAGTAATCTTATTTGGCGTTTTCAATGAGGACGTTTTAAATGTATTCAAAATATTATTTTTTATCCAAAGGGGATCAACTTAATACACTTATAGTTCGTAATGGGGGTTGTTAAGAAGCCAATTAATTTAAATCACTCCAATTTTTGAAAAGAAGTATGTTAATGAAAATATTTAATATCTCTATTTCTTTTGGAATGGATGACCTAATATGATTGTGTGATCTCTGACATTCCTTTTCATTATCATAATATATTGGTTTTATATACTTTTACATTTAAGTTAACATAAATTTATATACAATTTAGATATGAATTAATTGTTGGTTTAATGGTATATATAGAAAATGTATTGGAATTTTCTGTTTTATTTCTGTGAAATAAGTAAATAAATTAGACTTTCTCTAAACGGAAATATTGGCTTCTGCAAAAAATGTCATAGGAAAATCGTTAAGACGCTACTCAAGATTGAAAAAATTTGAACCGTGAGGGTAGCTACAAACTTAAAAGTTAATATGAGCGCCCGTCGCAGTCGATAAGTACAAAAGTTGCACACCTATGAAGCTCCAACATATATATATTAAAAATCGACAATGAAGCCAATTAGTGTGATAGCAGCGAATGATGCCAATACGAATAGAAAAATGTAGATTCTTACATAAATTATGTGGTAAAACCCAGAGGATTGCAATATTGGTGATACTAACTATGAAAACACAGAAATTCAAGTCTTTAAAACGTCTTATGTAAATGATTACAGAACAAAAAGATAAAATTTTACTGTCTAGCTTCGTACATTTTTTATTTTATGAATTGAACTTTCAGATGGAAGCTGTTTGAACAATTGAAACAATTTGAGATTACTCTTTTCAAAATTTATCCTTATTTAAGATAAATTCGTTTTTTGAAAGGGATTTGAGATAAAAATCCCGGTGGGACATAAAAAAACATTTGCAGAGAAAGACAGCACATTTAATACAACAGATAGAACAGAAACAAAGTATATAACTATATGTGCTTTATATAAAGTATTGAGTATTATATATATATACATATATATATATATATATATATATATATATACATACATATATATATATATATATATATATATATATATATATATATATATATATATATATATATGTGTGTGTGTGTGTGTGTTGCCGGATAGGTGTCCCAATAGGAAAAACATTTTTATTGTAGATTTATGAAAAAAAAACATTCTTTATTAAAGTTTTTGCTTGATCGAAAATACACAAATAACACTAGACTTTTAAAATAAATTTCATAGTAATGCGTAAAATAGTTGTTTTCTGCAAATTTTTGAGAAACATTTTTCTTAGTCCTTAGTTGTGCTAATATCTAGTTGCATTGAACGTAATGCATTTCACTTGTTAGGCATGTGCTAGGTGAACTACTGTCATGCAGTATTTAATTGTCAAAATACTTACACAAAAAGTTTATGCGGTACAATGTTATGGTACAGGCAAAGCACCAGCAAGATAGGCAATTGAAAAATTTCACAATAAGTATCCTGAGGTTATTCACTATAAAACCCCTCTCAGACTGGTGAGATGATTCGAAAAAACGGGAACAGAAATTCCTATAAAGAAATCGAAAAAGAACTATGATAATGAAGATGAAGGTACTCTTTTAGCTTTGGATTCGGTTAGACAAAATCCTAGACAATATCTAAGAAAACGAGCGGCCAATCTACATATGAACGCATCATTTCTCTGTCGTGTTTAGCAAACAAGATAAAGGCGTATAAAACACATTTCCGGCGAACCTGGCGATGATGCTAAGCGGTTAGACTTTTGTCTAGGAGTAAGCTACGAAATTGCAAGTGATCAAAATTTTCATAAAAACATTGTATTCTCTGATGAATGCATATTTAGTACAAATGGACATGTGTCGTCTCAAAATTCTCGGTATTGGAATGACAAATCCAAATTTTATTATTAACCGTAATTGGCAATATTATAAAAAAAAAGTAAATATGTGGTGTGCGGTACTATACAACAGAATTATTGACCGTATTTTTTTTTAACTACTGTCAATCAACGTACTTATTTGAATATGCTAAATAACTTATTTTTAGAAGAACTTGAAGCACTTCCACTTAATATGTACAGACAATAATATTTTCAACATAATTTAAACATTACATGAAATTAAAAGGATTATGCTTAAAAAATTATTAATAGGAACTTATTGTACTTATTTGCGTATTAACCAAAAACTTTAATAAAGAATGATCTTTTTCATAAATCCATAATAAAAAAAATTTTCCTTTTTGTGAAAGCGTTTTGAGAATTAAATAAACCCCTAAATAAACACCTAACACATGCCTTATACGATGTAAAATTCATTACGTTCAATGCAACTAGATATTAGCACAACTAAGGACTTACTCAAAAATTTGCAGAAAACAACTATTTTACGTATTACTATGAAATTTATTTTAAAAGTCTAGTGTTATTTGTGTATCTTCAATCTAGCAAAAACTTTAATAAAGAATGTTTTTTTTTTCATAAATCTACAATAAAAATGTTTTTCCTATTGGGACACCTATCTGACAAGACAATGTAAATATATATATATATATATATATATATATATATATATATATATATATAATATACCGTCTGTTCGTTCTCAAAGTCGAACATAGAATCTTTATCATGCGCTCACGTTACCTAGCGCCACCAGCAAAATAGCTGATCTATTAATTAAATAATTTAAATTTTAAAGCAGTACGTCAAGTTTAACATTTCATTCATTCAAATTTGTTTATTTGTAAAAGTACCAATTTGAACTTTATTCTCGGAACAATGAGTAATCATACAAACGAAGAAAGAGTTTTTATGGTGAAAACATATTATAGTGGTTGTAGTTTGCGACGAGTTCGCGATCTATTTGCCGTTAATTTTGATAATAGACCTATACCATCTGTAAGCACTATTAAAAAATATTTGCAAAAGTAGCATTGGGATGTAGAGGTGGTGAGTAGTCATTATCTGTACTGAAAGAATAAAATATTCTAAATAACAATCATATCACAGGAAATAGACAAATAGTTGACGTTACAGAAGAAAGTGTTTTGGCGATCGTAAATGCGACTCCAACGTAATGTTTAAGGCAAATTGTTTTTGAAATTGGTTTATCTAAGCCACGGGTATGGATGCTATTAAAAAAATACAAATATCACCCCTATAAACCAGTATGTCATCAAGAAATTTTTGGAATTGATGGAGAATGGAGTGCGTTTTGTTACGAAATGCAAGAGCGCGCAAATAATAATCCTCACTTTCTGTCATCGATATGCTTCACTGACGAGTGTATTTTCTCCCTAAATAATGAACCCAATGTTCAGAATACAAGATATTAGGCTAAAGAAAATTCCAGAATTAATATATCGACCAGAACTCCTCAGTATCCTCAAAAAATTAATATCTGGGCCGGAATTTTTAATAATAATATTATTGAACCATTTGGAATTGTAGTAAATTTAAATACAGGGACATATTTAGAACTTTTAATAATGAAAGTAGGAACTGCATTGGAAGAAGTGGCAAGAGAAAATCAAGAGATCTGGTTTCAACAGGATGGCTGTCCCGCGCATTTTAGGTTAGAAGTTAGAAACCTCTTAAATAATTCATTTCCATATCACTGGATTGGTGGAGGTGGTCCTATAAATTGGCCAGCAAGATCACCTGATTTGGCACAATGCGATTTTTTCCTATGGGGACATCTCAAGACCAAAATCTACAAACAACGTCACCCAGATATTAATTTTTTTGAAAGAAGCAATAGTTGCTGAATGCGCGTTAATTACTGACAGACAATTGGCAAACGTAATATGTCGTTTTTATAACAAACTAGGGTATTGCTCAGCAGAAAACGGGGGGTTATTTGAGTATTTACTATAATTAATTTTTATTGCTTTCGTTTTTCGTAAATATTACTTCATTATTTAGTACTTATTTATTGTTTTAGCATAGAAAAAATAATAATTGAATATACTGTTAACTGGCTATGTTCGACTTTGAGAGTGGACACACGGTATATATATATATATATATATTGTATAATGTTTAACTGTACTAACTGTTTTCATAGAGCTTAAAATATCTACACGTATCATTTTCTATTGAGTTGAAATCAATTTTTTCGACCTCCGCGTCTCCTCATAGATGCCGTACACTGCGGACAGTACCATTTACCCTTCGGCGGAGCAGTAATACCCACGCAAGGATAATGGAACCATTCGGATGGACAATCTTCATTATCGCAAGCTACCATATCACCATACGATACTTGATTACACAAACAGTAACGTGGTTCATTAGGGTCGTAGCTCCATTCGCCGTCAGTGACTTCACCACCTTGTGCCGACGATGTATCTACTAACGGTGATTCAGTAGCAACTACAATGCCGTTCCCATGACTGGAACTATGGGTATTCACATTAGTGGCGCTTACGCTGTTATGGCTTGAATTACTGTTACTATTGCCAATGCTGCTGTTAGAAATACTATTGTTATAACTATTATTATTCATAATAGCTTGAATTTGAGAAGAGGAAGAATTGGACGAACTTCCAGCCATATTTCCTAAAACAACGAAAATGTAAAAAGATTAACTTATTCATGTTTTAAAAAAGTAATCTGTAATATTTGTACTACACTCTCTAATGATGGTAAATAGTTACGATAGTGACTTTCTTTGAAAGCTGTGATACACAAGCTTGCAGAAATTTCTGCATATATGCATATTAACAATAAATTAAGAGACATATAATAAGCAGAAATTTCTACAAGCTGATAAAAGGGATCTTGAAAACAAATATGCCATCTAAAAGCTGTTATTATTGCTGTTGGAGGTGTAATAAAAGCAATACAATACAGGTTATTCGCTTGTAATTTAAAGTGGACTATATATTTGAAGCTTAGCAAAAAGTTTAAATAATTTAAAATTTAAATAATAGTCTGTATAATATTAATAAGAAACTTTTGGTGATTATGAGTAATAAAATATTCTTTTCTATAAAGAACACATTAGCAATGGCGGCTTCTCAATTGGGTCATCTCAATGATCTCTGAATCATTTCTGAAATAAAATAAAGTATAACCAAAATAATTTATTGCAGATAATTATTTTCAATGTAAAATAGCAATTACCCATGAATATAACTTTGGTCATTCCCCACACATAGTCAATTCTACCTACGTATATATTTGTTGAAGGATATATACTATTGTGATGACTCATCCAACGATACGTCACGTATCATACCGTTGGCACCTTCTCGTTAGATATAGAAAACTTGAGAGCAGTTCGACAGCCGACATATAAGCCGTCGATGAAGGGATGTAGGATTCATTCGATAGCAAATCATCGCCGAGTCAACTTACATATAGCAAGCGCCAATTACGTTGGCGCGAGGAGGGGGTGCGCAGAAGCCGTTTTTAAAAACGTCCACCCCCACTACTCAAGTCATTGTCAGAATACATTTGTCATTGACGTTTGACGGAACATAATTCCTTTGCTAGGGGATCATAAAGTGATACACCCTCAGAGGTTAGAATTATCTGACTTTTGATGTAAAACCAAATACAAATCTCCCCACTACTTCTAATCCTGCGCGAACTTACCCCTCCTCGCGCCAACTTAGTTGGCGTTTGCTATACATATAAATACATAAATGTGCTTATTGTTAGTAATTAGTTTTTAAATTGTTATTCGTTTTTATTATTAATATAGTGTGCGTCTAAGTTACCGTTAGTTTTATTTAAGAACCCGAAAAGACAAATACATTACAGTGGTATTTAGGTGTGTGGTTTAATAAATAACGGACTAAGTCGACAATTAAGTGTTAATTATTTGTTTAAATAAATATACAATGCGAAAAGACGTTTATTTTAAATATCGTGATGGTGGACAAAGTGAAACTCACTGAATTAAAAGTTACTGATTTAAAACGAGAATTAGAGGAGAGGGACGAGGATGCAACCGGCAAAAAGGCAAACCTCCAGCAACGACTTCGAGATGCGTTAGCCAAACAAGGCGAGGATCCAAATAATTATGTCTTTCAAGTTCCAGGCGGAGATGCTAACGTGAATTCGCTGTTGATGAAAATGGAACAACAAATAATACTCACAAACAAAAATGGAACAGAATAATCTGGACTGTGTGAAAACCATGGAACAGCGTCTAATCGATTCACAAACTCAAATGAAACAAAAGAATCTGGATAGTGCGAAAAATATGGAACAAAGACTAATAGAGAATGCGCAAACTCAAATGCAACAAATGGAGCAAAAGAATCTGGACTGTGTGAAAACCTTGGAACAGCGTCTAATAGATTCACAAACACAAATGGAACCAAAGAATCTGGACAATGTGAAAAGTTTGGAACAACGAGTGATAGACAATTTGCAAACTCTGGAACAACGTCTAATAAATTCGCAAGCCCAGATGGAACAAAGAAACCTAGAAATCGCTAGAATCCTCGAGAAAAATCTGGAAAAGAAATTACTAGAAACTTCTAAAAGTTTCGAAAAAAGTCTGGAACAAATGTAGCAAACTCTGGAAATAATGAAAAAAAAATAATTCTGAAAATTCGAGAGCTTTGGAGAAAGTTCTAGAATAGCGACTAGCGGAAAACTCAGAAGCGTTAAAGGAAGAGGTTTTCATAGCTGTAGAGGAGAAAATTGGGGAACATTCTAGACTTTTAGAGGCAATAATGACTCAGATGAAATTACCTGTTACCATGAGTTATTCTGATCCCAGTCAGATAGGCGAGGAAGTTATACCGCGACCCATCGGAATAAAAAAGGAACCTGTGGCTATCTCGAAGACCAGAATCAAGCCACCAACCTTTCATGGAAAGACGTCATGGGCGACTTACCTGACGCAATTCGAAGCAGCCGCAGAAGCAAACGCATGGTCTTCTGTCGAGAAGGCTACTGCTTTAATCATAGCATAGAGGGGCGATGCTAGTGATATTTTGCAGACATTGCCTCCTGAAGAACGTAAAGATTAATCTCAACTCATTAAATGCTTGGAGATGAGATATGGCCATGCGCATTTGGAGCAAGTATACCATACCCAACTGAAGAATCGATCACAGATAGGCGAGAATCTTCAGGAATTTGAGGCAGATGTTGCTCGTCTGGTACGACTGGCATATCCGATGGCGCCAGATAATTTCATGGAACACCTGGCTGTCCAGATGTTCATAGATGGTCTACGGGATATTGATACGCAGCAAGCATTAAGGTTAGCAAGACCGAAACCCTTGATCGATGCTTTGGCGTATGCGCTTGAGTTTGAGACTGCAGAGCAAGACTCTCTGAACCATGCCCGTGTCTGTACTGTTGACAAACAAGAAAATGAGGAGTTCATGGAGCAGGTAGTTAGTCGAGTCATAAATCAAATCAAACCAAACAAAAGAATACTGCAGTGCTGGAATTGTGGGGAGATTGGCCACATCGGTCACATCGTGGCCAAGAAAGCATCAGCTGAGCAGCAGGAAAACTAAAACGGGTCGATGAGCGGGGGCAATTATTGATCCAGCATCAGGAAGCCACAAGGACGCTAGGCCAAGTCGCATCCTCGCAACATCAAACCAACGTATCAAACCAACCACGTATGTGGACGCTATTATGGAAAGAAGGACCTATGCTTGCTTGCCAGATACTGGATAGACAAAAACCATCGTGCGACCAGATTTAATTTCCAGAAATAAAAAGTTATTTTCTAGCAAATGGAGACTTAAAACAGCAACAGGAGATGCAGCTTCTGTGGCAGATGAAGTAGATGTCAATTTTATCATAGGCATCATGAACACCTACGGTTTCCAGTTAAACATGAAAGAAGCCACTCTAAAAATAAATAATGAAGAATTGTTTCTTCATGGGAAAGATTGTGGGAATATACAAGTACAATTACAGCAGAGAATGTTGTTCTGGATGCAAGAAGTGAGACACTTTTGACGGCGTGTATGGAAGGTAATTATCTGGACGGAAATGTTACAATGTTGGAACCAAAGGCTGATGATGACAAGGTAGGCCGAGGAATAGTAGTTGCCAAAATGCTGGTTAAGACTCAGAAGAAGGCGGTAGTTAAAACCATTGAACACTTTTACAAGTATCTGTACGGGCAGAACTACCTGATCCGCACTGATGATGCCGCTTTGAAGTGGCTCTTGCAATTTAGGAATCCCAAGGGTCAAGTAGCTAGATGGATTGGGAGGCTACAAGAGTATGAGTTCGACATTGAACACAGAGCAGGCCTCCAACACCAAAATGCAGATGCTCTTTCCAGAAGGCCCTGTCCAGAAGACTGTCGACATTGCAACCGAATCGAAGACAAATCCGCCAACAGTTATCGAACCACCGTGGTTGATGACCAATGGCAACCTGACATTTTGCGCACAGATCAAGAAGCTGATCCGGATCTTGCAGTCTTCAAGGCTTGGAAGAGAAATGGGCAACGACCAACCTGACAAGAAATCGCTCCCCATTCACAAGAATTGAAGTCTTACTGGGCACAATGGGATTCCATAATCCTGGAAGACGATCTCCTGAGACGTGAGGTTGAAAATCACGATGGCAGCGAGCGGAAGATGCAAATGGTGGTTCCCAAGAAAAGAATATCAGAGGTATTGCGAGAACTTCACAACGGTGCTTCTGGGGGACATTTTGACGTTCATAAAACACAGGAGAAGGTGCGCCAGAGATTGTACTGGGTGAATTGTTCACGAGATGTGAAAGAATGTTGCCGAAAATGTAATTTGCCGGAAGTAATGGTCCCCAGAGGCGTCGACGTGCACCCAGGCGCCAATACAATGTGGGAAGCCAATTTGAAATAATCACCTTAGATGCCGCCGGCCCTTTTCCCGAAAACGACAAAAGAAATAAATACATAATAGTGGTCACGGACTATTTTACCAAATGGGTTGCAGCATATGCTCTACCAAATCAAGAGGCTGGAAGTGTAACAGACGTAATTGTAAAGGAGTTCGTCAGCCGTTTCGGTGTACCCCTGGAACTTCATTCCGATCAAGGGCGAAATTTCGAGTCCAGTCTTTTCGAGAAGATGTGTGAGCTTTTGGGCATTCGAAAGACGAAAACAACTCCCTTGCATCCGCAATCAGATGGAATGGTAGATTGAATGAAAAAGACCATGATCAAACATTTATCCAAAGTGGTATCCGAACATCAGAAAGATTGGGACGAGCACTTACCATTATACCTAATGGCATAACGGGCTTCTGTTCAAGAGACAACTGGCCAATCACCAGCCAACGTGCTATTCGGGCGGAAGGACTGCCCTGTGATTTGAAGTTTGGGAAAAATCCTGGTGAAGATCTTGCTGAAGAAGATTATGCATCACTCTCAGACGAAGACTGGATAATATCCATGATCAAGTAAGACATAATATCCAAGATGCCAGTGACAGAATGAAGGAAAGCTACGACATTAAGGCCGAGAAGGGTGGTTAGTATAAAGGCGATAGGGTTTGGTTATATAACACGTCAACGGGACCTGTCTCCGAAACTTCAAAAGAATTGGGAGGGGTCATACGAGGTATTGAAGCGGATTAACGATGTAATATACCACATAAGGCGAACACGTCATACTAAGCCAAGAGTCGTATATTTTAATCGATTAGCCCCATACTCTGGAGACAATAATGACGAAGCCGCTGACTTGCGTTGATTAGATAGCCAATACCAGGAACTAACCTTCGAAGACTTTATGGAAGAGTATTCTGGTTCGAGAAAAGCTCGATTTGGGGTGACCATCGAGAAACAGCAAGATTTGTTTAAGGTGCCGCCAGACTACGCGCTTGCTCATTGCGCAGCCCGAGATCTGCGAATGGCCGAAGGAATTGCCAGAGAATTTAAAGAGAGATTTGGCAGAATCGAAAAATTAAGGCAGCAGGGACCAGCAATTGGGAAGAGTCTCCAAATAGCAAATGGAGAACAGCCGATATTTTATTTGGTCACGAAAGAACTGTCCAGCCTGAAGCCAACCTATCGTGCCTTATGGGAGGCCCTGGCCCACTTACGTGAACAAATGTTACAAGACATTTTGAAATTAGCAGTTCCAAAATTGGGTTGTGGATTGGACCACCTGGACTGGAGAATTGCAAGGAGCATGTTAGAAGTAATATTCCAACATACTGGTATGGAAATTCTTATATGCAGTTACCGCCGGCTTGAATATTCCTGTACACCTAGGCAAGATAAGACCGTGGAATGTTATTTCGATATGACGTCACAATGTAACAAAGGCGCAAATATCGATGTCGCCATCGTTTGAGGGAACCAAAGCACGACATGTTTTGGGACAAAACTTCATTTTTAAGAAGGAGGCAATGTGATGACTCATCCAACGATACGTCACGTATCATACCGTTGGCACCATCTCGATAGATATAGAAAACTCGAGAGCGGTTCGACAGCCGATATATAAGCCGTTGATGAAAGGATGTAGGATTCATTCGATACCAAATCATCGCCGAGTCAACTTACATACATATAAATACATAAGTATGCTTATTGTTAGTAATTAGTTTTTAAATTGTTATTCGTTTTTTATTATTAATAATGTGTCTAAGTTACCGTTAGTTTGATTTAAGAACCCGAAAAGACAAATACATCACACTATGTTCACCGAACAGATAGTGATCACGACCTGATCACGATACAGGCACGTGTCAAACCGGCGAATGTAAATACTCGTTGATTTCGTAGGCGATAGTTGTCGCTCTACCGATGTTATTTTTTGACAGTTGAGAAAGCAAATTTTTAATATTTTTCTTGCAATTTCAGATATTTTTCTAATTCTCTGCTCAAGTAGTACTAAAAAGGATATGTTAAAGTTTAAAATTCTATATTTATATGAGCACATATATATATATATAGACATGAAGAATTGAAAAAATTATGTTTTGCAATTGTTATCAAACATGGGGGCAGGAAAAGGGAATAATAAAGTGAAAGAACGAACCAGAAAATATTGAGGCTTCCAAATATTGACAAATTCTTTCCCCAGAAGATAAATAAATAGGGTACTAAATAACGGGTGCGGCAGTGAATCGGGCGATTATGAAAGCACCGAAAGTAACTTTAAAAAAGGAGATTTATTAATTTAAACAATACCAATTGAAACTTACACAATAACATTTATTTAAAAATAACATTCCGAAGATGTCCTCCATTTTGTTCGACACATTCCAGCAATCTTGGGCGAAGGTTATTCATCACATTTTCAAGTGTGGCTCTAGGAATTCGTGTTATTTCTTCGCGAATCCGTTCTTTAAGTTCCCGGAGATTTCGAGGCGTCGGTGATTGAAAAACACGTGATTTCAAGTATCCCCAGAGAAAGTAATCACACACAGAGAGATGTGGTGATCTTGCTGGCCACGGAATGTCTCCGTTCTTGGAAATTACGCGATTAGGAAATAAGCGTCGCAGAACAGCCAGTGAAGCATTGGATGTATGGCAGGTTGCCCCGTCCTGTTGGAAAAACATGTCTTGGTAAGCAGGATTACGAGCTAATTGAGGTTGAAGAAAGTTATCCAACATGTTAATATAGCGCAGAGTATGCACTGTAACTGCTCGTTCATTTTGGTCCTCAAAAAAATATGGTCCTAAAACAGCTCTTGATGAAATTGCACACCATACTGTCACCTTATCAATGTGAAGCGGCTTTTCGTGTATTCTCTGTGGATTTTCTCGTGACCAATACCGAAAATTCTGCTTATTGACGAACCCCGAAAGGTGGAAGTGCGCTTCATCACTCATCCAAATATTGTTTACAAGTTCTGCATTGTCATTCATCATGTCCAATATCCTATTACAAAAAGCAAGACGGGATGCGTGATCACCAATATTCAGAGCGTGCACTACTTGAATTTTATACGGATGGTAGTGGAGATCGTTGTGTAAAATCCTCCTCACACTGCGATCGGAAATGCCGAGAGATATTGCGTGCCGTCGAGCTGAACGGGTGGGACTTCCTTGCATAGCCGTTCGCACCCTGTCAACGTTTTCAGGTGTACGGATATTTTTTACGAGGCCAGTTCGTTTCTTAAGTATTGAGCCTGTTTCTTCAAAGTTCGCAACCCATGTTTTTATTGCATGGGCAGAAGGTACTGCAACATTACGCGGTATGTTAAAATGATTGCGAAATGCTCGCTTCGCGGACACGTAACTGTCATTATTTTTATAATAAGCTTTGACAGCGTACGCTCGTTGTGCACCGCTCCACGGCTCCATCGTGACTAAATGGTAGGGCATACGCTACAAGATGGCGGTAGTCCGGTTCCCCTACCTCGACCACAACACACTGTTTGCAGTGTTGGAAAATCGCCCGATCACTGCCGCACCCGTTACATTACATATACAAAACATGAGAGTTTGTCATTTATACATAAAGAAAATTGAAGCACTCCAAATTTACGTATGAAGATTGAATAAGTGTTAAATTGTTGAAAATCAAGTGCCCAAATATACATAGGTACTTTACTGGCATATGAGCACAAACGTTTTCCGTATGTATCGATATTTAGAATATATTGATGGTAGAATACAGCTAATACACCAATATTATGAGCAATAATAATCTATTATCTAATTAATTATCAATTAGACGATACAGAAACAATTAAACATATTGTCGTGAATTTTTCCCCGAAGAACAATTTAAAAACAATTATTTATTATGTTAAACTTGTTTACAGATTTATATTTGTTAATATTTTGAATTTTGTTTAAATATTTATTAGGGCTTGTTTTGTTGACCGCGCCTGTACATTTATATATATTTATATTGTGTAACGAAGATATATTGAACAGGAAGTAGATCGACTAGGGGGATTATTGTGTATTATATGTACCTGATGTCTGATTCTATTTTTCTGTCCACTCAGAGATATTTTGTATTGCAAGTGGAACAGTCGAAGAAATAAAAAACTTCCTTTTTTATTTCTATATTTTTATAATTTCGGTTTATTCTGTATTTTGTGCTTTGATATGAATTAAAATTCATTATCGTTTAATTACGAGTGTTGTATTATCTCGTATTTTTATGAATATTTGAAATCCACTTGATATCTCTCGCATTAAGTTTTTTGTGTGTGAAAAATTTACGTTAACGTAAGTAATTTTCATAATATATTTATATTAAAATTTTCTTTGTAATTCATTTATAATTGTGCCAATTTATATTTTTGATTTATTGTTATATTAGCTTAAAATATAGATGGGGAAGAAAACTATCATATTTTTTTTATGAGGGAGTTTTTTGTCACGTTGTTCTAGAACATTTTGAAAGTCAGGTTTTGGAGGGAGATTTTATGCTTGTGTTAGTGCGCACGAGTGAAACTTATTTACGCGTGTTTGACAATTGGTCTCTGTACGTTTTTGAAGTGGGGGTTAATTATTTAAATTTTGAATTTGAAAGTTTTCTAAACAATCTATTAGAATTTAAATTTAGCTCGCGTGTAATGAGAGTTTTTTTCATTGTGTGCGTGTCTTTTATCACACAATTTTTCCTCTCCGCTTTTGTATAATGATGCATTAGCCCTCTTTATACTTTATAAAGTTTTTTTTTTTTTGACTATTTTAATTTTTCCACGTTCTCGTACGAGAGAGCCCAGGATCAAGAAGTCTCATTTTAGAAGCATACCAGACTGAGTTAGTTCGGACATATTGTGGATGAACAGTGGACTACCCTTCAAGTAAACCCACTATTCATAAAATATGCATATACGTTCATTACAAAAAATGGGAAATCTAAAATATGATCGTTGTGCTATTAATTGTCAGCTTATGTCAGTTTTATTCGTGTCAAACGTTACTATTGGTTTTAGTTTTGAGTATGCCAAAAGCTCGAATCTTAATCCAATTGAAAATTTGTGCGGCACATAGAAAAAACAATGCGTTGTAATAATTTTAGACAGACAGAAATTAATTAATGGCATAAACGAGTGTTTGCAAAATTTATCTGCGCAATATTGTGAAGCTCTAATTAGATCTATGCCTAGAAGGATTAATTTGGTGATAGAAAGTAATGGCAATGCAAAAGTATTATATTTCTGTTAATAACTACCAACAAAAAATACGACCGCATATTATTTTACGACGTCTAATTAAATTATTTTGATTAATCATTCGGATGACAATGTCAGATAATTCTAACCTCCTTCAAAAAAGCCATAACTAAACAGATTAAAAAAACATAAAACACAAAATTTTATATAAATAATGAGATTATAATGTATAAACAGGTTTTTAAGAATATTTTTAAAACAGTATACATTTACAGAGGAAGCAATTTGATAATTAATTAAACAATTTACATATGAAATGAGATTAATGCTGCAATTCTGTACGCACTTATTTATAAGCATCGTAACAAAATCTGTAAGCCTCGTAAGCCGGGAAAGTACAAAATGCAATTCTGAAGTCGCGCGTAATTTACGATTTCCTATAAACTCTTAAGGATGTATCGTAAATATTTACGGAGATTGGCTAGATGACTGTAAGAATAGTAAAACCTAACCTACATTGTATTGTTTTGATTGTATTGATGTATTATATATTAAATAATGAATCATATACAACTAGTTCTGGTAGAGGTACTTGCACAAGAAGCTAGGGACAGGTAAGTATTGTTATTATGTAGTAAACAAATGTACAAGGTCCGCGCAGCACAAGGTTTTTTGCAGAAATTTTGCTAGGTTAACAAGAAGAAACTTAAGAGATACAATGAATCATTTTGAATTATCTGAAATACACTTCCAGCAGTTATTTCATTTAGACAAAAGGTCTGCTACCAATTTAATTAATACTTTGGGAATGCGTGAAAGTCGGACTGAAATGGACGTCATTACAACGGACGATATAAATAGTCTACAACATCTGTAAGTACATCACTCAGTTGTTGAATATCACTATTCATTCGGTTAACTGCACATCTATTTTTTGTGTGCGGTTAATCGAATGAATAGTGCTATTCAATAACTGCGTGATTACAGATGTAGATTATTTATATCGTCCGTCGTAATGACGTCATTTCAGCCCGATGCGTCCGGTATCTAGTGATTAATTATTAATGTATTTATAATTTCAGAAATTTGTTGTATATATCTGTCTTGAATTGTAGGTTTTGACATTACATTTTACAGCCACAGGATCCTTCAAAATCCAGTAGGTTGTAATTCTTGGATAGCACTAAGCCAAACAACAGTATGTCGAATAATAAATGAAATTTGTTCTGTGATAGCTGAACATTTGTTTCCTAATTACGTGCAGTTTCCAACAACAGCAGATATAAAAAATAACATAAAAAGTGGGTAAAAAATTAGTTGACCATATAATGTTTTATGAAATATATCTCTATCGTAGTTTCTATGAAAATTGGGGTGCTCGAGGAGTTGTAATTGACGGAACTCATGTTGAGATACTTGCTCCCCCAGTAAATAATGTGCATCACCCACCATATGTATATATTAACAGAATAGGAAGACATTCTATAAATGTAATTCTTGTAAGTAAACATATTTTATAAACATATATTGATATAGTGAAGGGTAAAATATTAAGGGCTAATTCTAAATATATTTCATCTTTAGATTGCAGATTCCAATTGTAGGATAATTGGATGTAGTGCACAATGTCCAGGATCAGTGCATGATGCTGCTAAATGACAAACAAGTAATATTAGAAATTACTTAAGAGAGCAATATGAACATGGGGATACCTTAACACATTTAAAAGGTAAACAGTTACGTATATGTACATACAGTAAAAACGCGCGAGGTAGGAATATATAGCAATAGGGAATATAGTGGGGATGTAAGTTGGTCGGTTACAAGATAGGTCAGCTATCACGTTCACTTATGTCAGTTGTGTTATTTTGAAGTCTGTCAAATCGATTAATCGCGCCCCACTTACTTCTCCTATCATAAAGCGCCAATCACATAATTTTGTATATTCGCAGTAAGCGCGTTTTTACTGTATACTGAAATGTGTATGTATTTATTTTCAATTCCAAACAGGGGATAGTGGTTATCCTCTTGAACGCGGCGTTTCACACCGTTTGCTAATGTACAAGAAGGCACAATCGAAGCAAATTTCAATAAACACTTAAACAAAGCCAGAAATGTTATGGAAAGATCAAATGGTGTTCTAAAGGGCAGATTTAGGTGTCTTTCTAGACATAGGGTTTTGTTATACCATCCAACTAGAGCAGCAAAAATTATTCATACATGTGTACTTCATAATATTGCAATAAATGCTGGAATACAAATACAATGTCACGAAATTGAATACAGAGAAAATGATGTTAATAATGGTAAGTCTATTGTAGATAAAGAAAAATAAGCATCACTGTATGCAGTAACTAATGCTTTAGTTCTTTGCAGATGCTGCTGCTATTAATAAAGTGTTACTAGTAGGACAAGCTGAATGAAATGCATATATTGAAAATAATTTACTTTGATTATGTATAGGTACTCATTTGAATGTACAGACAAATATATACTCATTAATCTTATAAACATGGTAATTTTATTTTATCTCTGTATTATAGTACAATGTAAATATTAACGACTACAGTACAGAACAATTACAACATTATGGTTTTTCTTGGAATTCAAAAGTAGGTTTTTGGAACGAATACTTAGCTATTTCAAACTTTAATTTTAATAATTTGATTCGATTTGTTTCGGTGATCGCTTTTAAGTACCCATCTACTTCTTTGAATATAGTTTGTATATTCTCAGAATTTACCTCAGCTTTCTTGCTCAGATTTAGCAATTCTTCGGCTAATGCGGTCAAAGGTTTTGTTCTATTGCTAGTGCATCTTCGTGATGCTGGTATATGAGGTGGTTGATCATCTGATTGAACTTGATTTGATTTGGTATCAGAGGAAGTTGGTTGGTCAGCTGATTGAACTTGATTCGAACCTACATCAGCTTCTAAATCATGTTCTATCTCAACAACATTATCTTTATTTATTAATATACTTGTACAGTCAATGTTTGATAACACATATAATTCTTCCTCTATATTGTGAACGTCATTATTATTTATTTGAATTCTATCATATGTATTTATGTTAACGTTTCTTGTCACTACGACCTCACCCCATACTCCAAGGACCCTCTCTTCTAGAGCGAACATTTTGATTTGAGACTCTGGTTCCGAACCTATTTTTTTTTTCTATTTTCTGTTAATTTCCTATATTTTGAGCAAATAGCGTGTTTCCAATCTGTGAATCTCTGAAATTCAAACTGTAAATTTGCATGCATAATTTAAAATTCATAAACAAACCTTCTTCCATTGCTCTATTGACAAAATATGCCCATCCCCTAAGGCATGTAGTGTAGTTGTTAATTCACGCCATTTATTTTCTAAATAATTTTCTCCCAGCGATGGGTTTATGGCTCCACTTTGGAAGTGGTAGTCTTCCTCCATGTAATTTAAATAAAGTGAATATTGTTCACTACTGGTATTTTTATTGCACTTTCTTTTTTTCCTACTTCGCTAGAAAAATAAGGGATGTAGTTAAAAGAGGTTTTGCTAGTACTATTTACAAATAATACTACTAATTTATAGAATAACATACAATTCTCTATTAACAGAAAATTGTATAAGAATTGTATTAACGTAACTTACCCCATTATTTTATTTTTCAGCAGCAACAAATCAAACAAAAATAATAATTTTTATACCTAATAACCAACAAATAAAACTTGATAGCAGCTAATAGAAAAAGCATGGAATTAGGCGCTCTTCCTCGTGAATCGTAAACACTAAATATACAATCGTAAGTTTCAAGGTTATAGATCTCTGTTCAGAATCGCACTTTCGATCATTCTGTAACTTCAAAATTTATGATTCGATCGTAGCTTACAGAATCGTAAATTTTACGAAATCACGAGTGCATGTACAGAATTGCAGCATTAAATGTACAAACAGATAGTTAAGAATATCGCAAAACACAAATCCATTTGCTTGCATACGTATAAAAAATATTTAACTTATAATTGGTTTATTCCTTTATTACTAACAGTACGATAGATTAAACAAATTAGTCTTCTTCAGAACTGAAGTTGTCGTCATCACTGTTGCCTATCATTATATACATTAATTATTATAATCAATCATTTCATTTTTCTTACTAATACTTGTTGGAGCACGATTTGTTTGTGTATTCTGATACGGCGTATTATCAATTACAACAACGTAGTTTGTGGGCAAGTTTGGTATAAGCTTCTGTTCTATCCATCAGCCATAATTTTCTGCCTTCATATCCGAATATGGCAATAGGGCGTTAGGGATAAAGCTCATGTTGCCTCCTGCGTGCACTATTATTTGTCTGGGTCTTTAGATATGTTCTTGAAAAGACCTTTTGTACTTTCATCACTCCACATCTTGGAAGACGTATGACTACTGTGAATGTAAGTCTCATCCATATATACAATAGGTCGATTTGTCTCACGAAAATGTTTTATATTTTGCAAATAATCTATTCTTAATGCTCGTATATTTAATCGTTCCAACAAGACTTTCCTATTGTTCTGTGTACATCGAAACTTGAATCCAGAATCTGTCAAAAGTTTTCTTAATGATGTGTTTGATTCTACCCATTTCAATTCATCGTGCATCTTTTGACGTAGAGCTGAAACCGTAACTAGTCGCTCGCCTGTTCTATGAAAATCATATATCATATCTCGCATTATTCTTATTTGATTCTCCGGCAAACTTCCGACACTCTTTGTTCTTTGTCTCTTCTTTCCAGGACTTGTAATTTTATTTTTCATCGCTATTTGATGCTGTATTTTGAATAATTCTTTCTATTGTTTGCACCGACACACCTGTTGCTTCATGAACACATTCTTTTATTTCATTTAATACCAATATGTTTGTAAAAATAATTGTAAACATTAAAAACTGCTTCTCGCGTTTGAGCGTATATCACTTTATGATCCCCTTGTAAAGACATTATGTACCGTCAATGACAAATATATTCTGACAATTACTTGAGTTAGTGGGGGTGCACGGTTTTAAAAACGTCTACTGCGCACCCCTCCTCTCGCCATCTTATATGACGCTTGCTATACATAATATAACATTTTAACATTTTGATTTGCTTCATTCAATTTTATTAGATTACCCTAGCGATATTGCTTGGGCATATTATAACAGGGAGTTAGTTTGATCATTTTATGGTGTTGTCTATTATAAGGGTATTTCAGTATTATATTTGTGAATTTGTTGGATTGTTTCTTATAAATTACTTTTAGGCTTTCGAAAAAAAAATTGAGAAAAAAGAAAAACAAGTCCCCTGAAAATTATAAAGGCGTGACCTTACTGAGCTCAGTTATGAAGTTATTCGCTAAAATCTAGAATCAATAATCAGCAGGTATATGGGCTTATTAGATGAACAGCAGGGATTCACAAAAAAATAGATCAACCCTATATGCCACATTCATAAGACAAATTATAGAAAAATTTATAGAATACGTAAAACCGGCTTGCATGTACTTCGTCGATCTGACAAAAGCCTTCGAGAGCGTGAGATTAAATGAAGTCAATATATTAAAACAATACCAAATAACAAATTTAATAGAAATAATCAAACAGATCAACATCCATATATCTACTCACATATTAGTTAATACACAATTGACAGAAGCTTTCTGCTTTTCAACACAGATATGGATAAACTAACACACTACATCAAAAACCCCGGAAACGGATACACTAAGGACTGAAGAGATAAAAATTATATGCTGGGCTGATGACGTGGTGATAACTGAAGATGAAAACGACTTAAAACAACTCCACTCATTTTCCTTAAAGCTAGAAGCCAGCAAAAACAAATCCAACTCTATAAAACAGGTCATGGACATGATTACCTGGGCGTGAAAGTTTCTTCAAGCCAATATAGAACGCACGAAGTCAGAACCAAACCAATAAAGTATGCAGAATATCCGAAGTCCTCAGAGACGCCATTTGGTGTAATAAATTCATGAGTAAACAAGTCAAAGTCAGAATATGTAACATGCTTCAGGCACATGATGATGTATGCTAGAAAACAAGGGTTGATGATAAACGGACAAGAATGTATTACGAACAAGCGAGATGAAAACATTAAGAAACATATCGTGGTACACACTAAAAGATAGAATCCGAGACAGTGACGAATTGAACGAGCATACTAACAGGATGGAAGATGTGGGGGTAGCAAAAAATCGCGCGAAACGAAATCCCTGCAACGCGACGACCTTTGGGCCGACCTCCCCTGCACACTGGAAGGACTCATGGGTATCAACATCAAAGGAAAACTAATTTGGAATATACGTCTAAATTAAGAGGAGAAATAAAGAGGATGAAGAAGAAGAATAAATTGCTTTATTATTTTTATTTATTTATATATTTCAAAATATGTATGGGATCCTAATCGCTAAAATTAATTAATGCTTCACTGACATTTAATAATCGTATACGTATACACTGTATGTCAGTGTATACGTGAACGCCGTGTAAAGTTGGTGCGTCTTCTTCATATGTGTTTAGCTTTACTGTGCCCCATGTGCGACACTTTGATTAGTGGTTTTACCTACTGATGATGACAACTTAGTTATCGAAATACGTATTTAAAATACGATTAGTAATTGTAGTAAGGGGCTATATACCTTTTTTGAATTATAATAATGCTTTAATTATTTCTTAATAACAAACTTAATGCAACGTTTTCAGAAGCTGTTTTTCTAATTAAAAAGAATAAAAACTTTTCTTTTGAAATAACATAGACCAAGGTAAACTGTCTACAGTCGTTTGTAAATAAAATGCCCAATTAATAAATTAATTACAATATATTAATTAAAACGCTTAATTTTATTTATCAATAATATCTTTTACCTTAAATTTCATACGCCGTCCCTATAAATTTGGCCAGGAGCCGCTCACGTTAGTCATTAAAAGTATTATTTACTAAATATCAAAAAGCTTGAATATTGCAGTGTACTGTGTATGTAAAAATTACGCCTAAGACTTGAAAATTATAATCAAGGGCAATGGAAAATTTTACGTATATAATTTAAGCATGAGAAACTCCTCTAGTGTTAACAAATTAAAGTCTTAAAATCCAATCTGACTATATATAATCAAAAAATGAAAAATTTAGAGGTTAATTTAATAAAACTGAGCAAAGAGATTATTTAATGGAATTATTCATGAGGAATAAAAGTGGGTATATAAGTAAATTAAATATATTGGAATAACATATACTCATTTTTACCTAAACCCGATTTTGCTATTTTGTTAATAAGGGTAGTGACATATTTTGCAGTTTTAGGAAGAAAAAACAAAATATGTTTTCTATTGTTTCGAGGAGCGATTTTTACAGAAAAGTGCATCAACAACTATAATGATATGCTTAATGTTGTAAAAAATGTTTATCATTTACCCAAGTTTACCGGTTTTCTCTACCTACCAATAATGTCAAGTTACTTGTCAAAATGCGCACAGAAAATAAAAATATACCTGTAAAAGTTTATATGATAACAATTATAGTGCACCTGCACTGGATGTCCATAACAAAATAAAGTAAGAATTATTTATTTCCAATTTGAGAGTTATGTAGTAAAGTGTAACATATCGGACTGAGATCTCAACTTAGATTTCAACATGCGCATAAAAAATATACCTGCAAGACTTTATATTATTACACCTAAAACATCATAGTTAACGAATTATTCTTTTTACATGACATTTGTTTTGATTTTTGACAAATAAACAGGCGCGGCTCGTGATTATGTATTTGGGAGAGCGCGTACAATGATGCGAGTGCCTCGTGTGTTTTCGGTTTTTACTAAGAAAACGCTACAGTTAGTACACGAGAATACACGAAGCACTCGCATCATTGTACACGCCCTCCCAAATACGTCATCACGAGCCGCGCCTGCAAATAAGGCAGAACTATTCAAAGTTTGAGCTTATTTTAGATCATTTTCTTTAATTTTTTTATTGAAACTCACCAATGCTATTTGAATTGATGACGGAACCACTTATTCCTCCATTCATCGCAGAACTACTGCCAGATGACCATTTCTTTTGTTTCTTCTTATTATTATGGTGATCCTGCTGAATGGCCTGTATCGCTGTCTGAGCTGCACCAGCTAACTCTCTACCAATACCAAATTCGGTGACATGAACGCCTGTATTTATCGCCTCGTAGGAAGCTTTAAGTGAAGCGGTTCTTCGTCCCTGTTGCATCTGTTGAGTAGCAGCAATCGCTTGAGAAGCAGCCGCTGCGATTGCCGGTCCAGCTCCAATATGTCCTAAATTATAACTTATAGTAGACTGCGTTGGTGGGCCGGTAGCGTTGGCAGTACTAGCATTTATATGACGACCGTCGACCAGTGTTACAGCTGAAGATGATCTTTTTTCAGAAGAAAAGGAAGAATTTAAAGTGCTATTGGCACTATTATCTCTGCGTTTCTCGCTTCGCGGTCGATACCTGTAAGAACTAAAAATGTTTGTTACAAATATATTTATTCAATCAATGACACAGCTATTATATTTTTTATAGTATCTGTACCCTTTTATCGTAAAAATTACAATTTTTGAATAAAATTTATCATCTATTATTTATGGTGGATCTACAGTCTACATAATGTTACAAATCAGCAGTAAAAAACTAATTTAAGTATTTGTGCAATAATATTATAAACTTCTAACATTGTAAGCATGTGTTAAAAATCATAGCAGTTGCACCATTGATGTATGGATCATCTCGTAGAATTAGTTTATATATATTTGTGGGCATAAATACAGACTGCTTTTAAATTAAGTTTTTGATCAAATCTATTCTCATAACTGATGAATTACTTTATTATTACACTTTATGATGAATGCGAGTTACATACAGATTTATTCTAAAAGACAAAGTATTTTAGTTATGCCATGCATATTAGTATACTAGTTATTGCATATCAAATACCAAGATCAATAAAAAATTACTAGAGCACTGGAAGAAAATGGGTAATTGGCATAGAACTTTGCTGCAAGTTAATTTCTGCAAGAGAACATCTTCCAAATTAATAGAAGAATTAAAAGTTTCCACAGGCATTAATATTTTTAGTTCCTTCTTTTCATATCGCTCTTTTAAAAGTTGGCTTTGAAGATTGACATATAGGAAGCAAACACTTCAACATCAAAACATACAATTATAAAGGCAAAAAATATGTTATTAAATATACAGTAGATTTTTCAAGTTACAAAATCTATTAAATAAATACTACATAAAATGAGAAAAAGAAAAGCCAGAAAACCAACTAAATTTTTGTTTTCTTCAGTTATTTTTAATCTCACAGCTAAATATGTAAATGAGAAAATACTTATATTTGTTAAAATTTAGATCCCATAGAACTCAGAAGATGAACAAAACTTATGACTATACCAATCTAGGGACCAATGGGTTTTACTACTACTGCTATACCAATTTATATTAGCTATCCGTAAAGAAATATGATTCTATTAAAACAAATGCTTATACTACCTGAAGGCAGTTACTTGCAAAGTTTACATTCCTTTATTAATAAATAATCATTTGAAATTATCAAAAGGAATAATATATTCTTTATACAAAATAAATTTCTTCTAACCAACCTTTCGTATCGATTTTCCTTTTGTTGATGAGATGCTACAACCGATGTAGATATTGGGCTATCTAATTCTAAAGATCTCTTTTCCAATAATTCTGTAATTCCCTTATTATCAGCTTCCAACTCACATTTAAATTTATGCAATTCTGTATCTAGTCTTCTTAAATACTTGTCAACTAGTTCATACATCTGATTAGCCAAATGAACCTATATACAAAAACATTTCATATACATATATATACACATATAAACAATTTCTGAATTTTCTTTAAAAAAAATCCTGTGCACCTTTTCATCTGCTTCTTCTAGTGTTGAGTAATATTCTTTTAAAATTGATTGAAATTCTACATCTGTTGATGGAGGTAAATCATTTGAATAACGCTTGCAATCACTAAACAAAATTTTTACTCTTTTCTCCAATTCATCAATATTATCTGCCAAAATTAATCAATTTTATAGATATATGTAACAAAACTGAATACATTATTCTATATAACTTACTCTGTACAGACAAATCTAATTCTCTCATTTCAGTAAATCTATCCCTTAGTTCTTGTGGTAAATGCTCTATCACTAAAGAAATTGAAAGGATGCAATATGTGAATTCACTGGAATAATTACTTACTTTCTAAATAATCTTCTAAGTACAACATGATTTCTTATTTTCTTTTGATATTATAACCTAAATTGATTTTTTAAAATTAGATTAGAACACAATTGTCAACGATGACCACAATCTGCAATGTTGAAAAAAGATGTAGAAATTACCTTTATAAACTATTAAAACAAGATTTAGCGTCATCGATTGACATGTTCGCGAACTAAACCATATTAGCAGACATTTTGAATTGTAGCTTTATTTGCTAGCCATACTGAAATCGATAAATATAATTTACATGTTTTTCTATAATATAAGAAAATAGTATGTAACGGGTGTTCAGAAACATTCGAAGTCAAGTGGGCTCTGAACAAAAAATCGTATATCTTTACTTAAGTATCTGATTTGTAATAATTATTAAATGTCAACTGTTGTCAAAAATTGTCAGAATCTAATATCGAAGATACTAATTTGATAACCTATAAAATTGTATTAAGTAAATCTATCAATCTATCTGACATGACTTCATATTTTCAAGGACTACTTTGACTTCGAATGTTTCTGAACACCCGTTACGTTGTTTGTGTAGAATTTTACTTTTCTACATTTATCAATCTCTGAAATGTATTGTAAATTATTTGTCTTTCTGGGTTCTTTTAAATAAAACTAAAGGTAAATGAAAGCTCACTATATTAATAATAAAATACACTTAATAACTACTAATATTTATTTCAAATTTATATCGCAATACAACCTGATAACGATTGAATGACTGGTTTCCCTTCAAAACGGTTCGTATATAGTGTATAGCTTATTCAAGGACCTTCCAGAAACTCTTTTCTAGGTCTGCAAGACCTGATGTACTCGGCGCATGGTACCTTTGGCCGTGTGACTTACACATTATGTACTTAAATTCTTAAAATCAAACAGCAGTAAGATTTTAAATGTGTTTGAACAACGCCAACACTAAAAAAAATCATATCGAAATGAAGCTATACGGTTTTGGGTGTCATAATGAGTTGTCATAAGTCGATTTCAACCTCTGTATATTTTCAGTATAGCCTATAATTATTGCAAGCCAATTTAGCTAGTTAAATTCTTAATTTTACCTTGCCTTAATTTTAATTGTTTGTCGTTTATTTGTGAACAACTATGTATCTCCTGAAAGGTTCGCTATCTTTTTTTTCCTTACTTCCCCAGTTGTTACTACATATTAATAGGAATATTTTACACCCTTATTTTAGGACCGTTCAATAACGGTTTTCTTGCTTTGCAATATCTAGAATAATGTATTTCTTGTAACGACCTTATTGTTGCTTTGGCCAAAGTTAAGGACTATACAATGCTCCGGAAATTGATCAAACTTCCAGAATCATTAAAGAACCTCAAAAGAACTAATTTACTATGTAAACTAATGGGGGGTCACGTACCCTTAGGCCAAATTAAAATAAAAAAAATTAACTAACCTTACATTTTGTATAATTTTAATACGTCCAAAACACGTCAAAATACCGGATAATCGTGATATTTTTGTGTGCTAATGTTTATCTCAAATATGACTTTTAACTATTTATGCTATACCAATCTTCGTTTTGTTTAAATAATCTCGTAAAACGATGTTAAATATTGTAATTTTTAGGGTCCATTTTCGCATAAAAATTGACATTGTGATAACGTTTGAAAATCCAGGCAGCCAACTTAAACATTCACAAATAAATATTACTGTTATGATATTTATCTATATCAATTGTTTTTTTCTCTACGTCAATTGTAAAAAAAAAAACCTAGGGCCAGAGGCCACGAGTGAACCAAAGCGACGCCATGAACAGTAAACCTGCTTCCAAAACACCCAAACAGAGGGGGGGGGACAGTGACTTGCGATCGCTATGCGATCGATGCTTTAAACAATTCACGTAGAGAAAAAAATAATTGATATAGATAGATATCGTAACAGTAATATTTATTTGTAAATGTTTAAGTTGGCAGCCTGGTTTGGAAAACGTTATGACATTGTCAATTTTTATGCGAAAATGGACCCTAAAAACAACAATATTTAACATCGTTTTACGAGATTATTTAAACAAAACGAAGATTGGTATAGCATAAATAGTTCAAAGTCATATTTGAGATAAACATTAGCACACAAAAATAACACGATTATCCCGTATTTGACGTGTTCTGGACATATTAAAATTATACAAAATGTAAGGTTAGTTAATTTTTTTTATTTTAATTTGGCCTAAGGGTACGTTACCCCCCATTAGTTTACATCGTAAATTAGTTCTTTTGAGGTTCTTTAATGATTCTGAAAGTTTGATCAATTTCCGGAGCATTGTATAGTCCTTAACTTTAGCTGTTGCTTTATTAGTTAATTAGTTATTGTTAATTTACATGCTTGCATGCTTACATTAGTTATTTCTGGTTTCTGTGCCTATGATTTTAAATACCCATTTGTTCTTTACTAATCTTAGTTTCTTGTTATATACCATTGTATTACAATGTATTTTTCTTGTAAAAATCCTTGTAAATTGTAGTACCTGGGCCTCTGTAATTCATATTAAATTAGAGGGTTAATTAGATCTCATTTTATAAATACCTCAAATTCCTTTGGGATCATTATATGACTTAGTTATTTAGTTGTTTGTTTACAATTTTAACAGGTCAAGTTTTCTGTACAACCATTGGCGTATGCGTATTAACGAGCCGTGAGCCACACGTATATGTGTGTGTTACATCTGCAAGTCATGTCATTTTGTTTCATGAATTTATAAACGTCGTTTTTAATGTAGAATTTATAATTAGAATGGGTCTTAATTAATGGATGAGAATTTTTGCCAATTCTAAATTTATTGTAGTGGAAGTTATTTATTGTGTCCGAATAGAGCGACCTCTTTGAGTACTTAGTTGATATAAGTATAGCGCGATTTGTTAAATGGAAATTTGGTTTTTATTAACGATATCTAATTAGAACTTTCCATGGTTTAACAATGAGTTTTGTCTTTGCTTGCGATTCACTTTTTGGATTATAATTAATAGAGAACGGACGCAATTTCCATAAAACGCAATCGGCAATTGGAATTGTGTATAACGTCGCACAGTACATCCCGGCGTAATTCAATGAAGTATTTGTTTGACTTACTCGGACACCTGGTCTCGCCGCGATAACAATGGACAAGCCAGCTATTGTATTTCGAGAATATAGTGCTCTTTAAAGTGTTTTCATGAGCGTAGATAGAAGTGGGGTTTTTATAATGGATTTTATTTATTAGTTTATATTTCGTAAGATAAATAAAGTGCTGTGAGTAAGTTTCTTGTTTTCATAGTTTTAACTGTTAATTACATCGTAATTTTTGTGATAGATCCTGTTTAATATCGTTTTATTGAATCTATTTCTACCAATTATTTCGACGTAAGAGTGTGCATTGAATTTCGTTCAGTTTCAATAACTTACGCACACATTTTTAGTTTTCATTTATTTAGATCTAGAGCATTGTTTAAGTTACTTTTTCAGACATGATATGGAAGAATGTCGAGAACGGCATTGTAAAACAATGGCGAGTTCGATTGACGGTCATACTGATTGTATGTCCATTGTCAGTGATTCCGAAATTTATTACAAAATCCGTAAAATATCGTCAAAAATTCGTCACTTAGGATCGCAAACACATCTGAACTCTGTAAAACTTTTATGGCGGCTAATATTCCATTAAATAAACTTAGCAATCCCATTTTAAAAATATTTCTGAAAAAATATACTGGTCGAAATGTTCCTGATGAATCAACTTTACGCAAATATTATGTTTCTAGGTGCTATACGAGAACAGTAGAACGCATTAGAAGCCATCTTTTAAATCAATACATATGGATAAGCGCCGACGAAACGGTGGATATGTTAGGACGCTGTGTGGTAAATGTTGTAGCTGGTGTACTACATCCAACTATTCCCTATAACTCATATGTAATAGCAACAAGCAACAAGTGTTATAAATAGAGTTGATGCGGAAACAGTTGCTGAAACCATTAAGGAGAATATGCAAAAAATGCTTCATTCGGACGCCACGTATAAAGAAAAAATACTTTTATTTGTCAGTGATAGTGCTGCGTATATGTTAAAAACAGGCAGACTATTGAAGAAAACATATCCTAATATGCTGCATATTACTTGAGAGCACATGCTCTCCACAGAATCTGTGAATATATCTGAGACACTTTTCCGGAAGTTGATAAACTTGAATCCACTTTTAAAAAAGTTTTGTATCAGCTTTTAAAAAAGTTTTCAGAAAAGCACCATTGAGAGTAGCTCTTTTCAGGGAAAAATTTCCATCTCTGTCACTGCCTCCCACTCCAGTAATAACTAGATGGGGAACATGGCTGGAAGCTACTAGTTATTATGCTGAGAATTTCGATAGTCTAAAACATTTCGTAACACTGCTAAAGGAGGATGCTAGAAGTATTGGTGAGTGCAAGGAGCTCACACAAATCCCAAATTTAAAAAATCAGTTGTACTTACTTTCTTCACGAACACTTTGGAAAATTGCCAAAACTAATCACTTATTTTGAAAATCGAAATCTCAAATTAAATGACGGATTAACCACATTAGATATGGCTGTTAATAATTTGAAAAGTATTCCAAGTGACTTCGGATGTGGCCTTCGGCAAAAGTTTGAAGCAATTCTTAATAGAAATCCAGATTTAATTACATTGCAGCAATTATGTATGGAGACAATTCCACAAAATCTAACGGCTAAATATGAAGAAATAAAAGAATATTTCCAGTATGCACCTATAACCAGTTGCGATGTAGAAAGGACGTTTTCTATTTATAAGGATGTACTTAATTCAAAGAGAACAAAATTGACAGAAGAAAACCTTGAGAAACTATTGCTAGTCAATATTAATACTCCTTTACTCAACTTGAACGACAAAATGAACAACTAAAAATGTTCCAATTATAGAAATAAAACTAAAAACTTTATAAATACAACTTTTCAACAAATAAATATGTATTTCGTAATTTTATAGATCACCACCCGTTCGTTTTCCAATTATATAAATAAAATTAAATATTTTAGAAATACAGCCTTTCGCCAGTACTGCACTGGGTGGTAAGCGTGTCCGTTCTCTAATAATTAATATCGTGGCAATTAAAAGCTTCTTTCTTATATATTTTTCGATGAGGTCTCCTCTGTGATTAATTGTCTTTACGAAGCACGTAGAGAAATTATATAAAAATGCGTACACGTAGAGTCTCGACCTTAGTTCTCTCGTTCAAAAATAGTGGTTAAGACTTCATCGTTCCATGGTTGTGAATTGATCTGACTAGTCGAATTTTAATTAAAACATGGAATATGTTCGAAATGACGGATTCTAATTCTACTGTGTAATGCAAAACGACGAGGAACTTGTTCCTGGAGTTGGTTTTATCGTGGATGTCACGGATTTATATAGATACAATTTTTCGACCACATGAATGAAGTCTCCATTTTGTAACATCTAATGTAATGTTCGAGGTGAGTCATGATCAGAGACCGGACACATCAGGTTGAAATGACGTCGTCATTACGACGGACGATATAAATAGTCTACAACATCTGTAAGTATATCACGCAGTTATTGAATGCACTATTGATCTGGCTAGCGCGCACATCTGTTTTCATCGAGAATTGCGACGTTTTTTGTTGGATATTTACAGTTAAATTTCTGTTTTCATGGGCGTAGATAGAAGCGTGTGGAGTTTTAATAATTTAGTCTATTTAGATTATATTTCGTAAGATAAATAAAGTGCTGTGAGTTAGTTTCTTGTTTTCATAGTTTTAACTGTTAATTACATCGTAATTTTTGTGATAGATCCTGTTTAATATCGTTTGATTGAATCTACTTCTCCTAATTATTTCGACGTAAGTGTGCATTGAATTTCGTTCAGTTTCAATAACTTACACATACATTTTTAGTTTTCATTTATTTAGATCTAGAGAATTGTTTAAGTTACTTTTTCAGATATGATATGGAAGAACGTCGAGAACGTTATCGTAAAACAATGGCGAGTTGGATTGACGGTCATGCTGATTGTATGTCCATTGTCAGTGATTACGAAATTTATTGCAAAATCTGTAAAATATCCATGAGATCGCATGTACGTCACTTAGCATGGCAAAGACATGCACAGAAATTGGAACCGTTGGAATCTGACAATTTTAACGAAGAACTCTGTGTAACTTTTATGGTGGCTAATATTCCATTAAATAATCTTAACAATCCCACTTTAAAAATATTTCTTCAAAAATATACTGGTCGAAATGTTCCTGATGAATCCACCTTACGCAAATATTGTGTTTCTAAGTGCTACACGAAAGCAGTAGAACGCATCTTTCAAATTAGTACCTCTGGATAAGTGCCGACGAAACTGTCGATATATTAGGACGCTGTGTGGTAAATGTTGTAGCTGGTGTACTACATCCAACTATTCCATATAATGCATTTGTAATAGCAACAAAAGTTATAAATATAGTTGATGTGGAAACAGTTGCTAATACCATTAACGAGAATATTAAAAAAATACTTCATTCGGACGACAGGTACAAAGAAAAAGCACTTTTATTTGTAAGTGACAGTGCTGCACATATGTTAAAAACAGGCAGACTATTAAAGGAAACATATTCTAATATGCTGCATATTACTTGTGTAACACATGCTCTCCACAGAATCTTTGAATATACCAGAGACACCTTTCCAGAAGTTGATAGACTTGTATCCGCTTTTAAAAAAGTTTTCGGAAAAACACCATTGACAGTAGTTCTTTACAGGGAAAAACTGCCATCTTTGTCATTGCCTCCCTCTCCAGTAATAACTAGGTGGGAGACATGGTTGGAAGCTACTGGTTTTTATACAGAGAATAGTTTACAAAATTTCGTTTAAATGACGATGCCCGGAGTATTTCTGAGTGCAAGGAACTAACACAAATTCTACATTTAAAAAATCAGTTGTACTTTCTTCAGGAACACTTTGGAAATTTGCCAAGACTATTCACTGTAAATCGAAATCTCAAATTAAATGATGGTTTAACGACATTAGATGTGTCTATTAATAATTTGAAAAGCATTCCAAGTGACTTCGCATGTGGCCTTCGGCAAGAGTTAAACGCAGTGTTTAATAAAAATCCAGATTTAATAACATTGCGGCAATTGTGTATGGCGACATGCCACAACATCTAACTGCAAAATACGCGGAAATAAAAGAATATTTCCATTATGCACCTATAACCATTGCGGTATAGAAAGGACGTTTTCTATTAGAAGGATGTATTTTATTCAAAGAGAACAAATTTTACAGAAGAGAACCTTGAGAAAGTATTGCTAGTAAATATTAATACTCTTTTACTCAACTTGAACTACAAAGCGAAAAAATAAAAATATATTTCGTATTTTGTAGCCGTAATATACCCGTTTTATTATTATAGGTATAATTATATATATAAAATTAAAAACTTTAAAAATACAATTGTTCAATAGTACGCTCGTAGGCGATGAGTCATCAACCTTTCGTGTCCGGTCTCTAGTCATGATATACGAAAGTCTTGTGGAAAGGCAGTGGCGATAGCTCGAAGCCGCGCGTCCCTCCTAGAATTTTTAATATAACACAATTTAAATGTTTATTTAAATATTAATTATTACTATTAATTTTATTATTATTCAGTAGTTAAAATTTCTAAATTTCAAAAAACTGAACTCCGTTTTCGGATTTCAGAATTATATTAAGACGCAAATACGCCGCGGCCGCGCATAAATCATATTCATATTATCATTATAGATTCCTGGTGAATGCGACCCGATATTGGCCGATAGTACACGATTCCATAAAAACATTTAGGATATTTTACGGCGCAGTTATTTAGCGGCCAATGTTTCAGTGCCGTCTACGGACTATCGTACCGTAAATATGTATGTATGTGAACATGCTGTTCTTTCTTTTTCCTATTTATAAACCGTGGCTACCTATTTGTGAAGTGATTTTTTATGACATTATAAAAACTATTCCGCTGTTCCAGCTCTTCGTTTTTGCAAACTTGAATTTTAAAGTAGGTGGATTTTTGTTTAAAATGAGCCCCTTATTTTGGATTTTTTCTGTTTTGATTTACAATTATTATTGTTTTTGTCGTTATTGTAGGTATTAATATTTTTTAATTCCTATGTATTTATTCAACTTAAATAAATGTTATAAATGGATACCTTTTCGCGCAATTTGCCTATATGTCATTTGGTGTTTGATTTCTGGTGCGCCAAATTTTGTACATAAAAGGAATATAATTTGAGTAATTATTTTTTTTTTGTATATACTCAGATACTTAATTGTTAAGCACATTTTTTTTTGGGTATAAGTTCATAATTTCTAAGTCATAGATACATGGTGTTAAACACGTGATGATACCCTAGGTCTGTTAACTTTGGTAATTGTCAATTAAGTATCCTTACAATATATTTTATAGTTGAATTTTTTTATATATCATTTATAAATATTCAATCTGATGATATAAATTTCAGAATGTTATAAAATTCATTATAGCATTGTCTTTTGCCATTTTCTTTGTGAAAAACATTTATCTGATTCATTATTCAATTTTTTTTTTTGGTTGCATAATAATTTCTGCATATACGGTGTGGAAAAATACTTATCGAGTTAATTTGTGTAATATATTTTTTTTTTATTAGAACTGAAATTTGTCATCAGTTAATTTTGTATTATAATTACTATATTTTCTGCATATACAGTGTGGCCGAATCTGAATAGATTTATTTTGTATAAATTTTTCATAATTTGGAAGTACGCTATTAAACATTTAATAGTGTGTTATATATAATAATTGTTGCAAATACAGTGTGTACCAATTTCGATGTGAGATTTAGTCAAGATCTTAGATAAATTATTTATGCAATTTTAGATTGAGTTTCCGATTTACTTTAATTTACTTTAATTGCTTGGTCAAATAATTTTAATACGTTGATCTTATTTTCTTATAAATCGTATGACCTATTTCTAGAATTTATCTAAAACGCCTGCTTTATGTGCGTATAATTACTTTCACATATTATTCAATTTATTGTCTACACTTTGGTTCATTGATTTCATTTATTATACTGTGTGAGTCTTTTACTCATGACCAGGCATTACTTTATTTTATGGAAAATTCATATCATAATATTAATGTAATTATCTCATTGGTCAATATATATATAGTTGTTCATTTTATTCATTAACTTTTACTATTTTACATTTTGTATTTTATTGTTGCGCATAAGCAACGTTGGCGTAACAAGTATTTTGACATTCTGGTGCATCATTTATTTTTTTTGTTTGTTGTTTTTGGGTTATTAATAAATCCTCTATTGTTCTTGTTTTACATTTGTTGTTTTATTAGTATAATAATAACGATACACGTAAATACCTATGATTTAGTCAATTTACCATCGGCAGTGTCTATGTTCACTGTAACGGCTAAAGACTATAAACATCTTTTTTTTATAAATCGTATAACCTATTTTTTAGAATTTATCTAGAACGCCTGCTTTATGTGCGTATATTTACTTTCACATATTATTCAATTTATTGTCTACACTTTGGTTCATTGATTTCATTTATTATACTGGGTGAGTCTTTTACTCATGACCAGGCATTACTTTGTTTTATTGGAAAATTCATATCATTATATTAATGTAATTATCTCATTGGTAAATATATATATATATAGTTGTCCATAGTTGGTCATGGTGGCGCCTACATAAAACATAACTCTCCCTACCGCTCGCCTCTAAAACTGAGTTGGGTTCTTTAGTCTAAGATCTTCGGGGCAGTCATGTTATTGGGATAAGTCGATAAATCCTAAGTAGGGGTTGCGGTAGTACGTAGGTAACACGCAGGCATAAGACTATTGCTCGTGGGAGCATATGGCCAAGTTCGTTGCGAACGCAAAATAGAAAAATTATATTAACCAATTCTAATGCGGATAGCGTACACTAAATAAATGAATAAAAATGGTCGTTGTAAAAATTACAAAAAAAAATCTAAAAACGTAATTAGTATACCGGGTTCATTTTTAATCTTTACACATATATCGCCCTATGTGTAGAGCTAAAAAAATCAAAGTTATTGTAATGGTGGCATAGTAGGCAACCAGTTATACACCAGAGACGTATTTTTCCAATTGTCAAATATTTCTGATTTTTCTATCCATACTTAAATCTTAAATTAAATACATTTTATTGAAAAATAGATAATTTAAAACAGTTAATTATCCCAACTGGCATATACCTTCTGCGAAGACAATTTTAAATATTTTTAACAAATTCAAAGATGATGGTTGTTTTCTAAATTCCCACAAAAAATAATAAAACTAATCACGTGTGAACAGAACACATGAAGCTGAATATCCCGTGTTGTGTAGAAGAACGGTCTGTAGGATAGCTTTTAAATGTAGCTAGTCATTTTGGAGTATCGTATAGTTCGGAGTTCAAAACCTTCCTCAAAGAATTCAAATATAAGCCATACAAGATATCAAACCAGCAAGAGCTTTTCAAGGAAGATAAAGTAAAATGAACTGATTTTTGTGATATAATGTTTAAAGTGACTTTTGATGTGAACTAATGTCGATTACAGGCATTTGTTCTTTATTTTCAGGATCTATTTTCCTCATAATATTAAACATTTCTTGTTCTAGAAAAGAAGCTGCCCCAGTAGCGTTTCAGTACTACCTTGTCTTTTAAATTGAGGGTCAAAAACAGTTGCTACTCTAATAACTGAGCGTCCTTCGTATGAAAATAGTGCTGCTTTAACAGATTCCAAAAGTTTGTTGCATAATGTCTTCCCTTCTTCAATCTTTAATTCCAATAGTGATGCTGTCAGAAATTTGTACGGTCTAAAAGTTAAGTGTGATTATTAAAGAAATAGTAACATATTTATTACCCACAAGAATTTCCCACTACTACTTTTTAAGATAAATTTCTTCATTTTATAAAACTACTTATTCGTAAGATACCATAGGGCGTTGTATGGGTAATGGTAAAAAAGAACACGCACACACACGCGCACCCACACCCACACCCACAGACGCACACACGCACACATAAACAAACAAAGATGCAAACACGTGCTCGCTTTGTTTGTGGAGAGGACCAAGAACGAAGAGAAGACGAAGGAGACCAGACTACACGAGTAAGACAGCTGAATCAAGCATGATGGAGCAGATGATGGTTTTAATGAAAAAATGGAAGATAAGCAGGATAGTTTTGTGGAAAAGGTTGAAAAAAAACAGGATAGTTTTAAAGAAGATTTAATAGAAATGAAAACAAATACAAAGAGATTTGAAAGATAGTCAAACAGAAATGAAAACAGAAATACAAAGAGATTCGAAAGATAGTCAAACAGAAATGAAAACCGAACTCCAAATTACTCAGACGGAAATTAAAAATATACAGGAAGAAATCACTAAATTAGAACAGAGGCAAAACGAGAGGTTAGAGGTCCACAAACAAGAAATACACGCCCTTTTCCATAAGCACATGACTGGCCAATGCGCTGAATAGAAGCAGAAGTTAAGCTAATCAAGGTAGAAATACAGAAGAATACCAGTCAGGGATTGAAGGCAGCTGAACAATAGATCTCTCCCGAAGACTAGTTTCCTCCTGTTTTTCACATCTCCTACACCAGCGCTCGCTAACCAAGCCCATGCTGTACAGATGCTTCCTTAAAGGACAATTTCCGGTTATTAACCCGGTAATTATTTTAATTTCTTTTTCGCTACTACGAATTAGGTTGGCTGAAAACTTTCCGTCCAGCTCCCTTAGTAGTGTTTTGGTATGGAGTTGACCTTCCGTTAACCTCCATTTATTTTTGTTCTGTTTCTAGCCATAACCAGATCTCCCTTTTAGCGGAATCCTTAACGATTCCACATACAGGTTCTGGTCCTATGAAGTTCCTATTAGTACCTTCTTTGGCCAGTTTGTCGCCCTTTAATTCCTTCATGTCCTGGCACCCATATCAGCGACACAGTATTGTCTTGTATCAGTTTATTGAGGACCTGTTTACAATATTTCACCAGCTGAGGCCTCGTAGATGGGTTCACAATGGCTTTAAATGCCGTCTGACTATCAGTCATCATGTCGATTTTTTGTTTGCGCAGCCGGCTTCCCGAATTTCTTCGCCGACTGACTACAAACAATTCGGCCTGGAAAACCGTTGTGTTTCCCCAGACATTATCGATATCTTCCTTCTAGGGCATATTCCGCATATGCCTGCACCTGCCCCCTGACTAGATTGTGATCCATCAGTGTACCAGGTGCCGGCACCACAATCGCTCGAGCGACTTTTTGCCTGTTCCCTGGTCGGTATAAATATGTTCAGCTTAGCTGTAAACATAATCTCAGGTGCCATACTGTCCGCCGGCATTTGAAATATCGGCTCTTCCAGAATAGTTCCTGTGATATCTGTATGGCACCCAATAACCTTATTAGGACACCATACGTCATTGACCTTCAACCTCAGGATCGCAGCCATTGCCTCCGCCTTTACAAATAGTTGCAGCGGAGGAATACCCATGATGGCCTCCATGGAGGCGGTTCCCGTGGTGTTCATAGCTCCCGTGATTCCCAACAGAGCCTGTCGCTGAAGAGTCGTGAGGAGCCCCACCGACGATGTCCGATCCGTCCTCCTCCACCAGACAACTGCTACATAGGTAATCGTTGTAATATAAATTTATATTTTGTATTCCCTTGACAAAGGCGAACTGCCGAAACATGTAGGGTTGTTTTATATATGTATACTTTGAAGTAAACCAGACCTTTAATCGCCGACTTATTAAGTTTACCTTATATATATATATTGATAAGATACAGAGAGGCTGAGCAGAGAAAAACCTCACGTTCTGGTGACAATAATGTAATAATATAAAATATGAGAAGTTAATATATTTATTATACCTTAAAACTACTCAATCTCTAGGGTCTCGAAGAAAGTTCTCGATACACAGACAAACACTTAAAAATACATGAAATGAAACGAAAAAGTCAAATTTATGTATAAAAATATATTTAAATAATATTATACCGATTATCACAAGATACAAAAAACATTTAGTGAGACATTAAGAATTCAAAATAAAGTTCGTGATATAATACGATTTTATGCAATCCTTCGTTCAACAAAATGAAATGGGTTGCCTATTCAAATACTAGACAACTTAAACGTATGTCAAGATCTAAATTAAACAAGTTTTAAGATTTTTTTAAAATAACTATCTAATCTGACATTTAAAAGCAATGTGATATGACATTTGAGATAACGTGAGTAAATGATATATAGATATGTGACTGCCAGTAATGTTATATCTTTTATAAACGTACATTGCAATCTTAACTTATCTTAATTTAAGTGCGTATGTCGCGTATTTGCTGGGAAAGGAAAATTGTAATACTGGTACACCGCTTCAACTTAATGAAGCTTACTAAATCATAGCATTTGTTTAAATAACTTTTACGTAACGTAGACTTATTTGGAATTTTCCGTTTGCAATATTTTTCCAAAAATGAATTAAATTTGTGATTTTCTATTTTCGTCCATGGTATATTCGCTGCCGAAAATGCATCACACATCTCAAGAGCATCTTCTGCTTTTTTGCATTTTTTTATGTGACTTTGTGTTTAGATGCTGGTGGACAAGATATTTTTTTCGCTTGATACCTTAAAGAAATTTATCAAAATAATAATTTAATATCTAATCTAATCTTACAACAGATATTGAATTATTTAATTAACTACGATGCTCCGATTTTGATATCCATTCACGGATTTGTTGACTTTTACACATCTTTACTTTAGTCATATTTAGAATAATGATTTCACTGCACTAAAATTGTATGTACCACTGGAAAGTAGAAATGTAGCTGTTGACCCTACGAAAGACACTGATTTGAGAAAAACTAATATTTAGTAACTAACACTCGGTAACAGTAAAAGTAACGACTCGTTACAGTTGTTGCCAATGCCAATGCACCAATTATATTTTTTTATTGGTCGGATCGACAACTTAAGCCATGTCGACACGTGTTCCAATTTTAAAGGCGGCATGTCTTGGAAGCGGCCAGACCAGTTGCGCGCTTCCAGGAATCCAACAGCCGTACTACCGTCGGCAAAATTATTGAAATTTAAAAATACTCAATTATAATAATAATAATAATAATAATCTTTATTGGTCCAACAGCGGTTGCCACCAACAGGACAATATAGGATTAAATAATTTGTGGTGTAGATTAACATTACACAAAAACATGTACAAAATAGTACTTACAAGTATATAAAAAAAACAAATTAAATAAATATTGATCAATCGTATACATATATAGAAAAAAAGAAAACAAATGCAACCAATATGATAAAATAATCCAATTTATGTGTATGTAAAAATAAAAATAAGCAAGAACTAATTTAAACATCATTATAAACTTTTTCAAAAGACTTACATAATATACACCGGTGACTTTAATAGTGCATTGGTTTTCGCTCTGGGTAACCTAAAAGTAGTGCATTTGCGAGTGTTAGAAGTCGGTACGTTGAAGTCGATAGAGGCTAATATCATTGGGCAATCAATTTCGTTTGATAAAAGATTTATTAGGAATTTAGCACTATCTCTCCCGACGACAAGATTGTATACCATGGCACTCCAAAAGACTATTGTAGTCTGTTCCTCGCACAGGATAAGTGCCAATCATTCTGAAGGAGAGGTATTTCGGAAATCTCTTCTGGATTCTCTCAACGGAAATTTGTTGATAGGTGTAATAAGGAAAACACACTAAAGAGGCATACTCCAGCTTGTATAATACCAAGGCATAATATAAATGCCTAATTGAAGAAATGTTGTTAAAGTTTTTACACAACCTAATAAGAAATCTCAAAGGCTTTGAAGCTGAGGCGCAGATCCGCGAAACATGTTGAGAAAATGTGAGTTGCGAATCAAAAAGTATGCCCAGATCACGAACCTCCGACTTTATACTCACCAACTCCGATCTAGCAGAATAGTCAAATATTTTAGGGCCAGTACATCGAGTATAAGAAACAACACAACACTTTGAGATATTCAATAGAATTCGATTATGTTTACACCATTCTTCAATTATAGAAAGATTAATTTGCAATTTGATGCAATCGAAGTGTGTGCGGATGATGTTGTAGATTTTAAGATCATCAGCATACCCTGGAAATTGACAGTTTAATTTATTTAAGAGATCATTAATGAAGATGTTGAAAAGCAAGGGCCCTAGGTTAGAACCCTGAGGTACCCCTGAAGGTAATGGGAAAATTTTAGACGAGAATCTATTGTAAAACACATAGCCAGCACTATTCACGAGGTACGACGACATTAATCTAACCAACGCAGGGCAAAAAACAAAGAAGTCCAGCTTCTTAAGGAGGATACCGTGGTCTATTGAATCAAAGGCTTTAGAGAAGTCTGTGTATATAATGTCAACCTGCTGCCGGTTATCAATGACTGACGAAAGAAATTGAGTAATGCTTACAAGATTGAGCGACCTTGATTTCAAGGTCATGGCGATCAAGGTCAATGAGGAGGTGTTAGAATCGGCTGAGTAGTCAAGGTCATTTAAAGGTCGAAGCAGGTTATTAAAAATTCACACCAAAGTCAGTGTCATTTCCAAGGTCAGTAAAGGTCATGAGAAGGCCAAGGTCGTACCAAGGTTAAGGGCATTTGAAGCTCAATAACATTTGAAGGTCAAGGGTGTTTGAAGGTCAATGACATTTGAAAGTCAAGGGCATTTGAAGGTCAAGGGTGTTTGAAGTTCAAGGACATTTGAAAGTCAATGACACTTGAAGGTCAATGGCATTCGAATGTCAATGACATTTGAAGGTCAAGGTCATTTGAAGGTCAAGGTCATTTGACGGTCAGGGGCATTTGAAGGTCAAGGGCATTTGAAGGTCAAGGTCATCGCTTAAAGATTACATCGAGGTAGGGGTTCAACCGTGAATATATAAATAATAACGAATGAATTTTTCTATCATAAAGTGTTAAGTTTTCTTAATATTTGTTTGAACATATAAGTAGATATGGGTGCTGCACACGAAAGAAAAAATAGAGTGATTGTAGTGGAATTAGAATGGAGTAGTAATGATGAGTTAAGTGAAGCTGAAGACGATATCGAGGACGATATTGAGGAGGAGCAAGGAGATGATACAGACGAGGTAGATATTGAGGAGGAAGAAATTGAGGAGGACATATTTGAAATAGAGACGATTATTTTAATCGATGATATGGACAGTAGAATGTATGACTTTGATTAATTGGATTGATTATACATATAATGCTAAGATGTTTATTGTTACTAGTATAAATAAGTCAATGTAATTTATAAGTTTGAAATGTTTTCACATATAAAATAGTATAAGCATGACCTTCGACGAGGTGTATATATGGTGATGGTTGTTCCATTCCAGCAACAGTTGAGCCGGTACAGTGGAGGTGTTGTTTCTATTCAGTGCATATTTGGGAAATAATAAGTCAATATGTTTGAATGTGAATACTGTGGGAAGACGTTTACTCGAGGAGATAACAGAAGTCGCCACATGTTAACTTCTTGTAAAGGGAAGAGAATGAAATTTAGCGATAACGAAGTGGAATTAATGAAATGTGATATCTGTGATGTATATGTAGAAATAAATTGTTATACTGCACATATCCGCAGTACTTTACACCGTACTAAAGCATTCGTAATAATCGATAATGGTGTAAAGAAGAGTGTTGGTACGTTCGGGGATAGAATAGTAAGTTATCAAGTATGTGATTCGTCTCGCATATACGTTGATGTGGAAGAATTTGCAAATAATATTAGGGAGAAAGTGATAGCACTTATGGATAGTATTCTAAGTATACATACTTCTATGAAAGTGAATTTGGAATTGTATGGTTTATATTATTTATTGACGAAGGAAAATGTAGAAATAAAATCGTTTAATACTCGAAATAAAGTCATAACCCATGGAAGTAATTTATATGAGCTATGCGCAGATTTTATTGATGAGATTAAGAATAAAATGAGTGAATTTCAGGAGCGCGATTCAGGTAAAATAAGATTATTGTTAATTTCTCACAGTGTTATAAATTACTATTTTATTATATTTCAGGGTGGACATTGAGCAACGTTTTATATTTGGAAGTAAATATGAATAAGTTTAGTCCATTGAGAGGTTCCACTTATATGGACTTACCACCATCGATAAAGAAAAAGAAGGCTATAATAAATGTTCAAAATTCTGACAACAAATGTTTCGCTTGGGCCGTTACTTCTGCTTTAAGGGAACCGGTAGGACTCCCGCAAAGAGTTTCATCGTATCCACATTATAGTACAGTTGCAGATTTTACTGATATACATTTTCCTGTAAATTTAAAAGATATCCATAAGTTTGAAGAGCAAAATAATATATCCATTAATGTATATGGTATAGAAGAATGTTTTCAGAATAATGTGAGAGCTCAAGAAGTAGTGGGCCCATTATATTTTACGAAGCGGAGAAGAATAGCTCATATTAATTTATTACTTGTTACCTCAGAAAATGTAAATTCACATTACTGTTGGATAAAGAATTTGTCGCGACTAGTTTCGTCACAGAAATCTTTATAAGGACATCAAAAATACATATGTGAAGGGTGTTTAATTTTCTTTACATGTGAAGATAAATTACGAAGACATGAAAATGAAGATTGTAAGCAGGTGAAGGCAGTGTTTCCCGGAACAGAATTAAAAATCAATAAGTACGGAGAGGAACTACCAGAATATGTATTAAAATTTGATAAATTTGAACGACAATTAAGAGTTCCTTTTGTGGTTTATGCTGATTTCGAGTCAGAACCAGATCCTTCCAAACCATTTACTGTGAAATGTTTCGAACATGAACCATATTCTTTTGCCTATTATGTGAAATGTAGTTTTGATAATAATCTGAGTAAATTGGGTTTATATCGTGGACAAAATGCAGCCACATCTTTTATTAGAGAGCTGGAAACTGATGTTACTTTTTTATATAAAAATTATTTAAGTAAAGAGGTAGAAATGAAACCTTTAACTGATGAGGAGCGTGATAAATATGAGCAAGATTCAGTGTGTCACATTTGTGAAAAAGCAATAACAGTCCCTGAAGAAAAAGTTCGTGACCATGATCATATGATAGGATTGTATCGGGGTGCAGCACATATGGTATGTAATATAAATTATAAAGAGCCCCGATATATACCGATTATCTTTCATAATTTGTCAAATTATGATACACATTTGTTTGTAAAAGTGCTGGCACTGGAAAAGGAGGATGTAGATGTTATTGCACAAAATAAAGAGAAATATATTTCATTTTCCAAAAAAGTTCACGTGGGAGATATAATAGATTGTAATAGTAAGAAAAGAAACGTGTTCTACAAGTTGAGATTTATAGACTCATTTCGATTTATGAATTCCTCTTTGACGAAATTATCATCTTATTTAGACAATGAACAATGTGAGGAAATTAGAAGATATTATATGGGTGGAAAATTTGAATTAATCCGACAGAAGGGTGTATTCCCATATAACTATGTTACGTCTTATGAAACTCTTTCATTCTCGGAATTACCCAACAAAGAGTGCTTTTATGATATGCTATCAGATAGTGACATAAGTGATGAAGACTATTGCAGAGCTCAAAGGGTTTGGAATTTATTCGATTGTAAAACACTAGGACAATATAGTGATATATATATATATACAATCAGATGTATTATTACTAGCAGATGTATTTGAAAATTTTCGAAACATTTGCCTGCACAATTACAAATTAGATCCTGCACATTATTTTACTTCTCCAGGATTAAGCTGGGATGCTATGCTGCGTATGACGGGTATTAGTTTGGAACTATTAACAGATGCAGATATGTTTCATTTTTTTAAAAGCGGTATACGTTGAGTTGTGAGCATGTGTTGCAAAAGAATGGAAAAAGCTAACAACGAATTCTTACCGGATTTTGATTCATCCGAAGCGAAAAAATATATTCTATATTTAGATGCAACGAATTTATATGGTTATGCCATGTCATTCAGTTTACCAGTTAGTGATTTTCAATGGTTAACAAATGAAGAACTACCGACGATGGATATACAAGCCTTAGAAGACGATGGAGATTATGGTTATGTTTTCGAAGTAGATTTAGAATATCCTGCAAATCTTCACGAACAGCACAATGACTTTCCTTTTTGCCCCGAACATGTTATTCCACCTAATTCAAAATATGGGAAATTGATTCCAAACCTTGTCGATAAATCAAATTACGTTATACATTACTTAACTTTGAAACAATGTCTTAATAATGGTTTGATATTACGAGGAATACGTCGAGGAATTAGATTTAAACAAAGTACTTGGTTAACGAAATATATTGATTTCAATACAAAAAAACGAAATGAATCCACCAACGAGTTTTTTAAACAGTTTTATAAATTAATGGTGAATAGTATATTTGGAAAGACGATGGAAAATGTAGAAAATCGAGTAAATATAAAATTGGTTTCACATTGGGAAACTATTCATAAAAGGCTTGGCGCTGAGGCGTATATAGCAAAACCAAATTTTAAATCTTGTAAAATCTTTTGTGACTCTTACAGCCATCGAATTAACAAAGGTACGTGTAGATTAAATTAAAACCTATATATGTGGGATTCACAATTTTGGAACTAGCTAAGAGGGTAATGTATAGTTTTTTCTATGGTTTCTTAAAACCTTTGTATGATACAGACGTTTCATTATTGTATACAGATACAGATTCATTGATTATAAGTGTGCAAAATTATAATGTATATAGGGATATAAAAGAACATTTACATATGTTTGATACATCGAATTTTACTGTCGATAATATTCATGGAATACCTCCCACTTCACCCAGGTTGGGAAAAATGAAGGATGAATATGCTGGAAAAATTATTGAGTATTTTTATGGAACAGGTGCTAAAGCTTATTGTCTAAAACTACTTGATAAAACTGTAAAAACTGCAAAGGGAGTAAAGAAATTATTGTTATTGATAAAAATTTATCAGTAACTGATTATAAAACTGTGGTGGAAGATGATGGAAATATAATGAGGAAAATGTACATATTCCGTTCTGAATTACACACAATATACACGGAATTGAGGAATAAAGTTGCTCTCTCATCTAAAGATGATAAACGATATATTCTCCCTGATAAAAGCAATACTTTGGCGTGGGGTCATTATAAAATAGAAGGCATTACACGGGAAGAAAACTTACAAAATATTCTTTTAGAACTAAATGCTCTGACATAGATATCTAATTCTTTGTAAATGTATTAGTCATTAATGTATTTTAGCAATGATATAAATTATGTGCATCTTTTGTAAATGTGTCTTATAAATAATTGTAAGTTGTTTAATCCAACTTGATATTAGTTAATTCCACTTATTTGTATTAATTATTTATAAAATAAAAAACATTTCAAACTTATTTAGTACTTTTTATTTTAAATTATATTATCAGCTAAACCTCTACAACACATTATCCTTAGAAATCCAAGAGTTGTGTGATGAAGGCATGCCAAGCCACTTTACGAGAACTTTACCCTTCTGTCGTCGTATAATTTTTTCAACAAGATATACGTCCGGATGCTTCACTTTCAGCAACTCTGATTCGTAAAACCCCCTAAAATATTCTGTTTTTGCGAATCTTGTAGTAGATAGGTACTGGGGAAGGTATTTTGAACTTTTCTTACTGTGAATATCTCATTCGACCAATTTGGCGTATACATTTTAGAAAACACGTGCCTGTATTTACTGATGCGAACGAAGTCTCCCACCTTAAAATTTGAAATTCTTGGATCACCTACTTTAATATTACTATAAACTGTATTCAAAATACTTCTAACGTTTCTTTGATTAACTGCTACAGGTTTGTGCCTTGTTGTTCGATGTACGGTATTATTATAATCTTTGACTAGTCCTTGCAACATATTTATCCAACGATAATTCCCATTGAAGCTGAATTCCTTCCACATCTTATTTTTTAGGGTTCTATTAAAACGTTCGACAATGGAACTTTTTAGATTGGAATAGGTAGTGTAGTGATTAATATTATACTGATCCATAAGCTTCTTGAAATGAGAGTTGAAAAATTCCTTTCCTTGGTCGCTTTGAACATTCTTCGGAATATTTTTTTTCCCAGTTGAGAGTATGGATTTCATGGCGTTCATTACTTCAATCGCTGTCTTATTTTTTATTGGAATTGCCCAGGCGAATTTCGAAAATGTGTTTATACATACGAAAATGTATTTGAAATTGTCGTTTTCTTTTGCGTACGGTATCATTTCAACCAGATCGATTTGAAATAAGTCCCGCAATCCTTTTATGATGACCCGACGTCGAGTAAACCTCCGAGCTGGTCTATATATTTCATTTACAACATCCCTCCTAATTGACAACATTTCCTTCGATGACTATTTCCGCAAATACTGCTTCTGTTTTTGGTGGCGTAGGTTTGGTACCAACGTATATCAACCTAAACGTTGTTCCTTCTGTCAATTCTATCGGTCTCTTGGAATTAAATAGTTCCTTATCAACTTGCAGTGTTGTTAATTTCTCGTTAGAATAGTGTACATTTATAACATTCCCACGATATAATTTATTCTTATATAAATAAGTATGTTTCGCCAATGACGTACTTACATAATAACCCATGAGGTCAATGGAACCGTCACTATATATTGGAATAATATAGTTCGAAGTTGCTGTTGCACTGGGAGAAGGAATATTTTTTCTATGCATTTGTAATACTTCTTGAAATTTAGGATGTTTGAGAAAGTCTGAGACTACGTCTACATCCATTAAATGTCTCTTAAGGACATGCTTGTGTATGTGTCTTCCAAATTTATCTATTGTCATCGTTACCTATCATTGGTGTCGAAATATAAACTGTCATACAACCAAGACTTTACAGAGTATACAGAGAGACTATTTTATAATTTTTGACTCTTTCAACTCCTCTATTATTGACAATATCTCGTTCTGGTGCCCTGAGTGACTGGCATCCTTCGATGCTACTAGTAGCTTCAATCTATCACACAGTTCATTCACATCGTCCCAGTACTTATATTCAATTTTACTTTTAGGTACAACCATCTTTTGCATGGATACCTTATTTGACAAACCTAAGCCAGTCTTCCAGGTTCGACTCCACCAAACTTCAGGTTTCTTCCCTTGTATAATAGGTTTTATAATTGATTTGTATTTAAAACCTTTACTGGCTGCAAACTTCCTATCAGGATCGTAATCAACTCGATGAGAGTTTGTATCACTGAGAATAAATTTATAATTCTTTGCATCAGCATATAAAAATTTCCCTGGTTTCTTCTTGAAAAGCAATTCTAGTAAACCTTTTGTTGCCTTATAAGTGAATTGACCGATGATAATGTTGGGTCCATCAAATCTAACATCAGCGTTTCCAATTTTTAAATCCCCACCGACTTCGTGAACACCATATTTTTCATCAAATTCATCGTTTTCATCGGTCATTAAACCGATAAGATATGGCCGTATAGTACGATCATAATCTCTCAATGATTCTTTAACTTCATCCGTTTCTAGAAGGGTTTTATTCAACGATTTGTTAGCAATTATCGACTTAGCTGGACGCGTACTCAATAGCGATACGGCATGCGCCATTGATTTATCTAAATCCATACTTCCACTTTTATCTGTTTCGTCTTCTTTACTTGCATCTTCTTCCCTTCCTTCTGGCGTTTCTGGCAACAGGTGACCTATGTAGTCATCTTCTAAGAATGTAGGTTGTGTGAATGACGTTGACATCTTAGGTGTTGGGGCATCTGGTTCAGAGTCCAGTGTTGCTAGAACTTTAGATGTTCGAGGTGTAGTACCAACTCCTTCCAATTTGCGCTTGGTCGGGGAAGAATGAGTGTATGGGCTAAACCAGGACACATGTTTTCGTGAAGGTGTCCCTTGCCGTATAATAGACGTTCCTTGTACTGGTGCATAGGATTTTTCTGGAAAAATTTCAGACCATGTGTCTGGTGTATCCTCCATAGCGTCCTTCGAGTGGGAGGTTCTACTTTGCTTCGGAATGGTACTACCTAATTTCACGGCAATTTCTTGCAAAGGTTTGGATATAGGTGCATACTGTATATCAATATCTCTTTGAGACTTCGCGATATCAGCCCTTAGTGTTCTCAATTTTTCTTTTAAAACTGTGCGAGCTTTTACTAAATTATTTATTAATTTATCATCCATGTCTCTTTACTATTTAACGAATAGTTAAATACTGATGTAGATTTCCTAAAGTAGGATCCTTTTAATGGTGTTTTTAGAGGAACTTATTGTAAATGTATATAAGTGTCAAAACCTAAACGGTATCTTCCTTCATTATACTTACAGTCAGTATCGATAAATAATAGACCAAATGATTTCTTCCAACACATTCTGCATACGTTCAAAAACTGTTCAAAACTTAAGTCATGGATGTGATCGTTAAATATATGTTTCAAATTAGTACCATCTTGTTGAAATAAAATTAAAAGATTTGTATTATCCCTCAACAATTGTTTAGGAACAGCACTATATGTTTGAATTAAATAAAAACAATCTAAATTCCGATGCCTACCGAAAGAGAAGAACTGCTTGACAATATTCAAATTAATAGTGGGTATATCGTCAAATATAACGACTGAATAGTCGGCAACTTGGTCCGGTGTTATCATATCAATGGGATCCGTATATTCAAAATAACCTATCTCTGGAATAGTTGCCATTACATGTTTAAGATATTCATATTTCTGTTGATGAAGAGATCCACAGCAGATGTAAATATTTTTGAAGCGCAACCCATTAGGATGTAATAATAAAGTAAGGAGGGCATTCGTTTTACCACATCCTGAAGGACCCACTATTAGTGCTCTCTTACAAGTACCACCAAATAGATTGCTGTGTCGGTTAAAATTCTTCTCATTAAATACGGAATCGTAGTTGTATAAAGGTAATGATAATGGTTGTGCTTCTAGCTGCATACTGCACTTCATGAATTCACGATGTATACTGAACCATATTAGCTTTAGACGCTTCTTATTAATTGAAAAATCAAATTTCTACGTCTTAAATGACATTAAATTTTATTATATTTATTTACATTATTTACATTTCATTGTATTTTTACATATGTAATTACATTTCATTATATTTTTACATATTAAAAGACATTAAATTTATTATTTTATTTCAAATTTGTGCAATATTTGCTTTATTATTTAAGTTACTAGCTGTACACAAGCTTTGGCATCGGTAATATTCCTGATGGAAATGGTGGGTCATATCCTGATGGAAATGGTGAAGGTGGACGTGTTGAAAATGGTGAAGTACAAATGTTGGAAATGGTGAAGAACAAACGTTGGAAGTGGTGAAGCACAAAAGTTTGAAGAAATTATTGAAGAGGAAATTGTTGAAGAGATAGGAAATTGGAAGGGATAGGAAATTGTTGAAGAGATATGAAAATAATAATAAACAAAATTAATAATATTAATTTTGTTTATTATTTTCATACCTCTTCAGCAGTTCTCTGATGACCTTCTGTGGGGCCATCGCCACCGGTTTTGGCACCGGTTGGGCAGGTGTGTGATCTTCATCATCATCATTTGATGATCCCCACGACTCCTCCGCTATCTCTGAATACAGCGGCGGCTTCAGTAATGATGCTTGCGGCCGCGGTGTTGATGTTTGCGGCTGTGGTGTCGGCGGTGGTGTTGTAGGTGCTGGTGTTGTAGGTGTTGGTGGTGTTGGTGGTGGTGCTGGTGTTGATGGCATCGCTGCCGATACCGATACATTGAGTATCGGTGAACGGCGGCCTGGTGTCGATGTCACCGTCACCAGCACTTTAGTAGGTGCGGAAGTATTTAGCTGGAATTCCTGTAAATGTAATATCTTTATATTGAGCTCCATAAAAAAGGTTAAAATCAACAAACATATTAACACTATTGCTTCTGACGAATATCACCCCATGGAAAAGATAATGTAAATATTCCCAAATCCATACTTCCTTACCAGATGTCACCCCAGGATATTGACAGTTAGACAGTTATCCTTACAGTAATATACAGTGATATATTAACTGTAAGGACGACTGTAAGGATGTTGACAGTTATATTTACTATAAATATTACTACTGTGTAAGGTGGAAGGATGGACAGTTATATTTACTGTAAATATTACTACAAATAGTACTGTAAATATTTCCAAATCATTATTCCCAAATCATACTATTACGGTCTATGTCTACGTACGAGGGTCTAACTTCGTTATTGAACATATCAATAAATCAAAGTCTGTAGTGCAAAATTTAAAAGCATGTAATTAGTTTAAAGTACCAATAAATCAATCTGTAGTGCAAAGTTTAAAGGCATAATAAACTATCCATCATCACTGTCATCATCATTACTATTGATATGTTCAACTATCAAAGCTTTGATTTGTCCGAATCGATTTTTCTTCCTCCAGTAAGATTGAACTTTCTCATTAATATGAACATCTGGGATGTTCGCATTAATGGCACCATTATGGAGTTGAAGATACAGGTCGACGTCTGCGATCCAACCGGATACCTGCTCATTCATATGGGCAAGGGAGGCATCTCTAACTGACGAATTTCTCTCAAGGTGCGACATAACTTTGTCAGAAAGTTCTTTAAAATCCGCAGCGAGAGTGTTGCGTGGTTGACGTTGATGTGATGGAAATGGTTGAGGTTCTGATAAGGGCGGTTGTGTTTGAGGTGGTTGATATTCTGGTTCAAATGGTTGATATTGAGATGAATGACATTCTTGTTCTAATGAAGGTGGATGTAGTTGAGTTTCTAAAGGAAGTGGTTGAGGTTCTCCATTTGATCTAGGTTCGGAGGCTTGTTTTTGTCTTTGGTAGGGAGTAATCAAAGGCGAAGGGGTAGGCGAAGGGGTAATCAAAGGCGAACGATGGGACAGCGGTGAATTTTGATCTCGAGGATCTCGAGAAGGATCTGGTTGAGGATCTGATTGAGGATGATCTCGAGAGGGAGGATGATCTCGAGAGGGAGGATGATCTCGAGAGGATGATCAGGTTGAAGCGGTGGATTGCCAGGTGAATGAGCAGATAGAAATATAACCGATGATGACTCATGTGCCACTACTGGTTTTTCTATAGGTGATAGGTCCACTGGTGGTGGTACTGCAGCAGCTGACACCATTACAGTACCAGAGTGTACCTGTCTACCCAGAAGTAGTCTCTTGAGAGTACTACTACTCTCTCTCACACTAGAAATGGGTGTAGAAGCAATTGCAGGCGTCCAAGCAACTGTTTGCGTCTGTGTATTTGTTTGTTGTCGTTTTTGTTCTCGTTGTTGTTCTCGTCGTTGTTTTTGTTCTAATTTTCGTTGTTCTCGTCGTCGTTGTTGTTCTCGTTGTTGTTGTTGGTACTGTTCGTAATCGAATTGTCGTTGGTACTGTTCGTAATCGAATTGTCTTTTCATTTCAGCAGTTGCTCTACTCATTTCAGCAGTGCCCAGCGGTGCAAGAGTAGCAACTTGAGACAACACCGTCGGAAATTCTGTCTCTGTCATAGTAGGAACAATTACGCTAGCAGTTCTCATTACAGCTGCCCTCGTAATTGTTCCGACTACATTAGCAGGGGCAACGGTAGATAGCGCTCTATCTACCGCCGCCGACAGTATTTCATCATGTATTTCTGGAAGTACCAGTTGCTCTAGTTCTTGCATAAAAGGTCCTTGATTGGAAATATTAATATTGGAAATATTTATGAGGCTTTCAGGGTTAGGGTTGTCAGTATCAGGGGGAAACACCTGTTGCTGTGAAGTTGGTTGAGGCGGGGATGGTGTTTCCTAAAGAATAATAAAAATGAGGGAAGGAATCAAATTAATTCGAATTATTTAAATACTGATACTAAACTTTCAATTTCAAATATTGAATTTCAAATATTGAATTATAATTTTATTACTTTTCAGGATACATAAAAGAAGTAATTACTTTCCTACTTTTAGGACACAAAAGAAATAAAATATTTTCAAAATTAATGTATTATAAATGTAATACATTAATTTTGAAAATGCTACATTTAAAATTTTATTCAGATATAAGAAATATATAACAGTGAATTATAAATAATTAAATAAACAAATACAAGAAAAAACAAATATAAATATAGTAATAATATTAATAATATGGATGTTTACTTACCATTGTATAACTTGTAATGTCTATCCCAGTAAAACTAACTCGTATTTATATGAAAATAGGGGCAATTAATTATGTAAATTAACATTTTAGAAATTTCCATTGACGTCAATTTTGACCTATTACATAATACGTACAAATTTACATTATAAATTTGCATATGTTAATAAAAAATTCCGTCGCATTTTTTGCAAAAGGTCAAGTCTCAATTAATTATGTAAATTTACATTTTAGAAATTTCCATTGACGTCATTCTTGACCTATTACATAATACATGTACAAATTTGCATTATAAATTTGCATATGTTAATCAAGGTCAAGTTGATATTTTTAGATGATTTTAGATATTAGGTGTGACCTTGAACACCGGGAAAATTCCCAAATTCTTCAGTTCTTCATCGAAAAGTGGAGGGGGAAATTTTCGAATGTAGGTCACGGGGGGGGGGGAGCCCCCTGCCCCAATCCCCACCTCCGCGCGCTCACTCCGCGCTATCCGCGTTATCGCGTTGGGCTCGCCCAACCCCCCCTGTTCTCTCTCTTTTTCCTTTTTTTTTCCTTTTTCCTTTTTTTCTCTTTTTTTCCTTTCTCTCTTTTTCTCCTTTCCCTTTTTTCCTTTATTTCTAGAAAACCGTCCCACACCCCTCGTCTAAATTAAATACCTAACATTGTATTAATAAAAAAATTTAAACTCAAGTATTTATTTATAGCTACATACATAAATACATTACAAACATTAATACACTATATTAATACAAAAACTATAAATCATTCTGTCTACACATATAGCAATTTCTTCTCCTAACAGGTCCATCAACAACGTCACCGTCAATTACATAATGACTTACACATGGTCTACATCCAATTAAATCAATATCTTCTCGATAACTTCTAGGTAATCGACGCCAAACAAATTCTAAACTCAAACATCCTATATTGCTCATTAAATATGTCTTAGGCACATAAAATAAATCATCATCATCCAATCCAGAAAAATTTCCATCAATTTCAAGTCGCAACACATTACCAACCCTCTCCACAACATAACTCCTCATAGCACTCCACGCATAACCCATTATAACAATAATTAAATATAGCCAACTTTATTATCAAAACAAACACACAAGAGGGCCACGGAGCGAGCATAGGACTCAGGAATATGGTACCAGCGTAATAAATAAATATAAATTTATGTGTACTATTTTAGTATTACTTCAACAGTCCTTGTATACTATAGACATTAAAGAAATAAACATCAATTGCAAGAACTAGTTACATAAAAAGCAAAATTATGTTGTACATTATAGAAATTTAAAACAAGCATTAAATAACGGACTTAAAATTATAAAAATTACTCGCGTTTTGGAATTTAAGCAATCTAATTGGCTTCAAAAATATATCGATCTAAATACAAGCTATCGGAAGACAGCACGAAATGATTTTGAAAGGGATTTTTATAAACTGTAGATGTGAAATTAATATCTCATTGGGAAGATAATGATAAAAGGCGAGGGGCCGCTAGTTTAATTTCTAAATTTAATTTTAAAAATATTAAGATATTTTCTGAAAATTTTGTAGCGATACAAATGGTAAATTGCGAGTTATTTACGATAAACCTATTTACATTGGTTTCTCCGTGTTGGAGCTATCAAAACTTCATATGTATCATTACTAGTATGAATATTTGAAACGCACATATGAAGAAAACGTAAATCTATGTTATATGGATACCGATAGTTTTATTTTACAAATTAAAGCAGATGATATTTACTGTGACATTAAAAATAATATTTCAAAATTTGATACTTTCCGGTCAATAATGTTTTCATCATCCCCTCCAAAATAAGGCTACAGTCGGACTATTTAAAGATGAGAACGCAGGTAAGCTGATGAGCGAATTTGTTGGCTTGCGCGAAAAAGTTTACGCACTTGATGTTGAGGGTAGACAAGTAAAAAAATCTAAAGGCATAAAAAAATATTGTTAGGAATGAAATCGTTTTAGAGGATTATAAAAGGTGTTTATTCGATCTAAAAGTGTTATTTAAATCTCAAAATTTATTCAAATCGCGACTGCAAGAGATTTCTTCAATTACACAAAATAAATTAGCTCTATCTCCTTTCGACGACAAGCGGTGGATAGCTGTTGATGGCATACATACTCTAGCTTGGGGCCATCGCGACATCGATGGCGAGATAACGTCTTAAGAGGCAATTAAATTATATTTCATATTAGAATTTTCCTATTTTTAAGTAGAAACTACCACCCTCCATTACATCTATGGACCTGCGCTGAGAATGCCTTGTCGTGTTACACACAAAACTACGGGTCGATATCTGTTGAGACATGTACAGACCTGTTTCGATATATTTACCCCCACTCTATTTTGTATGCAAGTAATTCTAAATTCCGATATAACTTCAGTGTTCGCTAGCCTGCTTTCAAAACCGCATGAGATTTTATCGTCCAAAAATATTGCGTATTAAACGTGTAGTTCATAGTAATTATATGTAAATTAGCGTGAATTAACCGCGAATGCAGCTAATTATCCCGCGAAATTAGTAAATTAACCGCGAATTACCCCGCGAAGTTAATTAATTGCTCGCGAATTTCGCGAATAATGTCGCAAACTACCCCGCGAATTCCGCGAATTTGGTTAATTTTCCGCGAATTGCCTCGCGCATTCCGCGAATTACCCCGCAGATTACGTGGCTTTAGTCAATTGGTTGCGAGGTTCGCGGTTTAATTAGCCGCGAATTTAGTGATTTATACGCGAATTACCAGCGAATAAAACCGCGAATTAGCTTTTAATTGTACACATTCCGCGAATTAAACCGCGGGTTCCACGAATTAATCCGCGAATCCCGCGACTTAAACCGCGAATTCCGCGAATAAAACTGCGAATTAGCATTTGGGTGTACAAATTCCGCGAATTAAACCGCGAATCACGCGAATTAAGCCCCGAATCTCGCGGATTAAAACGCGAATTCCGCGGATTAACCCTTTAATTAATTAAAACCGCTAATTAGCTCATTAGCGGTGGCGGTGCTCGGACCGGGTAATCTAATCTACTGACGACCAGAATTTAATGCTTGCGGCTGTACATTATAGGGACCTATATGGTATTGTCCTGTTTAAACGCTTACTTGTTACTATCAGAACGTGCGTGGATTGAGAACAAATGCCATTCAATTTTTTCCATCTGTCACTTCTTCGCCATTTGATATTATTGGACTTAGTGGAACGTGGTTTTCTAGTGATATTTATAGTGCCGAATTTTTTCCTGATACCTATCAGTCATCCGTTGTGATCGACGATTTGAAGAACTACGACATTCTCGCGGAGGAGGCGTTCTGCTAGCATACAGGAGTACTTTAAGTTTTATTGATTTAAATTGATCTGATATATTTCGTGAATTTCCTTATGTTGACATCGTTGGATGCAAATGTACTATCGAATGCAAAAAAAATGGTACAGTCATATTTTAATCGGTTTAAATTAGGCTGCGTGAATGAGATATATATTAAATGTAAGCGTCAAATTTAAATATTCAAATAACCTATAAGTGTCAAATAACATATACGTTGATATACAGATAGGTGTAAGTGTCAAAAATGATTTTTGCACGTTACTGCGATCTTAAGTTCCTTAACAACGTCACAATACTAAAATGTTTAAAAACTGACTTTACATATAACTTCACTGTTGTACCACTTTTTTTTTGCATTCGATAGTACCATAAATTTTGTCTCCATCCATATTATTATTCTCTATATACCGCCTTATATTTCGATTACAAATTTCGAATCGTTTTTGGGATTATTTGAAGAAGTAGTTTTCAACTTTCCTAATTTGATCATCATAGGCGACTTCAGTTGTTCTCAGTTTAACCTCAATACGGATAATGATAGAGAGTGGCCAAGATAAAAGAGACCTGGAGTCATACTATACATGATATTTGAATCGAGAGCTCGAAAGGCGTCACGTGATGTCCAGCAATGGCCGCTGGCCATGCTAACTGTCATATTGTGTTTGTCAGTGCTGCGTTGTCAGTTGTTAATGGTGGTTGTGAATAGGGTTCCCCATAATGCCGTTTTCAATCGAACAAAGAGTGTTTATTGTTGAAAATTATTTGGAATATAAATCGTTTGTAACATTAAACGAAAGGTTCACGATAAAATATCCACAAACGTCTGCTCCTTCTAAAAGTGCTGTGCAGAAAATGATTACTAAATTTAGAGCTACAGGTTCAGTCGCTAACGCCAAACGTAACCGTGTAAAGACGGTTTGTTCATCGGAAAATATTCAACCTGTTCAAAAGACTATTCTAAGAAGTCCATGGAAATCAACTAGACTTCTATCCTCCCAACTAAACATCAAGCGAACGTCATGCCAGAACATGTTGAAGCAGTTGCATATGCAAACGTAAAAAATTAGAGTGATGCAAACATTAAAAGTTACAGATTATGCAAAACGACAACATTATTGCGAATGGTTATTCACTCATGTCACTGATGGTTATCTGGATCTGAATCTATACTTTATCACAGATTAAGTATGGTTCCATCTTAGCGGGTACGTGAACTCTCAAAACACTCGTTACTGGTCAACGAACAATCCCAAGGAACGCTTTAAGGTGGCTCTGCATGATGCGAAAATAGGCGTTTGGTGTGGAGTTTCAGCCCGACGGATTGACGGATTTTCTTTAATAAAACCGTGACCTCTGAAGTGTATGTAACAGAATTGTTGCAATCATTCGTAGCGCAGCTGACGGAGGAAGAACGAGAGTATGCGTTTTTACAGTAAGATGGTGCCACAGCACATACTTCACGGTCTTCAATGTCATACGTCCATGGAATTTTTGGAGAAGAACGTACAGTTTCCGCAGGTTTATAGCCTCCCATATCGCCCGATCTGTCTGCCTGTGATTTTTATTGTGGGGTTCCCTAAAGGGTAAAGTGTACAGTAACAACCCGCATACAATTGAAGAGTTGAAACGAACATTCGCAATACAATTGCTGACATCATACCAAATGAACTGACAAAAGTTTTTCAAAACATGTTGAGACGTGCTAATTTGTGTATCGAAGTTCATGGTGAACACTTTCAACACCTCCTGTGAACTATTAAATGTTCATTATGTTGTTATTCATAATATTCTGTATTTACTACTTTTAAATAAAAATTTATAATATATTAGTAATTCACTTTTCTGTAAGTATTTGTACTACGGTATGAAGGCCCGGTATGAATACAGTACTACTCGTACTGTATTCATACCGGGCCTCTTTTATCTTGGCCAGTCTGTACTAAATCGATACTTGTAACATCTTTTATGAAGATGAGCAACGTTAATCAGTACACCAGCATTACTAATTTTAACAACAAATTTCTAGATCTCGTCCTATCTGATATGGATTGCGAAGTCATACGCGACAGTTTACCATTAGTTCCCGAGGACACTCACCATCCTCCTTTAATTATTAATACTTTCGCAAAGTAAATTTTCCTCTTTTATATAATGCGCTGTTGTGTATTAATTGGGACTTTTTGGAAATGTCTCAGATGTAGATACCATGTGTAAAGTTTTCTACGATGCTCTATATTCTGTGTTCGAAAAATACGTTCTGACTTATGTGAATCGCCCCCGAGGTTTTCCTAAACGGTATACTCCCGAAATAATTTATAATCTAAAATTAAAATATAAATACTTTAAGCATTTTAAAAGCACCAAAAGTGCTGCATCACTAACACTATTCAAGAATCTGAGAGCATTAGTTAAGAAACAAATATCTTCAGTTTATAAGGACTATCTTGCAAATGGAAACTGCAACACCAAGAAGTGGTGCGAATTTTTTGACCAAACTTGGTAGAAACGTATAACTAGTCAAACGTAATAATTGATTAAAATTTTGTTGCGATATATCAAGTGGTCATGGCACTTCTGACACTTCATTCAGTTTTCGTTGACATTAATGTGTGGTGTATTTATTGTTTGTTTCAAATTTATTTCAACGGTTTTGTCTTATTATACCTTTGTTTAACGTGTTTAGAGAGTTTTATTATGCCTAGAGTGCGGCAACGTGGAAATTATCGCCAATTAAGCGAATTCGACAGAGGTCGAATTGTTGGTTTGCGAGAAGGTGGTTTTCATACAGGGAAATTGCAAATCGCCTTAACCGGAACCAATCCACCATTATGCGCTGTTATAAATCATGGACTAGGGAGGGTCAGGAAAGATGCCGAAGAGGAACCGGAGGCCGAAGAAGAACTAATGGGATACAGGACCGCCGCCTTCGCCTAATGGCACTAAGAGACAGGTTCTCCAGTACCAGATCAATTGCTGACATGTGGTTAGGTAATCAAGGTCGTCCAGTAACCCTTCGAACCGTTTATCGCCGAATTAGGGGTTTCGGCTTACAATCTTATCGTCCACATCTTGTGTTGCCACTTACGGCTCAACACCGACAGCAACGTTTGGAGTGGTGTAGATTGCGAATGCATTGGATCGTGGAGTGGCATAAGGTGGTGTTTAGTGATGAATCTCGATTTTGTCTAGGGATGCATGATGGCCGTATGAGGGTCAGACGAAGACGTGGGGAACGTAGTAATATTCAGTTTTCCGTTGAAAGGCATGTGCATCGAGCAGTGGGTGTTATGGTATGGGGTGCTATAGCATATGGGAGTAGGTCTCAGTTGGTGTTCATCCTAGCCACCATGAACGCCCAGCGTTACATTGATGAGGTGGTAGAACCCCATATTCTTCCATATCTTCAAATGCTCGAAGACCCACTTTTACAGCAGGATAATGCCCCTCCCCACGTAGCGAGAATTTCTATAAATCGCTTCGAAGAGGCTCATGTCAATATCTTGCCATGGCCACCCAAATCCCCCGACCTCTCGCCAATAGAACATGTGTGGGACATTATGGGACGAAAACTTATGAATTTAGCCAATCCCCCGCAGACAGTAATAGCTCTCCGGCATGAATTACAGGTTGCTTGGGACTCCATACCCCAAGAGGATATCGACCACCTAGTCGAATCAATGCCACGAAGAGTGAGGGAGTGTGTAACTAATAGGGGCGGCTCGACACATTATTAATAAAAATATGTGAGATTGTGTTGATCTTTTTTTTTTCTTTGAAATTTTAATCAATTATTGCCTTTGAATAGTTATACGTTTCTACCAAGTTTGGTCAAAAAATTCGCACCCCTCCTTGGTGTTGCAGTTTCCATGTCATACAGTATACATTGCTAATTACCTATAATTTAAGTCAAATTTGACAATTTAAATAAGATGTGTAAAATTTGATAAGCCTGGCTTACATTGATAATATGTTAGTGTACGAATCTTTATGTCGGGCAGTGTACAGTTGTGGCCTCTACAAACTCAGACACCGGCTTTTAACACATTCTGTCATATTAAAAAATTCGTAATTTGTAAATTTGACTTTTATCCGGTATGGTTATGTTAGTGTCAGTTTATTGTAAGTCAGAATCGTACACAATTTTTAAAATGCCTCAAACAAACTGCAAAAGTCGATAATTAGAACTAGTCTAGAGGACAGCATCAGCATTAGACACATCGCAAATGAAATAATCGTTGATGAGAACACGATAAAAGTCAATGGATATATAGCCCATGTCAATACTTTTTAAGAAATTAATACCTTTTGTCACCTACTTGTTTTGCTTTTACAGATTTAATATTCTCATCTTGCCATGTTTTTTGAGAACTTCCATCTTGAAAAATCCAGATTTCAACAAGAAAAGCAAACTGGAATGCGTTTTCATTTTTAAAACGCATATATTGTTGCAAAAATGTTATTTGTATTTGAATTTTTCCATTTTTCAATTTTTTTATTTTATAAGCCACTGACTTTCTTTCAGTTAGGTGACATTTTATAAACTTCAATATTAAGACCACGTTACAAAGCCAACATTTATTATTTGTCACACTGTCTGAGTTTGAAGGGGCGGCAACTGTACGTGACGTTACGAAATAGATAGACGTTCAGCTATCACAAACCGACTTACATTGAATCGAAAGAGCCGTGCTCTTTATACTAGGGTACGTAAATACATTTATTGACATTGGGAAACTATGTAGTAGTCAATATACTCTTTACTCTCTTTATACACATACTATTGGTTGGATTGATAAGGGGGGTTAAGAGAACTATTCAATACATAAATAGAATAATTGAATTTATTCGGCTTTTACTTAATGAAGATCCATAATTTAAAATAGAAATAAATAAAAAAAGGGAAAATTTTAACCATTAGTTTTATTTCTATTATAAATAGAATAGATGTGCAGTTGCACTACAAGTAACCCCACTTGCGTCTAAATTTAAGAGAGAGGAGCCTACCATGATATTTCACACTGACTTACTTAGGCAAATAGGTAAATCTATTTCATTCTAATACATTGGATAACTTAATGTCAAGACGTATATTTACTTACCCTAATACACTCACGCAGCCAGACTTAATTTGATTGGTTCCAGAGCAAAAATGGACGTGGTTTAAGGCTCTGACGTAAAAAACATGCAAGGGCATGTTCAGACATGTCCACTCAATGTTCAACAGAACAATATTTTTAGTAGTATCTTTCTTATACAAAAATTAACTTCAAATTCTGTAAAATTTAATGCGTTTTTTGAAAAAAACTATTTAAGAAAATATCTCAAAATCATGATGTGATGGAGCAAATTTTAAATCAGATGTGTAGTGTGTAGTTTTTGTCTTTTGTCTGCTGATTCAGAATCAGCAGACAAAAGACAAAAAACTACACGTATTTTGGTATAAGAAAACCAAACTGTGTTGACCAGCGTAATTAGCAAAATAATAAGTAGGGCCCAGCGAACGACGTAATATTGGTCTCTAATTTAAAACTCATCAATAGGAAGCGTTATGGTTAACTACACGATTTCTTCGAAGCTAACCCATTGTACCGCTTATTGAAGATTATAGGCAGAAAAAAAAACTACTAAGGCAGCGTTCTCATATATATATATATATATATATATATATATATAAATGCTGTAACATATTTGTATGTCTAAGTGTGTAACATGAGGATAGTTTTGATTGTTTTATAAATGATTTTATTATTATTATGATTATTATTATTCACGATTGGTATAATATACGATGATATACGATATTTTTTTAAATGTTCAGGTATAAAACTTTGTCATTTCACACTTAAAAATATTTTTAAATTGTAAAAATGATCTTTCTACATCGCAACAGGTCACTGAAGCATAACTGTAGTTACTTAAAATAGAGTTAGCTTTAATGTTATCATTTATTAAACTTGATATTTCTTTATTTATTATATAATCAAGGTTCCGATTCAACACTTTGTCAATATATTTTTTTTTTATTTTTTAACCGAATTCACCGGGTGTGTTTAACTTTTGAATAGCGTTATTATATATTTCTAATAATTGTCGTAAAAGGAGTTTTTGACTTTTTATATTCTGTATTACACGAGGAATAAATATGAATAAATGGTAATTGTTTAAGCAAGACGAGCTTTTGTCTATGGTTTTACTAATTGATACACTTTTCACCGTATCTTCTAGACACATTACCACATTTTTAACTTCTTTTAAAATTATCGCTATTAAAAACACAAGCTTCTATCCAGGTACCCTATTGTCATAGATGTAAGATTAGTTATAATTAGAGCAGACCAATTTCCGTGCCCGCCATGAGCGCCGGTATGGGAGTGTAATTCGTAATATATTAGAATATGCGATGGAATAGGGACGCAACATGAGCTTGTTACCGATATAAGTATAGAAGTAGAGACATTTATTCTATCAGAAATATTTAAATATACATTTGGTTTTCTGCTATTAAAGTAATTTGCATAAACACACGAAAAATAAGAATAGTACATATTATAGCAGCGTTGTATGTACCTATAAATAAAATGGAAAATGTATGAAATCAGTGACTGTGTGCACGACAGAGGATTTATAAAAACACTTACCGTTTTAAGCGTCTTCCAAGGATTGACATACTGGAGAAACCCGATTGTATATTTTCAACATCAGGTGCGTTTTTAAGGTTATTTCTGAAAAACATGTCCGTAGTGAGGAAAAAATATGTTTATATTCGGAAAACGCAACTTAACGCATCTGTAGACGTGCCCTCACAAATACGTGTTAAGGTGTCAAAATCTGCATTTCTGTTTAAAACACTTTCAAATTTAATTAGAACACTTTCACTTTTTGCGTCTTCTACAGTGTGAACATCTTTAACGATTTGCAGTGATTCCTCTAACGACAGCGACGAATTTTCTGATTTTGTTATTGCTTCTTCTAGTCCCAAGTAATTCTCACGAATACTTTGTAAATCCATTTTAATCTGGGCATCTTGAAATGTTTTCTGGCTTATATTGATAGCTGCACTTTCTTTCGGATCAATTGATAAAACCACGTCCTTAATTTTTTCAAAATGTTCATGATAGTAGAACCCCGCCCGTAACCATGTACCCTAACGTGTCAGAATCGACTGTGGTGGCTCAGGGGTATGGGGACACAATTCGTAAAATTTCCGAATACGTTTTGGAGATTTCAGGAATACTGCCTTCGTACTCGATATTAAAGCATCTACCTCTGGATAACATCTACGAACCTGTTCTGCCACAAGGTGTAGAGCATGGAGTTTACAAGTAATATGTAACAAGTTAGGACAATATTTTCTAAGAGACCGACCTACAGAACACATGGTTGCGGCACCATCGGTCATAAACATTAATACTTGGTCTTTCCAAAGTTTAAATTTTTCCAAAGTATCTAATAGCACCTCTGAAATTTTTTCGGCATTACATTATTCTAGTCGTCTGGATGCTAATAAAATTGAAGACGTTGGTTGATGTGGTTCCATATTACGCGTCATCACACTAACTACAGATTGTTTTTTGCTGTCAGTTGTTTCGTCCACACATAACCACAGTTTTATATTTTTCAGTTCGGCTTTGATTTTATTTTCAACCTGTTTACGCACCGATGGTAAATTCCTTCGTAACGTTGTGGTGCTCGGTAATGTTTGATTCGCGTATTTATTCCAAAATGAAGTAAGTGAATCATTACTTAACAAGGTAAACGGCAGTGTACACACAATCATAGTTACACATAGTTCATGTATAAACTGTTGTCGATTAATTTTGTTATTATTGTGCTTCGAACTGCTTACGTGTTCTTTACAATGTGTTTTTGACCAACACATTAGATATGTATTGCACACTAAACATTTAATTTTTGAGCCATCGTATATTAAGTCCGGGAGATCCATAATAAACTTATTCGCTTCGTCTGACAACGGTCGTTTTCTCGATTTATGTGTCGACGACATTTTATTACGTATGCTTACACTTACATGCAGTCTAAGCAAGTACCAAATACATACTGAATGCTCTTTATTAGTTCTGATGCAATACAATCATCCTCACATCGGCGCACATGGCGCGCACGGAAATTGGTCTGCTCTAGTTATAATACACATGTAAATGTTGGCAATGTAAACTTATGGATTGGTAGTAAAGTCTGATTAAAATCTGATAATACTTTGCGAATATGTTTAAACCCTCGCGAAAATTCAAAATTACCAACTGTAGAAGAGATAAGTGTAAACTTAAAAGATTCAAATTATTTCACTATTCTTGACGCCACAAGTGATTTCTGGAACATTGTTCTAGATGAAGAAAGCAGTATGTTATTCGCTTTCGGAACTCCTTTTGGTAGGTATTAATTTAACCATCTACCTTTTGGTATTGTAACTACAAGTGAAGTATTCCAGGAGAAATTAAAAGAAATATTTAATATACAGGGTGTAGAAGTATATGTTGATGACATTTTAATCCATGGACGAACAAAAGAAGAACGTGATGAGAAACTTCAACAAGTACTTGAATAGGTGAAAGTCCACAATATAAAATTCAACGAGGAAAAGTGTAAATTTGGAAAAGGAGAGGTATCATATCTTGGATACAAATTTTCAGGAGAAGGCATAAAAATAGCTGAAGAAAAATTAAGAGCCATAAAGGAAATGCCACGACCAAAAGACAAAAAAGAAATGCAAACATTTTTAGGCCTTGTAAATTATGTAGGAAAATTTGTAGAAAATCTATGACAAAAAACATATCATTTAAGGCAATTAACTAAACAAAATATTGCATATGTTTGGAGCAATGAACAAGAAGAAGAATTTTGAGAGATAAAAGAAATACTAATGAGGAATCCGTGTTTACGTTATTTTTATCCTATGGCCAAATAATAGTTTCAGTGGATGCCTTAAAAAAACAGATTAGGTGCAGTTCTCATACAGAAAGGATCACCATGCGCCTATGCTTCAAGAACAATGACACCAACACAAACTAAATATGCGCAAATCGGAAAAGAGTTACTAGCTGTTTGTTTTGGAGTTGATAAATTTCATCAGTATGAATATGGAAGAAGATTTATAGTGGAAACAGACCACAAAACTTTGGTTTCAATATTCAACAAAAAATTATATGAATGCAGAGCGAGAGTACAACGCATGTTATTATCACTTCAAAAATATGACATTGATTTGAAATTTAAACCAGGAAAAGAACTTATTGTTGCTGATAGTTTGTCAAGAATTCAGTTACACGATTTATACCAAGAAAAGATGGATTTGAAAACACAAATTTGTCTAGTAATAAAAGAAATTAAAATTAGCGACGACAGATTAGAAGAGATTATCGAAAAAAACCAAAATAGATCAAGATTTGCAGCTAATTATTAAATACGTAGCAAATGGATGGCCAAAAAATAAGAAACATATTCCTGACAACATTAAACCTTATTATAATTTAAGAAATGAAATAACACAAGGTGCAGGTTTATTATTTAAAGGAAATAAAGTAATAATACCGCGAGAATTTAGACACTCAGTTTTATCAAGTATTCATACAAGACATTTTGGAGTAAACAAATGTATAAAACGAGCGAACACAGCTATTTATTGGCCTGGAATGGCAACAGAAACAGAACAATATGTACGTAAATGTGAAGTGTATAATAAATATGGAAAATCAAACATAAAAGAACCATTGATGCCACATGAAATAATTGAAATACCTTGGTACAAAGGAGGCGTAGACATTTATGAACTTTATGGTGAATACTACTTATTAGTCGTAGACTATTACTCCAAGTACCCAGAAATCATGACCTTGAATAAAGATATATCTTCTAAAAATGTGATAACAAAACTAAAAGCGATATTTTCCAGACATGGTATTCCAGCAATAATGATTACAGATAGTGGTACTCAACTAATTAATCAAGAAATAAGGAAATTTGCATGTGAATGGAAATTCAAAATCATACCAAGTTCTCCTTATCACCAACAATGTAACGGAATGGCAGAAAGAACAATACAAACGATAAAAAATATGGTAAAGAAAATCCTAGATGACAATGGTGATATATACCTAGCTCTACTTTCTTATCGTAATACACCTGTTTACGATGGATCCTACACTCCATCACAAATATTAATGGCAAGGATACTAAGAGACAATGTACCTAGAACAGGAAATGGTTTAGGAACAAATCAGATAAATAAAGCACAATACCATAACTCTATCGTTACGTCATAGAATGATTACAACAAATATTATGACACAAGAACAAAAGAAAGAAGAGATAATCTACACAATAAAATATATTAACAGGACAAGCCAGGACCAACTTGAAAAAAAGGCACTATTGTGGAAAAGGAGAATGATAGAACATACACAATACGAACAGAGAGCAATAAACTTTTGAGAAGAAACAAACAATATTTGAAAAATAGAATTGATGAAGATCCCAACATACCTAACTTACCAGGATTTGACTTTAATAATTACCCAAAGTAATCGTGAAAACATTAATGTAGACAAAAATTTAGAAAATGTAAATCAAAATTTAGAGAATGTAAACAATCCTGTTAATTCAAATATATATACTAGAATTGGTAGAACAGTTTGAAAACCTTGTAAGTTCAAAGATTTTGTTTAGTTCACAAAATATTTATAAGTTTATATAAGGAAAGGGGATGTCATAGATGTAAGATTAGTTATAATACACATGTAGATGTTGGCAATGTAAACTTATGGATTGGTAATAAAGTTATTTGTAAACTGGATGTGGACCTTTGAATACAACACCTATCTATATAGTAATAACAGGTTGAGAAAGCAAACTTGATCCAGGACAAGCTTCTTTGTATAATTGTATTTTGCTGGGAGTTTTTAAGAAAATCGTTTTCGTTTTACTAATAAATGTATTTACATTTGCAAACTCTTCTCGCACAAATTCACACACGCGATGAAAATAATATGCAAAACAAATAACATGAACCATACCTGGAAAAAAAGTTTGTAAATTTATCCCTGCGTGGGCATATAAGCTACTACAACATCAGTTACTAATAGAAGAGCTTTCTCTTTCTTGTCCGGAATTATGGAATTCTAAACTGCTTTTCACAAATTCTGCGATAGATTGAAAATTTATGGTAGACAAAACTTTACTAGCAAATAAATGAGATTTTAGAGGGTTTGGCTTATTCTAGCGTACCTACAATCATATTGCTGATTGAAGTGTATCTGTAGTTTCATCCACTGACACAAAAACATTTTTGCCTTCTACGTCTTTTTCTATTTCCTGTATCTGTGTCAGATAGATGGAATCTAGTTTCCTTCTTACAGTGCTTTCGTCGGGAATTGATCCATGACAATACTTTTCCAAAGAAAATTTTAAGCCTAGATGATTGAGTTGCTTGAACGGAAAATTTGTGGATACAAATGCTCTATACAGTTCCTCTTTAATGTTAATGTTTTTAACGTTTAAAATCACACGAACAGACATTATATTGAATTGTCATTGAACCAATCTTAAATATCTGTAGATGTACACACACATATATACAGACGCACAAACATACATATTTCAAAAGAAAAATAGCAAATTGAATGAAAAAATGTTTTTAGATATGTAGACAAGCGCTTCTTTCATTTAATGCTTGCTGAATTACTACTAGGATTTTTATTTACGTTATAGTATTGAATGCGTTTTTAAAAACTAAAATGAAATATTTTTTCATAAGAAAAAAGCAAGAAGTTGTTTCGCTTATGAGGACAAAATACGTAGAAAGAAACAAGTAGACCTACAATGCCGGGCTGCAGGACAAATATATATTAAAATTTCCTAAACGGTATACTCCCGAAATAATTTATAATCTAAAATTAAAATATAAATACTTTAAGCATTTTAAAAGCACCAAAAGTGCTGCATCACTAACACTATTCAAGAATCTGAGAGCATTAGTTAAGAAACAAATATCTTCAGTTTATAAGGACTATCTTGCAAATGGAAACTGCAACACCAAGAAGTGGTGCGAATTTTTTGACCAAACTTGGTAGAAACGTATAACTAGTCAAACGTAATAATTGATTAAAATTTTGTTGCGATATATCAAGTGGTCATGGCACTTCTGACACTTCATTCAGTTTTCGTTGACATTAATGTGTGGTGTATTTATTGTTTGTTTCAAATTTATTTCAACGGTTTTGTCTTATTATACCTTTGTTTAACGTGTTTAGAGAGTTTTATTATGCCTAGAGTGCGGCAACGTGGAAATTATCGCCAATTAAGCGAATTCGACAGAGGTCGAATTGTTGGTTTGCGAGAAGGTGGTTTTCATACAGGGAAATTGCAAATCGCCTTAACCGGAACCAATCCACCATTATGCGCTGTTATAAATCATGGACTAGGGAGGGTCAGGAAAGATGCCGAAGAGGAACCGGAGGCCGAAGAAGAACTAATGGGATACAGGACCGCCGCCTTCGCCTAATGGCACTAAGAGACAGGTTCTCCAGTACCAGATCAATTGCTGACATGTGGTTAGGTAATCAAGGTCGTCCAGTAACCCTTCGAACCGTTTATCGCCGAATTAGGGGTTTCGGCTTACAATCTTATCGTCCACATCTTGTGTTACCACTTACGGCTCAACACCGACAGCAACGTTTGGAGTGGTGTAGATTGCGAATGCATTGGATCGTGGAGTGGCATAAGGTGGTGTTTAGTGATGAATCTCGATTTTGTCTAGGGATGCATGATGGCCGTATGAGGGTCAGACGAAGACGTGGGGAACGTAGTAATATTCAGTTTTCCGTTGAAAGGCATGTGCATCGAGCAGTGGGTGTTATGGTATGGGGTGCTATAGCATATGGGAGTAGGTCTCAGTTGGTGTTCATCCTAGCCACCATGAACGCCCAGCGTTACATTGATGAGGTGGTAGAACCCCATATTCTTCCATATCTTCAAATGCTCGAAGACCCACTTTTACAGCAGGATAATGCCCCTCCCCACGTAGCGAGAATTTCTATAAATCGCTTCGAAGAGGCTCATGTCAATATCTTGCCATGGCCACCCAAATCCCCCGACCTCTCGCCAATAGAACATGTGTGGGACATTATGGGACGAAAACTTATGAATTTAGCCAATCCCCCGCAGACAGTAATAGCTCTCCGGCATGAATTACAGGTTGCTTGGGACTCCATACCCCAAGAGGATATCGACCACCTAGTCGAATCAATGCCACGAAGAGTGAGGGAGTGTGTAACTAATAGGGGCGGCTCGACACATTATTAATAAAAATATGTGAGATTGTGTTGATCTTTTTTTTTTCTTTGAAATTTTAATCAATTATTGCCTTTGAATAGTTATACGTTTCTACCAAGTTTGGTCAAAAAATTCGCACCCCTCCTTGGTGTTGCAGTTTCCATGTCATACAGTATACATTGCTAATTACCTATAATTTAAGTCAAATTTGACAATTTAAATAAGATGTGTAAAATTTGATAAGCCTGGCTTACATTGATAATATGTTAGTGTACGAATCTTTATGTCGGGCAGTGTACAGTTGTGGCCTCTACAAACTCAGACACCGGCTTTTAACACATTCTGTCATATTAAAAAATTCGTAATTTGTAAATTTGACTTTTATCCGGTATGGTTATGTTAGTGTCAGTTTATTGTAAGTCAGAATCGTACACAATTTTTAAAATGCCTCAAACAAACTGCAAAAGTCGATAATTAGAACTAGTCTAGAGGACAGCATCAGCATTAGACACATCGCAAATGAAATAATCGTTGATGAGAACACGATAAAAGTCAATGGATATATAGCCCATGTCAATACTTTTTAAGAAATTAATACCTTTTGTCACCTACTTGTTTTGCTTTTACAGATTTAATATTCTCATCTTGCCATGTTTTTTGAGAACTTCCATCTTGAAAAATCCAGATTTCAACAAGAAAAGCAAACTGGAATGCGTTTTCATTTTTAAAACGCATATATTGTTGCAAAAATGTTATTTGTATTTGAATTTTTCCATTTTTCAATTTTTTTATTTTATAAGCCACTGACTTTCTTTCAGTTAGGTGACATTTTATAAACTTCAATATTAAGACCACGTTACAAAGCCAACATTTATTATTTGTCACACTGTCTGAGTTTGAAGGGGCGGCAACTGTACGTGACGTTACGAAATAGATAGACGTTCAGCTATCACAAACCGACTTACATTGAATCGAAAGAGCCGTGCTCTTTATACTAGGGTACGTAAATACATTTATTGACATTGGAAAACTATGTAGTAGTCAATATACTCTTTACTCTCTTTATACACATACTATTGGTTGGATTGATAAGGGGGGTTAAGAGAACTATTCAATACATAAATAGAATAATTGAATTTATTCGGCTTTTACTTAATGAAGATCCATAATTTAAAATAGAAATAAATAAAAAAAGGGAAAATTTTAACCATTAGTTTTATTTCTATTATAAATAGAATAGATGTGCAGTTGCACTACAAGTAACCCCACTTGCGTCTAAATTTAAGAGAGAGGAGCCTACCATGATATTTCACACTGACTTACTTAGGCAAATAGGTAAATCTATTTCATTCTAATACATTGGATAACTTAATGTCAAGACGTATATTTACTTACCCTAATACACTCACGCAGCCAGACTTAATTTGATTGGTTCCAGAGCAAAAATGGACGTGGTTTAAGGCTCTGACGTAAAAAACATGCAAGGGCATGTTCAGACATGTCCACTCAATGTTCAACAGAACAATATTTTTAGTAGTATCTTTCTTATACAAAAATTAACTTCAAATTCTGTAAAATTTAATGCGTTTTTTGAAAAAAACTATTTAAGAAAATATCTCAAAATCATGATGTGATGGAGCAAATTTTAAATCAGATGTGTAGTGTGTAGTTTTTGGTATAAGAAAACCAAACTGTGTTGACCAGCGTAATTAGCAAAATAATAAGTAGGGCCCAGCGAACGACGTAATATTGGTCTCTAATTTAAAACTCATCAATAGGAAGCGTTATGGTTAACTACACGATTTCTTCGAAGCTAACCCATTGTACCGCTTATTGAAGATTATAGGCAGAAAAAAAAACTACTAAGGCAGCGTTCTCATATATATATATATATATATATATATATATATATATATATAATGCTGTAACATATTTGTATGTCTAAGTGTGTAACATGAGGATAGTTTTGATTGTTTTATAAATGATTTTATTATTATTATGATTATTATTATTCACGATTGGTATAATATACGATGATATACGATATTTTTTTAAATGTTCAGGTATAAAACTTTGTCATTTCACACTTAAAAATATTTTTAAATTGTAAAAATGATCTTTCTACATCGCAACAGGTCACTGAAGCATAACTGTAGTTACTTAAAATAGAGTTAGCTTTAATGTTATCATTTATTAAACTTGATATTTCTTTATTTATTATATAATCAAGGTTCCGATTCAACACTTTGTCAATATATTTTTTTTTTATTTTTTAACCGAATTCACCGGGTGTGTTTAACTTTTGAATAGCGTTATTATATATTTCTAATAATTGTCGTAAAAGGAGTTTTTGACTTTTTATATTCTGTATTACACGAGGAATAAATATGAATAAATGGTAATTGTTTAAGCAAGACGAGCTTTTGTCTATGGTTTTACTAATTGATACACTTTTCACCGTATCTTCTAGACACATTACCACATTTTTAACTTCTTTTAAAATTATCGCTATTAAAAACACAAGCTTCTATCCAGGTACCCTATTGTCATAGATGTAAGATTAGTTATAATTAGAGCAGACCAATTTCCGTGCCCGCCATGAGCGCCGGTATGGGAGTGTAATTCGTAATATATTAGAATATGCGATGGAATAGGGACGCAACATGAGCTTGTTACCGATATAAGTATAGAAGTAGAGACATTTATTCTATCAGAAATATTTAAATATACATTTGGTTTTCTGCTATTAAAGTAATTTGCATAAACACACGAAAAATAAGAATAGTACATATTATAGCAGCGTTGTATGTACCTATAAATAAAATGGAAAATGTATGAAATCAGTGACTGTGTGCACGACAGAGGATTTATAAAAACACTTACCGTTTTAAGCGTCTTCCAAGGATTGACATACTGGAGAAACCCGATTGTATATTTTCAACATCAGGTGCGTTTTTAAGGTTATTTCTGAAAAACATGTCCGTAGTGAGGAAAAAATATGTTTATATTCGGAAAACGCAACTTAACGCATCTGTAGACGTGCCCTCACAAATACGTGTTAAGGTGTCAAAATCTGCATTTCTGTTTAAAACACTTTCAAATTTAATTAGAACACTTTCACTTTTTGCGTCTTCTACAGTGTGAACATCTTTAACGATTTGCAGTGATTCCTCTAACGACAGCGACGAATTTTCTGATTTTGTTATTGCTTCTTCTAGTCCCAAGTAATTCTCACGAATACTTTGTAAATCCATTTTAATCTGGGCATCTTGAAATGTTTTCTGGCTTATATTGATAGCTGCACTTTCTTTCGGATCAATTGATAAAACCACGTCCTTAATTTTTTCAAAATGTTCATGATAGTAGAACCCCGCCCGTAACCATGTACCCTAACGTGTCAGAATCGACTGTGGTGGCTCAGGGGTATGGGGACACAATTCGTAAAATTTCCGAATACGTTTTGGAGATTTCAGGAATACTGCCTTCGTACTCGATATTAAAGCATCTACCTCTGGATAACATCTACGAACCTGTTCTGCCACAAGGTGTAGAGCATGGAGTTTACAAGTAATATGTAACAAGTTAGGACAATATTTTCTAAGAGACCGACCTACAGAACACATGGTTGCGGCACCATCGGTCATAAACATTAATACTTGGTCTTTCCAAAGTTTAAATTTTTCCAAAGTATCTAATAGCACCTCTGAAATTTTTTCGGCATTACATTATTCTAGTCGTCTGGATGCTAATAAAATTGAAGACGTTGGTTGATGTGGTTCCATATTACGCGTCATCACACTAACTACAGATTGTTTTTTGCTGTCAGTTGTTTCGTCCACACATAACCACAGTTTTATATTTTTCAGTTCGGCTTTGATTTTATTTTCAACCTGTTTACGCACCGATGGTAAATTCCTTCGTAACGTTGTGGTGCTCGGTAATGTTTGATTCGCGTATTTATTCCAAAATGAAGTAAGTGAATCATTACTTAACAAGGTAAACGGCAGTGTACACACAATCATAGTTACACATAGTTCATGTATAAACTGTTGTCGATTAATTTTGTTATTATTGTGCTTCGAACTGCTTACGTGTTCTTTACAATGTGTTTTTGACCAACACATTAGATATGTATTGCACACTAAACATTTAATTTTTGAGCCATCGTATATTAAGTCCGGGAGATCCATAATAAACTTATTCGCTTCGTCTGACAACGGTCGTTTTCTCGATTTATGTGTCGACGACATTTTATTACGTATGCTTACACTTACATGCAGTCTAAGCAAGTACCAAATACATACTGAATGCTCTTTATTAGTTCTGATGCAATACAATCATCCTCACATCGGCGCACATGGCGCGCACGGAAATTGGTCTGCTCTAGTTATAATACACATGTAAATGTTGGCAATGTAAACTTATGGATTGGTAGTAAAGTCTGATTAAAATCTGATAATACTTTGCGAATATGTTTAAACCCTCGCGAAAATTCAAAATTACCAACTGTAGAAGAGATAAGTGTAAACTTAAAAGATTCAAATTATTTCACTATTCTTGACGCCACAAGTGATTTCTGGAACATTGTTCTAGATGAAGAAAGCAGTATGTTATTCGCTTTCGGAACTCCTTTTGGTAGGTATTAATTTAACCGTCTACCTTTTGGTATTGTAACTACAAGTGAAGTATTCCAGGAGAAATTAAAAGAAATATTTAATATACAGGGTGTAGAAGTATATGTTGATGACATTTTAATCCATGGACGAACAAAAGAAGAACGTGATGAGAAACTTCAACAAGTACTTGAATAGGTGAAAGTCCACAATATAAAATTCAACGAGGAAAAGTGTAAATTTGGAAAAGGAGAGGTATCATATCTTGGATACAAATTTTCAGGAGAAGGCATAAAAATAGCTGAAGAAAAATTAAGAGCCATAAAGGAAATGCCACGACCAAAAGACAAAAAAGAAATGCAAACATTTTTAGGCCTTGTAAATTATGTAGGAAAATTTGTAGAAAATCTATGACAAAAAACATATCATTTAAGGCAATTAACTAAACAAAATATTGCATATGTTTGGAGCAATGAACAAGAAGAAGAATTTTGAGAGATAAAAGAAATACTAATGAGGAATCCGTGTTTACGTTATTTTTATCCTATGGCCAAATAATAGTTTCAGTGGATGCCTTAAAAAAACAGATTAGGTGCAGTTCTCATACAGAAAGGATCACCATGCGCCTATGCTTCAAGAACAATGACACCAACACAAACTAAATATGCGCAAATCGGAAAAGAGTTACTAGCTGTTTGTTTTGGAGTTGATAAATTTCATCAGTATGAATATGGAAGAAGATTTATAGTGGAAACAGACCACAAAACTTTGGTTTCAATATTCAACAAAAAATTATATGAATGCAGAGCGAGAGTACAACGCATGTTATTATCACTTCAAAAATATGACATTGATTTGAAATTTAAACCAGGAAAAGAACTTATTGTTGCTGATAGTTTGTCAAGAATTCAGTTACACGATTTATACCAAGAAAAGATGGATTTGAAAACACAAATTTGTCTAGTAATAAAAGAAATTAAAATTAGCGACGACAGATTAGAAGAGATTATCGAAAAAAACCAAAATAGATCAAGATTTGCAGCTAATTATTAAATACGTAGCAAATGGATGGCCAAAAAATAAGAAACATATTCCTGACAACATTAAACCTTATTATAATTTAAGAAATGAAATAACACAAGGTGCAGGTTTATTATTTAAAGGAAATAAAGTAATAATACCGCGAGAATTTAGACACTCAGTTTTATCAAGTATTCATACAAGACATTTTGGAGTAAACAAATGTATAAAACGAGCGAACACAGCTATTTATTGGCCTGGAATGGCAACAGAAACAGAACAATATGTACGTAAATGTGAAGTGTATAATAAATATGGAAAATCAAACATAAAAGAACCATTGATGCCACATGAAATAATTGAAATACCTTGGTACAAAGGAGGCGTAGACATTTATGAACTTTATGGTGAATACTACTTATTAGTCGTAGACTATTACTCCAAGTACCCAGAAATCATGACCTTGAATAAAGATATATCTTCTAAAAATGTGATAACAAAACTAAAAGCGATATTTTCCAGACATGGTATTCCAGCAATAATGATTACAGATAGTGGTACTCAACTAATTAATCAAGAAATAAGGAAATTTGCATGTGAATGGAAATTCAAAATCATACCAAGTTCTCCTTATCACCAACAATGTAACGGAATGGCAGAAAGAACAATACAAACGATAAAAAATATGGTAAAGAAAATCCTAGATGACAATGGTGATATATACCTAGCTCTACTTTCTTATCGTAATACACCTGTTTACGATGGATCCTACACTCCATCACAAATATTAATGGCAAGGATACTAAGAGACAATGTACCTAGAACAGGAAATGGTTTAGGAACAAATCAGATAAATAAAGCACAATACCATAACTCTATCGTTACGTCATAGAATGATTACAACAAATATTATGACACAAGAACAAAAGAAAGAAGAGATAATCTACACAATAAAATATATTAACAGGACAAGCCAGGACCAACTTGAAAAAAAGGCACTATTGTGGAAAAGGAGAATGATAGAACATACACAATACGAACAGAGAGCAATAAACTTTTGAGAAGAAACAAACAATATTTGAAAAATAGAATTGATGAAGATCCCAACATACCTAACTTACCAGGATTTGACTTTAATAATTACCCAAAGTAATCGTGAAAACATTAATGTAGACAAAAATTTAGAAAATGTAAATCAAAATTTAGAGAATGTAAACAATCCTGTTAATTCAAATATATATACTAGAATTGGTAGAACAGTTTGAAAACCTTGTAAGTTCAAAGATTTTGTTTAGTTCACAAAATATTTATAAGTTTATATAAGGAAAGGGGATGTCATAGATGTAAGATTAGTTATAATACACATGTAGATGTTGGCAATGTAAACTTATGGATTGGTAATAAAGTTATTTGTAAACTGGATGTGGACCTTTGAATACAACACCTATCTATATAGTAATAACAGGTTGAGAAAGCAAACTTGATCCAGGACAAGCTTCTTTGTATAATTGTATTTTGCTGGGAGTTTTTAAGAAAATCGTTTTCGTTTTACTAATAAATGTATTTACATTTGCAAACTCTTCTCGCACAAATTCACACACGCGATGAAAATAATATGCAAAACAAATAACATGAACCATACCTGGAAAAAAAGTTTGTAAATTTATCCCTGCGTGGGCATATAAGCTACTACAACATCAGTTACTAATAGAAGAGCTTTCTCTTTCTTGTCCGGAATTATGGAATTCTAAACTGCTTTTCACAAATTCTGCGATAGATTGAAAATTTATGGTAGACAAAACTTTACTAGCAAATAAATGAGATTTTAGAGGGTTTGGCTTATTCTAGCGTACCTACAATCATATTGCTGATTGAAGTGTATCTGTAGTTTCATCCACTGACACAAAAACATTTTTGCCTTCTACGTCTTTTTCTATTTCCTGTATCTGTGTCAGATAGATGGAATCTAGTTTCCTTCTTACAGTGCTTTCGTCGGGAATTGATCCATGACAATACTTTTCCAAAGAAAATTTTAAGCCTAGATGATTGAGTTGCTTGAACGGAAAATTTGTGGATACAAATGCTCTATACAGTTCCTCTTTAATGTTAATGTTTTTAACGTTTAAAATCACACGAACAGACATTATATTGAATTGTCATTGAACCAATCTTAAATATCTGTAGATGTACACACACATATATACAGACGCACAAACATACATATTTCAAAAGAAAAATAGCAAATTGAATGAAAAAATGTTTTTAGATATGTAGACAAGCGCTTCTTTCATTTAATGCTTGCTGAATTACTACTAGGATTTTTATTTACGTTATAGTATTGAATGCGTTTTTAAAAACTAAAATGAAATATTTTTTCATAAGAAAAAAGCAAGAAGTTGTTTCGCTTATGAGGACAAAATACGTAGAAAGAAACAAGTAGACCTACAATGCCGGGCTGCAGGACAAATATATATTAAAATTTCCTAAACGGTATACTCCCGAAATAATTTATAATCTAAAATTAAAATATAAATACTTTAAGCATTTTAAAAGCACCAAAAGTGCTGCATCACTAACACTATTCAAGAATCTGAGAGCATTAGTTAAGAAACAAATATCTTCAGTTTATAAGGACTATCTTGCAAATGGAAACTGCAACACCAAGAAGTGGTGCGAATTTTTTGACCAAACTTGGTAGAAACGTATAACTAGTCAAACGTAATAATTGATTAAAATTTTGTTGCGATATATCAAGTGGTCATGGCACTTCTGACACTTCATTCAGTTTTCGTTGACATTAATGTGTGGTGTATTTATTGTTTGTTTCAAATTTATTTCAACGGTTTTGTCTTATTATACCTTTGTTTAACGTGTTTAGAGAGTTTTATTATGCCTAGAGTGCGGCAACGTGGAAATTATCGCCAATTAAGCGAATTCGACAGAGGTCGAATTGTTGGTTTGCGAGAAGGTGGTTTTCATACAGGGAAATTGCAAATCGCCTTAACCGGAACCAATCCACCATTATGCGCTGTTATAAATCATGGACTAGGGAGGGTCAGGAAAGATGCCGAAGAGGAACCGGAGGCCGAAGAAGAACTAATGGGATACAGGACCGCCGCCTTCGCCTAATGGCACTAAGAGACAGGTTCTCCAGTACCAGATCAATTGCTGACATGTGGTTAGGTAATCAAGGTCGTCCAGTAACCCTTCGAACCGTTTATCGCCGAATTAGGGGTTTCGGCTTACAATCTTATCGTCCACATCTTGTGTTACCACTTACGGCTCAACACCGACAGCAACGTTTGGAGTGGTGTAGATTGCGAATGCATTGGATCGTGGAGTGGCATAAGGTGGTGTTTAGTGATGAATCTCGATTTTGTCTAGGGATGCATGATGGCCGTATGAGGGTCAGACGAAGACGTGGGGAACGTAGTAATATTCAGTTTTCCGTTGAAAGGCATGTGCATCGAGCAGTGGGTGTTATGGTATGGGGTGCTATAGCATATGGGAGTAGGTCTCAGTTGGTGTTCATCCTAGCCACCATGAACGCCCAGCGTTACATTGATGAGGTGGTAGAACCCCATATTCTTCCATATCTTCAAATGCTCGAAGACCCACTTTTACAGCAGGATAATGCCCCTCCCCACGTAGCGAGAATTTCTATAAATCGCTTCGAAGAGGCTCATGTCAATATCTTGCCATGGCCACCCAAATCCCCCGACCTCTCGCCAATAGAACATGTGTGGGACATTATGGGACGAAAACTTATGAATTTAGCCAATCCCCCGCAGACAGTAATAGCTCTCCGGCATGAATTACAGGTTGCTTGGGACTCCATACCCCAAGAGGATATCGACCACCTAGTCGAATCAATGCCACGAAGAGTGAGGGAGTGTGTAACTAATAGGGGCGGCTCGACACATTATTAATAAAAATATGTGAGATTGTGTTGATCTTTTTTTTTTCTTTGAAATTTTAATCAATTATTGCCTTTGAATAGTTATACGTTTCTACCAAGTTTGGTCAAAAAATTCGCACCCCTCCTTGGTGTTGCAGTTTCCATGTCATACAGTATACATTGCTAATTACCTATAATTTAAGTCAAATTTGACAATTTAAATAAGATGTGTAAAATTTGATAAGCCTGGCTTACATTGATAATATGTTAGTGTACGAATCTTTATGTCGGGCAGTGTACAGTTGTGGCCTCTACAAACTCAGACACCGGCTTTTAACACATTCTGTCATATTAAAAAATTCGTAATTTGTAAATTTGACTTTTATCCGGTATGGTTATGTTAGTGTCAGTTTATTGTAAGTCAGAATCGTACACAATTTTTAAAATGCCTCAAACAAACTGCAAAAGTCGATAATTAGAACTAGTCTAGAGGACAGCATCAGCATTAGACACATCGCAAATGAAATAATCGTTGATGAGAACACGATAAAAGTCAATGGATATATAGCCCATGTCAATACTTTTTAAGAAATTAATACCTTTTGTCACCTACTTGTTTTGCTTTTACAGATTTAATATTCTCATCTTGCCATGTTTTTTGAGAACTTCCATCTTGAAAAATCCAGATTTCAACAAGAAAAGCAAACTGGAATGCGTTTTCATTTTTAAAACGCATATATTGTTGCAAAAATGTTATTTGTATTTGAATTTTTCCATTTTTCAATTTTTTTATTTTATAAGCCACTGACTTTCTTTCAGTTAGGTGACATTTTATAAACTTCAATATTAAGACCACGTTACAAAGCCAACATTTATTATTTGTCACACTGTCTGAGTTTGAAGGGGCGGCAACTGTACGTGACGTTACGAAATAGATAGACGTTCAGCTATCACAAACCGACTTACATTGAATCGAAAGAGCCGTGCTCTTTATACTAGGGTACGTAAATACATTTATTGACATTGGGAAACTATGTAGTAGTCAATATACTCTTTACTCTCTTTATACACATACTATTGGTTGGATTGATAAGGGGGGTTAAGAGAACTATTCAATACATAAATAGAATAATTGAATTTATTCGGCTTTTACTTAATGAAGATCCATAATTTAAAATAGAAATAAATAAAAAAAGGGAAAATTTTAACCATTAGTTTTATTTCTATTATAAATAGAATAGATGTGCAGTTGCACTACAAGTAACCCCACTTGCGTCTAAATTTAAGAGAGAGGAGCCTACCATGATATTTCACACTGACTTACTTAGGCAAATAGGTAAATCTATTTCATTCTAATACATTGGATAACTTAATGTCAAGACGTATATTTACTTACCCTAATACACTCACGCAGCCAGACTTAATTTGATTGGTTCCAGAGCAAAAATGGACGTGGTTTAAGGCTCTGACGTAAAAAACATGCAAGGGCATGTTCAGACATGTCCACTCAATGTTCAACAGAACAATATTTTTAGTAGTATCTTTCTTATACAAAAATTAACTTCAAATTCTGTAAAATTTAATGCGTTTTTTGAAAAAAACTATTTAAGAAAATATCTCAAAATCATGATGTGATGGAGCAAATTTTAAATCAGATGTGTAGTGTGTAGTTTTTGTCTTTTGTCTGCTGATTCAGAATCAGCAGACAAAAGACAAAAAACTACACGTATTTTGGTATAAGAAAACCAAACTGTGTTGACCAGCGTAATTAGCAAAATAATAAGTAGGGCCCAGCGAACGACGTAATATTGGTCTCTAATTTAAAACTCATCAATAGGAAGCGTTATGGTTAACTACACGATTTCTTCGAAGCTAACCCATTGTACCGCTTATTGAAGATTATAGGCAGAAAAAAAAACTACTAAGGCAGCGTTCTCATATATATATATATATATATATATATATATATAAATGCTGTAACATATTTGTATGTCTAAGTGTGTAACATGAGGATAGTTTTGATTGTTTTATAAATGATTTTATTATTATTATGATTATTATTATTCACGATTGGTATAATATACGATGATATACGATATTTTTTTAAATGTTCAGGTATAAAACTTTGTCATTTCACACTTAAAAATATTTTTAAATTGTAAAAATGATCTTTCTACATCGCAACAGGTCACTGAAGCATAACTGTAGTTACTTAAAATAGAGTTAGCTTTAATGTTATCATTTATTAAACTTGATATTTCTTTATTTATTATATAATCAAGGTTCCGATTCAACACTTTGTCAATATATTTTTTTTTTATTTTTTAACCGAATTCACCGGGTGTGTTTAACTTTTGAATAGCGTTATTATATATTTCTAATAATTGTCGTAAAAGGAGTTTTTGACTTTTTATATTCTGTATTACACGAGGAATAAATATGAATAAATGGTAATTGTTTAAGCAAGACGAGCTTTTGTCTATGGTTTTACTAATTGATACACTTTTCACCGTATCTTCTAGACACATTACCACATTTTTAACTTCTTTTAAAATTATCGCTATTAAAAACACAAGCTTCTATCCAGGTACCCTATTGTCATAGATGTAAGATTAGTTATAATTAGAGCAGACCAATTTCCGTGCCCGCCATGAGCGCCGGTATGGGAGTGTAATTCGTAATATATTAGAATATGCGATGGAATAGGGACGCAACATGAGCTTGTTACCGATATAAGTATAGAAGTAGAGACATTTATTCTATCAGAAATATTTAAATATACATTTGGTTTTCTGCTATTAAAGTAATTTGCATAAACACACGAAAAATAAGAATAGTACATATTATAGCAGCGTTGTATGTACCTATAAATAAAATGGAAAATGTATGAAATCAGTGACTGTGTGCACGACAGAGGATTTATAAAAACACTTACCGTTTTAAGCGTCTTCCAAGGATTGACATACTGGAGAAACCCGATTGTATATTTTCAACATCAGGTGCGTTTTTAAGGTTATTTCTGAAAAACATGTCCGTAGTGAGGAAAAAATATGTTTATATTCGGAAAACGCAACTTAACGCATCTGTAGACGTGCCCTCACAAATACGTGTTAAGGTGTCAAAATCTGCATTTCTGTTTAAAACACTTTCAAATTTAATTAGAACACTTTCACTTTTTGCGTCTTCTACAGTGTGAACATCTTTAACGATTTGCAGTGATTCCTCTAACGACAGCGACGAATTTTCTGATTTTGTTATTGCTTCTTCTAGTCCCAAGTAATTCTCACGAATACTTTGTAAATCCATTTTAATCTGGGCATCTTGAAATGTTTTCTGGCTTATATTGATAGCTGCACTTTCTTTCGGATCAATTGATAAAACCACGTCCTTAATTTTTTCAAAATGTTCATGATAGTAGAACCCCGCCCGTAACCATGTACCCTAACGTGTCAGAATCGACTGTGGTGGCTCAGGGGTATGGGGACACAATTCGTAAAATTTCCGAATACGTTTTGGAGATTTCAGGAATACTGCCTTCGTACTCGATATTAAAGCATCTACCTCTGGATAACATCTACGAACCTGTTCTGCCACAAGGTGTAGAGCATGGAGTTTACAAGTAATATGTAACAAGTTAGGACAATATTTTCTAAGAGACCGACCTACAGAACACATGGTTGCGGCACCATCGGTCATAAACATTAATACTTGGTCTTTCCAAAGTTTAAATTTTTCCAAAGTATCTAATAGCACCTCTGAAATTTTTTCGGCATTACATTATTCTAGTCGTCTGGATGCTAATAAAATTGAAGACGTTGGTTGATGTGGTTCCATATTACGCGTCATCACACTAACTACAGATTGTTTTTTGCTGTCAGTTGTTTCGTCCACACATAACCACAGTTTTATATTTTTCAGTTCGGCTTTGATTTTATTTTCAACCTGTTTACGCACCGATGGTAAATTCCTTCGTAACGTTGTGGTGCTCGGTAATGTTTGATTCGCGTATTTATTCCAAAATGAAGTAAGTGAATCATTACTTAACAAGGTAAACGGCAGTGTACACACAATCATAGTTACACATAGTTCATGTATAAACTGTTGTCGATTAATTTTGTTATTATTGTGCTTCGAACTGCTTACGTGTTCTTTACAATGTGTTTTTGACCAACACATTAGATATGTATTGCACACTAAACATTTAATTTTTGAGCCATCGTATATTAAGTCCGGGAGATCCATAATAAACTTATTCGCTTCGTCTGACAACGGTCGTTTTCTCGATTTATGTGTCGACGACATTTTATTACGTATGCTTACACTTACATGCAGTCTAAGCAAGTACCAAATACATACTGAATGCTCTTTATTAGTTCTGATGCAATACAATCATCCTCACATCGGCGCACATGGCGCGCACGGAAATTGGTCTGCTCTAGTTATAATACACATGTAAATGTTGGCAATGTAAACTTATGGATTGGTAGTAAAGTCTGATTAAAATCTGATAATACTTTGCGAATATGTTTAAACCCTCGCGAAAATTCAAAATTACCAACTGTAGAAGAGATAAGTGTAAACTTAAAAGATTCAAATTATTTCACTATTCTTGACGCCACAAGTGATTTCTGGAACATTGTTCTAGATGAAGAAAGCAGTATGTTATTCGCTTTCGGAACTCCTTTTGGTAGGTATTAATTTAACCGTCTACCTTTTGGTATTGTAACTACAAGTGAAGTATTCCAGGAGAAATTAAAAGAAATATTTAATATACAGGGTGTAGAAGTATATGTTGATGACATTTTAATCCATGGACGAACAAAAGAAGAACGTGATGAGAAACTTCAACAAGTACTTGAATAGGTGAAAGTCCACAATATAAAATTCAACGAGGAAAAGTGTAAATTTGGAAAAGGAGAGGTATCATATCTTGGATACAAATTTTCAGGAGAAGGCATAAAAATAGCTGAAGAAAAATTAAGAGCCATAAAGGAAATGCCACGACCAAAAGACAAAAAAGAAATGCAAACATTTTTAGGCCTTGTAAATTATGTAGGAAAATTTGTAGAAAATCTATGACAAAAAACATATCATTTAAGGCAATTAACTAAACAAAATATTGCATATGTTTGGAGCAATGAACAAGAAGAAGAATTTTGAGAGATAAAAGAAATACTAATGAGGAATCCGTGTTTACGTTATTTTTATCCTATGGCCAAATAATAGTTTCAGTGGATGCCTTAAAAAAACAGATTAGGTGCAGTTCTCATACAGAAAGGATCACCATGCGCCTATGCTTCAAGAACAATGACACCAACACAAACTAAATATGCGCAAATCGGAAAAGAGTTACTAGCTGTTTGTTTTGGAGTTGATAAATTTCATCAGTATGAATATGGAAGAAGATTTATAGTGGAAACAGACCACAAAACTTTGGTTTCAATATTCAACAAAAAATTATATGAATGCAGAGCGAGAGTACAACGCATGTTATTATCACTTCAAAAATATGACATTGATTTGAAATTTAAACCAGGAAAAGAACTTATTGTTGCTGATAGTTTGTCAAGAATTCAGTTACACGATTTATACCAAGAAAAGATGGATTTGAAAACACAAATTTGTCTAGTAATAAAAGAAATTAAAATTAGCGACGACAGATTAGAAGAGATTATCGAAAAAAACCAAAATAGATCAAGATTTGCAGCTAATTATTAAATACGTAGCAAATGGATGGCCAAAAAATAAGAAACATATTCCTGACAACATTAAACCTTATTATAATTTAAGAAATGAAATAACACAAGGTGCAGGTTTATTATTTAAAGGAAATAAAGTAATAATACCGCGAGAATTTAGACACTCAGTTTTATCAAGTATTCATACAAGACATTTTGGAGTAAACAAATGTATAAAACGAGCGAACACAGCTATTTATTGGCCTGGAATGGCAACAGAAACAGAACAATATGTACGTAAATGTGAAGTGTATAATAAATATGGAAAATCAAACATAAAAGAACCATTGATGCCACATGAAATAATTGAAATACCTTGGTACAAAGGAGGCGTAGACATTTATGAACTTTATGGTGAATACTACTTATTAGTCGTAGACTATTACTCCAAGTACCCAGAAATCATGACCTTGAATAAAGATATATCTTCTAAAAATGTGATAACAAAACTAAAAGCGATATTTTCCAGACATGGTATTCCAGCAATAATGATTACAGATAGTGGTACTCAACTAATTAATCAAGAAATAAGGAAATTTGCATGTGAATGGAAATTCAAAATCATACCAAGTTCTCCTTATCACCAACAATGTAACGGAATGGCAGAAAGAACAATACAAACGATAAAAAATATGGTAAAGAAAATCCTAGATGACAATGGTGATATATACCTAGCTCTACTTTCTTATCGTAATACACCTGTTTACGATGGATCCTACACTCCATCACAAATATTAATGGCAAGGATACTAAGAGACAATGTACCTAGAACAGGAAATGGTTTAGGAACAAATCAGATAAATAAAGCACAATACCATAACTCTATCGTTACGTCATAGAATGATTACAACAAATATTATGACACAAGAACAAAAGAAAGAAGAGATAATCTACACAATAAAATATATTAACAGGACAAGCCAGGACCAACTTGAAAAAAAGGCACTATTGTGGAAAAGGAGAATGATAGAACATACACAATACGAACAGAGAGCAATAAACTTTTGAGAAGAAACAAACAATATTTGAAAAATAGAATTGATGAAGATCCCAACATACCTAACTTACCAGGATTTGACTTTAATAATTACCCAAAGTAATCGTGAAAACATTAATGTAGACAAAAATTTAGAAAATGTAAATCAAAATTTAGAGAATGTAAACAATCCTGTTAATTCAAATATATATACTAGAATTGGTAGAACAGTTTGAAAACCTTGTAAGTTCAAAGATTTTGTTTAGTTCACAAAATATTTATAAGTTTATATAAGGAAAGGGGATGTCATAGATGTAAGATTAGTTATAATACACATGTAGATGTTGGCAATGTAAACTTATGGATTGGTAATAAAGTTATTTGTAAACTGGATGTGGACCTTTGAATACAACACCTATCTATATAGTAATAACAGGTTGAGAAAGCAAACTTGATCCAGGACAAGCTTCTTTGTATAATTGTATTTTGCTGGGAGTTTTTAAGAAAATCGTTTTCGTTTTACTAATAAATGTATTTACATTTGCAAACTCTTCTCGCACAAATTCACACACGCGATGAAAATAATATGCAAAACAAATAACATGAACCATACCTGGAAAAAAAGTTTGTAAATTTATCCCTGCGTGGGCATATAAGCTACTACAACATCAGTTACTAATAGAAGAGCTTTCTCTTTCTTGTCCGGAATTATGGAATTCTAAACTGCTTTTCACAAATTCTGCGATAGATTGAAAATTTATGGTAGACAAAACTTTACTAGCAAATAAATGAGATTTTAGAGGGTTTGGCTTATTCTAGCGTACCTACAATCATATTGCTGATTGAAGTGTATCTGTAGTTTCATCCACTGACACAAAAACATTTTTGCCTTCTACGTCTTTTTCTATTTCCTGTATCTGTGTCAGATAGATGGAATCTAGTTTCCTTCTTACAGTGCTTTCGTCGGGAATTGATCCATGACAATACTTTTCCAAAGAAAATTTTAAGCCTAGATGATTGAGTTGCTTGAACGGAAAATTTGTGGATACAAATGCTCTATACAGTTCCTCTTTAATGTTAATGTTTTTAACGTTTAAAATCACACGAACAGACATTATATTGAATTGTCATTGAACCAATCTTAAATATCTGTAGATGTACACACACATATATACAGACGCACAAACATACATATTTCAAAAGAAAAATAGCAAATTGAATGAAAAAATGTTTTTAGATATGTAGACAAGCGCTTCTTTCATTTAATGCTTGCTGAATTACTACTAGGATTTTTATTTACGTTATAGTATTGAATGCGTTTTTAAAAACTAAAATGAAATATTTTTTCATAAGAAAAAAGCAAGAAGTTGTTTCGCTTATGAGGACAAAATACGTAGAAAGAAACAAGTAGACCTACAATGCCGGGCTGCAGGACAAATATATATTAAAATTTCGGTATTTAAATTTTTTTTAATTTTGACGTTTTTGCATTATTAAACGAAGTTGTTAGTAAGTATATTGCTATATGCCCCCACGAGCAATAGTTCCGCGCCTGTGTACTCACCGTAATACCTACTTACGACCAACTTACCACAATAACATGATTGCCCCGGAGATCTAAGACTAAAGAAACCAGCTCAGTTTAGAGGCGAGCGGTAGGGAGGTTCTTATATTTTAGCCGCCACCATGTTTATATTCTTTAGCCGTTACAGTGATCATAGACACTGCGGTAACTTGACTAAATCATAGGTATCTACGTGTATCATTATTATAACTAGGGAGCGGATTCCCAGGCATTATGCTTATTGTAAATATTTATAGCATCAAGAATATTTTGTATAATGTGCACGAATTAAGGAAAATCTTGTAATTTTGTTTTTTTATGCTTTTTTTGCTGTTTGTGCTTATTTAAAATTTTTATGCTTATGTTAAGCTTTTGTGTTTATTATTAAGCTTTTTATTTATTTACGATGTATTCATATTTTATTTAAATAATAACTCCTTTAGAAGATACCGTCGACATTGCATTACAATGAAAATATACGTCTGTAATTCTCTAAACACTGTCAGTGCAGCCACCAACACTTGACGAATTGTGAAATTGGTACAGAATTCTAACCTAGCGGACAAATTTTCTCTGCAATATTGTATCTACAATCGCTGTAACCGAACTGACAGTAGTCAAGTTATCTACGGAGTTCGGCGACGTTTAAACAAGTAGTAAGTTGGCGTGGCCGCTGACCTTGCGACGGTATGTAACCTCGGGGGTTCCCATATTCGAATCACACTCACAAGTTGGTATATATTTTGAGGGGAGACAACGTTTCGGATTTAGATATGGATCCATTTATTATCGCTAAATTTAAAAATGCAACTATAACAAGTGTGGAAGTAAAGAGAAGCTTTTCCACCTTCAAGAAAATTTTAAGTGATAGAAGGCAGAATTAACTGTTTTCATGAAAAGTTTTGATTTGGAAAGTTAGGATAATAAATACATACATTTTGAATTTTCGTCTTGTATTTAAAATTTCTATTAAAGATAAAATATAAACCAAGTTTAAGGCAGTATTACCTACCTAGAGATGTTTTGTTTTAGGTTTCGTTAGTCATTGTTTATTTGGCAAGTAATTTATTTTAATAAATTAAATTGTTATTAACATTGATTTCTTACCTATATTGTATTAAAGTACTTTTTTAAAGCTTTTGTTGTAATGTTCGGACTTTTTAATGCTTATTTGGCCAAATGTATGTGTTTTTTAAGCACTTTTTTCGTGTTTTTAATGCTTTTTTCTCCGCTCTCTAATCATAACAATAAAACAACAAATGTCAATCAATAACAATAGAGAATTCAAACCTCATCAAAACCTCAAACCAATTTTGCTTTACCATAGAAAAAAAAACTAATGTATAACAATAAAACCTATTAAATATCAAGATCAAAATCTGCGACACTAAAATAATGTAGACAAGAATCTAAGATCCTCATGTAAAAACAGTCGCCACGCGGGCGACGGCATTTCCATTGCTTACGATTCCTTGGCGTTTGAATTTTGCTCCAACTGTGGAGGGGATTAAAAGTGAATTAAGACTCCTGTGTTAAATCTTATGGGATATTGACCTAGAACTCTCTTAGTTATACTACCCAACTCAACCCACAATATTCTCTAATTAACGCCATGAATATTGAATATGAACTTCGTCAAGCTATTCCCCAATTACCTGCAGCTGCGCCGGTAATGTAAAAAAAAATCTAAGCAGTTCTAAATAATCCAAGATTTCGTACTGTACGCCTTATTGTTGATTTGTTTGTCGGTAAAGAAGTAGATTTTTCAGAACCGGAAATAAATGCGCCACACTAAAAAACTTTATGTACATTCAATATGCCCCTATTTTATCAGTAGATGATAAACGGTCATTTTCAATGTTATTTTGATAGACAATTATCATATGTTAGAGTATATGGAACGATTATTGGTGATTTATTATCATTTGAACTTTGAATGTAACAATCAGGATGTGTGATATGATTTATAAACCCTGTAATATATTTTCTGGAGAAAATGTATTTACTCTTATTTGATAAGTACTTGTTTCTCTATACATACTTTGATTCGCGTGTGAAAGATGTTAACTCGAGATTCATGATGTCCTCGCTCCGTCCCTGACACTGACGTCATGTACTTCTGACTGCCGATCCCTAATAATATCACTATAACTTGCTAAATATCGTCACAAAATCTCTACTACTTCTAAAATTGAAAAAGTACTCAAAACAATTATAATAAAATTTATTATATATTTACAAATTTTGAAATAAAGATTAAAAATTATCAATGTTTTGTTTTCTCATCAGTCAACACTTGTCCACAATTTTCTATATATATGGGAACTACCGGTGAACCAACTTTCTTCCCCAAATCTTGTATGCGAAAGAGAGTTTTTATGCCTTTTACTATTTTTCCAAATACGACTCTCTTCCCGTCTAAATTTTTTTGGGCAGCAAACGTGATGCTGAATATGGAATTGTTATAACTTTCGTCGATGCGTATCATTGATAATACTCCTAAAAATATATGAAATCATAAAATATCTGTAATATTTTTATATTTAAGGTGGAGTTTTTTAAATATTTATTTTCTTAATAAATATTTTCTACCTTAATATTTCGACGGAATATGGATGTATACATACGAGGGTTATTTTTTAAATAAGTTGCGTTTGTGAATAAGAGTGAAAATGACGCGCGATCGCCGCAGTGCGCATGCGGGTTTGCTCCCAACATGATTTGCGCGAGTTTAGACGCCATTTGCATCGGTATCGTCTGTCTCTGTGCTGAACTGTGCTGAAGTTTATAAAGTTTCAGAAAATTGAGTCGCCCGCCGACTGAGATACGATATGTAATTCGATTCTTAAGTACAAGAAATTTGATAATGCTATCAGTGACAGGCAAGTTTGAAAGTGGGTGAGAATGCTCGAGGACGGACGGGTGAATCTACATGATTAGACACGCCCTGACCAAATTTCTCTGATTTCTGACGATTTGGTTTGTAAGCTGGACAATTAAATTCGAGTGAACCGATAATTCACGGTTTCAAAGTCAATTTTGTACACCATTGTTTCGGCGAAACTAAAATATCGAAAATTATGTTGTTGGTGGGTTTCAAGACTGCTTTCTGACTTGGGTGTCACATGATTTCTGAGTCCAAGTAACAGTCAATGGAATGGCGACACACATCGTCGCCAAAAAAACACTTTCAGTAAGAAGGATTATGGCAACTGTACGAGTATTTTGGGATAGAAAAGAAATTTTGTTAGTGGATTTTATGAGAAGTACAAAAATCGATTCTAATGTGTATTGTGAGACGTTGAGAAAACGCTGGCGTACCCTACAAAACAAGCGCGAGGCCTACTGTCTTCCGGTGCGATCTTGCTCCATGACAATGCAAGGCCACATGTTTCTGTACAAGCACAAGGTCTAATCAGATCTTTTGAATAAGAACAACTAGAACATCTACCTTACAGTCCAGACCTTGCACCCAGTGGTTTTCACTTGTTTCGGTTTTTTAAGGAGTTTCTTGGTGGTCAACGGTTCGACGACGACGACGAAGAAGTGAAAACCGCAGTATCATGGATTGGGCTTCGTCACAGGCGGCTGATTTCTTTGACATCGGAATTCAAAAACTTGTTGAACGGTATGACAAATATTTGAACAAAAATTTAAATTATGTAGAATAGTAGTTCAAGGTATGTAGAATGTGGAAATAAATATATTTTAATAATATTTACAGTATTTTTCTTCTCTTTCAAAAACGGACCTTACTTAAAAATATTCTCATATATGAGAAATTGAAAATAATAACAGTAATAGTAATCACTACCAAAAATTTTTTTTAGTGGAAAGCAAACCTAACAGCCATTAATTTCGGGATTAAGTTACCTTTGCATTATTTTTAAGGGGGGATAGTTAAGATATTACAATAATAATAGTAATACTCAGACATATTATTGGCCTGTCTTCGATATACTATTATATATATATATATAAACTATTAATAAATATCTATATACTCAATGAATTAACCGTAGTATACTAGAAGAAGGACCAAAAAGATGTATTAAACATGCAAAAAAGAATTACTAATTGATTCTGTAATGTTACAATGATTACACGAAAATCTTTTTATTATACAGATGACCTTAAAATAAGAAGACAACGCATGAAAAATGTAATTAAATAGAATTAAATCCAAAATATTTTCCCAAAATTCCTTCTCCCGAAGATATCTAAAAAAATTTTGTCACGACTATATTATAAAAGACGATCTTAAAGTTTACCGAAAATAACGAAAAGAATAGTTTTGATATTGACCATCTTGTTCAGCTCTTACGTATGTTTACATACGCTGTAGCGTATGTGTGTGTGTGAGGTATTTATTATTTATACGCATTCTGAATATTTTAAATGCATAGGCGTCACGTAATACAATTTTTGGGGCGTTTTCTTCTTTTTCTGTTTTGGGTTGGACGCCAGAACATCCAGGCACTTAAGCACACTGCTCTTTGTTCTATCCCCAATAGATCTCTCAGTTCCACTCTGTTAGTCTTGCATCCTCGTTAAAAGCCACTATCCTCCTCAGGAGAAGTTTGAGTATACTCGTAGCATCCAATAGATCTCTCCCGAAATATTTCTGTCTGTGTTTCTTCAGTTCTTCACACGTGCATATTACATGAAGGCTAGTTTCCTCCTATTTTTCACATCTACACTTCATTCATTTCAGCATGATAATTTTTTTCGAGGTTCTTTTGGAAATTAGAGTTAGAGACGGCTAAATTAGTGAAGTAAACTAGTGGTAGGTTGCTTTAACATGGTCATCTAATATGACATAACTAATATTAAGTACAAATAATAACAAACGATTTCTATTATTGCCTTTAAAATGGGTTTTCCGATGATTAGCACACATCTGTATCATTAACAGACCTTTTATTGTATGCGCTGATAAACGTCTATGTTTTAGTAAAAATATTGATGTTATTTTGGCATTTGTTACGGTCAATAAGTTCAATAATAATCAGATTTTTAGGCAACACGTCTTGAAATTTATTAGCAGCACAAATACGATGATCTATTAATCCCTATATTGTCACTTTGACTTTATTAAAAAAATTGACAAACCCGTTCAAAACGTGTCGATCCATGTTAATATGCTGTAATTATTATGGACAGTGAGTAGAACTTGTCTGACTTGTAAGTACAGTTAAGCTCACATAAATCTAGTATAACCTAACTTGTCAAAATTGTGTTTATCAATCTTTTTTTGGAAGACAAACCAAATGTCAAGTAATTTTTTAATACAATTTAGAAAACACAAATAAACTAATACTTAATTGATCCGCCATTTGCATCAATTACAACCCTTAACCTTTTAGATACAAAATCAATGAGACTTCTTAAAAAATGAGGTTTTTCAACAATGTTTTCCCTGGTATTTTCGATATTATTTCAAAATATATACAAAATACTTTTGTATTATACAAAACTGGTGAGGTTTACCCACTCATGTATATTTCAATTACTCTGTTACATTACACATACGGTTATTCCGTAAGTGTGAAGACACAAACAAAATACACTTTCTAGGGATAAGGCAGTGCCAACTTTAGAAACACTTCGTTAGTTCTGCATGGGTTTGTCAATGATAGGTTTACGAAAGTGGTTACACAGAAACGCATGCGTCTGGTAGTTGAAGCAAAAGCTGGTAAATACGTACTGTGTGTCCATGCATATACAGATACAAATTTGTTTTTATACAGATTTGTATTATTTTGTATCAAAGCTTGATGTGAATTGTCGCATCGACATGCAATTTGTTTTTGCTTGACTGGAAGTAATTTTTTCTGCGACCGCTAGTGTAAATAGCGAAAATCGCACCAACAAACCCCTCTAGTAAATGTTTTGTTAATTGTTAATTTTTTAAAAAATTAATAAAAGTAGTGAAACAGCTCTCTTTTCGCTCAATCATGAAATTTAAATGCAATTTGTTTTAGCATTTGTAATTTTTTCAACTGATTTTCTTAGTTCTGAGAAGATTTGTTAATGCATTTTTTGGTTCTTAAAGATCTTATGCTGGTGACTCGTTTCACTCGTGCGTAATATGCTATTTTTGCTTTTTCGTTTTTCTGCTTTTCTCGGTACACGAGCTTTTACAAAGATTGTAGGTACGAGTACTTTTATAGTGTTCCATAGATTTTTCGCTATTCATTACTCGTTATCGCTACACAAAAATTCTACTTTCATAAAAAAATCAGTGATGACTAATGATGATTAGAATGACAATGATGATTAGAATGACAGTAAACTGTAAACTACGAATTTCTATAGCAGCGCAACGCACAAATTGATATCTTGGCAATATGATTTGAAGGTTTAAATAGGAATGACATTAGCAATACTTATTTACTGTAATTACTGTAATATTGAATAATTTATAATTCAATCGCACAAAAAACGTCTTAAGCATCACGAACGGCAAGGAAATACCGATCTCAGACAACAATTAACAGTTGTCCTGGCTCGGTAAAAGTTCCTTACCGTTATTGATACTTATACACACTATAACTCAGGGAAGTGAGAAATAAATTTCTTTATATCAGATTTACTCGCTTGGTTATTTGACTCATTTTATCAGTTTTCACTAACCATACACTTCCGTAAAAAGAGAGAACTGAAGTGAAATGAAATAAAATGTGAATAATGTACCTCATTTGTAACCTTATAGACACATTTGCAGTTTCCGATTTTAACAGGCTTTAGTCAGAATTTTATAGCATAAGTTTCACTAAAAAAACTATCTTAATCCTAGATTTATAAATTAATTTCTAAAAAATTAAAAAAATGATATAAAATTGTCTGGAATAAGATTGACATCGATCCCTTATATGCGTATGTTTTCTTTTGTATTTGCCTCTGAAAAAGAGATTATTTACACTACGTTATAAACACTACATTTTTATAAAACTAATTCAAAGAATATCAACAAGGCCAATTAAAATCATCTTAGAATTCAATTGTAATTCTATTTGCAATATCATATGATAAAAATACCTTTTTAATTACCTGGCTTAGTATGTTTGAGTATATGATTTTCTTCTTCGAAAACCTCTCCATATATTGACATCCCTCCTTTGCCATTATTTGATATCACGTCTCCTGTTTCTAGGTACTGGTTTTTAATTATGTTATAAATTTTACAATTTTTATACGTATAGCCATTGCTACCTTTACACAAATTGACAAAATTATTAACTGTTATGGGTACTAAATCCGAATACAGTTCTATTATCATTCGGCCTAAAAATACGCCATCTTTAATACGAAAATCCATGTAACATAAAGGTCTTTCCATTAATTTTTCTAAACCATCGCTAATTGACGGCATTTCCTGTATAATTTCATCGTCTGATTTATCCAAAAACATTTGTAATGTGAATTTAGCCATATGAGTCATTTTTTTAACGTTAATCTTCCATTCTTGTTCAAGATTTGATGTGGAGTATACAGGTTTCTATTTAATTATAACAAAGTATTTTAAAAACCATCGAATAACATTTATTGAAAAATAAATTATATAAAGATTAAAATAAAATTAGATTTAGCCAATTTGTTTACTTGTCAACAAGGTTTTTGTTATATTCGCAACGTTTAACTAAACTTATTTATTTCAGATACCTCTTCATAAAAATTTCTTGACTTAAACAATATTTTAAACATAAACTAAGAAAGCTACCTACCATTAAACACCTTTCAAAATTTTCGTTTTCTAGAATAGTCTTTTCAATATCATTTTTAATTTTTATAAATTCCTTAGTTATAATATTTTGTTACGCTCTAAAAATGATCCTTATACCATTTGGGCATTTTTAATGAGTTAATTAAATTCATTACTAATTATCGATCATCATAGGCCATTTCAAACTTTAATATAATTATATAATTTTGTATGTTCAAATATTTTGGATGTCGCTATATCCATATTTTTACCCGGCTTATTTTTATATATTTCTGCGCAGTTTGAAATTTTGGAAATTTTATGCGAAGTCATGATTCGTATATTTGAATTTATATTTCGATTATTGTTTCTTCTTAAACAATTAAAATTAAAATGTACAAGACATTGTGTTTTTTAATTAGAATTTTGTAAATCTATTAGGACGCTTTAATTTATTGGATAACCATTTTTAAACTTAATTTTGGGTTCTTCATTTTCATTTGCTCAGAGCGACATCTTCGCGCAACTTAATTTAACTTCCGATTATAGATCGCTTGACGGTTGGTATAGTTTTAAATTGGTTAATTATCCTTTGTTGCTGCGAATTAATTACTGAATTTTTTATGTTGGCTTCCTCAATTACTCTTTAACCTTGTCAGGGTATTTGAGTAATTATCTTCTTTTATTTCCAATATTCCGTCCAGGGTAGTTTCTGTTACTATGACGTAGTTTTCTTTCCGAATAAATAGTCGTACAATCGTTAGGAAGATCCTCTTTACTGTTCAAGCTCTGAAGTAGGCAGTAGTTTGAAAACGAGAAGTCATTTTTGAAATTAAATAGTGTCACCATTTTGCATAAGCAGGTTTTGTTCAAGCTTGATTTTGGTTTAATTAAATTCACTGGTTTAGTGTCTTTATTCGGGGTTTGTTCCTCGGTTTTGGAAGTTTTCATGACTACGTGTTGCTTCAGGTGAGTTTCTAGATAAGGGGACGGCTGTAATTTTTTCACGGCATTGTTCTCCGCTTTTTAATATTACTTTGGAATCTTCCAGTTATTCTTTTCCTTTTCTCATTTATTTAGGGCTGTGAGTACAGGCTCATGAAAAGCTGCGGTGTAATTCTTTGTTAGAAAACGTGGCTATTGGATTGTACAGGCTAAGGAAAAGCTATTGTTGTATCGGACAAGGGAAAAGTTGCTGAGTTATTTTCTGCGCGGGAAATCGGTCAGTCAGCATCCCCTCAGAAAAACGCATCCATAAACATTTAATTACTAGGACCCAGAAAACCTTATAATTGGATTCTAAAGCCATCTAGCACGCAAGGTAGTGTGTGTAGAACAATAATCTCTTTTTGTGACTAAGTTCCCGTAAAATTGATATAATAGTTTTTTGGAGGACCGCGTGGTCCTAAAACGTGGTGTTCGATCCACCACTTTGTGTTAATATATTTTCTTTCTTGCATCACTATAAATTTACAGTTCATCATACATAAAACTAGCTTAATCACTTTTCTAATTTAAATTGTTGTAATATTTATTTTGTTATATATAATATCAATCTCATTTATCAGATTGGTTTAAAAGTAAGAAATTTGCGTAAATTTAATTAGATTTTTTTTTAATCAGTAACGAATTCGTACGTAATACTATTTTGTTGATTTTAATCTCTTGCCTGGTTATACAGGGTGATAAAGTCTCTCTATTAAGTTTATTTAGAGCAATTCATATTTTGACATACTTTATTATTTTCCTTATTAAATATTGTTGTTATTGTTATATACCGTTGTTGGTGTTTTATTTCTGTAAGTCCTTATGAGCAAAAGTGTTAGTTTTAGTTACACGGTTAACCAGGTATACGATCACCTTTATAGTATTCTTAAGCCCTCATGGCCCAAGGGCGATTCTACGTTGACCTGTTAACTTGTCAGACCTAACGTAGTGGTGCCCAATTAACTATCTATGCGTTGTGATAGCCCAGAGTAGAGGGGATTAGCCGGTTCAGGCGCCTCCACCTCCACCATGACCTTGACCTTCAAATGACCTTGACCTTCAAGGTCATTGACCTTAAATGACCTTGGCCTTCAATGACATTGGCCTTCAATGACTTCGACCTTCAGCGACATTGACCTTCAATCAGTCCAACGACGTCATACTGACGTCACAATGACGTCACAACCCAAACCAATGACGTCATACTCTGATAACGTCACAGGGATACGTAACAACCTCCTCCTCCACACTGATATACGAGGTTCAATAAAAAAAAAAAAAGAAACAAAATGGCGGAAGGAGAAGTTAAGCAAAAATGCATCAAGCCAAAAGAACACTAGAAAACAAAATGGCAGATGAGGGTTTTGAAAAAGTTTGAAAAACAAAAAAGAAAAAATACTTACAAGATGGAGGGCCCCCTTGTGGGGCCCTCTGAAGCATCACCCCTAAAGCCCCCTTGTGGGGGCCCTCTGAAGCACCCTCCGAAACATCACCACACACGGCCCCCTAGTGAAACCCTCTGAAGCATCACCACAAACGGCCCTCCTAATGGGGCCACCGAAACATAACCTCACAATTGAATAAAACACAAGTACACTAGACAAAAGTTAAATGAATACTGAAGGAAGTTACATCCGACGTGCTATAAGTATATTATTACGTCATATTTTTTTTTTAACATGATGGAACACGATATGGATTCAAAAGGAGAAGAAATAGTTGAAGTTCCATTGTATGCTACCTCCAATTATTTATAGCTGTTAAGCCCATCGAAATTCAAAGGCACTACTCACGAGGCTCGATGTAGGCAGCTCGGAACATGGACAAGTCTACCGTAAAATGATTTATAGTCATAAAGACCCCTTGAAATTCAAAGGCACTACACAGAGGCTCAAGGTAGACGGCTCTCCCAGCTAGGAAGATATAAATTCACATGTTAACGTAAATAAATATGTAAAAAGAAAAAGTGTTTGAATAAATTATGTTAACGTAAAGTATTGATGCTAAATATAATCCCGAAAGGGTTGAAGTGTCTGCAAGGGGATAACAGCTCTGAAGCACCCTCAGAAACATAACCACACACGCCCCGTAGTGGGGTCACCGAAACATAACCTCACAATTTAATAAAACATGCGTGCACTCGACAAAAAAACATAACCACAAAGTAAGTTTGAAAAGCAAAAAAGAAAAAATACTTACAAGATGGAGGGTCCCCTTGTGGGGCCGTCAGAAGCAAAACCACACACACCCCTAGAGCCCCCTTGTGGGGCCCTGGGAAGCACCCTCCGAAACATAACCACACACGTCCCTAGTGGGGCCACCGAAACATAACATCACAATTTAATAAAACACGTGTGCACTAGACAAAAGTTTGATTAATACTAAATGAAATCACATCCGGTGTCCTATAAGTATGTAATTATGATAAAGGAAAAATGAGGAATATGTTTTTTTCTAGAACAATCGTATTTCGCAATATTATAAATAAAAAATTCTTACTGTGGTGTAATATGACACCGGATGTTATTCGAGCCAGGCCTGATTAATAATCGTATTTCGCAATATTATAAAAAATTGCTTACTGTGGTGTAATATGATACCGGATGTTATTGGAGCTTGTTTTTTTTTCTAGATTATGCACCAAAAATAATGATGACGCATGTCTGTGAAATATTAATCCTTTTATTTAAACATACAGTGTCATTTATGTTTTGATATAGGAGGTTCAATCAAAAAGAAAGAAAAATGGTGAATGAAAAAAAAATGTCTAGACACTTTGAAGCAATAGATGAAAGAGGAAATTAAGTTTTAAACATTTATTATTTAAACTAAATATATTTACAATATAAATTAACAACCCAATCTAATGACTTCAACATCAAAATGTAAAGTATTGTAATGTAGATATAATATTTCTAACACAAATAAAGCATTTACATATTACGTAATATTTTTTTTTTAAACATGAAAGAACAAGTTTTTTCTCGGTGAAGCCTGTCTAGACACTTTGAATATTTTTTATTTTTTTAATAAGAGAGCAATAAATAAATGAAAGAGGAAATTAAGTTTTAAACATTTATTATTAAAGCTGTATATATTTACAATAAGAATATATAAATTACAATATGTTATTATACATGTTTTTATATAAAAATTCATATAAAAGTTCAACATTTCTTACCGTGCAAGCACAATTAGCTTCTTCATGATAAAAACACGGTTCATCAGTCTTAACTAAAACCGGTATATTGTCCACATATTCCAAGTTGATCACATCTATATTTACAATAGTTTTCAAATAGTTACACTTTTGTTGACCCTTTACTAAAGTCTCTACAAATATGTTTCAAAATACCTATCAGAGATTTCAAGTCTACGAGTCCGTCAGAATATTTAATTTTTAAATGATTACTCTGCAGCCAACATACCTCCCTCTTTTCAATAGGTGGTAGACGCATAAATGGCACTGTAGGTTCAAATAAAAGATGCATCGATCGGGAACCATCGGTGATGGACATCTCCTTAGGTGTAAAATTGTTATTAAAAAAACCTTGTATATCGACAATCAGGTAAGGCTCGAATCGTTGTTGATACACTCGAGTTCGATGTAAAGGCGTTAAAATTTCAACTAATTTCTCCTCCAATTCATTTTTTTCGGGAAATTTAGAAGTATTGTTCACAATAGCGGAGAACAGACTGCAATTAACATTTCCGTTCAATAAGCTTCTATAATATTTAAACTATCCATCCCCATATAACCATTTTACTATAGGTCTGATTAATAATCATATTTCGCAATATTTCGCAATATTATAAATAAAAAAATGCTTACTATGGTGTAATATGATACCGGATGTAATTCAAGATTGTTTTTTTAGTAGATTGTAACACGATATAATGAATAAGCAATAATTTATATTGTAAACACAATTTTTATACTAAGAAGAGGTCGGAAAAATATCATATTACCTTACTGTTGTGTGACTAAGCAAAAAATTTATAGCCATATTTTTAAACATGATAGAACACGACTTTTCTCGGTGAAACCTGTCTAGGCACTTTGAATATTTTTTTAATTACAAAAAGTATGTCTACTTATTTCAATCATTTAGTCGCACATGTACTTCTTCACATCAAACAAAAATTAATTAGAAAGAAACCGCATTAGTTAATATGTATTAAAAAATTATACTTCCTGTTTATTTACAAAACATGGAAATAAAAAAATACTTTCAAATCATCTAGATAACATCATAATTATTTTAAAATGCTACCACAAATTCGCAGAGAGCAGCCATGTTGCTAACATTTTTTTTGAATACATACTAATATTTCACCTATCTTAACAAAACGGTTTTAAAATATTTAATTATAAATGTTTAATAACTTACTATTATCCATATGTCGGCTACATTGTTCTAACACATCCATCAGCAGCTCTCCTACACCACAGTATTTACTAACCGCCACCATCACCCCTGGTAGCGGTACGATCAGCACCGGTCTATCCTAAAAATATTTTTTATCGAATATTATAAAAAATGTCTTAAAAACTGTATAACAAAACTTACCGATGCTTCAAGAGTTATATATATCGAACACAATATAATATACTATTTCTAAATCTAAAACAAAATATTTAAAAAATAAATAAATACTGTAATATACTATGATTGAAACTCGCATAATTACCTCTTTCATTTATTGCTTCAAAGTGTCTAGACATTTTCTTTTCATTAGTCATTTTGTTTTTTCTTTTTGATTTATATCGAACACACTATAATATACTGCTTCTAAATCTAAAACAAAAAAAATAAAAAATAAATAAATACTGTAAATATACTTTGATTTAAACTCGCCCATGGTCGTTGTTTAAATGAAATGTTTTCGTATCAAACTTAGATGTGTACAGCTATGCATATTATAATGACGCTGCAGATGTCAACACCGGTGTCATATTTGAAATTGAAAATGAAAAAAGCTTACCGTAGTATAATCTAAATACACATTATTTATTGTTTTTATAAGGTAAAATTAAAAATTTCAATTGAATTTATACTATTACAAGTTAGATATATATTGTTTACAGAAGAATCGAAATAATGATTAACAAATTCAATATACAGGGTCCATTTAATAGACAAACTTAGGAAATTTGAAAGTAACATACTTCAAATATCTAATGATATATAATTGTTTACTTCAATGTTGTTGACTAGAAAATTAAAAAAATTCTATAAACTACATTGCCATTTTGATAGTTCAGGTCGTTGATAGTAATTAAACATTCTTTTACACAATAAAATATTTTTGAAACTTTGGGTTATCAGCGAAATCTCTATTATATCTTGGTGTATGTTTATATACTTTAACAAATCATTTTTGATTTGTTATTACTGGTATAAAGAAAAAATTTATATTAATTTACATTATAAACCCTACGCTATATTATATTATTTCTCTTTTAACATGGGTATGTATATCTATTATAAATAGGTAAAAATTATAATTTCCTTGTTTTTGATTTTAAATAATTGATACCTATAACCAATTATAATTTTCTATGTGAATAGCAAATACATGGAATACCTTTTGAATCTTTGTTTTATAATGACAATCTAAGAAAAAGGTGTTTAAATTAAATTATTTTTTATTTATAACTTGTAGAATAATACCAATTTCTTTTATTTACATATACATATTGTTGGATTTTTTTTGAAAACATACTACGTAGAAACCATCTTTCCAATTGAATAAACTCTTATATTCAATTCGTATGTTACTCTCTATTTTTATTGTTAAGTTTCATTGTTAATATAAATATTACATGCTTTTATATTTATTAAAATCATAGAAATAGTCATAATTTTTACAAATCTGTATACCTCTAATAGTATTTCTAATAACGAAATTTTGTATTTTTACTCATTTAATACTTTAAATATATTAAAATAATGAATTTATCATTCCTTACTAAATTTTGAATTTCTCAATCAAAATTTACATGCTGACAATTTTTTCGAATAAAAATCACGTTTATTTAAACTTAAATAAGACATCTATTGAAAATTTAGAAATACCTTGTTAAAATAAGCAATATATTATTTTCTCATCATTTGCAACAAAGAAATTAAAATCTTTCAATTGTATAAATAATTGTTATATATTGACGGATATTTGAAAACACATTACTTAAAATCATCTTTCCAATAGAATAAATCCTGTATATTCAATTCGTATGTTACTACATGCCTTAATAAACTAAAACTGCAAAATCATAAAAAAATATCATGAAAAGTTCCACATCTTGCGGTGTAGGATGTCGATATTCAGCGCATTATATTTTTTTTAAATTGCAAAATGTCCGTTAATATATAAATATAGATAATTCTTATTGCAAACGTTGTTATTTATGTCAATTTTAAGTGTACCTTGGAACCAATACGCTCTTGCAACAGTGATCCGGCTATTCCGTATACGAGGCCTACTCATAAAAAAGTATTTAAAAATTGTCGTTCCGATGAATCCTTTAACTATTGATGAGAGAAAATAATTTTAATAACGCAATTATCTATCACATTTGTGATTTGTCATTAAATGGAGATAAAGTGGCAGATCACTGTCATTTAACGGAGAAATTCAGGGGTACCGCGCATTCAAATTATAATCTAAATTTCAAAATTCCCCTGAATTTCTCCGTTAAATGACAGTGATCTGCCACTTTATCTCCATTTAATGACAAATCACAAATGTGATAGATAATTGCGTTATTAAAATTATTTTCTCTCATCAATAGTTAAAGGATTCATCGGAACGACAATTTTTAAATACTTTTTTATGAGTAGGCCTCGTATACGGAATAGCCAGATCACTGTTGCAAGAGTGTATTAGTTCCAAGATACACTTAAAATTGATATAAATAACAACGTTTGCAATAAGAATTATCTATATTTATATGTTAACGGACATTTTGCAATTAAAAAGAAAATATAATACGCTGAATATCGACATCCGACAGTTAGTTTATTAAGGCATGTAATAACATACGAATTGAATATACAGGGTTTATTCTATTGGAAAGATGATATCTAAGTAATGTGTTTTCAAATATCCGTCAATATATAACAATTATTAATACAATTGAAAGATTTTAATTTCTCTGTTGCAAATGATGAGAAAATAATATATTGCTTATTTTAACAAGGTATTTCTAAATTTTCAATAGATGTTTTATTTAAGTTTAAATACACGTGATTTTTATTCGAAAAAATTGTCAACATGTAAATTTTGATTGAGAAATTCAAAATTTAGTAAAGAATGATAAATTCATTATTTTAATATATTTAAAGTATTAAATGAGTAAAAATACAAAATTTCGTTATTAGAAATACTATTAGAGTTATACAGATTTGTAAAATTTATGACTATTTCTATGATTTTAATAAATATAAAAGCATGTAATATTTATATTAACAATGAAACTTAACAATAAAAATAGACAGTAACATACGACTTGAATATAAGGGTTTATTCAATTGGAAAGATGATTTCTACGTAGTATGTTTTCAAAAAAATCCAACAATATGTATATGTAAATAAAAGAAATGGGTATTATTCTACAAGTTATAAATAAAAAATAATTTAATTTCAACACATTTTTCTTAGATTGTCATTATAAAACAAAGATTCAAAAGATATTCCATGTATTTGCTATTCACAAAGAAAATTATAATTGGTTATAGGTATTAATTATTTAAAATCAAAAACCAGGAAATTATAATTTTTACCTATTTATAATAGATATACATACCCATGTTAAAAGAGAAATAATATAACAATATAGCGTAGGGTTTATAATGTAAATTAATATAAATTTTTTCTTTATACCAGTAATAACAAATTAAAAATGATTTGTTAATGTATATAAACATACACCAAGATATAATAGAGATTTCGCTGATAACCCAAAGTTTCAAAAAGACTTTATTGTTTAAAAGAATGTTTAATTACTATCAACCACATGAACTATCAAAATGGCAATGTAGTTTATAGAATTTTTGTAATTTTCTATTCAACAACATTGAAGTAAACAATTATATATCATTAGATATTTGAAGTATGTTACTTTAAAATTTCCTAAGTTTGTCTATTAAATGGACCCCTGTATATTGAATTGGTTAATCATTATTTCGATTCTTCGTGTAAACAATATATATCTAACTTGTAATAGTATAAATTCAATTGGAATTTTTACTTTTACCTTATAAAAACAATAAATAATGTGTATTTAGATTATACTATAGTAAGCTTTCTTCATTATCAACGGTAAGCTTTTTTCATTTTCATTTAGATTAATTTCAAATATGACACCGGTGTTGATATCTGCAGCGTCATTATAATATGCATAGCTGTACACATCTAAGTTTGATACGAAAACATTTCATTTAAACGACAACCATGGGCGAGTTTAAATCAAAGTATATTTACAGTATTTATTTATTTTTAATTTTTTTTTGTTTTAGATTTAGAAGCAGTATATTATAGTGTGTTCGATATAAATCAAAAAGAAAAAACAAAAAGACTAATGAAAAGAAAATGTCTAGACACTTTGAAGCAATAAATGAAAGAGGTAATTATGCGAGTTTAAATCATAGTATATTTACAGTATTTATTTATTTTTTAAATTTTTTATTTTAGATTTAGAAACAGTATTTTATATTGTGTTCGATATATATAACTCTTAAAGCATCGGTAAGTTTTGTTATACAGTTTTTAAGACATTTTTTATAATATTCGATAAAAAAATATTTTTAGGATAGACCGGTGCTGCTCGTACCGCTACCAGGGGTGATGGTGGCGGTTAGTAAATACTGTGGTGTAGGAGAGCTGCTGATGGATGTGTTAGAACAATGTAACCGACATATGGATAATAGTAAGTTATCAAACATTTATAATTAAATATTTTAAAACCGTATTGTTAAGATAGGTGAAATATTAGTATCTATTCAAAAAAAATGCTAGCAACATGGCTGCTCTCTGCGAATTTGTGGTAGCATTTTAAAATAATTATGATATGTTATCTAGATGATTTGAAAGTATTTTTTTATTTCCATGTTTTGTAAATAAACAGGAAGTATAATTTTTTAATACATATCAACTAATGCGGTTTCTTTCTAATTAATTTTTGTTTGATGTGAAGTACATGTGCGACTAAATGATTGAAATAAGTAGAGATACCTTTTGTAATTAAAAAAATATTCAAAGTGCCTAGACAAGTTTCACCGAGAAAAATCGTGTTCTATCATGTTTAAAAAATATGGCTATAAATTTTTTTCTTAGTCACACCACAGTAAGGTAATATGATATTTTTCCGACCTCTTCTTAGTATAAAAATTGTGTTTACAATATAAATTATTGCTTATTCATTATATCGTGTTACAATCTACTAAAAAAACAATCTTGAATTACATCCGGTATCATATTACACCATAGTAAGCATTTTTCTATTTATAATATTGCGAAATATTGCGAAATAGTGCGAAATATGATTATTAATCAGACCTATAGTAAAATGGTTATATGAGGAGGGATAGTTTAAATATTATAGAAGCTTATTGAACGGAAATGTTAATTGCAGTCTGTTCTCCGCTATCGTGAACAACACTTCTACTAAATTTCCCGAAAAAAATGTCTAGGCGAGTACAGTTTAACGATAATATTGAAATTTTCGACTGGTTTGAATTCAGAATGCCTGCAGACAGACATATATTTAATCGAAGAATAAAACAATTGGAGGAGAAATTAGTTGAAATTTTAACGCCTTTACATCGAACTCGAGTGTATCAACAACGATTCGAGCCTTACCTGATTGTCGATATACAAGGTTTTTTAATAACAATTTTACACCTAAGGAGATGTCCATCACCGATGATTCCCGATCGATGCATCTTTTATTTGAACCTACAGTGCCATTTATGCGTCAATCACCTAGTGAAAAGAGGGAGGTATGTTGGCTACAGAGTAATCATTTAAAAATTAAATATTCTGACGGACTCGTAGACTTGAAATCTCTGATAGGTATTTTGAAACATATTTGTATAGACTTTAATAAAATATATGTAAAGGGTCAACAAAAGTGTAACTATTTGAAAACTATTGTAAATATAGATGTGATCAACTTGGAATATGTGGACAATATACCCGTTTTAGTTAAGACTGATGAACCGTGTTTTTATCATGAAGAAGCTAATTGTGCTTGCACTGTAAAAAATGTTGAACTTTTATATGAGTTTTTATATAAAAACATGTATAATAACATATTGTAATTTATATATTCTTATTGTAAATATATACAGCTTTAATAATAAATGTTTAAAACTTAATTTCCTCTTTCATTTATTTATTTCTCTTATTAAAAAAATAAAAAATATTCAAAGTGTCTAGACAGGCTTCACCGAGAAAAAACTTGTTCTATCATGTTTAAAAAAAAATATTACGTAATATGTAAATGCTTTATTTATGTTAGAAATATATCTACATTACAATACTTTACATTTTGATGTTGAAGTCATTAGATTGGGTTGTTAATTTATATTGTAAATATATTTAGTTTAAATAATAAGTGTTTAAAACTTAATTTCCTCTTTCATTTATTGCTTCAAAGTGTCTAGACATTTTCTTTTCATTGGCCATTTTTTTTTCTTTTTGATTGAACCTCTTACATCAAAACATAAATGACACTGTATGTTTAAATAAAAGGATTAATATTTCAAAGACATGCGTCATCAGTATTTTTAATGCACAATCTAGTAAAAAAAGCTCCAATAACGTCCGGTATCATATTACACCACAGTAAGCAATTTTTTATAATATTGCGAAATATGATTATTAATCAGGCCTGGCTGGAATAACATCCGGTGTCATATTATACCACAGTAAGCATTTTTTATTTATAATATTGCGAAATATGATTGTTCTAGAAAAAAACATATTCTTCATTTTTCCTTTGTCATCATAATTACATACTTATAGAACACCGGATGTGATTTCATTTAGTATTAATCAAACTTTTGTCTAGTGCACACGTGTTTTATTAAATTGTGATGTTATGTTTCGGTGGCCCCACTAGGGGCGTGTGTGGTTATGTTTCGAAGGGTGCTTCCGAGGGCCCCACAAGGGGGCTCTAGGGGTGTGTGGTTTTGCTTCTGACGGCCCCACAAGGGGACCCTCCATCTTGTAAGTATTTTTCTTTTTTGCTTTTCAAACTTACTGTGTGGTTATGTTTTTTTGTCGAGGGCACGCATGTTTTATTAAATTGTGAGGTTATGTTTCGGTGGCTCCACTACGGGGCGTGTGTGGTTATGTTTCGAAGGGTGCTTCAGAGCTGTTATCCCCTTGCAGACACCTCAACCCTTTCGGGATTATATTTAGCATCAATACTTTACGTTAACATAATTTATTCAAACACTTTTTCTTTTTACATATTTATTTACGTTAACATGTGAATTTATATCTTCCTACTTATCAGTTGAGGAGACAGGTCACTTCAGGAGTTTACACAAATACGTTAGGCAGTCTATTGACTGTGGTGCTCGGTCCAAAGAGACATTCGATACCCTAATGTTTCGGCAGAAACCTACTGACGTTGGGGAAGCTTTATTGCTTTTAAGAGCTAACTCCATATGAAGTCTTCCTAGCTAGGAGAGCCGTCTACCTTGAGCCTCTGTGTAGTGCCTTTGAATTTCAAGGGGTCTTTATGACTATAAATCATTTGACGGTAGACTTGTCCATGTTCCGAGCTGCCTACATCGAGCCTCGTGAGTAGTGCCTTTGAATTTCGATGGGCTTAACAGCTATAAATAATTGGAGGTAGCATACAATGGAACTTCAACTATTCCTTCTTGTCCTTTTGAATCCATATCGTGTTCTATCATGTGCACTTGTGTTTTATTCAACTGTGAGGTTATGTTTCGGTGGCCCCATTAGGAGGGCCGTTTGTGGTGATGCTTCAGAGGGTTCCACTAGGGGGCCTTCCGCCATTTTGTTTTTTTTTCTTTTTGATTGAACCTCGTATATCAGTGTGGAAGAGGAGGTTGTTACGTATCCCTGTGACGTTATCAGAGTATGACGTCATTGGGTTGGGTTGTGACGTCATTGTAACGTCAGTATGACGTCATTGGGTTGATTGAAGGTCAATGTCACTGAAGGTCAAGGTCATTGAAGGTCAAGGACTTCGAAGGCGAAGGTTATTGAAGGTCAATGACCTTGAAGGCCAAGGACATTTGAAGGTCAAGGTCATGGTGGAGAACTGCCAGAACCGGCTAATCCCCTCTACTGCCCACGACGCTTCCGCAATTAATTTCTGAGCTGGCCAGTGAGTTTTTCGGGGGCCTTTGTAGACCAGGGGCGGAATTAGGGCTTTGTCCTAATTCCCACTGTGGTTTTTGTTACCTATACAGTTTTAGGGCTAACACTTCACTACCTGTCGAAAACATACTCATCAGGTATATATGGCCATACCTATCTATTATGGCGATTAGTTAAACGAAGTTGTGTTACATATGACCGTTGATTCAAGGAATATATAAAGATGCGCAACGCTATATGCTTCAGCGTGTCTTACCCCAATGTACCGCCGCACACCCCTTGCCAACTAACAACCGCTGTTTCGTGGCGCCCCAAGCGATAGTTTTTGCAACCGTTTATTTGAATAACAACGATAATACGAGAGAGAAACAATATTTTACAATGCGACCCTAACAGCAATAAATGCTTTGTATTATAATAGGCATTGCAATTGTACACGAAAGAAAGGTGAACCTGTGGTCTTATCTGTGATCGACCTCTTTGCGGTCTTCCGTTTTATGTACAAAAGAAATAATAAAATTGTATTCGAAAATACTTAAAAATAGTAATGAAAATAATCTTCCCTTCACACTTTCATCCAGACTTAGGACTGGCAAACTTTATGTATGATTAACTAATATAAACTTTGGTATGTTTAAAAGATATTTTTCTGTTTTCTAATATTTGTTGTCTATAAAATCCAAAATTTCTTATGTGTCCTCTATATTGATAGTAAAGACTGGTATTGTATTTATCTCATCTCATCATCTTGTAAGACAGAAAATAAAAAAAAAGGCGATCTTTTGGTTACATTATAAAAATTATATTCATATCGCTTATGATAAAATTCGGACTTTTCTATGATGTTTGCCAGTTTTGTTTGTTTGTATTTGTGTATGTTGTTCTGACACCCATTTTAGACATCTAAATATATTAGTTTTATAAATAATTTCACAAAGAATTCTTTATGTTCGTTGATTTTCTTGGAAATAATGCGTATTATCTAATAATGTTGTAAGGTCGCTTTCGATTTTTCTTCCACATTTACAATTTTCAAAAGATTTATGGAACTGTTGTCTTTTTAAGTACTTTATATCACTTTCTCGGGAATAGTCCATATAAAACAAAAAAAGTTCATTCTCATTTAATATTAGTTCACTGTCCAATTTTGTAAATTTCGTTAAACAAAAATGGCAATGAATTTCTTTCAATGCTATATGCAAAATAACCTGCGACATACACACCGAACATGTTTCTAAAGTATTATTCGACTTGGTTGCCTCTAGTAAAATTCGTTGTTTTGGAATAAGGTTAGGTATATGTAGTTCTTCAGTAGTTTCAATATCTACTATGTCGTTATCATCAGCATCAGCATCAGCATCTGCATCAGCTTTGCAATTTCATCTGTCAGTAGTCATTTGAAGGCGAATATTAATATTTTGTTGTATCGCGATGCGACATTGTTTGATTGTAGGTATAGGATTGTACCCTCCTCTATTTCTTACTTCAGAAAAAAAATTTCAAGAGGATCCTGATTTAAAAATCCTGTTAGAAAATATTTTATTCCCATTTCCTTTAAATGGTCCAAAAGTAAAGGAATTGATTGCAATGTCCACTGAAGACCATGTATGCAATAGATATTATTTCGTCTGCTTCTACCTTCAAAAACTTCAATATTATTGAAATATTGTACCGCTTTCTGCAATACGGGTGTTATATATAGGCAACGGTCGTCTAGCGGGATTTCGATCATGTAAGACCCTACTATTTAAATCATCAAATATATTGTTTATATTTTCGATAAACTGTGCTGTCTCTGAAGACGTGCTACTATCAATCACTTTTATTGCAGAAGCTGTTTTAATTGCTGCAGCAACATTTCGCGAAAATATTTGAGCAGCATATTTTACTCGCATTTTTTGGAAGCTTGTAGGAGAAATATGTTTAGAAATAATTTTTAAAAGCATAATAAGTTTTTTCGATGTCACTTCAGCATACTTTCTTCTTATTCACTATGAATTGCAATTTGGGATTCATGAAATTATTATGGACAGACTTTAATAAATGCGGTGTATCAAAACACGTAAATAATTTTTGGCCTCCTATTCGTACCACCGATTCATCCTTTGTCGCACCCAATAAAATAATTGCCGCACGATTATTTGTACCTTGGTCACATACCAAAACCATTGGTTTCAATGACAATTCTTGCACTTTATTACCGTAGAAATAATTTTCTGCAAGTGAATCGAACTAACGGGGCTCGCAGATGCAAAATCACGTAACGGTATTTTCCAATTATGTAGCAGCCCACGTATCATAAATACCACTAGTTTATTTTCTTTGCCCAAAAATGCTAAATCCTGATAGCCTTCGATTATGTCTTGGTGCTGATTAAATTCCACCTGGTTCTTCAATCTTATTTCATCGAACATTACAACGCACACTTTCTCTCTTTCAGTCATGCACTTTGCTTTCAACGAAATTTTCTTTATTAAATTATTGTTTAAGCCTGTTCTTAAATTCAACACTTTTAACCAACTTTGAAATGTTCCCGTAGATGATAACGTGAATTTCAGATTACGGAACATAAATTTATAAGCTCCGGTGATTCATAATAAATAGAGCTAATTCATTTTCTGATTTTAGCCACTTTCCTCTTGTTTTACGAAATAGCTGCATATTTATAATAAGTTTTTAGCGGTTTATTTTATATATTAATAGATTGTGGAGTAGTGCGCTAACAGAAAATGAATTTTTAATTTATAGGTTTGAGATTGTTTTGCTTTTCATTTTTTTAAATCTTTCAATTTAAGTGAAAATATTTTACATTCTTTCTTTAATTTTCTTTTTGATGGCGATGGCATTTTCAGAATACGTTTATTTAAGGCAGAAGAACAACTTATTGGACTAGAGAATCCGAAAATCTTTGGAGATTCACATTGAATAATATTCAATATGCAAGCTCATCTTCATCGCTTGAACTTGCAGTGGAGATTTGCCGCGTATTACTGTGTTCACCGATATAAGTTTCTACAGAGATGTCGCTTTCTGCAGTTGCAGATAAATTAAATCAAATTTACTTTTGCCGCTTGCCGATTACCAATAAACAAACCAAATACCACATTTCTGAATATGGTTGTCTCCACAGAATCGCGAATAGTTCTCGAAAAATTTAGTATTTTTTTCTTAATTTGAAGAATTTTCAACCTTACAGTGAAATTGAGCGAAAAAATATTCACGGTTCTATGGTGATTCACGTGATTCAATCATTACTCATTACGTATGATCTTTTTAAGTTTATTATGCATAATAATAGTTGCCTATGTTTTTCGGTCTTAATAGGAATTGCATTTTTCGTTAAGAGTTTTCGTTATTTATTTTCAATAATGTATATGGGTAAAAAAAGTTCTTCACAAATTAATTTATAACGTAAACTATTCACATCCGCAAGAGCAATGTCGATATTTCCACAATTTTTCTTTCATTCTTCTGTTTGCTTAGTGGCTTTTACAGGAAACTTAAAAAAAATTATTTTATCCTTCCTGTCATTTTTCAAACAATTCTTATACACACATAAATGACTGACCGTACTGCACATTTTTACGAACGCAAAACGTAATAACACTGATGTGTAATTTGTTATCAATAAATTTAAGCGCGTATGCTAGGGTGAAATATAAGATTTCGCAAATGATATTAAATACGCGATAGTGTGCGGTAAACTGAAATAATTTGATATAATCTCGAAACCAACAGTACGATGCGACACCTAGACGTCGAAACCAATTTTGGCTACGCTAAAGTGCTTAATCATTGTGCATCTTTATATATTCCTTCAATCAACGATATGACTTTAAAGTTTTTTTGCGACCATTATTTTTGGTAACATTATTTTAATGCTGACGTTTCTAATTATTTCTTAATTTCAGTATATGTCCTGTACTTTTATTAGCCAATTGACCAACTGATCGCCATCCGTTCCATTGGTCTCTTTAAAGAACACGACCTTTTTTCAAGAAATTGATGACTATTACAAATAATGCTCTTTCTTGTTGTTCGTCGAATGCCACGTACAAATCCTTGTATTTCTGTTTTAGGGGAATAATTCGAGTAAAGTGATTTTTGTGAAGATTTCTGTTTTTTTTTTTTAATAATTCCGGTAATTTTAGGACAGAGGCTGTGCAACAAACTCACGCGCAAGAATAATTTAGTATGAATAAAGCTTTCTAAAGTTTCGTATTAACGATTACAATAATTCAAAAGTATTTTTAATAATATAAAATATTATTATAAATGGGGTGTGAAGAACACAATACAAGTAATATATTTGTGAATGTATCTCCTCTCCAGAGACGCAGATACATATTTCACCTTTCTACAGGATCGTCGGTACGCCCCTGCTGGAGAAGAGATACATTCAACCAAACATAACTACCTTGCTATCAACCAGAAATTATTAAGACAGAGTGCGAAAGAATATTCAGCGCTGTCTACATAATAACTGCCGAACTAAGCAACGTGTTTTTTTAAAATATTTTATATTATTAAAAATACTTTTGTATTATACAAATTGGTGTGGTTTTTACCCACTCATATATGTTTCAAATTATTTTGTTGTATTACAATAATTGGTGTCGAATGTGTTAATTTTTTACTTTTTGCAATGAATAGTAAAAACATGAGTTACGTGTCCGCATATAATTCAAACTATTCATTAATTACCAGACGTTCACTCAGCAATTTCATTCATTTAGCCGGATACACGTGAAGTAAGATAAGATAATATTTAATATATAAAGATGGGCAAAGCATTAGTTGATAGAGTTATTAGTGTAACTGTACGCGACACAGATCGCTAATAAACCTCAGTGTAATCTAGTTTAAATCTATATTGTAACCTATTGTCAAAACCGCAAAACAAATGTTTTTTTTTAATTTCAACGCTCTCGAAATTTAACTGGCGCAGTCAGGACGGATCTTGGCCACCACTGTTGGAGAATTACAAACGTCGAAAATAGTGAGTGTGAATTTCAATTCTTTGGGCCAAAAAAAAAGCGACAGTACAAGCAATTAGATTCAACGACGATTACACAAGGCCTGGAGGAACAAAATTTCCAAAAGGTGCAAAGTTTGAACTGGGACGAACACCGAAACGATCAAAATCTCGTCGAGGTACCCATCAACGTTATAAAAATTAAGAAACACGACTGGAGGATCAAAATTTCCAAAGGTGCGATATTGAATTGGAAAAAACACGGAAACGATCAAAATCTCGTCGAAGTGCCAATAGATATTACAATTAAGAAGAAGCAACAAGCAAACAAAAGAAGTAACACAAGAAAACAACAATACTTAACAAGAAGAATAACAAGCCAACAAAGAAGCCAAACCAATACAGCAACTAATAAAAGAAGTAACACAAGAAAACAACAATACTTAACAAGAAGAATAACAAGAAAAGTAACAAAGAGAATAACACAAAGAACAAGCCAACTAAAATCGAATGAAGATCTTACTAACAATTCTGTAAGTAAATTTTTTAATTTTTTTACATATCTACAACTTACTGTAGTGATTGTAAGACGTATTTTTGCTTTTGTGAAAAAAGTATTGAAATACACGACGAAAAGCAAACAGATTATAACAGAAATATATGCTGGTAAGCAAAGCTTTATATGTCAATAGAAAATCTTTTAGAAGAACTAGTAAATTCAATTAATACATTAAATTTAAACGAAATGCCTAACCAAATTTATACGAGAAGTTCTATAAGCCAAGCAGAAATCTGCACGATACCAATATACAGTGGTGATCCAAATACATTACCATTATTTATTGATGCCTGTGAAGATTTGATAAAAACTTATTTCGATAAAAATAATAGAGATAACCCTTTAAACCTACAATCGATAATAGGGGCAAGAAAATTAAAAACTTGGCATGATATTAAAGCATTACTAGAATTAACATTCTTAGACCAGAGATCAGAAGATTGCCTTTTAAATGATGTAACAATGGAACAGCCTAGAAAAAATGAAAATCCTTATATATTCGGACAAAGGATTAGGGACATGTTAAATTTACTATTAACTAAAATGCAACTAGATACTAAAGAAGAATTAATACCGTTAAAAACAAACATGTATAAGAAAACAGCATTACAAACATTTAAAAGAGGATTAATGAATTACCAGAATAATTGAAACATACATGAGTAGGTAAACCCCACCAGTATTGTATAATACAAAGGTATTTTTAATAATATAAAATATTATTAAGAATCTAGTGTGAAGAACACAAATGCAGGTTCACTATTAATATTTTCTGTGAACGCAGAACGCAGAACGGGATAGGATATATTCGGACACGTTCACAGAAAATATTAATAGTGAACCTGCATTTGTGTTCTTCACACCAGATTCTTAATAATATTTTATATTATTAAAAATACCTTTGTATTAATGAATTACGGTAGAATTGGCGAAATAATGTATTTAAAAAATCCAGAGACATTAGAAAATGCTCTAGCTGAAGTACTAGAATACCAAAATTGGCAGTACAGATGCGGATAATCAACAATGCCGCAAAATAACTACAAAATAATACATGAGATAACACCAGGACACATGAAAACACCAGCTCAACAAGAACAACTTCCACGAATACAACAAGTGCTACGAACACAACAATTTCAACACCAACCACAAGTAAAACAATTCCAATATCAGCCAAAAACAAATTATCAAAATCCATTTCCTATCAAACCAAATTTCCAAAACCAAAGTAAACAAAATTCCCATATTAAGCAAAATTCCTTTAAATTTGCAAAATCTCCTGCACAATTAATGGAAAGAAGAAAACCTAGACAACAACCAATAGAAATTGACCCAAGCATGAGCCGAATGAGACAAACATCATATGGACCATCAACATCACAGCAAAAATGGAAACTTGAAGAAATGAACAATCAAGGCCAAGAAGAAGAAGAAGAAAATCCAGATTATGAAGAGTATGGAGAATCAGAAGACTACGAATATCAACCAATTTGGGACGAAGATACAGAACCATTTCCATTCGAACCAGAGGAGCAGCCAAATTTTCCAACTGGAGCCTCAGCGAACGAGACACCACCGAATGTCCAACAACCGGTATAAAGTTAAGAAATCATTTAGAATTTAATAAACAACATTGTGTACGATTACGTTATATTTATGTACCAGAAATTAATGCAAAGTTTCTAATTGATACAGGTGCATCAGTATCCTCAATTTCAACTGAATTACCTCTAAATCATTTTCCAAATTATATTAAATATTCACCATTTTCAGTAACAACAATGCACGGTGCCACATATCATAATTACGTTCTTAGAATACCTTCTTTACACACATTTAACGCGTACGGACAAATACACGAATTTAATATAGTAGATTTTTCCAAAAAATATGATGGAATAGTAGGTTTAAGATTATTAGAAAAAATGAATTCCATAATAGATTTTAAAACTAAAAAACTTCGCACAAGTTTCGCGGAAATACAATTATATTTTGACAACCCAAAAATTAAAATAGGACCAAGAGAAAGAAAAATAATTAAAATCCCTGTAGATCGAAATCTAAAAGAAGCACATATAAATCATCAAAGAATAGCACCAGGAGTAGAAATACCTGAAAACATTACGACCACAGAAGATTACTACGCAATTACTGAAATCGTAAACTTCAATAACTACCCAGTGGAAATAAACTTCGAAAAACCAATTTTAACTGAAGAATACAATTATGTCGAAGAAAACACAATAAAAGGAAAATTAATTATCAATGAAAAGGATTAAAGAAATTCCAAGAAGAACATTAGAGGCAAAGCTACGATTAGATCATCTGAATAATGAACAAAAAGAAATGATAAGAAAATTATGTATAGAATATCAAGATTTATGTCACAGTGAAGAATTACCTTTAACATTCACATCAGAAATTAAACATCAGATACGATTAAAAGATGAAACTCCAATATATCAAAAGTCTTATAGAAAATCGCCAATACAAAGAGAAGAAATAAATAAACAAATAAAGAGCATGTTAGAACAAAACATTATACAACCCAGTATAAGCCCATGGTCAGCACCAGTAGCGATAGTACCAAAAAAATGGATGCATCAGGAATCAAGAAATATAGAATGGTAATAGATTATAGAAAATTAAATGAGAAAACCATCGACGATAAATTCCCAATTCCTAATATACACGATATATTAGATAAATTAGGAAGAGCTAAATATTTCACGACATTAGATTTAGCGTCTGGCTATCATCAAGTAGAGATGGAAGAAAAAGATAGAGAGAAAACAGCATTTAGCACAGATGATAATCACTATGAATTTTTAAGAATGCCATTTGGTCTTAAAAACAGCCCAGCAACATTTCAAAGAGTAATGAATCATATTTTAAGAGGTCTAACAGTAGACACATGTCACGTATACCTAGATGATATAATAATATATGCAGCCTCACTAGAAGAACATCAACAAAAATTAAAGAAAGTATTTAAACGCTTAAGAGAAGCTAATTTGAAATCATCAATGGATAAATGTGAATTTTTAAGAAAAGAAATTGCTTATTTAGGACATATAATAACGAAAGATGGAGTAAAACCAAATCCAGATAAGATTGAAGCAATAAAGGGGTATCCAATACCAAAAACACAAAAAGAAATCAAAGCATTTCTAGGATTACTAGGATATTACAGAAAATTTATAAAAGACTTTGCTAAAATTACAAAACCATTAACCAAATATTTAAAAAAGGGAAGTAAAATTGAATTCACAGAAGAATATACAACAACATTTGAACTTCGTAAAAAGATACTTTGTAATGAACCAGTATTACAATATCCAGATTTTAACAAACAATTTTTAGTAACAACGGATGCAAGCAATGTAGCAATAGGAGCAGTATTATCACAAGGAACGATAGGACAAGACAGACCAATATTTTATGCATCAAGAACATTATCGGAAACAGAACAAAAATATTCAACAGTAGAAAAAGAACTGTTAGCAATTATTTGGGCCTGCAAACAATTTCGACCTTATATATTTGGAAGAAAAGTTACGATAATCACAGATCATAGACCATTAGTGTGGTTACATAATTTGAAAGAACCAAATTCGAAATTACAACAATGGAAGATAAAATTAAGTCAGTATGATTATGAAATTATGAAAAAAGGGAAAAATTAATAAAAATGCGGATACATTATCGAGAATTGAATTACATAACCAAGAAGATAATGTAGATGAATTATTACAAGAAGATACATCATCTATAATACCACAAGTTGATAATGAAGAACTAGATGACTTACTACGAAATCTAAAACCACGAGAATTAACAATGGAAGAAATAATAAAAAAATCAAGAGATCAGGAAGAAATAGATAACATTCTACAAGAACTAGGAAGAATAGAACATAATCCTAATAAACAACAAGAAGACGATGACTCACTGCATAGCAATGTAAATGTAGAACCAGAAACATCAATACCAATAACCGATATGGCAATAGATATACAGAAGATACAAGTATTCATAGAAACACATATATTTCCGACAACAGTAACATTTGATACGAAAAATGCTAAAGTAATATACCACGCAAAATTGGAGAAGAAAAATCCGAAACAAGAATTGATAGATTTAATAAAGGATATAATGCCTCAAGGAAATTACTACATATACACAACAGATGAAATTTATAAAGAAATGTGTCAAGTTTATATCGAAAACTTCAATAACGGACCAAAAATTTATAGATGTCTTCGAAGGGTAAGAATAATCGAAACACCAGAGGAAAAGATTGAAATCATAATGCAAAACCATGAAGGAAAAACTAATCACAGAGGAATCAATGAAACTTTAAAACAGATAAAGAAGAATTATTACTGGAGAGATGCGAAATATGTCAAAGAAACAAATACGATAGAGCACCACCAAAATTACCTTTTCAATTAACGAAATTAATAGAGAAACCATTTGATAAAATTCACGTTGATACGATATCAATAAATTCACAAAATTTCCTAACTATAATAGATACATTCACAAAATATGCACAAGTATATCCAATTCAAGGAAAAACAGCAGTCGAAGTAGTTGATAAATTAATAGAAAGTTTTAGTATATACGGTTCACCAAAAGAAATTGCAATGGATAATGGTTTAGAATTTAATAATGCAACATTAAAAGAATTATTAAAATTATATAGAATCAATGTTCACTATACAACGCCTTTAAATCCAAATTCGAATGCACCAATTGAACGATTACATTCAACACTTTTAGAACATGTTAGATTAATAAAAAGTAAAAAACTAACTCAAGATATAAAAAGATAATGAAATTATCACTGTTAGCATACAACTCGACTAATCATTCAGCAACAGGAACCTCACATTTTGAACTCTTGTATGGACACACTAATACAAAAGAACCGATGGACCTATATTACGATGAAACGTATTATCAAGATTATATTCAAAAACATAAAGAACGCACGAAATATCTCTATAATAAAATTGCAAATAAAATGCAAGAAGATAAAGAAAAGAAAATCATTAAAATAAATAAAAATAGAGACAATGAAGAAATAAAAATAGGTCAAGCAGTATATGTATGTAAAACCCCATAAATACTATTCACAGAAAACGAAAGAAAGATATCAAGGGCCATAGACAGTTACGAAAATCAATGAAAATGGAACAGTTGAAGTTAAAACAAAAAAGAATAAAATTTTACGTTATCATATAAATTCATTAAAATTAGCGAATGTTCCAGAACCCGCATCGGAAGAGGATTAACAGTAGTATTAAGAATATCCATTTAAATGTAAATAAGAAATTTCCGTTTGAGCTACTAATAAATAACCTGTACCAAATAGAAAGTTTAATTCAAATTTAGAGTATATCAAACTAATACTTATTTTGCATTTATATTGTTAATACCTATTGTAAGTAATGAAGCATTTCAATATTTTATGTAAAATGTTCTGCCCATTTACGAAGGAAATAATACTTTTAAACAAATTACTCCTTAAAATAAATACGTTGGCATAAAAAACAATAAATTTAACTGAAGTATTTTAAAAAACTTTCAGATAGAATTAATAATCAAAAAAGATATTTCCGAAATTTAAATGACGCAAAAGAAATGTTAAGCAAAATTACTATCTCAGATAAAGCAAGTAATTCTTTAATTTATAATTACATTCATATTAATACTATTAATACTTGCAATTCTTTTGTTTAAATTATATAAAAAGATAAGGACAAAAAACAAGGTTAATAAACAAACAGATGCCGATAACATAAGAATGCAAGATTTACCTTTTTAAGGATAATCTCGCATGTAAGGCGGAACGAGTTACGTGTCCGCATATAATACAAACTATTCATTAATTACCAGACGTTCACTCAGCAATTTCATTCATTTAGTCGGATACACGTGGAGTAAGATAAGATAATATTTAATATATAAAGATGGGCAATGCATTAGTTGATAGACTTATTAGTGTAACTGTACGCGACACAGATCGCTAATAAACCTCAGTGTAATCTAGTTTAAATCTATATTGTAACGTATTGTCAAAACCGCAAAACAAATAAATTTTTTTAAATTTCAACGCTCTCGAAATTTAACTCATGTTCACAGCGGGATTTTTAATTTTTTTCATTAGGTATATCTATGGCCATATTATATCATTATTATTAACACGCGCGTTGTTATCAATCAAATTTCTAGGCATACTTAATTCTTCATACGTTTAAACTTCGAAAAATAAGTATACACTGATGAAATTATCCAATATAAATAAAAGATTCTGTTGAAATACCAAGTAATGAATTTATGCATACGAAATCCGTTAAATCGAATTGAGCCATATCGGCAAAAGTCAGTAAATATATTTTTTATTTCTGTCATACGGTGAGAAATATTGTCAAGAAAAAAAGAAATTATGTGGTACCAAATATCACAAAATTAAAAAAACAAGACGAGGCTTGGGGAAATGTTCGAATTGTATGAAGAGCTTTCGAATGCTTTTAGTAAATTATATTCACTTTTGTGTTTAGTAAAATTGGCAATACTTACTTGCAGTTTATTCTTCTTGAATTGATTCATAGAGGATAATATTCTGCAATTTGAAAAAAATTCTAATATAGCGATTCGATGTTTCACTTCCAACTAGGTAATATTTTTACTTTAAAGATTAGGAAAATGGTTTTCGTAATCTTTTGGTGGGAAGCGAAACTCAATTGCTGTAGCTGATTCAGTCTACGAAAGAAACGTTGGGAAAGATAGGGCTTAAAATAAACGCTTGTGATTGGTTAAAAGAGAGGGCGAATTTACGCAGGCAAAATCAAATTTATTTCCTTCCGTCATTTTTTTTTCTGTCAGTTCTATTGAATTGTGTGAAGATATTTTATCACTTTCATTAACTTTTTTTACATAATTGCATACGTTATAGAGCATGGATGACGCAGCTTTACCAGATGCATAAAATAATCCTAAAATAAAATATGTAAAAAGTGGACAAGGGGGCACAAAGTGGACACAGGAAAGTGTAATTCAATGGCGCATAAATATAAACTAGCAGATACTAGCCTCTGCGACTGCAGAAATGTGGAACAAACCCACATACTAAATAACACATGGCCCACATACTAAACGACTGCCCCAAAAGAAGTTTCCCTGGTGGCATCCACGAGCTGCGCAAGGCAACTCTTGCAGCAGTGGATTGGTTGAAAAATTTAGATATTAGTGCATAAATTATTTTTATTTTTCACTTGTCTATTATGTTATTTATATCTGTAATACTAAATATATAAAGAAGGCCGTGACGCCCGATAATATAATAAGCGAGCGTTATTTAACGCCCGCTGAATATATCCCCTTAGAAGTGTTCGAATTTTCACTCTCTATTGTACAACTATTTCGATTTCTTGGGTAATAATTGAGTATTGGCTTTTTCAGCTCTCTCTGCGACTATGTCTGGAACTCGTTCACTCATAGTAACAAATTTATTAAAGCCGTTCTACCTCACACGCGTCACTAACCTTATTTATAAACAAATAATCTCATCGTCATGAAAACGAAAACAAAAACACCCACGAAGCCTTCTCTATTTGAATAAATTCATAATCAAGATTTTAGAATTATTTACCCATTTAAGGTGAAAAATAAAATTTTCTACGCGCCACGGGAATTATTAGATGTTTAATGCGTTCGGGCGACTTACAAACCCTTGGGCCGGAGACCCTCGGCCTTGTAAACCTGACACCCTCGAACGGGCGTAAACATCTTCATAATACCCTTGGTACATAAATAACTATTACGACCTTTATTTTTGATTTGCGATTTCTACACTAATATCTAATTTTCATTTTTTTTTTGTTTTTTTTAACATCGCTTCGCATATGAAATAAATAAACGTTATTGGTTCAGATGCACGTATAACAGATCTCATTTTCCGTCAAATCGTCTTCTTGTATGAGTGAAATAGAAATAAACAAATAAAACAGGAACAAGTGCAAATCGAAATTTGCGATGCAAAGGAAATTGAAATATTGAACCTGTAAGGGTATAAACAAGTCATAAAAGCGATCGCCAAGAATGAGAGATCATAGCAACAGTTATTGCAAAAGTAAATATGAAATTGTACGAGAGCTATTAAAATCAAAATATTCATAGTGAAGATCGAAAGTAACAATATAAAAAACTATCAGATGCAGGGTAACATAGAAGAAATGAGATTTTGACAATGAGGAAAATAGATGAAATAAAATCAGAAGAACGGATAAAGAGTTGCAAAACGTATATAAAGCAGTTTGTACTTTTACATATCAGATCAGAACGAATAATAATAGTAATAATAATAATTCAAGCCTTAGCATCCCCCAGCAGATATGAGTTATTATTAGATACGCTTGCATACAAAAAAAAATAAGTATATCAATACATTAAGCACGTATTACGCATTTGTTACAACTGAAACAGACATGCAATATTCACGTCTGTAACTGTACACATGGACATACACTAGAGTGTCCCTTATTTTAAAATTTTTTGAAATGTTGAAACGGTACCCTCTCATTTTTTTCCATTGGACTAGAAAATAACTCACGTAAAATTTTTCGCCTCCCCGACCACGCCTTCCCTAAGCGACGGGGCTCTGAAGATAGCACTATGAATTGTTCGTATGATTTCGATTTGTTTTAATCTGCAATGCTTTTGTTTATTGCTATGATGAAGAAATTTAAATTAGTAGAACATAGATGGAGGTAGCCCCATGTGGAGTGGGCTATGACGCCTTCAGATCAATTTTCGCTACACAAGAAAATCGGTTGGATCTGCTTATAAGCACTGGAGTAGACCTCATTTAGGTGTTTTTTGTTTTAAAATTTTTACGGTGCTCTACCATTTTTTACTATTTGACGTAAATATAACTCATGCAAATTTTTACGCCCGCACGACTACGCCTTCCCTATGGTGCGGGCCCTAAAAATGTTCCTTTATTCTTTTATAACTTTTTTTAAATTTCTTTTTTTTAACAAGTTTTTATTTAAATAAAACTAAACAATAATAAATTCATCTGAAAAAATAAAAGTATAAAATTAAAATTTTTGTGTTAAAAAACAAATTTCGACAAATATTGTCATATCAACGACACAATTCGAAGAATTGACGCCGTTACTTCGAGATCATACAACATTTTTGAACGGGGCAACTCGGAGCGTTGTAAACCGCTGTATTAGGCAGCAGCATATCTTCTTTTTAAGGTACTTTTTGAACAATTTGGACATATTTTTCTATGCTCTTGTGCACATTGCAATAAATATTGCTTTTGTTCTTCTTGAACTGTTAGAAATCCGTGGTATTGCTGCATCAGGTTAACAGCTCTTTCAGCGTTGTCATTTACTGCTTTCAAGTGAATTACTTTTGCTTTAGCTTCTAAAAAGGATGCACTATAGTCCCAAGTTGATGGGTCTTCGGTAAGAAAATAGATGTTTATTTTCAATTGATAAAACATATCATTGCTTTTTATTGAAACAAAATCATGTAGTTTTTTATCTGTGTAAAATGAAAAAGGAAATGAACATAATGACAAAGAACTCAATAATTAGAAAACACTTACCATATAATGAGCAACGCATTTCTGCTTTCGATGGAACATATCGCTTTGCATTTTCAAATATGCTTTCTTTTGTTAAACTTGCCACAATATTCCTTTTTGCCTCGATATCAACCATATCATCAAAAAGGGAAAAAATGACGACTTCTTCAGTTAAATAATAAAGATGATGGCAAAATTTTTTTAAAACAGATTGTGCAATTGAATGGTCAATACATTCATAATTCTTAACAGCTTTTATGAAACACAAGTCTTGGTGGGGAGCTTTTATGGCTAAGTTGCATTGCATCCATGGTTTAACGTAAGTTGTTACAATGAATAGACAAACTTCTTGCAATCCTTCGTTCTCTTTTCTGGTTAAATTTAGCTGATCGCGAAATAATAACATTTTTATCGCATAAATAGCTCTTGCCATCCATCGTGCTTGATGCATAGCACCAGGAGGTTTTATTTTAAATTTGCTATTATAATTTCCACTCAAAAATAATATCGAAAGCTTGATCAATTCACGGTAATCACCTCTCACAATTGGTTTTTCGAGTTCAGAAAGATAAAAGCTAATCGAGCTGTCAATTTGCGATGGTTGAAAATGCTGGTTTGAAATGGAGGTACCATTTTCAAAATTCTTTTGCTTAATATTGTTCCAATTGTTTTTCAACTTTTTAGAGATCGGTACATCAGCGCTAAGCGTCACTTGAGGGATTTTGGTTTCAAATACAGTTTTCAACACCAACTCGTATACATGACGCCTGCACCCAAATAAAATAAGTTCCCTTTTTCTAGTGATTGTTCCAGTAGAGCACATGCACCGTTAAAGCGACCCGTGTTAGAAGCTGTGGTGTCACAGCACATAATTTGAACTATATCGAAGAGTTGCCAATCATTTATTGCATTTAGTACAGCCGCAGCCTGTTCTTTTCCACTTGCATGATCTAATTTAGGCACTGCGATAAGTTTCTCCTCATTTTCATATGTGATCAGAATTGGAAGCCGCTCTTCTTTAACATTTTGTGCATTTATTGCAGGCAATAATTTCCAATGCCAATGAATAGTGGCCATTTCAGGAACATTATTTTTAAAATATGTCTTAATTTGTTCGGCACGTTTTTTTCTCATCTGTGTTCTTATTCTTTGCATGGAAGTTTTATTTATTATAAATTCGTTTACATTATGTCCAAGAGCTTCTAATGCTGCTTCCAGAATATAGACGGAGTCACGCATACTCAACTGACATCTATCGAGGGCAGCCACAAGTTTCGGAGAAAGAAAATCCTTTTTTCCCCTTTTTTGCAAAGGCAATAAATTTTCTTCCCTATGCTGTGGACTGTGATCTCGATGATTTTCAGCTGAATTCATGGATGACGAATCCGATGAGCAACTAGAATTAGGTGATTTGGCTGTTGTTTCATTTTCCTTTAGCTGCCTGTTTCTTTCTGTTAATAACCGCGATTTTTTGCTCTCTTCTCTTCGCCATAGATTGTAATCTACTCCTACCAAAGAACCCGGTCTACCAGGTTCCCGCTGCCGTTGCAAAAAAGTTTTATCTTCTTCGATTTCCATTATCTCTAAGGCATCAGCGTGCGCTATGTCGAAGAGATTGTCCAATGTATGCAGAAAGAAATTTTGTTTATCTTTGAGAACTTGAGTGGTCTTCTTCGAATTTTTTTGCAAATTTTTCCAAACTCCGTGTAATTTAATTAATTTTTCCACACTATTTCTGGATATTTTAGTGGGTATTCTAGCTTTTTCCCAGAAAAGCATACATTCCTTTATAGTTGGATTAGCACTTTCTTGCACTGTTAATTTTCCTTGGCGAATATTGTAAAATTAAACAGCAAGCACATGTCGGTTTTAAGGAAGTTTCGTGCTCTTGATTCGGTGACTAACATTTCCAATTAAATACACTTTATATTTATTACTGCTACGTAAGTCTTGCGACATTATTTTTTCTTTAAATTTATAACCACAAATTATTAACTTTATTACTCAAAATACAGATTTATTGTTTGCTCTCAGTTATTCTGTCGCACTGAGCTTTATGTAATGCCAAGTTTATTTTTTGCTTTGTGTCGTTTTTGGGGAAACCCCTTTCTTTTCTTCTTTTTCTTTTGTTTGACTGTTTTAATCATTTCTTGTTGCATGCAAAGTTTACAAACCAAAGAAAAACACAAATCCACAAATTGGATGGTAGCTGTAGCTTTGGTGACGTTCTTATCGTTATAAGTAATCGTAGTAATAATTTTATTTCTTCTCCGATTGAAAAGAAGTAAAGCTCGTTTTTTCTAATTCTTTTATTTATCATAAAAATAAACAAAACAAAAATTTTTAAGTCCAATCATAGAATCATAGATCATAGAAAAAATGCTATTTCCCATTTTAAGGCCCCGTCGCTTAGGGAAGGCGTGGTATGAGGGCGTAAAATTTTACGTGAGTTATTTTCTATTCCAATGGAAAAAAAAATGAGAGGGTACCGTTTCAACATTTCAAAAAATTTTAAAATAAGGGACACTCTAACATACACCTCCTATTTTCCAGCATTTACTTCTGCCTAAGACACGTGTTTCTGCCATCTATTATCAGGCGTCATCAGTTAAGCTAGTGAAGTAAATCTTAAAAAATCGCCTCATAAGGTATAGAAAATTTTGTCCTATCAGGTGGCATCATATAATCTAGTGACATCTGATGGACAAAAGAGACTATGCCGAAAGTGGCAACCGGCTTAACTCCTTTAACCGGCTATGCCGGTACAGTGTTTTAGGCAAAAGTAAATGTTGGAAAATGCGAGGTGTATGTCCATGTTTACAGTTACAGACGTGTATATTGCATGTCTGTTTCATTTGTAAGGTACGTTTGCGTCCGTAGAGCGACTTAAGATATTTAGCTGTCGACATCTTAAACGTGAAGGAAAACCACGAAAGCCTTCTCGAACAGTAAGCGCTGGATTCGATCCTAATATCCCCGGAACGATAATCTTATGAAGAAAGATAGAATGATAAAAATAGTATCGCAAAGAGTCAATTGGAATGGAAAGAAAAAGTGAGGCCGAGAATAAAAACCAAAAACGCCTTCTGGTACCACCTGAGAAGCTCAACATAAAAAAACAGATTCAGCAAGAAACCGAATGAAATGAAGGACAATGATTCCTTAAAAGCTACACGACTTTAGAGGAATCCTATAAGCATTAGGTAATTGACAGTATTGGTCACGTGAAGAAGTGTGTACATTAGTGAGACAAAGCGTTCAAGTCCGCTCAGATTATATCACCTATAATACAAAAGTATTTTTAATAATATAAAAAAATATTATTAAAAATGGGGTGTGAAGAACACAATACAAGTTCATTTATGTATTTTTGAATGTATCTTCTCCAAAGACGTAGATACGTATTTCACATTTCTACATGTTCGTCGGTACGCCCCTGTTGGAGAAGAGACATTTAAAACAAACATAACTACGTTACTATCTGGCCGAAATTATTCAGACAGAGCGTGAAGGAATATTCAGCGCTGTCTATATAATAACCGCCGAACTATTTTATAATTGTATAAATGCGAATCAATAGAGATGTTACAGTAGTCTAACAATCTCAACCTTGATGTTGGATAAGATTTATATTCCTTTACGAAATATACACAGTACTATAGCTATACTAGCAATTTATTCCATAGAAACAACTTCACTGTAAATATAACACCGCAGTGACCCGAAACGACTACCATGTAACCCTCTTTTGAAGTAATAAACTTTCAATTTTCGTGCAGCATGGTCAATAGTAATCAACTAATCAGCCATCATGTACAGTGTATATTAAGTTGCCATAATTCCAAGAAGGGTTCCAGTGACGTGTCGTGGGGTTTGATTTTGGAGGGGCGCACCAGAAATCAAATACCAAATGACATATAGGCAAATTGCGCGAAAAAGTATCCACATATAACATTTATTTAAGTTGAATAAATACATAGGAATAAAAAAATATTAATACCTACAATAACGACAATAACGACAAAAACAATAATAATTGTAAATCAAAACGGAAAAAATCCAAAATAAGGGGCTCATTTTAAACAAAGTCCACCTACCTTAAAATTCAAGTTTGCAAAAACGAAGAGCTGGAACAGCGGAATAGTTTTTATAATGTCATAAAAAATCACTTCACAAAGTAGGTAGCCACGGTTTATAAGTAGGAAAAAGAAAGAACAACATATTTACACAGATTAAACTAAACAAAATGGGTGGGTAAGTCATTTTTTAAAAATGAAATCCGCTCTGCTGTCCTTCATGGAACTGAATTTTTCCATAACTTTATCATCACAATTATTTATTTCGTGCACTAAATTTCGATTTATGGACATCATAGCTAAAGCATTTAGTCTGTCCTTAAGCATTATATTTCGCAAAAATGTTTTTATGTGTTTAAGCGTCGAAAAAGTGCGTTCTGCTTCGGCTGTTGTCATTGGAGTCGTCACGATAATTTTTAATATTTTCGATAAATGTTTCACTAAGGTTATTTTCCATAATAAATAAAAGAAGATTAATTTCTCCAACAATTTCTTTTAAATCTTCTCTCGAGTAAATTACCTCCAACTCAGTTCTTAATCTTGATTTGCTCAACATCGGATAAAATGAACATGCATCGTTTAAAACAGTCACAGGGAAATTTTTTGAAAACTCTGAATATTTATCTTTGTTAAAAAGATCAGTCGCTTGCAAATGACCCCGGTAAGAAAAGCGTTCCTTCATTTGTACTGTAATTATATCACAAATTTCTTTGGCAATAACACTTCGAAAATTCTCGTACGGTACGATAGTCCCGTAGACGGCACTGAAACACTGGCCGCTAAATAACTGCGCCGTAATAGTTATTTATGTACCTAGGTTCGTAAGTACAGTTTTATGGTCGAGAATACGATTGCAATCCGAGACCCGTAGGGTCGAGGTTTGCATGTATACGAGACCATGAAAGTGTACTGTACGAACCGTGGTGCATATGAGATTTTTCGTCATACCTACGTTTTTTTTAAATAGACGAATTTGAATGATTTTCCACTTTACTTTTACTATATGTATACACATTAGTAACATCAAGTCAGGAATATTTGTCGTATCTATGGTAACCATGTTTGTGGCGACATAAATTTATATTTTTGATAAATGTCGAAGTATATGCAATAGATTTTCAAAAGTTTTTCTTTCTAAATAAAATTTATAAACATGAATCAAATAGAGATGGATGCTATTATAGCTCGTACTGAGATTTTGCCGGAGAAATCTAAAAACAGATACAATGAAACCTATAAAATGTTCAAAGATTGGTGTCACCAGAGGTATGTGGAGAGTATTTCAGAAATTGTAATGCTGTCATATTTTCGTGATAGATCTATGAAGTTAAAATCACCAAACTGTTTATGGTGTGAATACTCCATGTTAAAAACTACCATATTTATTAACGAAAATGAAGATATTTCAAAATATCCTAAATTGAAAGGATTTTTGAAGCGTAAAAATGATGGTTTTAAGACTAAAAAGTCTAGTATCTTTACAAGAGAGGAAATGAATAAATTTTTTATTGAAGCTTCCGACGATACATATTTGTTGATGAAGGTAAGTTTACAGAATGATTCTTTTTAATTCGTGTTCATTCTATACTAATTTTTTGCAGGTTGTTATGATTATGGGAATTGCTGGGGCTTGTAGGAAAGATGAACTAGTTAAAACGAAAATTCAAGATGTGGAAAATAACAATGATGTAATAATAATTAAAATACCGGATACTAAAAATGGATTAAAACGTTCTTTTACAATTATTGCGAAGGAAGAATATCCAATTAATTTTATGCTAATTATTAAAAAATACATTGGTCTGAGATTAGAAAATATTACCAATGATAGATTTTTCTTAAAGTACAGTTTTGGTAAGTGTCGAAATCAGTCTGTAGGAAAAAACACTCTCGCAAAAATGCCTAGCCAAATAGCAAAATACTTGTCGTTGGAGAACCCCACAACCTACACCGGACATTCCTTTCGAAGGACCTCGGCAACATTATTAGCCGATTCAGGAATTGATGTTCTTGGTCTGAAAAGACACGGCGGATGGAAATCTTCTACCGTGGCAGAAAGCTATGTTTCCGATTCAATGATAAATAAAGTACAGATAGCTGACCGAATTTTATATAAACAAAATATTACAGAGGCTGTTTGCCCAACTGTGATACAGAAAAATGAGAAGAAAGTTGATGATTCCATTAGGAATCCAACCATTAATAATGTTGACATTATTGAAAATATAAACTTGCCTAGTAAGAAAGAAGACTCTATTGTTCAGATAGCTAATTGTTCTAATTGTTCGTTTACATTTAATATTACAAAATCATAAGTTTTTGTACAAGATTCTATTTTTCCTAGTTATGTTAATTAATCATGTTTGAAATAAATTTGTCATAAATTATCTAATATTGCTATTATTTCCCTAGGGTCGTAATAAATATTACAGCCCGCTACCATAGCAACTGTCAATACGGTATGTAAAGTGTCACTTACGTTTCAAAAAAGGTGTCATAATTGTTTACTTACGCAGTAGGTGTGACGAAAAATATATTAAATGTTTTTATGGAATCGTGTACTATCGGCCAATATCGGGTCACATTCGCCAGGAATCTATAATGATTTATGCAGGCCGCGGCGTATTTGCGCCTTAATATAATTCTGTGGGTTCTACAACGCTAGACAACGAAAACGGAGTTCAGTTTTTTGAAATTTAGAAATTTTAACTACTTATATGAATAATAATAATAAAAAGAATAGTAATAATAAATATTTAAATAAACATTTAAATTGTGTGTTATATTAAAAATTCTAGAAGGGGCGCGCGGCTTCGCGGCCTTATACAGCTACCGCCACTGAAGGGTTCTCGAAAAATTATCGCTAAAATATAAAATCGTCCATATCAATATTTTATAATTACACGTTATAAAGGATAGCTGACTCTACTGAAATTTTCTGTATTTGATTTTGTTAAATAGTTTATTAACTTGATTAACTTAATTTTATCGTTTTTGAATAAATATAACACCGACCATCGGAAATGTACAGTTAGGAGCACGGAATTCTGGACACGACTAATTGTTTAGTATTTGACTTATGTTATAAACATGTGTTTTAAACGAATCTCAAAAATCTAGAGCCATTGCTAAGCTCGAAGAAGGTTGGTCTTTAAAAGATATTGCTGTTAGCAAGTCATGCATCGCATATATAAAGAAATGATAAAACGAGTTCTATTCATTTCGGAGAGCCCCAGGTTCTTTAATTTAATTCGATTGATGACAAGACGGTTACAATCTATTTTAGATAATAATGGCTTTTGAATAAAATATTAACCCAAGTTGTAGTTATACATTAAATTTGTTTACCTAGTTATAAAAGTTCATTGCGTTATTTAATTATTTAAATGATAGTGACGATGGCATAACCTAAATTTACTATCTATAATCAGTAAAAACATAATTCACAACTGAAAGTATTAAAAAAAAAACTAGATAGATTTACCAAAATTGCGAGCTCCTAGCTGTACATTATGTTAAAGGTATTTTATTACTGTAAAAGATATTACGTGTTCTTAACAGATTTAAGATATTAAGCGGAAAAACTAGTATAATCTCACTTAACTGTTTTCATTAGTCTGCGGTGCATGTCCCTGTTTTTCTTCGCTATTTCTAACATGTTCTTTTTATGAGCTCGCCATCTGGATGAACTTTTGTAGGCGTCAGTATTAAAAGTATCAACGTAGCCCTTAATATAAATATAAAAGCAATTAGTAAAGAATTAGTACGTAAGAATACGTAAATTTGAAAATGGAAGTTCATTAATAAGGATGCACATTTGGGAGCAAACGCAGTGTCGTAGTGGAAGGGGATTCGGTTGCACACGCATCTGTTATACGTTCATAGGTTTCCGATAGCAGTGCTAACGGCCCTTAGCGGTTAAAATAGTTACAATAAAATACCGATGCGCACTGATACGTATACTTATAAATAAATAGTAGTAAATAATAAAAGTTATAAATTTGTAAAACGTGCTAGAATACATACCGTTTTAAACGTTTTCCTTGACGTCACAAACTGGATGTGATTGGTTAAATATTAGCAACATGAGTTCGAAAATAAACGAAATGGTATTTTCTGTACTAAAGTAAACGATAGATCACACAGCATTAAAGTTCCACATAACTCGAACACAAATATGTCACTATTTTTTCCGTATATGCTTTGAACTATTCACATGCCTTTGGCAGTTATATTTTGTTGTACACGAGAGCAGTATGTTACCAACTTTGCATTTTGCATATTGTAGTACTAGCGTAAACTAAATCCGGAAATTTACTTACTAATTTCTGTGCTTCGTGGTAGAATGGCCTATTTATAGCTTTCGATGATATTCATTTATTTTTTAATTTACACGAAATAACTGTACTATATCACAGCCGACTTGAGACTGGGCTCATTTCTAAAACATATGTACATATAAATTAGAATACGTGGGCGTGCAACCCAAGCCCCTTTCACTGCGACGCTGCATTTTCTCCCAAATGTCGATCCAGTTATTAGAAATGAGATTATACGTGAATCGCTAAAGCATGTAATTTAATATGAGAATGTAAATACATTGCGGAACTGAGACGGTTATTGTAAGCAATATAATTGTTGAAGTTTTTTGGCAAATATCCATTTCTATGACAGAAAATTTCTGACAGGCACTTATGTATATTCCTTGTTTTTATTAACGGGTGACTATAAATTATTGAATTTTTTTTCTTAAACTGGCAATAAGTTTTCCAACTTTATGTTGATTCTTGATTCTCAAAATTTAAATTCGTCACAATCTTACAAAGTAAAAGTCAAACAAGTAATTGTAACCATATACAAAATATTCTAACCCAAAAAGATAAATATAAAGTGAATGTTCAAGCAAACCAATTTCTCAGAGTTATCAAATTAAATATTTCCTTTGATTATTTTTTAAACAGTCCTGTCACCCAATCGTAATGAAAAAAAATTTCAAATCGACCAATAGTATCAAAATTACAACAACAGTCATGTAATTTTGATGCTATTGGTCGATTTGAATTTTTTTCTTATTACGATTGGCTAATGTTTAACATTTCGCAACATAGATTAAAAAATAATCACGCCGAATTACATTCGTGGTAATTTTTTTTTTTTATAATTTTAACAAGATTAGTACTCATCTTTGGTGCTATTAAGAAATCTCACTCGTGGAATTCGTCCACTCGTGAGATTTTTATTAAGATTCGTGAATCTAGTTAACATTATGAAAAAAACTATCACCTCTTACGTAATTACTGTTGATAATTTATAGCCACACGATATCTACAGAAAATTATAGTGAGCAGAGATTCCCTAGCAGATCTCTGCCTCGTTCACTTATATGGATAATAAAACAAGTTTGCTGCGAAATATTGTCTCAAGTGTAATTAACAATATGTATAGTCAAAGATGATGATATAAAAATTTGTTCAATCCAAATATTATGTAAAGTTACGTATTTTATGTAAAGTGCATGCTTCAAATCTAGCATGTAGGCTTCCGCGGTCATTGTCGATGATTACTTCTGTAATTCTGGTCTGGAACTACGTCTATGGTACTGCTTCTTTCTTGGCTGACGTTTTGTTTATATACAAGGTGCCACCGACCGTATCAGCAAAATTCTTAACAAATATAAGACCATCTTTAAGCCTCATACCACATTATCGGCCCACTTTTCTGAGGAGAATCATAACTATCCAGAAATCCCTGCAGTTTACAGAATTCCATGCTTATACATTGGCAAAGCAAAATATTCGGTGAGCACTTCGTGTTTCTGAATAGTAACGTTGTACTACGGTGCTGTGCGTAACGGGGTCTGCACTTGCTAGAAATAGGTTGCAAACTGAACATTAAATTCAATTTCAATTTGCCAAGATTCTATCTCGCAACCTTCATACTATAGTGAGCGGAGAGTTCCTGGTTGATCTATGCCTCGTTCACTTAGGTGGACAACGAAACAACTTTCTTGCAAAATATTATTTTTTATATAATAATTCTTAATTAACAATTTGTATAGCCAAAGATGTAAAATAAATAAATCCGTAGAAATCCTAAAGTATCCCAATAATATCAACCATGGTAAGAGATATCCTCCACACTATACCTGTCAAACCCTTCAATCTCAAATACCCAACCATAACCGCGATGCTCCTATGACCCGAAACAGCTCCTACATAAGCCCGCCTCAAACTGACAGACTTTTAGTTTCAGTGTAACAGCAGTAACAGCAGCCTTGAAGATGTCCATTGTAACAAACCGTGGGCGAAACAGTGGCTATAAAGGAAGCAATGCCAAGGGTGTGCATTCCGTCCAGAATCAAAGAAGTTAAAAGACTGAAAGAAATTACAATATCTTTTTCAGAACCTTACCTTCGATCTGTTGATCAAATTGATCTTTTTCAATAGTTCCTTATTCTGTTTATCTATATGGACTATACGCTCGGTATCGTTAGCTATTCTTCTTGTTTTTATGTAGCTATGAGGATTCATTTTTGGAGGCCTCGAATTCACAATCGCCTTTGCACAAAAACGCTATACAATATACAGTCAATTAGATTTAAAGGTAGTTAATAATATAACGTGTAATTACTAGAGACCGGACACATCGGGTTGAAATGACGTCGGTATTACGACGGACGATATAAATAGTCTACAATATCTGTAAGTACATGACGCAGTTATTGAATGCACTATTGATCTGGCTAGCGCGCACATCTGTTTTCATCGACAATTGAGACGTTTTTTGTTGGATATTTACAGTTAAATTTCTGTTTTCATGAGCGTAGATAGAAGCAGCGTTTTTATAATTTATTTTATTTATTAGTTTATATTTCGTAAGATAAATAAAGTGCTGTGAGTTAGTTTCTTGTTTTCATAGTTGTAACTGTTAATTACATCGTAATTTTTTTGATAGATCCTGATTAATATCGTTTGATTGAATCTACTTCTCCTAATTATTTCGACGTAAGTGTGCATTGAATTTCGTTGAGTTTCAATAACTTACACATACATTTTTAGTTTTCATTTATTTAGATCTAGAGCATTGTTTAAATTACTTTTTCAGATATGATATGGAAGAACGTCGAGGACGGCATCCTAAAACAATAGCGAGCTGGATTGACGGTCATACTGATTGTATGCCCATTTTCAGTTATTCCGAAATCTATTGCAAAATCTGTAAAATATCGTTAAAAAATTCCATGAAATCGCACGTACAACGTCAATTAGCATCGGAAACACATGCACATGCATCCATTAAATAAACTTAACAATCCCACTTTAAAAATATTTCTCCAAAAATATACTGGTCGAAATGTTCCTGATGAATCCACCTTACGCAAATATTATGTTTCTAAGTGCTACACGAAAGCAGTAGAACGCATTAGAAGCCATCTTGCATATCAGTATCTCTGGATAAGTGCCGACGAAATTGTCGATATATTAGGACGCTGTGTGGTAAATGTTGTAGCTGCTGTACTACATCCAACTATTCCATATAACGCATATGTAATAGCAACAAAAGTTATAAATACGGTTGATGCGGAAACAGTTGCTAAAACCATTAACGAGAATATTCAAAAAATACTTCATTCAGACGACAGGTACAAAGAAAAAGTACCTACTTTTATTTGTAAGTGACAGTGCTGCATATATGTTAAAAACAGGCAGACTATTAAAGGAAACATATCCTAATATGCTGCATATTACTTGTGTAGCACATGCTCTCCACAGAATCTGTGAATATATCAGAGACATCTTTCCAGAAGTTGATAGACTTGTATCCGCTTTCAAAAAAGTTTTCAGAAAAACACCATTGAGAGTAGCTCTTTACAGGGAAAAACTGCCATCTTTGTCACTGCCTCCCTCTTCAGTAATAACTAGATGGGAGACATGGTTGGAAGCTACTAGTTTTTATGCAGAGAATTTCGATAGTTTACAAAATTTCGTTGCATGTTTAAATGACGATCATCGGAGTATTTCTGAGTGCAAGGAACTAACACAAATTGCACATTTAAAAAATCAGTTGTACTTTCTTGAGGAACACTTTGGAAATTTGCCAAAACTAATCACTTATTTTGAAAATCGAAATCTCAAATTAAATGATGGTTTAACGACATTAGATGTGGCTATTAATGATTTGAAAAATATTCCAAGTGACTTCAGATGTGGCCTTCGACAAGAGTTAGACGCAGTGTTTAATAGAAATCCAGATTTAATAATATTGCGGCAATTGTGTATGGGGACAGCGCCACAACATCTAACTGCAAAATTCTCGGAAATAAAAGAATATTTCCAGTATGCATAACCAGTTGCGGTATAGAAAGGACGTTTTCTATTTACAAGGATGTATTTCATTCAAAGAGAACAAATTTTACAGAAGAGAACCTTGAGAAAGTATTGCTAGTAAATATTAATACTCCTTTACTCAACTTGAACTACAAAATGAACAAATAAAAATGTATATCGTATTTTGTAGCTGTATATATACGCCTTTTATTATTATAAGTATAAGTATATAATTAAAATTAAAAACTCTAAAAATACAAATGTTCAATAGTACGCTCGTGGGCGATAAGTCATCAACCTCTCGTGTCCAGTCTCTAGTAATTAGGTATACTTATACACTAGATTCCCTACAGGTGTATTTAAATTGGAAGAATTTCTAGGCATATCACTTTTTATGTAAATTCGAAATCACAACTACAGAAGGATATTAAAATTTGAAATCATAAAAAAATTAATTCATCCAATCCCGACATTTTTTTCTCTGTTAATAATAATAGGCAATTGTAAACTAGAATGTATATGCGACATCGCTTATTGATTGTTCAAAAATGATCAAAAATACACATAATTTTCCAGAAGTTGTTCCAGTTCCAGTTCCAGAAATTGAGATCCTGTTCAATAATGCATGATAAACGACTCTACTTTCGGGCACAAACAAATATACCAACGATGCTAGTCGATGCTGATCAGCAGTGTTGCCAGGTGGGTGGGATTTTCCCGTTTTTTGGGAATTATTGTCTTTTACGGGAAAACGGGATAATACTCTTACATGCGGGAAAAAATTAGTATGCTATAATTAACAGAATTTAGAAATTCTTAAAGCTACTCTGATACAGTATTTCTGTTTTTGAAATTTTAAATTTGACACTCTAAATTTACCCGTGCAACTGTATTGTCATCTAGAGGTAAATATCACCTCGATTTTGCAAGCTATAGTAATTTTGAACTGCTTAATGTGGTACCACTGCTAATTTCGCCGTTGTTTACGATTGAGGGGTTTCCCCGGCAGTTATCAGGTTATGTTATTAAAATTGAAAGAGACGAGTTGTGTTGTAAGCGTGTGTGCAGGTGCTTATTTTCAAATTTTTAAGTAAAAAGTATTTTATAAAGGATAAAATGTCTTCGACTTCTGCTGAAGAGATTGAATACACCACCGCTGCTGGGAAAATACTTCACCAACTGGAGACTAATCCCGAATACGAATCAAACAAAAATGTCGTGCTTTCACCTCAATAATAAACAAGCACGTCTAGAGCCGCAAGTGTACTGCAATAACAACTTGCTACGTTATAATCCTTACCCAAAATATCTGGTCACAATGGATCGAACACTCTCATATGAAAAATGTCTAGAGAACACCGCAGCTGAAATAAACACTAGAAATAACATAATCCACAAGCTCTACGGAACTGCTTTGGGTGCGAACGCCTCCACCCTTAGAACGTCAGCTCTTCGCCTGTTTACTCGGTAGCTGAATACTGCGCCCCAGTCTGGTTAAACAGTTGCACGCAAAGAAGATCGACATCAAACTCAAACGAGACCATGAGAATAATTAGCAATTGTTTAAAAAGTACACCTCTACCCTGGCCCCCGGTTCTAAGCCATATTGCACCTCCCACCATCCGGAGACAGGAAAGCCTGGCAAGAGAATATAATAAAATAATATCAAATCCCCACCTTCCAGTAAACAGTAATTTGCCTGATGCCGGCCTGTCGAGACTGAGGTCGAGATCTCGTCAACTACTGGTAGCAGAACAACTTATAGCAGAAGATTTCAACCCAAATGATAGATGGAGAGAGTATTAGGAAGCCTTGAAACCCGCTGAAGCGGCCCATATCATTGATCCTACCGTACCCTTACCAGAAATGGAGCTGCCTCGCCATGAGTGGATGACACTCAATAGAGTAAGAACGTCCCACGGAATTTGTCGTGACTCATTCTATAAATGGGTACTGACTGATATACCAACTTGCGAATGTGGAGAACCTTGTTAGACTATTCATATTATCATATTACAGTTGAGTGCCCCCTTACAGCATATATAGGTGAGATAATTGACTTCTTTGAAGCCACTGACAACACGTTGGACTGGATTAATGGCCTCGATTGGAAAATTTAACTTTTATATGTATAATACATGTTAGCCATTCGCTAAATAAATAAAAAATCTACGAATTTCTGAAATTAATTTGTTCTAAAGCATAAAGAGAAATTAGGGAGGATTTATTTAAGAGGTTTATTGGAATATGCCCAAGATATTCTCTAACATTATTAATATAATAAAACACAAAATATTTTCAAATACATGTTGAAAACAACTGCTAAAAATTTATGAAAAATTCTAATATAATGGAAAGTTTTAGTAAATGTTCGAAATTAAAATGAAGAAATATGTATGAAATAGACATTAAAGTATAAAAAGAAAAAATAAAATCCATATTTATCATATTAGTTATTTTGACCCGAAAACCAAGAAAACATTTTAAACAAAGACCAGAACAAGAAACAAAATCGACTTCTTTAATAGCCAAAGTGCATAAAGTAAATTAATAATGTCTTCAAAATTGATGACCAAATTAATCGATTTCTGTAGAGAACACTTACTTTGATTAATTTAACAAAAATTATTCTTTAAATAATAGAATAATTACTCGATTTTCTTAATGAAATAAAAATAACATTATACGCTAATTGACTTATTCCGCCTCTTACTTGATTTCTTTTGATGGTCGACACAAATGTCTTTTAATATTCCAAAATGTTCAAAAGCTAAAAAAATACTTTGAATTCGTAATAGTTAAAATTAATGATTTTTAAAGTTATTAGCTACTATACTATCTATAGATACGTACTTGTAAACGATGTCTTGTATACATCTGTATATCATCTCGCCAAACATTTGGAGCAACAGAACCTGGTAAATATCTAGGACGAATTGAGGCAAGGAACAATTTCTTCCTCAATGTTGATTTTGTACAACATATCTGACACATTTTCGATTGATTTTTCATCACAAAACCGACGCGTCAAAATGATCAAAACATACAGTGACAGTTAGAGAACATGGAAATATAAATGTACCTATATTGCAAAATGATCGCTGTTTAATTTTTGTTTTTTCGCGGGAATTCGTGCTTAATATTTCGGAACGATAAAGAAATTGGCGTGATCAAAACAAAACGGAAAAACAAACAAACAAAAATGGTGCTGTTACACTAAAATGACAGAAGAATCGTATACTGATTTGATTGCCAACGAAAAGTTATCAGATGACAGCTATAATAACGATGAAGGCAAAGGAGTATTTCAAACTATTAATGATTCAAACAAAGAAAATGTGAAAGTAAGTTAATGAAATACAGAGAACTATCCTGCAATTTCTATTTTTAGAAACGCATTTATTTAGAGACAAGACTTAAATTATGTTTAAGTTTTTTAGGAAAAACTATCATAACAATTCTAGGAGAGGGAAACGAATTTTTGTTTTTCAATTTATTTAAAATTCTCGAACATTCCAGTGTAAATTTGCCATATTGAGTTCATTGCGTTAAATAAAAAATCTCGTATCATATAATAAAATTGAAGTTAAAAATGGTTTCTATAGGAAATTTTAATTTGGATTGTAGGCTTCTACAGTCGTTGTTCATGATTACTTCTGTGAATACAGGCTGGAACCGCGCCCTTGGCACTGCTTCCTTCTTGACCGATGTTTTGTTCACTGTTGCAAAGCAGTTACAGCAAACAGTAGATGTTCAGGGATTCTCCTACTGCTGCTGTACTGAAACTGAAAGTTTGTTGGATTGATACGGGATTATATAGAAACTGTTCCGGGTCACTGAGGCGTCACAGTTACTGTTGAGTTGTTTAGATAGAAGGGTTTGTCAGGTATTGTGTAGAAGAGGGTATGTCGACCAAGAAGGAAGTAGTGCCAATGACAAAGATTTTAGAAAATTTTATTTCGGAAATACTAAGCTGCATGCTGTTAAAACATGATTTTCCGAAATCTAGGACGTAAAATTTTACATATTAGTTAGAATTTTCAGTTTCACATAAGTTATTGAATGAAACTGTGATGACTTCTGAGCTTTGTGATCTCAATAAATTTATTTACTCTTTCATTAATTATTCTAGGCAAGTCTTTCATAAAGTTTCTTACATTTACACAATGCTGATCTTGTTTTGTAATAAAGTCAAAGGTAATTCGAGAATAAAAATAAAACATAAAATTAAATTAATAAATAATGCTCTTTACACGAGCCTGTTTATTTAATAATACCCATACAACGAATTAGTTTTGTAGTGAGAAAAACCATTTGCAAACTAGTCTTGACTGTACTTGACAGAAGTAGTCAGACGTAGTGGTGTTTTAAATTCCGAACGAGAAAACAGATTTTATTTAATTTAGAAAATCAGTACAATATAATTTCCAAGACAGTTTCACGAGTAGATACAGAGGGAGATAGATGTCATTTTCTTAATTGCTAAGTTATTAATAGAGACCGGACACATCGGGCTGAAATGACGTCATTACGACGGACGATATAAATAGTCTGCAACATCTTTAAGTACATCACGCAGTTATTGAATAGCACTATTCATTCGGTAAACTGCACACAAAAAATAGATGTGCAGTTAACCGAATGAATAGTGCTATTCAACAACTGCGTGATATACTTGCAGATGTTGTAGCTATATATGTCGTCCGTCGTAATGACGTCAATTTCAGCCCGATGTATCCGATCTCTGGTTATTAACATTTATACTAAATTCTGTATTTATCTTAGACTAGGCTGAATAGAACACATATATTTCGTTTTATTTTCTAAATTCAAATGTAACGATTGCAATCAAACCGCAAAATTTCTCAATAAAATTTCTCATAAATATTTTAGGTTTAAACCCCAATTCTGTAGATTCCGTATATACTTTTAAGGAAAATTTAACAAAATAGATATTTTAATAAATGGTAGAAAATAAATAAGTTCCAAAATAATGTACGTTCAAATAAATTTGACCTCTGGTAGTCCATGACAATAAAAATGTTTGTCTATTTACATTTGCATCAGTTGTCAATTTGACAGACTTTATTCTGATGTATACTTAGTTGGAACTTTTTGAAATTGCTTTGTAATTTAAAATTGATTTAAAATGGTTTTCATTATTCAACACAAATCATTGATGGTTGAATATTATTTTCGGAACGGGCGTAAGATTAACGGACAATGGCACTATTTTCTTGAAGAATGCTTAGGGGAATATGAAATATGTTTCCAAACTTCGCCTCTGATTTTGATAGTTTTCGGAACACAGTTACATTTTGCACTAAGGGTTTCAGAGAAACAGGGAGTGTTATACGGAAAGAAGGCAGTGGCCGGCCGAAAAAACGCACGGAAGAGCTAGTTGACGATGTAACGCAAATTATGAGTGATACACCCGGAACTTCCATACGAGTATTATCTTAACGAGTGGGTGTATCAATTGGCACTTGTCATACAATTTATTTTGAAAAAAGACTTACATTTATTTCCATATCGCATGACCTGTTATCAAGAAATCAAAGAAATTGACTATCCTGGAAGAACATTTTGTCAGTGGTTCTTAAATAATTTTCATAATGACCTTCTTTTTGATGAATCATGGTTTTATCAGAATGGATATGCTAAGTCACAAAATATAAGGATGTGGAATACTGAGAAATCTCATGACTTTTATGTTGAAACCTCACTTCATGCACAGAAAATTAGTGTATGGTGTGCGATTAGTCGAAGGAAAATCATTGGCCCTATTTTCTTTAACGGTACCTTAACAGGAGAAAGGTATTGACAAGAAATTATTATGTCATTTATTGAGCAGCTTAATGAAGAAGAAATAAATCAGGGTTACTTTCAACAAGACGGGGCTAGAGCGCACAACAACAGAGCTAGAGCGCAAACAATTAATATGATATAGCAAATTTATCAAAATCGGTTGATAAGTTTAAACACCGAAAATGAATTTCCACCAAGATATTGTGATCTTACCCCCGTGATTCTTTTCTGTGGCCTTTTTTAAAGAACTCAATTTTTCGGAATACTTGATCTTGCAGACCTTCAAATCAGAATTGCTGAAAGAATTAACGAAATCGACGATATGATACTACCGTTTTCTCCTCTATTAGAAGAAGATGTGAGAAATGTCTCGAACAAGGTGGTAGCCACTTTCAACAATTTTTATAAAATGTTACTTGTTTGTTGCAAATAAACGTATCTCATTCAGTTAAAAATTTTAATTTTATTATTTTGACATTTGTCATGTAATTCAAATAGTTGATAACCAACAAAATTCGTATTAAGAACTTAAGTAAAAAGCTTAGACATACATATCATTTCCATGGGCAACTTCGAGGTAAAATTTATTTGAACGCTTAATACATCCTTGTGGAATATCTATTTCTAATTTATGTTTTACGAACTGAAGTTGAAGTTGAATAAAGTCCTCCATGCAGACATAAATAAGTTTTGCGCTTTATTTGACTTATTCAACTTGTTTTTGATCGGCAACTAGTTTTATTTAATTGAATTCCTAGTTATAACAGTTCTTTTCGTATTATCTGCCGGCTTCTAGGCTATGCAACCAAAATTTTCCAAAATGTCCTAGCTAAATTTATTAGTTAGTTAATATGGCTATGCATAGTATTTACAGCTTACAGTTGCAGCATCACATTTCGAAACTGTTATATATTTATTTCTTGTATTTTACTAATCCGGGATACGACTACGTATAGAAAGAGACAAAACGCCAATATTTATACTAGGTTCTTTTTAAATAGGTACTGTAATGTAATATCTCTGTTTTATTAGTAGTTTCCAGGTATTTTTGACTATCTGTATTCTGGTTCTAAACTCCGTTTCATAAATTTATTTATTTGATACAGACACAGTTGTGAAGTTTATATGATTGATATCAAAATCCATTCTAAGATTCCTATTATGCCGAAAAACAATTTGCTAGATTAGTTTCCTACTTTAAAAGTAATGGTTTTCTTTAAAGTGGAATCTGTTCCTCCCCCCTCAAAAAAAAAAAAAAATAGAACATATTCGAAAATTATGTATCAGGCCTGAATTGAATTTGAATTTCATAAAAAGGCTATTACATTCACGTGAAATTTGAGGGAAAGCGGTATTCAGTTCTGTGATTACGAATCGCCAATTTTCACGGATTTTTTGTTCGATATTCCCCACAAGTTCATTTGTCACGATAGTTTGTCTTTCACTCCGTTTTGCATCATGGACATTAGTTCGTCCTTCTCGAAAGATACGGCACCATCTTCTAACCATACTGTCATTCATGACATTTTCACCATAAATAGAACAAAGGTCACGATGAATCTCAGCAACCTTCATGTTCTTTGCACATAGAAATCTAATAACAGCACACAATTCACAGTCGGCGAGATTTTCAATTGCAGCAGCCATTTTAAACGAACTGGCTGCACGAATGAATGTCCGAACGATTCTGTTACTAGTACTGCCAGACTCAGACTGAACCAGACTACACCGCAGCACTGCGATCGCACCGATATCCCCACTCCTCTGCTCACTAGACGGAAACGGAACTTGTTTTACGAATCGCCCTCTATTTAAATTAAATTAAAATTTACTATTTCATAAATCTCTTAACGAATTCATTTTTAATTAATTCGTTTTACCGAAGACAAGCTAAATCATCTAATAATTATGCATCAAGTAACTATCAAAGAAATTCAAGCAATTATTGATTTTCAGAACTCAACATCCTACACAAAGAGCGATAGTAGATCGTCCTCTACTCAAAATGACGACAAATCGGAACATTACGTACGCTTGCTCAAGGAATCTCAGCAAACAGTGTCCAATAGAGATCTTCTCATTGGCATGCTCCAAAGACAACTCAAAAAAATGGAAGATCTCTACAAAAAGACCCTAGACCAACAGCAGGATATACGTCTAAAGTACTCCAATGTTGTGCAAGAGTTAGGTCACTTGAAAATTATTTGCAATAAAGTAAGTTAAATTTAATTTATTAATTAATAAGCGTAACAAATTTCTGACCTATTTATGAAAGAACATTCATATAAAAATATTATACCTTCCAAAACTTTCCTAATTCGAGTAAGCTGTTTTTCAAGTATTTTCTTTAGTAATATTAACGACACTGCGACACTTTTAAATTGTACTTTAAATTGTGGCAGCTGTCAGTGACAAACTTAAATTAGAAATACTTACGTTTGATTGTATTATTTTATTATTAACATGTTAGAGATACAACGCAGAAAGCTCATAATCGAAAGTTACTTTAGAATTGATCGAAAACTAGATAATGGAGAAAATAATCTTCGAGTGATCTTGCAGCCTATCTTATTGGTCCATGTGTGCCTATCCATTTACTAGAGAAAATCTGATTAACATAATCAGTCACAATTTTAGAATTGTGAGCGGCTGCCCCACCATGCTGAAAATACATGTTGACACGAATATTCAAGGGAACATTTGCAGGAAAACCTGTAAATACGCTCTGAAGGAATTATAAATATGCCTCACCAGTTAAGGTTCCTTCATAAAACTTTGGTCCAATAATGTACCTGTCAATCATGCCGCACCATACATTAAATCCCCAAATTTTCTGAAAATTGTCGATTTACGGTTCCATTATTATGAAAGCGGCTCACATCTATCCATAATATTAAGCTGATAATGTCACGGGCAGTCGCTAGCCATGCAAAAAACCCAAGTCTTCTGTCATAATATCCTGGTTCTAATCCTTGATGCAGGTGAATTTTGAAAGGCCAGCATTTGGCGGATTTTAGAATTCGTTGAATACAAGAACGGGAGATATCGCATTCTGCTTCAATTTCTCGAATTTAAATAAGCGGATTATTAAGCACACTTCCAAAAACACCAACTCTGTGTTCTTCATCAGCAGCAGTCTTTTTTTTTAACTTTTTTTCTTTGAAAAGGCACCATATGTCTCCAAATTTGAAGCCAGACGTGTAAAATACATAGCGCTTGGCATACGTCTGTTAGGATACCGCTCTTCGTAAACACGGAAGGCATCACGCCTGTTTTTTTCTACTTTCCCCATAAATGAGGATCATATTCAATTTTTCTTTATTTGTAAAATCGTCGCTATTCATCTTAAATACAACTTTGTTTGAAGCAACTTTCAAACAAATTTTAATAACACTTTATGAACTGTTAAAGTTAACAAACAAATAATGTCAAATTTTACTTTAGTTTCCATAGATCGCTTTGGTTTCTACTAGGGCTGGGCGAAGTATCGATACATCGTCTAATACCCGATACCATAACTGATATCGGGTACCCGATACCTCATATAACGAAGGTATCGATTCTAAGGTATCGATTCCAAAGCATCGATACCTGTCGATATTTTACCGATTTCAGTACTCGCTAAGTATCGATGTATCGGGTAGCAATGTATCGGGTAGCCATGTATCGGGTAGCTTACCTTTATGCATTTTTCTAAATGTGCTATCGTGAGTAATTGAAAGTAAACGCACTATTATAGCTGCGTAAATTTTACCAAATTGTCAAGCTAATGTCATTTATGTTATGATTAAATGCTGACACTGACACTTCAAAAGTACTGTATACATTAGATAAATTTTGAAATTTCGACATGCCAACATAATAAAGTGTTAACTTTCAATTGCTCACGATAGTACATAAAAGATGCAATAACTAAGTAAATAATTTTTAAGTATATATATATAGCATTATACACTATGTCTCACTAAGTTGGAACCATATGGAAAACTTTTTTATTATTAATTTTAGGAAAAAAAGTATTTTTAATAATATAAAAATATATTATTAAAAATGGGGTGTGAAGAACACAATACAAGTTCATTTATGTATTTTTAAATGTATCTCTTCTCCAAAGACGTAGATACGTATTTCACATTTCTACACGTTCGTCGTTACGCCCCTGTTGGAGAAGAGACACATTCAAAACAACATAACTACGTTACTATCTAGCCGAAATTATTCAGACAGAGCGTAATGGAATATTCAGCGCTGTCTGCATAATAACAGCCGAACTAGACGTGTTTTTTATAGTTGGTAACCACCGTATCTATAAAAAACTGTATTCTCGTGTCTTCACTACTTGTCGGCGTGAGCCGAATGTGTATATGACAACATAATTTGAAACATACTTGAGTGGGTAAAACCTCACTAAATTTGTATAATACAAAAGTATTTTTAATAATATGTATAAAAAAATATTATTAAAAATGTTTAATAATATTTTTTCATATTATTAAAAATACTTTTGTATTATACAAATTTAGTGAGGTTTTACCCGCTCAAGTATGTTTCAAATTATGTTGGCAAATTTAACTGTTGTTACATGTAATCTAGGATGCATTGACATACAAATGATTTGTTGATAGCAATAAATGTTTGACAGTGAGTTTCAAAACGCGTTAGAATTTATGACACATAAAAATGGTAGCGTTAACTTGTGAAGAGAAAATAGAAATTGTTTTGATTGTGGGAGAAAAGTATAAAACACAGAGAAGCAGCTATTAATAATAATAATAATAATAATAATAATAGCTTTATTGTCCAACGGTCATCAACCAATTACAGGACAAACCAAAGATTCCACATACATATTGCTATGAATTGTGATTTTGAAATTTGCTTATTCACAATTCACGACAAATCTATCCAGCTAGGATACTCAGTCGGTGTAATTTCAAAAAATGGGACTGCTTTCCTCTCAGGGATCCAATTGGAAAACGTGGTTTTTCTCTTCTACAAATTTATAATGCGCCAGTAAAAGAGTATTGACAAATGTTATAATTATATTTCTTTAAGTTACTTGTAAACTTCTTGAAATAAGAAACAAAATCAAAATAAACTATTGACAGACCGAAACAAACTCTAACGCATGTGCAACCACATGTAAGAAAAAATGCTCTTGATATCCCAAGCGTACTAAAATTTTACAGTTACAGAAATTTTCTATACTAGAAATTTTAAAAAACCTTTGTCATTTATATCAAATAACTAAGATTAAATCAATACGATATTATTCATACAATAGAAAATTACAATCAATATTCCATTCGTTCAATATAAAAATAAGATATCTTTTAAAAATATATTACTTACGTAGAAAAATATATTCATAAACTCGAGACACGGTGAGTAAGAAAGTGTTAAAATTAATTACGATATTCACAAACTCGTAAATAAATTGGTAATGATATACTCAAGCACAAACCACAATTAAATCAAAAAAACAAAAACCGAAATTACTAAAACAAAGATAAAGATTTATCTTTAAATAAGCACAGCTTTCTTACTTCACTGCACACTTGTGTCTGGTTAGCCCACATGAAGCACGTAGGCTTCGCATAAAAAAAATACAGTATTCAAAATTGTCCACATCAATGCAAACGGCTTGCTCCAACTGCGCAAGTCATATCTACAAATATATATATATTGAAAATAATTGTACGGTCGCGGTTACATAAAAGCGACCACTAATTTGACATTTTGTGCTATTTTCATAAATTTTGGTAAATCAGGTTTTTAAAATGTTATATATGTTGTCAGCAATGACAGCAAAAATTAAATAATATGATAATAAAACGTCAAAGTGACAAATATTATTACAACGACTTTAATATAAAATCAATATTTTTAATATTTTGAAACTCCGCCGTTGTTCTCGATAACGTAGTTTAGTCTTCTAGGTAAGGAAGCTATCAAATTACGGGCATACTCTGGAGTAAAACTGTTCCATACCTCTTGAATTATATTCCATAAATGCTCAGCATTTCGTGGATAAAAATTAATTCCTTTATTAATTCTTCAACATCAAACCCCAAACATTCTCTATAGGATTAAGGTCAGCACTACGCGCTGATCAAGGCAGCACTGTTACGTTGTGTCGTTGCAGCCATTCTGTTACTGTTTGGGCGGTATGAACTCGACAATTATCCTGCTGGAACACAAAGTTATTTTCAGGAAACATGCCGTTGACTGATGGTAGCATGATGTTCTCTAGAATGTCTATATATGTTAATGCATTGAACCTGTTTTGAACATGTGTGCAGACATCAAGACCGTTGGCACTCATCCACCCCCAAACATTAACGGAAAAACGGCCACTTTTTCTAACATTATGGATGTATAGTTCCTCAAAACGAGTGTTTAGTGGTCTATATACTCTAACGTGACCGTTGTAATATGATTGAAAGACTTTCTCATCCGTGAAAACTACGTTCTGCCAAAAATTTGCGTCGTGCATATAATATTGTATCGTAAACCCGATTCTCTCTTCTCTATTACCTTACGTTAAAAAAGGCTTTTGCACTGCAACACGACTTCTAATGTTAGATGTAGTTTTTATACGACGCCGTGCCGTTCTGATAGACCCTGGAAAGTTTGTCGCACGTCGTGCTTCCACAGCAGTTTCAAAAGGATTATTTATCAAAAAGTTTATCAGATCATTGTCCTCTTCCTCTGTTGAAACTTTTTGCTGATCCACACTGACATATCTAGGACTTATATTATACCCTAGAAACTTTATCTCGTTTTTAAAAAATTCACACTTCTTTATATTTAGTTTCCTTCACTTACCAACACTTCCATTATTTTTCTAACATGTTCCAGGTATCATCAATATATTAACGCTGCTGCAGAACAACTTAATCCATAAGGTACAGTTCTAAATTGGTATACTATACCGTTCACCATAAAGCCACAATATTTCCTGGATTATTTTTTACTTCTTTCTTACTATATACTTTTGCATTGCCACATTTCGCCAATAATGCTTCTATTGTTATCGGAGTTTCAAATTGAGCTTTTGTCCGCTCATTAAGTCTGCGCGCATCCAGACATAATCTAATGTCTCCTGATTTCTTTTTAACCACAACTAATGGATTTACATACCTCGTTTTACCACGTTCAATTATTCCATCATTTAACACCTTCTTTACTTCTTCTTCTTTCTACCTGTTGTTAAATGTTTTTCGGGATTGGATAATTTTTAATTTTAAAAGGTTTTGTTTCATCTACTTCTAACGAATGTCGATAATTTCTGGCAATACTGGGAAATTTATTTACTAATTCTATATTATTCTTTATTATTGTTTTAACTTCTTTTTCATATTCTTCATTGCAATCTATTTTCAATAAATCAATATCTTCGGGAAATTCAACTTCTCCCTCCTTTTCTTTCTCCATTTCTTCCAACACCATTAATTCCTTTTCTTCTAATACACCAACTTCTTCATCCTCTTCCATATTATTTAATTTTTCCATACAGTTTATTTTCTGCATATTATTTATAATCTTCTCTTCATCTCCAGCCTCCTGAATCCATTGCACTTTATTATTATATTATTATTAGTTTCTTCTTATTAATATCAATTATAGTATAATTTTATCTAACAAATCTATTCCCAGTATTCCATCTCTACCTAAACCTTTTACTACTATAAATTCTTCGATAAATTTATTATTTTCTATATTAAATTCGACGACATAAATCTTATTAACTACAGCTATAATCTTTTTTGTAGCTGATACTATAGTAATTTTACTTGTGGGTACATATTTCCCTTCTTTATTCTTAACTAAACATTCAACAACCTTTTCATCCAAAAACGATGTTTCACTACCAGAATCAATTAAACAATTAATTCCCTCATTCCTTTTTCCTATATTTATATTAATGTGTGGCAAAACCGTATTAATCGATCAATCCGACTTATCATACAACAATGCAAAACTTTCACTCTTTTTGGTTGGCCTTACTAAAAATCCTTACTACAAGCAAGTTCTGATTTCTTTTTATCATCTACTTTAACTTCTAAATTAAAATTAGGCCTTGTATGATATTAAAAGTACCTTACCTTAAAAGTACATTTATACCTTGTACCTGTGTATTTCTTAGGATCTATACTATTTTCTTTAACAACATCTTTACTTGAATTATATCTTATTCTGTTTGGGGAAGCCATTATACTACTATTTATTTCTTTGAGTATTATCATTATTAATAGGTCTTCCAGGACTCGGAGGGGTATTATTTATATTAACTCTAGAATATTCATTTCTATTAATGTTTCTATCTATATAATTATTATTATATCTTTTACCACGCTCCACATCATCTAACCTCTTTAACAATTCGCGAAACTGTTGCATATCATTAATATTGTGTATGGCTACTGCCTGACTGACTTGAGAATCAAAGTGTATACTTAATTGTGAAACCATATCTACTTCACTAATTCTAGGGGTTAAATATTTTAATATCTTTTCAAAACATAAGTTTCTCTCGACTCATTAGTTCCGACATTATATCTACCAAATAATAATTCTTCTCTTACCCTAGTCTGCTTATTTCTTCCCCAGAATTGATTCGTGCACCTGGCTTCAAATTCCTCCATCGTGTTTACCGCATCCGACACCATCTCCCACCATAACATAGCGTCATCCTTCAGACAGTTTCCGATCTTTTGCAACTTTTTTTCATCCCCTGGCACATCCTCCAAACTGGCTTTGATTTTCTTCAGGAAACACATGGGATTTGTGGTTGACATCCCATAAAATTTAGGTAGCACTTCGCTTTATACAGGAACAGGCATATATGCGGGTACATTTACTTCATTTTTCTCTTTTCTCACTTGCTCTATTTCCTTTCTTAACTGTTTCTCCATGTATTTCATTTGTTGTTCCGCAAACTCTCTTTTTTCAACTTCTTCAGACAGTTTACTATTTAATATCATAATATTTTCTTCCATACTTTGTTCGTTTGATAATTGTAACGAATCCATTATTATATCTTCTTCTTGATTAGTTTTACTCAATGCCATAATTTTATCCATCATCATATCCATTTTCTCTTCCATTTTCTTTTGTCTTACTTGCATTTCCATTAACATCTCCAGCATAATCTTATCCCTGTTTACTCCTTCGTGCCCCTCTTCATGTATGGTACTTATTGGACCTATTCTTTATTCGCTGTCTCTACCAGTTGCTCGCTTCTTTGCTGTACTCCGGAGATACCTTCCATCTTTTATGTGCTCTGTTTTAACTTTCTAATATGTACTGCTTTATTTAAACGTCGGCCTTGCCAAAATTATATCTGCTTTTTTCTGTTCGCCCCACGCTTGGTTTAGCCAAAAATATGCTATGAATTGTGATTTTGAAATTTGCTTATTCACAATTCACGACAAATCTATCCAGCTAGGATACTCAGTCGGTTTAATTTCAAAAAATGGGACTGCTTTCCTCTCAGGGTTCCAATTGGAAAACGTGGTTTTTCTCTTCTACAAATTTATAATGCGCCGGTAAAAGAGTATTGACAAATGTTATAATTATATTTCTTTAAGTTACTTGTAAACTTCTTGAAATAAGGTTAAATAATAAACCAATAACATTTAAATGAAACTTTAATACAAAAAACAAAAAAAAATCTTTATAAAGTATAAAGATTAATATTGCCTCATTTAACAATATTATAAAGGTGAATATAACTCATGGAATTGACAGCTTCATGCGATCAAAACTTCCTTTGTGACATCCGATCAAAATTAAAACTAATAAATTACAAAGATGCTTTTTAATTTCTCCCACAAGAAACAAAATCAACCCGACCTAAAAATTTGAGAACGTTACGAGGATTTTTAAGAGTTTTGAATTATTACCGCAAATTTATAACTAATTACAGTGGAATTGGACACCTGAATATGAGAAATGTTTCAACGATTTAAAAGAGAACTTTGTAGAAAATCTGAAATTACACCACCCAGATTTCACTTTACCATTCATAGTAAGAACTGATGCGTCTCACCAGACTATTGCCGCCGAATTAGTCCAATTACGAGAGGACCTGGAAATTCCAATACACTTTGTTTCTCGAACGCTAAACGCCTGTGAAATACGTTATACCATCTCAGAAAAGGAGATGCTTGCGATAGTTTATGCTTTGACCAAACTACGATTTTATTTAATAGGAAAATCATTTATCCTAGAAACAGATCATAAAGCGCTAATTAATATCATGAGTTCCAAATTAAATAATAGTCGCATATATCGCTGGACATTACTTATCCAACAATATGAATTCGAAATTAAATATAAACCAGGCAAAGAAATGATCACAGCGGACGTGCTTACAAGGAAAGATGGGGAGGTGAAGAAACAAAATATCTGCATTAACTTAGTGAAATTACAGAAAGAAGGATTATTTTCTTTAGACAAATTGAAACAAACGCAATCAACTCCGGAATTCGACAACATTCGGACAATACTGAACAAGGAGAGCCAATACAAGGGAATGTTAATCAAAGATAATCTCATAATCAAGCACATAGGTAAAAGTGAAGTGTATGTCATAAATGAAAGAACATACAAGAGAAATAGCCAAGTACTTACACGATAACTATACACACATAGGAGCGAGAAAGTGTTGGTTAGTATTTAGGGAAGCATATTTCTGCATCAACGATGAAAAAATAATAAAAGGTGTTATCAAACAATGTCAAACATGTTTACTCGCTAAAGACAGGAATCGTACTAATACTAATTGGAGCGGTAACATTATAGCGTATGATAGACTAGAATTAATTACTATAGATTTCTTATCAAATCTTATACCCAGCACCAAAGGATATAAGAACATTCCAGTTATCTGTGATATCTTTTCTAAATTTATCAGATGAATACCCACGCAGAAGTGTAATACTGACACCGTTTTACAAGCTCTTGTCGATTATTTCTCACAATATGGCACACCTTTAGCCGTACTCTCAGATCATGCAACGTATTTCACCAATGATAGGTACAAGGAATTTTTACACTCCAGGAATATCAAATCGTACTATACTTCTATTCGCTATCCACAAGGAAATCCCACGGAGAGATATATTCGTGAGACCTTGAAATATTTAAGAATCCTTTTAGACGAAAATCATAATCGTTGGGCAAAACATTTAACCTACATAGAGTTTATCATGAATAACACTCCAAGCACAGTGCACAATCAATGTCCTATAACTATATTTACAGGGGAAGCTCCGCATAGACCATGGGTTGATCAAGAATTAATTAATATGTCAGAACGAACTGACGAAGTTAGACAAAGATCGATAAAGCGTAAAATAAAATGGGAAAATAAACAAAATAATAAAAATAAGAAGTATAAAACTTATGAAATTGGAGACCAACTTATCGTTATAAGTTTAAGAGTGTCGAATATAAAACATAAAATAATGGGGAAGTTATTAAAAGCATATCAAGGTCCATTTGAGATTAAACAGAAATTAGGATATAACACGTACGAACTTATCGAACCTAATACCGGATATATCAAAGAAAGATACCATATATCCATGATAATCTCCAAAATAATTATTACAAAATATATATACAATGAAACTTCAAAATAATAAAAAGAAATTTAAAACTTATAAATAATATCTAAAAATTATGATAAATATTAAGATTAAAACAACAAAGGGGTAGTTAACAGTGCGAAAAATATAATACAATAAGAATTAAAGAGGAAAATAAACCTATCATATAAAATAACAAGAATCATTAGAAAATCTCAAGAAAAGTTAGACAACCATAGTCAAACCAAGGCTAATTTTGTATACAAGATAATGTTTAATCAAAAATATAATAATATCACATATCACTAGTATTTTATGCTTAAAATAGAACAATTAAAAACAAGATATATAAACAGAAAATAAAAGAGATTAATACAAATAATATATGTATTCATTCAATTTCAACTAGTTAATTAATTATGCTAAGTATTCTTTAAATTTGAACGTTTTAATTTCTTAGGGTTATAAGATGAATAATAAGAGAAGCCTTCTTGTTGCCACAACTACGCCTTATCTTATTATTGGGGAATTGTAGTAGGTCATACTCATATACAAAAGGGGCCCTAGAATAAAAAATACAGAACAATTTTTAGATTTGCAATGTTAATTTAGAACATAAGATATGGTTGGAACTGCACTTTTCACATGTCATATCAATAAAATTAATTCCACGTTTTTAATTGTTCAAATTTGAATCACGTGCTTATATATTTTCTTGTAGTCATTTGCTTAAGTCATTTTCATCAACATTATTATTTTACCGAAGATTTTTAACTTAATTGACTGAATATATTTTTGACACATACTATGGATATAGCTGCACCTTGTTTGAATTGTATACGGCGGGAAATATCCCAATTGTAAACAGGCATCAAGCGAAATATTGAACATTTCAAAAACAGTTTTGTCTATCATAAAATTAAAACTATAATTTCTGTAAAATATCCAAACGATTAGTTATAGTAAATTATTTCATTTATAAACATTAATAACGAGATTAAATAAATACAAACAAGAATTACGAATAAGATGGCTGGATAAAAAAACAACCGAGAGTTAGCGTGGATAATTAAAAATTTTTGCACGCGTCGACATATTTAAAAAAGTGTGTTCCTGAAATTTAGTGAAAAGTAGTAAAGAAAGTATTATAATCTCACCACAAAATATATCCTACGTATCTCATACCTACAAAGCAACGATCGACGAAATTTCCACAACCTAAAACCTTCCTGGTCGTTTTAAAACGAAATTCCATTCACCGGGGGACGCTACCTGCATATTTACCCTTACCAAGAGACGATACCTGAATAATTCCACAACCAGAGCCTTTATCCTGAGTATAGGAATCCAAAACGCCCTCCGAACATCCTATATCCTCCGTCAAACCAACTTGAGTATTTATTTATTTACATTTCCTAAAATATTGAAATTTTATTTTAATTTGAACATAATCGTTGATATTATTATATGTATACCAACTATGTTTATACTTAATTAGTATACCTCTAAAACTGAAAAATACAGTTCCCTTGCGTCATAATTTTAGTAACTTTAATTAAATTTAAATGCATTATCTCATTAAAATTAGTTAACCTAACTATTATGAACATATTTGATCACGTGACTATCCATAGGTTAATGCATCTTACTATCATGTTAAACACTTACCTTATTGAATAGAATTTTTCTATTAAACCATTTATTATGCTTTTCACTTTCTTGTTTTATTTATTAAATTATACATCCAGAATCACCATTTAACTATCACTATATTTAATAACTTGTTTTAACACATACATCTATATTCTATTGGGTATCGAACTCGCACATCTACTATTTTTATTAAAGTATAATTTCACTAGTATCAACACAGCTAGATTAAGATTTAGATTAAGATACACATAAGGTATTAAACAATAAGTTTTGCACTTGGAAGAGGCCTTTTAAAGTTAAGTATAAAGGTTTATATACATTTATTTATGTTCTGAATTTTATGCAAGTGACAACTGTAAAATTTAAACCTAACTCCATCTTTAGGTCATATTTGTAACTACACTTGTGAATTTTTAAATGATTTTTATATCACTAAATAAATTAATTCATAACCTTTTATTTACATTTAACGTAAATTCTCATGCTCATTAATCACACCTATAAGGCCTTTTAACTATATATATATATATATATATATATATATATATATAGGGGGAAGGGGGGCACATACAACCATTTTTCCAGAAATAGCTGGTGAAAGAATGATTATTTAAAACGGTCCTCTTCTGCCTTGAACTAACGAAGTTCATACTTTCTTGTTACCATTGCTAATAAGAAAATGTTTCTAAACTTATTTTAAACTGCAAAAATTTGGATTTCAAAAAATATCCGCAAAGGTTGAAAGTGCCCCACCGGTGAGGTACATTCATCCGCTACGTGGGGCAGTTTCAACCAAGATCCCAGTGTAGGTACGAAAACTGCATTGTATTTTGTATAATTATTACTTTATTTGGTTCCTATATCTAAAATAACATTCTTGGGCTCGCCCAGAGAACAACATAGCATAAAATTGTATTGTGAAAGCTTAGTTACTTAACATTATATGAAGATAAGTTGACTTTGAAAGTTAACAGAGAAGAAGTTCTGGAAGTTTTAGCTGAATTGGGTGCTGGTAACTTCGAAACAAGATCAGAACGATCAACTGCAGATATGTCATCGACTAGGGGATAATAAAATTTGTAACCTGGTGTCTTATGTCTCAAGTATTTGATTTGAAATTCGTTAAGGTTCAAACATTCCAGGACTTTTCCTATGTAATAAACTGCAGTCATTTTTGTGGAAAACTTTACCAGAACAAAGTCATTCTGATGTATTTGGTCATCGTCTGTTATAAGATGTACGTTTTCTACATCACTAAAATCATCCGAAATTTCATCTGCTTCCAGAACAATAGACTCTTCAGTATCAGAACTACTTATGCTCATTTTCCTAATTTTCTTTGTAGTTTTTGCTATTTTATTATCTGGAAAAACTTGCTTTAGAAGTCGTTTTTGATTTCGTTCACACTGAATTTGTTTACGCCTCTCCCGGGCATGCTCCATTTCTTCTAAACGATTTTTTTCTGTCGTGTCTGTAAAAACTCTAGATTTTCCTTTTCTACTATTTTCCTTCTTGGCCTTCTTTATAGTTGCTCTGGGAAACGGCCCGACAATTTCTGGAGTAATAATGTTGCTCGATCTTGCAAGCTTATCTGAAACATAAATTATGTGTCTTGTGCAGATAATTACTCTACCTCATGTACCTTCTCTGTTCCCGTGGACAGATGGAATCATCCTTGGCGGAGTGGACGGCGGTGAAGTACAGGATTTCAGAAAGGCTATCTGGTCAGGCAAACTTGCAGTGGAAGTTGATGGAACACCTACAAACATTTTAAAATTTGTGAAATGTTAGCTCTGTTCCACTAACAATCAGACACTAATCAGACGCAATTTGATTGATTGAATGAAATCACAAACTGTCTTTGGTCTGATTTCGTCGCATTTGATTGGTTCGGCCTAGATTCTGATTTCTGCTTGGAACAAAGCTGTTATCAATTACTTCATGTTCAAAGTTATACAAAGTTTCATCGCTCGTCTGATGCGGAGGATTTTCTTCTTCTTCGATGTGATTCGCAAAACTAGGAAGGAACTCATCTTCTTTGAAAGCTAGTCGGTTCAAAGGCCACAGGCCTGGTTTTTCGAATGATTTAGTTATATTTTTTTGGGTAAAGGCATTTTGGAAAGCTATTTTCGTGAGCTGGGCAATTTGTTTTATTGATATAGTCTTTCCAGGGTTGGAAATCATCCAGTCGTTGAATGCAATAGAGCAATAGGATTTAAATGGCCCATACACTCCCACGTCAAGCGGTTGAAGCTTATGCGAGGTGTGTGGGGGAAATGAGAGCATGATTACCCCATTTTCACGGCAAAACTTTATCGCTTTTACGGTTGTATGCGATTCGTGATTATCCAGTAATAATAATATTTTATTTTCGTTTGAACAGTTTGTATGATTTTTAATATGTTCCAATACATGTAAGAATAAATCACCTGTCATCCAACCAGACTGATTACCTAAGGCTCTGCTGGAAGAAGAGCATCAATCAAATAGTCATCTGGATTACGTGTTCTGGGAAAAATATACACTGGAGGTAAGGCGACACCTACTGCATTTATTATTCCTACAAATGTTGTTAATTCCCCTCTTTCAGCAGACGCTGTCTGGCTCACCTGTCTTTTTGCCTTGGTTGAAACAATTTTGACAGGCTTCAAGACCGTAGCAACGCCTGTTTCATCTATATTGTAGATCTGTATAGGATTGAACTTGTGTTTAGTTAATACTAAAGTATAGTTTTCGAAAAATTCTGACACGCTTGTTTTATTGAAACCTGTAGCACGGGCCAAACTTGTACTTTCTGGTTTTCTCAAAGCTATTTTATGTTTGTTTCTCTTCATGAAGCATTTGAGCCATTCAATTCCAGCTATCCTATTAATCCTCCATTGCGCAGGAACATTGCATTCTGGCAAAGCAGATGAATAATCGTAACCCAAAACCCTGATTTGTTTGTAAGTTAACCCGTAGTTCATATCTGAACATGTCTGGATGTATTTCACCAACTCTTTTTCCTGCTCATTTGTAAACACCTGAAAGACATTGTATTTGCTGCAATAAAGACTTTCTTTTCCTCAAAATCACTTTCGTTGCCGAAATCATCATTGTAAAGGGTTATCAATCGTTCTGGTGGGTACTTTATCTTTAATTTGTGAATTCTAGAATGTAGTGTACCTCTTTTTATATTGAAATTTCTACTAGCCATTCTCTCAGACATTCGATTATTTAATACCTCTTTAATCGTATTTCTCATGTCATTTTCACTTATTTCTGTTCTGTTTGTTCTTTTTTATAATTTCGTACCATCTGAAATAAAACGTGTATATATTTAAACACAGTTTTAGGTTCAATATGATCTTTGTAGCATAATTATCATTACGGGGCACATTCAACCACTGGTTGAAAGTACCCCACCTCCTGGTTGAATGTGCCCCATACCTACATGATCTGAAAAACTAAATACAACTTTTGTAATTATTATTTTTAGGTTAAAACCGCCATGATACTGTGATCTCTAATTACCACCGAAAACAGAAATAAATACCTAGTTTCCATAACATTATAGATATAGACAAGAACTTATAAAATACAACAACTAAAAACTTACCGTTAATTCATCAGAACTGCACTAATTTATTTCACTCTTGCAATAATCGCAATATGACAGCCAAACTACACTGGTGGGGTTTGTAGGAAATAAGAAACAAACAAGAATTTTTTCGGCGCTAAATTCAAATACTGATAGGATTTAGAGCAGGTGGTTGAATGTGCCCTTAGGTTGAATGTGCCCCCCTTTCCCCTATGCACAAAGGTGTACTCAATAATAAACTGTTAAACATTCAATGGAGTTAACACGTTAACGCTTTTGTAGTATGAGAACGAGGCAAAATGTCTTGATAACGCCTTCCCGGTCTTTTTTCTTGAATTCCGGTCTCAAGCGGAAGGAGCTTTTGACAATAAGTTTCAGCAATTATGGTAAAATTCCTCGGAAGCAATTCATAGTAGATGACGCCTTCTTTATCCCACTGCATCAGCTTACGCGGATGAGTATTAGCTATGCCTTTTAATTAGGGCTAAGCCATTATTTTTCTCTACTTGATCTTAATATAAAAGCGCAATTTTTCGTCATTAAACACAATGTGGGGCAAAGACAACAGGTGTCGTTAGCAAGCTAAACGATGACAAATAGCTCGATGATAACCCAACGGAAATGGCGTCTCTTCCGCCTCGCACGAGATTACAAATGTCTTTCGGTACCACGCTGTTCAATTCAACTCTCCAACAGGTACTCAAGTTCCTATAGCTGTTAAATTCAGAGTCGATTTCCAACAATCGCAACAACTACAGCTAATGACAACAACAAACGACAACTAACGATAGCAACAAACGGCAGCTGCCCTAAGAAAGTTATATATGCGTTAGTAGAAGACAATGTATGGAGACAATGTATATGCACAATAGATATCGGCATGGACGAAGGCCCAAATCCAAATATAAATATATTGGTGTCAATCAAACTACAGGTAAAGTAACAAAATACATCTAATTAGATGCGTATTCGGTAATTTTTTAAACTTCACTTACGATCGGCAAGGTTTGTGTAACGCAAACCTTCTGACCACATCCAAAATTCAAACGTAACTAACTAAAGCAAGCGCGACAAGCGCTGTATCCATACCTAACGACTAAGCATCGGATCCCTATAAATTATTTTGTCGGAAGACGATCGCGTGATGCACATACAAGCGCGGAAGAAGCGATTATGTAATATCAACATCTGCGATGTTCACTGCATATGACTATACCAGTGAATCAAAAATGTCCTCATGATGATAAAAGATACTTAATAAAAGACAGTTACGTTACCTCGGAGACATTGTATATTATTAACTTGCAGATTAATTGTTATGTACCTACCTAAACAACTTGTAAGCTAATATTATATTGTATTTTGGAAAAGAAAATAAAATATTTATTATGTATTGTACACTTAATATATATTCCAACAACCGATTTTTTCTATATTTTGATAGATTCTATACAGGCTATGTAGTATCAGAAGATCTATATTATTATAACACTCACATAAATAACATAGACTCAGTGAAATGTAAACATGAAATTACTAAAATAAATAACTGGCAAAATGCCTATAAATATTAGATACAGTAAAGGTTAGACCTATTAAGCATTTCGAAATTCAAATATACTACTTATAAGAACAAACTTACCATAAGTAACAAATAGGGACAAGATTGTATTTAACACATACTAGTTTACTCAACTAAACTTTTCACATTAAATAAAATAATCAGATTCAGTAAGGCTACAAGAGGATCGGTCTACCGTCAAATGATTAAAAAATCATAAAGACAGCTTAAAATTCAAAGGCAGTGCACAGAGGTTTAACGTAAGATGTTGTTACGTGCGCCTTTTCTATTTATCTTAAACCCTACTAAATTACCTACTTACCGACATGAATTCCCCGGAGACCTTTCGTTTGGATTTTCTAGTCAGTTTAGAGGCGGCTTACGGAGAGGTTCTTTTTAAGATAGGCGCCACCGTGTGTATGATTTCAACCTACACGGCTAACACAGAAGCTGCCGAAGGTAAGCCAAATAAATCCGAAGCGATCAAGCAGACAATAATCAAATTAAATAAGAAAAAAATGAAAAGTTCGATAACAATAACAAGGTGTTGTTTATTCTAGCATAAACATGTCCAAATAATATATATAATAGCCAGGTATGAGGTACATGAAAAAAAAATACGTATTTTGAAAGAAATTAAAAAATTATCAGGATAACAGGTGGTTCTCAAGCCGCAAATGATTTGTTATTATTCAATTAGAATGTATCTTTGAATAATTTTATCCATAGCAACTACAAATGTATGACAGTTTTAAATATATATATTTTGAAGTAAAACCAGACCTTAAATCGCCAACAAATTGAATTTACTATATATATATATATAAATATTATTATATTTGTGCCAAAATATTGTATTTGCAGCCACACGTTGGGGCGCCAAAATATAGAATTATTCGAGCCAATCGTTGAAGCGCCAAAATATAATCTAATTCGATGTGAGAGTGCAGCTGGTAATTAATTAAATATTTGATAAATAAATGTTAAAAAAAAAAGTTAAAAATCTTCGGTAATACAATAATATTGTTGAAAACGACTAAAGCAAATGACTTATAGAAAATAATAATAAATACATTATTCTAATTTAAACAATAAATACGCGGAATTAACATCATTGATTTGACATGTGAAATATACAGTTCCGACAAAATCTTATCTTCTAAATTATTATAATAAGTTTTATAATTATCCTGTATTTTTGTTCCAGAGCCTTTCATGTAAATGGGTATGCCCCACCACAATATATATTATAATAGAATATTAATCCTCATAGGGAAAATTGAATACTAATCTTAATTAATTTAATTGAATCGGCCGATACTTGCTGGAAATCCATTATATGTAAATGGGATTTAAGTAAAACACTTATACTAATTTCCAGTATATATTACACTTTATTATATATATTAATAAATAGATGACACGTTTCGCTACGATGTAGCTTCTTCGGATCTTATATTACTACTGAACACGCTCTTCACAAATGTATGGCTTTTTTCTAAACTATTTCAATGGGTTGCACTTGGCTACATTAGAATCGTCTCTTACCGATATATCGTCTAAAGTTATTGTTATTTTAATATTTAATGAAACCAGTTTAAAAGTGGGGAATTATTAAGGTCTAATTGGTCATTTAACAATATATCAGAGGCACATATAGACAATTAAACCAATTTTTTGAACACATAAATAATCTACACCAAAACATTAAGTTCACCATAGAAAAAGAATCAGATCAAAGTATAAACTTCTTGGACCTTACAATTTCTAGACAAAATAATAAACATGTCTTTTCAATATATCACAAACCCTCACACACAGATGTTATCATTCACAATAGTTCCTGTCACCGGGTAAGTCATAAACTAGCATCATTCCATTGTATGATACACAGATTAATAGATTAATATCAGTACCTTTAAATAATGAAAACTTCTTTAAAGAATTAAATATCATTAAACAAATAGCGCAAAATAATGGATATAACCCAAATATAGTAGATACAATTTTAAGAAAAAAGAAATATAGGAAAGCAATAGAAAATGTGTACCCAATAATAAAAGATAAACCAAGCAATTATAAATTATTAACATACATAGGACCGATAAGTGAAAAAATAGGAAAAAATTTACGAAAAACTGATATAAATGTAGCTTATAAAACTAATAATTCTTTAGGGAAATTCAAAAAAAATAATAAATCCAAGACAAGCAAAAGTAATAAATCCGAAGTATACAAACTAACATGTAAAGAGTGCCCTAAAACATACATAGGCCAAACTGGTAGGAGCTTTGAGAAAAGAATACAGGAACATTTTAAAAGTTTTATTAACAAAAAGACAGATTCCAATTATGCACTTCATTTGTTGGAAAATAATCATAGTTTCAATAAAGATTTCGAAATTTTACAGTCACAACAAAAAGGATAAAGTTAAATTTACTGTAATCCTTAGAAATAAATAAACTTAAATATGCAGATATATTGTTAAATGACCAATTAGACCTTAATAATTCCCCACTTTTAAACTGGTTTCATTAAATATTAAAATAACAATAACTTTAGACGATATATCGGTAAGAGACGATTCTAATGTAGACAAGTGCAACCCATTGAAATAGTTTAGAAAAAAGCCATACATTTGTGAAGAGCGTGTTCAGTAGTAATATAAGATCCGAAGAAGCTACATCGTAGCGAAACGTGTCATCTATTTATTAATATATATAATGAAGTGTAATATATACTGGAAATTAGTAGAAGTGTTTTACTTAAATCCCATTTACATATAATCTTAATTAGTTACATTTCTATTATTACTATATAATATATATAGGTATGAGATTTCTTAGAAAGTGGAAGACTATATCATATTTATATTGAATATTTACTAACATGGAGTGTCAAGTATTATTAAATTTTATAAGTATATGACTTTCCTATGTATTTCCCAAAATAATTGAACAATGTAAATTTAGTTAATTTTAGATACATTTTGTTAATATTTGCTAATGTCAAAGGTTATATGAGCAGGGAAAATTATTTGTAAATCAATAAGTTATAATATTAATCAAAGATCAAAATTGTATTTGAAATGTCAAAATATTTTGGAAATTTTGTATAACTAAAGCTGCCAATGATCTTCAAAAGAGGAAAAGCTGTTGGGTCGCTATGGTTACTTATTTATAAAATTGGGGAAAATAATTTTTGCATTTAAAAAGTTTAGCTGTTTTAAAAGAGAATTTTTTTAAAAACGTTTAAAAGCTGAAAAATTAAAGTTACAAATGGTCAAATCTACTTACTTTTTTATAAAATCATATAATTAACTGGAAAAATATTAATACAACAAATATTTGGGAAATTGAAGAACATGTCATCGTTTGTACGGGGAGAATCTCAGAAGATAATCCTTAAAGAAGGTCGTTATAATCCTTTTTGCCATCTATTGTATGTGTTCACATATTCTGTGGTGTTAAAGTTATAATTTTACATTTTTATTTTGAGTAAAAACATTTACCCGTACTTAATCTAATGGTATCGGATCACCCTGAATCAACATAGGTTTAAATGGGACAATCTCTTGAAGCCATATTATCTAAAATGAAGATTATCCATTATTAAAAAGGAGACAGTTTACCTTGCTTTTCTGTAGGTCTCATCGCCTGAAGGATTTGTTAGGTTCGTGACCAGTTTTTCCTGTTTCGGACAATATTCAAGCTGTACAACAGGTGGACCAAGATTGATCGCAGCGCTTAGGTGTCTTTAGACGAAAATCATGAAGTGAGAAAGGAAATGCTGAGCTAAGTTTGCATTATACCATTCACATCCAAAATTTAACTTAATAAGTAAACAGAGTTATATAAACTTACCGAAAGTAGATTGAAATTCCAATAATAATCATTTTAAAATATGTAAATAGGGAAGTTATATACCAATTTTAAGCATGGTTTAATTTACTAGAGCCTATTTAGTTTAAATATCCAAATATTTGTTACATATCAGCTAATTCATTTAAATTCCCAAATATAAAAATAAATCTACATATAACATATAAACATTATAAATTATAAATGTAGGTGTAGGTTTCCGCGGTCGTTCTCTAGATGTAGATCTCGGTTTCCGGATTGGAACCGCGTCGAGTTCGGCGGGATCCTACGGCCCGGATAGAACGTTCTGTAACAGATCTCATCAAACGATTATATATCCCTGGAGACATACAAAAATCTCTTATCCCAAGACACTCCAAGCCGCCGAGATTATATAGATTACCTAAAATTCACAAATTCAACATGCCTCTTCGCCCCATTGGCTATTGATAGCCCCACCTACAAATTAGCCAAATATTTATCTAACACGCTCAAACAATACACAGGTGACAGTAACTCTGAGATTAAAAATTCTCAACATTTTGTAACTCGTTTACAGGATTTTTCCTTGGACACTAGTGATTTACTATTTAGTTTTGACGTTGAATCTCTTTTCACGAAGGTCCCGATCCCGGACACAGTGTCTATCATCTCCGACATTATAGCCGCCCACGGCAAACCGAATGATATATCCGAACTCGTGTTACGTGTACAAAATCATTCTGAGATCATGCTAGAATTTTTAATCCATTTACTTCATTATTATCCTCTTCAAGTCAATTTAGTCTTCTCATTTTTCAACGTATACGGTTAATTCTATTTTATGCTTACATATTGCTAATTATCGTTCAATTTTATGTTGTTCCAAACGTTAAATCCTTCAAATTTTAATTAATGTTCTATTATTTTGGCCGACCCTATATTTCCGAATGATGATGCATTCACGACGAAGAATCCGTCATCTATTATTGTTAATGCATAGTCTCGAGTGCCGAACATTCTGTTGTAGTCAGATTTTGTTCCTATATTTGATTACTTTATTGTAGAAATTCCTTTAGATATTCATACACCTATTTTAGGGCCTATTCGTCTTTTAACTCATTTGATTCAATTAGTTTTTACGTTATTTAATTTCTCTCGCTCGGAGAGCCATCTCTCTACATTTGTTTTCACTAACTTTTGCAGTATCCTAGTTCATCGTTCGGTCAATTTTATGTGTCGTAAATCTTTAATTAGGGAGTTTTAATTAATCCTTTGACGTTTTTGGCTTACTGTTCACTCCTACATATGTTTTGTAGTTTATTGAAAATTAATTTCCCTTCTTTCAAAATCACCAGTTTTCTGATATTGAATATGACGTATAAGCGGCATTTTCTCTTCTCGTTCCTGGTTCGATGTGCACTTGTTCTTAAGTCATCGAAGCGCTTGCTTGTGTATTCACATGTGTGAAGAAGCTTTATCTGCGGTAAGCATTTACTTTATCTGATAAAACTTTACTTATTTCGAATCTTCTTCTTTTCTAGGATTGATTTGTTATTAGAGCTATATCCCGACTGGCTAGTACTATATACCGTATTCGTTGAAATTTTATCGTGGATATTCCACGTGGTTTCCAAACGGCCATTTTGGTTCGAAATTTTTGGATGGTCGAAGAAACCGTGCGTACTTAAGAAGGAATCCCGTTCGGCGGAGCTCCTGTCATTTACCGAACCACTGGACCGGAGGAAACGTACCATTTGGACAGCGTCATCTGGTTGATGGCTGATCTTTGTTGTTTCTTTCCGAATTAGTCACTACCGTATAACTTCTATGAGGAATTTCCAGGAGGAGAGCATTCAGGAGGACTAGGCACCCCTTTTTGTCAAAGCTAAGTGTTGCTGAAATAGTTTCTTAACTAAAAGAGGGTTTTGTCTGCCCAAATTATCTCAACTTTTGTATTTTATGTTAGAGATTTGCTTGTTAGCATATTTAAACCTAAGTGTACTCTAGAGAGGGGCTTTACCCTTCCCTGTGTAATTTTGTGATAAACTAAAAACTAACAGTAGACAGTTATCGGGCTTCACCCACCAAACTTGTACGAAAGGCATTAAACGCCTGACTACTTTTTTAATTAATCTTTTAGTAATCTAATTAACTGGTTGACTGGCTTAACCAGCAGCTGTAGCGTTATTTAGTTTCATACACGGGGCTCAAAACCTTCAGTGGAGCTTTCGCAATTAATTTGGGGTTACGTCAAGACCTAATTATTTGATAATTATTCTGTAAACTTTAATGTACAGAACCGCTGTTAAGAATGCCTAACTTGTGTTCTAATTTATTATGTCTTGATTTATTGACGTACTATTATTTAATCTTTCATTTATTAATCACCTGTGTATACAGGGTGGTGATAACTTAACAGGTGAACCTGTTTCCTTAGTACTCTAGCTTACGCCTGAGACTTTTCTGAGGCGTTATTCTCTATTACCTTTATTAGTAGACTTTTTTACTTTAATTTATACCCTGTGGCTAATTATTTTGCGGGGTACTTTCACATTGAATTAAGCCACTTTGAATTTCATCTGTCTCTTAAAGAACTTAATACAGTGAGGTTTATCCTCGACTATTTTGTTGTAATTATCCTGTATATATTTGTAAAACATTTTCATTCTGTCTATTACACTTAATTCTGTTATTCACGATTTCATGATAGATTTGTTAATACATGAAACTTCTACTATAAGTTTCGAATCTCTAACGTTTTAGATTTTATTCTACTTTCAAATCATTACCTTTTTTTTGTAAATCTGGATTAGAACCTTCTTTGTAAAATTAATGTAGGGGTGGCAAACATAAATTTATTTGGCTGTTTCTTTTTAAAATATTGAGACCTGCAATAAGCGATGTATTGTTATGTACTGTGTTGATTATTAAAGATTATTGTCGGAGATATTTTGTGTTTGACTTCTTTTCCCTACTTGTGTTGGGATGAGCACAGTTCTTCGAATTTAGCAGCAGCGTGTTATAGGGGGGGGGGGGTACAACTCTCTTGTGTCTGAGGCCACCTGTGTTCCACCCGCAACCGTATATACGGGGTGTACCTTGCCGTTTACTTTTATGCGGTGGCGCCTCCTTTACATCTTGCGATCTTGGGACTCGCACGCTCTACATTTCCATTGAGCTAGTCGGCGGGGTGTTTCGACGGAACGTCTACCTTCAGATGGGTCAGGCCGGGAGAGGTGGTTTTGGCCGAACATCTGGCAACCTCCTTGTTGCTTGCGTGCCTGCTGTTTATTGGATCGCGTATAGGTAGTACTCGTAAATGTGTGACTCACTTCCACGTACTTCCAATTTCGAAACAAGTTCTATGAACAAGTGTCGGGAGCCGCTATGGGTTCCCCCTTATCCCCGGTTGTCGCTAACATTTTTTTGGAAGCGTTCGAACAACAGCTCTTAAGCTCCTTTCATTTAAAACCTAAATGTTGGTTTAGATATGTAGACGATACGTTCGTCATCTGGCCGCATGGGCGGCAGTCTTTAGATGAATTCTTACTTTTTCTAAACTCCCAGCACCGTGACATTCGCTTTACCATGGAGGTGGAATCAGACGGAAGTCTCCCGTTTTTAGACGTATTAGTGACCCGCAATATCAATGGCAAATTGGGCCACACGGTTTACAGGAAACCGACTCATACGGACCGATAGCTGAACGGGTTTTCCCATCATCACCCGGCATACAAACAAGCGGTCATCAATACTCTTGTACATCGCGCGTTTTCTATCTCAGAACCTAGGGCACTACCTTCCGAACTTAAGCATTTTCTAATACCCTACTCCAGAATAATTATAATGCCCACGACATACACCGTACTATAGTGAGACATCGTAACACCAAACCTCGAAGTGAACCCGATCCTAACATCAGCACCGCCTTCTTACCGTATATTCAAGGTATCACCGATCATATAGGAAAGGTTCTACATAGAAATAAAATCAAAACTGTCTTCAGACCCCATTCTAAAGTTTCTGACCTCTTACCCTCGGTCAAAGACAAAATATCTCCACTCCAAGCACAAGGAGTGTATCGCATTCCGTGTTCGTGTGGCAGTGTGTACATTGGCGAAACTAAGCGACCAGTCAGCGTGCGTGTGTCCGAACATGAACGTTGTACTAGACTGTTACATATAGCCGGTTCAGCGCTGGCAGAACACAAACTAAACTCCGGTCATCAAATTCTATTAAAAAATGTCAAGCTTCTGTCCCGTGAATCGCATTATTTCCCTAGGAAAATCCGTGAATCTATTGAAATTTACAAACATCCCCGCAATCTCAATAGAGACGATGGCTATACGTTACATCCGACGTGGCAAACTCTACTGCACTCAACTAAGAATCACCACGCCCATACGACGCATGCCATTGGCTCATTGTCCCCAGACAATAGCAGGCCACCATCTGACTCGGTCCCCCCTATATAAGTTGTACCGGTCTCTGTCATAACAGTCTTCAAGCTACTGCGAAACGGCGAACATCTACGTACAGCCCTGAAGATGTCCCTTGAAACAGTGGACGAAACGTTGGCAATTACGCCGCACTCGGCGCGGTTCCAACCCGGAAACCGAGATCTACATTATAAATTATGTTTCAATAAGAATAGTTAATCCGTTGGTTGTACTTAATAATTTGTTTTCAAGCTAAATATTCAAATCAAATAGATAGTATTTACTTAATATACAGAATTTAAGATACTAAAACAAGTTGTTTGTGTGTACGATAAGTTAATAAAATATAATTATACTAACCTAGATTAATAACGATATATACAACTAACTTACCTTTCTTGCCAATAAGAATTTTTCACGACCGTTGAGATATTTAGAGAACTCGTGTTCATTATTTCTATTAATTTCATTAAACACCAGCTATTATTTAAAACAAGATATGTTTCAATAAGAATAGTTAATCCATTGATTGTACTTAATAATTTGTTATGAAGCTAAATATTCAAATCAAATAGATAAGATTTACTTGATAAACAGAATTTAAGATTCTAAAACAAGTTGTTTGTGTGGACGATAAGTTAATAAAATATAATCATATTAACCCACATTCACCGAGATATATACAACTAACTTACCTTTCTTGCCAAATAATGATTTTTCACAACCCTTGAGATATTTAGAGAACTCATGTTCATTATTTCTATTAATTTCATTAAACACCAGCTATTATTTAAAACAAGATACTATTTGGGCTCTACAAGTTTTATGATCGTTAACTTCGAACGTTTTCCATCTATTATTGATTCTGCGCAGAAATATATGTATTAATGCGTGTATAAATTCGAATTTAAATTCATTTTATGTCTTCAAGTTAAACGTTTTACCTTTAAAGGTAAAGGCTGTCTGCTGACAAGTAGTGAAGACACGAGAATACAGTTTTTTATAGATGCGGTGGTTACCGACTATAAAAAACACGTCTAGTTCGGCTGTTATTATGCAGACAGCGCTGAATATTCCTTCACGCTCTGTCTGAATAATTTCGGCTAGCTAGTAACGTAGTTATGTTGTTTTGAATGTGTCTCTTCTCCAACAGGGGCGTACCGACGAACATGTAGAAATGTGAAATACGTATCTACGTCTTTGGAGAAGAGATACATTCAAAAATACATAAATGAACTTGTATTCTGTTCTTCACACCCCATTTTAAATAATATTTTTTTATATTATTAAAAATACTTTTGTATTATACAAATTTAGTGAGGTTTACCCACTCAAGTATGTTTCAAATTATGTTGTCATCAACGATTGTGTTTAAAAATTAATATAAATAATTTCAATGGTATAGGAAATAGATATAAAAAAGTACTCAAGTTTGGTTGAATGTGGATACTGAATATTCGTAAGGTTTTCAAGAACCTTTTCCTCGGGATTAAGGTTCTGGTAAAGGAATTATGCAGGTAGCGTCCCTTGGGATAGGATTTTAGGATTATCATTTAAAAACTTGTAGGAAAGAGTTAGGTTTTGGATTTTTCGTCAATCGAAGCTTTATAGGTTGGTGATACGTAGGATATATCTTCGGGTGTGATAATTATACTTTAATAATAATTTTTCACTAAATTCTTGGAACACTTTTTTACAATATGTCGACGCGTGCAAATTTTAATTCAACCACCACGCTAACTCGCATTTGTTTATATCCAGGCTTCTTATTCGTGATTCTTGTTTGTACTTTTTAATCTAATATTAAATATTTATAAATGAAGTAATTTACTACGACAAATCGTTTTGATATTTTACAAAAATTATAAATTTAATTTAGTGATACAAAAAACTATCTTTGAAATGTACAATCTTTCGCTAGATACCTGTACTAAGTTGGGATATTTCCCGCCGTAAACAATTCAAATAAGTACAGCTATATCCAAAGTATATGTCTATAAAATATTCAATCAATCAAGTTAACAATCTTCGGTAATACAATAATATTGATGAAAATGACTAAAGCAAATGACTTATAGAAAATAATAAAATACATGATTCTAATTTAAGCAATAAATACGCGGAATTAACTTCGTTCATTTGACATGTGAAATATAAAGTTCCGAGAAAATTTTATCTTCTTGAAAATAATTTTTGCATTTAAAAAGTTTAGCTGTTTTAAAAGAGAATTTTTTTAAAAACGTTTAAAAGCTGAAAAATTAAAGTTACAAATGGTCAAATCTACTTACTTTTTTATAAAATCATATAATTAACTGGAAAAATATTAATACAACAAATATTTGGGAAATTGAAGAACATGTCATCGCTTGTACGGGGAGAATCTCAGAAGATAACCCTTAAAGAAGATCGTTATAATCCTTTTTGCCATCTATTGTATGTGTTCACATATTCTGTGGTGTTAAAGTTATACATAATTTTACATTTTTATTTTGAGTAAAAACATTTACCCGTACTTAATCTAATGGTATCGGATCACCCTGAATCAACATAGGTTTAAATGGGACAATCTCTAGAAGCCATATTATCTAAAATGAAGATTATCCATTATTAAAAAGGAGACAGTTTACCTTGCTTTTCTGGAGGTCTCATCGCCTGAAGGATTTGTTAGGTTCGTGACCAGTTTTTCCTGTTTCGGACAATATTCAAGCTGTACAACAGCTGGACCAAGATTGATCGCAGCGATTAGGTGTCTTTAGACGAAAATCATGAAGTGAGAAAGGAAATGTTGAGCTAAGTTTGCATTATACGATTCACATCCAAAATTTAACTTAATAAGTAGACAAAGTTATATAAACTTACCGAAAGTAGATTGAAATTCCAATAATAATCATTTTAAAATATGTAAATAGGGAAGTTATATACCAATTTTAAGCATGGTTTAATTTACTAGAGCTTATTTAGTTTAAATATCCAAATATTTGTTACATATCAGCTAATTCATTTAAGTTCCCACATATAAAATGAAAAACTCTACATATAACATATAAACATTATAAATTATGTTTCAATAAGAATAGTTAATCCGTTGGTTGTACTTAATAATTTGTTTTCAAGCTAAATATTCAAATCAAATAGATAGTATTTACTTAATAAACAGAATTTAAGATAATAAAACAAGTTGTTTGTGTGTACGATAAGTTAATAAAATATAATTATACTAACCTAGATTAATCACGATATATATAACTAACTTACCTTTCTTGCCAATAAGAATTTTTCACGACCCTTGAGATATTTAGAGAACTCATGTTCATTATTTCTATTAATTTCATTAAACACCAGCTATTATTTAAAACAAGATACTATTTGGGTTCTACAAGTTTTATTATCGTTAACTTCGAACGTTTTCCATCTATTATTGATTCTGCGCTGAAATATATGTATTAATGCGTGTATAAATTCGAATTTAAATTCATTTTATATCTTCAAGTTAAACGTTTTACCTTTAAAGCGTTCTTTAGTAGACATAAAGAGATAAATAGATCGAATTTAACGATTATATAAATAGAGAACGATAATATACGCCAGATAAGTTCTAGGTGGTAATTCAAATATTCAAATTAAAATTCAACTAAATTATTCAACTAAACAATTTGGATTTTTGTTATTATTATTTACTTTCGATATTCTAATTCACTTTAATTTAACGGTCCAACGAGGGGCATTTATTTATCAAATATTTAATTAATTACCAGCTACACTCTCACATCGAATAAGATTATATTTTGGCGCTTCAACGATTGACTCGAATAATTCTATATTTTGGCGCCCCAACATGTGGCTGCAAATACAATATTTTGGCACAAATATAATAATATTATAATATATATATATATATATATATATATATATATATATATATATATATACTTTATATAATAATAATATATATATTATAATATTATAATATATATATATATATATATATATATATATATATATTATAATATTATTATATTTGTGCCAAAATATTGTATTTGCAGCCACATGTTGGGGCGCCAAAATATAGAATTATTCGAGTCAATCGTTGAAGCGCCAAAATATAATCTTATTCGATGTGAGGGTGTAGCTGGTAGTTAATTAAATATTTGATAAATAAATGCCCCTCGTTGGACCGTTAAATTAAAGTGAATTAGAATATCGAAAGTAAATAATAATAACAAAAATCCAAATTGTTTAGTTGAATAATTTAGTTGGATTTTAATTTGAATATTTGAATTACCACCTAGAACTTATCTGGCGTATATTATCGTTCTCTATTTATATAATCGTTAAATTCGATCTATTTATCTCTTTATGTCTACTAAAGAACGTTTTAAAGGTAAAACGTTTAACTTGAAGATATAAAATGAATTTAAATTCGAATTTATACACGCATTAATACATATATTTCAGCGCAGAATCAATAATAGATGGAAAACGTTCGAAGTTAACGATAATAAAACTTGTAGAACCCAAATAGTATCTTGTTTTAAATAATAGCTGGTGTTTAATGAAATTAATAGAAATAATGAACATGAGTTCTCTAAATATCTCAAGGGTCGTGAAAAATTCTTATTGGCAAGAAAGGTAAGTTAGTTATATATATCGTGATTAATCTAGGTTAGTATAATTATATTTTATTAACTTATCGTACACACAAACAACTTGTTTTATTATCTTAAATTCTGTTTATTAAGTAAATACTATCTATTTGATTTGAATATTTAGCTTGAAAACAAATTAATAAGTACAAGCAACGGATTAACTATTCTTATTGAAACATAATTTATAATGTTTATATGTTATATGTAGAGTTTTTCATTTTATATGTGGGAACTTAAATGAATTAGCTGATATGTAACAAATATTTGGATATTTAAACTAAATAAGCTCTAGTAAATTAAACCATGCTTAAAATTGGTATATAACTTCCCTATTTACATATTTTAAAATGATTATTATTGGAATTTCAATCTACTTTCGGTAAGTTTATATAACTTTGTCTACTTATTAAGTTAAATTTTGGATGTGAATCGTATAATGCAAACTTAGCTCAACATTTCCTTTCTCACTTCATGATTTTCGTCTAAAGACACCTAATCGCTGCGATCAATCTTGGTCCAGCTGTTGTACAGCTTGAATATTGTCCGAAACAGGAAAAACTGGTCACGAACCTAACAAATCCTTCAGGCGTTGAGACCTCCAGAAAAGCAAGGTAAACTGTCTCCTTTTTAATAATGGATAATCTTCATTTTAGATAATATGGCTTCTAGAGATTGTCCCATTTAAACCTATGTTGATTCAGGGTGATCCGATACCATTAGATTAAGTACGGGTAAATGTTTTTACTCAAAATAAAAATGTAAAATTATGTATAACTTTAACACCACAGAATATGTGAACACATACAATAGATGGCAAAAAGGATTATAACGACCTTCTTTAAGGGTTATCTTCTGAGATTCTCCCCGTACAAGCGATGACATGTTCTTCAATTTCCAAAATATTTGTTGTATTAATATTTTTCCAGTTAATTATATGATTTTATAAAAAAGTAAGTAGATTTGACCATTTGTAACTTTCTTTCAATGGAGACTGTGGTTAAATAATAATTTAAAAAAGGTATATAACCCTTTACCACAATTATTAGTCGTATCCTAAATACGTATTTCGACAACTAAGTTGTCATCATCAGTAGGTAAAAACTACTAATTAAAAGTCACACGGGGCACAGTAAAGTAAAGTAAACGCTTCCGCACAACTACTATACACTGCAACCCTGTAAAGACTGCTTTACTCTTTACAGGGTTGCAGTGTATAGTAGTTGTGCGGAAGCGTTTATTTTACTTTACTGTGCCCCGTGTGACTTTTAATTAGTAGTTTTTACCTACTGATGATGACAACTTAGTTGTCGAAATACGTATTTAGGATACGACTAATAATTGTGGTAAGGGGTTATATACCTTTTTTAAATTTGTAACTTTAATTTTTCAGCTTTTAAACGTTTTTAAAAAAATTCTCTTTTAAAACAGCTAAACTTTTTAAATGCAAAAATTATTTTCCCCAATTTTATAAATAAGTAACCATAGCGACCCAACAGCTTTTCCTCTTTTGAAGATCATTGGCAGCTTTAGTTACACAAAATTTCCAAAATATTTTGACATTTCAAATACAATTTTGATCTTTGATTAATATTATAACTTATTGATTTACAAATAATTTTCCCTGCTCATATAACCTTTGACATTACCAAATATTAACAAAATGTATCTAAAATTAACTAAATTTACATTGTTCAATTATTTTGGGAAATACATAGGAAATAATATATATTGTGGTGGGGCATACCCATTTACATGAGAGGCCCTGGAACAAAAATACAGGATAATTATAAAACTTATTATAATAATTTAGAAGATAAAATTTTCTCGGAACTTTATATTTCACATGTCAAATGAACGAAGTTAATTCCGCGTATTTATTGCTTAAATTAGAATCATGTATTTTATTATTTTCTATAAGTCATTTGCTTTAGTCATTTTCATCAATATTATTGTATTACCGAAGATTTTTAACTTGATTGATTGAATATTTTATAGACATATACTTTGGATATAGCTGTACTTATTTGAATTGTTTACGGCGGGAAATATCCCAACTTAGTACAGGTATCTAGCGAAAGATTGTACATTTTAAAGATAGTTTTTTGTATCACTAAATTAAATTTATAATTTTTGTAAAATATCAAAACGATTTGTCGTAGTAAATTACTTCATTTATAAATATTTAATATTAGATTAAAAAGTACAAACAAGAATCACGAATAAGAAGCCTGGATATAAACAAATGCGAGTTAGCGTGGTGGTTGAATTAAAATTTGCACGCGTCGACATATTGTAAAAAAGTGTTCCAAGAATTTAGTGAAAAATTATTATTAAAGTATAATTATCACACCCGAAGATATATCCTACGTATCACCAACCTATAAAGCTTCGATTGACGAAAAATCCAAAACCTAACTCCTTCCTACAAGTTTTTAAATGATAATCCTAAAATCCTATCCCAAGGGACGCTACCTGCATAATTCCTTTACCAGAACCTTAATCCCGAGGAAAAGGTTCTTGAAAACCTTACGAATATTCAGTATCCACATTCAACCAAACTTGAATACTTTTTTATATCTATTTCCTATACCATTGAAATTATTTATATTAATTTTTAAACACAATCGTTGATGACAACATAATTTGAAACATACTTGAGTGGGTAAACCTCACTAAATTTGTATAATACAAAAGTATTTTTAATAATATAAAAAAATATTATTTAAAATGGGGTGTGAAGAACAGAATACAAGTTCATTTATGTATTTTTGAATGTATCTCTTCTCCAAAGACGTAGATACGTATTTCACATTTCTACATGTTCGTCGGTACGCCCCTGTTGGAGAAGAGACACATTCAAAACAACATAACTACGTTACTAGCTAGCCGAAATTATTCAGACAGAGCGTGAAGGAATATTTAGCGCTGTCTGCATAATAACAGCCGAACTAGACGTGTTTTTTATAGTCGGTAACCACCGTATCTATAAAAAACTGTATTCTCGTGTCTTCACTACTTGTCAGCAGACAGCGCTGAATATTCCTTCACGCTCTGTCTGAATAATTTCGGCTAGATAGTAACGTAGTTATGTTGTTTTGAATGTGTCTCTTCTCCAAGAGGGGCGTACCGACGAACATGTAGAAATGTGAAATACGTATCTACGTCTTTGGAGAAGAGATACATTCAAAAATACATAAATGAACTTGTATTGTGTTCTTCACACCCCATTTTTAATAATATTTTTTTATATTATTAAAAATACTTTTGTATTATACAAATTTAGTGAAGTTTTACCCACTCAAGTATGTTTCAAATTATGTTGTCATATAGACATTCGGCTCACGCCGACAAGTAGTGAAGACACGAGAATACAGTTTTTTATAGATACGGTGGTTACCGACTATAAAAAACACGTCTAGTTCGGCTGTTATTATGCAGACAGCGCTGAATATTCCTTCACGCTCTGCCTGAATAATTTCGGCTAGTTAGTAACGTAGTTATGTTGTTTTGAATGTGTCTCTTCTCCAACAGGGGCGTACCGACGAACATGTAGAAATGTGAAATACGTATCTACGTCTTTGGAGAAGAGATACATTCAAAAATACATAAATGAACTTGTATTGTGTTCTTCACACCCCATTTTTAATAATATTTTTTTATATTATTAAAAATACTTTTGTATTATACAATCGTTGATATTATCATTTTTATGCAAAACATTTTATTTACTGATAAGTTTACCTTAATATCGGAAAAATACAGTTCCTTGCGTTTTAATTAAAGTAATTTTAGTAAATTTTGTTGCATTATCTCATTACAAATAATTAACCTAACAATTATAACCTTATTTGATCACGTGACTATTTATAGGTTAATGCATCATAGATTCATGTTTACACTTACCTTTTTGAATAAGAGTATTATCAATTAAACCATTTATTTATGCTCTTCACTCTCTTGTTTTATTTATTATATTATTCATCCAGAATCATTCGATATATAACAACTTGTTTAATCACACACATTTATTATACTAAGTACCAGACCCGCACTATTGTTGATATTAAAGTATAATTTCACCACAACGACTAGAGCTAGCTGGCGCCCATATAGATATACATTTAAAAATTATAACAATAAGATTATGCACTTGGAAGAGACCTATTAAGTTAAGTATAAGTTATTTATTTATTTACATATTGTTTATGTTTTGCCCTTATTCAAGCGACATCTGTAAACTCAAACCTTAGCTACATCTATAGGTCGAATATTGAACTTTGCTAGCGGATTCAATATTATTTTAAGTTACATAATCAAATTAATTCATAACTTTACATTTCATTTAATTATAACATAGTGGCATATTTTTAATACACCACCATACGACTTTCATCAATATATATATATATATATATATATATATATATATATATATATATATATATATATATATATATACAACATTTGATAAATTATTGGAGTTTTTCCGGCTTTTTTATATGAAATATTTACAAATATTAAATTAGAATGTATGTAATTGCAGAGTAAGTGGGGATGTAAACATATATGTATATATATATATACATATATTATAATGGTACTATTACCATTACATGAATTTAAATATATAATTTATTTTGAAATTTTAAAAAGTTATTTTATTTGCTATTGTCAAGTATGTTCATAGATAGGTATTTATTATAAAAGAACGATATCTTACATGTCAATTGGGTTTTAAAACAACGTTATCTTCTGAACCTGCTTGAGATTAAGTATTAGATTCTTACTGATATCCACTGAGTTAACTGATGGCAATCTAAACCGTGGGGTATTATTACAATATATATATATATATATATATATATATATATATATATATATATATATATATATATAGGTAAACCTAATCAGTAGGCGATTAAAGGTCTGTATATTACTTCAAAATATATGTATTTAAAAAACTCTACATGTTTCGGCTGTGTACGCCTTTATCAAGAGAATACAAAATATTTTGTATTCTCTTGATAAAGGCGTACACAGCCGAAACATGTAGAGTTTTTTAAATACATATGTTTTGAAGTAATATACAGACCATTAATCGCCTACTGATTAGGTTTACCATATCATACCAAGGTCACGAAGTTATTATATATATATATATTGAGGCATTGCAAGAAGGGCTTTTTCTCTGAAAGAAATAAAGAATACGTGTAACCGTAATGTTTATATCTACTATGTACTTTAATACCACGAAGGGGAAAGATTGATTCAAAGTATAAATACTTTATTTTGACGACAAATTTGCCTTGAAATAATTAACTTATTTTTCTATTTTTTTATTGTGATGTTTTATATTCATTTTTATTTCAAATTAATATTTAACGCGTTTTTATTCAAACAAATTTAACGTATTTATATTCAAATGTATTTGAACAATTAAGCCCCGCCCACAATTATAACGGTGCAATAACCCGAAAAGAAACCGATATTGACAGAGTGATTGTAAACACATCAACATATGTTACCTAACTAAAGTTATTTTATAAATCAAATTGTAATTTTTTTAACTGTTTTACACTGTAAAAATGTCTAATTTAATAATATTCAAAAAGATAATGCAAGTAAAGAATGGAGCGATTTGCGGCAAGTTATGCAATTAGAAACAAGTGAAAAAATTGGCGTCGGTAATTAGTAGTTGCAGCGAGAGGTCACGTTTTTTTGTGCTCCGAAGTAATTAAAATAAATTGGCGAAATTATTAAGTGCTCGAGATTTTTAAGTCTACCAAACGTTACACCTACCTACGAACTACCTGTAGACCAAATTTAACATCTTCCGACCAAACAGTTCAAGAGTTACGAATTTTTAAAGTTTTCGATACGAAAACTACCCGCCATAAAAATTTCAACGTACATCGAACATCTTTGAACGCTCGAAACCGGTCATCCGTTCCAGCCGCCGTCGGACTTGGAGATTTTAAAAAGTTCAAGTCATCCCGAGGGACAGTAGCAGAAATATTCTCCAGTTTCCCGCTGTGAAGACTTCTCCAGAACACAGGCGCAGGAATCAACAGAGGTTATATCCGAAGATTCAGGTTTTTGCTAATTTTACCAATATTATACGCGCCATTTTTACTTGCTCATGAACATTTCTAGAACTTTTCTTTGTTTATTCCATAAATAACTATTTACATTGCTTTCACCGATATTCTACCACTGTAATTTTTATTCAACTTATTTAAATATTAGTATCCACTACTTTTAATTTTAAAACTTGATTCTATTTCACTTTTATAAACTATTTTAATAAAGCAACAATTATTTGCACTTGTCTTACACCATATTGTTTGTACTGTAAGAATACCAACCGCTGAGTGTGTCTCCCTCATTGTTATATGTGTGTCACGAAACTGAAAATTTAAATTCTCAAACTTTTCTAGATGTTTTATTATTAATAAAGTTAATTGTCAATATTTTACTTTGGTTTTTTTTGTAAAATACTTGAGATATTGATCCGTTTCCAATTAAATAAACTACGTAAATAAATTCAAAGTGGAGAGAAATGAACCTACCTTAACCCTGAAGAAAAAAAGAAGCTAGCCGATAATAAAAAACAGATAAGTATTGAATGAGCCCGATTTGAATGAATTTTTATATACATCGAATAACTAACATTCATTTCTTACATAACATTCGAAATATAACATTTTATAACATTCATTTCACATTTATTTATATATGTACAGCCCACACGGGACATATAACATTTGTCAGCCCAACTTAGTGGGGCAATTCCGACATATAACATTTAGAGCCCAACGTTTTGGGGCATTTATAACTAACATAATCATTCATTTTCTGATATATAACATTTGGCACCCTAACGTTTTGGGGCGAACTTCTACTCCACACTTCAACAAAAAGTCACTCTATTGTCGAATATATTAAGAAGGAACACTTTCTCAAGTAACAAAGTTTTCGTGGCACAAAGAATTAAAAAAAAAAACAAGGAGAACCGTTGTATTCGCATTTACCATACTGTACTATTTGTTTATGTATTTGTTATTTTGTCTTTGTGGAACTTCAGAGAGAGAGCAAGGTTTTGTATTTCAAGGGATTGCTGTCTTCAAGACCATCTGTAAGGTATTTAAAGGTTGGTACAGGGAAATATTAAAGTGCAGATTCATATTTCTTTTATATACATACATTTTTTGTTATTTGTCATTGCATTTACGTGTGTACATTAAATCTAATAAAACTATAAACAACAATATTTTACCACGAATATATTTACAATATAATTACAACTACCTGTACAAATACTAATATAATTTACAAACTAACTAAATATACTCTAAAATGGATACTAGACACAGAGCTAAGACCCCGAAAGACGCAGTAGAAGAAGACCGGAGTGAACAGGGGGACATTGCAGTACTGCAACCGTCCGTTTCAGGAGAGGCCAGTGTTTCGCCTGACAGTAAATTCATGGACATGTTCAACATGTTAATGGCACAAATGCAAGAATTAAATACCAAATTAGATACTAATAGCCAACAATTAAAACAAGATATAAATACCAAATTAGACACCAACAACCAAGACTTAAAACAAGATATAAACAATTCAAATAAAGACCTTAACCATAAATTAGATAACACTAACAACAAACTAGATACTAATAATCGCGAACTAAAACAAGATTTAAATAACTTAAATAACGACCTAACGAATTTAAATAGCGAACTAAAACAAGATTTAAATAACTTAAATAACGAACTTACGACGAGATTAGAAGTTAACCTAATTAACATAAATGAAAAAATAGAATTAAACAACACCAACATAGAAATGAAACTTAATACATTTAAGGGGGATATCGACGTACAAATTGCAGAAATCACCGCAACACAAAAGGCCATGGAACAGAATGAGTTGAAGTATCTCCTAAAACTAGATGAGACCGTTAAATCACAAAATTTACAGTGGGCACAACAACTAGAAGCTTCAACCACACAAATTTACGAAATGACCGAATCGAGAATTAATACAGCGAACAAAGAACTTCACAAAGACTTAAATAAAATAATACTCGAAAATAATTGTACATTAGATACAAAATTAACAACATATAATCAAATCAATGAGGAACAGACCCAACAATTAAGACGCGAGTTTAATACACAAATTAATGAAAATAAAGAAATACATAATCAAGAAATACAGGCGGTGAATTTGAATCTAGATAATATGAAAACTGTACAAACCGAAAATTATAATGAAACGCAGCACAACTTACACCAATTAGAAAATAAACTTAGAACTTACACCGCACCTATACATAACATAAATACAGGTAATTCGATAATAAAAATCGAAAACTTACAACATTTTGACGGAGATATGACCAGAGTACACCCCATGGCGTATTTAAATGGGATACTACGGTATTTAGAGGACGTTATGGACGAGAAACACCGGATCGAAGTAGTGCGAGCAACATTGCGAAACAGCGCACAAGAATGGTTTCAGAGGATAGAGGAACACTGCCATTCTTTAGATCAATTTGTTGTGTTATTCACGAAGAACTACTGGGACGAAAACCAGCAGAACAGGGCCAAAGTTCGCTTGTTAACAGGGAAATTTAGATTGGGACAAGTGACGAGGGAGATGTATGCATCTCGCGTATACAACCAGTGCAAGCACATCAGCGACATGAGTGAATCAATGATAGCGCGCCTATTGTTGAACCACTTTATTTTCACTGATACTCAGGCGATTATCTGTCAGAAGGTCACTGACATGGACTCTCTAATCGAGATACTCCGAAGACTGGACGATTTCGCTGAAACCAACCAACAACAACAGCCTAATAATCGGACGAACAACACTAGGAACCCACAAGCACCGAACTACATTCCCAACCCCATACCACGTTTCAACAATTATCCTAATAATAACAATACAAATAATTATGCTCAAAACAATCGTTATCAACCAGCAACCTCTAGACCATACAACCAGAATAATAACAACAATAATAACAACTACAATAACCATCCTCACAATAATTATAATAATCAGAATCGACCGAATACACAACATACTTACAACCGACCTTATCCGAACAATTATCATAATAATTCGTCAAACAACAACTATAACAATAACCGACCCGACAATAACGAGGCTTATAACGCGCAGCGCGCACAAACTCACCAATCGAGACGCGGAATAAATCACTACACAAGTAGAGGAAGAGGTCGAGGTAATAATGCTTACCGACGACATAGATCGTTATCACCTGACAGAACAGACATAGAGGGGCTACAAAAAAAAACTCCAATTTCACAAGACGATCTGTATCTGGACCCAACACCCGGACCATCAAACCAACAAAATTAAATAATGATAACGGCTATAACATGTTCTGGAAGTTACAAAATATAAAATTTTACCAATCACCGGATGAATTCATAAACATAGAAGACGCAGGGGACGCCGTAAATGAAGTATATTCTCTACCCATTATTATTTTACAATTCAGCAACATAAAATTAAATTGTTTAATCGACACCGGAGCCGAGATTACATTAGTTAGAGAAGATCTGGCAAAACAAATAAAGGGATATGAACAACACGTTGTTAAAACCAACCGTGGGTACCGACATAGGGTACCGACATAGTTACCGCAAATGGAAGGAAGATGGGCACTGTCACAAAGCAACTCAATACCGAAATAAGAATAAACGAAATCGGTTATTTAATTCACTGTTACGTAATAGAGAAGTTACAATATGACTGTATATTGGGTATAGATAATATCAACAGGTTGAAAATGATATTGAATTTTGAAAAAGGTATTTTATCAATTGGAAAGAACAATTTAACATTTAATAAACATTTGTCCGTAGAGGAAGTGCAAGAATATAATACTTATAAGAGAGAAGTTTTAGCAGTTGTAATAAATAATTTATTAGAATATAATGTACCGTACTATAGGAGAGCAGAAGAAAGGTTTATTGATAGAGTTGGAAATGATAATATTATAAATAATGAATATATAGGAGTGAATAATAGGCCAGATTTGTTAGGAACGCAAGATAGTTACGAGGGCGAAGAAGAGGTAAAGATTAAGGAAGATTTACAGACAACTGACATTATAAATGATAAGAATGATATAACGAATATAATTGATAAACAGGAAATACCGTATTCAATCGTCGTACCGCAATTAATTAACACTTTAAACGAAAACATCACTTTAATTAATAACGATATTGTTTTTGCAAAAGGATATGAACATCCAATTAATATTGACAATGACTGCCCATTAATAAGTAAGAATTACCCTATTCCTTACCACTATCAACAGAAAGTTAGTTTAGAATTAGAGAGATTAGAACAATCCGGAATTATCGAGAGATCGAACACATACTTTATTAATCCCATTGTAATAGTTCAAAAGAAGGACCTATCGTTAATATGCGTAAGAATATTATTAGACGCGAGAGCTCTGAACAAACGAATTAAGCCAGAATTCGAAATGCCGCAAAACATAGACATCTTATTAACGAAATGCGGAAGTAAACAAATTTATAGTAAATTAGACTTAAAGAATGCTTTTTGGTTAATAAACTTAGAACCGGAATCCAGAAAATACTGTGGTTTCTTAGTGAATGGAATTGTATATCAGTTTAGAGTATGTCCATTTGGTTTAAAGACATCACCAGCCGCTCTGATACGTTTTCTACATCGTATACTAGACCGATATGATGAATTCGCTTTGCATTACCTAGACGACATTATTATATTTTCCGAAACTGTGGAACGACACCTACAACATATTAACATTATTCTTAACACCTTAAAAACCCATGGTATGAAACTTAACTTAGCGAAATGTCAATTCTTTAGACATGAGATTAACTATCTAGGATATGTGATTAATCAGAAAAACATTTTATTAGACCCGACACGTTTAGATATCATTCAGGATTATGCGAGACCGAAGAATTTAAAAACGTTAAGAAGTTTTTTAGGAGTGTTAAACTATTATAGGAAATTTGTCTCAAACTATAGCGAGAAAACGTTACCCTTGTTGGAACTAATCAAAAACGGGAAGAAATGGAACTGGACGGCTGAATGCGAATTATGCTTCACAACTTTAAAAGAAAACTTTGTAGAAAATCTCCGTTTACATCACCCAGACTTTACTCTACCGTTTGTTGTGCGAACAGATGCTTCACACAAGACAATTGCAGCAGAGCTAGTACAAATGAAAGACGATCAAGAAATCCCTATTTATTTTATATCACGCACTTTGAAAACGTGCGAGACTCGATACACGATTTCCGAGAAGGAAATGCTCGCTATCGTATTTGCGTTAACGAAACTCAGATATTATCTGATAGGAAAGTCATTCGTATTAGAAACGGACCACAAAGCTTTAGTCAACATCATGAGCTGCAAACTTAATAACAGTCGCATTTATCGTTGGACTTTGTTAATACAACAGTACGAGTTCATAATAAAATATAAACCTGGCAAAGAAATGGTAACTGCCGATGCACTTACGAGACAGGAGGGGGACGTAAAGAGGCAGAATATTTGCATCAATTTAATAAACCTACAAAGGAGAGGCATTTTCTCAAAAACAAAAATCTTACAGACACAATCAAGCTCAGACTTCGATGAAATAAGACGACATTTAAGAACTGTAGGTGAATATAAAGGTATGTCAATCAGAGACCAATTCATAGTAAAACAAATAGGAAGAACTACTGTATACGTCACAAACGAACAACACACCAGAGAAATAACAGACTATTTACACCGAACATACACCCACATAGGTGCAAGAAAGTGCTGGTTACTCTACAGAGAAGCTTTCTACTGTATAAATGACGAACGAATAATAAACAGCGTGGTAAAACAATGTCGACTCTGCGAAATAACCAAAGATAAAACTTTCACTAACACTAACATAAGCCATAATATAACTGCATATGATAGACTAGAGTTAATATCAATTGATTTTCTATCAAACCTTATTCCTAGCACTAAAGGTTATCGCCACATTTTGGTAATATGTGATATATTTTCTAAGTTCATCAAACTCATACCTATGCAGAAATGCGATACCAACACCGTTTTACAAGCTTTAGTGGACTACTTCGCACATTATGGAAAACCACAAACAATACTATCGGACAACGCTACCTATTTCACAAACGATCGTTACAAGGAGTTCTTACATTCACACGACATCAACACCGTCTATACATCAATCCGCTACCCACAGGGAAATCCTACCGAGCGATATATACGCGAAACGATAAAATATATACGTATATTACTGGACGAAAATCACAGAAAATGGGCCAGACTGTTACCACAGATAGAATTTACTATAAACAATACACCTAGCACAGTGCATAATCACTGCCCAATAACTTTATTCACTGGACAACCACCACAACGACCATGGACTGATTCTGAGCATATAAATTTACATAATCGTTTACAAGAAGTCAGAGAAAGATTATTACTAAGAAAGCGAAAATGGGAGGAAAAGAGAAATACGGCAAATAAGAAGTACAAAACTTACAATGTAGGAGACCAAGTTATAGTTAAAAGATTAAGAGTAACAGATTTAAAACACAAAATAATGGGAAAGCTATTAAAAGCCTACCAAGGTCCCTATACGATTAAGAGAATCATTGGTAACAACACCTACGAACTTTTTGCACCCGAAACAAATTACATTAAAGGTAGATATCACATAACTATGTTGCAAGACTACCACACTTAAAAATAAAGTATTTTTTTATATATATACATAACAAGCCGAAACAACTTTCAGAACAAACAAACCAAGCATGTTATAGTCCGTAAACTAATAATAAGTACTATATTATCTATACTAATCGCAAGTTTACATTTAGACTAGGCTAATTAAATTAATCATATTATTATTAAAAGAAAAAGGAAGAAGAAAATAACTACTTAGTATTAAAAAGGGTTTCCAAAAAAAAAAAAAAAAAAAACCGAACAACAAAATAAAACAATTAACTTTAACCATTTAATGACAATTACTAAATAGGGAATTATTAGCTAGAATAATATAAATAACTACTTATAGAATTTGAAATATTTTTAACGTGAACACACACATTTCATTAAATTTTCATCAGAGCACTATACTGCACTTGTATATTTCTGTCATACTCCTTTATCCAGTTGACTAAAAGCTCTCAACAAGTTTCTATCTTTTATCAAGGGGGAAATTGAGGCATTGCAAGAAGGGCTTTTTCTCTGAAAGAAATAAAGAATACATGTAACCGTAATGTTTATATCTACTATGTACTTTAATACCACGAAGGGGAAAGATTGATTCAAAGTATAAATACTTTATTTTGACGACAAATTTGCCTTGAAATAATTAACTTATTTTTCTATTTTTTTATTGTGATGTTTTATATTCATTTTTATTTCAAATTAATATTTAACGCGTTTTTATTCAAACAAATTTAACGTATTTATATTCAAATGTATTTGAACAATTAAGCCCCGCCCACAATTATAACGGTGCAATAACCCGAAAAGAAACCGATATTGACAGAGTGATTGTAAACACATCAACATATGTTACCTAACTAAAGTTATTTTATAAATCAAATTGTAATTTTTTTAACTGTTTTACACTGTAAAAATGTCTAATTTAATAATATTCAAAAAGATAATGCAAGTAAAGAATGGAGCGATTTACGGCAAGTTATGCAATTAGAAACAAGTGAAAAAATTGGCGTCGGTAATTAGTAGTTGCAGCGAGAGGTCACGTTTTTTTGTGTTCCGAAGTAATTAAAATAAATTGACGAAATTATTAAGTGCTCGAGATTTTTAAGTCTACCAAACGTTACACCTACCTACGAACTACCTGTAGACCAAATTTAACATCTTCCGACCAAACAGTTCAAGAGTTACGAATTTTTAAAGTTTTCGATACGAAAACTACCCGCCATAAAAATTTCACCGTACATCGAACAACATCTTTGAACGCTCGAAACCGGTCATCCGCTCCAGCCGCCGTCGGACTTGGAGATTTTAAAAAGTTCAAGTCATCCCGAGGGACAGTAGCAGAAATATTCTCCAGTTTCCCGCTGTGAAGACTTCTCCAGAACACAGGCGCAGGAATCAACAGAGGATATATCCGAAGATTCAGGTTTTTGCTAATTTTACCAATATTATACGCGCCATTTTTACTTGCTCATGAACATTTCTAGAACATTTCTTTGTTTATTCCATAAATAACTATTTACATTGCTTTCACCGATATTCTACCACTGTAATTTTTATTCAACTTATTTAAATATTAGTATCCACTACTTTTAATTTTAAAACTTGATTCTATTTCACTTTTATAAACTATTTTAATAAAGCAACAATTATTTGCACTTGTCTTACACCATATTGTTTGTACTGTAAGAATACCAACCGCTGAGTGTGTCTCCCTCATTGTTATATGTGTGTCACGAAACTGAAAATTTAAATTCTCAAACTTTTCTAGATGTTTTATTATTAATAAAGTTAATTGTCAATATTTTACTTTGGTTTTTTTTGTAAAATACTTGAGATATTGTTCCGTTTCCAATTAAATAAACTACGTAAATAAATTCAAAGTGGAGAGAAGTGAACCTACCTTAACCCTGAAGAAAAAAAGAAGCTAGCCGATAATAAAAAACAGATAAGTATTGAATGAGCCCGATTTGAATGAATTTTTATATACATCGAATAACTAACATTCATTTCTTACATAACATTCGAAATATAACATTTTATAACATTCATTTCACATTTATTTATATATGTACAGCCCACACGGGACATATAACAGTTGTAAGCCCAACTTAGTGGGGCAATTCCGACATATAACATTTAGAGCCCAACGTTTTGGGGCATTTATAACTAACATAATTATTCATTTTCTGATATATAACAATATATATATATATATATATATATATATATATATATATATATAAATACGTTTCAAGAACAGCTTCTCCTCTGAAAGAGATACAAAATACCATTATTATAATATTTACATGTTCTATATATATTTTCACACAAAGGAGGGGAAGAATTAATTCAAAATATATAAATACTATAATATAATATATATATATATATATATATATATATATATATATATATATATATAATATATAATATAAATACTAAATTTGCTTTAAAATAATTAAATTTTTATTCTATATTTTTAATACTGTTGTGCATACTTAATTTTCTATTTCATTTTTAACGCGATTTAAAAGAACATATATAACGTATTTATATTCAAATATATGTAAAGCAATTAAGCTCCGCCTCCAAATTTAACGACAAAATAACCTGTATAGGAACACATGTTGACAGAGTTATGGTAAACAAACTAACATATGTTTCCTAACCTAATGTATTTGTTAATTCATAATATAATTTTTTAAATGAATTTACATTTAAATATTATTTAAATTTTAACTATATAAACAATAAAATATGAGTACGAATAAGGCGATTAACGGCAAGTAATTATACTAAAAACAAATGAAGAACGGCGTCTTTACCACCATCATTGTAACAAACGGTCACGTTCATTTTCGCTCCGTACAAATTAATTATTTTCTACGGTAATAACCAGTGTACAAGTTTCAAAATTAGTAAAACGGTTGCCATACCTGTCGTCGACCTGTAGACCAAGTTGCAAGAGACCAGAACATCAAGATCCGAAGTTAGAATTTTTGGAAATTCTGGCCATATAAATCACATACCCGAACAGTTTACCGAAGAACGAGCCGCCAGCCGAGACCGCGAACGCCGTCACGAAAACAGATGTTACCGGACTTTGAATATCTCCAGAAAAGCCATCTAAAGGGAACAGATCCTGTTCGTACACGGTTGCTTGATTCAAGAAACATTCCAGGACCTATCGGCAGAGATCCCAGAAGTCAATTTCCGAATAAAAAGGTTTTTTAAATAATAATTTTTACACGCCATTTTTATAATCAAAGTCACACAAATACCTCGTATATTCTACTTATTCATACTCACCTTTCACTATTAGTTCTTCAAACATCGTAAACCTTTTTTTTATTAAAAACATTGAATTCATTTGCATTTGTAAAAGATTTTACCACTGAGTTTATTTTTCCTAATGTTTAACGAATTTATTAGAACTATATTCCTAACCACATGTTCTTTGTTCACCATCATAAGTATATGTATTAGTACCAACTGTTATCGTACGTAACTTTGTGTGTGTGTGTCACGATAAAAAAAAGGGAAACACTTATTTAATTTTGAATTTTTGCCAGTTTGTTTGAACAATAAAATTAATTTATTTAGCCTTATATTTTCGTTTTATTTCTTTACTTGAAGTGTTGTTCGATTCATTTTGAGTCATTTATTTAAACAAGCGCCCGGGAATAAAAATACCTGAACTCGCATATGAACCCAAAGAGATAAGAGATATAGAGCTAGCCACCTATAAAAATAATAAGCACATTTTTATACAGATAAATATTTACAGTTAAATTGTACCTCACCTTTTATATAACATTGTACATTATATTTGTTATTATTACATATAAATACGAATAATTCCATGTTAAAAATTGAAAATCTACAACATTTAGATGGTGATATAACCAAAGTGCGCCCCATGGCGTATTTAAATGGAATACTACGGTATTTAGAAGATGTTATTGACGAGAAACACCGGATCGAAGTAGTACGAGCAACGTTAAGGAACAGTGCACAAGAGTGGTTCCAGAGGATAGAGGAACATTGCCATTCTTTGGATCAATTTGTTATATTATTCACGAAGAATTACTGGGACGAAAACCAGCAGAACAGGGCCAAAGTACGCCTGTTAAGAGGAAAATTTAGATTGGGACAAGTGACGAGGGAGATGTATGCATCTCGTGTATACAACCAGTGCAAACACATCAGCGACATGAGTGAGTCAATGATAGCGCGCCTATTGTTGAACCATTTCATTTTCACTGACACTCAGGCGATTATCTGCCAAAAGGTCACTGACATGGACTCCCTCATCGAGATACTAAGAAGACTGGATGATTTCGCTGAAACTAACCAACAACAACTGCCCAACAACCGTAACAATAACAACACTCGTAACCCACAAGCACCGAACTACATTCCCAACCCCATACCACGTTTCAATAATTATAATAATAATAACAACTCGAATAATTATTCTCAAAACAATCGTTACCCACCCTCGACCTCTAGACCATTCAACAATAATAACAACAACAACTATAATAATCAGAATGGACCGAATGCACAACATACCTACAACCGATCTTATCCGAACAATTACAACAATAACTCTTCGAATAACTACAATAACCGACCCAACAATAACGATGACTATAATACTCAGCGTTCACAACCACACCAATCGAGACGCGGAATAAATCACTACGCAAACAGAGGAAGAGGTCGAGTCAATAATGTTTACCGGCGACATAGATCGTTATCACCTGACAGAACAGACATGGAGGGGCTAGAAAAAAAAAACGCCAATTCCCCGAGACGATCTGTATCTGGATCCAACACCCGGACCATCAAATCAGCAGAATTAGACAAAAAACAAAGGCTATAACATGTTCTGCAAATTACACAATATAAAATTTTATCAATCACCCGATGAGTTCATAAACATAGAAGATGCAGGGGACACAGCAAATGAAGTATATTCTCTACCCATTCTTATTTTACAATTCAACAATATGAAATTAAATTGCTTAATCGATACTGGAGCTGAAATTACCCTAGTTAGAGAAGATATGGCAAAACAAATAAAGGGATACGAACAACACGTTATTAAAACAAAAGGTACTGATATAGTTACAGCGAATGGAAGGAAGATGGGCACTGTCACAAAACAACTCAACACCGAAATAAAAATTAATGAAATCAGTTATTTAATTCACTGTTACATAATAGAAAAGTTACAATATGACTGTATATTAGGTATAGACAATATTAACAGGTTAAAAATGATATTAAATTTTGAAGAAGGTATTTTATCAATTGGAGAGAACAATTTAACATTTGACAAACATCTGTCTGAAGAGGAAGTGAAAGAATATAATATTTATAAGAGAGAAGTTTTAGCAGTTGAAATATATAATTTATTGGAATATAATGTACCGTACTATAGCAGAGATGAAGAAAGGTTTATTGATAGATTTGGAAATGATAATATTATAAATAATGAATATGTAGGAGTGAATATAAGGCCAGATATGTTAGGAACGCTAGATAGTTACGAGGGCGAAGATGAGGTAAAGATTAAGGAGGATTTACAGACAACCGATATTATGAATGATAAGAATGATATAACAGATATAATTGATAAACAGAAAATACCACATTCACATGTCATACCTCAATTGATTAAGATTTTAAACGAAAACATCACTTTAATTAATAACGATATTGTTTTTGCAAAAGGATATGAACATCCAATTAATATTGACAATGACAGTCCATTAATAAGTAAGAATACCCTATTCCTTACCACTATCAACAGAAAGTTAGTTTAGAATTAGAGAGATTAGAACAATCCGGAATCATCGAGAAATCGAACACTTACTTTATTAATCCCATTGTAATAGTTCAGAAGAAGGACCTATCTTTAAGAATATGCCTAGATGCTAGAGCTCTGAATAAACGAATTAAGCCAGAATTCGAAATGCCGCAAAATATTGACATCTTACTAACTAAATGTGGAAGTAAACGAATTTATAGTAAATTAGACCTAAAGAACGCTTTTTCGATAATTAACTTAGAACCAGAATCCAGGAAATACTGTGGTTTCTTAGTGAATGGGATAGTATATCAGTTTAGAGTATGTCCATTTGGCTTAAAGACATCGCCATCCGCTCTGATACGTTTTCTTCATCGTATATTAGATAGATATGACGAATTCGGGGCACATAAATTTACATAATCGTTTACAAGAAGTCAGAGAAAGATTGTTATTAAGAAAGCGTAAATGGGAGAAAAAGAGAAATACTGCGGATAAAATTTACAAAACATACAATATAGGAGACCAAGTAATAGTTAAAAGATTAGGAGTTACTGATCTAAAACTCAAAATAATGGGAAAGTTACTGAAACCATACCAAGGTCCCTATACAATTAAGAGAATTATTGGTAATAACACTTACGAAGTTTATGAACCCGAGACGAATTATATTAAAGGTAGATATCAGATAACTATGTTGCAAGACTACCACATTTAAAAATAAAGATCTTTTTATGCACAACAAACCGAGATAATTTCCAGAGAAGACAAACAGAATATGTTATAGTCCGTAAAATAATAAAATTCTGCTATTAAAACTAATCATAACCAAATACATGTACGCATATCAATAAGTTACTTAAATTATTATGAAGGAAGCAAACTACTTTCCTATTAAAAGGTTTCAAATATAAACCCTAACTAAGTATAAAAGAAAAACTAAGAAACTGAATGATCAGCTCATCTGAAATAAAGTATAACTAATTTTATAATTTGACTATTTAATTATATTTCCTAAAAAGATTTGTTTGAATAATATAAATAATCACTTATATAGTTTAAGGTATTTTAACGTGAGCACACGCATTTATTTATTGTTACCCTAGTACTACACTGCACTTATTTATTTTTCTTACTTCTTTAATCCAGTTGATTAAAAGCTTTCAACGAGTTTCAAGTTTTAATCAGGGTAAAATGATACGTTTCAAGAACAGCTCCTCCTCTGAAAGAGATACAAAAGACCATTTAATTATAATATTTACATGTACTATATATATTTTCATACAAAGGAGGGGAAGAATTAATTCAAAATATAAATACTTTATTATGACGACAAAATTTGCTTTAAAATAATTAAATTTTTTGTTCTATATTTTTAATACTATTGTGTATACTCAATTTTCTATTTCAAATTCATATTTAACGCGATTTAAAAGAACATATATAACGTATTTATATTCAAATATATGTAAAGCAATTAAGCTCCGCCTCCAAATTTAACGACAAAATAACCTGTATAGGAACACATGTTGACAGAGTTATGGTAAACAAACTAACATATGTTTCCTAACCTAATGTATTTGTTAATTCATAATATAATTTTTTAAACGAATTTACATTTAAATATTATTTAAATTTTAACTATATAAACAATAAAATATGAGTACGAATAAGGCGATTAACGGCAAGTAATTATACTAAAAACAAATGAAAAACGGCGTCTTTACCACCATCATTGTAACAAACGGTCACGTTCATTTTCGCTCCGTACAAATTAATTATTTTCTACGGTAATAACCAGTGTACAAGTTTCAAAATTAGTAAAACGGTTACCATACCTGTCGTCGACCTGTAGACCAAGTTGCAAGAGACCAGAACATCAAGATCCGAAGTTAGAATTTTTGGAAATTCTGGCCATATAAATCACATACCCGAACAGTTTACCGAAGAACGAGCCGCCAGCCGAGACCGCGAACGCCGTCACGAAAACGGATGTTGCCGGACTTTGAATATCTCCAGAAAAGCCATCTAAAGGGAACAGATCCTGTTCGTACACGGTTGCCTGATTCAAGAAACATTCCAGGACCTATCGGCAGAGATCCCAGAAGTCAATTTCCGAATAAAAAGGTTTTTTAAATAATAATTTTTACACGCCATTTTTATAATCAAAGTCACACAAATACCTCGTATATTCTACTTATTCATACTCACCTTTCACTATTAGTTCTTCAAACATCGTAAACCTTTTTTTTATTAAAAACATTGAATTCATTTGCATTTGTAAAAGATTTTACCACTGAGTTTATTTTTCCTAATGTTTAACGAATTTATTAGAACTATATTCCTAACCACATGTTCTTTGTTCACCATCATAAGTATATGTATTAGTACCAACTGTTATCGTACGTAACTTTGTGTGTGTGTGTCACGATAAAAAAAGGGAAACACTTATTTAATTTTGAATTTTTGCCAGTTTGTTTGAACAATAAAATTAATTTATTTAGTCTTATATTTTGGTTTTATTTCTTTACTTGAAGTGTTGTTCGATTCATTTTGAGTCATTTATTTAAACAAGCGCCCGGGAGTAAAAATACCTGAACTCGCATATGAACCCAAAGAGATAAGAGATATAGAGCTAGCCACCTATAAAAATAATAAGCACATTTTTATACAGATAAATATTTACAGTTAAATTGTACCTCACCTTTTATATAACATTGTACATTATATTTGTTATTATTACATTGTCTCATGCATTCACAATATATTAAATAGTAATATTTTACATTTTTATCCCTCTCAATATTAAGCGAATAATCAGCCACCTAACAATTAAAGCGCATCGTTATTCAGGGAGCACTATAATATATATATATATATATATATATGGTAAACTCGATCAGTCGGCGATTAAAGGTCTGGTTTATTACTTCAAAGTATATATATTTAAAATAACCCTACATGTTTCGGCAATTATGCCTTTATCAAGGATACAAAAAATATAAATGAATATAAATGTCAAGTAATTGAGTTGCTATGGTTTAAATTATTATATATATATATATATATATATATATATATATATATATATTATTATATAATAATAAATCATGCCTTAGTATTCCAAAAAATAGATAGCAAGGTGTGAATATATGTGTTGTTCGCTGCTAGCAACTTGTGTCTTTTTCTGAGTATGAACTTGTGTGTAGGTTGCTGCTGGCAGCTTGCGTCTCTCTCTGGGTGCGAGGTTTTGTGTTTGTGTAAACGCGTAAGTGTTGGGCTTTGTATGTTGGCGCGTTCGTGCGTGTGTTTAGTGACCGGTTGCGTAAATTTAGAGAGATCGGATAACCAGCCGTTGCGTAGGGCCGACAACCCTTTCCCGGCAACTTCTTTACTATTCCGCGCAGTACTTCGACGGACCGACCCCCGCCCCAACGAGGCAAGGCGCAGACCAGCGAAGCGCACCCTGCACGGGGTTGCTCATCGCCAACCGAGAGAACACTCTTAGTGGCTACCTCGGTCGACGACGGTCACACTTTGTGCCATCTTAACGTTTTCCGCAAAACGGAAAACGTTAAGATGGCACTTACCAAGGTCACGAAAATATTATATATATACATATATATATATATACATATATATATATATATATATATATAAGTAGAATATATATATATATATATATATTTATATTTTATATCCTTGATAAAGGCATCATTGCCGAAACATGTGGGGTTGTTTTAAATATATATACTTTGAAGTAGACCAGAACTTTAATCGCCAACTGATTGAATTTACCATATCATACCAAGGTCACGAAAATATTATATATATATATATATAACAATAAATAATTTATCTATTGTTATATTTAATAAACGGCTAAGAAATTATCTAAACACACAGTATATATATATATATATATATATACTAGCTTACCCGGCAAACGTTGTCCTGCATGATATTTCAAGCGATTAGGATATTAAACAAATTATGAAATGAAAGGCAAATAATATAAAAATATCATTATTCTTTATTTTGAAATAACATCAATTTTTCTAAAAACAATTCGTTATATAAAGTTTGTCTTTTCGGGTTCTTAAATAAAACTAACAATAACTTTAGACACACACACTATATTAATATTAAAACGTATAACAATATAAAACTAACTATTAACCACAATAAGTACATTTATGTATTTTATATTTATGTAACTATATTTATGTTTACTTCGCGAGACTTGGGTATCGAATGAATGTCCATCCCTTCTTCGACGCGGCTTATATATCGTCGTTCTTATGCATGGAGAATAATCTAGATAACACGAGACTAATATGACGCGTGTTGTAGGATGAGTCATCACATTGCCCTCTTCTTAAGAATGAAGTTTCGTCCCGAAACATGTCAAGTTTTGGTTCCTCAACCGATGGCGAAATCGACAGGTAGGGCCTTTGTTACATTGCGACGTCATATCGAAATAACAGTCCACGGTCTTATCTTGCCTGGATGGACTGGAATATTCAAGCTGGTAACTGCATACCAGAATTTCCATACCAGTATGTCGGAAGATTACTTCCAACATGCTCCTTACAATTCTCCAGTCCAGGCGGTCCAATCCACAACCCAATTTTGGAACTGCTAATTTCAGAGTGTCTTGCTGTAACATTTGTTCGCGTAAGTGGGTCAGGGCCTCCCATAAGGCTCGATAGGTTGGCTTTAGGCTCGACAGTTCTTTCGTGACCAAATAAAATATGGGCTGTCCTTCATTTATTATTGGGAGACTCTTCCCAATTGCTGGTCCCTGCTGCCTTAGCTTTTCGATACTGCCAAATCTCTCTTTAAATTCCCAGGCAATTCCCTTGGCCATTCGTAGATCTCGGGCTACGCAATGAGCAAGCGCGTAGTCTGGCGGCACCGTGAACAAATCCTGCTGTTTCTCGATGGTTACCCCAAATCGAGCTTTTCTTGAACCAGAATACTCTTGCATAAAGTCTTCGAAGGTTAGTTCATGGTATTGGCTATCCAATCCGCGCAAGTCAACGGTTTCGTCATTGTCTCCAGAGTATGGGGCTAATCGATTTAAATGTACGACTCTTGGCTTAGTGTGAGGTGTTCGCCTGATGCGGTAATTACATCGTTGATCCGCTTCAACACCTCGTATGGCCCCTCCCAATTCTTTTGAAGTTTTGGGGATAGGCCCCGTCGGCGTTGTGGATTATATAGCCAAACCCGATCGCCTTCATGGTAACCACTCTTCTCGGCGTTGATGTCATAGCTCTCCTTCATTCTGTCACTAGCATCTTGGATATTGTGTCTGACTTGTTCATGTATATTATCTAGTCGTCGTCTGAGCGTGCTGACATAATCTTCTCCAGCAAGATCTTCACCAGGCTTGCTCCCAAACTTTAAATCACAGGGCAATCGGAGTTCCCTCCCGAATAGCACGTTTGCTGGTGATTGGCCAGTTGTCTCTTGAACGGAGGCCCGATACGCCATGAGAAATAATGGTAAATGTTCGTCCCAATCTCTCTGGTGTTCGGAGACCACTTTGGATAAGTGTCTGATCATGGTCTTGTTCATTCGCTCTACCATCCCATCTAATTGTGGATGCAAGGGAGTTGTTCTCGTCTTCCGTATGCCCAAAAGTCCACACATCTTTTCGAATAGACTGGACTCAAAATTCCGCCCTTGATCGGAATGAAGTTCCAAGGTTCACAATCACGTCTGCTACAGTTCCAGCTTCTTGATTTGGTAGAGCATATGCTTCAACCCATTTGGTAAAGTAATCCATGACCACTATTATGTATTTATTTCCTTTGTCGCTTTCTGGAAAAGGACCGGCGGCGTCTATGGCGATCCTTTCAAATGGGCTTCCTACATTGTATTGCCGCATGGGTGCACGTGGACGCCTCTGGGGACCATTGCTTCCGGCGCAATTTGCATACTTTCGGCACCATTCTTTCACATCTCGTGAACAATTCACCCAGTAAAATCTCTGGCGCACCTTCTCCAGTGTTTTATGGACTCCAAAATGTCCCCCAGAAGCACCATTATGGAGTTCCCGCAATACCTCTGGTATTCTTTTCTTGGGAACCACCATTATTCTTGCTGAAGTATCCAATGACCTTTTCTTGTCCATCTTGGATTTGAGAGAGCACGCCACCAATCCCGACGTTACTGGCATCCGTATCCAGAACAAACCTCCCAGATGGCAATGGATAGTTTAAAACAGGTGCACTGATCAACGTACCTTTTAACAACTCAAAGGCCGCTTGGCATTCGTTGTTCCAAATGAATGCTCGATTTTCTGTTAGGCCAGTAAGTGGTTTTGCAATGTTGGAGAATCCAGGAACGTAGCGTCGATAATATGTGCATAATCCCAAAAAGCTTCTTAGCTGATGTTTGTCTTTGGGTACAGGCCATTTTCCACAGCTTTTACTTTTTCTGGATCCACAGCAACTCCTTTTCTGGAAACCACATGTCCAAGGTAATTTACCTCCTTGCGGAAAAGGTGACACTTCTTTGGACTTAATCTCAGGTTGGCACCTCTCAACCTCTGGAATACTACTTCCAAATTTTTCATGTGATCTTCAAAGGTCTTCCCTACCACAATCACATCATCGAGATACACCAGGCAGGTATTCCAGCACAATCCCCTCAGTACAGTGTCCATGAGTCGCTCAAAAGTAGCTGGGGCGTTACACAGTCCAAATGGCATGACTGTAAATTGCCAGAGTCCTGTACCTAAACTGAAGGCAGTCATCTCTTTGTCATTGGGATCCATTCCCACTTGCCGATAACCGCTCTTTAAGTCTAGAGTGGAGAACCATTTTGCTCCTGCCAAGGTGTCTAGCGTATCGTCTATTCTTGGGAGAGGATAGCTGTCCTTTTTGGTCACACTATTCAAACGACGATAGTCCACACAGAATCTGGTAGATCCATCCTTCTTCCTGACAAGGACCACTGGTGAAGCCCATGGACTATTCGATGGTTCAATTACTCCTTGGCCTTCCATATCTTGTATAATTTGCTTGGCTTCCTCACGTTTCGCCAGTGGTAACCTTCTTGGTCCTTGTCGAATTGGACTTGCATCGCCGGTATTTATTTTGTGCATTACAATATTGGTTCTTCCTTTCGTACCAGTTTCAGTTTCAAAGACGTCTTCATAATGTTTGATTAGGTCCTTAACTTGGCTTTGTTCCTTCTTGCTCAATCCTTGACAGGCGGAGTCGATTATCTTGGACAATTTCTCAGGAACCTGCACGAATGCATTCTTCTTCGCGTCTATACGATGAACGACGGCCGACACTGGCGAACACCACCCCAGAATAGTACCCTTCTTCAATGAAACAGGGTAATGGTTCACATTCATTACCCTTATCGGTACAGTCTTCTGAGTCTTAACCAGCATTTTGGCAACTACTATTCCTCGGCCCACCTCGTCATCATCAGCCTTTGGTTCCAACATTGTAACATTTCCGTCCAAATAATCACCTTCCATACACGCCGTCAAAAATGTCTCACTTCTTGCATCCAGAACAACATTCTCTGCAGTAATTACTTGTACATTTCCACAATCTTTCCCATGAAGAAACAATTCCTCATTATTTATTTTTAAAGTGCCTTCTTTCATGTTTAACTGGAAGCCGTAGGTGTTCATGATGTCTAATCCCAAGATTATTTGTTCTTCTATGTCGGCTACGAGAACACGATGTCGGATTGATGTTGGTCCTATGACAAAATTGACATCTACTTCACCTTCCACAGAAGCTGCTTCTCCAGTAGCTGTCCTTAGTCTCCATTTGCTAGAAAGTAATTATTTATTCCTGGATATTAAATCGGGTCGTACAATGGTTTTCGTCGATCCAGTATCTAGCAAGCAAGCATAGGTTCTTCCTTCCATAATAGCATCCACATACAGGCCATTAGTTTGATTTTGCAAGGATGCGATTTGGGCAGTCCTTGGGACTTTCGGATTCTCAGCGGATTCTTTCTTGGTCCTTTTATCACATTTATTCTGGATATGACCGTTTCTTCTACAATTCCCGCATGGCCGCGCACTTTTATTTGATTTGATCTGATTTAGGACTTGACTAACCACCTGCTCCATGAACTCCTCATTTTCCTGTTCGTCGACAGAACAGCCACGAGCATTGTTCTGAGAGGCTTGTTTAGCAGTCTCAAACTCAAGCGCGTGCGCCAAAGCATCGATCAAGGTTTTCGGTCTTGCCAACCTTAATGCTTGCTGCGTATCAATATCCCGGAGACCATCTATGAACGTCTGGACAGCTAGGTGTTCCATGAAATTATCTGGCGCCATCGGATATGCAAGTCGAACTAGACGAGCAATATCTGCCTCAAATTCCTGAAGATTCTCGCCTTTCTTCTGTGATCGATTCTTCAGTTGGGTATGGTATACTTGCTCCAAATGCGCATGGCCATATCTCATCTCCAAGCGTTTAATGAGTTGAGAATAATCTTTACGTTCCCCAGGAGGCAATGTCTGCAAAATATCACTAGCATCACCCCTCAATGCTATGACTAAAGCAGTCGCCTTCTCGGCAGAAGACCATGCGTTGGCTTCTGCGGCCGCTTCGAATTGCGTCAGGTAAGTTGCCCATGACGTCTTTCCATCAAAGGTTGGTGGCTTGATTCTGGTCTTTGAAATAGCCACAAATTCTTCTTTTATTTCGATGGGCCGCGGTATGACTTCTTCGTTGACCTGCTTGGGATCAGAATGACTCGTGGTAGCGGGTAATTTCATCTCAATCATTATTGCCTCTAAAAGTCTAGAATGTTCTCCAATTTTCTCTTCTACAGCTATAAAAACCTCTTCTTTTAACGCTTCTGATTTTTCCGCTAATCGCTGTTCTAGAACTTTTTCCACTTGTTCCAGACTTTTTTCGAAGTTTCTAGAATTTTCTAGTAATTTCTTCTCCAGATTTTTCTCGAGAATTCTAGCGGTTTCTGGGTTTCTTTCTTCCATCTGTGCTTGTGAATCTATTAGACGCTGTTCCAAAGTTTGCGAATTGTCTATTAATCGTTGTTCCAAACTTTTCACACTATCCAGATTCTTCTGTTCCATTTGTTCTAGAGTTTTTGCTAAGTTTCCAGAAGTTTCCAGATTCTTCTGCTCCATTTGTTGCATTTGAGTTTGCGAATCTATTAGACGCTGTTCCATATTTTTCGCACTATCCAGATTATTCTGTTCCATTTGTTCTAGAGTTTTCGCTAAGTTTCCAGAAGTTTCCAGGCTTTTCTGCTCCATTTGTTGCATTTGAGTTTGTGGATCTATTATTCGTTGTTTCATTTTCATCAACAGCGAATTCACGTCAGCATCTCCGCCTGGAACTTGAAAGACATAATTCTCTGGATCCTCGCCTTCTTGGATCAACACATTGCGAAGCCGTTGCTGGAGGATCGACTTTTTGCCAGTTGTATCCTCATCCCTCTCTTCTAATTCTCGTTTTAACTCGGACACTTTTAATTCCATCAGTTTCATTCTGTTGGCCATCACGATATTTAAAATAACGTCTTTCCGCACTGTATATTTATTTAAACGAATACTTAATTAACACTTAATTGTCTACTTAGTTTATTATTTATTAATTAGTCCACACCTGACACCACTGTAAAGTTTGTCTTTTCGGGTTCTTAAATAAAACTAACAATAACTTTAGACACACACACTATATTAATATTAAAACGTATAACAATATAAAACTAACTATTAACAACAATAAGTACATTTATGTATTTTATATTTATGTAACTATATTTATGTTTACTTCGCGAGGCTTGGGTATCGAATGAATGTCCATCCCTTCTTTGACGCGGCTTATATATCGTCGTTCATATGCATGGAGAATAATCTAGATAACACGAGACTAATATGACGCATGTTGTAGGATGAGTCATCACAGTTATATTCCATAATGTTTGTTTAATTTTATCTTAATGTGAGTTGATGAACAATATTTTTAGTCAATTCCTGAGGAGTATAAATGAATAAACTTGACGGTTTTGCAACGCGAGAACACACTACATATAATTGGCCATGTGAAAAGACCGGATTTTCTAGATCAAACGCACAAATCGACATTGTTTGACCTTGTGACTTATTAATAGTCATGGCAAATGCTAAGCGAATTGGAAATTGCAGACATCTGAATGGAATGGGTGAGTCTGAAGGGACCATTGGGATTCGTGGCAGGAGAACAACTTCACCTTCAAATTTGCCGTTCAAAATTGAAGCTTCAAGAACATTGCCCATAATTTTTTTTATGACTAATCTTGTACCGTTGCATAGCTTAGGTGCATTTAAATTCCGAAGCAAAATGATAGGTGAGCCAATTTTTAATCGCAAGTTATGTGGTGGCATTCCTGGTAAATCCAGCGAATTCAAAAATTCAACTGGATAGTTGACTGCTTCGTCAGGATCGGTAACAGTGTCGATCGATTTGAACAATATCTCATTGCCGGGCAATGACTGTTGTATTTTGAAGTTAATAACGTCAACATCGATATTTTTTGCGGCTAAAATAGCTCGTTCACGAAGCCACGTATGATTAATATAATTAGCTTGTAAATCTGGAAATATGCTTTCAATCAAAGCATCTTTCGTATTTACCATGTTGCAGAAATTGTCTGGCAATTTGATGCATCGTGTGTCTCCATGCAATGGTATTGTTCCATTTCCAATGTTGAGCAATTGCTCGGAGAATGATAGTGCCAATGGATCGTTTTGCAGTTGAACACGTATATTTGTGTTAAGACGTAATGTACTGACATTTCGCCATAGATATGATTATTTTATACATGCGTTAATTTCATCCGCATATGTAGCGCGTGGAATGACCGGCAATGTCTGTCTAAAATCACCGGACAGCAGCAGTAAAGCACCACCGAAAAGCCTGGTGTTATTATTTAGATCTCTCATCATTCCATCGAGAGCTTCAATTGAATGCTTGTGGGCCATAGTGTATTCATCCCAGATAATAATTTTGCATTTTGGCAAAACTTTAGCCATACCGGAATGCTTTTTTATGTTGCACACTGCATCTGGATTTGTGTGAATGTTCAACGGCAACTTGAGTGCTGAATGTGCAGTCCGTCCGCCATCAAGCAAAGTGGCTGCAATACCTGATGAAGCAATTGCTAACGCAATATGATTTTGTGATCGAATGCGCGCAAGTATTAGTGAGATGAGAAACGTTTTTCCAGTGCCACCTGGCGCGTCCAAAAAAAAGAATCCACCTTGTTCTGCTGCAATTGACAAATTAATTCGATCGTATACATTCTTTTGTTCATCAGTGAGTAGTTGCTCATTATTTTCAACGAAATTAGCTAAAGAGACCGTATCGAATTGTTGTTTGCGCTGAATCTCGCTGTTAATGATGTCTGTTGCTGGGCGGTTAGGTGAGGGCATACCAAAATGAATGAGTGGCATATTCGAAATCAGAATGCAAATATCTTCAATCTTTATTAGCGCCTCGTTATATATTTCCGGCGAAAAATCGATATTGGGATCTTGATCTGCGATCCGAATGCGATGCAGAAAGTCATCACTCATGGAATCTTTATATTTGTCCCAGAGGACAGAAGCTTGAGATGGGAAACATGTCGTCAATAATATGGCGAATAATTGGCGAATTTGATGAGGAGAGGAACTCAATGCTGCATCTGCAAGTGTAATATCCCAATGGTTGTCATCTTCCAGCAAATGTAATTCGCGACACGCATTATGATATGTGTCGTACAAAATGCCATTGACTGTTCGCAAGTATTGGAAGGACGTCGGTCCAGGAACATTAACCAACAATAAACGCAAGAAGAAACATTCGCGTTGCTTTGGATGGACTGTGTATAATCGGCCTAATGTATTTCCCATAAATATGCCGTTGTATCCTTCAACCGGAACACCTCGCTTTCGTGGTTCCCACTTTTTTGACTGTTTGTTTTATGTGAAATATCGTGGCACATCAGTATACATTAATGTCTTTGCGAATTGACCGGGAATACCTGGTCGGTTGCATAGTTCGAAAAACTCAGTTAATGTGGTTTTTGGGGCAATTGATGCGCGTTGTAGAGCAGTCTCTTCCGTGAAATAAACACGCTAGTAGAGGGACATAGCCGATTCTAGCACCTCCTCATGTTGAACCTCCTCATTACCCTTGACCTTGCATGTGGCACAGCCCAAGGGCAATGAGGAGGTTCTACATGAGGAGGTGCTAGAATCGGCTATGTCAAGGTCAAGGTCAAGGTCATAACATGGTCATATCAAGGTCATATCAAGGTTATATCAAGGTTATATCAAGGTTATATCAAGGTTATATCAAGGTTATATCAAGGTTATATCAAGGTTATATCAAGGTTATATCAAGGTTATATCAAGGTCAAGGGCGCGACAAAGTCAAGGTCACGACAAGGTCAATGGCACAACAAGGTGAAGGGTACGACACGTGGAGGGAGTTTAAGGTGCTATTTAAGAAACGTGGAGAACGTATTCGCAAATAGTGTAATCCTTAACAATATTATGGAACTATTACATAGAAAATATATTTTTTCTGTGAGTGAGTTAACAGAAGAGGAAGAAGATGAAATAATACAACACATTTTGGAAAGTATTGGTGAAGATGAGGAAAGTGAGGAAGAAGAAGAAAGTAATAATGAAGAAAATAATGATAATGAAGAAAATGAAGAAAATAATGATAATGAAGAAAATAATGATGATGATGAAGTAATTTTCGATGATGATGATGAAGTAATTTTCGACGATATTTTTGAAATAGAGACAGTGATACTTCTAGCAGAACTAGATAATATCAGTGATTTTGAAAATAATTAAGATGACCAATTATTAGTGTTTATTTATTTTATTATTTTGTTATTAGTGTTAGTTAAATACAGTAGTAGTACTACAGCGATGGAGTTGAAGATCTGATAAATAAATATAATCAGAACATGTTCCATTTACTTTTAATAAGCAGCAGTAGGTTCTATAAGTACATATAAATAAATTTGCGGAGGATAGTAGATGTAGTACAGAAGTTGGTTCTACAGTTAAAAGTAAGCTTGAGGAGGTCCCCACACTCGAAATCGTGCTAAAGCGCAGGTTTACCGATAAGAGGTTTATAAAGAGACAGTTGGTGTATGCCAGCAACAGTTCATTGCAGCAGTTCATTTCAAAGTGTTCATTTAAAGAACCTAAGATGTTTGATTGTGAGTATTGTGGTAAACAATTTTCTCATGGAGATAACAGAAATCGACACATGTTAAGTTCTTGCAAAGGCAAGAGAATAAAAATCAGTGATAACAATCCAGACTTATGGAAATGTGAAATCTGTGATGTATACGTGGAGAAGAATTGTTATACTGCACATATTCGTAGTGCCACGCATCGAAATAAAGCGTTTGTAATAGTTGACGATGGTGTAAGAAGAAGTGTATCCACATTCGCAGGAAGAATAGTAAGTTATCAAATATCTGATTCGTCTCAAATATATGTTGATATTGAAGAATTTTCAAATAACATCAGAGAAAAGATGTTGACATTAATAGAGAGTGTCGTACATGTACATAATTCGATTAAAATAAATTTTGAATTATATGGTATGTATTATTTGCTGACAAAAGATAATGTGGAAATCAAATCATTTAATACTATGAACAAGATCATAACGCAAGGAAGTGAATTATATAGCTTGTACAATGAGTATATTGATGAAATTAAGAATAAAATGAGCGAATTCCAGGAGCGTAATTCAGGTAAAATTGTATAAACTTATATTATTATAGTGATTTACGTCTCTCTGATTATATTTCAGGTTGGACTTTGAGCAATATTATACATTTGGAAGTGAACATAAATAAATACAATCCTATGAGAGGATCAAGTTATGTGGACTTACCACCATCAATAAAGAAGAAGAAGGCCATTATAAATATTCAAAATGTTGACAATGCATGTTTCGCTTGGGCGATTACTTCAGCGTTAAGAGTGCCAGGTGGACTTCCCCAAAGACCTTCTTCCTATCCCCATTATGATACCGTGGCTGATTTTACTGGTTTAAATTTCCCTGTCCATTTAAAAGACATTGTTAAGTTTGAAGAAAAGAATAATATATCTGTAGACGTATATGGTATCGAGGAGTATTTCGATGGTGCTGTGACGGTGCATGATATAGTGGGACCTTTATATTTTACGAAACAAAGGAAAATGACTCATATTAATTTATTACTTCTTTCTGCGAAAGAAGGGAATTTACACTATTGTTGGATTAAGAACTTGTCTCGACTTGTTTCGGCTCAAAAATCACAGCGTGGACACCAAAAATATATTTGTGAAGGATGTCTAACTTTTTTTACATCGTTAGAAAAATTACAAAGACATGAACATGAAGATTGTAAGCAGGTGAAGGCGGTGTTTCCAACTATGAATCTGAAGACGAACAAATATGGGGAAGAAGTTCCGGAAAATATATTAAAATTTGAAAAATTTGAAAAGCAGTTAAGAGTTCCTTTTGTTGTGTATGCTGATTTTGAGGCAATATTAAAACCTATTGATATGGTAGAACCGGATCATGTAAAACCTTATAGTGTGAAATGTTTCGAACATCAGCCACATTCTTTCGCTTACTATATAAAATGTTCGTTCGATGAAAATTTGTGTAAACTGCGCACATACCGTGGACAAAATACACCTAAAACGTTCATGACAGAGTTGGAAAGTGATGTAAAATTATTATATAAAAACTATTATATATATATATATATATATATATATATATATATATATATATATATATAGTAAAATTGTGGAAATGAAACCCTTAACTGAAGAAGAGTGTTATAATTATGAGCAAGCGAGAAGTTGTCATATTTGTGAAAAAGCACTAGATGTGAATGATAAAGTATGCGACCATGATCACATGACTGGATTATATCGAGGTGCAGCACACATGGTATGCAATATAAATTACAAAGAACCTCGCTATACTTCAATCATAATGCACAATTTATCGAATTACGATACACATTTATTTGTAAAATCCTTAGCATTGGACAAGGAAGAAATAAATGTTATTGCCCAAAATAAAGAAAAGTATATATCATTTTCTAAGAAAGTATATGTTGGCGATAGAATTGACTGTAATGGTAAGAAGAGGAAAGTCTTCCATAAATTGAGATTTTTAGATTCATTTCGATTTATGAGTTCTTCTTTAGATAAATTATCATCTTATTTAGAGGATTCTCAGTGTAGAGAAGTGTCAAGATATTATATGGGTGAAAAATTTAATTTATTATGACGAAAGGGCGTCTTTCCATACAACTATGTCACATCATTTGAAAGTCTATCTGTGACAGATTTGCCCAATAAAGATAAATTTTATGATATATTATCTGATAGCGAAATTAGTGATGAGGATTATAGTAGAGCCGTTCGAGTGTGGGATTTATTCGAATGTCAATCTCTGGGGGAATATAGTGATATATATCTACGATCTGATGTTTTGCTACTAGCAGATGTTTTCGAAAATTTTCGAAATATTTGTATGGACAATTACAAGTTAGATCCAGCACACTATTTTACGGCACCAGGTCTTAGCTGGGAAGCGATGCTACGAATGACAGACGTCAATTTAGAATTATTAACAGATGCGGATATGTTTCATTTTTTCAAACAGGGCATACGTGGAGGTGTCAGTATGTGTTCTAAAAGAATAGAGGTGGCAAATAACGAATACTTATCACAATTTGATCCATCAGAACCTAAGAAATATATATTATATCTCGATGCGACGAATTTGTATGGTTATGCTATGACGTCCAAATTACCAAGCGGTGAATTTGAATGGTTAACGAATGAGGAGTTAATGATGCTGGATGTTCAAACTTTGGAAGACGATGGGGATAGAGGGTACGTTTTCGAAGTAGATTTAGAATATCCAACAGCCCTTCACGACCTCCACAATGATTATCCCTTCTGTCCGGAACACGTTATACCACCTAATTCTAAACATCCTAAATTGATTCCAAATCTTTCAAATAAATCGAATTACATTATTCACTATACGACTTTGAAACAATGTTTGAATAATGGTTTGAAACTAAGTGGAATTCGACGCGGAATTAAGTTTAAACAAAGTAATTGGTTAAAGGGATATATTGATTTTAATACAACGAAACGAAGTGAATCGAATAATGCATTCTACAAAGAATTTTACAAGTTAATGGTGAATAGCATATTTGGAAAAACTATGGAAAATGTTGAAAATCACGTTAATATTAAATTGGTTTCCCATTGGGAAACAATTAGAAACATATTGGGTGCGGAGGCATATATTGCAAAGCCAAACTTTAAATCCAGTAAAGTATTTTGCAACACGTTAACAGCTATCGAATTGGCTCAAGTTCGAGTAGATTATGTAAAGCCTGTGTACGTAGGATTCACAATCCTGGAAATAGCTAAAAAGATAATGTATCACTTTTTCTATACCTTTCTTAAGCCTTTGTATGATTCGGACATTACACTGCTCTACACAGACACAGATTCTCTAATTATAAGTGTACGAAATTATAATGTATATAATGACATAAAAAATAATTTAGATATGTTTGATACTTCAACTTTTACTGAAGGGAACTTATTCGGAATACCACGCAGTTCACCTAGGCCAGTAAAATGAAGGATGAATACGGCGGAGGTATTATTGAATGCTTCTATGGTACAGGGGCCAAGGCTTATTGCTTGAAAGTCCAAAATAAAACGGTGAAGACGGCGAAAGGAGTCAAAAAATATGTTATTGATAAGAAATTGTCCGTTGCAGATTATAGAAGTGTAGTTGAAGAAAATGAAACTCTTATGCGGAAGATGTACGTATTTCGATCGGATTTTCACACGATTTACACCGAATTGCGAAATAAAGTAGCGCTCACATCAAAAGATGATAAACGATATATTCTCCCAGATAGAGCTTCCACCTTAGCGTGGGGACATTATAGAATAGAAGAATTAGAACGTGAAGCAAATTTGCAGAAATTGATTACCGAATTGATGGATTACCAACCTACAATTGACTTTAGCTCCTAATTTGCTTTCCTATCTGTACGTTTTCCATTATGTGTATTTTGAACTTATTACTTATGTAAAATAAAACACTGTATTTGATTTATTTTTCTAATTAGCTCTCATATGTATGCTTCTTAAACTGTACTACCTCATAACATGCATACTATGAACTCTATCATAACTTATAAGAAATATAACACTGTATTTAATTTATTTATTGTAATTAGCTCTCATAACTGTTTCATGTGTACTCTGAACTGTATTACTACTACTTCTTGTAAAATAAAACACTATAATTTATTAATTTTTTTATTATTTCCCTAATTTCATTCGAAAATTACGTTCTACAATACATTATCCTTAGATATCCAGGAGTTGTGTGATGCAGGCATACCCAACCATTTGACAAGGACTTGATTCTTTTTTCGACGTATAACTTTCTCAACCAGATAAACATCTGGATGTCGAACCTTTTTTAATTCTTCTTCGTAAAAACCTCCGAGAACATTCTGCTTTTGAGAGTCTTGCAATATATACGTTCTCGGATATGTATTCTGGACTTTGCTTATCGTGAATATTTCATTGGTCCAGTTCGGAGTATACATTTTAGAAAAAACGTGTCTATGCTTACTGATACGCACATCTCCCACTTCAAATTTACCAATTCTAGGGTCACCAATTTTTATGTGACTGTACACCGATTTTTGAATTGCTTTTGCATTCCTTTGGTTTACTGCAACAGGTTTGTATCCCGTTGTTCTGTGAACTGTATTGTTGTAAATGTTGACCAACTGTTGCAACATACCAACCCACCGGTAGTTACCGTTGAAGCTGAACTCTTTCCACATTTTATTTTTAATCGTTCTATTAAAACGCTCAACAATAGAACTTTTTAAATTGGAGTAAGTGGTGTAGTGATTAATGTTATACTTATCCATGATCTTCTTAAACTGCCTGTTAAAAAATTCTTTCCCTTGATCGCTCTGAATATTCCTTGGAATGTTTTTCTTTCCTGAGGAGAGTATGGATTCCATAGCCGCTGACACTTCTGCTGCTGTTTTATTTTTTATTGGAATCACCCACGCAAACTTTGAAAATGTATTTATGCATACGAAAAGATATTTGAAATTATCGTTTTCTCGAGCATAAGGTATCATTTCAACCAGATCGATCTGGAATAAGTCTCGTAGTCCTTTTATTATGACTCTCCGTCGTCTAAAATTTCGTCGCGCAGGTGCGTGTAGTTCATTAACGACATTCCTTTTAAGTGATGACATTTCCTTCGACGATTACTTCTGCAAACACTGGCTCTGTTTCTTTCGGTACAGGATATGGACCAATGTACTTCAATCGCAATTCCGCGTTGATGTCTATTGATACTGCAGGATGGATGAGAACGATGCTGTGAGCGTTAACGGATAGTCTCACTAATTCATCGTCGGAATACTTAACTGCAACAATCTTTCCACTGTATAGTTTATTCCTATATAACTGCGTTTGCTTTCGACGCGCAGGAGTTATAAAGTAATATGCGTCCTGCCCAATACGTCCATTACTCTGCAGTTGAAAAACATATTTTGAAAGTTCCCTTTTTGGAGGAGGAACATATAATATACGAGTAAGCTTTTCCAATTCCTTCTTGAATTTAGGGTGTTTTAAAAAATTTGCTACTGCATCTTCTTCCGCTAAATGTCTTCTGACGATATGTTTATGTATGTGTCTTCCAAATTTATCTATTGTCATCGTAATACTCTATCGGTGTCGATATACTAACTGCTTTATAACTATGCTGCTCAACCTATTTAATTATTTTTGATTCCTGCAATTCCTCAATTATTGCAGTGATTTTGTTATCATGACCAGTATGTCCGGCATCCTTGGACGCCATCAGTAACTTCAATCTGTCGCACAATTCATTTACATCATCCCAATACTTATATTCCACAATACTCTTAGGAACAACGATCTTTCGCAACGGTAATTTTTTTGATAAACCCAATCCTGTTTTCCAAGTGCGGGTCCACCAAACTTCTGGATTTTTACCTTGAACAATAGGTTTAATAATTGTCGTATATTTATAATATTTACTTGCTGCATATTTCCGAGCCGGATCGTAATCAACTCTAGCGGCGTGAGTATCATTTAAAATGAATTTATAATTCTTAGCGTCAGCATATTGAAACTTTCCCGGTCTCTTCATAAACAGTAGCTCTAGTAATCCCTTAGTAGCCCTATAAGTAAATTCACCGATTATAATGTTGGGTCCATCAAACCTAATATTTGCGTTTCCAATCATCAGGTCACCATCAACTTCGCGTACACCATACTTCTCATCGAATTCTTCTTTCTCCTCCGTCATCAACCCCATAAGATAAGGCCGTATAGCGGGGTCATGATCTTTTAGGGCTGCCTTAACTACATCCGTTTCTAACAGAGTCTTATTTAACGACTTATTGGTAATTATTGACTTTGATGGAAGCGTTTTCAAAAGCGATAGAGCGTGAGCCCTTGACTTATCCAACTCAAGGCTTTCACTAGAATCTAATTCATCACTTCGTTCCTCCTCTTCATCACCACCCTTTGGAGTCTCTGGCAATTGTTCCCCGATATATTCATCTTCTAGAAATGTGGGCTGGCTGAATGTCTCAGACATTCGAATCTTTTTTTTCAAATCTGATGAATTTGTAAGACTGGTTTCTCGTGGAGGTGTTCCGGCGAGATACACACTTCGTTGTTTTGTCGGAGAAGAATGAGTGGATGGGCTGAACCATGACACGTGTCGTTGCTGTCGTTTACGCGGTGTACTTTGTTGTCGTAAAATTGACGTTCCTGGTATTGCCACATAAGATTTTTCTGATATGATGTCTGACCAAGATTCTTCTACTTCTTTAGAAGCGTCCGCAGAATCAGTTCGTCCTCGAGTTATATTACTGGGAGCTAATTTGCTAGCGATTTCAAGTAGCGGTTTTGCTATGAGCGCATATAGAATATTTGTTTCTCTCTGAGATTGTGCAATGTCAGTCCGTAATGTTCTTAACTTTTGTTTAAGAGCTTCGCGAGCTTGTATTAAATCTCTTATGATTTTATTTTCCATGTACACTCTATAACGAATACCTGTAGACTGATATAAATATTCCAGTAATACATGTTTTAAACCCTAATGTACGTTACAAACTCCTCTTAATTAAAACTTATAAACTTAAAGCACATCAAATTGTATACGATGGGAAGAAATATGTCAACTCTTCTCAGCCTCATTAATCTGTTTATAGGTGTATGTAAGTATCAAAACCTAAACGATATCTTCCATCATTAAATACAGAATCATTATCAATAAACAGCATACCAAACGATTTCTTCCAACACATTCTACAGATGTATAGAAATTGTTCATAGCTTAAATCATGAATGTGATCATTATAGATATGTTTCAAATTTGTACCGTCTTGTCGAAATAGTATTAACAAATTGGTATTATCTCTGATAAGTTGCTTTGGGACCGCACTGTATGTTTGCATTAAATAAAAACAATCTAAATTTCGGTGTCTACCATAAGAGAAAAAATCTTTTACGATATTCAAGTCGGCAGGTGGTATATCATCAAAGATAACGACAGAATAATCCGCCATTTGGTTAGGAGTAGGCATGTGATTAACATCAGTATACTCGTGGTAACCAATTTCAGGAACATTTTTCAATATATTTCTTAAGTATTCATACTTTTGCTGATGAAGAGATCTACAGCAGATGTAAATACTTTTGAAGCGAAACCCGTTAGGATGAAGTAATAGGGTTAAAAGGGCATTTGTTTTGCCACACCCAGAAGGTCCCACAATTAATCCTCGCTTAGATGAGCCACTGAAGAGGCTACTGTGTCGTATAAAACTCTTCGTAATTAATGTGGAATCATAGTTATGCACTTGTAGGGATAATTCTTGAGGTTCCAATTGTACAATATTTGGTTCAACTCCACTCGATTCGACCGACATAATCGATTTGACTTCACAATAACGACTGAATTATTATTTCTCCGTGTGCGTTATATTATCTGTTTAGGATTATCTTAATATTAGAAATAAAACAAAGAATATTATTATTTTATTTTATTTTATTAATTTTTTTTATTTTTTTGTGCCGCCACTATTTTTTATTTTTGGAAGGTGGCGGCGTCTTCCTAACCGCAGACCCCCGACCCCCGACCGGCCGTGCCGACGCCCCCGATCAATTGTCCAGATCGGGGGACGCTGGGATGCCGGAAGCCCGCTGGAACGATTAGGCGAACCGTTGCTGCAGGGTTCTCCTCGGCGGAACCGCCTGCGGAGGAGTCATTAGACGCTCCTCGTACCTCGGTGGCGGGTCCGGGGAATCGCCGATGTCCACGTCCAACAGGGGGTCTAGCGGTGCTGATATAGTTATCGTAAGCGGATAGTATGTCCTTTTAATCGTTATTTCAAGTTCCTGTAATAAGTAAAGCATTAAAGTTATTACATATCATGTAAACTATTGCAAAACAGTTATAGGTGTAATTTTGCAGCCCCTACCTTGTCTGGATAATTTTGTAGGAACTAGTACATTAGTATCGTGCAATGTGGGTGTTAACCAGGTCGATGCAGAATTGTTTACAATCGAATGTGATGACAAGTTAATGTATTAGATGGTTGAAAATGTTGAAAATGTTGAAAATAGGTTGTCCGATGGTTCGTATCGTATCAGTGTAGTCTCGCTCATGAAACTTGACCAATGAAACAATTAATTATCGAAAATACAAATCATTGTGGTGGAAATGATTTTTGATAATCAATCATGTCTTCAATCAAGCTTCCAAGTCGATTCAGCAGATCCTTCCTTTCCCTTTGGCGGGTTACATATGAGTCATCGGATGGACTGACGACATTAGTTAGGAAATGAAGAACCTTGTCTTGCTCTAACGAATAACCGTTAGCCTGCCCCTTTAGCGAGATCACCTGCTGAAGGAAACTATCCGCTAACGAATTGCCCGCCAAATATCTAACACATGTGTTAGAAAACTGTTTACAATCCGCAGAGAAAGTTGCGAGTTCGGATGGTTGTTGTTGCCCACAGTGGAATTGTGAGGCAAACAACGACCCAGAAGCATTGGAAGGTGGAGCTGGAGATTCATTTGAAGGAGGAACTGGAGAAGCATTGGAAGAAAAGTGTTCAGGAATATTTGCGTTGGGAGAAGGTGTGGGGGACTGAGGAAGATCAGTTATTTCTGGAGCTGCTTGAGGAATTGCAGGTGGTTCAGTAAAAGAGCCGGAAACATTCATTTGAGGTTGGGACGCTGAAAAATGAGTAGTCTGAGACTGAGACAAGATTACTACAGATTCTGTGGTTAGATTAATCGTCTCCACAATCTGTGGTATTCTTGCCACCCCTCGTGTCACATTTACATCATCACACCTTTGCCTTCTTCCTACTGTATCGTCCGTGAGCAGTGTTCGCAGATTCGGCGCTCGAACCGCTCGAACACTAGGACTACAAGTTGTATAAGGTAAAGGTATATAGTTCTTTGTATTTTGCCCTCGTCGTATTTTGGTCCTCGTAGTGTGTTCTTGTCCTGTGGTAGAGATTGTAGAGTGTCTGTACATACGTCGTTGGGCAGTCAGTTCGCGTCGTTGTACCCTATCCAATTTGTAGTACTCGTCCTTCGACAAATAAGGAGGAGGTTGCAAAGGTGGAACGGTAGTTAATTGTGACACGAAAGCAGGTGGATTAACTTCTGCCGCAACACCTACTTCAACAGTATGCGGTAGGGGTCGTACCGCAGAAGTAGATGGAACTGCAGAAGGTAATTCAACTGACTCCGATTGTCGTCTAACGTCTGTCTGAAGGGATGATTCACCCAGTCGTCTTTCCTGTGACAACATCCATTCGAAGTCTACATTTTCAACATTTACAACATTTTCAACATTTTCTAAATAATTGTACAAATCATCGTTATTAGTCTAAAATAAAAAAGATAATTAACTATGACAAATGAATGTGAAGAATTTGTAAATTTATATTATATTCTCTATGCAATTACAAAAACTATTTAAATTATTTTCTCACTGCAATAAATAATTACTCACACCCAGAAAATTATTTCAATGCTTAATGTATTAACCATACATCGTTCCGTATAATCGGAACATAATACAAAACTCAAAGTCAATTGTAGCTGTAATTTTAATGTTCTTTTGACATAATAGTGACATTAATAATAGGCAAATGATTGAATTTGTGTGCACAGTTATATTATGAATAAATACAGGAATATATTGGATAATAATAAGTAAAAAGCATATACAAGAAATATAATGTAGTTATACTCACCATTATACTGTAAGAGAGATGCTATGTGAATGATTTATAAGAAAAGTAAAGGAAGTATATATATTAAAATCTCTAGGTCAAAACACGTCACGCTTTAAGAATAACAATGTTTTATACGTATGTCTGCTATTATGGAAAATAAGTTTTTTACACAATTTGTGAAGGTTAATGTTTTTTTATTTTATTTTTAATTTATTTTAAATTTTGCTGTTCTTTTTACATAATAGTGATATTACCATCAATATATTAACAATAGACAAAAGTTTGAATTTGTGTGCACTGTCATATTATTATAAAAGAGTAAACGCAAGAATTAATGTTTTTTTATTTTATTTTTAATTTATTTTAAATTTTGGTGTTCTTTTTACATAATAGTGATATTACCAATAATATATTAACAATAGACAAAAGTTTGAATTTGTGTGCACTGTCATATTATTATAAAAGAGTAAACGCAAGAATCTAATGGATGTAAGCATTTAATTTAAACTGTATACATTATTTTAGAATAAAATACAAATCTGTGTATTAATAATATTTAAAAATAAAAAGAAATATATATTTTAATTTATTTTTATTATTTACTGTATTAAAAGAAACATTATTTTATTGTACTCACCATTATGTTGATTATTTGAATGATTTCTAGGATGAACACAGGCTGTATATATATCAAAAATACCTATGTTAGAACACGTCACGTTCTTGAAAAAAACAATTTTTTATACGTCTGTCACCTAATATGGAAAATTTAGTTGTTTACAGAATAAATGAAAGGTTAAAGGTTTTTTTATACGTCTGTCTGCTATTAATAAGTTGCTTACACAATTTAAAATACCTATGTTAGAATACGTCACGTTCTTGAAACAACAGTTTTTTATACGTCTGTCACCTAATATGGAAAATTTAGTTGTTTACAGAATAAATGAAAGGTCAAAGGTTTTTTATACGTCTGTCTGCTATTAATAAGTTGCTTACACAATTTGTGAAGGTTACGGTTTTTTATTATTTATGTCTGTCTGCTAATAACAATTTTAAATTAGTAACTATCGAGAATGTGTACAGTGCACATGAAATGTAATAAGGTGTTTTATTTAAGTGTAATAGTGCTGTTAATAAGTTGTTTACACAATTTGTGAAGGATTTTAAATTTAGTTGCCATTTTTTAGATGTGGTAGATGTGAAAATGTGAAAAAACAACAGATTTTTTTTTTTTTCGAAAACGTAAGTTTTCTGCTATTCTAATGTTCCGATTTTACACCTCCGCATTCCATTTTGTTCTCTATATTTTTCTTTATTTGTTGTACTCAATTTTGATTTTCCTACCCCATTTTTTTTGGAGGGGGGTAATTTCCCCTCCAATTTTTGTTTTGCCCTTACTAACCGAAAAACACAAAAAAACAAAAAAAGTCGATTATCTCGGAACCTACTCGGATTTGAGCTATGTTTGCCTCCCCCCACCATTCCCCCCATCCACCACCCACCGCCTCCTCCGCACCTTCCCCCCCCCCCTCCCCTTTTTTCAACCATAGGTCCACTCCCCCCACCATTTTCGCGAGCGATCCAAAAATGCAATAAAAAAAAATTACCATATAAAAATAATTTTCTTGGAATTTATTTTGTAAACAACTTGTTTTAATAGCGTTATAGCACACAGACGCGTGTAAGTAATGTATAGTAAAGTTCATGAACACTTAGGTGAGTAACCTTACTTAATTTTGTAAATATGAAAAAATTCTTGAAAACTTATTTTTGTAAATAACTAATTTTAATAGCTTGATAGCAGATAGAGGCGTATAAATAATGTAAAAAAATAAAAACAATATTTTCTTTAATTTTATGTTTATTTCATTCTTTAATATATTACATCAATAATCGACATCATATTAATATTTTTACTTAATTATACATTTACATAATCTGCAATCTCGTCTCCTAATACAACCCTCCACGACATCACCCTCGTACAACTGATGTTCCATACATGGCCTGCATTTTATTAAATCTTCATCCAATTGATAATATTTCGGTAACCGATGCCAGACCATCTCCAAATCAATACACCTCACTTTTGAAATTAAAAATGATTTTGGAATGAACATTAAATTCCAAGCATTTATACCAACTAATGATCCTTCTGCTTCATATTGATGTATAACATTTCCGACCCTCTCGACACCATTCCGTACAATTCTAGTCCAAATACTGCCCATTCTGACTACACTATTTGTAAATATTTACCGATATCGATTAAAATTTTTCTCTCTCTAAACTGTGGTACATTAAATACTTATGCAATCGTTCCACATTAGTTAGTGCACAAACAACGGAATCGCCAACGTGAAAACTGCAACTTGGTTCTTCTTTTCTTATTTTATCGGCATCAATTAAATCTACTATTCGTTTATTCTTCAAAATACTCTTCAAAAATTCTAGCTTCTCCCTTCCTTTAACGTACACCACGTTCACGTCGGCACACAATCGTTTAATAATTCCTTCAAACTCTGTCGCACATATATATCCTTCTTCCCACCTTAACCCGTGATGACAGCTGTAAGCATATCTCGCGACACGTTTATCCTCATCTGTCAAAGCATTAAAACTTAGCACAGGTTTGAAAACAAAATGACTCTTTTTGAAATTATTGTCACATGTAGCCAACTCCTTCGGCATTACCCTATGTATTTCAGAACGATACCATTGAAAATCGATAACAATAGACTTTTTGCCACGTCTTGCAGTCATCATGTAACGATTAACTAACCAACTACACAAACTACATCACCTCAGTCCGCATCTCATTTAACAACAACATCCTACCCCTATTACGGTATCTATTGTGCCGCTAATATTTTCGTTGAACCACTTTATTAAATGGTGAATACTGATATAATTTATTATGCATGATCAAACAGTATAGAATGGTATCCTTTGGCACATTAGCCTTCGTTGTAAACTCAATTCTAACCTCTACGCCACTTTTATGTACCGCATCTTCTTGATGTGAACAATCGATACCTATTAGCGGACACAATTTAAACTGATTCAGTTTCATAAGCGGTTCGCTATGATCGTAACCATAGTAACTCTGTTGAAATCTAGCGTACATATTATATAAAACAGCTACGCGATTCTCGTCAAAATCAACACGAACATTTTCGTATGGGTATCTCTTCCCATTCAAATAAGCCATCACGTCCGTTAAATTTATTGCATCAAATTTGCTCATATTTTGAGACAGACTTCCTTTTTTCCCACTTTGAAAACCCAAAATTATATACCTCGGTGTTTCTAATTGTGGGGCAGTTTTGATTGCCCAACTATGTTTAGTTGTCTCAGGAATTCCCGGATTTTCGTGAATTTCCCAACCTCTAAAAAACATTTCCATCTGAGTATTTTTCGTTGTTAATTTTGTCAGGGATAAATCTTGAGCCATACCCACTTTAACATGGGGTACTCGCCATATTATACTATCAATAATTAATTTCATTTCTTCATCGGCAACAGTGTTCATTATCGCATCGCTATCATCAGCACATCTCTTCAATATTAATTCTTGCGGCATATGCATAATAATCTGCTTTACGTCTTCTGCAAAACCTATTAACATTTTAAGTGGAATACAAATACTAAAATTTCCTCTAACATCTAAAACTGGAGCCTTCCCTGTAGTAAATTCCCAACCGCAATTTTCTAATTTATTTATATAACTCGGACTATAAGAAAAATATCCCTTCATAGTTGATGTTATACCCACATTTCTAACTTCATCTACCTCCGATCCACTCATTACATATCTGATATTACTAAACATAAAAGCTCCGGCATTATGAATCAGAGATGCTGTAGCACTTGTTTTACTAACATCACTAGCTAATCGTAATTTCCCTTCTATTAATAATTCCGATTCGGATGGTAGAGTATATTTATCTATTTCTGGAACCACAATTCGTATTTCATCATTATTCCCATATTTTGGTGAGCCAAATGGTGCATGATTGTGGTATTCCAATTCGATAATTGAATTATCCACACGAACTTTTCTCAAAACATCTAACACTTCCATAATTAAAATAATTCTACCTCACAGTGACAATCAACTTCTCGAAACACAAATTATTCTTACACTGACAAAATATCCTCATCCTTTTTCTATAAATACTATTTTTATACTCCTCCGTATTTATACCAAAACTCTGTAACCCAAATTTTTCAAAAATTTTCTATTTTCACCTGATAAACCACCATATTTCACTATTCGCCCCATCCCGCTCCTCAATTTATTTGATGACTTTCCTGTAGATCGTCGAACTTGCTTCCAAAATTTATTGTTAGTATTACTTCTCATGTTGCTTAAAATTTGTTTGTAGTAGTCACTGTTTTCCTCTTAATCGTAAATAAACTGTTAACTCTTCACCACTCAAATCAATTAATCGTCCGTTCTGATCGACGGCTCGAATTATAGTATTCGTTAACATGTTCACATTCACGGGCATATTAATGTTCTCTTGCGGAACTTCTATTATCTTAAACCCTGGTGGAACATTCGGATGAAAATGATATAAAACATGCGACAACTCCCCGTTAATATATGAACCAGCAACTACATTACACATAATATCGATGGCACTCATTTTATTAATATCAACCACCTCATCACTGGTCCTCGGAATATTTCCTTGTATTTTAACTTTTCCAAAGCCTAGTAGAGAACCAATTGAATTTTCTGCAGTAAAATCGATATCCACTGAAGACTTAATAGTTGCTTTCAAGGTATTATTATTTGCGCTTAAATTAAAAAAATTCTTATCATCTGTACCGAGACGCACTTGTTCTTCAATATACTTCTCTAAATCTGCTACGTCATAAGTACCCTGTGGAACTAATATATTCTCCCAATTCCCGGGCTTACCCGGGGCTATAGCATAATATCGAAATACATTATTCTCCGATGTAACATTAGAAATAGAATTATAAGTTTGCAAACTCAACATACACATTTCAAATTCACCATTTAAATATACAGGCGGATTCAATACACATGTCAACTGTGGTCCTTCTCCTGATAAAACAAAAGCCAAATTATCCGCACCTCCATCACCATCACGTTCCATTTTATATACATACAACAATATTAAATTATTTACTAAAAGAAACTCGTTCTCAACTAATGAATCCTTTCAAATAGAATAAACACAAATGTCCACAATTCACAGTATTCAAGTCTTGATATCTCTTATAGTTATATCGTATAACGCCACCCGCATTCGATAATAAATAGTTTTCGACCTCAGTCGGAGGTCTTAAATCACCATAACTATCGAACTACTTTATTATATCATCATGCTTCATATAAGCTACCCAATGAGTACCTTCTCCAACATTATCGTCCAAATTAACTATTCCCTTTTCTCTTTTGCGTATGATTGCTGGTAGGACATCTCTACTAAATATACCCCGAAAATTTCTTATTTTCCATCCTCTAACATATTTCCATAAATCGACTTCAGTTAGAGGTCTTCGGGGTAATTTGCTTAACCGTTTTTTGAAACATTTCCACTGGGTAAATATACACCACAACCAGATTTGTATAGTTTAATATATAACCCACTCCCAATTGATATTCCACACCCCGACTTATATGGTTTCACATATAAGCCGCTACCAGCTTTTGACTCCATAGCAGTATTGTGGCGTTTAGTTTCTTCTAATCGATCTCTTGCAGCTTTAGATGAATTAACTGCATTCGCAATTGCTGCAGCACCTCCACCTAGCGATCCCAGGGCACCCAAAGCTGCAAATAACGGAATTAATGGTAAAAAGCCACCCTTCTTTGGTATTGGAATAATTCTCGAAAGAGGTAATAAAATTTTCTTTCCAGACTTCCTCAAACTCCGATATGCCAGTTTTGCATTTTCTAACATTCCTTTTCTACTGCCCGCCCGTTTTATTGCATTGCGTGCAATTCTCATTGCCTGCATAAATGATATAGAACCACCCACAAAATTCCGTTTCATGTTTCTACTTCTTTGTCTATTAACTGGTTTACTGTGTCGAGTCACTCCTTTTCGAACCCGTCTCCTCACACCCATACCTAATTTTGTTTTACCTTTCATAGCACCAGCAACTATAACAGAAGATAATTTTTCTCCAACTCGAGCGTCTGCACTCTTTACTCGTTTAATAGCAATGTTATACAATTTTTTATCCGCTATATGTCGCTCTGATAAATCACCAGATTTTGAATAAGCTATATCGTGCTCTTTGCAAGCCTCATCTAAATCATTCACGCCTTTATCACCTCTCTCCAATCGCTCTTTTAATTTCGTTCCTGGTCCACAAAATCTATACCCTGGTATATGTAGTTCTACTGGAAGCTTATTTATTATTGTATTCAATAGGCCACCACCTTTCCTTCTGCCTTTTCGATTTAAACTACGCCGTTTAACAAAATTCCCCATCTTTTATATGCAAACGTTTTAATGTATCTATCATAAGCGATGGTTCACACTTTAACACAAAACGCTCTCGATTTTTATATTTATACACACTCTCTTTTCTCTTAATTTGCAATTATAACTATCATACAACAACCTCTACACTTTAAATAATTCAATATACTTAGTTCCTTAATTTCTACTCATAATATAAAATAAAAGACTGTATTCATAACATAATTTATTATTATTAATTTTTATATGTACATATAATTTCAATTACGATTTCTTCTTATTAGATCAATATCCTGATAAACTTTTTGAAGATGATTTACCAACATCTCTTTTGCTATACACACACATTCTAGAGTTGATCCCTGCAAAACTTTCTCTATTTCCATATTCAGATCCCCTCCACTTACAGATAGATATTGAATAACATCCTTATAAAATTCATCATACTTTAAGTTTCTTAACGATTCCAACCGGGATTCCAGCACCTTTCTCACACGCCACAATTCTAACAAACCTTCAATTGATAAATACAACAAATCTCCGTCTTTGTCAATTTTTAATATTCTGTTCTCCCCATCAAAACATTCGCTAGAAAGTTCTAAATTCGATATGCGCATACTTGGAAACTTTCCACCACAATAATCGAAATACTTCTTCAATTTCGCGCTCTGCATCATAAATTCTGCCCATTCTTCAGAATTAAAAAATATGCATTGCTTTCTCACACCAACAATCTTCACTATCGGTTTGAAAAAATTATCTGGTAATAAACCAACACATACCCACTTTGAATGACTTTTATTTAAAAAATATATGCTCTCTGCTACTAGAGGTAAATTCCATGAAGATTCGAAAACTAATTTTTCAGAACATCTGTCAAATTCTTTCCAAAAATTATCCATTTTTCCCACTTCCGCAAAAAAATTTTCTATCATAGGATCGAGCACTTTTTTCTCCATTACCTTATTAAAATGTTCTTCGTTAGCACTCACAATTCTTAATTCACCTTCTTCTAAACTATCTAAACGATCACAGCCACACTTACGCTTCACCGTTCCCATTATATATACTGACTTCTTTACATCGCTGGATTTATATAGTAGCCCCTATGAACTGCCGCTGGTAAACACCAACTGCGTCTTTATAAACCTCTCATCGGTAAACCTGCGCCTTGATTCTAGCACCTCCTCATGTAGAACCTCCTCATTGCCCATGAGCTGTGCCACAGGTTCACCTTATTTAAAATATATTATTTAAATCATATTTAATGTTTTAGTTTTTTCTTTTTTGGTATTCTAAATTTTCTAAATTGTTGGGTAATACTCTTTTTACAAACTGAGCAATTTCTCTTTGAAGGGGCTGGACCGTCAATTTGTTCTTCACCGGTATTATAGTGTCTAAAACACGGTCGATATTCTTCTAGTTCAATTTGTTTGTCAGGTGAAATTAAATGCCAGAACTCCTCTATCCATTCTGGGGCTACTTTCGTTTTAAATAAATCTAATGGAATATACTCTATTAGATTTGTTTTAATATCAGATAGATGACCATAATTTTCATAAACAAACTTGACTGCTTCTAATATCAATTCTAGGTGTGTTTTAATCGCTGGTTTCAGTATACTAAGCTTCTATATTATTTTCAACAATATTTATTGGCGATCAAAGTCAATGAGGAGGTTTTAGAATTGTTTGAAAGTTAATGGAAAATTTTCTTTACAAACCTCCTCATTGCCCTTAAGCTGTGCCACATATGACCTTGTTATGACCTTGATATGACCTTGATATGACCTTGATATGACCTTGATATGACCTTGACCTTGACCTTGACCTTGACATAGCCGATTCTAGCACCTCCTCATGTAGAACCTCCTCATTGCCCTTGGGCTGTGCCACATGCAAGGTCAAGGGCAATGAGGAGGTTCAACATGAGGAGGTGCTAGAATCGGCTATGTCCCTCTACTCACGCTGTCCATTTTCAAGGGGCACGGCCAAATGTATAACAGCAGGGTCTCTTTCGTGTATCGGAAAACTCAAAATACGCCAAACTGCTTCATTGCTGCTGATGTATCGGCCCATTTGATACCGTGTTATTTCATCGTTTTCGTTAACATTTTGAACAGCAAATACAGCTATATCACTGCCCTTATGGACATATTTGCATACATATTTTATGGACTTCACCGAACTACAGAGATCAATGTTTATGTGTGCTTTGTAGATTTTACACAGCAATGGTGAATACGGAAGCACCCAGTGATTGTCAATGTCAACTGTTGTACCGTTTGACATGCGTAATTGATGTGATTGACCACCATGATCAGTGTCTCTACGACGATACAATGGATAACCATCGATATTAGTGATTGTATCATTTATACAATTTTTTGGAAAACTTTTCGTACATTTTCCATTGTCCATGCACGGCGCCGTCATGTTTATAGCACCGCATGGACCATGGATCATGTTAGCGGTAACAATCTCATACAATTCTTGATCGATATTCCGATCCGGAATTTCAGCTGAGATAATTTTATAAATTTCTTCAGACTGTATTTTGTCGACCAACCAAATCAAAATATGCGCGTGTGGCAAACCTCGTTTTTGCCATTCAACAGAATACAGCCAGCAACGTGTTTTGCCAAATACAGAGAAATGTATAATCAAGTTCATCAACGATTTCAACTTTTGTCTGAAGACACGTGCAGTGTTATCGTGCCGATCTATTGCAGTTTGACCTGGCAATAACGCAATTTTAATATCATCCCATTTAGGATTACACGTAAATGTAATGAACAAATCTGGTCGTCCGTACGCGCTCACAAAAGTCATGGCGTCTTGAATATATTCTTGCATATGACGTGGGCTACCAATATATGATGATGGAATAATATATGAAGTACCGATGTCGTTGATATTAGTTATTCCATCTACGTTACTAACAATAGCATCACGCAAATGAATGTATTCCTCAGCTCGAAGTTTCGCTTGATTATATCTGATGTATCGTAATCGCTCGCTTTCAATTTTCGCATACATATCAACGATATATTTATGAAACAGCTGGCGGCATCGGAGAATATTATTGTCTTCATTGGCACGAATCATCAACCGATATGCGTAGAAGTTCATCGCGCTCACTTTCTTGCTGGTTTCTGCACCTGCAATGTAAAAATATAATTAAGACAAAAAGAAATTAATCGTGCTTAAAAATAAAATATTAGTTAATGACATGTGTAGATTGTACCTGTTGCTGGATTTCTTTGTTTGATATTTAAATGATATCCATCTTCTCCTTCCCAAAATATCAATGGATATTGCAAAGCGTCGTAAGAGCGATGACTGTCTTCAATCCTATGCACTGTGTTATCTCTGCGTCGGATTCATATATCTCGACGTTCAAATGCGTCGCCAACCATAACAACTGCAACTTCATTAATGGTCGGTGCATTATATCGGCCCGCGTGCTGCCCAGATGGTACTTTGTCTGCTTTGATGACGATCGTATAATTGTCGTTTTGCAGTCTGTTTGAAACGGTATTGATCAACTGGTTGTGATTATGTAAAAACGGTTCTAAAATACCCACAATTTCTCGTTCCTCCATCTGCTCGATATGGTTGTACTGGCAGCGTGCGTTTATTTGCTGCTCCTCATCACCCATGAAGTAGATTTGCAGAAATTTTGAATCGGTATCAGGCATCGGCATTAAAGAACCAATTTGATGATACACTTGGCCCTGAATCTTAAACGTTAATTGAAAATTGCGACCATCCTCATTCTGAACGATTTTTGTTGCACCAAATGATGTCATTTGAAAGCACGAATTGAATTTGCGAATTTTACGCACAAACAATTTAGATTGAGATGTAGCTCCAGCCAATAGTGCTTTCAATGGTTCTGGCGGCGAATTCAATGGTGGCAATACAACTTTTCCAGACGCGCAGCAGAAACCGGCCGATTCACCTTTGAATTTGAGTGCATGACAGTGTTGGCATTGTTTGTTCATAGCACCGATTACAATTTGTGAATGTGACGAATAGTCGATGTCCGACTCATATTCAAACGCAAGGCGAAGAAGTGATGCACGTGTCAATGCGCGATACACTTGCAAACGCTGTTGTTCACGTGTTCTGAATGTGTCGGTGACTCGTTGACGGGCCAGTCTTTGTCTCAATGCATTAGCTCGAAGGCGTTCGTTGCGTTGCTCTTGACTTTCATTAGCACGTGTGATTGCAGCCTGGTTTCTTAAATTTTCATTGTCCGTCAATTGATCTTCTGCCGATCTATTTAACCGACGGTTCTAGACTAATTGTGAATTCCGAGTCCGTCGACCAATATTTCCTCCTCGTCCACGAAGACGTTTTATGTACGTAACTTATATGTGAATAGAATACACTTAATATTCACTGAAATGCGACACCTGAAATATCAAAAGACACCGTACAAAAAAATTAAAATGTCAAAATAACGAAACACACTAAATATAATACACTCAAAATGGCGAAAAATAAACGAAATCCTATGCACGTAACTTATATCTGAATATAATACGCTCAATATTTACGTAAATGCGATACATATAATATCAAAACACAGCGTACAAAAAAATTAAATGCATTGAATGAATACATACACAAAATGAATGAAATGAATGAATGAATGAATGCATACACAAAAATTCATTCAAGTCGATCCAGCCGTTTAGGAGGAGTCCAGTGACATACACACGTACAGTAGAATTATTTATATGAAGATATGGTAAATTCAATTTGTTGGCAATTTAAGATCTGGTTTTACTCCAAAATATATATATTTGAAACAACCCTACATGCTTATAGTAATAGCAGAAACGTATGTCTTAAGCAGAAGTAAAAAGCTGGAAAATACGAGGTTGTTGTCCATGTTTACAGTTACAGATGTGTATTTTACATATCTGTTTCAACCCTACATGTTTGCCGAAACATGTAGGGTTGTTTTAAATATATATATTTTGGAGTAAAACCAGACCTTAAATCGCCAACAAATTGAATTTACCATAACATACAAAGATCACGAAATAATTATCTATATATGTATATACAGGGTTAGTTAAAAGTATGGAGACGGCGATTTATTGTCGTTAATATTCATTTTAGGGAATTATGTTCAATATAAAAGTTTGTTAAGATATTTTGATCTACATTTGAGAATATTTGAATTTTTTTTCTTCAATTGTTTTTTAGTTACGCCTGTCCGCGCAGTTTTTTTTAATGGGAACTAGTAAATTTTACTCTACCATTCGATAGAGAATTTTCTTCTCTTTACAATAATATTTTTGTTTTTTTAAAATTCATTTTAATAACTTTTTTATAAGAAAAGGCCGGTTCATGTGTTTAACAGATGTTCGGTACATCGCAGATAGACAGAAGCGTAGCGATAAACAAACTTGAGCGACCCATTTATGTGTATTTTGAAAGCACAACCAAAGAGTCTCATTGTTCTGATATAGCCGGACATTTAACGCAAATTTAAGCCCACCCGACAATAAATATAAGAAATTATATACATGTAAAGCTGTGGAGGTTAAGTATACTTTGTTATTAAATGATTATGTATCAGTTGAATTATACGCAAGTAACAGATATAATATTTTAAAACAACTCCATCTATATGTAACATTTGATACCTTATTTATATAGAGATTTGTAATTCATTTTAAAAAAATTACCTTACCAGCTTCTTGATATTTAAACAATAAATTTTGTATTTATGGATAAAGCCCTTTTGGCTATACTTCAATATATATATATATATATATATATATATATATATATATATATACCGGGTGCGGCAATAGTGTGTCAGCGGAGCTTAGCATGAAAACTAATGAAGTTGTAACAATGAAATTTTACGTACACATGTAGTATAACATAGGTATATCCCATTAAAGGGTTATAACTTCGAAAATACTAGAAATAAGTACTGTGTTATTGGTACCATTTTAACGGCAATTTTACAAGGAATTTGCTGACTAATAAAAAAATTATAGGTTCAATTTAAAAAAAAAGAGAAAATAGCCTTTAAACTTCGATAACTTTGGCACGACATATATACTCTGTATATGTTGTCACGTTGTTCACCCTCAAAACATATAACGTGTTAGTCCATAAATTGGTAACGAAAAAGTTACGTGAGGCACTGCACCCATTTTCAGGCTAAGACTTAAAATGTTAGACGCTGCAACTGTCAAGATTTTAACAAAATTTGCAATAAAACCAAAACTAACAGTTGTAAGTGCACATTGTCATATATCATTGCAAAGATAATTTGGGTGGCTATCATCATAATAACAAGAAAGTATAGCAATCTATTTAAAAAAAAAATTGAAAGTGGTTGCGGAAATTTGGAACACCCTGTAAATATATAAATAAAATTAGAAAATGCACTGTAGCATACTACATGTGTACGTAAAATTTCATTGATACAACTTTATTAGTTTTCATGCTAAGCTCTGCCGACACACTATTGCCGCACCCGGTATATATATATTAATTATTACCTTTATATTTATTTTTGCAAATGCCAAATTTAACAATTAAGAAAGTATTCACGTCCAATATTTTAACGTTTACGTACAAAAATTGATCAAAATGAATTGTAAACATTCAAAGATCTTATATAATTCTTCTTTTCCTTTTGGGTAACATCAGTTAAGTGAAGACAAACGCCACCTCTTACATGAAAATGAAGAAAACTTTGCACGATATAACCAAGAAAGGCATGACTTACAAATCGAAGTGGAAAAATGGAAAAAAGAGTAAGTTTTTGTGGTAAATCTTATTTTCGCTTTATTTCAATGTCCTTATAAAACTACATATTTGCAAAAGAAATGTATGACAAATTTGATTCGAGTATGTAATACATGAAGTTGTCGATATAGAATTACGTTTTACCAATAGTGAAAATAACTGATATAATATCATTTGCTGTTAGTTTATTACTCTCTTCAATAACAAGCATCGAATGATTTTTTCGCACATTGTAAATATCACAAAACTAATAACCAATATAAAAAATCAGCTAATTCTTATCGAAAAATATCCTAAATGTAAGGGATATATTTAATTCCATTCAAAAACACATTATACTTTGTAACAATATCACTTTATTTAGCTTAACGAGTCACTGCAGTTTCGACATACAACGTCATTATCAAACTTTCAATTTATCGTATAGCAGATTTTAATTGTTCTAGGAGGGTGATTCTAGTGTTCCATCTCAAACCTATTTACTATATTTAATTATAATTTTTGATAAATAATGAGATGGAGTTTATAGTGTACAGAATATTAGTTTTATATTTCAATGCGTTTTCATACAACTATTTAGTTTGTAACTGTATCTTAAACTATTGTTAGAAAGACGCACGGAAAGATTAAAAAAATAATTATCGAATTAGTAATAATCATTCTACGAGGTGTGGTTATAAAATAACGAGACTGACGCTGTAAAACTTTTTATTTTAAATCTATACATATTTAATTAATATTTCCTTCAATATACGCCCCTCCTCTATCTCTACACCGCCCCATTATAATTTTCCATTGTGCAAAACAGTGGTGAAAGTCTTCTTCTGTAAGCTCGTTCACGATGCACGCTGCTTTCTCTTTCACAGCTTCAATGGTCTTAAATATTGATAATTTTAATGCAGATTTGATCTTGGGGAACAGATAAGTCACATGGGGCCAGGTGTCAGATGTCAAATACGTCCTGACGACAATGCAGTGTGCGCCGGTGCGTTGTCCCGATGAGAACCAATGACTTTTTTTCGACAATTCGTTTTTTTTTGTCTGAATTTCTCACTGAGTTGCGCAAGAACCTCAAGGTAATAATGCTGATTAACGGTTTGACCTTCAGGAACCCAGTACACAAGCTCATGGATATAAAAAAACAATCATCATAGTGTTGAATTTTGATTTACTCATTGAAGTTGGTTTCTTTCGATACATTCATTGATGCTTACTTTCAAATATAGGTGAAGACCCAAGATTCATCACATGTTATCACTCTTTCCAAGAAGTTAGGGTAATTTCCAATGGCGCTTAAAGTGTCAGTACAAATATTTTCCCGAGTTTCTTTTTATTCAATTGCGAGAATTTTCGACACCATTCTCGCACACACTTTTTGCTTGTTTAAATTCTTATGTAAAACTTGCCTTACGCATTCTTTGTCAATTCCCACAGTTATACCAGTCGCACGAATATTTATCCGAAGGTCAGATAGGATCAGATTGCTGATTTTTTAATTCATCCGTTTTTGAGTCTTAGTAGCGGTTTTTACATGTCTCCTATGAAATTTCAAGACAATTTGTTGTTCTATTAAAACGCTTATTATTTTTTCAGTAAAACAAAAAAATAGATCCTATATAAACGAAGGCCACCGCTAGACTATTATGTCTACAGACAAGGGAGGGGGCAAATCGAAAGAGAATAGTTCATGCTACACAGCTGTGTAATAGCATCGATCTTATTATAGCCATCTCGTATATCATATCGATATTGACCAAGGTCGGTTATCATGCGAGTACCCTGTTCTTAAATCCTGAGGCTATCTTCGTTCTCGAAAATTCAGCCCGTTTACTGGTCTGCATGAATCCTCCCTATAACATAATTTGCATAACACTTTTTCATAATAGACCAGGGAGCCACAACCACTAGGTTCTTATAGCTTAGCCGATGACAGAAACTGTAGTTTTAATTAGTAAGATCTCAATCACCACTTCGGTACAGTCGATACAGTGCGAACCGCTACGACTAACACTCCGGCTCAGCCACTAACGGGATAAAGACCGTATATAAATTACACAATTCGACAAGGTTCTCAAAATTCTGAGACATACCAAAAACTCACCGCTGGTACTTTTCCTACCAGCAACATCTGCTTCAAGGAACTGAAACAATTCCTTTATATTACAAGATAGCGTCCATAGCGGCCATGGTCTTAGTTGTTCTTTTGTGCCCTTTGTCACAACTTTGGTTCCAACCTTCTAAATTTCATAGCGACCACTCTCTAAGCACTGTCCAACCACATAAGGTCCGTGAAATTCGCAATTTGTTCTGCTCCCAATACTCCATCAGTTCCACAATATGTCCATATGGCAGCCAACGATCTTCCAAGTCATGAGGAATATCCACGGTTGAAACAGCATCAGCAAGTGTCTCAACATCGGACATACTATCATCAGGAGCTGCCACCAAGTAAATTGGCGAAAATTCTGTAGTTTTTTTGCAATATTCGTATTCAAAACCTGTAATTTAATAATTTAAAAACCGCGCTCAGACTTATTAACAATTTCTAATATTAATATTGTGATGTGAGTCATCCGAGGCTGCGTCAGGCGATGACGTCACCGCCCGCGCCACGCGTCAGCACATCCTAGGCTATTCCATCAAAATATATTCGAAACTGTAGCAACATTGTTGGTTCCTTGCTAATTACATTTGGGTTTACTTTTTGCAATTAACTTCTGTTATATACCCAATTCAGACAATAATACTATAATCAAAAGAACAGTAAAATTGATCCTCTGTCACTGTCAGAGAAAGGAAATTGTTAATCCAATAATCCTCGGAGTGTTATCTACTGAGACATCCATCCAACGTATTATCAATTGCATTTAAACAGAAGAACATAAATCCCATGTTGCTTCTCTGTTTTTGTGAAACACCAATTCCAATGCAGTGCCCAGCCTTAACTGAACGGTTTTAAAATGTTGAAACTAATACAAAAATTTAATGATTTGCTTCAAAACTCAAGAATATTTCTTGCAAGATGTACCAATCCTGATTCTTAAGAGAATAAATTATTGCTTCAATATTCTTCCAAATATTGATATAAAAGTGTTACTTGTACTTTTAACAAATACAGTTTGTCATGGCAATACTAGTTCAGTTTGAAATCTCTGCCAAAATAAAATATGTTAAAAATATATCTGTATACATGGACATACACAACATATTTAATCAGTGGACACTTGAACATACAGACACATGTGTTTCGATCTAACGATCTTTTCAGCGCAGTTATGAAGTGACGTTTTTAGATTCGCTCCCGCAAGATAAGTACAATCTTATACCGTTCCTCTTCTTCTTTAGGTGCCGTCTGCGCTTCGAAGGTTGGCAATTATCATAGCAATTCTTACTTTTGAAACCCCAGCTCTAAACAGTTCATTATTATTGCATCCAAACCAGTCCCTAAGGTTCTTCAGCCATGAATTCCGTCTTCTTCCTATAGATCTCTTGCCCGGGATTTTTCCCTGCATAATTATTTGTAGTATTTGATATTTTTCTCCCCTCATGACATGTCCCAAGTACAGCAGTTTTCTTCACTTAATTGTCGGAATCACTTCTCTCTCCTTATGCATACGTCTCATCACTTCTACGTTGGTTTTTCTCTCTACCGATGAGATCTTCAATATTCTCCGGTATACCCACATCTCAAATGCCTCCAGTCTCCTCATGTCGGTTACGTTCAGCGTCCAGGCCTCCATCTCATAGTATAGTATAGACAGCACATAGCATCTCATCAGTCGTATTTTTAAGTCGATGTTTAAATCTCGGCAGCAGAAAAGCCTTTTCATCCTTGTAAAGGTGCTTCTCGCCTGTTCTATTCTGACTCGTATTTCTTGGGAGCTGTCATTGTTCTCATTAATAATCGTGCCCAGGTATTTGTATTGTCTTACTCTCTCAATAGGCTGGTTCTTCACATATATCTTACGATTATCTTTAGTTGTTTTTGTTATCAGCATATATTTTGTTTTGCTTATGTTCAGCGTTAGTCCATACTCTTCGCTTACTGTGACCATTCTGTTAATTAGCGTCTGTAGGTCCTCGTGTGTTCAAGCTAAAATAACTGTATCGTCAGCGTACCTCAGATTATTTATTGTCATGCCGTTAATCTTAATGCCCTTGTCCCGATCATCAAGTGCTCTATTTACTATGTCCTCCGAGTACAGATTAAAGAGGATTGGCGACAGTATACACCCCTGACGAACACCTCTTCGTATTTCTATTTCCTCTGATGTCGTGTCTTCTATTCGTACTGTTGCTTTTTGGCCATAGTATAGGTTTGAGATTAATCTTATGTCTCTGAGGTCTATCCTTCTCTTGACCAATGTTTCTATGAGCTGATCATGTCTAACTTTATCAAATGCTTTATTGTAATCTATAAAGCAGGCGTATATGTCCTGGTTTACATCTAGGCATCTTTGTGATAGGACATTTAGTGCAAATAGTGCTTCCCTTGTTCCCAGGCCCTTACGGAATCCAAACTGACTATCGCTGATATCTACGTCCAATTTCCTGAATATTCTATTATGGACCACCTTCAACAGGACTTTCAATGTATGAACCATCAGGCTTATTGTGCGGTAGTCAGAGCAATTCCTGGCATTTTTCTTTTTCGGAAGGGTTATAAAAGTTGATAGCAACCACTCATTTGGTATTATTCCTGTTCTACATATGGTATTAATTACTTCTACCAAAACATGAATCCGGTCCGCCTCTATCAGTTTAAGAATTTCCGCTGGCAGTTGGTCCGGACCTGCAGCTTTTCCGTTCTTGAGCATACCTAGTGCATATGTTACTTCATCCTTAATTATGTCCGGGCCCAACTCCCCTTCCGTATTTTCAAGAGTCATATGCCGTCTCTCATCTTCGAACTGCTCTGTAATGTAGTTCTTCCATATTTCTAGTTTTTGTTCTATTTCTGTGACTATTTTCCCGTTGTTATATAATATATTAAGTTGCTTTTGTTTGCTGGTGCCGACGAGTTCTTTAATCTTTTTGTGCATGTTAAAGTTATCGTATTTGGCTTGTAGCTCCTCAATTTCTTCACATTTTTGTTTATAATAATCTTCTTTTGCTTTTCCGATTTTTGTGCGAAGTATTCGTTGTGTTTCTTTATATTGTTGTTCGTTTTTTCCCTTATAGCTTCTTCTCTTTTCCATAAGATTAAGAATTTCACCAGTAATCCATTCCTTCTTTCCTGTGGGTTTCTCTGTCTTTAGAATGTCTAATGAGGGTTCCAACAAGGCTGATTTAATTCTGTACCATTTTTCATTTATGTTTCTGCAGTTTTGGTATTCGTCCTTGTCTTCGAGTGTTTCCAGATTTTTGTTTATTCTTGTTTGCAACTCATTCCGTATTTCTTGGTTTTTTAGGTGTTTTGTATTTATCCGAGTTTCTCTCTTCTTTGGGATTCTTTTAAGTTTGAGGTGCATCTGGGCCACCAGGGGGTTGTGGTCCGAGGAGACGTCAGCGCCCGGGTAGGTCTTAACTGATTTGATGTTGTTTCTATATCTTGCGTTTATAAAAACGTAGTCTATTTGATTTCTCATCGGGTTCTGGTCACTGTCTTGTGGGGCTTTCCATGTGTAGAGTCGTCGGTTTGGAAGCTTGTAAAAGGTATTGGTTATTATCATCTCTTCCTCTTGGCAAAACTGTACCAGCCTATCGCCCCTCTCATTTCTTGTCCCCAACCCATATTCACCTATATACTTGTCACATCTCCCTCTTCCGACCTTCGCATTAAAGTCTCCAAGAATTATATTGATATCTCTTGGTTTTAGTGAATCAAGCGTTTGTCTGATTAGTTCGTAAAACAGCTCGTTTTCTTCTTCAGGTTTGTCTGCGGTAGGGGCATATATTTGTATAATGTTTAGTTTTCTTGAGTTGGTCTGTAGTTGTAAGAGTATGATACGGTCTGAGATAGGGACAAAGCTAGTAACAGACGCCACAATATCTCTTGAGACAGCGATTGCCACACCATGTCTGTGATAATTATCATCGTTACCAGAGAAGTACAGCATGCCTCCATTTGTTGGGATTTGGCCATGACCAGGCCATCTTGTTTCACTGATTCCTAGGATGTTGAGTTTCAGTCCTTGCATTTCGTGTACAACGTTATGCATCTTTCCAGCTTCATACATGGATCTCACGTTCCATGTCCCAATCTTTAACTTGTTTGTTAACTTGTTTGTTGTCACAGTCTTGTTCATCACTGTTCCCCCCGGAGATCCGATTGGGGAACTTATTACTCCGGATAATTTGGATTTGAACATTGCCATGATGATTCGTACTAAGGATATCCGTAGATCTTTAATGCAGTAATTTCCTCTTGCTTTCTGCATCCTTATGCCGTTGACTAATTCCTTAGTTCATCCGCTTTTAGGGCCATTTTCCCAACCCTAGGACAAAAGAGTGCCCTGCCATTTACTAGCTCCTCCACCCGAGGCTGTTGGCCAGTAAATGGGGTATTGCTTATACCGGCAATCACGCGGTCCCTATCTGCGTTAGCCACCAAGATTGATGTTGCCCGCCTTCTACCACGTGGAGGTGCAGATTCGGATTTTTCCTTCATCGAGATTAAGACCTTTCGGCATTTCTTAATCTCTCCGGAGCTTTAGAAGGCTATACCGTTAACTGACACTAATTCAATTAAAGTTTTTAACTAACCCCCTGGGCGAGAGACTCACACTAAGACTCAAGGGACGTCCGAGCTCGAGCGGTTAGACGTTCGGAGGATTTATTACGCCCTTACAGAATGTTACCTCCACCAATGTGGAACCGAGCAAAATGGAACGATTATACAGTCTCAATCCTCTGGGAGCAACCATTCCTTGACTGACTCACGTTCAACAAAATTAAAACAAAACACAGCAAGCCACAGCGTCTTGCAAATAAACCTCAACAGTCCAACACATTAGGGGCATCAAACGAGATGAAGGGGTTCAAGAACAACTGTTCAGCCCCAGACGTTGGCCATCGTCCGTTTGTTTAAGCTTTTAGATCTCTTTTCTAAATATATCGTTTCTTTTATAAATAAATCTTGTTGTCACGTGTTGACTGTGAGCTAAGAATTTGGTGTTGTGGCAGTCAATAATGTGACCTGTTAACAGACGGTGTTGTGCTAGAGATAATGTTGATTCCTTCTTGACGACCTCGTTTCGGTTTCATCTCCTAAAGTTTATTCACCTTCCAGTCTGTCTTACATATAATTGATCACATTCTGTGATGAAATCTTATTAAAGGCTTGATCTTCTAGTGGGATTACGTCTTTTGCGTTTGTTATTTTGTTTGTTTCTTTTCTGTGTGTGCTGAAAACAGTGTCGATGTTGTGTTTTCTTAATGTTTAGCCGTTTTTGTGCGTTGTATCTACCATAGTACAAATATCACACAAGCCCGTCTCACGAACGGTTCCACAGAGAAAACAAATAATATCAGAAACAGCTGCAATAAAATACTAAGAAAACAAAATGTAGATACTGTTTATGTAGAAGCATCAAGATAACGGTCCAGGTCTTAGGACACATTTCACACGCCGCCAACAGTCCGAGAAACCACTTTATTAACTCGTAAAATAACATGGTTAGAATTTTCATTTTTGTTTTACGTACGAAGTTAAATAATCGTATTTTATAACATAAGCAGATTAAATCAAGAAATTAATGTAAAACTTGACATTGCTTGACAGTAGCAAGGGCACAGTATAATCTTAAAGCAGTAAGATCACTTCGTGTCGGCACCTTTGATCATTTTAAATAAAAATGTAATACGTGTACGTATTTTCGCATGTTCTCTTTCTCTCGTAAACATATGTTACAGTAAGCGTAAGGGATTTCAGACGCGCGATATACCACTTCATTTGAATAATTTGGATTACGGTTGTTACTGCTTAAGTTTATACTGTGACAAGGCATCAAAGTTTATTACGATCGAATATGTAACGTATAAGTAGTTTTCAGGGTACACATTAGTAATTCAGAACCGCAATTCAAATTTTCTGTTTCATTCTAATAGAGTGTTGAGACAGAAAATAGAGTGAGAGGTATAACGCGAGGCGAAACACAAATACTAATAAGAATATCATAACGGGTGTTAGATATAATCACTAAAGAACTAACAAAGAATTGTTCAGTGGGTGTTATAAAAAGGAAGAAAAAATGTTGGGTGGAGATATGCAAACTATTTGTATAATTAACGTACATAATGCGTTTTAATTTGGTTAATAAGGCTATCAATGGTCTTAAAAGACGTAAATGACATATATACCTTCCGGAGAAATGTTCTGAAAACTAAGTTTTTCGATTGCAAACGTACATTAATTATAATGAATAGTATTTAAAAAAAGGAATATATTTTTCAGAATAGAATAATGTGTTTAAGAGTCTCTCGTATACACCATTTCCAGCTGTAATTCAGAATCCTTCAGATGTAATTCAGATTAACGAATTTTATTTCAGAAAGCGTCAAGCATAAACCATATCAGTAAGTTTTACTTCCGAATGTGTCAATTGTAATTGAGATTAATCAATTTAATTTCAGAAAACGTCAATTGAAATGAAGAAATTATCAATTGTAATTTAGAGAAGGATTATTTTTATTTATATATACACATATTATGTCAAAACAAAAATATAAACATAATTATAATAATTATATGGTTACATATAGGTATGCGTATATTATCTACGTAGAAAATTATTGACCAACAGTCATATCTTCCAATGTCAAAGCTGCAGCATGAAATGTAGTAGAGTGCTGAACGGCACGAGCACAATCTCCTCCAACCATCGGTGTTTTGGCTTGGTCAATAGTTTGTTCCAGATATACTAATCTTCGAAGAATTCGAAGTGTTGATTTAACATTTGCTTTTATTTTTGACCATAAAGTTTCAATAGGATTCAGCATGGGTGAATAAGGAGGCAGTCTTAGTAAAGTTGCTCTTAAATTGAATTACATGAGGCATTATCACAAACAATTACTAAGTCTGTTACTTGATTACCCATGTCTTTCCACTGCTACAAAATTGTAGTTAACCAATTATTAGCCAATTCTGCTGTAAAAGAACCCCGGCGATGCTCCATAAAAATGATTCCGACTGCAGAAATCGCTCCTATAAGATGAACGTTCGGACCTCTCGATGTAGGAAGAAGTTGTATTGCACTATCATCAATTTTCGAACGACCGTGTGTTCTACGGCAAAATAGATTAAAGTTTTTCTCATCTACCCAAACTATTTGTTTTCTTGCTTGAATGTATTGGTTTAGGGCCTTACATATTGTGAACGCTTTTCCTTATTCTCATTATTATTCATAGTCAACGGCACATTATGCACGCTTTTTAAAGTTAGCAACATTTCTTCTAAGTAATTTTCCACAGTAGAAACAGACACATGTTCATGAAATTCTCTTAATGCTTTGTTTTGAATCTGCTTCAGCATTAAGGTACCATCTCTTTCTAACATTGAAATAATTTTATTTTCATTTATTTGTTTTTTTTTGGTTTTCAGTTAACAACTTGGGTTTACCACCTTTTGGTAACATCTCCTGTCGGCTCGAACGAACCAGTGAAACGCTATTTTATACATTATTCCTAATGCTGTAGCCAACGTAATCCAATCTTCTCCTTCATTAGCCCATATAACAATTCTTTCTCTATCTTGTTATGTGTGATGTATGTAAGTTGTTCTTTTAACATCTTCACTTCCAGTTAATACTTCTCTGAATATAGGACAAGTGATTTCTTCATTCGCAGCTGCAGTTGGTAAATTGTAGCACTTTGTATGAAGCAAATGCATACATACTTTTTACAGTATTCCTTGTCATTGCTATCAGACAAACACCACAATTTTCTTTAAAATTCATTATTTACACCAAACCTAAGGTATACGCATTGAAATACAATGCAAATACATAGTTCATAGTAACTGATAACTGGTACTACGTAAATAAAGAAATTCTGACGTTTATAATTTTATAAGCCTACTTGGAAACATAGTTTAGCATACATCTGAATTACAGTTATTATGTTCTGAATTACAATTGATACATTCTGAAATTAAAAGTAATAAATCTCAAATACAATTGATACATTCTGAAATTAAATTTTCTAATCTTATTTACAATTGACGCTTTCTGAAATTAAACTATCTAATCTGAATTACATGTGACGGATTCCGAATTCAACTTTACGGTTTCTGAATTACAAATGGAAATGGTGTAGTACAGGAGTTAAATTGTAAATATTCAAAAATAAATTGACTTTGCTCGATAATAAACAGCATTCCATAAATAGTCGTTAAAACGAATTCGATATTAATAACTAAAATCAGTAATTAACTCCAAAGTAAGATCTAGGTATTTCTAAAGTATAAAAAACTGTTAGCAATCAACAAACATACGATCTAGATATTTCGTAACAATGTTCGCTCTGCGCAGACAATATTTTTCAGGCAATAGTTTTCGAAATTATTGCGAAGTAAATCCTTAAATATAATTCTTTCTGCAATCATTTTAAATTTTATAGATATGACCAGTTAATGAAATCAATCGAAAGTATGGAAAAGAATACTTGTACAATGAAAAAAATCCTGAAAAACAGTGAAAAGGAGACCAAAGAACAAGAAACTTCAAATTCCGCCAATATGGCGAAGCTAGTGGAACATTATATTCATATACAAGAAGCTTTAACAGAGCAAAATGAAAAATTGGATATATTTCTAGCAAAATTTCAAATTATCGGCGACGGTGGTTGTACAATAATAAAAAGCTTAGAGGGAATAAAATGTGTTAATAAGGAGTTATGGAAAGGTTTAAATTTCGCAGTTGCTGAACAAGTAGAACAACCCATCAAACATACATCGCTACTCCAAAACGAGATTCTTATTGTTGAAGATAGGACAGATGAAGAAGATTTAGATATACTTGAGGAGAAGCACACATGTCAAGATAGAAATAAGAAAAATAAGAAACAGAAATCTAATAAATATAAATTGACCGACGACGAAGGTTGTGGAGGTTGCAATAAAACCGATGTCAATGATCAATGGTCAAAAAAACCGCAGCCGAAATCACAAAAAAAATCGCAATCCCAAGCGCAACCATCTCAAGGTTGGGCTCTTAAAAATTGTTGTGCTATTCCCAAGATTGGCGAAAACTCAAAAGAATACAAACCTATTACCTCGAAACAGGATAAAGCAACCATGGACGACTCCTATTGTGGATCCGAATGTGGATGTTATGATTTTAGTGTTATTTTAAATACAACAACCAACGAGAAAGGAATAAATACGGAATGCGACTGCTGTGATGATATCCATGAAGTTTATTGCCCTTTGCCGGAAGAGGTTCAAAATCTTCAAGACCGTTTGGATCAAGCCACGCTGGAAATCGGAAGACTTAATCACATAATAGCAACACATCCTGTTGACAAAAAGGAAGCAATAGTAAAATGTCATCACGTGTCGGATCCACCTCAACAAAATTACGATGAAATTCTGAAAGAAAGGGACAAGTTTAAAAATGAAAATAATTTTTTAAACTCAGTTATTACGAATTTGGAGCATGATGTGCGAAAGTTGACGGAGGATCTAGATGGCACAAAAATCAATTTAGAAGATGAAAAGAATATACGTTTAAATTCAATGACGCAAGCCGATAGGTGAGTGATAACAATTTTATTTTACGGTATTTAAAACTTTCTTTAGTCATACCAATTTCATGACGTACTATTTTGAATGAAATAGGGTTCAAGACAAATCTCATGCAATCAACTTGCGACGTAAACATGTAATTCGCTATAGATCAGCAAGACATTTGGCTAGTAACCATGTAGAAAGTATTAGAGGTGGAAATTACAAATTTAGGGGATACGTACATAAACAAGTTGAATAGGCTCTATTATTTTGTTTCCTAATCATTGTATAATAGTTTTCGCTGTTTTTAAATTTCAAAACCTATATTAGATTGAGAAGTTAAAAAAAATGGCAAAAAGTTCAAAGTACTTCAAAATCTATTAGTTTCTTTATTTAAAAAGTTAAACTACTAAAACATTTCAGTGTTTAGGAAAATGTAATATTCAAATGATTTGCTTAACAACAAACAATGGATTTATTAAATATAATTTAAAAAATCTGAAAATTATGTTGATTCTATATAATTTCCTTTACTGGAAACAAAAATATGGTTTTGCTCAAAAAAGTTATAATACTGTTGAAAAATAAATACTTAGAACATTTACTTTTTATCGTAATATAGAATTTATTTACATTAAATTATATATAAAACTAAAAAATGTAAATCAATATATGTCTTCATTAAATTCTTTATTAAATTGTATCATCAACTTATAAATTATCATCACTATTTACTATTATTTACATTATTAATAAATTTTAAGCTATAGTCTTTCTCAGTATAAACAACATGGTGATAGACCTTGCCCCGTTATTTCTCATCCATATTCTCAAATTTTTCATCATTAAGTTTAAATTTTTGAAGCAATTCAATTTTCGACATTAGCTCTGCGAGAAAAAATCCTAGATGATATGGTGAAAGTTGATCGATACGCTGTGTGGCCATTTTCGTAAAAATTGAATAAATTTTATTAACTAATATACTTAGCTTTGCGTTTTAATTAAAGCATATTGTTCTGATTTTGTGAAATTAACTTCATAACAAATGCCATATTCATTTACCCCTGTTAATGTAGGATATTTAATTAACCAAAACATTATATTTGCTTTATCCATGATACTTGTCTTAGGAAATACTTTTTTAATATTTTTCCTTGGAGACTGGTATTTGCTACACCTGTAGCTCCAACAACTATTAACAAGAACAAAATGATCAAAACTTTGTTAATTTAACACATCTACGTGTAGTTTACACTACGGTTTAGTGTTTATCGCTCTACCTCCAAGTACCAGCTTACACTCCATCATACGTAGAAGACTTTCGTCAAAGTCAAAGCTTTTACGTTTTAATGGAGTTCTGCAGACAGACTCGGGTTCAATTACTGGTTTGATCTATTAAGATTACAAAAATAGATCCATTTTTCCATTGTATGTTACAATTGTTCAGAAGAAACGTTCATCTTAGGGGGTTCGCAAGCAGTTCATTGCGGATGCGAATGCACTGCAGTGCCAGCTCCACCGGTATATCGTGAGATACTTCTTTGCATTACTTCTCTGTATTGCCTTTAACTATCGAAAATGACGACTCATAGACCCATCATGAATATTTAAGCATTTGCCGCGGACTGAAGTTGCCTCAACACTTTGACGAAGACCCTCCTGATCTACAATTGAGGGTCTCCTTGAAAGGTTTTGGTCTCGAAGATCAGTAAGTCCATTTTTGTATTTTTGCGTCAATTTTGCGTGGTACAATCCAAGATGACATTCTAGCTTTCTATCTTACGCAACATACAGCAGAATTTCTCATTTTTTCTAATATTGCCACAATCTTTACGCTTCTATTGGGTATTTTTTATTGGCGACTAATATAAACGAACAGATTTCAAATAAAATCTAGGTGATAACTATACACCGTACAATACTTGTTAGTATGAGGTATGACATTTAAAACATTGTTATGGGCAATGTATCAGTACCAAAGTTTACTATGCATAAAAATGAAAACTATAGGTTGGAACGTTATACATCTCTTCTTCTTCTAATTGTTTGGGTGGACGCTAGCACATCCAGGCACTTGAGCGCAGTACTTTTTGTACCACGCCGACTACATCTCTCAGTTTCATACTGTTATTCTTGTGTGCTCAATAAAAGCCTTCCTTCTTCCTCCGGGGAAATTTGAATACCTTCGCAAGATCCAGTTCCTTCAGTTCCTTATAAGTGCATATTCCATGAAGGCTAGTTTCTTCCTGTTTTTCACAACAGGAGCTTTTCCTACACCAGTGCTCGTTAACCAAGCCCATGCTATACAGATGGAAGAACAATGTCCGGTTATTAACCCGGTAATAATTTTAATTTCTTTTCTGTTACTACGAATTAGGTTGGCTGAAAACCTAGGGTCTAGCTCTCTTAGTAGTGTTTTAGTATATAGTTAATCCTCCGTTAGCCTCCATTTCGTTATATGTTTTATTTCCTTAGCGATCCCACATACAGGTTCTGGTCCTATCAAGTTCTTTTTAGTACCTTTCTTGGTCAGTTTGTCGGCTAACTCATTGCCTTTAATGCTCTCATGTCCTGGCACCTATAGTAGTAACGCAGTATTGTCTCATCCAGGTCTAGGGAGAACCTGTTTACAATTGTATCACCAGTTTAGACCTGGTAAATGGATTCATAATGGCTTTAACAGCTGCCAATCAATCATTATGTTGATTTTTGTTGTCGCGCAGTCGGTTTCCCGAACTTACTCAACGCAGCCTGCGACTGCAATCAATTTCACCTGGAAAACCGTTGTATGTTTCCCCAGACTTAACGATATCTTCCGTCTGGGGCACATTCCGCATTACCTGTACCTGTGCCCCGATTAGATTACGATTCATCCGTGTACCAGAAGCCGGCACCATAACCGCTCGAGCGATTTGGCTGTTCCCTGGTCGGTATAGATATGTTCAGCTTAGCTGTAAACAGAATCTCAGGTGCCATATTGTCCGCCGGCATTTGTAATATCGCCTCTCCCAGTATAGTTCCTATAGTATCCGTATGCCTCCTACAACTTTAATAGAACACATACGCCATTGGCCTTCAGTCTCAGGATCGCAGCCATGGCTTGCGCTTTTACAAATAGTTCCAACGGAGGAAGACCCACGATCCATGGAGGCAGTTCCGTGCTGTTAATAACTCCCGTGATTCCCAACAGAACCTGACGCTGCAGTGTCGTGAGGAGCCCCACAAACGATGTCAGCTTCGCCCTCCTCCACCAGACAACTACCCCCATAGGTAATCGTTGGTGTTACTGCTTCTGTGTACAACCAGTATACCATACTGGTTTAGTCCACAGGTATTACCAACAGCTCTTCTGCATCTCCAGAAGAGCTGCGGCGCCCCGTCCGTTACTTTGACTAGGTGCCTGCTCCAATTCAGTTTCGCATCAAGTGTAACGCCTAGATACTTCACTTAACTGGTTAGTTCTAACTCTTGTCCGAACAGCCTTACGCTGTCCAGATCAATTAGTTTTCTCATGTTGACAAAATCCACCAACTTGTTTTTTGTGGATTGACAATCCCTCCTCAAGACACCATTCTCCACAATTCGCAAAGCATTTCTCATGATGCTCGCCACTGTCCCTGGTAATTTAATGTCCTGACGAGATTATCCACTACTAGCATTTAGGCATGCACTACTCTGCTACGCAGCATGTTGTGGACACAATTGTCACTCTTTATATTTCAATCTCTTAAGGATCGAATAATGGAAGTTATCGAGGTGTTATCAAAAGCTCCCTTTATATCTAAGAAAACTGCAAGCGCAATTTCCTTGTGGTGCAGGCTCCTTTCGACCCCCCCCCCCCCCCCCCAAGGATATGCAAAGCAGACTCACCCGATTTTACCATCTGGTATGACCATTGCAGTGGGTGTAGGGGAGATTTGTCTTTAATATTTAAATATATCATTTTTTTTCATAGTCTTCAACATGAAAGAGGTAGGACTAATTGGTCTAAATGATTAGGGGTGGGTATATGATTCTTTTCCAGGTTAAACGCTACTCTAGTTTCTCTCCATGCCCTCGGGATATAATCCATGTCATAGCTAGCCCTGAATATCTTCAATAAAGGACCCATAATTTCTCCAATTCCATCTTGGAGGAGATTGGGAAATACCCCATCTGGTCTTGCGGATTTATATGGTTCAAACGATCTTATCGCCCATCTAATTAAATGGGGCTTGAAGATCTCGTTTGATATTTCCCATTCATTCCTAGTCACCTTCTAAGAGGTAACAAGTTGATTGGTATCACAGCCATCCATACCTTCCGAAGCTGGAAAGTGCCCCCTAGAAGATACTTTAAAGTCTCTTCCACGGTACTGGTACAGCTCCCGCAAGGTTTTTGTATAGATCTAATTTAATTGGAAGGATGTTTTTTGAGAATTCTGTTGATTCTGACCATGCCAGGGACACCTTTTCAATGTCCTCATAGAACTTTCTCCAGGGTTTCCTTTTGCTCTCTTTGATTTTATCATTGTGTTTATCGCAGGGAGCCTTCTAGCCTTCCCGATTACCCGCTTTCTTCGCCTTATTAAATGTCCGGCGAGTTTCTTAGATTGGTTAACTATGTATTCCACCAGGCTACATGGCGCTCCTTAAGGGGACAGTTGTATTCATAGCAGTAAAGAATTGTCCGTTGCAACGATACAACTCCAGCTCTTCAACATTTCCTATTCAAACAGAGATGTTTCGGGTTGCAGCTAACAGGTCTCTCTTATAAGAGCCCCAGTCGGTTCTCTATAGTCTTCCGTTAAATCTATACATAATTCTTAGCGAATATACGCATGATCAGAGAGCGACGACATTGAATACATGCCATCCTGTTCCAATTTCCCATACTCCCAACCTGCAGAAGGTTACATCTATGTGTGATTCCTCCCTTGATGTCTTAAATGTCGGTTTATCATCTTGATTCAGACAGTCAAGTTCAGTACCTCAGAGATAGCTAAAAAGAGACTTATCCTTATAATTATTATCTTTGCTGCCCCAAGCCTTATGATGAGCATTGGTATCTGCGACGATAATCAATTGCAGACTGTTCTTACTGGTATATGTCACCAAGACCTCAATATCCGGCTCTGGTAGCTCTGGAGAGTCAATGGGTAGATATAAAGACGCGATTGTCGTCTGATTGTCGTCATTTTTGAAGGTTTGAAATTGCTAATTATTACTCCATAGCTCAACAGGCTGATTCATTTTCGGCCCTCCCCATGGGGATCTCACTTATTATTGGAAATAGAGTATAGGTTTAAATTTGGCAAAGTTGTTAAATTTTGTGTTTGTTATAAATCCGTAAAGAAAATAGACCTGTGATAAATGACCTTCGTTATTTAAAAAAAAACGCGAAACGCTATTTTCTTCTTTTACCTGTAGCACCGACATTTGGCCTTGTAGAGAAAAAATAAAAACACATCCTTGTGGCCATTTCTAAACCTCTATTCAGTGGTGTACTCTAAATGTTTATACGACGTTTCGTTTCTTCCTGGCCATCATCAACTATCTAATTTCTTATAGGCGCCATATTGGATTTAGACATCTTCAGAAAGGGTTTTTTTTCTGATTTCAACCATGTACCACATGCTGACTAAACTTTTTGACATTAGGTTTTATTTGAAAGAATAAATTATAAGATTAAATAAGGTAGCCATGGAATTTCAATCTGTCAAACATTTCATTTATTGTTCATTAATAATACAGAAATGTCATACACTAACGAAGAGAAACGAGATATGATAAGTATTTTTTATTCTTCGAACCGAAATTCAACAGTAGCGAGGACAAGATATCTACAATTATATCCAGAATGACAACAGCCTCATCGTACCATTTTTCTAGATCTCGACAGAAATTTGGTCGAGAATGGATCGTTTACTAAGCCGCGTAATGGTCAAGACAACAGGAATTTAAATGAAAAGCTATAAGATATTTTACAAATGGTAAATTAAAAGCGTGTTTTCAAATTTCATGTTAATCTTGTATTTTTATAGATAAATAATAATCCATCAATTTCTACACGCGAAGTAGCGTCAGAATTAAATTTGTGCCAGTCCAGAGTTTGGAGAACTTTACATAGAAGTAGGTTTAAACCATACAGGATCCATGTTAGTCACTCTTTACTGCTTGGAGATAATTTGAGAAGGCTAGAATATTGTAATTGGTTAATGGGAAGGATAGAAAATGAAGAAAATTTTTTAAGCAAAATTATCTGGTCAGATGAAACAAAATTTACAAATTCTGGAATGTTCAACAGAAATACGGAGCACTATTGGGCAGTACAAAATCCCCGACAAAACAGGGCTAGAAGACCACAACATCGTTTTGGAATAAACGTTTGGATGGGTATTTTGGCAAATCGTCTCTTAGGACCAGTTATGTATGAAGAACATTTAAATGGAGAAAGATATTTAAACATTTTACGTACATACGTATCTGACTATCTTGACGACAATATCCCATTAAATCAATTACAATATTTATGGTGGCAACAAGATGGCGCACCAGCACACAAAACAGCTGTTGTTAGAAATTTCTTAAATCAAGAGTTTGCAAACCGTTGGATTGAAAATAGGGGAGTTGTTGAATGGCCTGCGAAATCACCTGATTTAAGTCCGCTAGATTTTTTTTTATGGGGATATCTTAAAAATAATATTTATAAAGTAGATGCGCCACAAAACATTGAAGAATTACGTGACAGACTTCAGAATGCCTTCGATGCAGTTCCTAGAAGAACTATACAAAGGGCACTACAAAATGCCAGAAGGCGTGCCCAATTGCGCATTACCGAAGATGGCCAGATAATTGAACATTTACTGTAATTGTTTATTGTTTACCTTTCGATGTATTTTTATTAATGTTTTTGTTATCTTGTACTCGCTACTGTTGAATTTCGTTTCGAAGAATAAAAAATACTTATCATATCTCGTTTCTCTTCGTTAGTGTATGACATTTTTGTATTATTAATGAACAATAAATGAAATGTTTGACAGATTGAAATTCCAAAGGCTATCTTATTTAATCTTATAATTTATTCTTTCAAATAAAACCTAATGTCAAAAACTTTAGTCAGCATGTGGTACATGGTTGAAATCAGAAAAAAAACTCTTTCTGAAGATGTCTAAATCCAATATGGCGCCTATAAGAAATTAGATAGTTGATGATGGCCAGAAAGAAACGAAACGTCGTATAAAAATTTAGAGTACACCACTGGATAGAGGTTTAGAAATGGCCACAAGGATGTGTTTTTATTTTTTCTCTACAAGGCCAAATGTCGGTGCTACAGGTAAAAGAAGAAAATAGCGTTTTCGCGTTTTTTTTTTAAATAACGAAGGTCATTTGTCACAGGTCTATTTTCTTTACGGATTTATAACAAACACAAAATTTAACAACTTTGCCAAATTTAAACCTATACTCTATCTCCAATAATAAGCGAGATCCCCATGGTGAGGGCCGAAAATGAATCAGTCTGTATATCAATTGATAAATTCTTGGAGTTTTTCGGCTTTTATATGAAATGTTTATAAATATTATCAAATTATTGGGTTCAAGTTCCAACGTAGACAAAATTTTTCAATTCAATTTCGTATGACTTGCGTTGTAATTTGTAGACAACAATGTTTACATTCACATTTACGTCACGATTACGTACTAATTTGATCATATTTATAAATATTTCATAAAAAAGCCGGAAAACTCCAAGAATTTATCAATTGATATATTAAATGAACGGCTAAGAAATTATCTAAATATACTGTAGCTATGGAGTAATAATTAGCAATTTCAAACCTTCAAAACTGACATCTGCTTTCAAAACTGTCATCTGCTTTCAATAACTGACATCTGCTTTCAATAACTGACATCTGCTTTAAAAAAACTGACATCTGCTTTCAAAATTGACATCTGCTTTCAAAACTAACATCTGCTTTCAATAACTGACATTTGCTTTCAGTAACTGACATCTGCTTTCAAAACTGACATCTGCTTTCAAAACAGACTTCTGCTTTCAAAACTGACATCTACTTTCAATAACAGACATCTGAATCATTAACATTGTCACCTTATAATGCGTTTCAAATTAGCTTGAACCAGGGTCTATCCTGGCTTAATTGGTTAATGCGACGGTCCGGCAAACCGTAGACTTGGGTTCAAGTCCCAACGTAGACAAAATTTTTCAATTAAATTTCGTATGACTTGCGTTGTAATTTCTAGACAGCAATCTTTACATTCACATTTACTTCACAATTACATACTAATTTGATAATATTTATAAATATTTCATGAAAAAGCCGAAAAACTCCCAGAATTTATCAGTTGATATATTAAATGAACGATTAAATAATTATATATATAGTTTTTATCGAAACTTTTATTGAAATTTATAAAAAATATCTAAAGAAATATATGTATTTAAAAAATATGTAAAATTCTTTCTTATTACTAATTCCTTACTGCTTCCAGACTTTAGAGTTGTGTAAAATAAGACCCAAAAGAAGAATATGTTGAATGTATATAAATGCATTCAATATAAGTAAATATTTGCTAGGGCTATTTTATTAAGAATAATGTTGATATTATAGAATGTTTGAGCGGTTATAAACTATAAAATACTATTTCACCCCAGTTTAACGATAAAACGAATAAATCGTAACATTCGCAAAATACGTCGGTTGTTATCTCTTACTTATGCGGAAAATTGGTAGAAAATATGGATAAATTTGAGAAAATTAGAATCTATAACGGTGACAGAACTTTGTTAATTTTTTATGATAAAATAAAGTGTTTATATATACTATTTCATATTTCTGAAAAATCGCCTATTTTTAATTTCTGTTCAGACTGTAGATAGAAATTGTTTTAGTATAGATCTACTCTAGATGTTTGACATTACTAATGCCTGAACTTGATTAAAATGCAAATTTGTCACTTTCAACTAAATTTAAACAAGCGCATCATTTATTTCTTGTAACATTCGACCAATTCTAAAACGTTTTAGACAAATTTAGCCAAATGCATTCAATATACGTAAATATTTGCTAGCACTATTTTAAGAGAATAACATGACGTTCATAATTTTCATTCTGTGGCCTTACTTATGTTTCAAATTTATGAAAAAAAATCTATTTTTGGCGTTAATTTTGAAATACACCATGAGTTTCGCAATTTGGCTAAATTTGACATCTGCTTTCAAAACTAACATCTGCTTTCAATAACTGACATTTGCTTTCAGTAACTGACATCTGCTTTCAAAACTGACATCTGCTTTCAAAACAGACTTCTGCTTTCAAAACTGACATCTACTTTCAATAACAGACATCTGAATCATTAACATTGTCACCTTATAATGCGTTTCAAATTAGCTTGAACCAGGGTCTATCCTGGCTTAATTGGTTAATGCGACGGTCCGGCAAACCGTAGACTTGGGTTCAAGTCCCAACGTAGACAAAATTTTTCAATTAAATTTCGTATGACTTGCGTTGTAATTTGTAGACAGCAATCTTTACATTCACATTTACTTCACAATTACATACTAATTTGATAATATTTATAAATATTTCATGAAAAAGCCGAAAAACTCCCAGAATTTATCAGTTGATATATTAAATGAACGATTAAATAATTATATATATAGTTTTTATCGAAACTTTTATTGAAATTTATAAAAAATATCTAAAGAAATATATGTATTTAAAAAATATGTAAAATTCTTTCTTATTACTAATTCCTTACTGTTTCCAGACTTTAGAGTTGTGTAAAATAAGACCCAAAAGAAGAATATGTTGAATGTATATAAATGCATTCAATATAAGTAAATATTTGCTAGGGCTATTTTATTAAGAATAATGTTGATATTATAGAATGTTTGAGCGGTTATAAACTATAAAATACTATTTCACCCCAGTTTAACGATAAAACGAATAAATCGTAACATTCGCAAAATACGTCGGTTGTTATCTCTTACTTATGCGGAAAATTGGTAGAAAATATGGATAAATTTGAGAAAATTAGAATCTATAACGGTGACAGAACTTTGTTAATTTTTTATGATAAAATAAAGTGTTTATATATACTATTTCATATTTCTGAAAAATCGCCTATTTTTAATTTCTGTTCAGACTGTAGATAGAAATTGTGTTAGTATAGATCTACTCCAGATGTTTGACATTACTAATGCCTGAACTTGATTAAAATGCAAATTTGTCACTTTCAACTAAATTTAAACAAGCGCATCATTTATTTCTTGTAACATTCGACCAATTCTAAAACGTTTTAGACAAATTTAGCCAAATGCATTCAATATACGTAAATATTTGCTAGCACTATTTTAAGAGAATAACATGACGTTCATAATTTTCATTCTGTGGCCTTACTTATGTTTCAAATTTATGAAAAAAAATCTATTTCTTGGCGTTAATTTTGAAATACACCATGAGTTTCGCAATTTGGCTAAATTTGTCTAAAACGTTTTAGAATTGGTCGAATGTTACAAAAAATAAATGATGCGCTTATTTAAATTTAGTTGACAGTGACAAATTTGCATTTTAATCAACTTCAGGCATTAGTAATATCTAATATCAAATATCTAGAGAAGATCTATACTAAAACAATTTCTATCTACAGTCTGAACAGAAATTAAAGATAGTCGATTTTTCTGAAATATGAAATAGTATATATAACCACTTTATTTTATAAAAAAAAATTAACAAAGTTCTGTCACCGTTATAGATTCTAATTTTCTCAAAATTATCCATATTTTCTACCAATTTTCCGCATAAGTAAGATATAACAACCGACGTATTTGGCGAATGTTACGATTTATTCGTTTTATCGTTAAACTGGGGTGAAATAGTATTTTCTATTTTATAACCGCTCAAACATTCTCTAATACCAACATATTCTTAATAAAATAGTCCTAGCAAATATTTACGTATATTGAATGCATTTATATACATAGATAATTATTTCGTGACCTTTGTATGTTATGGTAGATTTAACTAGTTGTCGATTTAAGGTCTGGTTTTACTCAAAAATGCATATATTTAAAACAATCTTACATGTTTCGGCAAGTGAAGAATATAAAATATAAATGACAGTATATTAATGTCATACTTACACAATTGTAGTTGTCATGGATAAAATTATTCAAAGATACATCCAGTTTAATAATAATTAATTATGCCTTAGTATTTAAAAAATAGTTAGACAACAAAAACGGAGAATGGCAAGGCATGAGTTATTATTATGTATGCTCCCGTGGAGCGCTTAACATGTTAAGCTGTAGGCATGAGCCTTAAACGAGAAGGAAAACCACGAAAACCTACTCGGATAGCCAGTCAGGAATCCAAACACGGCACTGTCAGCATGATAAGCAAATGTACAGATATTTAAATAAAACATGAGATATATATTTATATAACAGCAACATATATTATGATACAAAGGTATTTTTAATAATATAAAATATTATTAAAAATCTGGTGTGAAGAACACTAATACAGGTTCACTATTAATATTTTTTGTGAACGTGTCCGAACATATCCCTCCCCAAAAAATATTAATAGTGAACCTGTATTTGTGTTCTTCACACCAGATTTTTAATAATATTTAAATTATTAAAAATACCTTTGTATTATACAAAACTGGTGGGGTTTACCTACACTCATGTATGTTTCAATTATTCTGATATATATTATGATGGTAAATTGCAGATCGTTACATAATTAAGTTGTAGTATATATTGCTTAAATTTTTATATCACTTCTGTTGTTAATTGAATTAATTTTTTTCCTGTTGAATACTAATCTTTTCTTTAATTTCACTTTTCATTGTGTGTTGTTCTTTATCAATTATATCTGTGTTTTCAAAATCGAAATGGTGATCGCGTTGTAGTTTGTGTAAATAAAGCAGTTTTGTCTGTTTTAGAGTATTTGTGAGCTTGTATTCTTTTGTACAAATATTGTTTAGTTTGGCCTATGTAGTAACTATCGCAATCGCGACATGGTATTTTATAGATGATATGTATTTCTTGATTTTTTTCTATTTTAGGTTTTAGTTTTGAAAATAGATGTTTATTAGTATTACTAAGTTTATATGTTGTAGCTATATCATATTTTTTTAAAGTGTATTTAATTTTTTCTGATAATTGTGGAACATATGAAATCGTGATATATGTTGTTTCATTGTTTAAATTGTTATTGGTGTCTGCAGTGTTGTATAGGTGGATTCTTTTTTTAATTGTTTGGTCTATAAGTTGTGGTGGATAGTTGTTAGCTGTTAAGATCGTTTTAATTTTCTTGATGTTATCTTTTCTGTATTGAGTATGTGATAGTTTTACTGCTCAGATTATTTATAATCATTTTATTGAATACTGTAGGTGCATTTGAGTGGTAATTCATATATCGAAAAGAAGCTGTGGGTTTATTATACCAATTTATATAAATAGTACCCTGTCTATCATAGCTTAAAAAATATCAAGAAAATTAATACTGTTATTAATTTCTTGTTCAATAGTGAATTTTAATTTGTTGTGAAAATTGTTGGATTTATCTAAAAGGTGGTTTATTTTATTTGTCGGAATACATGTTATGATGTCATCTACATATCTTTTGAAGAAAATGGGGTGGAACTCTAATGAATTGATAACGTTTTGTTCCAAATGTTCCATTACCAGATTTGCAATAGGAGCAGCTAAAGGACAGCCCATGGCAATACCAAATGTTTGACTATAAAAAGAATTTTTTTATTGAAAATATGTGTTGTCGAGACAGAAATGTATACCTCTAATAAATTCGTTTTTATTTAGTGATGTGCGTGGACTAATTTCATCCCATTTGGATTCTATTATGTATATAGCTAGATCTGTAGGAATGTTAGTATATAAAGATTCTACATCAAGTGATATAATTTTGTGATTAGTTGGTACTTTTTGTTCCTTGATGAAATTTTGAAATTGCCACGAGTCTTTGGTATTGTATTCTGTTTTTCCTAACATCTTAGATATGCTATCACCTAGCAATTTTGCTATATTATAAATAGGGTCTTGCATGTTTGATACTATTGGTCTTAAAGGGATATTATTTTTGTGGATTTTTGGTAAAATATATATTGATGGAGGTTGGGAATTAAAAATGCGAAGTTTGTTTTTAGTGTTGAAATATATTAGGCTTTGTCTATGCCATTTATTTATTAAGTTATTATTTTCTTTTTGAGTTTTTTCTGTTGGATTATTTCTTTCTTTTTTGTAGGCAAATTTATCGTCTAATAGTTTTTCTATTTTTTGCTCATATTCCTCTTTAAGAATGATCACTGTTTTATTTGATTTATCTACTGTTGTTATTATAATGTGAGGGTTGTCTTGGACAAATCTTTTTGTTTCTTCAATGAACTTATTCATATATAGATTTGATATATGATTTTTATTATTTATTTTCTTATGTTTATGGTTAGTGATTATATTACAGATTTTGTTACGTATTTCGTTCTGTTTGTCTTGAAGTAAATTTTGTATTCCAGTTTCAATGCTAGCTGTATAGTCATTAATGGGTATTTTGTTTCGTGGCATATTAAATTTGGATCCTAGGCTAAGCATCTGTAACATCATCCGGAATATTTATATTGATCAAATTGATAATACAGTTATTGTTAATTTTGTAATTTATCTTTAAGTGTTGTTTCTTTATTAGTTTCTCTACTTTGTTTTTTAATTTATTTTTGTTTGTCAGGAAATGATAATTGTAAATTTTAGATTCTATTTTTTCGAAGCTGTTTAAAATTTGAGGAGACAATTTCTGTATGATAACATTTTTCAAGTTTGAAATAATTTGATTGAATGTATTAATGTTGCAAATGGTTTGGGATATTGTGACTTTTTAAATTTGTAGGTAACAGGAATTCATAATTTTTTGAAATTTAGTTTTTGGTTTTGAAATTGTGAAATGAAATCTGTCAAGTCTTCTCATTTTTATAAATGTAGGTGTTATTTGTAACGATCTGCATCTTACCAAAAAGTTTCTTCTGTTGATCTGGCTTGCCAGTCTCTTTCTGATGTTGATGTATTCTTTGATGATTTTATGATCTTCTTCGTTTATGTAATTGTATACTTCATGATGTAATTGTTCCATTTTATTAGCATTACACGCCTTGTGCTAAGTATAAAGATAATTATTTCGTGGCCTTTGTATGTTATGGTAGATTTAATTAGTTGGCGATTTAAGGTCTGGTTTTACTAAAAAATGTATATATTTAAAACAATCTTACATATTTCGGCAAATAATATACTGTCGTGAGCAAAAAAATCGGGACAGTGTCAAAATCGTAATGTCAATTTCCCTTATTTTTTAGCATTGTAATTTTAACATTTGATTAATTTTCAAACTGTACGTCAGATTATCTATCATAGTGGCTAATTAAAAATTGAAAATACCGCATTTTTCGAAAACTGATAAAGTCAGACCTATTACTAGTTTGGAAATTCATTAAGAACTTTATTGGATCGGTTCAATTTAATATTGGTAAAAGCCGCAAGAATATATAAAAAATGGAGGGACGAGGATAATTTAAATCGTAAAATAGGTCCCGAACGTAACAAAATTTCAAATCCGCAGGAAGACGAAACAATAGTTACTGAGATTAGTCACAACCCTTTCAAAACATTAAAGGAAGCTATAAGAATAATACAATTTCCTGTCTCATCTTGTAACACAATGGTTACAAGAGAATGAAATTTAAACTTGATATTTCCCGCCCTACAGTCTTTATCTAAATCTCAATGTATGGGGATTAATGAGATATAGCTGTTACCCAGGAAGAATTTTGGGAGATTGTTCAAAATGCTTGGCATCAAATTCCTATAAATGTTGTACAAAATATCGTCGCTTCAATGTCTACAAGATTAAATGAAGTTATAAATAATAACGGTGGAATGACGAAATACTAATTATTTTAATTATATTCTTTCTCTATCGTTTTTAGTAATTTTTATTAGTATATATTGTGAAAATGTTTAATAAATGTCTTGTTTAATAAATAATGTAAAGAAGTGTCTGCTACGTCAATTAATAAAATAATAAATGTCAATGAAACATACATTTTTGACAATTCCTGACTTACTATTATGAGTATAGTTAAAGGTAGCCACTTAAGTAGTCACAATTTAAACCCACGCAAAAACAGTGTCCCGTTTTTTTTTGCTCACGACAGTACCTAAACCTCTCAAAAATGATCACAGATCAGACAGTCCAGAGATGGGGTGAACGTAGCGCCCAACATCGCAGTGATTCGAAGGAAAATCCCCAAAAATGTGTGATTATACACTGACCCAAATTCGGTTTTTATTAACAGTAAAATTAGATATATATTGTAGTGGATTGAAGATTGAGGAATGGATATTGTATGTATTGCTGATGCCAAGATTTGGAGTACAACGGTTGGATTTGATGACGAGTTTTAAGGTTGATTTAATTAATTTGTAACCATAGTAACCTCGATGTTACTTTTTTTGAATTGATTTGACATGTATTGATTTTTTTATTTGCCTCAATAATTTTTCATTGAATCCTAAATAAAAGACCCGAGATAAAACTATTAGAAAATAATGTAACTATCTACTATCGAACTGGGTGGTGAGATTGTAACATATTTGGCGCACCGAACGTGAGGGGCAATTTATTGAGATAATACGTTGAATATATTTACAAATTTTGTATCGCTGTCATATAATCTGACAGTTGGATATTAAAATTGACAATGAGAATAAAAAAGAAAAAGTAATTGAATTAAGCTGTACATTCAAACTTATAAAAATTGATTTTAGATCAAGACAATTAGAAAAAAAGGACACTGATATTGTCAGGGAAGGGGAACAAAGAGAGATAAATGTTGCCGGAGATCCAGGTTTGAAAGCAGGCGAAAAGAGACAAAATGTAGATATTGAGAGCATTATTAAATTATTAGAACGACATAGAGCAGAAGAGGAAGAAAGTCGCAAGAAAGAAAGGGTTGAGGATGAGGAAAAGCGTAAACAAGAAAGGACAAAAGAAGAAGAAATCAGAAAAAAGGAGTATCAGAATTTGATAGATAAAATTGATGAAAACAATAAAAATAGTTTACTACTATGGAATAAAATACATGAAGAAGTAAATGTGACAAAGCAAAGAACACAAAATATTAATGATCAAGTAGAAGAAAAATTAATTGAAGAAAATAATGAAATAATTAAAAATACAGATGATATAATTATTGTACAAACAGTTCAAATAAAAATAGATGATACTTTAATTAGAAATGATGAAGGAACTGATAATTTTAAAACAGAGAAAATGATGCCTTTTAAAGAAGATAAAGATAAAAATCACAATGAAACAGTGAATAGTATGCTGCAAGAAGTAAATACTAAGAAAATAAATATTAATGTGTACAGTAATTACCTTTATCGAATGTAATATGTATGGGGACAAATGTAAATTCTTACAGGGACAAAAGAAACCTTCCATGGAATTATATCATATAAAAATATTTGGACCATATATATGGGGAATATAGAACAAAATATAATATAAAAATGATGTATTGTATAAATTTAACTGCGAAAGAAGAGACAGAGAGATTGTGCAATATTTTACAAAATAAAAGGAAAAAGAAGAAAATGAGACAGGGAATACGTGGAATTAAAGTAAAATTTAAAATTAGACAATACAAGAAGAATAATTGATAAAATAAAATTTAAAAAAATTTTTCCTTAAGGAAATCAAAATTGATGTTAATTTTATTTGGGGAATATGTAGTGGATTGAAGATTGAGGAGTGGATATTGTATGTATTGCAGATGCCAAGATTTGGAGTATAACGGTTGGATTTGGTGAAGATATGTTTTAAGTTTGATTTTATTAATTTGTAACCATGTTTTTTTTTTTTAATTGATTTGACATGTATTGATTTTTTATTAAAAGATTGTGTTGCCTCAATAATTTTTCATTGAATCCTAAATAAAAGGCCCGAGATAAAACTATTAGAATATAATGTAAGTATCTACTATCGAACTGGGTTGTGAGATCGTAACTATATATATATATATATATATATATATATATATATATATATATATATATATATATATTGATATAAGGCAAACCTGAACATAAGGATGCCTAGGAGAACAAATAACAGAATTTTTAAAAACTAATGTACTCATTAGAATTATAGGAAATTTCGAAAACTGAATTCTTCTCATGGTATATCAATAAAGTTGATTTCGCGTTTATTTTAATGCATAAAATTAATTCTCACATTTCTTTATTTCTATCCTTTCAGTTGCTTTAGTTATTTTATTTCGAAATCTTGTATTTACTAAGATATGTCAACTTAATTGATTATCAAAAATAGATAATAATATTTTAGGTGAAACTGTACTTATTTAAAATAAACACAGCGGGAGAGTTCACCACCATAAAATAACATTATGTAAACTTATTAACATTTACATATTAATTATTTATATATTATAAAAAAACTTTAGAATTTATGTTAAGCTCATGTATATTTGCAATGATTAAATTGTTATTTTCTTTAGAAAAATATGACGAGATTAAAGTAATGCATACGAATTAACGAATAAGAAGCCAATTGGAAAACAAAACACAGTTGGCGTCATCAGAATAAAAACGCCATTAAAAATGCCGCATCATATAAAAGTGCATCTCTGAAAATTAAAAGAAAAATACACAAAATAATTTAGAAACTTATATAAAACACTAGTAATACCTTACCTATACATCCAGTACCTGTTTGAAGTATTTTACGTGCCCAACCGATTTCCTGTACCTTAGAAATCAAGAATTGCTGTTTACCGGGGAAGCTAACTGCTATAGGAGAATACTAGGCCAAACGACGCGCCATTGCCCATAGAAAATCGTATCCTGCATTAATTGACTTTCCAGACCATATCCAGTAACAACAGGCCTGAACTCATTCACTTAAGTATTCTTTAATCTCCAATGAACTATAGAAAATGCAAAATTAATTCATTTCATTTAAATAATGAACATAATTTATGTATTATTAAAAATTTATAACCTAGAATACATTTGATGTTTATGAATGCAAATTAAGTTAAAAGAATCCAGTTTTCTTGTTATTATATTTAATTAGATACTAAATTTATTTAAATATTAGAAGTTATGTATGTAACATGTATTTAAATTGTTTTGCTAACCTAGAAAGTTGATCACATTTAATTTAACACGTGACATGTTACATTTTCATTATAATTACAATTTAGTAATAATTTCAATCACTTACCTGCTTTGATTTTACGTCATTAAAGTCTGTTACATTTATCTTGCTTGTTTTATTTTTGGTAGTTTGATACCGTATTCACTATTATTTATTGTATAACCTCCAACAAATTTGGTGTATATTCTATTTAGACACCGACCCCACTAGAAGGTGCATTGTATATGTACCAACCAAGAGTACTCTTGTTCTCTTATTAGCCAGACACCCAAAGTTATAAAGTGTAACACACACACACACACACACACAAAGAATAACCATACTGAAAGGCTGAATACATAAACAGCTGTTTAAGGGCAAGTGCACTTAGCGTATAACATTTATGCATTTCAGATTTGTACGCATGCAACAGAATATGATAAAGAACCCCATGTATATGTAACACATATTATCATATTTAAAAAAATAGATATTTGTCGTACATTTATCAATATCGCCCTTAACAGTTACAATTCATTTATAACATTTAAAAATCAGCTTTTATCTATAAAGCATTCTTTCAGCATCATTATTTGATGCAATTAAATATTCTATTATATAGATTGACTTTACATTACAGCTTCACTGTACTTCATCAATTAACTTTGTATTTATTAACACAAGCTCTTGCAGTTTTATATTATTTGGCTAGCCCAACGTAGAGGCCCTTTCGTATTATATTAATATATATATATATATATATATATATATATGAAAAATTTTGTGAAAAACTTATCTGCGCGGAATGTGCATATATCGATATTTCACTGTTTTTTACAGATCATCAGTGCACCTTACCGAAGACAGACATGATATTCACTTCTATACTACGTGTATATATACGAACTGTAATGAACTTCATGTGTATGAGAATTAATAATTATTAAATCTCATTTTACATGCGATTGTCGCTATAATTTGTTGCATTTAATTCTACAATTCGGCAAATCACTTTTGTCCTAGATTGTAGACGCAACAAGCCGCGACATCAACTGTACAAGTTGTCAGTACAACTGAAAAATTTTGTGAAAAACTTATCTGCGCGGAATGTGCATATATCGATATTTCACTGTTTTTTACAGATCATCAGTGCACCTTACCGAAGACAGACATGATATTCACTTCTATACTACGTGTATATATACGAACTGTAATGAACTTCATGTGTATGAGAATTAATAATTATTAAATCTCATTTTACATGCGATTGTCGCTATAATTTGTTGCATTTAATTCTACAATTCGGCAAATCACTTTTGCCCTAGATTGTAGAGGCAACAAGCCGCGACATCAACTGTACAAGTTGTCAGTACAAATGAAAAATTTTGTGAAAAACTTATCTGCGCGGAATGTGCATATATCGATATTTCACTGTTTTTTACAGATCATCAGAGCACCTTACCGAAGACAGACATGATATTCACTTCTATACTACGTGTATATATACGAACTGTAATGAACTTCATGTGTATGAGAATTAATAATTATTAAATCTCATTTTACATGCGATTGTCGCTATAATTTGTTGCATTTAATTCTACAATTTGGCAAATCACTTTTGCCCTAGATTGTAGACGCAACAAGCCGCGACATCAACTGTACAAGTTGTCAGTACAAATGAAAAATTTTGTGAAAAACTTATCTGCGCGGAATGTGCATATATCGATATTTCACTGTTTTTTACAGATCATCAGTGCACCTTACCGAAGACAGACATGATATTCACTTCTATACTACGTGTATATATACGAACTGTAATGAACTTCATGTGTATGAAAAATGTAAAAATGTAAAATGAGATTTAATAATTATTAATTCTCATACACATGAAGTTCATTACAGTTCGTATATATACACGTAGTATAGAAGTGAATATCATGTCTGTCTTCGGTAAGGTGCACTGATGATCTGTAAAAAACAGTGAAATATCGATATATGCACATTCCGCGCAGATAAGTTTTTCACAAAATTTTTCATGTGTACTGACAACTTGTACAGTTGATGTCGCGGCTTGTTGCGTCTACAATCTAGGGCAAAAGTGATTTGCCGAATTGTAGAATTAAATGCAACAAATTATAGCGACAATCGCATGTAAAATGAGATTTAATAATTATTAATTCTCATACACATGAAGTTCATTACAGTTCGTATATATACACGTAGTATAGAAGTGAATATCATGTCTGTCTTCGGTAAGGTGCACTGATGATCTGTAAAAAACAGTGAAATATCGATATATGCACATTCCGCGCAGATAAGTTTTTCACAAAATTTTTCATTTGTACTGACAACTTGTACAGTTGATGTCGCGGCTTGTTGCGTCTACAATCTAGGGCAAAAGTGATTTGCCGAATTGTAGAATTAAATGCAACAAATTATAGCGACAATCGCATATAAAATGAGATTTAATAATTATTAATTCTCATACACATGAAGTTCATTACAGTTCGTATATATACACGTAGTATAGAAGTGAATATCATGTCTGTCTTCGGTAAGGTGCACTGATGATTGTAAAAAACAGTGAAATATCGATATATGCACATTCCGCGCAGATAAGTTTTTCACAAAATTTTTCATTTGTACTGACAACTTGTACAGTTGATGTCGCGGCTTGTTGCGTCTACAATCTAGGGCAAAAGTGATTTGCCGAATTGTAGAATTAAATGCAACAAATTAGAGCGACAATCGCATGTAAAATGAGATTTAATAATTATTAATTCTCATACACATGAAGTTCATTACAGTTCGTATATATACACGTAGTATAGAAGTGAATATCATGTCTGTCTTCGGTAAGGTGCACTGATGATCTGTAAAAAACAGTGAAATATCGATATATGCACATTCCGCGCAGATAAGTTTTTCACAAAATTTTTCATTTGTACTGACAACTTGTACAGTTGATGTCGCGGCTTGTTGCGTCTACAATCTAGGGCAAAAGTGATTTGCCGAATTGTAGAATTAAATGCAACAAATTATAGCGACAATCGCATGTAAAATGAGATTTAATAATTATTAATTCTCATACACATGAAGTTCATTACAGTTCGTATATATACACGTAGTATAGAAGTGAATATCATGTCTGTCTTCGGTAAGGTGCACTGATGATCTGTAAAAAACAGTGAAATATCGATATATGCACATTCCGCGCAGAAAAGTTTTTCACAAAATTTTTCATTTGTACTGACAACTTGTACAGTTGATGTCGCGGCTTGTTGCGTCTACAATCTAGGGCAAAAGTGATTTGCCGAATTGTAGAATTAAATGCAACAAATTATAGCGACAATCGCATGTAAAATGAGATTTAATAATTATTAATTCTCATACACATGAAGTTCATTACAGTTCGTATATATACACGTAGTATAGAAGTGAATATCATGTCTGTCTTCGGTAAGGTGCACTGATGATCTGTAAAAAACAGTGAAATATCGATATATGCACATTCCGCGCAGATAAGTTTTTCACAAAATTTTTCATTTGTACTGACAACTTGTACAGTTGATGTCGCGGCTTGTTGCGTCTACAATCTAGGGCAAAAGTGATTTGCCGAATTGTAGAATTAAATGCAACAAATTATAGCGACAATCGCATGTAAAATGAGATTTAATAATTATTAATTCTCATACACAAGAAGTTCATTACAGTTCGTATATATACACGTAGTATAGAAGTGAATATCATGTCTGTCTTCGGTAAGGTGCACTGATGATCTGTAAAAAACAGTGAAATATCGATATATGCACATTCCGCGCAGATAAGTTTTTCACAAAATTTTTCATTTGTACTGACAACTTGTACAGTTGATGTCGCGGCTTGTTGCGTCTACAATCTAGGGCAAAAGTGATTTGCCGAATTGTAGAATTAAATGCAACAAATTATAGCGACAATCGCATGTAAAATGAGATTTAATAATTATTAATTCTCATACACATGAAGTTCATTACAGTTCGTATATATACACGTAGTATAGAAGTGAATATCATGTCTGTCTTCGGTAAGGTGCACTGATGATCTGTAAAAAACAGTGAAATATCGATATATGCACATTCCGCGCAGATAAGTTTTTCACAAAATTTTTCATTTGTACTGACAACTTGTACAGTTGATGTCGCGGCTTGTTGCGTCTACAATCTAGGGCAAAAGTGATTTGCCGAATTGTAGAATTAAATGCAACAAATTAGAGCGACAATCGCATGTAAAATGAGATTTAATAATTATTAATTCTCATACACATGAAGTTCATTACAGTTCGTATATATACACGTAGTATAGAAGTGAATATCATGTCTGTCTTCGGTAAGGTGCACTGATGATCTGTAAAAAACAGTGAAATATCGATATATGCACATTCCGCGCAGATAAGTTTTTCACAAAATTTTTCATTTGTACTGACAACTTGTACAGTTGATGTCGCGGCTTGTTGCGTCTACAATCTAGGGCAAAAGTGATTTGCCGAATTGTAGAATTAAATGCAACAAATTATAGCGACAATCGCATGTAAAATGAGATTTAATAATTATTAATTCTCATACACATGAAGTTCATTACAGTTCGTATATATACACGTAGTATAGAAGTGAATATCATGTCTGTCTTCGGTAAGGTGCACTGATGATCTGTAAAAAACAGTGAAATATCGATATATGCACATTCCGCGCAGATAAGTTTTTCACAAAATTTTTCATTTGTACTGACAACTTGTACAGTTGATGTCGCGGATTGTTGCGTCTACAATCTAGGGCAAAAGTGATTTGCCGAATTGTAGAATTAAATGCAACAAATTATAGCGACAATCGCATGTAAAATGAGATTTAATAATTATTAATTCTCATACACATGAAGTTCATATATATATATATATATATAGTAAATTCAATCAGTCGGCGATTAAAGGTCTGGTTTACTTCAAAGTATATATATTTAAACCAACCCTACATGTTTCGGCAATGATGCCTTTATCAAGGATATAAAATATAAATGACAGAATATAAATGTCAAATAAATAAGAATATAAATTATTTGACATTTATATTCTGTCATTTATATTTTATATCCTTGATAAAGGCATCATTGCCGAAACATGTAGGGTTGTTTTAAATATATATACTTTGAAGTAAACCAGACCTTTAATCGCCGACTGATTGAATTTACCATATCATACCAAGGTCACGAAAATATTATATTTATATATATATTGAGATAGGTCAAGCCTACACCCAGGAATGCCTCAGTAAGCAAAAGGCAGAATTTTAAAATGTATATATATAGGTTCTAGAGTGATTTAAATATGTAAAAAAACTGAATTCTTCACGTGCTAAAACAATAAATAAATAAATAAATTATTTTTAAAAGTCATACACACATTTATTATTTATATCATTTCATTTGTATCAGTATTTTCATTTCGATAATTTGTTTTTACAAAAAAATATCAACTTAATTGATTAATCATTAATGACGCCATTTATTTAGGCATAACTGTATATTATTTGAATTGTTTACCGCGGGAAAGTTTCCTACAATAAAAACAGCATTATGTACTATATTTGACATTCAAACAACAAACATTTACTCATCAAAATGAATTAGATATTTGTTGCTAATTATAAATATATTTAAAATTATTTAATTGTCATTTTCATAATAATAATATGTCAAGATTAATTGAATACATACCTATGGACGAATCAAAATTGGGATACGAAAAAAAAAGAAAGTTAGCGTCACTAGAAATGTCGCCATTTTAAAGACCATAGACGAATTTGTGTGTCTCTCTGAAAATAATAAGAAAAAGCATTAATAATTAAAATAAAATCATACGTCCGTTCTAGTCAATACCTACAAGTATTCCCAGTTCCTGTTTGACATATTTTTCAAGACTAGACGATCACCAGTGTTAAAGAAATCACAGATTGCAGTTTACCGGGAAGACGACCGTTGGACTGGGCAACAAACCGGGGTGACGCCGTTCAATTGCCGCTGAAAGATCCTGTCTCCACAGACCTACAAATTGATCCCATACACCGAATATCCAAGTCCAGATAATTAAGTATTCCTATTATCTCCTACACATATTGAAAACGACAAATTTATTGACATATTTATAAATAGTACATCATATTTTCTTTAATTGATTAAATGATAATAATATATGTCGTAATATAAGATTTAGATATTCTATTTGAAAGATAAAGAAGAATACAGATTTTAATATAATATAGTTTTAAATATTAGATTTGCTTTGTGTCTGTTTTGATCTCAATAATATATTAAATTTAGCATTAGTCAAATTTTATACTCGTTTATGTATCTATATTACTTTTAGTTCGTTAGTTATATTAATCTTAAATTCATCACAATATTTGTTTCAACACGTGACATGTATATTATAAATAATTCATTATAAGTATATTTTTCACTTACCTATTTGTTTGGATAGTAATTTCATTAAAGTTGATATACATTAATTCGATCTCTGACATTTTATTTTGTAGTTTAGAATAAACAATACCATCAGTCTATCACTTTAGAATCTTTATGAGAGTTTGATTGGAGACACCGAACTTGCACTATTTAATTTGGACATATCTCAATGCCCTATCACAAGAGTCAACATTGTTCTTGAGTTTAGCCGGACCTTAATTACATCATACGCCCACTAATTAATACTTATAAGAAATTTTTATATCCGAACAGCTGTTAAAGGTTAAATTTATGGAGTTATTTACATGCATGTACCTTTGTATCATGCACATATAGTTCAATATTGTGCAACTTCATCTACCTGCTATTTAAGTAACCTTATTTTTAATTTTGAAATTGATAATTCACTAAATTTAATATATAAATTACCAAGTTAATTTTAAATAATAACTTTGAATTTTCTATTTACTTACCTTTGACTAATAGGAAGCTCTTCCGTTCCGTTACAATATATATATATATATATATATATATATATATATGTGTTTAGATAATTTCTTAGCCGTTTATTAAATATAACAATTGATAAATTATTGGAGTTTTTCGGCTTTTATATGAAATATTTACAAATATCAAGTTAGTATGTATGTAATTGCAAAGTAAAGGGGGATGTAAACATTGCTGTCTACAAATTACAAAGCTAATAATGCGAAATTTTTTTTTTCATTGAAAAATATTGTCTACGTTGGGCCTCGAACCCAAGTCTACAGTTTGCCGGACTGTTGGTTTTACCACTCACCTACAATAGACCTAGGTTCAAGCTATTTAGAAATGCATTATAAAGTAACAGTGTTAATGAATCAGATGTCAGTTATTGAATGTACATGTCAAGTTGAAAGCAGAAGTCAGTTTTGAAAGCTCATTTCAGTTTTGATAGCAGATGTCAGTTAGTGAAAGCAAATGTCAGTAATTGAAAGCAGATGTCTGTTTTGAAAGCAGGTGTCAGTTATGAAAGCAAATGTCAGATTTGAAAGCAGATGCCTATTTTGAAATTAGATGTCAGTTATTAAAAGCAGATGTCAGTATTTTGAGAGCAGATGACAGATTTGAATGTTTGAAAATGCTAATTATTACTCCATAGCTATATGAGTGTTTAGATAATTTCTTAGCCGTTTATTAAATATAACAATTGATAAATTATTGGAGTTTTTTGGCTTTTTCTAAATAGCTTGAACCTAGGTCTATTGTGGGTGAGTGGTAAAACCGACAATCCGGCAAACTGTAGACTTGGGTTCGAGTCCCAACATAGACAATATTTTTCAATTAAAAAAAAAAATTTCGTATGATTTGCTTTGTAATTTGTAGACAGCAATGTTTACAATCCCCCTTTACTTTGTAATTACATACATACTAACTTGATATTTGTAAATATTTCATATAAAAGCCGAAAAACTCCAATAATTTATCAATTGTTATATATATATATATATATATATATATATATATATATAGTAAATTCAATTTGTTGGCGATTTAAGGTCCGGATTTACTTCAAAATATAAATACTTCAAAAATTTTACATGTTTCGGCAAATGGTGCCTTTTTCAAGGAATATAAAATATAAATATAGATTTATATTTTATATTCCTTGAAAAAGGCATCATTTGCCGAAACATGTAGGACTGTTTTAAATATATATATTTTGAAGTAAAACCAGACCTTAAGTCGCCAACAAATTGAATTTACCATAACATACAAAGGTCACGAAATAATTATCTATATATATATATATTATATATATATATATATATGTGTGTGTGTGTGTGTGTTGTAACTGGATTCCGGCTTTTCTTCCGAGTTTCCACTGTTTGGTCTTCGTAAAGACCGGTGCTGGTTTCGGGACGACGTTTCGGCAAAATCACATTTGCCATCTTCAGGTCTGCGATAACTGCCTGCTTCTGCTTCTGATTACTCGTAAACTGACCTAGTCGAGATTATAATGGTGGTTATAGACCCGCTTAGCGTTCTGGTTGGTTACATTTGGTTGAGTGTATGCGCGGCTCCGTGTCGTTGGGCCTGTAGCTGGAGTGTACTGGCTGGCTTCCTGTGTTTTTGTTTGTTGTTGACAACTTGTTTCCTTAATACTGGTTTCCATGCTGTTGGTAGCCTCTGGGTATCATCTCGCGAATTCAAATTGTCCGGACTTTTCTCAATTTCGATAGCTTCCCCGATAATTCTGGTTTTCATATGTTCTATGTTCACCAATAATTTGATATTGCTAAAGTCTATCGGATGTTTCCTTTACATGCTGAACCAAAGATGCAGATTTAGAAATATTTACCATCTAGAAGAGACCATTAGAAACTGTGTTGTTCAGATTCCACCTGTATGGCTAAGAAATGTATCAAATGAATTGTAAAACAGAACTATTGTGTGCATAGAAAATGAGGGAAGAGATGTGGAAATATGAGACATTTTTGTTAACCGAAAAAAAGTTTCCCATATGAATTAGGCTTTTTTGCGGACACTGTACAAAAAAAAACCTTGCGTATATCCTATTTTAGGTTTTCAAACATTCACAAACAACTGGTCAAAAATGATTTTTAAAAAACTACAATAAAATGGTGCCAACAATATGGCCGACGCTGTATATATATAAAGATCATTATTTCGTGGCCTTTGTATGTTATGGTAAATTCAATTTGTTGTCGATTTAAGGTCTGGTTTTACTTCAAAATATATATATTTAAAACAACCCTACATGTTTCGGCAAATGATACCTTTATCAAGGAATATAAAATATAAATGACAGTATATTAATGTCATACATTTCAGTTGCTATGGATAAAATTATTCAAAGATATATTCCAATTGAATAATAATAAATCATGCCTTAGTATTTTAAAATAGATATACAACAAAAACAGAGAAACACAAGACATGAGTTATTATTACGTATGCGCCCGTGGAGCGTCTTAAGATGTAAAGCTGTCGGCATTCGCCTTAAACGAGAAGGAAAACCACGAAAACCTACTCGGACAGCCAGTCAGGGATCAAAACACGGAACTGTCAGCATTGAAAGCAAATGTATAGATATTTAAATAACATAAGATATATAATTATATAACAGCAACATATATTATGATGATAAATTGCAGATCGTTACATAATTAAGTTATAGTATATACTGCTTAAATTTTTTATGTCACTTCTGTTGTTACGCTAAGAAATAAGTAATTAAACTTCTAGTTTCAAAAATTCTTTTATTGTAAATACCACTACAATATTGTTTCGCCATACAATGGTTTCATCAGGTGGATGAAATACTGAATATGTGCAATACAAGTTTGAATATTTATGTGAAAATTATTGCGGAAATGGTGGTGGAAAAATTTTTACAATCTTAAATTTAATAGAGGGGAGTTGTTTAAATCTATTTGGTCTTTTAAAGCTAATCCTAAACTATTGTATCTATTAATTTAAGTTTTCTAACAGGTTAAGTTTTTTACTTTTTTCTTGAATGTGTAAAATTTTGAAATCTATATTAAATCTATGATTGGTATCTATACAATGACTTGCGAAAGTTGAATCTGTTTTCTTTTCTTTATGGCTTCTCTCGTGTTCTTTCATCCTAATTTTGAATGTCCTCCCCGTTTGTCCTATGTACACCTTATTACAATCTTCGCATGTTAACTTATATACACCAGAGTTTGATTCTTTGTCTATTTTATCTTTGTTGTTTTTAATAATGTTCTGTATAGTATTGTCTGTTTTAAATGATATATGTTCGTTATTAAGTTTTTTAATGAAAGTACCAATTTTTTCCGAAATTTTTCCTTAGTAAGTGATTGAATTATAGGAATTAATTATCTTGTTTTTTAATTTTGGATAAACTAAGGAAAGGGTTTTAGATTTTTGTTGGCTATTTAGGATGTTATTGACAATATTTATATAGAGTAACCATTGTTTAATGCTATTGTGTATATTCTATTTAGTTCAAGGTCGAAATTACTTTTACTCATAGGTACATGCATTAATCTATATACCATTGATTGGTATGCTGATAATTTGTGTGTTATAGGATGAAAAGAATTAGCGTGTATTGTGGTATCTGTATGTGTTGGTTTATGGTATATAGCGAACTCGTGTTTATTAGTTTTGTGTGATATGGTTAAATCTAGAAAATTAATGCTTTTATTTATTTCTGTTTCTATAGTAAAATTTATTTTGGGGTGAATAGTGTTGATATAATTATGTAAAGTTTTTAATTGTCTATCTGAACCGTTAAAGCAAATTAATATGTCATCAACATACCTAAACCAATATACACAATTACCAAACAAGGGATGTGTACTAATTATAGTTTCTAAATTATTCATGAAAATTTCCGCTAATAAGGGGCTTAGTGGGTTTCCCATTGCTAGACCCTCTGTTTGTTTATAAAATTTCTTTTTAAATTGAAAATAATTTTGTTCCAGGCACGTTTCTAAGAGCTGTAAAATTTCGGTCTTTGTGACAATGTTCGTGTTTCTACGTTCTAGTTGTAAAGTAATTAAATCTATTACCTCCTGGGGTGGGATACTAGTGAACAAATTCGAGACATCAAAAGAAATGAATTTACATTTGTTTGGTAATTGCAAGTTTGAAATGTTGTTAATTAATTCCTGGGAATTTTTAACGGAGAACTTAGATTTGAATTTAGTGTATGTAAGAATTAAATCTATTAAGTGTTTGTACACATTTCTACAAGGTGCTTTTACGTACGATACTACTGGTCGTATAGGTGTATTTTCTTTATGTAGTTTAATTAAACCGTATAATTTGGGAGGTAGGGGATTCATAGTGGTTAATATACGTTTTTGAGTGTTATTAAAAAGAGAACCTGATTTTTCTATAGTTTGTTTAATCTGTTTTGGAAATTTGTTAGTAGGATCAGATTTAAGTTTTATGAATGAATTATTATCGAGGAATGCATGAACTTTATGTATGTAGTTTGATTCCGGAATTGCTATACCTGTATTTCCTTTATCAGCTTTTGTAAATATAATATTGTTACTAGTCGCTTTCTGTTTAATTGATTTAATTATTTTATTTTCAATATTAAAATGCTTAGTAGTACGGTAATTTTCTAGAATATGTTTAGCTGCATATTTATTTCCCTGGTTATCATTTTGCTTATTTAAGGCTAAATCTGTTTCTCCTGTTAAAATTTCTAAGTGTTTCTTATTAATGTTAGGGGTTAAGTTGTATTTGAAACCTTTAGATAAAAGATAAATTTCTTCGGTTTTGAATTCTACATCTGTAAGGTTTTTACCTCGTTCATAAAAATTAATATTTTGATTTATGTTAACTAAAGGAATCGGCATTATGCTATGTCTCTTTTACAGGAAATAAGTTTATCTAATTTACTATTTTGAATTAAGTATTTTTTGTGAATTATAAGATTAATTTTATCATGGATCGCATTATACAAAAGATCAAACTCTAAATTATAAAGTTTAAAAGTTAACTGTGAATGTAATACCTTAAGATATATTGACAACATGTCTCGTTTGTTGAATAGATTTTTCAATTCTTCCTTTATCCATGTTCTTTCCCCTATCTCGACTGCTTTAAGTGCTGCTTTACTATTGTTTTTGGTCTTGAGTTTTATGTGTTTAGGTGTGACATTATGTTTCTTGCACTGGTGTAGGAACCAAAGATTCTGTTCATTGTTCTTGTATTTTAACCGTAGTTTAAAAAACCACTTCTCGAAAAACTTCTCTGACCTTGTCTTGCAATTCGCGCACGTTGTCGTATCGCGTTTTGTACACCTCATTTTTTAAGTATCCCCAAAGAAAAAAGTCTAAAGGTGAGAGGTCAGGGGAGCGTGCTGGCCATTGAATTGGACCATTTGTACCAATCCACTTTTCGGCAAAGATGGTGTCGAGGTAGGTTTGCACTAGGTGATAGTTGTGTGCAGAAGCACCGTCCTGGTAAAAGTATAAATTTTGGCGCATCAGGTAATTGGCGTTATCAAGGAAATCCTCTAGAACGTTACGAATAAATTCCAGATATCTGTTTCCTGTCAACGTACCATTGTAGAACAGTGGATCAACGACTACCGAACCAATTAATCCGCACCAAACGTTAAAACTAAATCGAACTTGTGCAGCATGTGGACGAACTATTAATAAATTTTCTTGAGACCAGTAGTGACTATTTTTCTTATTAAACATGCCTCTATTTGAAAATTTTGTTTCGTCACTCCATAAAATACACTGTGCTCCATTCAAATTTTCATCAAAAAAACTAACAAACCAATGACAGAAAGCTAATCTTCTGGCGGAATCTCCTGGCTGTAATGTTTGAGAGATATTTAAATAACATATGATATATATTTATATAACAGCAACATATATTATGATGGTAAATTGCAGATCGTTACATAATTAGGTTGTAGTTGTAGTATATACTGCTTAATTTTTATATCACTTCTGTTGTTAATTGAATTTTTTTCCTGTTTAATGCTAATCATTTTGTTACGCTCTAAATATGATCCTGATAACTTTTGGGTATTTTTAGTGAGTTAATTACATTATTTGCTAACTTCAAGTCATCATAGTATTCAAGTGTTTGAAAACTCGAACTCAATTTTGAAATTTACAAAGTGTTACTTTCTGCTTATGCAGGTTTTGGTCAATCTTGACTTTATTAATTAAATTCACTAGTGTAGTGTTTCAATTCGGGGACTATTCCCCGGTTCTGGAAGTTTTCACGACCACGTGTTGCTTCAGGTGAGTTTCTAGACATGGGGACGGCTGTTAATTTTATCGCAGCATCGTTCTCCGCTTTTAATGATACTTTTGGATCTTCCATTTATTCTTTTCTTTTCGCATTTATTTAGGGCTGCTAGTGTAGGCGACTGAACAGCTTCTTTTTGGTACCGAATAAGGGAAAGTTGCGGAGTTATTTTATTTGCGAGATATATCGATCTCGGTCGGCGTCCCCGCCGAATTACGCATCCTTGATCATCTAACAACTAAAGGACATATAGGACAACATACCGCATGTGTCAAATATCATTAGGCATAGGGAATACGTATGAGTACATACGATGTATATGTATATGGAAAAGCCGATCCAATGCCGGCAAAGACCGCGACGGCCGGCAACGATTGTCTCCGATTGTTTCGCAAATACAAGTTAGCAGTAATCATTTGACCATCGACATAGGTACTTGTAATGCGTTCTAAAATAATATTTACGAATTGCAAGGGATTTGCTTTTCTTATTTCTTTCAGTAGATGCAGGAATTTTTTAAGCTGCGGTGCGTCGCATAAACAAGAGCGTAATTCCAATAAAATTAAAGAATAATCCTAATAAAATAAATAGAAAACGATTCTAAAAATTATAATAAATTATATAAGAGGTTCAAAAATTCCTCCTTGCACAGCAAGACTCCTTAGGCGGTCGTAGAAATTAGGTCTTACATTTGCTAACATGTCGACAGTTAATGAACTCACAGCCTCAGTTATTTTTCTCTCAAGGCAACTAGATTTTCTGCTCTACCAGCTTCATGAGTATAAAAAATATTTTTAAGATATCCCCACAAAAAGAAATCATTTGGAGATAGATCAGGAGATCGCGGGGGCCATTTAATGTTTCCTGTTCCAGTAATAAGACGGTCAGGAAAAGTATTTACTAGAAATTCCTTTACTGCATTATGTGCTGGACAGCCATCATGTTGAAACCAAACGATTTCCTGATTTATTCCAATGTTTTGAATGGCGGGAAGTATTTGATTTTTCAGTAATTCGAGATACTTGTCGGCATTTAATATACCATCAATAAAATAGGGGCCTATAGAATGGTCACCTAAAATACTTGCCCAAACGTTTAGTTTTTGAGGATACTGAGTACGATTTGCAAAATGCCGGTGTTGATTTTCTGAAGCCCTATATCAAAGAACAGAGGGATTGTGCTTTCCGTGTAATGGAAAAGTTGATTCATCGGTGAAGAGAATATTTTTAACGAAATTTTCATCTCGTGTATCTTTTCCATAACGTCTTGACAAAACTCCATTCGCAGGAAATTGTCCTCGGGAAATATTTCTTGAGTTTTCGAATATTTTGAAACATTTTAAACCATTACGTTTCCAAATACGTGAAATAGGTGTGTTACTTGTACTCAATTCCTCGGCAGCAATTCTAGTAGATCTCGTGTTATCAATTTCCACAATACTACAAATTAATACATCCCGCCGTTCTCTTTCCTCAATTTTTTGTGGTGATACCTCTCTTGGTTTGCATTTCGTACAGTTATTGAGACAGAAACAAGTTTCAAATTTATTCATAATATTATAAATTGTTTGTCTGCAAGGTACAGAACGGTCTGCAAAAGTCAGCGCAAACAAATTCATGCACTCCATTGCAGACTTGCCAGCATAAAATCATTTTACTAACTGAAGCTTTTCAGTGGGTGTATAAAGAGCCATTATACATTAATTTTATTGTACGCTTTCAAACTGTAACGACCGCAGCTAGACTGAATGCGAAATTTCCAGTCAATCGGTTTCGGAGACAATCGTCAGTCGTCGCGGTCTTCGCTGGAATTGGACTGGCTTTCTCATGTACGTATACATTGTATGTACTCATACGTTGATTCTCTATGCCTAATGATATTTAACACATACGGTACAAGGACAACTAAGACGCAAGGTAGTGACCTGAACATATTATTCTCTTGTGAAAGAATTTTAGATAAATGTTATATATTTCTTTTTCCTTGGGAGGACCGCATGGTGTTCGACCCACCATTTTGTTTAATAATATTCGCGATCTTGCATCCCTGCAATTTACAATTTTTTTTTTAAACTAGCATAAACATCCTTCTCATACAATTTGTCGTAATATTTTATTATTAAATTAATATAATGTCAACCTCATATATTTAGATTGAATCAAAAGTAAGAAATATGTGTGTAAATTTAATTCTTTTTTTAATTAATCTGTATCGAATTCTGATCAGTTTTAATTGTTAAATAATATTGTTTAAATAAATTAGTCACCTTAATAGAAATCAATTTCACCTCATAGAGTATTGTTCCAGACTTGTTTTCTTTTATAATATATAATTCAAACATATAATAGTACATATACTGTGTGATGCATATTTGTCGTAAGGTACGTCAAAGCTTTGAAGAACTACGTATGCAAACTTTAACTCATATTACTAGTAGTTTACATTGACTTTTATACTCTCATTACGTATTATTACTTGGCTATATTAATCTCGTACCTGTTGGTACAGAGTGTTTTGCTTACTCTTAAATTTATTTGGTGCAATTTATATTATGACTTACTAAATTTATTATTTTCATTAATAAATATTGTTGTTACTGTTTATGCTGTTGTTTGTGTTTGAGTTCCTTATGTCCTAATGAGCAAAAGTGATAGTTTTGTGAACCAGGTATACGAACAGCCTTTATAGATTTGTTAAGCCCTTTTGACCCGAGGGTGTTCTACGTTGACCAGAAAACTTGCCAGACCAAACGTAGTGGTGCCCAAATAACATCTATGCGTTGTGTTGGCCCACGACGCTCCCGCTATTTAATACTGAGCTGGGCGGTGAGTTTTTCGAGGGGCCTTTGTCGACCAGGGACGGAATTAGGGCGGTGACCTAATTCCTACTGCGGTTTTTGTGTTACTTATACTGCTTTAGGAGTAACAATTTCTTTAATTTCCCTTTTCATTGTGTGTTGTTCTTTACCAATTATCTGTGTTTTCAAAATCGAAATGGTGATCGCGTTGTAGTTTGGCAGTTTTGTCTGTTTTAGAATATTTGTGGGCTTGTATTCTTTTGTATAAATATTGTTTAGTTTCGCCTATGTAGTAACTATCGCAATCGCGACATGATTCTTTATAGATGATATGTGTTTCTCGAATTTTTATATTTTAGGTTTTAGATTTGAAAATAGATGTTTATTAGTATTACTAAGTTTATATGTTGTAGCTATATCATATTTTTTAAAGTGTATTTCATTTTTTCTGATAATTGTGGAACATATGGAATCGTGATATATGTTGTTTCATTGTTAAAGTTGTTATTGATGTCTGCCGTGTTGTATATTTGGTGGATTCTTTTTTTAATTGCTTGGTCTATAAGTTGTGGTGCATAGTTGTTATATGTTAAGATCGTTTTCATTTTCTTGTTGTTATTTATTCTGTATTGAGTATGTGATAATTTTACTGCTCTATCAGTCAGATTATTTATAATCATTTTATTGAATACTGTAGGTGCATTTGGGTGGTAATAAATATCGAAAAGAAGCTGTAGATTTATTATACCAATTTGTATAAACAGTACCCTGTCTATCATAGCTTCAAGAAATATCAAGGAAATTAATACTGTTATTAATTTCTTCTTCAATAGTGAATTTTAATTTGTTGTGAAAATTGTTGAATTTATTTAAAAGGTAGTTTATTTTATTTGTCGGAATACATGTTATGATGTCGTCTACATATCTTTTGAAAGAAAATGGGGTGGAAGTCTAATGAATTGATAACGTTTTGTTCCAAATGTTCAATTATCAGATTTGCAATAAGAGCAGTTAAAGGAGAGTTCATGGCAATACCAAATATTTTACTATAAAAAGAATTTTTGTATTGAAAATGTGTTATCGAGAATGTGATAAAATTTTGTGATTAGTTGGTACTTTTTGTTCCTTTATGTATTCATAATATATGTTGCTGTTATATAAATATATATATCTTATGTTTTATTTAAATATCTGTACATTTGCTTATCATGCTGACAGTTCCGTGTTTGGATCCCTGACTGGCGGTCTGAGTAGGTTTTCGTGATTTTCTTTCTCGTTTAAGGCGAATGCCGACAGCTTAACATCTTAAGCCGCTCCACGGGGGCATACATAACAGTAACTCATGCCTTACCATTCCCCGTTTTTGCTGTCTAACTATTTTTTGAATATTAACGCATAATTTATTATTATTAAACTGGATGTATCTTTGAATAATTATATCCATGACAACTACAAATGTATAAGTATGACATTAATATACTATCATTTATATTTTAAATTCTTTGAGAATGGCATCACTTGCCGAAACGTGTAAGATTGTTTTAAATATATGCATTTTTAAGTAAAACCAGACCTTAAATCGACAACTAATTAAATCTACCATAACATACAAAGGTCACGAAATAAGTATCTATATATATATATATATATATATATATATATATATAGATACTTATTACTATATATATATATATATATATATATATATATATATAGATACTTATTTCGTGACCTTTGTATGTTATGGTAGATTTAATTAGTTGTCGATTTAAGGTCTGGTTTTACTTAAAAATGCATATATTTAAAACAATCTTACACGTTTCGGCAAGTGATGCCATTCTCAAAGAATTTAAAATATAAATGATAGTATATTAATGTCATACTTATACATTTGTAGTTGTCATGGATATAATTATTCAAAGATACATCCAGTTTAATAATAATAAATTATGCGTTAATATTCAAAAAATAGTTAGACAGCAAAAACGGGGAATGGTAAGGCATGAGTTACTGTTATGTATGCCCCCGTGGAGCGGCTTAAGATGTTAAGCTGTCGGCATTCGCCTTAAACGAGAAAGAAAATCACGAAAACCTACTCAGACCGCCAGTCAGGGATCCAAACACGGAACTGTCAGCATGATAAGCAAATGTACAGATATTTAAATAAAACATAAGATATATATATTTATATAACAGCAACATATATTATGAATACATAAAGGAACAAAAAGTACCAACTAATCACAAAATTTTATCACATTCTCGATAACACATTTTCAATACAAAAATTCTTTTTATAGTAAAATATTTGGTATTGCCATGAACTCTCCTTTAACTGCTCTTATTGCAAATCTGATAATTGAACATTTGGAACAAAACGTTATCAATTCATTAGACTTCCACCCCATTTTCTTTCAAAAGATATGTAGACGACATCATAACATGTATTCCGACAAATAAAATAAACTACCTTTTAAATAAATTCAACAATTTTCACAACAAATTAAAATTCACTATTGAAGAAGAAATTAATAACAGTATTAATTTCCTTGATATTTCTTGAAGCTATGATAGACAGGGTACTGTTTATACAAATTGGTATAATAAATCTACAGCTTCTTTTCGATATTTATTACCACCCAAATGCACCTACAGTATTCAATAAAATGATTATAAATAATCTGACTGATAGAGCAGTAAAATTATCACATACTCAATACAGAATAAATAACAACAAGAAAATGAAAACGATCTTAACATATAACAACTATGCACCACAACTTATAGACCAAGCAATTAAAAAAAGAATCCACCAAATATACAACACGGCAGACATCAATAACAACTTTAACAATGAAACAACATATATCACGATTCCATATGTTCCACAATTATCAGAAAAAATGAAATACACTTTAAAAAATATGATATAGCTACAACATATAAACTTAGTAATACTAATAAACATCTATTTTCAAATCTAAAACCTAAAATATAAAAATTCGAGAAACACATATCATCTATAAAGAATCATGTCGCGATTGCGATAGTTACTACATAGGCGAAACTAAACAATATTTATACAAAAGAATACAAGCCCACAAATATTCTAAAACAGACAAAACTGCCAAACTACAACGCGATCACCATTTCGATTTTGAAAACACAGATAATTGGTAAAGAACAACACACAATGAAAAGGGAAATTAAAGAAATTGTTACTCCTAAAGCAGTATAAGTAACACAAAAACCGCAGTAGGAATTAGGTCACCGCCCTAATTCCGTCCCTGGTCGACAAAGGCCCCTCGAAAAACTCACCGCCCAGCTCAGTATTAAATAGCGGGAGCGTCGTGGGCCAACACAACGCATAGATGTTATTTGGGCACCACTACGTTTGGTCTGGCAAGTTTTCTGGTCAACGTAGAACACCCTCGGGTCAAAAGGGCTTAACAAATCTATAAAGGCTGTTCGTATACCTGGTTCACAAAACTATCACTTTTGCTCATTAGGACATAAGGAACTCAAACACAAACAACAGCATAAACAGTAACAACAATATTTATTAATGAAAATAATAAATTTAGTAAGTCATAATATAAATTGCACCAAATAAATTTAAGAGTAAGCAAAACACTCTGTACCAACAGGTACGAGATTAATATAGCCAAGTAATAATACGTAATGAGAGTATAAAAGTCAATGTAAACTACTAGTAATATGAGTTAAAGTTTGCATACGTAGTTCTTCAAAGCTTTGACGTACCTTACGACAAATATGCATCACACAGTATATGTACTATTATATGTTTGAATTATATATTATAAAAGAAAACAAGTCTGGAACAATACTCTATGAGGTGAAATTGATTTCTATTAAGGTGACTAATTTATTTAAACAATATTATTTAACAATTAAAACTGATCAGAATTCGATACAGATTAATTAAAAAAAGAATTAAATTTACACACATATTTCTTACTTTTGATTCAATCTAAATATATGAGGTTGACATTATATTAATTTAATAATAAAATATTACGACAAATTGTATGAGAAGGATGTTTATGCTAGTTTAAAAAAAAAACTGTAAATTGCAGGGATGCAAGATCGCGAATATTATTAAACAAAATGGTGGGTCGAACACCATGCGGTCCTCCCAAGGAAAAAGAAATATATAACATTTATCTAAAATTCTTTCACAAGAGAATAATATGTTGAGGTCACTACCTTGCGTCTTAGTTGTCCTTGTACCGTATGTGTTAAATATCATTAGGCATAGAGAATCAACGTATGAGTACATACAATGTATACGTACATGAGAAAGCCAGTCCAATTCCAGCGAAGACCGCGACGACTGACGATTGTCTCCGAAACCGATTGACTGGAAATTTCGCATTCAGTCTAGCTGCGGTCGTTACAGTTTGAAAGCGTACAATAAAATTAATGTATAATGGCTGGAAAATGGGGTGGAAGTCTAATGAATTGATAACGTTTTGTTCCAAATGTTCAATTATCAGATTTGCAATAAGAGCAGTTAAAGGAGAGTTCATGGCAATACCAAATATTTTACTATAAAAAGAATTTTTGTATTGAAAATGTGTTATCGAGAATGTGATAAAATTTTGTGATTAGTTGGTACTTTTTGTTCCTTTATGTATTCATAATATATGTTGCTGTTATATAAATATATATCTTATGTTTTATTTAAATATCTGTACATTTGCTTATCATGCTGACAGTTCCGTGTTTGGATCCCTGACTGGCGGTCTGAGTAGGTTTTCGTGATTTTCTTTCTCGTTTAAGGCGAATGCCGACAGCTTAACATCTTAAGCCGCTCCACGGGGGCATACATAACAGTAACTCATGCCTTACCATTCCCCGTTTTTGCTGTCTAACTATTTTTTGAATATTAACGCATAATTTATTATTATTAAACTGGATGTATCTTTGAATAATTATATCCATGACAACTACAAATGTATAAGTATGACATTAATATACTATCATTTATATTTTAAATTCTTTGAGAATGGCATCACTTGCCGAAACGTGTAAGATTGTTTTAAATATATGCATTTTTAAGTAAAACCAGACCTTAAATCGACAACTAATTAAATCTACCATAACATACAAAGGTCACGAAATAAGTATCTATATATATATATATATATATATATATATATATATATATATATAATAACTTCGTGACCTTGGTATGATATGGTAAACCTAATCAGTAGGCGATTAAAGGTCTGTATATTACTTCAAAATATATGTATTTAAAAAACTCTACATGTTTCGGCTGTGTACGCCTTTATCAAGAGAATACAAAATATGAATAATATTGTGTATTCTTGTGTATTCATATTTTGTATTCTCTTGATAAAGGCGTACACAGCCGAAACATGTAGAGTTTTTTAAATACATATATTTTGAAGTAACAAACAGACCTTTAATCGCCTACTGATTAGGTTTACTATATATATATATATATATATATATATATATATATATATATACATATACAGAAGATTTAATTAGTCGGCGATTCAAGGTCTGTTCTACTCTAACATGCACACATTCAAAATAATCTTACATGTTTCGGCAAGTGATGCCTTTTTCAAAGAATTTCAAATTATAAATGACAGTATATACTGTCACACTGTCGGTAACTACTGTTATTTATATAAGATTTAATACAAGCTGTTGAGCTTGAGAACCAAGAGGTTTACTAGCCATCTAAGAAATATTCTGTAAAATAAATAGGTTAAAAATGTCAAAGTGATAATAAACCAATTTCGTACTTACTGCCACTAATTTATATTACTATTTCTTATGAGTATTGTTCTCAAAAGAACAGATTTTATAATTTTTGATGACAAACTAAATATTCAAATTAGAAGAATGCTTAACCTAGAAGTCAAAATACAGGAATCAAAGTCAATAAACAACAATATTGAAATAATTTGACAGCAAGCTGATTATCATAAGACTATCTCCTGGACAACTTATTCTTTTTATTTAATATAATAATCCAAAGACGTACGTCTTAACTTAAAATGACAAACGTGTGTGTAGTATTACAGCGCGTATACATGTGTGTTAGAAAGAGATAAAGTACAATTTGCGGTTCACACTTGAGCAGTACGAACTGAAAACTTATAGTTTATGAACTGTACGTCTTTATTAATACAACTTTTTATTCTTTCGAACAAAATAGTCGGTGACATTGTTAAATAATCGACAATATTTCAAAACTCTAATTCAACGTAGAATATACATTTTTGGCATTCATTTTTATTTGTTCACAAAATATTTGACGTAACAGATTTATCTGCTATTTCGGAGACGTTGAAAGCCTCGAATTGATTCTAAACAAATAACTAGCATTTAATACTTTTATGTAAATGTACCAATAACAGCTTGGACATGATCAATTCGACGTGTAAAATGTGATATACGTATTCAGTCGATATGTACATAATACATAGTAACTATCACCATGATGTAAATGCCCTGGTCGTTCAGAACAGTATTAATTATAATAATTTTTAATAGTCCTGGTCTCACGTCGTACTCGATGCTCATATCATCACGTTTAAATTGCACAACCCATCGACTTCAAGGAGCCTTGTCACCCAAAACTTATTGCGCATCAGGCAAAATTTGAGATATTTTAATCCTCGAAAAATAATGTCCAAACGACTTGTTGTTTGTATTATTTATGTACGCAACATCAATTTTAAATGTCAAATTAGAAAATCCATTTTATGTATAGCCAACCCATTAAATAAATAATCCTAATGTTAGAAATTTGGCAATTATAGTGCAATCTCCATAAAAGCAATGCTTCGAAGTTAGGGCGACATGGACTATTAGTATAATTTATATTATGTTATCATAACTACTTCATATTGGTGACGTTTTGCAAAAAACTTACTTAGTATACTTGATTATTCCCTTTTAATTATTTATTTAATTTCCTTTTGTTCATTTAATGTTTATTTGTTACATGTTCTTTAGCCTGCTGAAGAAATATGAGACAACATTGGAAGATATCAATCAAAAATACTCAAATGCCATAGCAGAAGTAGAAACGCTGAGAGAAGACAAAAAAGCATTACTAGAAAAAATAAATCTTCTGAACGAAAGCGTCAAACAACACAAAGACCAAACTTGTCTCTGCAAGATGGAACTTGAAAAAGTAAATGCGAGAGCGATTTCTTTAGAAGACACTCTCAAGGATGTGCAAGGAAACATAAAAGAAAATAATGTTCGACATTCTAAGGAGCTGTTGACTAATCAAGCGAATATGGCTGGATTAACGGAAAAATATAGTAAACTGAAGAAAGATTACGATATCCTCGTTGAAGATAATAAAGAGATTGCACTATTGAAGAGAAAAAATGCGAATCTAGTGAGGGAATTAGACCAAAGAGATGTGATAATATATGAATTGCGGGAACAGGTGGGAAGCTTAGAGAAAGAACTAAACACGATTAGAGAAGAAATGTTGCTGAATAATCAAGCGGCTTCTCGCGAGATGGATGTGTTGATGGCTACTTGTATAGAACTCGAAAATAAATTGGAAACGACCAAAGAGATTTTAGAAAAAGAAAGTAGTCTAATAGACGAAGAAGCTAACACTGTGAGTATGTTTGCATTTCTCTTTCAATTGGTGAGCGTGATATTATCATTGTTTCATGAAGTAAATATTTTTCACATAAACTGTTAAAGAAGTATTTAGAAAATATTAATTGTAATTCATAATAAGTTTTTCTGTTAAAGAAGTGGCGTAAATGTAAATAACGTCAATCTTAATTTTTTATGCTTTTTTTCTTGCCGTTTCTTTTATGTTTTGGCATATGTGCTAGATAAAATCCTGATGACTATTTCTAAAAAATTCGGCGATGAGATACGATAATGTGTAACAAGTAAATAACTAAATGGAGACTATATCCCAACTCTTCAATACTTAGATAACTTAATGAAAAGTAAGACAAAGAAAAACAAAGAAAAACAAACAAGTTGTCTCCAAAAGCTTTATTTAAATAAGTATGTAGAAAATTAATATTTCCATAAATAATAAATCACAGTTACAATAAAACACGGCATGAAAAGATAAATTAATAAGAGCAATTTGGTTTTACAAGACAAGTTTAAAAAATAAGATATCAAACAGTACATTTGCAGATCTCTTGAAGCGGCGAGTAAAAGGCCAGTGAATGGCCAGCAAAAGATCAACTAACCAGAATACTAAATGGTTATAGTAAAAAATCAAAAGAATTAAAGATGTTTGAGGGTATTATACCTTCTGTAATTTAAAATTGATCAAACATTTTATAAAGTCGCGACACTGCGCGACATATAAAACCCGTACAACTCTTATGAGCATAAAATCAGAGTTTTTTAGTTGCGTAAACGGGACAATTATATTAATACTATCACTTAGAGACTTCATAGGTTATACATACATTGCTAATACCTATAACTTAAGCCAAATTTGACAAGTCAAATAAGACATGTCAAATTTCATAAGCCCGATAAGCCATTGATAATATGTTAGTGTACGGGTTTTATATGTCGGGCAGTCTATCTATAGGTATATAACGAACGATCAAATAAATCCGGAGTTGAAGTAGGTTGTGCATGAGAAAACGTATTTTCTAACTAATAATTTCTAATATCAACATAGTATCTGTCCACTCGATGTTTTAACTCACGTCATTAGTTGCGTGGCGTTATCACAAACATGGGCACCTGCAGTGTATGTATTCTCATTTCATTCAAAGCCCAATGGTTAAACAAGGATAAAACACTGAAAAGTAAATGTGGGATTGTCTTCGCCGTAAGACCAATAAGATAGACAGTCATCCGCCGGCTATTATCTATTGTATTATGATAGTCGAATAATTAAATTTTGACGTTTGACATCTTACTTTGGTTTATTTTCGTTACATTGCTTTTCTGATTCATTTTCTTTCTATCTATAAAATAATTGATTTTTTTCATAACACAAAGAACTATTTTTAATACATTTTCAGTAAGTATTTTTGTCACTAAGTTATTTATTGGTTATAGGTTAAGAATTTACATTGTTATACGCCCCTATGGGCAATAGACTTGCACCTGCTCACTTACCTTATACCTAATTCCGATCTATCAATTTACCCAAATGACATGATTGCCCCGGAGATCTTAAGCTAAAGAAACCAACTCAGTTATAGAGGCGAGCGATAGGAAGGGAGGGGATCTTGTTTAATATGAGGGCGCCACCATTTTTATATTCTTTAGCCCTTCAGTGAACATAGACACTGCCGATGGTAAATTGAATAAACCAAAGGTATCTACGTGTTCCATATGCTTGTATCAATAAAACAACCAAATAAACAATAACAATGGAGGATTTATTGTAATCCAAAATAAAGACAACAAGCAAATAGATCTGGTACCCCAGAATGTCAAAAATAAAGGTTATGCCAACTTGGCTAACCACGTTACAATAAAATATTAAAACTAATTCAGAAAGGATTAGATTTTAGGGAATGAAAAAAAAACTATAAATATTAATTTGACCAAAGCAATAATTACGTTACAAATGACGATATGATTTTTTAATAAACAAAGTAATGTCTGGTCATGAGTAAAAGACTCACCCAGTATATTAAATGAATGAAATAATTTAAAGTGCGGACAATAGACTGACTAATATGTGAAGTTAAAACATATGAGTTATAAGTGCCGACTTAATACTTATTATATACTCATTATTTAACAGACACTGACTGTAGTTTCATTCAATTAGCCGCATACACGTGGAGTAAGATAAGATAATATTTAATATATACGATGGGCAATGCATTAGTACATATTAGTACATATTTGTTTCGTCGATTTTGAGAAAGCGTTTGACCGAGTAAACCATGATAAACTTTTCGAGTTCCTGGAGGAAATCGGGCTGGATGATGGGGATTTGAGACTTCTCAGAAACTTGTATTGGCACCAGTCCGCAAGAATAAGAGTCGAGACTAACTTGTCTTCAAGAAACATTGACATTTGTAGAGGAGTGAGACAGGGGTGCGTGTTGTCCCCCACACTATTTAATATATACTCAGAGTATCTGTTTGCGAAGGCGCTTAGGGGTTGTAACGACGGAATAAAAATAAACGGTGTCAATATATCGACTATCCGTTATGTAGACGATACTGTGTTGATTGCGAATACCGATATAGGATTACAAAACATAATCAACAGATTATGACATGACATATGACATGCAAAGATTTTAATATGGCCATAAACATCAACAAAACGAAAGTAATGTTAATTTCTCGTAATTCAAACGTACCCATACCTCTACGGGTTGACGGGGAAATATTGACCAGGGTTGATCGCTTTAAGTACCTGGGCTGCTGGATTGACTCAATACTGGACCATGACATCGAAATAAGGTCCAGAATTGAACAAGCAAGGCAAAACTTCTTCAAACTCAAAAACATACTGTGCGATAAACAGCTAAATGTAAATTTACGCGTACGGTTTACAAAGTGTTACGTCTGGTCAACGCTATTATACGGAGTGGAAACATGGACCTTGAAAACTGTCAGTATGAACCGTATAGAAGCATTTGAAATGTGGACATACCGAAGAATGCTAAGAATTCCATGGACATCATATACAACTAATGAGGAAACTTTAAAAGGGGTACACAAAGATCGAGAACTGCTCCACATAGTAAAGATGCGAAAGACAGCTTACCTTGGTCACGTTTTGAGAAATGAAAAATATTACCTACTGCAGCTCATAATTGAAGGAAAGATAGAGGGTAAACGTGGGCTTGGCAGAAAGAAACTATCGTGGATGCGGAATATTAGGATGGACCGGATTAAACTTTGAACAACTCATTAGAGCTGCTGCAAATCGAGAGACAGTGACGCGCCGTCCATATGGGCAAGGTCGTGCAGCGCACAACGGCGCCAAGGCCTTAAAGGCACCTACGGCCACTTGTGATAAGTTAAATTTTAAAAATATTAAAAACATTTTTTGAAAGTTTACAACAAATCAACAAAGTTACATAAAACAATTATTACAATTATTTTAGCATTGACAGCAATAATTTTATTGTTACTTCAAAGAGTGTACTTGATATTTGCATCTACACTGTTTTTTGTATAAATTTAACTTAATTAATATTATTTAATAATTAAAAAAGGTGAAAGGGGTATCTTAAGCATTTTAATAGAAGCTAATAATCATACTGTAATCATTTTATTAAATGAATACAGACTTTTTTCGGCTTCATTCAAGAACCATTGCATATATAACAAGTGCGCCGTGTATTAGTAGGTATTATGTACATGGTCAATATCGAGCTTACAGAATCTGGCTGCAGGTTTAAACTTGCAAAATTTTGGGTGTATTTAAACGCTTTCGCAGTCGGTGCAGGTTTATTAACTTATCGTTGTCGTAGGCCCGTGAGCCGTACTGTGGGAGAGTGGCTGGTAATTTTGGCTCAATACATATAGGGTAATGGCGCCTATCAGTATTTCGCACGACGGCGCCGAAGATACTTGGCGCGTTACTGTCGAGAGACCTTTGCTGATGTGATCGCTAACCTCCGATGACGGAGAGGGCACAAAAAGAAGAAGAATGCATTAGTAAAGCAGAGTTATTAGTGTAACCGTACGCGACACATCGCTAATAATCCTCAAATGTAATCTAGTTATAATCTTTATAGTATTGTAATGTCAAAAACCACAAACAAATAATTTTTTTTTAATTTCAAACGCTTCCGAAATTTAACTTATGCACATAAAATCAAGTGTTTTAGATAAGTAAAAAAAATAAGTCATCTGATTAAATAAAAAAATTAAGGTCAACGATGCTAGGAATGGAAAACAATTAAATTAACTAAGAATCTTAAGCAAGAAATTGCATAAGTAATTTATCTCACATCAAGATGGATACACACTGTATATGCAACAATTAATTTATATTTAACACACAATTAAATATGGCATTTCGTAAATTTCAATTTACAAAAATCTATACCAAAATAAATCTATTAAGATTTGTCCACACTGTATATGCAGAAAATATATTAATTATAATACAAAATGAACTGTTCACTAATTCCAATGATAATAATCAAAGAAATTATATTACTCAATTAATCCCAAAATTTATGTTTCTACACAATATATGTAGAAATTATTCTTACATAATAAAACAAATAATTGAATCGGTTAAATATTTTTCACTAAGAAAAAGCAAAAGGCAAATTTATACTAAATTGAATGACACCAGTATCGTAATATATGGAAAAAAAATAATTATTTAATTTATATACTTATATATACAAATTTATACAAATTTCTTCGGGGGACGACGGCAAATAATTATATCGTAGTCTTTAAAAATATACTTAAGATAATTATTACCTTTTCACATATCGCTTACAATGGAAAAACTACGTTCTCGTGGTCGAAATCAAACGACTGGAAATTCCCTGCGTATCGGTCCTTTTAAAATCGGCGGAAACTGATTACGTCCGTTTTACTCAATTTTTAGGGATGTTAGCACCCTTACCAATTTCTCTCTTGTATTAGTTTAGTCTACAAAAATGAAAACCACTATCCACCTGGTCGGGAAAAAACCAATCCGTGATCAATTCACGAAACCAATCTATAGGAACACTTCCTCGTTCATTTGCTGCAATGCCAAGTTAAAACCGCTACCAGCGAATATTTGACCAATGTTTTAATTAAGTTTTACTTAGCTGAACAATTTAATCACCAGAGTAAAGAAGCTTGACCACTTGACTGTAACGAGGGCAAAATGAGGGATAATCTGGCTCGATCCGCATTTTTATTATAGCCAGCTGCTACGCCATACGAGAAAAAGGCAATATTTGAAAGAATATTCCAATGACCCTATATTTGATTATTTTTAAAAAGGAAATCGACAGTGAATGTACCCACAAAGCTAATTTACGAAAAATTTCCAATTAATATTTCGCTAATGAACGCAAAATCGATTATAATTATTAATCAAACGTACTATAACTCAAATAAAACATCATAGATGTCACTGTATGCCTACTTTAATTAGCTTCCAAATCGAAATACCAAAATGAGTTTCCCTAACCAAATATAATTAAATTATATCTTCAAAAATTTCGATGAAATACTAAGTTCCTATTCTCAATATATTTTTACATTAAACGGCATTGTTTAATTACAATTTAAAAATACCACTTCGATGACTGGCATAAATTCTATATTTAAACGCACAAATATGCATTTCGCTCACATGTAAATCTATAGCGCATGTCCGACGCATGTCTTACCAAATGTCAAAGGAATATTATTTAAATGTGTAAAAAAATACAAAGTAGAGGGAAAAGATTTACTTAACTAGGAGACCCATACAAAATTACCAATTTAAGTATTGGTAAAATTAGAAGAAAGATGAATCTGCCTCTGTTCCAATTAACATCCTTACAGATAACCAACGCTAGATCGATTAATGGAAGTAAATTAACCCTTAACTTAAACAATGGCAGAAGCCGTTATTGAAAGATCTAATAAATGTGTAAACTAGTCATACGAACAAAAGTAGTGAACCTATGATATATACCCTGTGATTAAAAAATAACCAACAAACTAAAATGCAAAATAAGGTAATTTAAATTTAAGACTTTAGGAGTACGATAGATTAGTAAATAAACATAGCAGATACTAAAAATATACAAGGGTCGAAATCGACGTATAACAACATTTATTAGAGATATGCCTGGAAAACTTCTGAATTCACAATCCCAGCAACTTGTGTTGAATGTCTTGAACTTTTTTGAAAGAGAGAAACTAAATCAAGCACCTCTGATAAATATTAATGCCGCTTTTGAAGTATTTATTATATTCTTCTTAAAAGTTATATATAGAAATGTTTGTTATTGTTTTGAAATAAATTAATTAAAAATTTATTTATTTTTTTGCAAAATACACCAGAAAAATTTGAGTGTATTGCTCAAGATCAAACTCAGACAGAAAAAAAGCATTTATTGAAAGTAAATAAAAGGATATGAAATTGTCAACATTTTACACAGCGTCTAAATATAACCTAAATAAAATAATGTTAAAACACTGTCATGAAACATGAGTAAGATTTATCAGTTCTTTTTGTTAACGAATGAACGTCATAGGTTGTGCTAATTTTACAATATGCAGGCTGAATTTTATTCCGGTCTTTTATTAGTGCCAATTAGTGCATCTTAAAATAATATTTGAAGGAGCTTCAGCTAATGAATAAAAAATGTTTTAAATTTAGAATATTTAGGATATAAGCATAATCTTAAAGCAGTTTACTTTTAAATACAATTCTATTTTATAAGTAATGAATTTGAGCCAGAAATGTTGATTTGGTTCATATGGACGAAAATTAATGGCATAAGTCAAAACATTGAATGGATTGATACTACATGCATTTGTACATTTGGTTATCAACAACATTTCATATAACTTTAAACGTATTTCAGCGATTGTAAAATTAAATTAATTTTTTGATATAGTTATTTAATTTTGAAATGGTTTTCACAAAAAATCATAGAATTTTGTATAGTTCAATCACATTTGCGAAATGGGCGGAAAATTGACGGCCAGTGGCAGTACTCCGTTAACGATTGTTTGGTGAAATTTCAATTTAAATTTCCGGTTCTGCTTTTTAATTACAACGAATTTCAATATACTCTTCGGCGCTGCACTAATATCTTGAGAGAGACAGGTAGTGTGGAGCGTAAACAAGAAAGTGGTCGACCAAAAAAACATACACGAGAACTAATTGATAATGTAAGAGAACTAATGGATAAAACCCCAGGAACTTCAATTCGGCTACTGTCACAACAAACTAACTTTTCATTTGGCACTTGCCAGAAAATATTAAAGAAGGATCTACACTTATTTCCCTATCGTCTCACTTGCTATCAAGAAATCTATCCAGTTTACTATCCCCGAACATTAGAATTTTGTCAATGGTTTTTAAATAATTTCGACGGTGACCTTCTAGACAAAACTTTCTTTTCAGATGAAGTATAGTTTCATCTTCATGGGTATGTTAATTCGCAGAATATAAGAATGTGGAGTGCTAAAAAACACAACAATTTTTATGTTGAGACTGTTGCTTATCTTCAGAAAGTTGGGGTTTGGTGTGCCATAAGTAGGAGAAGAAGTATTGGTCCAATTTTTTTAATGGAACCATAAATGCATAAAGATATCAACAAGAAATTTTGACGCCGTTTGTTGACCAACTTAATGTAAATGAGTTAACACTAGGACATTTTCAGCAAATCGGAGCAAGAGGGCCCCACAGCACAAAATACAATTAACATGTTTTAACAATTTTTTGACAATTGCTTGATTAGCCTGAATAGCGACCACAAATTTCCTCCAAGCTTGCGATGTCACTCCATGTGATTTCTTTTTATGGCCTATTTTAAAAAATTCTATTTTCAAAATACAAATTCCAGATCTTGCACACCTTCAAGTCCAAATTTCCCAAAAAATTAATGAAATCAATGAATATCATAATATGTTAACCAGTGTTTTCGAAAGCGTAAAGGAAAGATTTGCAAAATGTATTGAGCAAGGCGGTGGACAATTTCAGCATGCTTTGTAAAATGTATGTAATTCTTAAAATTGTATATCTAATTTCCTAGTTTACAAATAGATACCTATTGTGCTACAATATAAACGTTTTACATCGTTAGATGACATTTGACTTTTGAATTAACAAAATTTATATATTGACAATAATTGTCAGTGAAGAAAGTACTAGCGTCGCTCACGCGTGTGTCACAAGTGAGCGAATGTAGTTTCTTCATGTGTGCTGTATAGCGTTTTGTTCAATCCTGCTCCTAAATTACCTATTTAAAGGTATCGAAAATTAAAAATTTCAATTTGTCTGACAGTTATAAAGTATATCGCATTATTCATGTCAATATAAATAATATAGCACAGATAGCGGGTTTTATCATTAGTCATTAGTACGGTTACATGGTTACGATAATACCGGAATATCATAAAGTTTCTAGGACGAAGACGGCTTTGTAATATAAATTGTATGTCTGAACTTAAGTTAGGAACTATAACTCTGTTTTGTAAATTATTTTGACAGCGACATTATTAGTCATCCATTAATGTGTTAGAATTGCTGAAAGCAAGTTTGAACGTCGAGTTTCAAACATAGCACATTCGAGTAAATTCAAATATGGTTTACAATATAGTGCAAAAAGCGTACATGATTGAAGCCTATTTTCGGAGTGGAGTGCGAATTGATGGAATTTGGGTGTGCAGTCAACGTGCATGTTTGGATGATTTTAGAGAGCACTTTCCAGAGTTAGCTGTAATTCCCAAAGATTTTTATAATTGCCTTTCCAATTGTGTTGGTGTGTTTCGTGAGACTGGTTCTGTGGGTCATAAATCACGTACTGGTAGACCAACTGTTCGTTCGGAACAAGTTATAAATGATGTTCGTCAACGTATGGTAAATGAACCCACAAAACCTTTGAAACGCCTTTCTCAAGAGATTGGACTTTCTTATGGAACATGTCAGAAAATTGTAAAGAAAAACTTACACATGCATCCGTATAAGATACAATCATATCAGGCTATTTTGCCGGTAGACTACCCTAGACGTCGTGCGTACTGCCAGTGGTTTGCAAATAACTTAATAGAAGATGATGACCTGCTAAATTTGTCATTTTTCTCTGATGAAGCCTGGTTTCATCTTTCGGGGTATGTCAATTCCCAAAATACTCGAATGTGGAGTAGTGAAAATCCTCATATTTTTATTCAATCGTTTCTCCATAATGCGAAACTTGGTGTTTGGCTAGCAGTTTCTCGCCGCAGAGTTGTTGGCCCTATTTTTTTTAATTTCACAATTAATGCTGAGAGGTATAGAAACATTCTGAATGAATTTATTGAACAGTTGCATGATGATGAATTGCAATATGGATACTTTCAACAAGATGGTGCAACGGCACACACAACACGAGAAAATATTGATTTTCTTCGTGAGTTTTTTGACGATCGGATCATTAGTTTACATACGGAAGTTGAGTTTCCACCACGATCACCCTGTTTGACAATTATGGACTTTTTCGTGTTTCCTCACCTAACGAATAGAATATTTAAAACTCCTGTTGCTAATTTGCAAGATATGCAACAAAGAATTATTGACGAATGTGCATTAATAACGCCCGCAATGCTGCAAAATGCCTTTAACAGCATGAAAAGGCGTGTCACATTGGGAATTGAAAATAACGGACAACAATTTCAACATTTGCTTTATTTTGCCTTTTTTTATTAATAAAATTTTGAATACAAGCTGAGCTTGTTGTTTTATTGTATCTTTATTAAATCAAATGACATATTTATTGATGTCAAGATGACACTATCAAAATAATTTTCAAAAATTAAGGTTAAGTTACCAGTATGATAATATGGATAAAGTTCAGACATATATTTTCTATTTCAATGCCATCTTGAACCCAGAAACTTTATGATATCGCGGTATATATATATATATATATATATATAAATATAATAACTTCGTGACCTTGGTATGATATGGTAAACCTAATCAGTAGGCGATTAAAGGTCTGTATATTACTTCAAAATATATGTATTTAAAAAACTCTACATGTTTCGGCTGTATACGCCTTTTTCAAGAGAATACAAAATATATTGTATTCTCTTGAAAAAGGCGTATACAGCCGAAACATGTAGAGTTTTTTAAATACATATATTTTGAAGTAATATACAGACCTTTAATCGCCTACTGATTAGGTTTACCATATATATATATATATATATATATATATATATATATATATATATATGTATAAGGTAAACTTAATAAGTCGGCGATTAAAGATCTGGTTCATTACTTCAAAGTATATAGTTGTTTTAAATATATATGCTTTGAAGTAATGAACCAGACCTTTAATCGCCGACTTATTAAGTTTACCTTATCATACCAAGGTCACGAAAATATTATATTTATATATATATATATTGTTGTAGTTCTTCTGATGCTCATAATTTCTTTCATTTAAATGATTTCTTGGACAGAAATGTTATATCTGAAATTTAATGTTTTTAAAAATATATAATTTAATAGCCAAATTTCTGTATAATTTATGTAAAATCATAATTAGATTTAGCAATATTGATATCGTATATAATTGTAATTTGCATTCTTTTTATTGTTGTTACTTGCTTTTAAATTAAATTTTTAGATTATATTTTATGTTTTCGTGATACTAAATCTGATTCTGATCATTTTTTTTTTGTAATCGAACTGCTATAATCGTTACTGTATATTACGTGTCTAATTAACTTTTATTTCTAAATTTGTAATTGCAATTACGTGAGATATGCCCATTAACCTTTTGAACAATCAGTCAGAGTTATTTTTATCTCTGGCTCATGTAAGATTTTCTTTAAAGAAACACTTTAAATTTTTCCTTACTAAATTGTCAAAATGACTTTTAATTTAACTTTTGAACTTACTGTATTTATTCCAAAGAAAATCTGATTCAAAAATGTAAATTTTCTAATGGGAGTCATGACAATAAAAAAAAAGGGATAAATAAGATGGTTTTTTTTTGCACGGAATTGGTGAAGATTGTTATATTTAAAGTTATCTCTTCAAGTTTATTAATTTTAAAGTAAAAACCATAAGAATTCGATAAAAAGTAGTGTTTTATTAATAAAATATTGGGAAATACCTTGCTGTTAGAATTCTCTACGAGTGGATTATTCCCAGGAATCCTTATATACAGTTTTGAACGTTATATCCTCGTCACAGTTATTATTTGCATTTATGCAGAGTTTTTGATGGAGTTTCCAGTAATTACATTGGATTCTGAGGGATAAATTACACCTTTCCCTGTTTATTATATTAACACATAACCTTGCTGAAACCTACGTACACCAGGATCATAAGCCGTTCTATATTAGGATCATTTCTACTAGATGTGACAAACCAGATTATCGTGATCTTCCACAACTGTAACTGACGATCTACATCGTGGTTTTTAATATCATCCAGAAGATACACGTACTTCAGGTTTATTGTTACTGTTTATACCAATAGTACAGGTATTTCTTACTTTGTTGTCTGTAATTTTCCTCAAGATATAACATTTCCCACAAGTCTTAAACATTTAACTAATACTCACGTAATTCCAAAATAATAATCACTTTTCAATAATGTTTATATTTGCAATATAAAAATCTTTAATAATTGATGCACTAGGATAGATCTTGTTTTATGTTAATTTGGGGTAGGCTTCCCATTTTACAGTATAATATAGGGAGTAACATACTCACCTAACATATTCAATTTGTATCTTGTTTTATTTATTTAAGAAAATACAACAGTTTAATTCTTAAATATATTTATTACAAACATATACATATTCGTATTATTTTGTGTACTTAATTCCTGATATCCGAACATCCGGATCCCGCCTATAGACCCGAAGATTAAGCAGTCTCAGCTCCTATTTCATTTAATTTTCCTATTTATTTATTTTTCTATAATTAATATTCATTCTCATAATTATTATCCCGGGTCTTTTATTTTTATTACAATATATATATATATATATATATATATATATATATATATATATATATTTATTTCGTGACCTTTGTATGTTATTGTAAATTCAATTTGTTGGCGATTTAAGGTCTGGTTTTACTTCACTATATATACTACTATATATTTAAAACAGTCCTACATGTTTCGGCAAATGATGCCTTTTTCAAGGAATATAAAATATAAATGACAGTATATCAATGTCATACATTTGTAGTTGCTATGGATAAAATTATTCAAAGATACATTCTAATTGAATAATAATAAATCATGCCTTAGTATTCTAAAATAGATAAACAACAAAAACAGGGAAACACAAGACATGAGTTATTATTATGTATGCGCCCGTAGAGCATCTTAAGATGTAAAGCTGGCGGCATTCGCCTTAAACGAGAAGGGAAACCACGAAAACCTACTCGGACTACCAGACAGGAATCAAAACACGGAACTGTCAGCATGATAAGCAAATGTATAGATATTTAAATAACTTAAGATTATATAATTATATAACGGCTACATATATTATTATTTCATAATATATGTTGCTGACAGTTCCGTGTTTTGATTCCTGTCTGGTTGTCCGAGTAGGTTTTCGTGGTTTTCCTTCTCGTTTAAGGCGAATGCCGACAGCTTTACATCTTAAGACGCTCCACGGGCGCATACATAATAATAACTCATGTCTTGTGTTTCCCGGTTTTTGTTGTTTATCTATTTTAGAATACTAAGGCATGATTTATTATTATTCAATTAGAATGTATCTTTGAATAATTTTATCCATAGCAACTACAAATGTATAAGTATGACATTAATATACTGTCATTTATATTTTGTATTCCTTGAAATAGGCATCATTTGCCGAAACATGTAGAACATTTAAATGGAGAAAGATATTTAAACATTTTACGTACATACGTATCTGACTATCTTGACGACAATATCCCATTAAATCATTTACAATATTTATGGTGGCAACAAGATGGCGCACCAGCACACAATGCAGCTGTTGTTAGAAATTTCTTAAATCAATAGTTTGCAAACCGTTGGATTGGAAATAGGGGAGTTGTTGAATGGCCTGTGAGATCACCTGATTTAAGTCCGCTAGATTTTTTTTATGGGGATATGTTAAAAATAATATTTATAAATTAGATGCGCCACAAAACATTGAAGAATTACGAGACAGACTTCAGAATGCCTTCGATGCAGTTCCTAGAAGAACTATACAAAGGGCAGTACAAAATGCCAGAAGGCGTGCCCAATTGTGCATTACCGAAGATGGCCAGATAATTGAACATTTACTGTAATTGTTTATTGTTTACTTTTCTATGTATTTTTATTAATGTTTTTGTTATCTTGTACTCGGTACTGTTGAATTTCGTGTCGGAGAATAAAAAATACTTATCATATCTCGTTTCTCTTCGTTAGTGTATGACATTTTTGTATTATTAATGAACAATAAATGAAATGTTTGACAGATTGAAATTCCAAAGGCTACCTTATTTAATCTTATAATTTATTCTTTCAAATAAAACCTAATGTCAAAAACTATAGTCAGCATGTGGTACATGGTTGAAATCAGAAAAAAAAACTTTCTGAAGATGTCTAAATCGAATATGGCGCCTATAAGAAATTAGATAGTTGATGATGGCCAGAAAGAAACGAAACGTCGTATAAAAATTTAGAGTACACCACTGGATAGAGGTTTGGAAATGGCCATTACGGATTTATAACAAACACAAAATTTAACAACTTTGCCAAATTTAAACCTATACTCTATCTCCAATAATAAGAGAGATCCCCATGGTGAGGGCCGAAAATGAATCAGCCTGTATATATAACGTGTGTTCATTGAAAAGTCAATCTAGGTTACTTTGAAATTTTGATGGAATAAGACGCATATATATTAGTATGTGTTTGTTGTTCCGTAAACGTAAATCCAAATGACATTTGATAATGTCAATCACAAATATCAGTTAGTGCATAAAATAATCGTGCGTCGATTCTGGTTTAAATAAATTGCTTCTCAGTTTTAAAATGGCTTTCACTTTAGAACATAAAATTTTTTTAGTCCAGGCTTATTTTCGAAGTGGTAATAAAATTGATGGTTTATGGGTTTATTCAGTTCAAGATTGCATGGTAGAATTTCAAGTTGAGTTCCCACATTTTGTAATAGATTATATACAATTTAAGAATACTTTGGATAGAACTTTAAACCTTTTTTCTGAAACTGGTAGTCTCTTAAGAAAATCAGGCAGCGGAGCAGTTAAGAAACGTACACCTCAAGTTGTCAATCGTGTTGAAGAAATTATGGAAAATGAACCACAAACATCTGTTCGACATTTGAGTCAACAAATAAACCTTTCTGTTGGTACAACTCACAAGTTATTAAAAAAAGATATGCAACTTTATCCATACCGTGTCACAACAGTACAAGAATTGTTAGAAATTGATTTACGTGGGTAATCACTACAGACTACAGTTTTGTAATTTGTTTGTAAATATGAACAATAATGGAGAACTTTCGAGTCATCTTTACTGATCAAGCATGGTTTTATAAAACGGGATACCTAAATTCAATTTGGAGTAGTGAAAATCCACATGTAATTAATGAAGAATCGCTACATCCAGAGAAAATTGGTGTTTGGGCAGCGATAGGCCAAAGGCGAATCATTGGACCAATATTCTTTCAGGGAACGTTAATTGCTCAAAGGTACCGTACGGAAATTTTACAACCATTCGTCAATCATGATGATGAACTTCAAAATGCATATTTCCAACAAGACGGAGCACCTTGGCACTGTACTGCATAATCTTTGGATTATTTAAGAGAATTTTTTAATGAGTGTATAATTAGTCGAAATACTCAAATTGCCTGGCCTGTACGTTCATGCGATTTAACACCTTGCGACTTCTTTTTGTGGCCTTATCTAAAAAATAACATATTTCGAACACCTATATTGAATTTGAATGATATGCTACAGAGAATCGAACAGAAATGCATGGAAATTAATAACAATCCAGTAATGTTGCAGAATATCATCAGAAATTTTGAACGGAGGGTTTTAAAGTGCATTGATCTTGAAGGACAACATTTTCAACATTTGTTATAGTTTTCAATAAATACCTATTATTTGTTATTTATTTGTATGTATAAAACTGTCAAAATATACAACTTCGTTGATTAAGTAGTAAATTTTAATTCAAAATGTTCTCAGTAAATCACAGGCTACTAGATTGACTTCTCAAATGAACACTTGTTATAAGTGTTTAGATATCTAAACACTCATATAGCTATGGAGTAATAATTAGCATTTTCAAACATTCAAATCTGACATCTGCTCTCAAAATACTGACATCTGCTTTCAATAACTGACATCTACTTTCAAAATAGGCATCTGCTTTCTAATCTGACGTTTGCTTTCATAACTGACACCTGCTTTCAAAACAGACATCTGCTTTCAATAACTGGCATTTGCTTTCACTAACTGACATCTGCTATCAAAACTGACTCCTGCTTTCAACTTGACATCTACATTCAATAACTGACATCTGATTCATTAACACTGTTACTTTATAATGCATTTTTAAATAGCTTAAACCTAGGTCTATTGTGGCTAAGTGGTAACAGCGACAGTCCGGCAAACTGTAGACTTGGGTTCGAGTCCCAACATAGATAATATTTTTCAATTAAAAATTTCGTATGATTTGCTTTGTAATTTGTAGACAGCAATGTTTACATCCCCCTTTACTTTTGCAATTACATACATACTAACTTGATATTTGTAAATATTTCATATAAAAGCCGAAAAACTCCAATAATTTATCAATTGTTATATTTAATAAAAACGGCTAAGAAATTATCTAAACACTCATATAGCTATGGAGTAATAATTAGCAATTTCAAACATTCAAAACTGTCAAAACTGTTCAAAACTATATATATATATATATATATATATATATAAAGATAATTATTTCTTGACTTTTGTATGTTATAGTAGATTAAATTAGTTGGCGATTTAAGGTTTGTTTTACTTTGATATGTATATCTTTAAAATACTCTTACATGTTTCGGCACATAGTGCCTTTTTCAAAGAAATTTAAAATTAAAAATTAAAATATAAATGACAGTATATTTTAATATATGTACTGTCATTTACACACTTTCCTAAATAGCCTATAACGTCGCTAAGTACAATACGCAGTTATTATATATATATATATACGGATTATCTACGGCTGTCACCGCCTCTCCGTCCCCAGTTTTCATATCCTTCTGTCGTAACACATGTCTCCCTCTAAATTTCTTGCATCCATAGCTTTGTTAATGTCATCTCTCCAACTTCTTCTTGGTCTTCCTCTCTTTCGCTTTTCTGGAGGTATCCATTCTAACACTTTCCTTGGCCATCTCGTCTCATTCATTCTTTTTGTGTGTCCGAACCAACTCAAGTGTTTTTTCTCTGTTGTCAATAATATCCCTCTCGATGTTCATCCTCCTTCTTATTTCTATATTTCTTCTGCTGTTTCGATATTCCACAGCTTCTTCTTACAAAATCCATTTCTGTGACCAGCAGCTTCCTTCTATTAATTTTACTCAAATCCCATAGGTACTTCTGAACCATATGTCGAAATGCTCTTAACAATTGAGTTGTAAATGCGAAGTTATGTGTTTCGCCTAATGGTTTTTTTCCAAAGTAATTGAGTGCTCCGATAATTTTCCTACCTTTTGTAATTCTTTCCTAGATCTCGTCTTTGCTGTTTCCTTGCTTATTAAAAATTACTCCTAAATATTTAACTTTGTCAACGCTATTTATTGTTTCGTTTTCTAATGGTAGGTTCTTGTTTTCATCGCTGCCCACAATGAGGTATTTACATTTACTCATAATTATTTTAGGACCCGCTAGTGTATACTTTTCATTCAGCTTTCTAACCATATTACTACCTGATCATCTGCGAAAAAGAGAGTGTATAGAGTATCATCACCAACTTGGAGACCCATGTTCTTACATTTGCGTGTTCAGCCTTCTAGGGATTGGTCTAGATATATTTTAAATAAGGTAGGAGACAGACAATACCCTTGTCTGTGTACCTTTGTGGTGTTCAAGGATTCAGTCAATGATGTTCCAACTTTGATTGCAGTATAATTTTGTTTGTAATATTGTATTAGTGCTGGTCTAATGTCGAGCTTTTTCATTGTTTTACATAACTGTGATACTGAGACACTGTCATGAGCTTTTCCAAGATCAATGAAAGCCATATGTGTTTCTCTATTTCGCTGTGTTCGCTTTTCTAATGTTATTTTTAAAGGAAAAATGTTGTCCGTCGTAGATCTTCCCGCTTGGAATCCCGCTTGTTTCTCCAGCTGCTGGTCTTCAATGACTTCTTCAATTAGGTTTCTAAGAATCCGGGAATATATTCCTATTGTTGGGATGACTGCTATACCCCGGTAATTCTTGGGATCGTCGGTTGAACCTTTTTTTTATATAGAAAGTTCTCCATTCAGTCGGTGTTTCTTCGCCATTTAAGCATCTTTTAAATAAAGATTTTAGTATTCTTTTCAGCTTTTTAGGTCCATGTTTTATGAATTCCGGGTGTATCCTTCCCAGTCCAGGAGATTTTCTCAATTTTATGTCTTTTACGGATTATTGTACTTGATTTAATTGAATATCTATATGAGTTAAATTACCTATTAGTCACTGTTCTCCCAGAAATTCAACGCGTTTTTCTTCCAAAAGATCGTTGAAGCAATGTACCCAGTCTTTTTTTGTTATGCTGCTCAAGTTAAATCCTTGTTTGTTTGATGCTTTTACCGATTTTATGGTTTTCCAAGTTTCTGAGCTTCGGGTTCCTCCTATTTGTTGTTCTACGTACTCGCACTTTTTTTCCAAGATTGATTCTTTTTCTTAATGACTTCGTTTTTTACCTCCCTGTTTACTCTTCTGTATTCTTTTGTCACGTCGTCATTTTTTTGAAGAAGTTTCTGGTAAAATTGTTTCTTGTTTTTAATTTGTTGTTCTATCCCCTTCTTCTGTTGTGCGTTCAGTTTCAATTAATTTTTGCTCTAATCTCTTGGCATATAAATATTTAGTCCTGTCATGTTAGTAAGGTGCTGGCCTTGCGACTCAACCCCCATACTTGGAGGACCAGTATTTTAAATATTTAAAATTGGCAAATGTCAACCTTACATTCGGAAAACATTTAAACGATAAAACGCCCAGTAGCAATAAGCTTAGAATGTCGGACAAATGTAATAGTAGACGAAAATAGCAACGAAAATGTACTATGAATTTAGGTATATGCAACATATAGGGTATCAGAAATAAACAAAGAAATTGTCTTAGAATTTATCCAGCGTCGCATCGATATAGCAATCCTCTCAGAAACAAAGAAAAAGGGAAGCGGAATCGAAAACATCAACGATTTTGTACATTTATATACCGGGGTAGCCAAACACGAAAAAGCAAAAACCCCTGCTTTTGCAAAGCAGGGGTATCATACTAATTCATAAAAATAAAAATAAAAAAATAGATTAAGTCTTGGGAACCAATGAACGAACGTATAATTAAAATGATGATCCAAGTGAGGGGAAGATTAATTAATAATTCTCGGTGTATACGCTCCAAACAACCATGCTACAGTTCATGTCAAGGATCAGTTTGGGGATACTTTTAGAAATATAATTATAATCGATCAAATCCCGGGTGGTAGAGTCAGAAGACAAAAAAATAGTAGCGTAGTAGGCAAACATGGGGAAGAAGCAGTTAACGATAACATAGTGATAAATCTCTGTGACCACTTCGACCTGATGATTACTAACACCTTTCTCGGGCACAAGGATATACATAAATATACGTGGTATCAACAAACAAGAGGACTTAAATCAATTATTGATTATCTCATTGTTCGACAACATTCCGGAATCAAGGTACAAGATGTTAGGGTGCGGAGTGTGGATCTGATCACCGCTTACTGGAATCAAAAATATAGATTCCCTTTGTTGCATCTCACTTATCGAGTAACACCAACAGCTTCACCGAGAATAAGTTTAACACAGCATAGTATAATCTAAAGAGCTTTGAACATGATAATACCAAATATTTATATGCCAAGAGATTAGAGTAAAAATTAATTGAAACTGAACGAACAACAGAAGAAGGGGATAGACCAACAAATTAAAAACAAGAAACAATTTTACCAAAAACTTCTTCAAAAGAACGACGACGTGACAAAAGAATACAGAAGAGCAAACAGGGAGGTAAAAAACGAAGTCATTAAGAAAAAGAATAAATCTTGGAAAAAAAGTGCGAGTACATAGAACAACAAATAGGAGGACCCCGAAGCTCAGAAACTTGGAAAACCATAAAATCGGTAAAAGCATCAAACAAACAAGGATTTAACTTGAGCAGCATAACAAAAAAATACTGGGTACATTACTTCAACGATCTTTTGGAAGAAAAACGCGTTGAATTTCTGGGAGAACAGTGACTAATAGGTAATTTAACTCATATAGATATTCAATTAAAACAAGTACAATAATCCGTAAAAGACATAAAATTGAGAAAGTCTCCTGGACCTGGAAGGATACACCCGGAATTCATAAAATATGGACCTAAAAAGCTGATAAGAATATTAAATCTTTATTTGAAAGATGCTTAAATGGCGAAGAAACACCGACTGAATGGAGAACTTTCTATATAAAAAAAAAGGTTCAACCGACGATCCCAAGAATTACCGGGGTATAGCAGTCATCCCAACAATAGGAATATATTCCCGGATTCTTAGAAACCTAATTGAGGAAGTCATTGAAGACCAGCAACTGGAGAAACAAGCGGGATTCCAAGCGGGAAGATCTACGACGGACAACATTTTTCCTTTAAAAATAACATTAGAAAAGCGAACTCAGCGAGATAGAGAAATACATATGGCTTTCATTGATCTTGGAAAAGCTTATGACAGTGTCCCAGTATCACAGTTATGTAAAACAATGAAAAAGCTCGACATTAAACCAGCACTAATACAATATTACAAACAAAATTATACTGCAATCAAAGTTGGAACATCATTGACTCAATCCTTCAACACCACAAAGGTACACAGACAAGGATGTTGTCTGTCTCCTACCTTATTTAAAATATATCTAGACCAATTCCTAGAAGGCTGAACATGCAAATGTAAGAACATGGGTCTCCAAGTTGGTGATGATACTCTATATACTCTCTTTTTCGCAGATGATCAGGTAGTAATATGGTTAGAAAGCTGAATGAAAAGTATACACTAGCGGGTCTTAAAATAATTATGAGTAAATGTGAATACCTCATTGTGGGCAGCGATGAAAACAAGAACATACCATTAGAAAACGAAACAATAAATAGCGTTGACAAAGTTAAATATTTAGGAGTAATTTTTAATAAGCAAGGAAACAGCAAAGACGAGATCCAGGAAAGAATTAAAAAAGGTAGGAAAATCATCGGAGCACTCAATTACTTTGGGAAAAAACAATTAGACGAAACACAAAACTTCGCATTTACAACTCGATTGTTAAGAGCATTTCGACATATGGTTCAGAAGTACCTATGGGATTTGAGTAAAATTAATAGATGGAAGTTGCTGGTCACAGAAATTTATTTTTTAAGAAGAAGCTGTGGAATATCGAAACAGCAGAAGAAATATAGAAATAAGAAGGAGGATGAACATCGAGAGGGATATTATTGACAACAGAGAAAAAACACTTGAGTTGGTTCGGACACACAAAAAGAATGAATGAGACGAGATGGCCAAGGAAAGTGTTAGAATGGATACCTCCAGAAAAGCGAAAGAGAGGAAGACCAAGAAGAAGTTGGAGAGATGACATTAACAAAGCTATGGATGCAAGAAATTTAGAGGGAGACATGTGTTACGACAGAAGGATATGAAAACTGGGGACGGAGAGGCGGTGACAGCCGTAGAGAATCCGCATATATATATATATATATATATATATATATATATATATATATTGTTGTAGGGCAATTAACCCACATATCAAATTCTTCTTCTTATAAGATAACAGATCCGAGAATATTATATCTGAAAAATAATGTATAGTGAGATTCTTGAATAGCTATATTTTTGTATATTAATGTAAAACCATAGTTGGATTTAGAAATATTGATATCGATAAACATTGTAAATTATATTCAGTCTATTTTTATTACTCGCTCTTTATTTAAATATCTTTATATTTTTCCGCGAAGATCTAGGTTTTCTAAATCTGATTATAGTTATATTCTTTGTTATACATATATTTCTTTTAATATTGTAATATCTTTTATTGTTCCTTGGATATTATCATTTCTAAATTTGTAATTTGAAATACGTGAGTAGATTTTATCAGCATGGCGTTTAGCTGTCAGAATTATTTTCATTACTAAATTATATATTTTATTTACAAAAGTAACATTCAAAATTATTATTTATTTGAATTTGTCATAGTTGTCTTTAATATAATTTTCGAGATCATTGTACAAATTCCAAAGAAAATCTGATTTATGGAAATACAAATTTATCTTTTGGGAACCGGGACAACGAAAAACAATATTATTGATTGAGAAGTTTTTTTTGCATGCAGTTGAATAATTAAGTGTTATTTTGGAATTCCTCTACGAAATTATTCTCATAATAACTTATAACGTGTTAATTACCAAAAAGTGGATAATTTATAGTTACTTGACATATTTACCTTGTGAGAAGATTTTGTTCGTGTCTGGAGATCATGGAGACCTAATAATCTTCACTATTTTGATTCCTTCTATAAATAAATTAATGTTCGTTTATACAGTTTTACTAAAGAAGCCACTGGAATTATATTTTTGAAATTTTGGACAAATTACACAAACGTATATTCACATAACCATACTGTTTACTTCATGCAAGAGGACCATTGGCGTTTCTACAACAAGATTATCTACCAGACGTTCGAAATAAGGATTTCGTAACCTACCTTTGCTGTATTTGTTGGTTTTCTACGGAACATTTGACATTTAAGAAGACACGTGGTTTGACATTTCCATTTGTACTTAAAGTGACAGGTATTCTGTAAAGATTGTTTACCTTAATTATATTAAAGATATAACTTTTCTCGAGATCAAATATCAAATATTTAAAATTACTCACGACATTTCAAAGTATCTATACAACTTTTATATATTATATCTTGTTTTATAATTGGAAAAGGACATCAGTTGATTTCTAAAATATATTACTATTATTATTGACCTAATCGTTTTATTTTATGTATTCTTGTGTAGCTGTCTGCACGTCCGGAACCTACCTTTGACCCAGAGATAAGCAGTATTCATCTCAGATTATCTTTTATTTGTTACATTTGAGCTAGCATAATACAGGGTATTCTTTCTTATTTTTTTTTTTTTAATATCATTAATAAATTTTCTTATTTTCTTATACCACGTCAGTATTATATCATTAATTGTCACCACAACGTGTGGCAGCTTTCCGCATTATTACATTATATATATATATATATATAATAACTGGGTGTTGTACTTAGCGATGTACAGGCTATTTAGGAAAGTGTTGCTATAACTAAACCAGGTCATGTACAAAACATCTATTTCGACAATACGGCCTCGGTGAGTTATGATCTTTCACCACATTGTATTTATCTTGTAACCAGGTCACTAGGCTAAGGGGACACACTCTAATATATAACGAGACACTCAGAGGTCTCGGGAGACAGAGTCACAGTCAGAGTCCAGAGTCAGAGAGTTAGAGTCCCTGCAAGACTAGTGCCTCTTTATTACAATGTAGTGTTTGCTATTGTTATCATTGTTATTATATTTATTAAATTATATGTCGTTATTTAATCGTTGTCCCGTCTATTATTTATCATACTGGTAAACCTCCGGTGTAAAGGCATCAATGTGACCTCCGGGACCAGGTGACATCACAGTGTGTAAATGACAGTATGTATATTAAAATATACTGTCATTTATATTTTAAATTTCTTTGAAAAAGGCACCATGTGCCGAAACATGTAAGAGTATTTTAAAGATATACATATCAAAGTAAAACAAACTTCAAATCGCCAACTTATTTAATCTACTATAACATACAAAGGTCAAGAAATAATTATCTTTATATATATATATATATATATATATATATATATTGTGGTGGGGCATACCCATATAAGAGGCCCTGGAACAAAAATATAGGACAATTCTAAAGCTTATTACATTAATTTAGAAGATAAGATTTTGTTGGAACTGTATATTTCACATGTCATATCAATGAAGTTAAATCCGCGTTAATTTCTTAAATTTGTATCATGAACTTTATTAATTTCTTTTAGTCATTTGCTTTAGTCATTTTCATTAATAATATTGTATTACCGAAGATTTTTAACTTGATTGATTGAATATTTTATAGACATATACTTTGGATATAGCTGTACCTATTTGAATTGTTTACGGCGGGAAATATCCCAACTTAGTACAGGTATCTAGCTAAAGATTGTACATTCCAAAGATAATTTTTTGTATCACAAAATTAAATTTATTATTTTTGTAAAATATCCAAACGATTTGTTATAGTAAATTACTCCATTTATAATTATGTAATATTAAATCAAAAAGTACAAACAAGAATCACGAATAAGAAGCCTGGATATAAAACAAACGAAAGTTAGCGTCGTTGGTTAAAATAATTTGCACGCGTCGACATATTCTATAAAGTGTTCCAAGAATTTAGTGAAAAATTATTAAATAAAGTATAATTATCATACCCAAAGATATATCCTACGTATCACCAACCTACAAAGCTACGATTGACGCAAATTCCGCAACCTAACTCCTTCCTGGTAGTTTTTAAACGAAATTCCTATCCCGAGGGACGCTACTTGCATAATTCCAATTCCGAGGGACGCTGCCTGCATAATTCCTTTACCAGAACCTTTATCCAGAGGAAAAAGGATCCTGAAAACCTTCCGTATATCCAGTATCCACATTCAATTAAACTTGAGTATTTTTTTATTTATATTTCCTATAACATTGAAATAATTTATATTAATTTTAAACACAATCGTTGATATTATCATATTTTTGCAAACATTTTTAATACTGATATGTTCACCTCAAAAACGGAAAAATACGGTTCCCTTGCGTTTTAATTAAAGTAATTTTAGTAAAATTTGTTGCATTATCTCACTCAAAATATTTAACCTAACAATTATAAGTTTACTTGATCACGTGACTATTTATAGGTTAATGCATCACATATTCATGTTAACACTTACCTTTTTGAATACGAATAATATTTATTAAACTATTTATTTATGCTCTTCACTCTCTTGTTTTATTTATTATATTATTCATCCAGAATCATTCGATATATAATAACTCGTTTTATCACACACATTTATATTCTGCTAAGTACCAAACCCGCATTTTTATTATTATTAAAGTATAATTTCACTCTCATCACCTCAGCTAGCCGGCGTTCATACAAAGATACATATAAGGTATTAACAATAAGATTTTGCACCTGGAAGAGGCCTATTAAGTTAAGTACAAGTTGTTTATTTACATTTATTTATGTCTTGTAATTTAGTAAAGCAACATCTGTATAACTTAATGCTTAGCTACATCTTTAGGTCGTATTTTGAACTACACTTGCGAATTCAACATTATTATTAAATTACTTAATCAATTAATTCACAACTTTTCATTTTATTTTATGTATGTTACTCTTATTCAATTACACCACTCTAGAGGGTACATCAATATATATTATCGTAACCATGTAACCGTACTAATGATAAAACTCGCTATCTGTGCTATATTATTTATATTGACATGAATAATGCGATATACTTTATAACTGTCAGACAAATTGAAATTTTTAATTTTCGATACCTTTAAATAGGTAATTTAGGAGCAGGATTGAACAAAACGCTATAGAGCACACATGCAGAAACTACATTCCCTCACTTGTGACACACGCGTGGGCGAAACTAGTACTTTCTTCACTTGTACTGTAACGTACAATTATTGCCAATATATAAATTTTGTTAATTCAAAAGTCAAATGTCATCTAACGATGTAAAACGTTTATATTGTAGCACAATTATATTTCTAAGAGAATCCCCAAACTGATCCTTGACATGAACTGTAGCATGGTTGTTTGGAGCGTATACACCGAGAATTATTATTAATCTTCCCCTCCCTTGGATCATCATTTTAATTATACGTTCGTTCATTGGTTCCCAAGACTTAATCTATCTTTTTATTTTTTTTTATGAATTAGTATGGATAGTATGATTAGTATGGAGCTTTTGCTTTTTCGTGTTTGGCCACTCTGGTATATAAATGTACAAAATCGTTGATGTTTTCGATTCCGCTTCTCTTTTTCTTTGTTTCTGAGAGGATTGCTATATCGATGCGACGCTGGATAAATTCTAAGACAATTTCTTTGTTTAGTTCTTATACCCTATATATGTTCTATATAACTAAATTCATAGTACATTTTCGTTGCTATTTTCGTCTACTATTACATTTGTCCAACATTCTAAGCTTATTGCTACTGGGCGTTTTAGCGTGTTTAAATGTTTTCCGAATGTAAGGCTGCTAGCCTTACGACTCAACCCCCATACTTGGAGGACCAGTATTTTAAATTGACAAATGTCGACCTGACATTTGTCAATAAAATAAAAACTAGCTATATTATCAACATTTTATTTTTGCTTGATTTATAGTAAATTTGTCCTCAGTTTGAGTATTTATTAACAAAAATATGGAACAAGAAAGTAATTTAACTGTATCAAGAGATATTTTGAATGAAGCGGATGCTGTTGTATTTAATTTATTGAAAATAAAATATTGAAAATGAAAATGTAAAATTTATCTGACATATGAGTGGACGAAAATCGTTTACCTCACTCCGAGTGAGCAAAATAGACGGTTTCAGGCTTGCCAACCAGTAGAGAAACAACGTGTTTCAACGGCAAGATTGAACAAAATATGTTGATATTTGTTGGAATAAAGTAAAGCGTGTAGCTTTTCTAATACATATATTTAATAATACATGAGCATAATCATCTTGATAAGCACAATTGTTACAACACGTCAATCATACTTTTTACATGATACTCTTATGTATCCACTGGTGATGGTAAAGGTACCTAATCTCACAATATTACAAATGCTTAAATTAGAAAATACGTTTTTTCGTTTAAAACCTACTCGACACCGGATTTATTTGATCGCTCGTTATAATCTAGCATTTCCAGAGTTATGTCACAAATCACACATATATATATATATATAGTTATACTATTTTTCTACGACCTTTATAAAAAGATATTTTTTCTATTTTGCGTTCGAAATGAAATCATTATGAAACCCAAAACAGTATCGAAATGAACTTCATTTCGATACACTTTTTTTCATTTTTCAATGTTGGCGTTGTTCGAATACAGAAATAAATATCATTGCTGTCATTTGATTTTAAGAATTTATGTACATTTGACAGATATGATATATGTCCGTATTTTACACAAACAACGTATGTTGTATACAATTGACAACAACATATATATGTTTCTATGTCACTCATGTTTATATTTTTAAATGAAATATCAAGTAATGTTAACGAAAATTAATAAATAATATGTAATATAATATACTTCGCGGATAGCAAGATTTAAATTTGAAAACTGCATGCTTTATATAAAAACTAAACTCTGAACTTTCAATTAAATAATTCCAATTTAAGCAATTTATTAATGTAAAAAACGCAAAATAGAAAAAATAGTATAAAAAACTCGTTTCATAAGGCCTTTTGCCGCACTCGCTCTTTAGAAAACTCGCCGCTATCGCGGCTCGTTTTCTAAACTGATCTCGTGCGGCAAAATGGTGCCTTATTTATGAAACTTGTTTTTTAATATACTATTATCTAATTTTGACACATAAAGTGACACTTTTCAAAACTGTATGACGTTAGGAAACGCTTTACTTTTCGTGACTAGTTACGCAATGAAAAATATTTCGTAACCAGTGATGAAAAATTCATTTCATCACCAGTTAATAAAGACAACACAGAATAGAGGAACGTTTTATGGCACAAACTGGTTGAATCTTCATTTTATGCATTATAAACATTTATGATACAATGTGAACAATTGGTGAGGTTAATTCCTGCAGACGTAGAATTCATGGCAGTTGCTCTGATTTCATGATGCAAAACGAAACTTGCATTTAAGCTTGATTCACTAAGAATATCAGTAGCAATCCTTTTCTTATTTTCTATAGAATTCTCTACATAACCCTCCGTTACAATATTTGACTTCCAGTCTCAATCTCGTTTAACCACCAGAATCTACCAAAAAGTTAGCTGATGACCTTCTGAAGCAGTGTCCGGTAAATAAAAAAGGATTTAGTAGTTTCAAAAACTGAGCAATATTTTTCGGTAGATTACCGATTGTATTAATGCCAACTGGCTGTTCGCCGCATTTACCAGTATTATATGTGACGAAAAACCTATCGTGTTTAACGTTTCGTGGACGTAAAGAAATATACTTTCTAATGAGATCAAGAAAATTTTGCTCTTCAATATTTCCTTCTGTGATCACAAACTCACGCATTACTTTTGTCTTCGTAATAGGGATTTTTATTATAAAATGAGAAAACTTATCTAAGAATCTCCCACACAAAAAAGTTAACTAACATTTTCGACAAGCACCAGCTATTCCAACGATCAATGCGACCTTTGTCATTAAATATGTATTATCCTCAGCTTCTGTCATAAACCGGGAGACAACGAAATATTTAGCTAATAAAAGTAAATATTTATACTTAAATTAACAAACACCTGTCAAATTAAATGAATTATTATCAATAGCAAGAAAACCGGCATTACTAATTTAATACGACTTATGTCGTATGGTGTTTCTAAGGAAATTAGTTATGACTTTTAATGTCAGATCAACTGGAAAATTATAAAACTATATTTTGGTCAAAATTAGATAAAATCTTGTATGCAACACGATATGAAATGTTATTTTGTGTAACTCATGTCATTTTGCAGGATCTCGCTCGCTACGCTCGCTCGTCCTGCAAATATTCCATTTCGTTACACAAAATAGCCCATTTCGTAACTGGTTACATAAATAGCTATTTCATCACCGAATATTGCAGCGATAATTTGATTTCCGTCACCAGTGAAAGAAAATTCCATAACGTTAACTTTCGTCCATAGTGACGAAAATTACCTACTAATTTTTACTTGCGTCTAGTTGCCTGCTGTCGCTGTATCGCGTCATTTTTAAATCACGTTAATCTGTGCTGTTCGTAGCTTTATCATGATTTCTGATTCAGAAAGTGATTTAGATATTCCCAATACACCACCAGAAATAGTATATTAGGTTGAGAAAACCTATGCGGGCTTATTACGAGAAAAATCGAGAAAAAGGTATGAAGAAGTCTATATAAAATTCATTGAATAGAGAGCTGATAATTGCGTAAATTCATATTCGGATTTTGTGCTGCTTGCATATATTGCAAAATTGTGGAAAAATTTGAATTCATCGACCTTATGGTCTACATATTCTAGTAAAATAGTAAATCAGGTTGAGAAAACCTATGTGGGCTTATTACGAGAAAAATCGAGAAAAAGGTATGAAGAAGTCTATATAAAATTCATTGATAGAGGGCTGATAATAGCGCAAATTCATTTTCGGAAATTGTGCTGCTTGCATATTTTGTAAAATTGTGGGAAAATTTGATTTCATCGACCTTATGGTCTACATAACGTGTGTTCATTTGAAAAGTAAATCTAGGTTACTTTGAAATTTTGATAGAATAAGACGCAAATATATTAGTATGTGTTTGTTGTTCCGTAAAAATAAATCCAAATGACATTTGATAATGTCAATCACATTTGTTATTTATTTGTATGTATGAAACTGTCAAAATATACGACTTCGTAGGTTAAGTAGTAAATTTTAATTTACGACATACTTCAAAAGGTTCTCAGTAAATCACATGCTACTAGATTGACTTTTCAAATGAACACCCGTTATATGAACATATTACACTACAGATCGTATGTGGCAAATTAACTTAGCAAGATATATTTTATAAAAATTCTTGCACAAGGTTTTAAAAAACTTGGGTTTTAAATGAAAAATAAGATGATCCACGTCAAGGCTTAATGAAGCTTGCACTTGTAGTTTTACAAAGGCTAGCATTTTACTTAAAATACTTTTGTATTTTTATATGAAACGTGTATATTTCAAAATAAGGCTGTTGTTAGATCATAGCAAGATAATGGTGTACGTTCAGTAACGATTTCTAAAGAAGATGACACCAGGTTAGTACTTACATTACTTTTGATTTTACATGTAGAAGTAAACTTTCTTATTTTTAGGTATATAGTAGTACATGTATTCCTGGCTAAATGACTATTTTTCTCCAAATTACCATTGATTTAGTGTTAACCAAGATTCAGATTCTTCGGACACCATGACAGTGATGATTAATGTAATAATGAAAATAAACTATATATGTGACGCGCAAAATAGAAAGGGACCTAAGGGTAAAAACCGGTTTTGTTCAGGAGAGCCATTTTAAAGATTTAAATACGTGTATCTTTGGTGTACCATCACTGAGCGTGTTGGTATTGGTCTCATTTGAAAGCGACACATCTCATGACGTCAGGAACGTGTTGGTCAACCTTGAAAACGCGCGTAGGTCGTCCCTACCTCTTGTTTTGTGTAGTTGGTTTTTACTGTTTTCTACCTAGCGCGCTGTTTCCATGAGTTTGATATCAATTTTGCTCGCGTTTTTTCGAATCCAGGTTTATTTTCTGAAATTATTAATTGTGAATTATAATAAATACTCATTTATAATTCTTTTAAATCGTGAATATCACTCTGTTAGTACGAAAATTTTTTCACATAACCTTATTATGTTATTCGCGAAAATAATTTTGTTTTAGGATGAAATGGTGGACGAATTCGAAGAAGTAGATTTACTTTATCGCTTCCCTGATGACGAGGATGATGACGATCACTTCTCAGAATTATCGGATAGTGACTCTGAAGATGATACCGATAATATGTACCTTGATAAATCTGATCTTGATTTACGCGAAGAAAAGGTAGTTGCTCGATTGTATGGTTCAAAAATACCTCCGTGTTATTCAAATCAATGCAATGAAGTGATCCCTAAGAAGATGGCTGTGGATTTTCGTACGTCTTTCATGAATTTAGATAAGGAATCCCAAGATTTAATTATTCTCGCACATCTGGCAGCTCACCGTGACGATGCAATGCTCAGGTCAAAAGTTGGTGATCGATCGCGAGCTATGAAGAAACGGTACAATCAGATATATTATTTTCGAAGTTTGCCGATATGCCGTGATATGTACTTCTTCCTGTATACAATGGGAATTAAACGCTACAAAAATCTAATCGAACATTACGACAAAAATGGTGTTTATCCACGCGAACATGGCATGACGAATAAAATTAATCGTACATATGCTTTAACTACTTTGGAAAAAAAAAGAAATTGTTTCATTTATCTGCCGTTTTGCTGAAACTGTTGCTATCACTTTACCTGGACGTCAACCAAATCATCGTGATTATCGTTTATTGAAACTTCCAACTACTGAAAGTAAGACTTCTGTTTACACTAGATACACCAACAGCGTCGAACCGGTTGGTAAAATCGTAAAACTTCGCACTTTCCAAACGCTGTGGAAGAAATATTGTCCCTACATCGTCACTATGAAGCCGGCATACGATTTGTGCGAATTGTGTCGAAATCTTGCAAAAGATTCTGTTAATACAGTAAACGTTACTGAAGTTGAAAAAGAAGCAGCATTGAAGGTGTATTCTGATCATTTGCAATCTGCCAGCACTCAGCGAGAGTACTATAACGACTTGAGAACATTAGTCAAGCCTGATCCAAATGCCATGTATCCAGGTATTCCAGAGGAGGATTATCTAGTAATATCTATGGATTATGCTCAAAATGTTAGCTTTCCGTCGGGTCCACAGCAAATAGGAACTGCATACTTTAAATCAGGTCGCAAAACAGCAATTTTCGGAATTACAAACGAACGTCAAAATGTTCAACACATCTTCTGTATTGACGAAAGCGATTCCATTGGAAAAGGTCCGAATTCAGTAATATCAATGCTTGATTACTACCTACGAGAAGTGCATTCAACTAAAAAATTAGTGATATTCGCTGATAACTGTGTTTCACAAAATAAAAACAATGCGATGATACGATATTTACAACACCTTGTCGATACTTCCAGATGTGAGTCAGTTGAATTGAACTTTTTGTTAAGCGGACATACAAAGTTTTCACCTGATCGTTTATTCGGAGTTTTCAAATCAAAATATGCGCAAACTAATGTCGACTGCTTCATGGATGTAGTTGATTGTGTTAGAAAATCATCTCGTAATGGATTTAATGTTCCTGTACCTATTCGACTTCCAAACTCAAGTGAGCCTGTTGTTGAGTGGAGAAAATGGGACGAATACTTCTCCACTAAATATAAAACTTTAATTGGAATATCGAAGTATCATCACTTTGTATTTATTGCTCAGTCACCAGTGCAATGTAAACTGTTTGCGAATTCAGCCAGCATAAATGAAAACATACATCTGAGTAACAATACCAGTTTCGATGACAAACCAATTATAATTCCGTCACCAAGGTTATCGATGAAGCGTCAATGGTACTTGTATAAAGAGATCCGGGATTTATGTTTTGACGATTAAAAAAAAGATTCGGTTGCTCCTCTTCCTTTGGTCTCTGGAAATGGAAACGAAGAGGAAGATTCGGTGGAAGTGGACAATCCTCAAGAAGTGGAGGCAGCAGACGTTAAGAAGAAATCGAAAAAAAATAAAGGACCGGTACCGTCAAGTTCTAAGGAACCAATTCGCAAGAACCGTCGATTAAAATGATTTTTCTATTTTTTTAAATTGTTCATAAGGAAAAAAATAAATAAATAAATGAAAATAAATAAATTTTATCGTTAGGTCCCTTTCTATTTGCGCTTAGAATCGTCGACTTCACTTTCATAAAACGCGCATATCTCTGGGAGGGAACACTTTTGGGGCATGCGATCGGTCTCATTCGATGCTCAGATGTTGTCCACATCAAAAAAAAAAAAAAAGTGAAAATTGATTTTTTTTACCCTTAGGTCCCTTTCTCTATGCGCTGTCACATATATTGTTGAACTTCTGTATAATTACATATATTAATTGTACACATCGCTGCAAATATTATTAATCATAGGAAAAATAGTGTACCTATATAATCTTGGCTATCTTGGTCAATTACTATTTGCCGTATTTAAATTTTGTAACCGCGTGCCGGTGTTAAATGTTATAAACTTTCGTTGGATTTATTGTTTGTTTGTGTATGTAGCATTAACGACTAAGGATAATAGTGTATAGTTTTACCAGTTCTTTGTTATTATTAGTTGTACATTTTTTAGATTAACTGGATAGTGTCATATTCTGAAACGTTAAACTATACAATTTTTGAAAATACTATTGTATTTCTTTAAATTCATCTGGCATAAAGCCCGTATGACACGATCAATTTTAATGTACTTTTTAATATACAGTTGCGACCGCTACAAACTAAGACACCGACTTTTGACACATTCTGTCAAATTAAAAAATTCGTTATTTGTAAATTGACTTTTATCCGGTATGGTTATGTTAGTGTCAGTTTATTGTAAGTCAGAAGCGTACACAATTTTTAAAATGCTTCAATTAAACGAACTGCAAAAGTCGATAATTAGAACTAGGCTAGAGGACGGCATGAGCATTAGGCACATCGCAAATGAAATAAATGTTGATAAAAACACGATAAAAGTCAATGATATATTGCCCATGCCAATACTTTTTAAATAATTAATACCTTTTGCCACCTACTTATTTTGCTTTTACAGATTTAATATTCTCATCTTGCCGTGGTTGCTCATGCCAATACTTTTTAAATAATTAATACCTTTTGCCACCAACTTATTTTGCTTTTACAGATTTAATATTCTCATCTTGCCGTGGTTTTTGAGAGCTTCCTCCCATATTGAAAGATACAGATTTCGTCAAGAAAAACAAACTGGAATGCATTTTCATTTAAAAAACGCATATATTGTTGCAAAAATGTTATTCGTATTTGAATTTTTCCATTTGTCAATTTTTTTATTTTATACGCTACTGTCTTTCTTTCAGTTAGGTGACATTTTATAAACTTCAATATTAAGACCATGTTACAAAGCCAACATTTATTATTTGTCAAACTGTCAGAGTTTGTAGGAGCCGCAACTGTACATTAAAATTGATAGATGTAGATGATTTATAGCAAAGATCACATATAACACGCACTACATACTGCGCCGAAAATTTACTTGATAAATTTTAATGTGCATTAAAATATAGAATTTGCTCTATTTTTTAAGTAACTTTTCGATGCAGTATGTAGTGCGCATTATCTGTGATCTTTGCTATAAATCATCTACGTCTATCAATTTTAATGTACTATCGAATGCAAAAAAAAGTGGTACAGTTGTATTTTAATTGGTTTAAATTAAGCTACGTGAATGTAGATATATATTAAATGTAGGCGTCAAATTTAAATATTCAAATAACTTATAAGTGTCAAATAACATATACGTTGATATACATATAGGTGTAAGTGTCAAAAATGACTTTTGCACGTTACTACGATCTTAAGTACATTAGCAACGTCACAATACTAGAACAGAATAAATCGAAATAGCCAACTCAATACAAAATATTAGTTCAGCAAGATTAAACTGGCGAACTGTATTTGAAGATGGGACAGGGTGCGCGGATAATGCAAATGCCGGGAAAATTTAATAATAATAATAATAATAATAATAATAATAATGATAAATAACTATGCCACTCATCTTGTTCGAATGAACCGATGGGGTAAGATAATGGCAACCAAGAACGAATGGTTCCTGTGAGTGGAAGAGATAATAATAATAATAATAATAATAATAATAATAATAATAATAATAATAATAATAATAATAATAATAATAATAATTATAATAATTTGTTTGTTAATGAAAACCCCTACAGAAAGTATTGATGCAGGTAAGATCAGTATTAAAAGAGGCATATTTCAGGAAGACGCTTTGAGTCCACTGTGGTTTTGTTTAGCCTTGAAACCGTTAAGAACTTTGTTAAATTCCCTAAATAAGGGATGTAATTTACTACAACCTGTCGTACAAATTAGTCACCTTTGGTACATGGATGATCTAGGATGCTAGGAAAAATAATCATCTTCGCGATCTCCTAAACTGTGTTGGCCGTTATAGTAGAGATATCCAAATGAAATTTGATTGGAAAAATGCAAAATAAGTTGCATGGAAAAGGGACAATGGGTTGAACATCGTGGGTTCGAAGTGGAAGGCGGACAAGGACTAGTTATTGGAATGGAGAGCAACGACTATTATAAGTATCTTGGTTATTTGCAGGCTAGAGGAATAGAACACAATATTGCAAAAGAATCAGCGAAAGATCAGTATTTCTCTAGGCTGCGATCGTTGTTGAAAACCAGATTGTCGGCAAGAAATATGTCCAAGGCAATAAACAGCTTTGCAACTTCCGTACTTACTTATGGATTTGGAATAATTAACTGGACTGATACTGAACTTGAAGCAATAGACATCAAGACAAGAGCAGAAGCCAGAAAATTTAGAATTCATCACCCACGTAGTGCGATCGAAAGGTTCCACCTACCAAGAAGAGAGGAGGTAGAGGAACACCGAGTGCTTATTGCAGGCATTATACACAGGTAAATAATTTACGAGCGTACTTTCTGCAAAAGTCGAAAGAAAGTAGATTGCATAATGCGATTGCTCAAATGGACAATTTTACGCCACTCAAACTGGCTAACGATGAATTCAATCCATCCACGAGAATCTGAAGTTTATCCCAACAGAAAGAGAGATGGAAAAATGAATCTTTGCATGGCAAGTATCTGTTAACAATCGGATCTGAAAATTTTGACACCTCAGCGTCGCAGGCATGGCTGTATACATGTAACCTGTTTGCAGAAACAGAGGGATTCATAGCCGCCATCCAAGATCAAGTAATTCCAACGCGTTCCTATAGGAAAAAAATTCTTAAGGAAAATTTATCTGACATTAAATGTCGTGTATGCACAGATAAGGAATAAACAATTGATCATTTGATGGCAGGATGCTCTGTACTTGCCCCCAAACAATACCTCGAGAGGCACAACAGGGTTGCGAAAATAATACACCAGCTGCTCAGACAGAAGCACTTGTCGTATTCTGAAAATGTCCCGTATTATGAATATGAAGCACCTTCAGTTTGCGAGGACGAAAATTCTCGATTATATTGGAATCGACAAATAATCACGGATAAAACAATTCCCAACAATATTCCAGATATAGTACTGACACTGAAGAAGGACAAGATAACATACATCATTTACATTGCTGTTCCGTTGGCAAAAAACACTGCAAGGAACTATAGTGAGAAGGTAAATAAATATTTACCTCTCAGCGACGAAATCAAGAGTATGTGGAAGATGGACAAGGTCCTAATAGTCCCAATTGTGATTGGCGCAACTGGAGAAATTCCACAGAAATTACACTTTCCCATAAATACTTTGATCTCTACCAAAAACTTTATTTAAAAATGCAAAAAAGTGTCTTGTTAGACACGGCTGCAATAATACGTCGCGTGCTAAACTGATGTTGGAGCGCGCGAACGCGGGCAACGTGGCCGGGAGGCGAAATGGCGGAACGGGTGGGGTGCTGATGTGGTCCTCAACTGGGTTGTAGCCTAGCATATGCGCTACCAAACTCTAGGGGGGTCTGCCCGATAGGCGGACAGGTGCCATTCCGCCTTTCCAGCAGGGGAGAGAGGAACCAAGCTACTCGGCGCAAAACACGGCTCCGCGCAATGCACACACCACTAGGACCGATCCTGGGCGGCATCCTGGCTAGGCTGCCGTTAACAGGACACACACGTTCGACGTGTGTGCAGTGCCCCCGCAATGGCGGAAAACGTCAAGATGGCACAAAGTGTGACCGTCGTCGACCGAAGTAGCCGCTAAGAGTGTTCCCTCGGTTGGCGATGAGCAACCCCGTGCAGGGTGCGCTTCGCTAGTCTGCGCCTTGCCTCGATGGGGCGGGGGTCGGGCCGTCGAAATACTGCCCGGAAAAGTAAAGAAGTTGCCGGGAAAGGGTTGGCGGCCCTGCGCAACGGCTGGTTCTCCGATCTCTCAAAATTAACGCGACCGGTCACTAAACACACGCACGAGCGCGCTAACATACAACACCCTACACTTGCGCGCTCGCACAAACACAAAACCACACACCCAGAGAGAGACGCAAGCTGCCAGCAGCAACCAACACACAAGTTCATACCCAGAAAGAGACACAAGCTGCTAGCAGCGGACAACACATATGTTCACACCTTGAAAGTACTGGTAAGTATCTACTATAAATCAATATTCATATAAAATAAATGAATGATAGATAACTATGCCATCCATCTTGTTCGAATGAACCGATGGGGTAAGATAATGGCAACCAAGAACGAATGGTTCTTGTGAGTGGAAGAGATAATAATAATAATAATAATAATACTAATAATAATAATAATAATAATAATGTTTCCATCCGTATCAAGCATGATAGATGTTGATATGCTTGCCTCGCGGCCGTGTATCAACTTTTTCCCTTTCTCCCGAAAGGAGTGCACACATCAATAATAATAATAATAATAATAATAATAATAATAATAATAAACCCGCACAGGGTAGCCTAGAGCTAGGTTACTGGGGACTAGCGACCCCACGGTTTCCTGAGCTAACCGTTGGGTTGGGATAGCAGCCCCAATCAGGTACACTTGCTCCAAACACTGGTTAACAAGCAAGGACTAAAACAGCGAATTGGGTATGAAACACAAAAATGGCATGCTTCAGTAGAAACAAAAGACTCAAGCGAGGATGTTGTTGAGATACATTCATTTCAACCCACTTCGTCAACATAACAACTAAAGCGCCGGACCCTCTGGGCCGAGTAAATGTAACCCCCCTACATGGGAGAAGTGTTATTATCTGCTTACTATGAATGAAGCATGCCATATGTAGTAGAGCCGCATAGATAGATTACGGAAAAATACCTGGAAATAAGAAATAATAAACAATAATAATGATATTATGAAAGTTATGCCAGCCATCTTGTTCTCACGAACCGATGGGTTAACAACCTGGCAACCAAGGACAAATTGAATGTTCTTGTGAATGGAGGAAATAATAATAATAATAATAAGGTGTTATTATCTGCTTACTAAGAATGAAGCATGCTATATGGTGGAGAGCTGCATAGTTAGGTTACGAAAAATACCTGGAAATAAGAAATAATAAACTACAATAATAATAATATTATGATAGTTATGCTAGCCATCTTGTTCTCACGAACCGATGGGTTAACACACTGGCAACCAAGGACAAATTGAGTGTTCTTGTGAGTGGAGGAAATAATAAACCCGCACAGGGTAGCCTAGAGATAGGTTACTGGGGACTAGCGACCCCACGGGTTCCTGAGCTAACCGTTGGGTTGAGTTAGCAGCCCCAATGAGGTGCACTTGCTCCAAACACTGGATGAAAAGGATACTGTGGTGTGTCGGAGGAGCAGGATCCAGGTAGGATTAACCAGCAAAGACCGAAACAGCAAATTGGAAATGAAACACCAAAATGGCATGCTTCAGTAGAAACAAAGAACGCCGGCGAGGATGTTGTTGAGATACCTTCATCTCAACCCACTTCGTCAACATAACAACTAAAGCGCCGGACCCTATGGGCCGTGAAAATAAACCCCCTTCCTACATGGTGGGAGGTGTTATTATCTGCTTACTAAGAATGAAGCATGCCATATGGTGGAGAGCTGCATAGTTAGGTTACGAAAAATACATGGAAATAAGAAATAATAAACTACAATAATAATAATATTATGATAGTTATGCTAGCCATCTTGTTCTCACGAACCGATGGGTTAACACACTGGCAACCAAGGACAAATTGAGTGTTCTTGTGAGTGGAGGAAATAATAATAATAATAATAAACCCGCACAGGATAGCCTAGAGCTAGGTTACTGGGGACTAGCGACCCCACGGTTTCCTGAGCTAATCGTTGAGTTGGCATAGCAGCCCCAATCAGGTACACTTGCTCCAAACACTGATTAACAAGCAAGGACTGAAACAGCGAATTGGGCATGAAACACAAATATGGCATGCTTCAGTAGAAACAAAAGGCTCAGGCGAGAATGTTGTTGAGATACATTAATTTCAACCCACTTCGTCAACATAACAACTAAAGCGCCGGAACCTCTGGGCCAAGTAAATGTAACCCCCCCCTACATGGGAGAGGTGTTATTATCTGCTTACTATGAATGAAGCATGCCATATGTAGTAGAGTCGCATAGATAGATTACGAAAAAATACCTGGAAATAAGAAATAATAAACAATAATAATAATATTATGACAGTTATGCCAGCCATCTTGTTCTCACGAACCGATGGGTTAACACACTAGCAACCAAGGACAAATTGAATGTTCTTGTGAATGGAGGAAATAATAATAATAATATACTTTAATACCCAACAGGCTAGGCCCAATTACAAGGTACATTATAATTATAAATTTCATGACATGGAAGTGCAATCAAATTATTACGTATCCCCCTTTATTATTTTTGTATTTTTCTATAATGGTGTATCTTTAATAGATATTTAGCTTGCGAAGTCAAAATCTATATATGTTAACAAATATATATTTTGACATCATCTGGCTAAATATCTATCAAAGATAAGAATCTTCTTATTCTACTCATACATTAATAAAAATGACAAAATTAAAAGGTTTTGTTGTAAAAAACACGAAACATGTCTAAAAATTTATTTATTTAGAAGCATAATAATTATATACCATACATATTGTGTAATATAATTAATTTGCAAAAATGAAAAACTATTTTTTACATATAACACAACTCCTAAAATTTATATTTTATATTATTATTTATATTTTTATTTTTGTTATTAATAATATAATGGCAATTTATTATACAAAGCCATACCTTTACAAGAGACTGTTATAAGTAGAGAACGGGCACGCTTACCACTCAGTGCAGTACTGGCGAAAGGCTGTATTTCTAAAATATTTAATTTTATTTATATAATTGAAAAACGTGGTGATCTATAAAATTACGAAATACATATTTATTTGTTGAAAAGTTGTATTTATAAAGTTTTTAATTTTATTTATATAATTGGAAAACGAACGGGTGGTGATCTATAAAATTACGAAATACACATGTATTTGTTGAAAAGTTGTATTTTTAAAGTTTTTAATTTTATTTCTATAATTGGAACATTTTTATTTGTTCATTTTGTCGTTCAAGTTGAGTAAAGGAGTATTAATATTGACTAGCAATAGTTTCTCATGGTTTTCTTCTGTCAATTTTGTTCTCTTTGAATTAAGTACATCCTTATAAATAGAAAACGTCCTTTCTACATCGCAACTGGTTATAGGTGCATACTGGAAATATTCTTTTATTTCTTCATATTTAGTCGTTAGATTTTGTGGAATTGTCTCCATACATAATTGCTGCAATGTAATTAAATCTGGATTTCTATTAAGAATTGCTTCAAACTTTTACCGAAGGCCACATCCGATGTCACTTGGAATACTTTTCAAATTATTAACAGCCACATCTAATGTGGTTAATCCGTCATTTAATTTGAGATTTCGATTTTCAAAATAAGTGATTAGTTTTGGCAATTTTCCAAAGTGTTCGTGAAGAAAGTATAACTGATTTTTTAAATTTGGGATTTGTGTGAGCTCCTTGCACTCACCAATACTTCTAGCATCCTCCTTTAACAGTGTTACGAAATGTTTTAGACTATCGAAATTCTCAGCATAATAACTAGTAGCTTCCAGCCATGTTCCCCATCTAGTTATTACTGGAGTGGGAGGCAGTGACAGAGATGGAAATTTTTCCCTGAAAAGAGCTACTCTCAATGGTGCTTTTCTGAAAACTTTTTTAAAAGCTGATACAAGTCTATCAACTTCCGGAAAAGTGTCTCTGATATATTCACAGATTCTGCGGAGAGCATGTGCTACACAAGTAATATGCAGCATATTAGGATATGTTTTCTTCAATAGTCTGCCTGTTTTTAACATATACGCAGCACTATCACTGACAAATAAAAGTATTTTTTCTTTGTACGTGGCGTCCGAATGAAGAATTTTTTGCTTATTCTCCTTAATGGTTTCAGCAACTGTATCCGCATCAACTCTATTTATAACACTTGTTGCTTGTTGCTATTACATATGAGTTATAGGGAATAGTTGGATGTAGTACACCAGCTACAACATTTACCACACTGCGTCCTAACATATCCACCGTTTCGTCGGCGCTTATCCATATGTATTGATTTAAAAGATGGCTTCTAATGAGTTATACTATTCTCGTATAGCACCTAGAAACATAATATTTGCGTAAAGTTGATTCATCAGGAACATTTCTACCAGTATATTTTTGAAGAAATATTTTTAAAGTGGGATTGCTAAGTTTATTTAATGGAATATTAGCCGCCATAAAAGTTTTACAGAGTTCAGATGTGTTTGCGATCCTAAGTGACGAATTTTTGACGATATTTTACGGATTTTGTAATAAATTTCGGAATCACTGACAATGGACATACAATCAGTATGACCGTCAATCCAACTCACCATTGTTTTACAATGCCGTTCTCGACATTCTTCCATATCATGCCTGAAAAAGTAACTTAAACAATGCTCTAGATTTAATAAATGAAAACTAAAAATGTGTGCGTAAGTTATTGAAACTGAACGAAATTCAATGCACACTTACGTCGAAATAATTGGTAGAAATAGATTCAATCAAACGATATTAAACAGGATCTATCACAAAAATTACGATGTAATTAACAGTTAAAACTATAAAAACAAGAAACTTACTCACAGCACTTTATTTATCTTACGAAATATAAACTAATAAATAAAATCATTATAAAAACCCCGCTTCTATCTACGCTCATGAAAACACTTTAAAAAACACTATATTCTCCGAATACAATGGCTGGCTTGTCCATTGTTATCGCGGCGAGACCAGGTGTCCGAGTAAGTCAAACAAATACTTCATTGAATTACGCCGGGATGTACTGTGCGACGTTATACACAATTCCAATTGCCGATTGCGTTTTATGGAAATTGCATCCATTCTCTAGTTATAAGATAAGCCTCTGGTGTATTACCTACATGTTTACATACAATGTTTTCCCTGTTACAGATAAAAATAACTTAATTGTATAACTAAATATAAAAAACTAATTGTATGTATAACTTGTACAATAGTTTTTTTTAGAGAATTTACTTGAATGTTTTGTAATTCTATTTAAAAAATTTACTTTTTTCAACAGTTTATTTATAATATAATTACTAGTTTTTAAATGTTAAATTTTCATTATATTACATCTATATATTCTATTCCGTTTACTTTTCAAGATAAATATTATTATTATTAACATTAGATACATCAGATATAGCTCTGAATCTTGAGGTTTTTGCATGAATTTACCTGGTGTAAGTTTAGGAGTTCTTGGTTGTGCTATTACAATATCTGCCAAAGTTGATGAACTCTGGCGTTTTGGTCAGAATGTCAAATGTATCCAGTGTAAATTTGGATCATATGACCAAAGTATCAACTATACTAGATGGTGACCCTAGAAAAATAAAATATTAATACCTTACAAACACAATGATTGATAATAGTAGGTATACTCTGTGAGATTAAGCAATCGATGCACATCATTAATCATAGCCATAGCCAATAGAGCAACGCGAATTTGATGCAAAATGGAGATATTGATATACACTACTTTTAATATATATTTAACAGAAATAGTAGGCGTCCTTTTATATTTAGATAAATTTAAGCATGTGTCATAAGGGTTTATTAAAAAGTAATAATGAATGACATAGGTACTTCAGAAAAACGAAAAAGAAAATTTAGTTTTCTTATGTTGCATTGGAAGGTTACCAAAGTGCGATGTTGTCCTATCGTCCCTGTCAATTAGTTAGTTTACTTTTGATAACTGTCAAATTTGCCCTCTTATTTTTTATTAATTTATTTCATACTTTTACAGTTTGAGCTACAATTTCTAATCATTTATTTTAAGAACATTTGTTATTGGTTTTAGATTGGTGATATTTATATAATATGCCAAAAGATTTTTGCAAACAAAGCAAGATGCTAATTGCATCTCTAATATTATTTTACACAAGAACAAGATAATAAAGGTTCATTATTATCCATATATGCTATAAATGAGGTAATTAACCTATCAGAATAATTGAAACATACGTGAGTAGGTAAACCCCACCAGTTTTGTATAATACAAAGGTATTTTTAATAATATAAAATGTTATTAAAAATCTGGTGTGAAGAACACAAATGCAGGTTCACTATTAATATTTTCTGTGAACGTGTCCGAATATATCCTATCCCCAGAGACGTAGATACGTATTTCGCTTTTCTACAAGCTCATCGGTACGCCCCTGCTGGAGAAAGGATATTTCCAGACACATTCTCAGAAAAGAACCACCTCGCCCTATCACCGTAATTATCCAGACCGAGCGCAGAAGTAAATTCGGCGCTACCTGTTGTCAGACAGCCGAAGTACCTCGCATACCGTCCACATAATTAATGTGAAGTAACGACGCCCTTCCAAAGAGGTTAGCACAGCCAACTCTCTAGAAAACTGCATTTTGTTTGTGCCTTCACTCATACTACGGCTTAACCGCATGTGTAATGTATCAGAATAATTGAAACATACGTGAGTAGGTAAAGCCCACCAGCAGGGGCGTACCGATGAGCTTGTAGAAAAGCGAAATACGTATCTACGTCTCTGGGGATAGGATATATTCGGACACGTTCACAGAAAATATTAATAGTGAACCTGCATTTGTGTTCTTCACACCAGATTTTTAATAATATTTTATATTATTAAAAATACCTTTGTATTATACAAAACTGGTGGGGTTTACCTACTCACGTATGTTTCAATTATTCTGATACATTACACATGCGGTTAAGCCGTAGTATGAGTGAAGGCACAAACAAAATGCAGTTTTCTAGAGAGTTGGCTGTGCTAACCTCTATGGAAGGGCGTCGTTACTTCACATTAATTATGTGGACGGTATGCGAGGTACTTCGGCTGTCTGACAACAGGTAGCGCCGAATTTACTTCTGCGCTCGGTCTGGATAATTACGGTGATAGGGCGAGGTGGTTCTTTTCTGTGAATGTGTCTGGAAATATCCTTTCTCCAGCAGGGGCGTACCGATGAGCTTGTAGAAAAGCGAAATACGTATCTACGTCTCTGGGGATAGGATATATTCGGACACGTTCACAGAAAATATTAATAGTGAACCTGCATTTGTGTTCTTCACACCAGATTTTTAATAATATTTTATATTATTAAAAATACCTTTGTATTAATTAACCTATTTTGTTATGTTTTCAAATTACTAATTTCATTTTAAATATTCTAGCATGTTGCTCAAGCTCTTTCTGTTAGTGTTGCAACTGCAAGTAAAATCAATACAGCTGTTAGTTCTGAGGGACAGGTTTCTAGTCCTAAGAAAGTTAAATCAAAAAAGAAACCTGTAACTGAAATTTCGAAAACAACAGAATTTGACATTCATAATACAATTTATGCAATGTAACAGAATAAAGAGCAGATTAATTTAAGTTCCATTCTCCAATTATTAAAACATAAGAATATCTATACAGATAGCTCATTTTCCTTTTGCATGATTTTATAAAGAATTGGTTTTCACTGGAGAAAAGACGACCCAAAAATATGACTTAGGGAATTACATAATGTTGTTTCTAGATTTACTTTTTTGGAATTCTATGTAAAATATATGAGATCAGATACTTGGAAGTTTGTATATTTAGTTGAAACATGGATATTCCAAAATGGAACAGTATCTAGACATAGTGTTCGTGATATAAAAACAGAGGGCTCACGTTATATTATACAACTGCAGGCTGTAGAAGTGGTTTCATTTCAGAAGCTTCGAAAATATTTAACTCTAAAACAAAAGATAAAGATTATCATGGGGAAATGAATGAAAATAGTTTTTTATCATGGTTTCAAACAAAATGTATACCAAGCTTAAAAGAACCTTCTATAATCCTAATGTACAATGCAAGTTATCACGCGAGTTTGGAATATAAATTACCAAATAATTCTTGGAATAAGGGACAAATCAAAGAGTGGTTAACAAAACAAAATATTCTTTTTCAGGAGGATACTTATAAGGAGTTGTTAAAATTGGTGGTTTTAAAGAATCCACCTAAGACATATAAGGCTGATACTATTGCAGAAGAATCTGGTCATATGGTATTGCGGCTGCCACCTTACCATTGTATTTTCAACCCGATAGAAAATATTTTGGGTATAACAAAAACTTATTATAACGAACGTATTGAAGGGATGGATGGGGCACTTAAAAATGCATTCCAATGTGGAAAGAAGCATTAAGTAACATTACACCTGAAATATGGTCACGTACAATAGCCCACACTGGAAGGCTTATCCAACAGTGGTGAGAAAGAGAAGTAGATTTCAATCGAGATGACATTCCAGAAGTAATCATTTCTTTAGAAGAGGACAGTAGTGAAGATGAATGCTTTGCTACAGATATTGAATAACTTTTTTAGTTACTGTGTATTAATTATATCATATATTTCATAATTATGCTAAAACATTTATTTTTTTTGTAAATAATGTATATAATTTTGTATATTATATACCTACCTAAATAAAATGTCTATTACTAGAAATAAAGCATCCAATATTGTTTGTGTATTTGGTAAATGGCTTGGATCATTTTATATTATTTTCTTGAATATTATGGACCTAATTTTATAAAATTCTGATTATAATAATTTTTAAATACTGATATTTAACACATGTTAAAGAGAAAAGAAGTGGCAACGTTGTCTAGTGTGACATCATATTAAAATGATGACGTGCATCGACTCCTTAATCTCAAGCTTTATATCTATATTTTCTATTACATTACTTGTATACAAAGTTGGAATGGCATAATTTTTTGGTTTCTATGTTCATATTAATAGGAGTAAAGTGACGGCAGCAAATCCTATGATTACATAGACATTGCTTCATATTTCATTCCCATACTTCTTTGCCAAAGTTTTAACATAAATCTAATGATTTGTTTATTTATGATATATTATTGATTTAACATCTTACTTTTCTAGATTTGTGGGAAAATAATGCATTTCCTCTACTTCTGCTTCTTGACATCCACAAATTAAGCAGAGATCTTGCGGAATTGGTAGCATCGTTGATGAAAAAATGTTTATTTACAGCGTATATATGTAAATACTAAAAATTAAAAATAATATAAGTAAATAAAAAAATTCACCTATTTCTCAACAGAGTTCTTACAAAACCACAATAACAAAACAAAAAACAACTTTGTCACGTGTAAACAAAACAGGAAATATAGTGAGCTTAAACAGGTTATAAAATGCTGATGCGCGGGTAAAGTTGAGCGCATGCGCAGTAACAAGATATGTTTGTGAAGTCACGATAAACACTAGCGCCATCTCAGCCATCTTCAAAAAAAGAAAGAGGAAGATGAAGTAATTAATATTTTAAATAAAAGACAAAGATAGAAAATTTAATCAAAATAGAACCCTTTTTGCTATGTAGTTAACCATCTCGACTTATCTCTGACTAAAATGTTTAAAAATTGACTTTACATATAACTTCACTACTTTACCACTTTTTTTTTGCATTCGAAGTACATTAAAATTGGTCGTGACATACGGGCTTAAGAGTTGGTATAAATTCTAAAAATACGAATTACGTTTGTTTGTAATTTTCATTTGAATTTACATTTTATGATATATTTAGAAGATATTCAAGAAGGTGGAAAAGAATGAAATAGAGTATGAAGAAAAAGAATGTTTCGTTGGATTAAATTCTCCATTGAATATGTCTAAGAAGTTTATGTAATGGGTTCTAAATTACATATATTGATTTCAATACAGAAGTTTTTCGAATGAAATATTATTTTCCCTTCATACATCAAATTTGAATAACCTCGATTGTAATTTAGCCATAGTTATCAGAGATAATTCAAGATGGTTAACTACATAGCAAAACGGGTTCTATTTTGATAAAATTTTCTATCTTTGTCTTTTATTTAAAACATGAATTACTTCACCTTCCTCTTTCTTTTTTTGAAGATGGCGCTAGTGTATATCGTGACGTCACAAACATATCTTATTTCTGCGCGTGCGCTCAGCTTTACCCGCTAACATCATTTTATAACCTATCTAATCTCACTATATTTGCTGTTGTGCTTATATGTTACAACGTTAAGTTTTTTTTGGTTTTATTATTGTGGTTTTGTAAGAACTCTGTTGAGAAATAAGTGAATTTATATACTATTTTGTGTAAGAATTTGGTCTATACTAATTTTTTTATTTACTTATATTATTTTTAATTTTAGTATTTACATATATGCGCTGTAAATAAACATTTTTTCATCAATGATGCCACCAATACCGCAAGATCTCTGCTTAATTTGCGGATGTCAAAAAGCAGTAGAGGAAATGCATTATTTTCCACAAATTTAGAAAAGAACGATGTTAAATCAATAATATATCATAAATAAACAAATCATTAGATTTATGCCAAAGCTTTGGCAAAGAAATATGGGAATGAAATATGAAGCGATGTCTACATAATCATAGGATTTGCTGCCATCACCTTACTCCTTCTAGTAATATGAACATAGAATCCAAGAAATTATGTTCGGATGCCATTCCAACTTTACAAGTAATCCAAGTAATGTAATAGAAAATATAGGTACCTACTAGAGCTGGGCGAAGTATCGATACATCGTCCAATACCCGATACCATAACTGGTATCGATTCCCCGTATCCCAGATAACGAAGGTATCGATTCTAAGGTATCGATTCCAAAGTATCAATTCCAAAGTATCGATTCCAAAGCATCGATACCCATCGATACTTTACCGATTCCAGTACTCGCTAAGTATCGATGTATCGGGTAGCCATGTATCGGGTAGCTTACCTTTGTGCATTTTTTTAAATGTACATAAAGGATGCAATAACTTTTTAAGTAAAGAGTTTTTAAGTATGTATGCATTATATATAATATATAGCGATGTATCGGGTAGCCATGTATCGGGTAGCTTACCTTTGTGCATTTTTTTAAATGTACATAAAGGATGCAATAACTTTTTAAGTAAAGAATTTTTAAGTATGTATGCATTATATATATATATATATATATATATATATATATATATACATATATATTATATAGTATATATTTCAAAGGGTGATGTTGAATTTTACGTTATGCATAGCATAGGGATCTATTTTACTATTAATTTACACATTTAATCTGCCTTATGCATAGTCGTGAAATTAATAGGGTGTCAGTACGCTATTAGTTAGTAGCCACTAAGAGCGTACTAAAAGCTTTTATCTTCTCATATTCATAGTCGCGTATTTCATCATACTTAGTGGCTACTAATAGAGTCTAAGCAGAAAAAAATATGTGGCAACAGTAAAAACGAAGTTCGCAAGCATGCGCATTTTGCATAGAGAAGACATTTAAACTTGTTTATCTATTGGAATTGTTGGTTATTTTAAATACGATTTATTTTAATATATTTTGTGAATTTTTGCTTTTAAATTTGATGTTTCCTTGAGATAAGAAGAATATAAGTATAATATATAATTTTACTTAAAGTTTGTATTACTGAAATTATATAATTTTGAAATATGGAAGATTTAATTGATGTACAAGAAGGGATACAAGAAGTTGTAGATATCATTCGAAATCTAAAAGTCTATCTGGAACAATTGAATCCATTTGACATATACGACAATGCTCAATTTTGAACAAAATACCGCATGAGAAAAGAAGTTTTAACTTTTAACCAACAATAATCATAGATTACTAGTAACTCTTGAAATACAAGGTTTTGCAACAATTAGATATTTAGCTAAAGGAGCATATGGTGATGATATAGGTATATACATATTTAACTGACTTTGCAACATATTTATTGCTAAATTTGTTTTAGTGGAACAACATGGATTTACATGACAATAACTACAGCAATTTATTCCGTCAACAATATATATTAAGATATTTTGATCAGTAGACTTTAACAATTCTAATGTATAATTTAATATTTATTGAAATACTTTAGGAATATTTTGTTATAATTTTTATTAATATTAAATATTAACTAATTATATAACTAATTATAATATACAGGCTGATTCATTTTCGGCCCTCACCATGGGGATCTCTCTTATTATTGGAGATAGAGTATAGGTTTAAATTTGGCAAAGTTGTTAAATTTTGTGTTTGTTATAAATCTGTAAAGAAAATAGACCTGTGACAAATGACCTTCGTTATTTAAAAAAAAAAACGCGAAAACGCTATTTTCTTCTTTTACCTATAGCACCGACATTTGGCCTTGTAGAGAAAAAATAAAACCACATCCTTGTGGCCATTTCTAAACCTCTATCCAGTGGTGTACTCTAAATTTTTATACGACGTTTCGTTTCTTTCTGGCCATCATCAACTATCTAATTTCTAATAGGCGCCATATTGGATTTAGACATTTTCAGAAAGAGTTTTTTTTCTGATTTCAACCATGTACCACATGCTGACTATAGTTTTTGACATTAGGTTTTATTTGAAAGAATCAATTATAAGATTAAATAAGGTAGCCTTTGGAATTTCAATCTGTCAAACATTTCATTTATTGTTCATTAATAATACAAAAATATCATACACTAAGAGAAACGAGATATGATAAGTATTTTTTATTCTTCGAAACGAAATTCAACAGTAGCGAGTACAAGATAACAAAAACATTAATAAAAATACATAAAAAAGTAAACAATAAACATTTACAGTAAATGTTCAATTATCTGGCCATCTTCGGTAATGCACAATTGGGCACGCCTTCTGGCATTTTGTACTGCCCTTTGTATAGTTCTTCTAGGAACTGTATCAAAGGCATTCTGAAGTCTGTCTCGTAATTCTTCAATGTTTTGTGGCGCATCTACTTTATAAATATTATTTTTAACATATCCCCATAAAAAAAAATCTAGCGGACTTAAATCAGGTGATCTCGCAGGCCATTCAACAACTCCCCTATTTCCAATCCAACGTTTTGCAAACTCTTAATTTAAGAAATTTCTAACTACAGCTGCATTGTGTGCTGGTGCGCCATCTTGTTGCCACCATAAATATTGCAATTGATTTAATGGGATATTGTCGTCAAGATAGTCAGATACGTATGCACGTAAAATGTTTAAATATCTTTCTCCATTTAAATGTTCTTCATACATAACTGGTCCTAAGAGACGATTTGCCAAAATACCCATCCAAACATTTATTCCAAAACGATGTTGTGGTCTTCTAGCCCTGTTTTGTCGAGGATTTTGTACTGCCCTATAGTGCTCCGTATTTCTGTTCAACATTCCAGAATTTGTAAATTTTGTTTCATCTGACTAGATGATTTTGCTTAAAAAATTTTCGTCATTTTCTATCCTTCCCATTAACCAATTACAATATTCTAGCCTTCTCAAATTATCTCCAGGCAGTAAAGAGTGACTAACATGGATCCTGTATGGTTTAAACCTACTTTTATGTAAAGTTCGCCAAACTCTAGACTGGCATAAATTTAATTCTGACGCTACTTCGCGTGTAGAAATTGATGGATTATTATTTATCTATAAAAATACAAGATTAACATGAAATTTGAAAACACGCTTTTAATTTACAATTTGTAAAATATCTTGCCGATTTTCATTTAAATTCCTGTTGTCTTGACCATTACGCGGCTTAGTAAACAATCCATTCTCGACTAAATTTCTGTCGAGATCTAGAAAAATGGTACGATGAGGCTGTTGTCGTTCTGGATATAATTGTAGATATCTTGTACTCGTTACTGTTGAATTTCGGTTCGAAGAATAAAAAATACTTATCATATCTCGTTTCTCTTCGTTAGTGTATGACATTTTTGTATTATTAATGAACAATAAATGAAATGTTTGACAGATTGAAATTCCAAAGGCTACCTTATTTAATCTTATAATTTATTCTTTCAAATAAAACCTAATGTCAAAAACTATAGTCAGCATGTGGTACATGGTTGAAATCAGAAAAAAAAACTCTTTCTGAAGATGTCTAAATCCAATATGGCGCCTATAAGAAATTAGATAGTTGATGATGGCCAGAAAGAAACGAAACGTCGTATAAAAATTTAGAGTACACCACTGGATAGAGGTTTAGAAATGGCCACAAGGATGTGTTTTTATATTTTCTCTTCAAGGCCAAATGTCGGTGCTACAGGTAAAAGAAGAAAATGGGGTTTTCGCGTTTTTTTTTTTTAAATAACGAAGGTCATTTGTCACAGGTCTATTTTCTTTACGGATTTATAACAAACACAAAATTTAACAACTTTGCCAAATTTAAACCTATACTCTATCTCCAATAATAAGCGAGATCCCCATGGTGAGGGCCGAAAATGAATCAGCCTGTATACATTTATAAGTATTTACATGTAACAAATATTCATAACTACTTTATCCTATATTTTAAATTACTTCATCCTATTGTCATACTTATCTAATATACATATACAATAAACGCATTCAATTATCATTTTCACTCAATAACTTCACCTCCAGTTTTAGTAAATTTCTTTCAATACTGACTGATATTTTTCTTTGCTTGCCTCTTCATCCGTTGCCACTGTTTTTGAAAGCGCTTTGCATCTCTAACAAATCCTGTAATAAATATATCATATTACTTCCTTTAAGTTAAATAATGCATTTATAGCCAGCAAATCAACAGTTGGAAGAAAATTACAAACTTATACATATATTAATTATATTATATAAATACAAGCTAACATTTATAGCACACCATCCACCTGCTATAGAAGTAATATTTGCAAATGAAGCCCACACCATAGCATAAATACATATTTAACAACCTTTTTTCATCAATTAGCTTCATTGCATCTCATGGGTATTTGGAAACAGCATTCGAGAAATAATAATAAAAAATGATTAAAATTTTGTTTATAATGAAATTCTAATTAAACACATACCATGCATTTTCATCATTATTATTAAAATTGCTGTATGCCGATTATCCATATACTTACAGATAATGAATTGATTGATACATTTAATCGCAATTTTGTATCACTTTACGTACCGGACCGTTATGTTTTGGCAGTTTGCGCTTTTTCTTTTTGTGGGTTAGTTTTAATAAACACTTTAAACACGCTCTTAGGCGCTACTAGGGATTTAGTAGCCTACTAAAGTTAAAAAGTTGTTAATACGCATCAAACGCGACTATGCATACCGGAATTCTTAATAGGATGTTAAAATGGTCTTAGTAGCGTTTTAGTAGCCACTAAAACGACTATGCATAAGGGTAATTATTACTGATCTGTGGCTATGTCGTTTGATGTTTCTGGGGAAACTATTATTTTACATTTTTTTAAATTCAGTAATGACAAATTATAGTCATCAAATATAATAAAATATAGAAAACTAATGTAAACGTCGATCATATAGTCTCAAAATAAAATGATGCTGAAATTATATTAGAAATATGGAGTGTGAAGATAGCTATTCAAGTAGTTCAAAAATATTCAAGATGCTCAATAAATTGAAATGTATGATTTTGAACGCGCCGACATTTTGAAGGTTATTTTTGACGTAGATTCCAAATAATTATGTAGGAGTCGCACGAATTAAATACATACAATAAATCTAATCATTAATAAATTATAAACTAGAGCGAACCTTACTTTGTATGCTTAATTAACTCATTAACTGACCCGTAAGCACACAACAAAAATTAAACAAGAGGAATGTTTTCTTTCAAAAGTAAAATTGTCGACTTCATATTTTAAAAGATAGGTATAGCAATCGCCAAAAAGACGTCAGCTATCTGGAACTATTTTACCGAGGTTCCACATTCGGATAAAATAGCAGTTTGTAATTTATGTAAACAAGAACTTTGTTATAAGTCAACATCAAGTAATTTGAAAAAACACGTATCTAGAAAGCATCCGTTTGTCAATTTCAATGATAACAGGAATAGTGAAAACGCGAACACAGTAGAACCAGTCAGTAAGCCGTCGCATCCACTTCCTCCCAACAACAAATTGTAGCTACAAGTGAATTTCTAAGCGAGTCATTATGCTCGGCGCAACAAGCTGTGAAACAAACAACAGTAGAAACTTTCTTACGAAGAAAAATGGGAGTTAGTGCAAGAAAAAAAATTGACGTACCTTGATTCCTCTATTTACTATGGATTTTCAACCTTTTTCTATAGTCGAGGATATTGGATTTAGAAAATTTGTGGAGGCGTTAAACCCTTCCTATCAACTACCTTCAAGGAAAACCAAAAAAAAAGTCGATGTTATCCGCAGCTTATGAAGAAGCTTACAATAATACTAAGCATTCAATAGCAAATACAAAGTCCATTACATTAACTATGGATTCCTGGACTTCTAGGAACACTGAGAACTTTTTTGCGGTTACCGGTCACTATATAACAGAAGATTTTCAACTGAAATCTGTTCTACTAGATTGCATACATTTTACGCAATCTCATACAAGTGAAAATCTGTCTAACGCGATAAATAAAATAATTACAGAATGGCATTTGGAGAAGAAAGTTCTATTGGCCGTGACAGATAATGCAGCTAATATAGTAAAGGCCGTAAAGGACAATATGAAATTGAAACATCTTGGCTGTTTTGCCCACACTATAAATTTAATAGCAAAAGACGCACTTGATGCTCCACTGTTACATAATTTGTTCGAGAAGGTAAAACATATTATTGGTCATTTTAAACGTAGTACTTCTTCAATGGCAAAACTATTGGAACAGCAAAGATTGACAGGCAAAGAGACAAAAGAATTAATTCAGTGTGTTTCAACTAGGTGGAACTCAACATTCTATATGTTGGATAGATTAATAGATCTAGAAGAATCTCTGCGTGCCACAATCGCGTTGCTTAGTAAGGATCTTCCAGTGATACTTGTTGAAGAGTGGGAATTTATGAAAGAAATGGTAAAAATTCTAAAACCTCTAGAAACCGCAACGAAATTTATATGTGGCGAAAGTTATGTAATAGTTTCAACAATTATTGTAATAACTGACGGCTTAATTCATGTTTATTCAGATTTATCTGCAAAAGAATATTCTCATTTGCCTAAAACAACAACCGAATTACTCTTAGAAATAATTAAGGTTATTTTAAAAGGAATTGAAAGAAGATTGCATGGCCTGGAAAAAAGTAATACGCTAATTCTATGTACACTTTTGGATCGCAGGTATAAAACCCTTGACTTTTCCAGAGAAGAAACACTTGAAAAGGCAAAAAGCACGCAACTTCATTACTTAGTGAAATTATTCGCCGTAAAAGTATTTCTAAGAATAAGGATGCACTAGAAATAAAAAATCAGAACATCAGATAATGTTCAAGAAGAAAATAATATTTGGGCAAATTTCGACAAAAAAAAGGATACTACGGTTCCTGTTGGCACAGCATATTCTAAGGCGTTAATAGAAATTCAACGTTATTTAGAGGAACCAACAATTCCAAGAACAGATGATCTCATGTTATGGTGGAAACTAAATTATTACAATTTTCCAAATTTGGGAGAGCTAATTAAAGAAGAATTTGTAACCGTCGCAACATCGGTACCCTGTGAGAGACCACTTTCGAAATCAGGACATATTTTGTTCGAAAGAAGAAACAAACTCAGCCCAAACCATGTGAAATATTTACTTTTTCTTAATACCAATAGTAGTGAGTGAAATATTTATTTTGTGTATTATCTGTAAGTATTTAATAAGTTGTTAGTTTTTTGTAAATATATATTTTAATTTATTCAATTATTTTATTTATTATGTAACATGTATATACGATATAACTAACACACATGCGTTTATCGCGACTACGTTTCTCGTTTCTGAGTAAAATGCAATAACGTATAACGTTTCCATAGATTCTACGTTTCATGTTTCCCAAAGTACAAGAAAGAACATACGTTCTTTCGTTCTCGCAATCTACCGCTAACGCGTCTCTAAACCGTTCCAATGTAACAAGTTATTTTGTAAGCACGTAACGTTCCGAGACGTTCCAAGACAGTACCGTACCAAAATAACGTTACAGAAATAACGACCCACCACTACTAAATACCACAGTATAGACCTAACAGTAGTTTCAGTTCGTGTCGGTACCTTTAATCTTTTGAAATAAACTCATTATTCACGCATTCTAGTATGCAGGGCATATTAACGGCAATTTTAAATACTACAATGTACAGGGTTGAATAAGTTTATAGATTTATAGGGAATATAGGGTTGGACTCAGAAATATAATCGTATTTTTTTTAATTTTCCAGTTCGCTTTTTACAATTACAAATTTCAATAAAATACTCAGTAATAAAGTAAAACGGTAATTAGAAACCTAACTTTACAGCCAATAAATGTATTTAAACTTGACATTACCTGTTCTTACGATCGTTCCTGCAATAATAACAATACTAAGTTAAATCGACGAATAGATGCAGCAGCAAATTAAGGCGACCTTGCAATGACGCCAACATTGAAAACTTCAACCTACACTAACGCATAAATCATGTATTTATTTAATGATTAATATAATTAATGAATTTTTTGAAGATATATATGTATATAAATATTAAATTTTTGGTTAGTAGTTTATATATTTCATATCTTTAATTAAACAACATGTATGTGAATAATAAATTTGTATTAAATCAAATAGAATTTTACAAGTTTTTTTTTCTTCATTTCTAATTTTATATCATGTTCTTCCTGCATAATTTTTAACATCAGCATGCTTTCTTTCTTTTTCTCTGCCATCTCCAAATTATGTGCGTTTTGCAATAACTTTAATTTTAAATTATGTTCTTCTAGAAAACATGCCTCTACTAATTCTTTCTTAGAACTTTCTTTCACCTCAACTTCTGCATTTATGCACCAACAACTTGTGCATAGTTATGACCTATTTGCATAGAATTTACTACAATAAACAATATTTATTTCACACATGTATGCATATTTCTATATCATCCTTACCACAATCATCACCAAATTCTGATTCAAGCCCTATTAATTGCACCCCTATTCATTTTTTGATATCTTCCTCTACACTACATTTCCCAAACTCTTCATGTGGGCTACACCTATCTTCTGTGTATGAGCTTTTTCAATAGCAAACTTTTGTTGATCGTTTCTTTAAATTTTCATATTTACTTTTTAAATTTCTGCTATCACGGAAGACATCCCCACATATATTGTTAAACTCACCAGCCAGATTATTTCATGTTTCTATTTTTTTTATTGGAGGCTGAATTGGTTCTTTTATTTTCCAATACATTTCTGTACTTTCTAACAAGGGATACTAACGTAGGTTCTTATTTGGTTCATAAATTTGTTGCCCTTTTTTCATCCAATACTAATAATAAAAAATATACTCTGTATTTACATATAAATAAATAAAAAATATAAAAAAACTTACACGATATATTAATTACTGAAATAAACTTATATAACGTAGTAGCAAACATGTATTTGTTGCTTCTGCTGCTTGCAAATGAATAAATAGAAGAAAAAGGCAAAAAAATATTTACATTTTGCTTATTACCAATAATAAAATATGTGAAAAACAGATGTTTCAAAAAGCACATTTTAACGCGCCCATTTTTCTATTTTATACCTGTTCTCTACATAAATATTCTATCGTATGCACCGAATTCATCATTTTCCATTACTACCAACCAACTTTAACCAACAATCAACTGACTACTTGTTTATCACCTTTTGTACAAACCATACAACACTGAACTAGCGTGATCCTTGACCAGTAGATCAACTGAACTAAGAGTTAACTATAAATGGTACAACTGGCCCTTAAAAGGTTTTCTTCGGAAGAGTCCCTTTTCGGGAACGCCAAGTTACAACATGCGTCGGTTACTTTTAGTTTTAATCGGAGACGGTTAATTAATTGTAAACTTTACATTCCCTTTTTAAATGAATTAAAACACAGAAGATAAAACTTATGTCAGTGAACGTACATGAAGCGGTAATTTAAAATAACGTCGTGCCGGCGCTGCTCATTGTTTACATCGACAGGAATTTTTGACGTTAACGGTTAGCTCCACGTCCCAACGGCCATTACAATTGAATTTTAAAACTAAAGATTGCTGATTATTAAGACATCGTTTGTTTCTGCACTAATTTCGGGTAATTTCAGATGGAATATGGGTTCGGTAAACCGTTATTAACTTCTATCACATAACACTTTCCTTAAGACTATTTCTTTTCTTATTGACAAGTGAAACTTAACTTTAATTTGTATGTTTGTTTTTTTGTGATCGTTTTGTTTGTGGAGCGTCTTAAGATGTAAAGCTGTCGGCATTCGCCTTAAACGAGAAGGTAAACCTACTCGGACAACCTGACAGGAATCAAAACACGGAACTGTCAGCATGATAAGCAAATGTATAGATATTTAAATCACTTAAGATTATATAATTATATAACAGCAACATATATTATGATGGTAAATTGCAGATCGTTACATAATTAAGGCGAATGCCGACAGCTTTACATCTTAAGACGCTCCAAGACGCTTAAGACGGGCGTATACATAATAATAACTAGAGCAGACCAATTTCCGTGCGCGCCATGAGCGCCGGTATGGGAGTGTAATTCGTAATATATTAGAATATGCGATAGAATAGGGACGCAACATGAGCTTGTTACCGATATAAGTATAGAAGTAGAGACATTTATTCTATCAGAAATAATTAAATATACATTTGGTTTTCTGCTATTAAAGTAATATGCATAAACACACGAAAAATAAGAATAGTACATATTATAGCAGCGTTGTATGTACCTATAAATAAAATAATAATAATAAAAATAAATAAAATCGTATATTAAGTCCGGGAAATCCATAACAAACTTATTCATTTCGTCTGACAACGGTCGTTCTCTCGATTTATGTGTCGACGACATTTTATTACGTATGCTTACACATACATGCAGTCTAAGCAAGTACCAAACACATACTGAATGCTTTTTATTAGTTCTGATGCAATACAATCATCCTCACATCGGCGCACATGGCGCGCACGGAAGTTGGTCTGCTCTAATAATAATTCATGTGTTGTGTTTCCCTGTTTTTGTTTTCTATCTATTTTAGAATACTAAGGCATAATCTATTATTATTCAATTAGAATGTATCTTTGAATAATTTTATCCATAGCAACTACAAATGTATGACATTAATATGCTGTCATTTATATTTTATATTCCTTGAAAAAGACATCATTTGCCGGAACATGTAGGACTGTTTTAAATATATGCATTTTGAAGTAAAACCAGGCCTTAAATCGCCAACAAATTGAATTTACCATAACATACAAAGGTCACGAAATAATTATCTATCTATCTATCTATATATATATATATATATATATATATATATATATATATATGGAGTGGAATAAATGAGTTTTATTTTTACTTGACAGACCGCTCACCGGTTAATGAAATTATATATATATATATATATATATATATATATATATATATAAATTGATAAATTATTGGAGTTTTTCGGCTTTTATATGAAATATTTACAAATATCAAATTAGAATGTATGTAATTGCAGAATGAGTAGGGATGTAAACATTGCTGTCTACAAATTACATCCCCACTTACTCTGCAATTACATACATTCTAATTTGATATTTGTAAATATTTCATATAAAAGCCGAAAAACTCCAATAATTTATCAATTGTTATATTTAATAAACGGCTAAGAAATTATCTAAACACTTCTATATATATATATATATATATATATATATATATATATATATATATATATATATATATATATATAAGGTAAACTCAATAAGTCGGCGATTAAAGGTCTGGTTCATTACTTCAAAGTATATATATTTAAAACAACCCAAAGTTATTGAGTTTACCTTATCATACCAAGGTCACGAAAATATTATATTAATATATATATATATATATATATATATATATATATATATATACAATATATATACATAATCTAAAACCTTGTTTACCCTAAGGCAGCGATGCACATACCGCGGCCCACGGGCTGCATGCGGCCCACTGTCGATATTTATGCGGCCCGCCAACGAATTTTAAAAATTGTTCGAAAAACTACAAAAGTAGGTAAAAATCCATTCAAATCAACTTTCTTAACTTTTTATTTTATTCTAACTTTTGTAATTGTTATTAAGATATGTATCTTTAAGTACCTACTACTTTTTTGTTCGGGTTTACTACGTAGGACAAGTATGCTTCTCGTCGTTCCAAGCATATTGTTACGAGACTAGAAATCTGTCAAACCAACTAGATTACTCGAAGATTCGCGAAACACGTCGGTATTAACCTCGAACAATGTGGTAGGTTCTCGATGTTAGGTAACTCGTATAAATACAACGCATCGCCCGCTATCTGGACAGTTAAGTTTTAACTACGGATAAGCGAACGTTATATTGTTTGAATTGTAATCTGTGAAGAATAAATATTTCGTCGTTCGAACTTGGCATCTACCTACGCAACAATATAATATCAATTTTGATATGGATAAACCAGGCCCCAGTAAAAAGCGTAGACGTAAGGTTGAAGATTAAAATCGACAGTTTCAAGATATTTGGACCGAAAAATACTTTTTTATTCCATCGCATAACAAAAGTGTCTGTTTAATATGCAAGAGTAGTGTTTCTATTCCGAAGAAATATAATGTGAAAAGCCATTATGAAACCCAGGATCATACTTTTACCAAATTGACCGGCGAAAATCGAACGCAAAAAATTTCCACTTTACAAACTAATAGGCCAGCAAGCTATGTTTATAAAACCAATTCAAGATGCTGAAATATCTCGAATAATAGCGAAAACTTGTCGGCCTTTTAAAGATGGTGAGTTTGTTAAGCAGTGTTTAGATATCGCCGCAAAAAAAATGTATCCGAAAGATGCAAAGAGGTTTGAGAAAATTCAACTAAATCGGATGACTGTTCAAAGAAGACTTACCACATTAGCAGCTAATATAGAAGAGCAATTAGCTACGAAACGAAAAGTTTTGAGTATTTTTCTATAGCACTCGACGAATCTACAGATATAAGTTCCACTGCTCAACTCTAAATATTTTTGCGAGGTGTAACGCAAAATTTTGAAGTGAGTGAAGAACTGATTGGTATGAGTTCTTTGACAAGTCAAACCAAGGGTAGTGACATGCTCAAAGCTCTTCTAGAAAAATATTCTATAATCGATTTGGAGTTAATGATATTATCTGGAATTACGACTGACGGAGCACCTTCAATGGTTGGAAGTAAATCTGGGATAATAACTATATTAAAAGAGTATTTACAAACTAAAAACATAGATACCAAGGAATTAATGCAGTGTCATTGCATTATACATCAAGAGGCCCTCTGTTCAAAATTATTGGGATTTGAAAATGTGATGAAAGTTGTAGTACGTACTGTAAACATTATAAAATCACGAGGTCTCAATCACCGACAATTCACACAATTTCTCGAGGATATTGAAAGCGAATATGGTGATCTCCTGTTTTACACTGAAGTAAGGTGGCTAAGTCGTGGGTTGTCACTAGAGCGGTTTCTTAACTTGATTGAAGAAATCAAAATATTTCTGGCGGAAATGAAAAAGGACGTCTCCGAACTCGACAACCCTGATTGGCTGTGTGACTTAGCGTTCCTTGTAGACATCACAAATCACTTGAATGTCTTAAATACGCGACTCCAAGGCAAAGATCAATTGATTTCGCAGTTATACTCTCATGTTTCGTCCTTTCAATGCAAATCGAGTCTTTTCAGGACAGAAATCAATTCAGCAAATTACAGCCATTTTCCGAACTACAAAAAAATTATGGATAAATTCAATAAAACTGATGTCAATTTCCCTTATGTTGAAAAAATTTATATTTTAATACAAGCTTTTCATGATCGTTTTCTAGACTTCGAAAAATTTAAACCTCTATTAGACATTTTCAGCAATCCTTTCAACATTTCACCCGAAAATGCACCGGAATCAATACAGCTGGAATTGATAGGAATGCAAAATGATGATAATTTACGAAACAAGTTACCGTTACAAGTTTACCGTTGCGTTGACAAAACCGTTTATAAAGAGTTTTGCGAATAAATGCATTGAAATGCGCAAGCTTATTTGGATCGACGTATATTTGTGAGCAAACGTTTTCAGTGATGAAACTTAACAAAACAAAAAATAGAAACCGTCTGGCAAATGAAAATCTGGAAGCAATTTTACGTGTGGCGATAAGTAATGTGGAGCCAAACATAAACAATAAATCAAAATAATAAAACATGAAATATTACATTGTAATGATTAGATTGCAATACGATTACATAATTACAACAAACATTTGTAGTAATTCATACTATTTAAAAATAAAAATATTTGTGTTAATAAGTATTCTTTGTAGTGGCCCGTCCTTGGCTTATAATTTTCCCGAGTGGCCCCTGTTCCCTATAAGTCTGTGCATCCCTGCCCTAAGGTGTAAGGTTCTGACGTGTTGTTACATAGAGTATACAAATTTTGACCATTCTTTCTTATTCTTTGATGAAATTCGAGCATCAGTCCTTATCTTTCCTCTTCTTCTCGTACTGTGTCGTTCCTTTATCTATCTAGTCTCGTTATTCCTTTCACTGGTCTTAAATACTTCATATCTATGGCTTGCATTTTACTTCTCAAAGATTTATTCAATACCCAGCTTTCACTGCCATAGGTTAAGATTAGCCTAAATACAGTTTAATACACAGTCATTTTTGTATGTCTACTTATTTTCTTTTCCCTGGTAAAAGTTTTGTTGAGGCTGTGATATATACTGCAGCATTAGATATTCTTTCATTGACTTCGCTTTCCATATCTCCATCTTTTCCTATTAACACGCCTAAGTATTTGAAGACATCGACTTGTTATTTTTTCTTCATTTATTTCTTTATTAATTGTTTTGTCTTCCTTTCCTATTACCATCACTTTAATTATTATATTTATTTATTATTATTAAACTGGATGAATCTTAATTTTATCCATGGCAACTACAAATGTATAACATTAAATGTATGACATTAATATACTGTCATTTATATTTTATATTCCTTGAAAAAGGCATCATTTGCCGAAACATGTAGGATTGTTTTAAATATGTACATTTTTAAGTAAAACCAGACCTTAAATCGCCAACGAATTGAATTTACCATAACATACAAAGGTCACGAAATAATTATCTATATATACATATATATATATAATATTTTCGTGACCTTGGTATGATATGGTAAACTTAATAAGTCGGCGATTAAAGGTTTGGTTTATTACTTCAAAGTATATATATATTTAAAACAACCCTACATATTTCGGCAATGATGCCTTTGTCAAGGATATAAAAAATATAAATTTATATTTTTTATATCCTTGACAAAGGCATCATTGCCGAAACATGTAGGGTTGTTTTAAATATATATACTTTGTAGTAATAAACCAGACCTTTAATCGCCGACTTATTCAGTTTACTATATATACAGACTGTCCCGTAAAAAACGCCAACATTCATAATTCCGTTATTTATTGTCCGGTTTTATTTAAACAAAAAGTAAATTTAATAGCATCAAAAACACTATAAGATAGCAGTGTTTTATTTGTTTTCAATTGTTTTCATTAATGTCAAACGACAGTCAAGTTTGTTATTTTAAATGGCAACATATATATTTTTGGCTATATTCGGATTGTATTTTTTTTTCTGAATTCAACGATGTATAACATTTAACATTTGGAATTTACTGCAAGTGAGAATTAATGAATATTAAATCACATTCTTACATGTAAATGTCGACTTATTTAATGCGTTCGAAACTACAATCCGACAAACTAAGTTTGTACTAGTATGCAGAACACACCCTTTCGCGACAACGAACTTCCTGGTGATTAGGTTAATTAAGAATTAAGAAATACTGAAAAAACAAGTCTATCAACGGGAGGAAACGCACAGACGACGTTTCGTTCTAGTTGGAACTTTTCAATGTACGGTATTCCCTCGATGACGGACATTGCTTTTTCATTTCTATACTTTCTGTATATATAGTTAACATTTGGAATTTACTGCAAGTGAGAATTAATGAATATTAAATCACAGTCTTACATGTAAATGTCGACTTATTTAATGCGTTCGAAACTACAATCCGACAAACTAAGTTTGTACTAGTATGCAGAACACACCCTTTCGCGACAACGAACTTCCTGGTGATTAGGTTAATTAAGAATTAAGAAATACTGAAAAAACAAGTCTATCAACGGGAGGAAACGCACAGACGACGTTTCGTTCTAGTTGGAACTTTTCAATGTACGGTATTCCCTCGATGACGGACATTGCTTTTTCATTTCTATACTTTCTGTATATATAGTTAACATTTGGAATTTACTGCAAGTGAGAATTAATGAATATTAAATCACATTCTTACATGTAAATGTCGACTTATTTAATGCGTTCGAAACTACAATCCGACAAACTAAGTTTGTACTAGTATGCAGAACACACCCTTTCGCGACAACGAACTTCCTGGTGATTAGGTTAATTAAGAATTAAGAAATACTGATAAAACAAGTCTATCAACGGGAGGAAACGCACAGACGACGTTTCGTTCTAGTTGGAACTTTTCAATGTACGGTATTCCCTCGATGACGGACATTGCTTTTTCATTTCTATACTTTCTGTATATATAGTTAACATTTGGAATTTACTGCAAGTGAGAATTAATGAATATTAAATCTACAATGAATATTAAATCGACATTTACATGTAAGAATGTGATTTAATATTCATTAATTCTCACTTGCAGTAAATTCCAAATGTTAACTATATATACAGAAAGTATAGAAATGAAAAAGCAATGTCCGTCATCGAGGGAATACCGTACATTGAAAAGTTCCAACTAGAACGAAACGTCGTCTGTGCGTTTCCTCCCGTTGATAGACTTGTTTTATCAGTATTTCTTAATTCTTAATTAACCTAATCACCAGGAAGTTCGTTGTCGCGAAAGGGTGTGTTCTGCATACTAGTACAAACTTAGTTTGTCGGATTGTAGTTTCGAACGCATTAAATAAGTCGACATTTACATGTAAGAATGTGATTTAATATTCATTAATTCTCACTTGCAGTAAATTCCAAATGTTAACTATATATACAGAAAGTATAGAAATGAAAAAGCAATGTCCGTCATCGAGGGAATACCGTACATTGAAAAGTTCCAACTAGAACGAAACGTCGTCTGTGCGTTTCCTCCCGTTGATAGACTTGTTTGTTCAGTATTTCTTAATTCTTAATTAACCTAATCACCAGGAAGTTCGTTGTCGCGAAAGGGTGTGTTCTGCATACTAGTACAAACTTAGTTTGTCGGATTGTAGTTTCGAACGCACTAAATAAGTCGACATTTACATGTAAGACTGTGATTTAATATTCATTAATTCTCACTTGCAGTAAATTCCAAATGTTAACTATATATACAGAAAGTATAGAAATGAAAAAGCAATGTCCGTCATCGAGGGAATACCGTACATTGAAAAGTTCCAACTAGAACGAAACGTCGTCTGTGCGTTTCCTCCCGTTGATAGACTTGTTTTTTCAGTATTTCTTAATTCTTAATTAACCTAATCACCAGGAAGTTCGTTGTCGCGAAAGGGTGTGTTCTGCATACTAGTACAAACTTAGTTTGTCGGATTGTAGTTTCGAACGCATTAAATAAGTCGACATTTACATGTAAGAATGTGATTTAATATTCATTAATTCTCACTTGCAGTAAATTCCAAATGTTAACTATATATACAGAAAGTATAGAAATGAAAAAGCAATGTCCGTCATCGAGGGAATACCGTACATTGAAAAGTTCCAACTAGAACGAAACGTCGTCTGTGCGTTTCCTCCCGTTGATAGACTTGTTTTTTCAGTATTTCTTAATTCTTAATTAACCTAATCACCAGGAAGTTCGTTGTCGCGAAAGGGTGTGTTCTGCATACTAGTACAAACTTAGTTTGTCGGATTGTAGTTTCGAACGCATTAAATAAGTCGACATTTACATGTAAGAATGTGATTTAATATTCATTAATTCTCACTTGCAGTAAATTCCAAATGTTAACTATATATACAGAAAGTATAGAAATGAAAAAGCAATGTCCGTCATCGAGGGAATACCGTACATTGAAAAGTTCCAACTAGAACGAAACGTCGTCTGTGCGTTTCCTCCCGTTGATAGACTTGTTTTTTCAGTATTTCTTAATTCTCGATGTATAACATGTTTATTTTTGATAAACGTTTATTGCAAAAAAAAAAACTTTATAAATTTCATCTTTGTCTTCCATTATTTATAAATATTCGAATGTGTCATGAAACATTTGAAATGTAAGTATTATAAATATTATTATAAGAAACAAAACACTTTACAATAAATGTTGAAATTGCCCGCCACCTTGTTTAACACATATCGCACATCTCCTAATAATAAAAAATTAAAAAAAAACTTTATAAATTTCATCTTTCATTATAGTAGACTTGGCCCAGTCCACTAGCATTATGTCAATGTGCCTTAAGTGTCAGTTTGACTTTATTAAGTTTTCTGTATTATCCTGTTTGAACGTTTTGCCGCCACAAAAAGCGTATTTTCGTTAAAAATGAATAACAATGAATTAACGGACATGTTACAACGGACTTATCTACAAGATCGAGTTTATTTAACAACTCCAGAAAATGTTGACATTTTAAGACAAAGAATTATTAACACTTGTCAAGAAGTATCTGCCGCTTGTCTTTGAAATGCGACCTTTGGAGTAATTAGGAGATGTGCGATATGTGGTACACAAGGTGGCGGGCAATTTCAACATTTATTGTAAAGTGTTTTGTTTCTTATAATAATATTTATAATACTTACATTTCCAATGTTTCATGACACATTCGAATATTTATAAATAATGGAAGACAAAGATGAAATTTATAAAGTTTTTTTTTTTGCAATAAACGTTTATCAAAAATAAACATGTTATACATCGTTGAATTCAGGAAAAAAAACCAATCCGAATATAGCCAAAAATATATATGTTGCCATTTAAAATGAAAAACTTGACTGTCGTTTGACATTAACGAAACAATTGAAAACAAATAAAACACTGCTATCTTATAGTGTTTTTGATGCTATTAAATTTACTTTTTGTTTAAATAAAACCGGACAATAAATAACGGAATTATGAATGTTGGCGTTTTTTACGGGACAGTCTGTATATATATATATATATATATATATATATATATATATATATGGTAAAATTAATCAGTAGGCATTAAAGGTCTGTATATTACTTCAAAATATATGTATTTAAAAAACTCTACATGTTTCGGCTGTATACGCCTTTATCAAGAGAATACAAAATATGAATGACTACTGATTAGGTTTACCATATCATACCAAGGTCACGAAGTTATTATATTTATATATATATATATATATGTATATATATATATATATATATATATATATATATATATATATATATATGAAATGATGGTTTCTCGGGTTCTTGTCCGCGTGTGAGATGTATCCTGAGAAGGATTGTTGTCTCGACGTTTCGACGGGATCGCACTCGTCATTTTCTAGAGTTGTTCTTTCACTTGACGCTGAAGAGTAACTGCCGATCGTGTCCTCGGGTGTCTGCTATTATGTTGCACAATGGGAGGTGGGGGTTGCGCTGCTGCCGTCGTGCGTACACGGCTTCGCGTGATTGGTCCGGGTGTCTGTGATTCCTGTGTGGGGGCGTGTACCTGTCTCGATGTGTTGTGTTTCGCATGAGTCTTGATTTGCATGCCGGCTAGGAGTGGCTTCCAGGTGTACGGTAAACGTTGGCCGTCGTCGCGTTTGTTTAGACTTTTGGGTCTCTTTTCTATTTCAATCGCTTCTCTAGTAATTCTAGTAGATAGACTTTCGCTCTTCGCTCGGATCTTCGTATTCTCGAAGTCAATAGTGTGCCCCGTTAGGAGGCGGTGTTGTGCTAGAGATGATGTTGTTTGTTTCTTGAAGACTGCGTTTATGTGTTCCTCTTTTCTCACGCTTATTTGCCTGTTCGTCTGGCCTACATAGGATTGTTCGATTCTAAGCACGGCAGTTCGTAAACGCCTTGGTCTTCAAGTGGAATTTTATCTTTCGCGTTGACTATTTTATCGGCTATTTTTCCCTGTGCTGTAAAGATGGTGTCTATGTTGTATTTTCTTAGTATTCTACCGATTTTGTCTGTGGTACCCTTTATATATGGTAGAAAGGCCTTTGATGTAAATTCCTCTTTTTCCCGTTTTTCTGCTCTATTGTGTCTGGCTTTGTCTATTGTTCTTTGTGAATACCCGTTATCAAGAAGAGCGTTTCTAATATTTCTTCTTTCTTCGTTTTTATGTTCATCGTCTGTTAGTCGTTCGGATCGTAGAACTAGGGTTTTCACTACTGAGTTCAATTGTGCCGGATGATGATGCGATTATGCTTTTAAGTACCTATTTGTGTGTGTAGGTTTCCGGTAAACGGTGTGTCCCAATGTTCCATTTTCTTTTTTGATCACTAACACATCTAGAAAAGGTAGCTTCCCTTGTTCTTCTACCTCCATTGTAAACTTAATTTTCGGATGTTCGCAGTTTAGTTGGTGTAAAAAATCTTGTAGTTTTTCTTTGCCATGTGTCCATATTACAAATGTATCGTCGACGTAGCGCAGCCACATTTTCGGTTTGTTCTTACAGGTGTTTAGAAAGTTTGTTTCAAAGTTCTCCATGAATAAGTTCGCTATAATCGGTGATAGCGGGGAACCCATCGGTGCGCCTTCGACTTGTCGATATTTCTGGTTGTTGTATGTGAAATATGTGTTTATAAGGCAGTGTTCTATCAGGTTAATTGTAGCCTTTTGTACTTGATACTGGTTTTCTAATATGGATATGGTCTCTGCGATTGGCACCTGCGTAAATAGAGATGTCACATCGAAGCTGACTAGCAGGTCCGTTGGTTGAACATGAACGTTTTTTATCAGTTCAATGAAATGATCTGCATTCTTTACGTAGGACGCCATTTGTTCTGCGTGTACCTGAAGTTCTTGTGCCAGGTATCGTGCTAGAGCTTGTGTTGGTGATCCAATAGAACTAACAATCGGACGAAGTGGTACATCGGGTTTATGTATTTTTTGGAGTCCGTAGAGTTTTGGACATCGGGACGATTTTTCCCGAGGGATGGTCTGCTTCTTTATTTCTTCGCTCAGCGGTGTTGCGTTTATTTTTGCTTTGGTTACTTTTTCTAAGTACGTTGTAGGGTCCGTGTTGATTATTTTATATGACGGGTCGTCTAGCAGTGATCTTATTTTGTTGTCGTAGTCGGTTTTGTCTAATACTACGGTGGCGTTTCCCTTGTCGGCAGGTAGAACTATGATGTTAGTGTCCTTTTGAATATCTTTCAAGGCTAGATGTTCATCTCTTGTGATATTTCTCTTTGGTGGTTTTGCCTTTCTGATGATGATGGACACTTCCTGTCGTATTATTTCTGCGTTGTTCTGTTCGACTTTGTGTAGAGCTGATTCTACCCCGCATATGATATCTTCTACCGGAATGCGAGTTGGTGTTATCGCAAAGTTAAAACCCTTCTCTAGAACGCTGATGGCCGCTTCGCTTAGTGTTTTTTGTGATAAGTTGTGTACTGTTCTTGTAGTTTTGTTGCTAATTGCACTTGTAGTCGGTTGCTGGTTCACTCGTAAATGTTCGAATTTCCGTTTCTGTGTGTTTGTTCGGATGTCGGAATCTGTTTCTGCCCTGAATGTACATAAGGTGTCTATTTTCTCCCATAGCAGCGGGTGTAGTTGTTTAGTTAGCAGTAAGTGTGCGTCTAATGCGCACTTGTCGGACTCCTCGAGTTTTTGCCGGTTTTGGTGTATTAATTCCCGTAGTAATGCCTTGCTCGCTTGTGTTAATATGTTCGTCGATTTTGTCGTTTTGCTGTGAAACGATAATCTGCAGCAGTTTGGGATGAGATCTTGGTCCCGGCATCGGCGTAGAAAGGCTAGGTCGCATAACAGGCGTGCTTTCTTGCAGCGTAGTTTCTCGAATTTCTTCGAAAGATGATGGACTTCCTCCCCGTAGAGGTGTAAGATGATAATTTTGATGTTCTCGCGGTTGTATGATGAAATGATGGTTTCTCGGGTTCTTGTCCGCGTGTGAGATGTATCCTGAGAAGGATTGTTGTCTCGACGTTTCGACGGGATCGCACTCGTCATTTTCTAGAGTTGTTCTTTCACTTGACGCTGAAGAGTAACTGCCGATCGTGTCCTCGGGTGTCTGCTATTATGTTGCACAATGGGAGGTGGGGGTTGCGCTGCTGCCGTCGTGCGTACACGGGTTCGCGTGATTGGTCCGGGTGTCTGTGATTCCTGTGTGGGGGCGTGTACCTGTCTCGATGTGTTGTGTTTCGCATGGGTCTTGATTTGCATGCCGGCTAGGAGTGGCTTCCAGGTGTACGGTAAACGTTGGCCGTCGTCGCGTTTGTTTAGACTTTTGGGTCTCTTTTCTATTTCAATCGCTTCTCTAGTAATTCTAGTTGATAGACTTTCGCTCTTCGCTAGGATCTTCGTATTCTCGAAGTCAATAGTGTGCCCCGTTAGGAGGCGGTGTTGTGCTAGAGATGATGTTGTTTGTTTCTTGAAGACTGCGTTTATGTGTTCCTCTTTCCTCACGCTTATTCGCCTGTTCGTCTGGCCTACATAGGATTGTTCGCATTCTAAGCACGGCACTATATATATATATTTTTGTGACCTAATTACTGACTTTCCATCGTATATATACATATATATATATATATATATATACGAGGGAAAGTCAGTAATTAGGTCACAAAAAGGTATTATAAAAATAATTAGAGAAATAGTTAGCCAAAAACAAGTTTTATTTTTCAACAAAGTCTCCATCTACATTAATACACTTATCCCATCGCTTTATCAATGCCCCAATGCCTCCTGCATAAAAGTGTTTGGGCTGGCGTCTGAACCACGTGCGTATCTCTTGTTGAACATCGTTGTCACCCTCGAAATGTTTGCCGCCAAGATGCTTTTTGAGTGGACCGAACAGATGATAGTCGCTTGGGGCCAGGTCGGGACTGTAAGCCGGATGTTCAAGAAGTTCCCACCCTAATTGCGCAATTATCGCCTGGGTCAAGTGGGCCGAATGGGCCCTGGCATTATCGTGATCCAGCAATATTCCTCTCGTCAGTAGGCCTGGATGTTTTCGTCGAATTGCATCCCGAAGCAACAACAAAACTCTACAGTATGATTCAGCAGTCACGTTCTCTTTTTTGTTTTGGAAATGGGCTAGGAGCACTCCCTGAGAATCCCAGAACACGGTAAGCAAAACCTTACCAGCTGAGGGCACAACCTTAAATTTCTTTGTTGACGGCGAAGAAGGATGTTTCTATTATTGAAGTACGCTTTTGAGCGTCCTTGAGAGAATTTCTCGACCCAGCTATATACGGCTTTACGCGACAAACACTTTTCACCGAAAACAGGAGATATTTCCTTATGAATATCTTTTGCAGAAAGTCCTTTTGCCCAGAAAAAACGCACAATAGCACGTTTCTCTTCCACAGTACAATCTTCGAGCATGGTCGCCATTTTAACACTGCCTGTGTTCGCGCACACCAACTGTCAGTTGAGAATTATAATGCTGGATTGTGGTGACACCTATTGACAAATAGAGAAACAACTCACTCCTATTTTCAGCTTTCCTACAGCAGTTTGTGACTTATTTAATGACTTTCCCTCGTATATATATATATATATATATATATATATATATATATATATATATATATATAAGGTAAACTTAATAAGTCGGCGATTAAAGATCTGGTTCATTACTTCAAAGTATATATATTTAAAACAACCCTACATGTTTCGGCAATGATGCCTTTGTCAAGGGAATAAAAAATATAAATGACAGAATATAAATGTCAAATAATTCCAATAATAATAATTATAATTATTTGACATTTATATTCTGTCATTTATATTTTTTATTCCCTTGACAAAGGCATCATTCCCGAAACATGTAGGGTTGTTTTAAATATATATACTTTGAAGTAATGAACCAGACCTTTAATCGCCGACTTATTAAGTTTACCTTATAATGCCAAGGTCACGAAAATATTATATATATATATATATATATATATATATATATATATATATCAAAAATTAATTAAAATTCGGGTAAGCGGTCAATTAAAAAACTCCTTTATTAAATTACCCTATATTTCGCGACACTTTGTCGCTTCTTCTGGGGTAAAAAATGTAGAGTTAAACAATAATAAAATTGACGTACAAAATATAAAAATGATTAGATATTTTAGATATGATTAGATATATTTTGTACGTCAATTTTATTATTTTTTAACTCTACATTTTTTACCCCAGAAGAAGCGACAAAGTGTCGCGAAATATAGGGTAATTTAATAAAGGAGTTTTTTAATTGACCGCTTACCCGAATTTTAATTAATTTTTGATAATATATCACGGTCGATAATTTCTTTTCAATTATATATATATATATATATATATATATATATATATATATATATATATAAGGTAAACTTAATAAGTCGGCGATTAAAGGTCTGGTTCATTACTTCAAAGTATATATATATTTAAAACAACCCTACATGTTTCGGCAATATGCCTTTGTCAAGGGAATACAAAATATAAATTTTAGATTTATATTTTGTATTCCCTTGACAAAGGCATATTGCCGAAACATGTAGGGTTGTTTTAAATATATATACTTTGAAGTAATGAACCAGATCTTTAATCGCCGACTTATTAAGTTTACCTTATCATACCAAGGTCACGAAGATATTATATTATATATATATATATATATATATATATAAGGTAAACTTAATAAGTCGGCGATTAAAGGTCTGGTTTACTTCAGAGTATATATATTTAAAACAACCCTACATGTTTCGGCAATACGCCTTTGTCAAGAGAATACAAAATATAAATGACAGAATATAAATGTCAAATAATTAAGTTGCCATGGTTTAAATTATTCAAAGATACATTCCAATAATAATAATAAATCATGCCTTAGTATTCAAAAAAATAGATAGCAAGGTGTGAAAATATGTGTTGTTCGCTGCTAGAAGCTTGCGTCTCTTTCTGGGTATGAACCTGTGTGTTGGTTGCTGCTGGCAGCAGATTTTGTATTTGTGTGACCGCGTAAGTGTATGGTTTTGTATGTTAGTGCGCTCGTGTGTGTGTTTAGTGACCGGTCGCGTATATATATATATATATATATATATATAAATATAATAACTTCGTGACCTTGGTATGATATGGTAAACCTAATCAGTAGGCGATTAAAGGTCTGTATATTACTTCAAAATATATGTATTTAAAAAAACTCTACATGTTTCGGCTGTATACGCCTTTTTCAAGAGAATACAAAATATGAATGACAGGATATAAATGTCAAGTAATTAAGTTAACTTAATTACTTGACATTTATATCCTGTCATTCATATTTTGTATTCTCTTGAAAAAGGCGTATACAGCCGAAACATGTAGAGTTTTTTTAAATACATATTTATATTTATTTATATTTTGAAGTAATATACAGACCTTTAATCGCCTACTGATTAGGTTTACTATATATATATATATATATATGTATATATATATATATGTATATATAGAAAGTTTACTTCCATTAATGATGCCCTGAGTTTATTTAGATAATTTTAAAATTAGTTTCTTTCCAACGAAAGATTCTTCAGTACAAAACTAGATATAATAATGTCTTTATTTTTAATTTATTTAAATTTGTTTATTGATATTAATTACGTAAAAAAATATTCTTTAAACTTAAAATTTTTCATTTTCCTAAAAAACTACTCAAACAGTAATGCAAAATGTGTTACTCTGTTGGAAATCCCATAAAAAAATATTTATTACAACAAAAGTTACTAGAACTACTTTAAAATGACACGTCCCACAATATCCCATTTATTTCGAATGCGCAATGAACCAAAGTCAATCTCCTTCCATATCTTTGCATGAAATTCCATATATTTTAGATGCTCAATGTGTCAAACGCAATTTTCCTACTCCATATCTTAGGAACAAGATTATTGTGAACAGGAAAACCGAAATACTTCGAACAATATTTAAAAAGAATCATAAAATCTAAGCTTAACTTAATAAATTTTATGATAGCTGTTGGCGAAAATTGCTTGAACACCTGTGGAAACCGAAATTTTTTTAATTAAAAAATATCTATTTTTAATCATATAAAATATTATTAAAAATCTGGTATGAAGAACAAAAATACAAATTCAATATGAATATTTTTTTGTGAACGTGTCCGAACATATCCCTCCCCAGAGACGCAGATACGTAGGTATTTCATCTTTCTACAGATTCATCAGTACGCCCCTGCTGGAGATGGGTATCTTCTAGGGCTGGGCGATACCGACGTTTTCGGTATCGGGTACCGATACCAATCGAGGTATCGATACTTAGCGATGTATCGGGTCTGTGCACGGTATCGATTCTGAGTACTGGAATCGGTAAAGTATCGATAGGTATCGATGCTTTGGAATCGATACCTTGGAATCGATACCTTGGAATCGATACTATGGAATCGATACCTTAATTCGATACCTAGAAATCAATATTCATAACCCGTTTTCTAGGTGTCGATTGTTTGATATCGGTTTCAAGAGATATCAAATTAATTTACCGATTCCACCGTAACTCCGATATGAAATTTGCAATATTGTGAGATTTTTTTTTGTAATAATTATAGTTATGTCATAATAAAGATATTTGCTACACACAATAATAACATCCTTTTAAATATATTTTATATAATATATATAATGCATATATGTATACTTAAAAATTGTTTACTTAAAAAGTTATTGCATCCTTTATGTACATTTAAAGAAATGCACAAAGGTAAGCTACCCGATACATGGCTACCCGATACATCGCTACCCGATACATCGCTAACCCGATACATCGATACTTAGCGAGTACTGGAATTGGTAAAGTATCGATAGGTATCGATGCTTTGGAATCGATACTTTGGAATCGATACCTTGAATCGATACCTTGGAATCGATACTTTGGAATCGATACCTTGATTCGATACCTTGGAATCAGTATTCATAACCCATTTTCTAGGTATTGTTTGTTTGATATCGGTTTCAAGAGATATAAAATTAATTTATCGATTCTATCATATCTACGGTATGAAATTTGCAATATTGTGATATTTTTTTTTATAATAATTATAGTTATTATGTTTATGTTATAATATGGATATTTGCTACGCATAATATAAAATTCAACAACATCCTTTGAAATATACAGGTGTCCAGAAACTCTCCTGACAAACGAAGACCGGAGTTTCCTCAGATAATTTTAAGACAATTAAACCCAAATTCACCTAGTCCGAAAATGCTTCCTAAGGGAGCTAGAGTTCTTTGAAGATGGCGCCTTGTATTTATTTTTTTTTTAATTCCTCCAGAACGCTTCTATTTAGAAAAACAAAAACTGGTATGCTTATTTATCCTCCAGAGATGAATCGATTCCATCAATTGCGAATTTCTAGTACCGGTCATAGGCGTCCGTTTTGGGTAGGTCAACGGTTATTTTAAGGCATAACTTTTTTGTCATTAACTTTTAAGCATTTGTGACACTAGATTATTAAATTTTCAGGTATTCCAGTACTAAAAGGTACTCTTACTTTAAGTCGGTAGGATACACCGTTTTCTAGAAAAATCGATTTGTAAATTTTTCGTTTTTTCTTCATTAAAGTTCAATTTTTTATTTTTTGCAATAGTTAGCTCTGAACTGCCAACAGAAGTAAAACCTACGTTTTTCATTGTCAAATTGTTGTCAGTTCGCGAAGTTTATCTTTTTATTTTTTACTTTGTGTTATTCAAACACAACGATTTCAATTAAAAAAAAAATGGTTTTTACTAATGAGGAATACGCCGATATGCATTTAGTTTATGGCGAAATGAGGTGTAACGCTCGAGCGGCGCAACGTAGATACGCTGAAAAATTTCCCAATCGTCAGCATCCCACTCACTCAACATTTACAGCTCTTCATCAACGATTAAGAGAAACAGGTTCAGTGGTCCCAAAAAATAATGAAACAGGGAGACATAATGATGTAACAGCAGAACATGAAGATGTTATTTTAACGGAAGTTGAGGAAAATCCAGAAATTAGCGTTCGAAGACTATCTGCCATGTACCCCACAATTTCAAAATCTTCCGTAGGAAATATCTTACACAAAGAAAATTTATATCCTTTTCATTTTACAAAGGTGCAAGCACTGCTAGGAGATTTTCCTGCTCGCGTAGAATTCGCTAGATGGTTACAAAATCAGAAAAATCAAGATGAAGATTTCTTCAGGAACATTTTGTTTGGTGACGAAGCTACATTCTCAAAAAATGGAATTTTTAATGTACATAATGCACATTATTATTCGTACGTTGGTGACAATCCCCACGTTGTTCAAGAATTTAAGCATCAGCATAGGTTTAGCATAAACGTCTGGATAGGAGTAGTTGACGATTATCTACTTGGACCTGTGGAATTACCTGCTCGTTTAAATGGTGCTGATTATTTACATTTCCTGCAAAATATTTTACCTGATTTGTTAGATGAGGTGCGTTTAAATATTTGGCAAAACTTATGGTTTCTACAGGACGGCTGTCCGGCCCACTTTAGCAGGAATGTACGAGACTTTCTAGATAATAACTACGAAGACCATTGGATTGGAAGAGGCGGTCCAGTTGCTTGGCCAGCAAGGTCGCCGGATTTGAATCCTTGCGATTATTGTGTTTGGGGATACATAAAAGCATTTGTTTATTCCGTTCCGATACAAAATCGCGCACAACTGTGGCTAAGGATACAAGATGCTTGCAACGAATTTAGAAATAACTTTGGAATTTTTGCAAGAATTCGGCGTTCTCTAAGCAAAAGGGTAAACTTATGCATAGAGACTAATGGTCATCACATCGAGCAACTTTTGTAACAATCTACCTTTGATACTTGTTCTTTTTTTGTTAGTTTCGTTCCATTGTAATAAATAATTTGTTTTTAATTTATTAAATTAATTTTCATCCATGCCTTGATAGTCCAAGCCAACTTCGTCGCTAAAAATAAGTAGGTACATAATAAATTGAACTTTAATGAAGAAAAAACGAAAAATTTACAAATCGATTTTTCTAGAAAACGGTGTATCCTACCGACTTAAAGTAAGAGTACATTTTAGTACTGTATTACCTGAAAATTTAATAATCTAGTGTCACAAATGCTTAAAAGTTAAAGACAAAAAAATTATGCCTTAAAATAACCGTTGACCTACCCAAAACGGACGCCTATGACCGGTACTAGAAATTCGCAATTGATGGAATCGATTCATCTCTGGAGGATAAATAAGCATACCAGTTTTTGTTTTTCTAAATAGAAGCGTTCTGGAGGAATTTAAAAAAAAATAAATACAAGGCGCCATCTTCAAAGAACTCTAGCTCCCTTAGGAAGCATTTTCGGACTAGGTGAATTTGGGTTTAATTGTCTTAAAATTATCAGAGGAATCTCCGGTCTTCGTTTGTCAGGAGAGTTTCTGGACACCCTGTATACTATATAATATAGGTATACAATGCTATATATACTTAAAATTCTTTACTTAAAAAGTTATTGCATCTTTTATGTAGATTTAAAAAAATGCACAAAAGTAAGCTACCCGATACATGACTACCCGATACATGACTACCCGATTCATGGCTACCCGATACATCGCTACACGATACATCGATACTTAGCGAGTACTGGAATCGGTAAAGTATCGATGCTTTGGAATCGATACCTTCGTTATATGAGGTATCGGGGAATCGATACCAGTTATGGTATCGGGTATTGGACGATGTATCGATACTTTGCCCAGCCCTAGTATCTTCAGACACATTCACAAAAAAAGAACGACTTTGCTTTCTCACAGAAATTATTAAGACCGAGCGTAGAACTACATACAGTGCTGCATATTGTCAGACGGCCGAAGTACTCGCTTTGTCCACATAACCAATACAGAACTTAACGAAGTGTTTCCAGAGGTGGCACTGCCTCATCTCTAGAAACTGTATTTTGTTTGTGTCTTTACTCATACTTACGGATTAACCGCATGTGTAATGTAACAGAATAATTGAAACATACATGGGTGGGTAAAACCCCACCAGTTTTGTATAATACAAAAGTATTTTTAATAATATAAAATATTATTAAAAATCTGGTGTGAAAAACACAAATACAAGTTCAATATTAATATTTTTGTGAACGTGTCCGAACATATCCCTCCCCAGAGACGCAGAAAATATTAACATTGAACTTGTACTTGTTTCTTCACACCAGATTTTTAATAGTATTTTATATTATTAAAATTACTTTTGTATTATACAAAAGTGGTGGGGTTTTACCCACTCATGTATGTTTCAATTATTTTGTTAAAAAATATTTATTTTTAGAGCAATATAATAGAGTAATAGAGAGTAATATAATAATAATAATATTGCTTTCAGAATTCGTATTTTTTGTTAAGGTAGTTTTTGTATTGAATCTAGTTGAAGAACATCACATCAACATCAAATTTTATTAGATAAAAAAACTAATGGTTTAATACTTTCATTTCTAAAAAAAAATAAAAATAAATTTCCAAAAATTCTATATTTCAGACAAACTGTTGTTCAGACAACTCTAGCAATAATGAAGTTGAAGAGTTAAAAGTTAATTTAAATAAAAAAAATGAAGAGTTGCACAAACTCCAACAAGAGTTAGATGATTCTAAAATGAGTTATGAAGAGGAATTACAAACAGTCAAAGATCGCAATGAACTCTTACAATTGCAGTTAGAACAGGAACAGGAAGAACACCAAAGAGACCTCGAGATCGCAAAAAAAAAATTGAAAGAAACAGCGACCCACGTATGTCCGAATTCTACAGATAAAAACACTAGTGCAGATGACATAGTAGAAGGAATTTCTTCTAGTAATTTAGATGACGTAGATAGGAAGACCGAATTTATAACGCAATTAGAAGTAACACAAGAAGAAAATCGGAATTTAAAAGACGAATTGGACGAAGCCAACAGAGAATTAAAAGAACTGAAGGAAATGGGAAAAGATTTCGGAATTATAAAGGCGGAAAATATGAAATTAAAATCCAAAATATCTTTACTTCAAAAACAAATGGCCGATGTAAAAGATGTAGACGACGTTTTAAATAAATTAAAACGGGAAAAAGAAGAAATGAAGATAAAAGTGCAATATTTAGAGAATCAATTAAATGTAGCTAGAAGCAATAATAATATAGATAAAAGTTGCTTAATTAAAAAAACCTGTGCTCTAGCTCCCATTGCAGAAGAAGAATATATTACACCATCAAGGAAGTCGTCCAAACCGCCTATATTATTGACAAACGATAAGTGTGCTTGTGATGACAAAAAATATCACTTAAATACGCACGTGACTATCTTATATGATAACAAAAAATTTAATAAGGCTTCCAATACGGACAGCGTGCTAACTGTAGATAGCCAACAGTCAACTGATTTGCATACTTCCGGTATTATTTCATCCGGGAATAAATGTAATAATGTACAAATGCGTTTAGCGAACATTAATCAAATGGAACAGCAAGTTGCGAATATGATCATCTCAGTACGACAACAAAATAAGAGGTAAGGTTCTTTTGGTTCATCAAAAGTAAAAAATTGTTTGACTTTATATTTAATAAACGTATAATATCTAACGGGTCTTTCAATAAGGACGCTCGATTTTTAAATGTAAATAAAACAAGTTGTGTATGAAATATCCACCCCATTTTTTTTCTTTTTGAAAAATCCTTTTATGGCATTAAGTATGGAATATATCGTCGTTCAAATGTCCGCCGCGGCTTTGGTGGGTGGCACGTATTCGGGAGGTCCAATTTTTGGTGACTTTGTGGAATAAATCTGGCTGAATTTTCTGGATGGCGTTCGTTATGTTGACTTTGACGACATCAATTGCTTGCAGTTTATTTGCATAGACTTGCGATTTAAGATTTAAATCGCACGATCTCGGTGGCCAGTTGACGTCGCCGTCACGCGAGATAATTATGCCGTCAAATCGCTCGTGCAGAATGTCCATCATGGCATGCGCTGTGTGACACGTAGCGCCATTCTGTGGGAACCACATGTCGTCGGTATCCATATCATCCAGTATAGGCCATAAGAAATTGTTTATTCGTAGCGCTCGCCGTTGACGGTTATAGTAATGCCAGTTTCGTTTTGGAAGAACTATGGGTCCGCGCCAAATAGTGACTTTTTCGGGATGCTGGTGTAGCTCGAGTGGATTGGTATCGCCCCAAATCTGACAATTATGCTTGTTCACACATCCGTACATCGAAAAATGTACCTCGTTGCTAAAGATGATTTTTTGGTGAAATTTGGGTCAAATTCCAACCGCTTAGAGCCCAACCAGCGAACACACGACGTTGTTTATGATCGGTTACCTGGGTCAATTGGATTTCATGCGAGTACAGAAGCAGGTCCCGACGCAAAATTCGCCAAGTTGAAGTCACAGAAAGGATAAGTTCTTGTGAACCTCGAGAAGTAGACTGGTTCGAGTTTCCCATGCGCACAGCAACGATGTTTTCAGCAGACGTTGCGTTTCGGCGACGTACGGGTGTGAGCTGATTTTTTGTCGAACCGGTTGACTCGAATTTGGCCACCAAACGTCGAATAGTCGACTCGGGTGGATAGTTGTGGTGAGGATAAAAATCACTTAATCCGCGGAGCGCTTCTCGAACGGAGCACTGATTTTGAAAATAACATTTGATGATTTGCACATGTTGTTCAACACTATAATCTTCTATGGTGATTTACCATACATGCACTACTGAGCAATTCATAACAAATTGACAGATGTTGCTTTAGTAACATAACCGCTATAACCTAACAAACTTCGAGCGCCCCTATTGAAAGACCCGTTATAATCAGTCATATTTACTTACAACAAACACTTACAATAAATAATATAAATAATAATGGAAGGCTAAATATAATAAATAAAAGCATAGCAACAGGTTTCTCTTATTATGTCCCCTTATTTCAAATAAAAGGTCATAGAGGATCATCCAGATGACGTAACCGAGCCACGTGATTCGAAATAGATTACAAGATAGGGTTTAGGCAATCCTGTTACATGTTAACTATCCTAGAGGTTGCCTATAATCATTAGGTTAGGTGCTGTTTGAAAAAATTAGGCGATGTTACCATTTTCTGCGTCAGCGCAAATCCATCCAATTTCTAATTGTTTTTATATTTGTATATTACAGTCCGAAAAATTAGAAGAAAATTAAGGTTTGCCGGGGAGTAAATTAGTATTTTGATTATTAATAATGAAAAAAGTAGTTTTGAAAAAATACCATTCATGCTTAATGTGGAGTTCTTAGAAATATTAACGCCGTTTTTGAAACTGGAAAATTCTTTAGTCTCTACTAGTGACCTACATGTACAAGTTTTGGAAGGAAGGAATTTTTAATGCTTTCATCGCTTTAGAATATATATCGTAAATAGAACTAAAAAACCTATGACAATTAACTGTCTGTTAATGTTAGGATTGATATTGTATTAGTGTTCTGAAAAGTTCTTACAGCAGCCCTGGACTGCAAAGCGTATTTCTGTACTTAAATCTATTAAATATAACCCTAAATAGAACGTATTCAAAATCATCCAAAAGATTTATACAATTGAAGCGTGCCCGGTTCAAATAGGCCAAGTGCCAAAAGTATAAAACCGAGATATTATCAAAAAACGATTATTATTGCATGTTGCGTTGATTGGCGTTAATAAATAACTATTCTGGATTAAGCTAAGCATTGGACTAGGTTTATAGATGTGTTGTATCAAGTCAATATTAAAATACTTTAGTTTGAAAAAGAGATATTAAAATATATTTTTTTAAAATTTAGAAACAATCGAAGTACCATATTAAAAAGATATGTCTCTATGTCCAGCGATAACGTTATAAAAACTTATAGAAAGTTAAAAACAATAATCACCATGTCAGTAAGTAATGTGTATTAAACATCGTTTACAAAAAACAACAGAAGTAAACATTACAAGAGTATTTAAATGTGTAATAGGTTTCTGTAGTATTCTTTGTGTTCTTCCTTTTCCAGAAAGTTAATCATTGATGCTAATGATTTTTTTATGTTGTCTGTTATTTTGTTATCCGGCGGCAAAAGCAGTAGATTTGTGCTCTTCACGTCTGAGATAGATTTACTCTTTTTCAAAACATTAACATCCCTCCAAGGCTCAAACTCACTAAAAGTTTCTTTGACTTTAACAGTGCAAGGGTTTTCTCGCTCTACACGAAGCATGACTGCCTTGCTAATATTTAAATTTTTGATATCAATCAAAGCTTCTGCTGCCTCCTTTATATTCCAGAATCCATGCTTTTCCATGTCAACAATTTCGAAAGGGGGATGATAAACTGCGGATTTAATAACATTGTGTAGATCTTCAGGAATCAAAGCCTTCATGACCCTTTTTCTCATTTCGATATGTGCAAAATCGCGATCGCAAGCCATAAAGCTGTGACCACTTATGAGGAATTTGTGTTCTATAACATCAAATACCCCATGGGCCTGCAAATATATATATAGAAAAAGCATTATTTTATTTTTATTTTGGCCAGCGCAGTTGTCTGTCCAAATAATAACGTGTTTGTCTTTGACCACACTACTATTCAGAAACCGCAATATACAAGAGGCAACTTCGTTTCCTCCTCTGCCTGCTACTCCTTCATTCCATAGATTCATATACCCAGTATTTGTATTGTTGTAGTGGATTCCTAGATTATAGCAACTGAGCTGACTTAAGTAAAACATATCACTGTGCGTTAGTGTAGGTAGGAAAAGGACTTGTTGTAAGTCTACGCTCAAGCAACACATACGACTGCCAGGCAACTGTGCATCTGTTGTGTCTTTTTTCATCAGCTTAAAAGCACTTTCAGCTTTGCGGTGGTGCAGCTCTAGCTTCTGTTTTGCAATAGTACTGCTCTGTAACTCAGCTCTAGCCTCACAAGTGAGTCTATCACACACTCGGCAAGTGTCGCTTCTGGAGAGGTGAAATTTCAAATTTGGAAAGTGTTCTCTAAAAACTCGGCTGTAAAACTTATACGAAATAATGGTTTCCGGATATTTTTCAGCAAAAGCTTTAAATAAACGATTAATATTAAGATCTGGGCTTAAATACTCTTTAGAAGTGTGCGACCTTGAATAATGACTTTCTTGGCGAGGAATAAACAATATGTGTTGCTTCACCATGTTCTTGTCTTCTGTAGTAAACTTTTTCAACTTATGACATGTTCGTTTATCAGTATAGGAAGTTTCTCCGCTTTTCTTTTTTCTTATTATTGTTTGAAGTTTCATTTTTGATACCGCAAAAATGTCCGTAAACGTTGATTTATAAACTCGAACCATCCGACCAGTTCCATCTGGAACTGTGTAGGCCATAGTGCCCTGGCGATGACTTTCTGATGGGTCATTATAATTTCCATGGCGTCGTCTTTTTATTGGTAACACACTAATCAAATTCATCAGGTAGGTGCCTTGAATAGGTGCGGTTTCATCATAGAACTTTTTAAATAACTCTAGTCTTCTTTCATAAGAAAGATTTTTACATGAGAAATAGCATTTACAGGACAACTAAAAAAATATTGTTTAGTAATGAAACTGAAAATTATTATTAAAGACTCTCTAACCTTTTTTTTTGGTTCCGCTTTTTTGGAGACAATTTTGTTACTTCTCGTTGCATAATCCTTCCCTGATATCCTTAGCTTGCTTTGTACTTCCCTCTGTCGTCCACGGATTTTTTGTTTCTTATTATCCATTGGTTATCACTTTATATGAGGCGCAAAGTCACTTGCAGAAACACGCGCAAACATTCGTTAAAATAGGGTTAGAAAAGCTGATCTGACAATTGGCACTTAGCTTGTTCTGAGAGAATTAACCTGGCACATACACATACTGCCATCTATGACATGATTTTTAAACTATAAAGAAATTACATTGGGAGTTGGCATCTTTACAGGACATATCCGTTGGTATATAGAATGTTTCTAAAGCAAAAGCTCAAAAATGTAATTTTTGGCACTTGGCCTATTTGAACCGGGCACGCTTCAATTAATCAAATAAATGTTAGTTATATGAACAGTAAATATACAAAGACGATATATTTTATTAAATTTATCACCAGTCAGATGTTGAAAATCTTCATTAATTCGCTCTTAATATTTTTCCGTAAATCGTCTAGGTTGCGAACTAGAGTTTTAAATATTGAATTTTACTAATAAGTCTGTTATCAAAGAATTATCGCAAATATTCCAGAGTAGCTTGTGCAACATGTGGCGTAGCAGAATCTTGCTGGAAGAAACCAAGAAACCAGTTTGAAGTTTGTCACAACGAAGTTTTGTTTATAAAATAGAAAAATATATACATATAAAATTATTATTTTATATGTATATATTTTTCTATTTTATAAACAAAACTTCGTTGTGACAAACTTCAAACTGGTTTCTTGGTTTCTTCCAGCAAGATTCTGCTACGATATTTCGTAGCAATATCCTTGAACTGTTCAGGAATATTACTACAATAGTTTTCTCCATTGTTTTCTCAAAAATATTGAACCAATGTTTCTTCTTCCAGACATAGCTATCCACGCACCAATTTTTAAAGAGTATAAAACAGCTTTGTGAAAATAATGAGGATTCTCAATTGTTCCTAAACGTATGTTTTGAAAATTCACGAATATTATTCTTAAACCAAATAGCAATTTAACTCTCTTTATACAATCTGGAAGAGTTCGTGGTACATTTGCAATTTGTAAGATGGTAGCACTTGAAGATTCTTTTTAGGAACAGCATGTCTTGATCATCTGTTCAAATTCAGTTGAGATATCTATGGTACGTCAACAGTTGGAGCTTCGTGGTCTATATTTCTTGTTAGTTCCACAATATTTTCGTTTTTACGATGAAGTGTTCCCGTTTTTGTTTTGCGATTTGCAGAACCTGTTTTTCAAAACGCGCTACTATTCTTAAAACTTCAAGGTAAAAGTTATCAAATGATGAAATTTGGAAATCTTTGTCGAAATTCTTCTCTGCAATCATCACAGAATAATACCAAGTTTCAATGTTGACCATCGCCAAAATAACACTTCAATATATGTTTATCTTTGTTCATTTTATTCAAAGGTAAACTTAAAAAAATTATTTAACTTAAACGTGACTTTCTAAAGATGTGTTACTTCAAGTATTTTTAAATAAAGCTCATTGCTATGTTGTTTACAATTTGACTGCAACTGTAAAAGAACATAACTTTCAATAATTCAGTATTTTCCTATTACGTTTTAGACTCAACGAATGCAATGTATCAAGAATGCGCAACGAAAAGGATATAGAGTCTCGTTTGCACCACTTGAAACATAAACGAGAACAGTTAATGAACAGTTTAAACTCATTTCAAAGGGAAATACAAGGTAAATAAATATTTGAGACTGTTTTATGATTCATTAATTTATCTTATAATAGTTTTGGGAATTGAAACATCAAAGGCTAAAGACAAATCTCTTACTCACCATCACTGTCATGCAAGTAATCACAAGTAAGAAGATAAATTTATATAAAAAGAGATATAATAGAATAAATATTCGTTTTTAGGCACCATTAAGAAGAGTTGATAATAAGTAATAATTTTCTATATGTATCTACTTTCTTTTTTGGAAACCGTTTGTATCATGGAAAAATTCCTGAATTACACAGAGAAATAGTAATTAATAAATATTCTTTATTAAAAAAAATATAAATATATAATAACATATACATACAATAAAACCAGTATTATAAATATCTGTGTTCTTATTATATTATATATCCTGAAGTTTCATACTAGAAAGGAATGCTGATGACATTATCAAATTAACTTTTTTGTTTATTCTTGTAGAGTTTGAATTTAAAGCTTGCAATGAGGAAATAGCACTCTGAACTGTTAATTGTGAATTTATTAGTTCCTGTTCCATAGCTTGTAATATTTTGGAGGCTTCTGATACATGATTTTGTGTATACAATTCCATATTCCATCTCAATTTCAAATTACATTCTTCTATAAATATTAGAGAAGCAAACGCTATGTATCAAATATATACCTACTGTACTGAATTCACATTAAGAATGCAGTAGTTGTAGGATTGCAATCTGCGCCCATATGAACACCCGATATTTAACAACTGACAATGCAATATGGCAATATTCCACTTTAAACTAACATAAATTTGGCGTGAAATATATTATACAAGTCTTTCCCTGAGTAAATTCGAGTGAAACATTGTCCAATTATAAGCCCAGATTTTTTCCTGAATTTTTTTTTTATAAAGCTGCATCCTAACGTAAATAAAGTATAACTTACTTAATTTTCGATGTAAAAGGGAATTATAATTTTTTTCTAGACGATTGTGTTCTGATCGTATTGCTTCTACGTTGTATTCTTCACTTAATTCTGGTTCTGAAAGAATAAATGTTAAGGATAGTGAATAAATGGCATATAACTGAAAAAGTTACAGACTTAAAGTTTTATAAGCTATTCATATGTATATATTTTGGTTTTAATAAAAAAATAAGCATAATGGGTAAAACTATGTCACTATTTGCCTTATAGATGTGTCGTTCATTTCTGGGATATTTTTAAAAGTCATGTCATAACGTAACGCAATGAAAAATATCATAATTCTCATGCACATGTCATTAGCAATTACTTTCTGAAAAAAGTGGTGAAGGCCTGTAGTCCTCTTAGGATTCACAACAAACCGTTTATACAAAGAATTCAAATAAATTTTACCTCAAAGTAGCCCTTGGAAATTATGATTATGTCTTAGCTTGTTACTAATTTTAATAGGAATTTTGTTGGTTATGAGATGAGATATTTGATTGAAATGACAAATGTCAAAATAATTATTATTAATTGACAACTAATGCAAATTTAAATTATTAATAATCATACGTTTTTAAAGGAATGGCCTACTAGAGGCAAAGCTTATTTGAACGCTTTTTAGTTCGTGCATTGATTGTTGGCGCTAGCATCGAATTACGAAATGAATGAATCCAACGAAGTAACTTCCGACATGCGCTGTACTTGTTGTGACTTCCAAAACTTTTCAATGTTACAGTTAGAGTTAGGTTTGGACGTGTACTAGGTGTGTCAATATGAATAGAATAAAATATTGAAACTAGTTTCATCTGAAGCACTGCTTTGAAACTCAAAACAATAAAACTAAAATGCTTTCGTATAGTTTGCTTATCGTGAACGAAATGTTGGCGTATGATAATGGGCCTTTTTGATTATGCTGATTGAGTATATTATACTAAAATTTACCATGCGCGCTTTTCAATGTATTTGAAAAAACGCATACTTGTTGCACATTTGCCATGATATTAACGGTTTAACCTAATATATATATATATATGTATATATAATTTCAATATCTATGTACACTTACTAAATAGTAAAATTACATAATATATACATTTGACGTCCGATGCACTTGATAAACGTGAAAACTACATGGACCGATTAATATATAAAGGTCTCCAGCTCTATAAAATAAGAACAAGAAAAGACAAAATAATTAAACCAGTCTTAAAATGAAGTAAATTTATTGTATTACCAATGTACATAATTATTTTTCGACATAATCACCATTAAGTGAAACACATTTCACCAAACGCTGAATCAATTTCTTCATTGCGTCCATAAAAAAGCTTTCTTGTTTTCTATTGATACAATTGCAAACAGTAGCCAGAACTTCAGTTTCTGATGAAAAATGTTGATTTTTCAATACCTTCTTCAACCTTTGGAACCAGAAATCTGAAGGTGCCTAATCAGGACTGTACGTAGGGTGCAAAACAACCGTAAATTGCAAGCTTGTCATTATCTTCATCGTTTCATAGCTGCAATGCGGTCTGGTGTTGCCGTGGTCCAAGAAAAAATTCTTTCTTTCCGGCCTTACTCTACGGATACGATTCTTTAGTTAGTGATCGTGAAGTTTTGCTCTTTTGAATATTTGTACAGATGGAGAATTAGAACAATATTCCATTAACTGGCGCTTGTTTACGGGATCATAATGATGAGCCCAAGATTTGTTCCCACAGGCGATGTTCATGAGAAACTGTTCATGTCGATACTGGTTAAGAAGTTCTTGACAAATATTTCTTCTTTGTTCTTTCATGGCGGCGGGACCCATCTGGCGCAATTTTTCTGTAATTTAACGTCTGAACAATATACTGGACTCTTACTTGACCAATGCCTAATTGACAAGCAATTTGTTTGTTGTTGCGTAATCCCGCGATTTCCTTGAATCAATGCATTCAGTTGTCTTTGATTCTTCTCATGCATCACTGATACTGGTCAAACACCTTCATTTCGCCTCTATCACAGTTTTGGCAGCTTTCAAACGCCTGAAAATTTTTATGGGCGCGCAACCTTCTAATATAAAAAATTATTTCCTGTTTTTCGGGTTTATATGCTGTTATTATGTAAAGATATAAATAGATGAGGTTCAAAAATATAGATCTCTTCTGCGCAGCATAATATTCCGAGTATCATGATGCAAATAACATGTAAAACACTAATTCAGGTAAATCTTAAAGCAGATAGCTAGTTAATGGGAGGAGTCCGTGGTCGTGTGTGCTAATGAAAGCCATCGAGCGAAATATAACATCGCCCAAATGAAACTGTCATAGCGACCGAGTTCTCCATACCCACTAGATGGCGCTAAATATTTTTCATCTGAGATGACTAGAGCTGAGGATGTTTGCGGTATAACCATGGTTATATCATGTAACCATAGTAAATTACTATGGTTACATGATATAACCATGGTTATACCGCAAACATCCTCAGCTCTAGAGATGACTAAGGACCGTATTGCGTTTCCTAAATTACTTCTACCAGGTATTTCATTTTTAATATTATATTGACTAGAATTAGAGTTGTATGTTTATGAATATATGTATATTATTTTAGAAAATATATACAATCCAGAAGAAATAGATACAATTACAGGCAGTATTTTTTTGGAACATTAATATTTTAAAACCCAAGCTTCAAAAGTTGTACAACGTGGTATTAATGAATCCGACCCAAGTTCAGTATATAATGCAGAAGAAGAAAATATTAGAATTGAAGATATTCCAGAAATATATAAGGTAAATATAGGTAGAAGTTATTAATATATATTTATAGTAGGTGTACATTATAGATTTACTATTGCTATAATTTCGTCACAAGTCTTTTAAAGAATATTTTACTAAGAAAGATAAGTGAGTTGAACCCAAAGGAAAAGTACCTATACCAGAGAGCAACTGCATACAAACGAAAACATAGATTACATTACCAGAGGGCAATGCGACAAGATTTCCTGACAAAATATGTTTCCAAAAATTGACATAATTGGATTCAACTACAAAAACTTTATTAGAAGTCAAATTACCTGTTCAAAAAGAAAGCCACATGGTCGCAGGTTTACATATGAAGACAAGATTACTCCATTAGCGCTTCTTAAACAGGATCTAGATACAAATTTCTGTGACAATTATTTGCTCTTTCATTTAAAGTTACTTTGAGAAAATTTTTAAAATATATTTGCTTGGCTCTTGGCTTCAATTGATGTTTATGGTAGGGCAAAAAAATTAGCAAAAACTCTAAAGTCGATTTATAAATATTGTAGTTTTATTTGATGAGATGAGCATAATGACACATTTTTGATACAATAAATTTAAAGATGGAATAGAAGGATTTGAAATATATAATTTTACAGAATGTTTACATTCTAAAGAATTAGGAGAAGTATTAATTACTGATTTTACGTTACTTTTAATTTTTTATTATGTCAATGGAGAGAATAATCTAATAAAAGGGAAGGACACAAGACCCCTACCACATAACTCTTCAAATTTATACAAGGAATGTATGATTATTTATAATAAATACAAAAAATATGTATTTAGTTCGTTCTGTTTTCACTTTGTAATTAATCGGTTATAACTAAGTGCATGTGGCTTAATACAATTTAAATATATAATACAATAATGTGTTCAATTCCATGGTAAATATTATGATCATTTCTGAGATTCTATTATTTTTGTTTATATATTCAAATGTAATTTTACCAAATCTAATTTTTAATTGTTTCTCCTATTAGTTTAGCCGTAATATATCAATATCATGTTCGTGTATTAAAGTAATCACTAAAATATTAACAAAACTAAAAATATATTTGTATATGCATTTTAAATTTTGTCGCCATTAGTTCTCCATACCCACCAGGTGGCACGTATATCAAAGTTTCACTTCAGTGACTTGATACACAGTGGCGACAAGAGGTGGTTATATTTTCTATTGGTCAATTCAAAATCCGCTATCTTGTGTTGAAGTATCTTGAGATTAGTGTTTATCACTGAGTTAAGCAACAATAAACTAAACGTAATAATTGAGATAAGTACAAATTATATAAACAGTATCTGAATTTAATAACCTCAGATTTTAGAAAATGCCTGGATGTGCTGCAGGTGGTTGTTCTTATTCTTAGAACTAATAATAACAGGATTTATTTCAATATTTATTTTATATTTATATCACAATATTAACCCGACGACGATTGCTTGTTGAATGTCCCGTCCCTCTCCATTTAGAGTCCTTATAAACTTGTATAGCTTATTCGAGGGCCTTCCAGAAGCTCTTTTCTAGGAAGTATGGGTGACTTGATGACGCATTCGGTACGTGATACCGTTCGCCTTACGTACGTCGTATGACTCACATCACGGTATCAAGTTTCACTTGCTACTTAGAGAGTTTACATTCTATCTTAGGTAGGGTTATCTATGATGAAGGCATTGAATACTTAGAAACGAATGAAGATATTTCGAAATTGTTATCCTTGAGAAAAGAAATAATTAATAATAATTAATAATAATAATTAATATTAATAATAATAATAAAATACACAATTAAAAGTAATGATCGGATGACTAATCTAATCACTTTGACAATGACACGAATCGGAAATCAGGCAAACTTCTTTGTCGTTCAAATTAATGTTACTGGATTCCTGATAAGCTGGTATTGAAGGAAAGACAAACAAATTCAGCACTTTTACCGGTAATATGTAGGTACTCTTACTGGGTCTTTCACTGAGTGAATTGATCACAGGATCGGATCTTATTAAAAGCATGTTCAATAAATCTGTATTCGTGGAAATATATAATACATTACATAATGCTCACGGAATCTATTTAGAGCCTCTTGCGATCTTTCTGAGAGCTGTCCGATAGGAACAATACAATTTTTTAAAAACTTCCGTTCTGTGTACAAGGACTTTATGTACAGTAGCAGGCATGTAATACCACAAATACAAACTAAGATATAGGCTTCTGGTCTCGAAGCAAAGTTTTTCAAATTCTGTAAAATTCATGTCATAACCAGTAGATAATGTTCTCAATAAAATTCTAAAGTTTTAATTAGATTAACATCCAATCCTCTAATCTCTCCACTTAATTCCGAGTTCGTGCTGTGTTTCTATCATTCGGAGATATTATATTTTCTTAAGTTGAGAAGTAATTATGTTTCATTATATATATAATCCATATAATCCACCGTTTATTCTATGGAAACAATTCTAATTTAACAGATAATACACTTTGCCGCAAAATTAAGGGATCAAAACTATGATGTGTTTCATTTATTTCTAATTGCATCTTTTGATACTTGAATATAATTATGGATGTACTGATTATGCTTTTAACAGTTATTAGAAAATAATTCTAAGAGTATTCTAATAATTTAAACGTTAATAAAGAAAATTGCAAAGAAATAGAAAAGTTAATAATTTTTTAAAATCGATTAATATCGTGTATGACCACCTCTTACTGCGATACAAACTCTTAACTTGGAAGGTATGCTTTGGATTAGGGTTGCAACTTCTTCGTCTTGAATTTGGTGCCATATTTCATGTAATTGCTCCGAGAGCTCTGCTAGCGTCCTAGGAGGATTCACATGAGCTCGAACCTTTCTACCCATATTATCCCATAAATGCCCTTCTATAGGATTTAGATCCGGACTTCAAGCTGGTCAGTTTTAAAACATTGATATTCGCAGCGATAAGCTCGTCCGTTACGATATGCGCTGTATACGGACGAGTGTTATCGTGCATTAAAATGAACTCTGGTTCGTGAAGAGCTGCAAAAGGTTCAACAATACAGATGACAACCTCATATCTATATCGTAATGCTGTCATAGTACCTTGGAATACTACTACAAGATTCATACGTTTATTCAAACTTATACCTCCCAATACCATAACAGACTTCCCACCATCCACCGATTCCATCTGACAGTACCTTGCATGAATCGCTACCCTGGCTCTCTGCAAACTCTTTCCCGTCGATCAGTGGTAAAGAGGCAAAACTTTGACTCGTCAGGGAATAACACATGTCTCCACTCTTCAGTAGTCCAATTATCATGTTTCCGAGCAAATTCTAGTCTCTCTAATTCTAATCTCATGTGAGCTACAGTCAAAGTGGGACCCGTGGCAGGTCTATAGGGCTTCAAACATATGCTCTTTAATCTTTTTCTTACCGTATCAACGCTAACATTACTAGTAGCCAGCTGAAGGTCTTGTTTTAATTCCCTTGCACTGCAAAACCTTTTTCTTTTTGCAGTTAAACGTATAAAACGATCTTCTATTTAATTCTACTGGTTTGTTTTCCTTTTTCTGTCTTGTCCAGGTCTTCTACAATAATGTCTCCTGGTACCTAGTCCATGCCCTGCTCACTACACTTTGTGATACGTTAAATATTGCGACAACTTCTCTTTGGGAATGGCCCTCTTCCACAAGAATCACAAATTTAACAACGTTGGTCTTTAATAAATGATGCTGACGGCGATTCATATTGTCACTTTATGTTTACATTTGTATTTTTTTTGACTGATTTATTAAAAAAAGCAAAAAGTCGAAAAATGTGCTATAGCACTTAATTCGTACTTGCAATTATAATTAATACATTATTACGTATAGTTCATAAAGTATAAATTTTCAGTTCAAGGCCAAATTCAAAGCATGTGATTCAAATCAGTACTGCAGAGTCAAATTAAGTCAATATTCAATCGCGGAAATAATCGTTTGTCATCATAAAATATAAACGTCATGTTTTGCAATATTGTCAAAATTTTAGAATGTTACTTGTAATATAAGCATATACATAAACTACATGTCAAAATAATAATAATGAGTAAAGTAAGAACATAAATAGTTCAAAAGTATTGTTTCTTTTCTAGTTCTGTATAAATATATTCTATCCAAGAAAACTATGCGGAAAATTATTGCTTTAAATTCGAACAAATTATTTTAAATGTTATTTATAATTAGAAACTCACGAGAATATTCGATCAAAAATTTATTTAAAAATAAATATTTCTAGTCAGATATTAATAGTGGAAATGCATTGATATTGAAAAAGATCTTTAGTGTTAAAAAATGTTTGCATTATTAAGAATAACATACCTACCGAAATAATTTTCTTGTACTATATCTGGGCTAAGAAGATTGGGAATGTATTAATTCGATGTATAATTTAGATTTCTGCTTAATTTATAAATAGCTTACATTTTAAATTAGTTTTAATATATTGGAAAAGAATGTAAAAGTTATGTTCGTAACTCTTTGAAAAAGAGATAATGGATAATTTCTGTGTTATGGCGATGTGGTTCTTTTTTGTGAATATGTCTGAAGATATCTTTTCTCCAGGCGTACCGATGAGCCTGTAGAAAGGCGAAATACGTATCTGCGTCTCTGGGGAGGGATATGTTCGGACACGTTCACAAAAAATGTTAATAGTGAACCTGTATTTGTGTTCTTCACACCAGATTTTTAATATTTTATATTATTAAAAATACAGCGAGTATTCATGCGTGTTAGAAAGAGATAAAGTACAATCTGCGGTTCACACTTGGACAGTACGAACTGAAAAGATATACTTAACGAAGTGTATACTTGCTGATATAACAATAAGACACAATTAAAAAAGTTATTTCGTGACAAAAAATTGCTTATTTATAGAAATTTTCCAAAAAGAATGTATGATGCCTTAATTTTGCGGCGGAGTGTATATGCATATCTGTAACTGTATTAAAAAATATTGTATATATATAATATATATATATATATATATATATATATATATATATATATATATAAAGATAATTATTTCGTGACCTTTGTATACATATATATATATATATATATATATATATATATATATATATATAATCAAGTTACTTTAATACCCAGAGAGTGCAAGAGTTACAACTTACACATTACACTAATTCTTAATGAACTTTTTCCACCCTTTTCTGTTCTGAGCGAGCTTCTTTGCTTCTGACTAGGTTTTGGCTTTCTTCTATAACACATTTCCGATTGTATTGTCCCAGGTTTCTCTTAGGCTACCTCTTTTTCTCTTGAACGGTGTCTTACATTCCCAAATTCTTTTCACTTGTACTGTTGTCTTTAGAGATGTCCTCACCATCTGAGTTGTCGTTGCTCTATGTAGTCTTCAATTTTGAGGTCCTTTCTTATTTTTTCGCTTCTTACTTTATCTAATTTCGTTACTCCTTGTACTATTTTAGATATTTCATTACCAGTACTCTAACCTTTTTCTTATCTTTCTCTGGCAACGTCCGATATGCCTATACTTGCATCTTTGTCTGAGAGGAAACTTCTTTCTTATTTATGAGGCACTTACTCATTATATAATAAACTCTGTTTGCCTTTTCTATTCTGTTGCCTAACTTGTTTTAACATCTTGTCTCGCTTTTTGGTGCAAAATTATCCCCAGGTATTGAAAACTATCCACCTGTTCTATTAATTCACCTTCTATTTCTATTTGTATTTCCTTGTGGTCCTCAGATATTGCTATAGTTTTGCTCTTACTTTTATTCAACTTCATTCCATTTTCAGTTAGCACTTCGTTCCAAATATTCATGTGTTCTTGTAATTCTTTTTCACTTTCTGCTATTATTGCAATATCATCAGCAAAGGCACATACAAAGATACAACCACATCTAGATTTCTGTAACCCACAAACATTGGTTTTACTCTTCTTTGTGTATTTTTAATCAAATTATCCATTAAGGTAATAAACAACAGTGGACTTAATATTGCCCCTGTTTCACTCCTTCGCTGGTGTCAACCTTCTCGGTCATTAAGTTTCCCTTAATTACAGAGTTTCTCGTTCTTTTGTATAAGCATTTAATTACTGCGGTCAATTTTAGTATAACTTTTTTTTCCTTTAGCCATTCTCATATTTGTGTTCTTAGCATGTTTCAAAGGCTTTTTCCCATGTCCAAAAATGCTAGGTATGCTGTTCTTGATCTTGTCAAAGTTCTGTTGATAATTTATTTTACTGTAAGTACTTGATCTTGGGTACTTCTATTTTCTCGGAATTCACTTTCGGTGTCTGCTAACGTTGGTTCTATTGGTTTTCTTCACTTTTTTCAATTATTTTTTTCTACGGGCTTTACTGCTGTGCTCAGTAGCCTTATACCTCTGTAATTACTACAATCTCTGTAATCACCCTTTTTATGTAATGGAAGCATTCCCATCTCCCAATCCTTTGGAATTTGTTTATATTTCCATACTTTATTACAGATTCTGAGTGGTATCAGTATTCCTTTTTTCCTATGTTTTTTATTATTTCTATGGTAATTCTATCACTTCCTGGTGCCTTGCTATTCTTTAGTTGTTTTATAGCTTCTATCAACTCCTCTTTTGTTATCCCTTGGTCTTCTTTTTGAATAAATTGTTCTCCTCCCTGTAAGCCTTCATTATCAAATATTTGTTCTTCTGTTTCCAGCTTAACATTAAGTAATCTTTGGAAATGTTTCCAACAATTCATAGTATTTGTTTCCTTTGTTAATATTTCTCCAGTATCATTTTTAGTTATTAGACTATGGATATTTTTGTTATCTCTTGGCGTTTTTAGCACCCTGTACAACAACTTTTGATTACTTTTCCTGTCTCTTTCTAACTTATTTCCAAAATTTGTTTCGACTGTTTCACTTTTGTTCTTTATATAATGCGTGGCTTCTTTCCGTCTTCTCTCTTAAATATATTTTCCATTTTTCCTTTTTACTCTTTACTTCCTAGTTAATTTCCTCTGTCCACCAGGCCGTTTTTTTTTGTGTTTATCCTGTTTGCTTGGACCACATACCTCACGTGCTGCTTCAATAATAATACTTTTAAATACCTTTCACACTTCTTGAATATCTGTATTGTCTGTTATTTCCTGTACATTTGCTAGTTTTTTTATTTATTTCATCTTGTTACTTTTTCTTACGAGTTGTTACATGCGTATTTCCTTTTTATTCCATATTTTTCGATGACCCCTATATCTTTAATTTTCCTTTGCTTCATCTATCGAGTATGTTTTCTAGATATATTTTTGTAGTCGTAGCGCCCCTACCCAGTTAACGTTCCGATCGCTTCAGAGGATAGAGGATAATTCGTCCGGTGCTAGTACTGGAAGCACGTTGAATTACAGTTGGTGAAAAAGTGCTAATCAATCCGTTAAGGGAAGTTGAGTTCGTATGAATCTATGATTTTTTTGGTACACGCAAATGCGGATAAGCATCATAGTGAGTTCAATAGCATTTGCTTGCCGTCGACCAATAGTTGTTAGCAAGTCCGCGTAAGGAACTCTTCTCTGGCCGTCGCTGTATTTTGTTAATGGGTCTTGGCAATCGGAAGACGTTATAAGCGGATGACTCAACCCTTCCCGACGGGATACAGAAACCAGACAATTGCCACCGTAGTCTAATTCCGACGACGTCCTTGGTCCCTCAATACGTACCTCCGTCCCGATTCGAGAGCGACGTTCCTGGGACCGTAAAAGAAAAAGAAAACAGAAACTCGTAGGTGATTCAAAACCTCAGTACTATTTTCTTTGTTAATGACTGTTCTACGACTTGAGACGTAATTTTGTTATAAGCCTAGATATTCTTTCGTTCAAGATTTAATTAGCGTCTCGAATAAATAATTACTCAATTTTTAAGGCTTGGTGTAATCTAAATTACTTTTATAGATATTTGAAATCAATCATGCTACGATTTTTTTATTTCAATCTAAACTTGCTTGTTGGTTATTTAATTTTGCTTTGAGGTAACATATCCCTCTATAACTGAATTTAATTTTTCATTATCTCTCTGTTCATAATTACATTTGTATTAAAATAGCTATATTTTACGTTATAAAATTTCTTTGTCTGTATTTCAATATATTTTAAATTTCATTATTTTCACATATATTTAAGGTACAATTTCTTATAAGCTCGTTGGATGATTTTACACCTACCAAATGTTTAAAGCACAACTTGCGATACGTAGAAAACGCAAAATATTTTTTTCTATTTTGCGTTCGAAATGAACTCATTATGACACCCAAAACAGTATCGAAATGAGCTTCATTTCGATACGCTTTTTTTATTTTTCAATGTTGGCGTTGTTCGAACACAGAAATAAATATCATTGCTGTCATTTGATTTTAAGAAATACATTTGACAGATATGATATATGTACATCTGTACACAAACAACATATATTGTACACAATTGACAACAAGATATAACGAGCCATCGAAAAAATTCATAATTGGAGTAGACTGTGAAATTAGGTTGGTACTTTAACCACTTCCACATAATGACACATTATTTGATGCTTGACAGTTTCATCGTAAAAAAAGGTTATGGCATTGAAATGATACTACAACAAAAAAGAAAATAAATAATTTATTTAATATCGAAATCATAATCAAAATTTACATATAGCTACAGAAGTTGTTGAAAATGTTGTCCATTTACATCTAAACACAAACAATTTTCTTAATAAGAGTTTTGAAAAATTTGACACAAACTTATAGTTTCAATGTCAAATAATAAATGCCATTATGTGGAAGTGGTTAAAGTATCAACCCAATTTCACAGTCTACTCCAATTATGAATTTTTTTCGATGGCTCATTATTAGTTTCGATGTTACTCATGTTTATATTTTTAAATAAAACATCAAGTAATGTTAACGAAAATTAATATATAATATGTAATATAATATACTTCGTGGATAGCAAGATTTAAATTTGAAAATGTCAAGTATCAATGTGACCAACTGCATGCTTTAGATAAAAATAAAACTCTGAACTTTCAAAATAAATAATTCCAATTTATTAATGTAAAAAAAGGCAAAATAGAAAAAATAGTATAAAAAACTTGTTTCATAAGGCCTTTTGCCGCACTCGCTCTTTAAAAAACTCGCCGCTATCGTGGCTCGTTTTCTAAACTGATCTCGTGCGCCAAATTGATGCCTTATGAAACTTCTTTTTTAATATACTATTTTTCACCGTTAAAATAGTATATTAAAAAACAAGTTTCATAAGGCACCATTTTGCCGCACGAGATCAGTGCGGCGAGTGCGGCAAAAGGCCTTATGAAACGAGTTTTTTATACTATTTTTTCTATTTTGCGTTTATTCCATTAAAAAATTGCTTAAATTGGAATTATTTAATTTGAAAGTTCAGAGTTTAATTTTTATATAAAGCATGCAGTTGGTCACATTGATACTTAACATTGTCAAATTTAAATCTTGCTATCCGCGAAGTATATTATATTACATATTATTTATTAATTTTCGTTAACATTACTTGATATTTCATTTAAAAATATAAACATGAGTGACATAGAAACATATATATGTTGTTGTCAATTGTATACAACATACGACATATATCATATCTGTCAAATGTACAGTCATGGCCAGATAAATGTGGTACAACCTTAAATTTCATATATGTCATAAATTTGATATATTATTATTAGAGCTGAGGATGTTTACGGTATAACCATGGTTATATCATGTAACCATAGTAAATTACTATGGTTACATGATATAACCATGGTTATACCGCAAACATAACCATGGTTATACCGCAAACATCCTCAGCTCTAATTATTATTGTAAGACGAGCTTCAGCTTAAGCTACTTGTCATCATAAAATCAAATGTCAGATCATACTGGAATATATTTACTTTATTATTGTTTGAGTTAAGAAATATAAGTTAAAAGTATAATAATAAGTTAAATTTAAATTTAAAATTGAATTAAGGAATACGAAAAATAACTTTAATAATAAAAATTTTTAACAAAAAGCTAATATTTTGATGGACCGCCATCAGCATCAATTACTGCCCTTAACTTTCTAGGCATGGAAGCCACCATGAGAGAATGAGAGATTGCCAAGCATTTTGAATTGCTTCCCACAATTGGTCCTGATTTTGAAATCTTATACGTGACATACTTTTGGTCATCTCGGCCCATACGTTTTCTATTGGGTTCATGTCCGCACTCTTGGCACTCCATTGCAAAATCTCAATGTCATGCTCTTCCATCCATCGCGACACTATGTTTGCACTATGAACTGGGCAATTGTCATGCTGATATATAAAAATGTTTTCAGGATACACATGTTGGACTGATGGTAACATAAGATTTTCCATAATATGAATATAATTCTGGGAATTAAATCTCCCATTTATTCTATGACACATTCCAACATTGTGGTAACTTATCCATCCCCAAATATTTATAGAGAATCTTCCTTGCCGATCTGAATTATCTATATATTTGCTCCTCGTATCTTGTACCGCCAGGTCTGTAGACACGAACAGAACCATTACTTGTGGATTGAAATGATTTAATGCGAACAAAAGCCTGGCTTGCTTCCTTTCTTCACTAACCTGCTTGAAGTTCTACGTAAACTAGGAAAAATGGTCTCCGCAACTGCTACTTTCACTGAATCGAAAGGATGTTCTCGGAGATGTTGAACTAGATTATGGTTCTGCTGTTCAGTCGAAATTCTTTTAAGCCCAGTACCCGGCTTTCTGTCTATGCTCCCATCAGTCTCCCACATTTTCTTAACCTTCATCACGGTGGTTTTATTTAACTGCATTTGCTGCGCAACTTCCCTAATACTGTACCCTTCTTGTAATTTAATTAATATATGAACTTTATCAGTTGCGGTTAGCTTTCGTGCCATCGTAAAAATATGTTTGACGTTTAATAAAATTTAAAATGATTTGACATATAATTGTCAAAATACTAACTTACACCATAAAAATTTATTAAGAAAAGTTTGTACTACATTTATCTGGCCACGACTGTACATAAATTCTTAAAATCAAATGACAGCAATGTTATTTATTTCTGTATTCGAACAACGCCAACATTGAAGAATGAAAAAAAGCGTATCGAAATGAAGCTCATTTCGATACTGTTTTGGGTTTCATAATGAGTTTTCGAACGCAAAATAGAAAAAATAGTATATTAAAAAACAAGTTTCATAAGGCACCATTTTGCCGCACGAGATCAGTTTAGAAAACGAGCCGCGATAGCGGCGAGTTTTCTAAAGAGCGAGTGCGGCAAAAGGCCCTATGAAACGAGTTTTTTATACTATTTTTCCTATTTTGCGTTTTTTACATTAATAAATTGCTTAAATTGGAATTATTTAATTTGAAAGTTCAGAGTTTAATTTTTATATAAAGCATGCAGTTGGTCACATTGATACTTGACATTTTCAAATTTAAATCTTGCTATCCGCGAAGTATATTATATTACATATTATTTACTAATTTTCGTTAACATTACTTGATACTTCATTTAAAAATATAAACAAGAGGGACATAGAAACATATATATGTTGTTGTCAATTGTATACAACATACGTTGTTTGTGTAAAATACGGACATATATCATATATGTCAAATGTACATAAATTCTTAAAATCAAATGACAGCAATGATATTTATTTCTTTATTCGAACAAAGCCAACATTGAAAAATGAAAAGAAGCGTATCGAAATGAAGCTCATTTCGACACTGTTTTGGGTTTCATAATGAGTTCATTTCGAACGCAAAATAGAAAAATATTTTTTTCTACAAACACCGTTAAAAGTTGACATTTTGACACGGCTAACTTCACTTAAAAATGCGATTTTATAGCGTAGCGTGTTAAAAAGGCCACTTTTAACACTTGCGTTAAAATTAAATGACAGTTTGTCAAAAATGACAAGAGAAAATTCCGTAATATCAAATGATTTTTATTACAATAAAAATTACAAATTCTTTGGATAATTAATATTAAATGTACAGTTTGTGCAATTGGTGATATTTATTCCATGTGTTGCTGTACTTGCAGAATTATTATTTGCAGACAAATAGTTCATAGGAACTAAAATATCGTGATTTAAATTATCATTTGCAATAGAATTATTAGATAGATCTGGGAAGATGGAGTGAGCAATTTTGTTTTTATTTTCTAGAGAATCCTCTAGGTAATCTTCAGCAACGGTGGAACTTTTCCAGCCTCCATGTCGCTTAAGTGAGCATAAGCTTGCACCAGAATCTGCTAGCAAAGTAGCAGATGAACGTCGGAAGCAATGTCCCGTATAAGATTCTGGATTCGGCAATTTCAAAAACATTGCGTTAATTGCAGGCATCTTGCCAAACGAATTTATTCCAACCGCTTGACTTGTGCATTTATTATTAGCGTATTTAATAAATAAACGTCGATGTTTTATATTAGATGGACCTAATGCTTTGTATTTGCGATACAAGTTTATATATGAGCCAATAACGGTAAATATTCTTTGAGTATTGGTTTTAGTATCTGGTATAGTAACTACTAACACATTTCCTCTATCTTCAATGTCATCCACAGTCATACGGCATAACTCTTCCCGGCGACAAGCGCCAAATATACCCATAACAACAGCTACTTTGAACAGGATATATTTTTCATCTGATGCTTCAGAAATAAATCTAACAATTTCTTGTCTTGTCAATATTTTTGATTTTCTTGGTCGGTAACCTTCTCCTTTCCGTTTCAAAAATGCAATAAGTTTATAATATTGACTAATATCATGGTTGTCTTTTATATTTAGCAAAAGTTTTATCATCAAAAAATGTGACCAAAGAGTAGAAGATTTTCAAATTTTAGACCTTTCTTTAAAATATGCTGGTAGAACATTTTCGCAAAATTTACCTATCACATTATTGCATCTGCACCATTCCATAAACCTTTTGTACGCAATTTCATATTATTGCCTAGATTTTGAGGGCAACAAATCTAATGTCGCTTTATCAGCGGCTTCAATTATTGCACTCGGTATTACTTCATTTTCTTTATTAATACACGAACTCATCTTTTGTACAAATTGTGACAAATTAATTTGACGTATTTTTAACGGTTGCATCCAGTTGTGTCAAAACGTATTCATGAGCTGTCAAATTTGGTCAGTGGAGTTTCATTATATTTTATAATAAAAATTGTGTTTGTAGAAAAAATATTGTACGATACACATGTTAAAAATGCTATTTTATTTCACACGAGTAAAACTTTTACTCGTGAAATAAAATCGCACTTTTAACACTTGTATCGTAAATAACTATTTTTCATAAGTAAAAACACAAGAACTTTTTTTTTATCGGATAAATTTCTCTTTGTAACGAAATTATTTTTCCAATCAGTAATTTGACGAAAAAAACTTACATGAAAAAATTTTGTCTAATGTAAGTATTTCGAGCAAAATTACTGATTGGAAAAATTTTGAGTTAAAAAGAAATTTATCCGTGAAAGAAAAGCTCGAGTGTTTTTTGGCAAGATAAATTAACGATATGAATTAAACTCTTTAAATTGTCCCCATATTGACGATCTTGTATTTTTGTGGATTGCGGTATTTTCTCTAGTTGAAATTTCCCCAAACCGACTCATATAATACATTTTACGTTCAACGATACTTAATAGTTATTATAACTGACAACTGCCAAAATAAATTAAGTGATGCGGGGCTACTAGATAAGTAATACAATTTTGAGGACGAAGCATTTTCATTATTTATCAGAATTATCAGTATCAGTGATAAAAAGCATGTGGCTTGAAATGTATTTATTGTCTCGACCTTCGGTCTCGACAAAAAACTCAACATTCTCAAGCTCAAAAAACCTATGCGTTGCATACTTAATATAAAAATAACAATATTGAAGTAAATTGATACTACAAAGTTATATCCACCTATTTCAAAATAAATGGCAACTATTCATAGAATTGTCAAAAATGACAATTATACTTGATAAGATTTGCGATTACGAAAAATTTTAAATTAAAAATAGTTATTTACGATACAAGTATTAAAAGTGCGATTTTATTTCACGAGTAAAAGTTTGCGACACGAGCGTTAGCGAGTGTCGCAATTTACGAGTGAAATAAAATAGCATTTTTAACATGTGTATCGTACAATATTTTTTCTACAAACACAATTTTTATTATAAAATATAATGAAACTCCACTGACCAAATTTGACAGCTCATGAATCCGTTTTGACACAACTGGACGCAACCGTTAAATTACGTCAAATTAAGTTGTCACAATTCATACAAAAGATGAGTTCGTGTTGTAATAAAGAAAATGAAGTAATAGCGAGAATAATAATTCTGAAAGTACTGCAACACAGGAAATAAATATCTCGAATTACACAAACTGTACATTTAATATTAATTATCCAAGAAATATGTAATTTTCATTTAGTAATAAAAATCACTTTAATATATGTTGTTATTTTTGACAAACTGTCATGTCAATTTACTTTTAACACTAGTGTTAAAAGTACTACTTTTAACACGCTACGCTATAAAATCGCATTTTTAATTAAAGTTAGCCGTGTCAAAATGTCAACTTTTAACGGTGTTGATAGAAAAAAATACTTTTCCGACGACCACAATGTAAAAAGAACAAATTCGCATGATTTACTAGCACTGAAAATTGTAACAGACGTGCCAACCTACTAATCATAAAATAACAAATAGGAAACTGTCAAATGAATGACTCTCAAATGTCAAATTGTTGTTATGAAATACATCATATATCATTATTTTGTGAATCATTCTTTTATTTTCATTGAAGTTAATTCTTGTAACTAAGCGGTCGTCGGAAAAGTATAGTGTACAACACGTGCTGAAAATATTTCACACTCGCATAATTAAACCACTCGCCTACGGCTCGTGGCTCAAACTTCATGCTCGTGTGAAATATCCTATTTTCAGCACTAGTTGTACAATATACTATTAATGTGATATTACAGTATCGGCTTGATTCAATAATAACGGGTGACTATAAATAATTTGTTTTTCTTGAGCTAGCAAGAATTTTGCAACCTATGTTCAGATATCTGATTCTTAAATTAAATTTGTCAGGAATCTTAGAAAGTAAAAGCCAAACAAGTAATTCTAACCATATGTCATCCAAATTTACATAAAACATTCTAACCAAAAAAGATAAAGGTAAGAGTTCCGAATGGTCACCGCAGATTAATTAACAAACTATACAAACATGGAAAGCTTACGTTTCGCTGATTTCAAAAATGTGTGTCTTTTTATGCGAAAATGAATGGAAAGTTTTGAAATTTATACTTTAAAATCGCATTTTGAGGTTATATTTTCCCAGTTTCCACCACAAAATTAAACGAAACCAACAATTTCTGTATTAAATGATCGGCAACCGCCAAAAATAAATATTTACAAATTTGAAAGGTATCTTAATATATATTTTTGAAATAAAAATATACTAACTAACAATTTTTTCATTGCGAATGAATTAACATTTTGAAATGGTAGTAAGTATATATTAATTACTAGAGTATACTTAAATCTTATTTAATCAATATTTGTATAATATTAAAATCTCATTTGGGATATTGTCATTTATATATAAAAGAATATTAAACGGTTTTGTAAATAAAACAGAAATAAACAGTCGCTCTAATTTATTAGTTTCTCTTTATAAAAATACATAATTAATTAAATAAGTAAATAGAAAATTAAAATATATAGTATGAGTTAATTTGGTTTTAAATGCAATTAAATAGATAGTGCAGAGAACATATTCCTGTGGACTTTTCCCCATAAATATTTTAAAAAATTAATTATTTATTAATGTACAATTATTTTGAACTTATATATATATATACGAGGGAAGATCAGTAAGTACCCGTGTTTGAAGACAGGTGGCGCTACTGAGGGAAGTTGGCATTACCGTCGTGTACTACCATCTGTCAGACAACACCATAATAAATTTCAGACTGATTCATAGGTTAGTTTTTATTTGGCAGCCAGTTGTATCACACGTGTTTCGTGTTTCTCGATAAAATGGAAAAAGAGCAATATCGATCCGTAATTCGCTTTTTATTTTTGGATGGAAAAACATGCGAAGAAATAAAAGCGAAGTTGGATGCTGTCTATGGGGACCCTTCACCATCTATCACAACTGTAAGATATTGGTTCAACGAATTTAAACGTGGTCGTACCTCTGTTTTTGATGAGGAGCGCCCAGGCCGCCCGGCAGACGTGGTTACCGAGGAAATCGTTGAAAAGGTCCACGACATGATTCTCGCTGATCGCCGAACGAAAGTGCGCGAAGTAGCAGAGGCCGTAGGCGTGTCGTACGGAACGGCAATTAATATTTTACATGATAAGTTATCGGTGAGAAAGGTGTCGGCCCGATGGGTGCCGCGATTGCTTATGGTGGACAACAAGCGGATACGGTTGTCAATGTCGAAGCAGTGTTTGGACCTCTTTAAGAGAAATTCGCAGGAGTTTTTGCGTCGAGTCGTCACCGTTGATGAAACCTGGATCCATTATTATACGCCAGAGTCCAAGCGACAGTCAAAACAATGGATTTTTCGGGGTGAATCTGCTCCGAAGAAGGCAAAGACGGTCCCAAGGGCCGGAAAGGTCATGGCCACGATTTTTTGGGATTCCAACGGAATAATCCTCATGGACTTTTTGCAGAAAGGAAGAACGGTCACGGGGCAGTACTACAGTGAATTATTTAACCGATTCGATATAAAATTGAAGGAGACACGGCCCCATTTGGCTAAGAAAAAAGTGCTGTTTCACCACGATAATGCACCAGCACATTCATCCAGAATTGTCGCGGCAAAGTTGCATGAACTGCACTACGAATTGCTGCCGCACCCACCGTACTCGCCTGACTTGGCTCCCTGCGACTTCTTTCTGTTCCCCAACATGAAAACGTGGCTCGGGGGAAAAAGATTCAGCTCAAACGAGGAGGTTATCGTCGAGACAGAAGCGTATTTTGCAGAGTTTGACAAATCGTATTTTTTGGAGGGGTTAAAGAAATGGCAGAAACGTTGGGAAAAGTGTATTGTACTAAAAGGTGATTACGTTGAAAAATAAATAAAAAATTTGTAAAAAACTTGCGTCTTCTTTCCTAACACGGGTATTTATTGATCCACCCTCGTATATATTTGACTTGCGCAGTTGGAGCAAGCCGTTTGTCCTGATGTGGACTTTTATAAAACTGTATTTTTTTATGCGAAGCCTGCGTGCTAGTTGTATACTTCAGACACAAGTGTACTCTGAGATAAGAAAGTTGTGTTTATAAAAAGATTTATCTTTATCTTTTTAAAGTAACTTCGGGTTAGTTTTTTTATTTAATTAGTGGTTGGTGCTGTTTAAATTCATTACCGATATTTATACGAGTTTGTTAATCTCGTAATTGTTATATTTTACACTTTCTTACTCACGTGTCTCGAATATATATATATATATATATATATATATATATATATGAACTTCATGTGTATGAGAATTAATAATTATTAAATCTCATTTTACATGCGATTGTCGCTATAATTTGTTGCATTTAATTCTACAATTCGGCAAATCACTTTTGCCCTAGATTGTAGACGCAACAAGCCGTGACATCAACTGTACAAGTTGTCAGTACAAATGAAAAATTTTGTGAAAAACTTATCTGCGCGGAATGTGCATATATCGATATTTCACTGTTTTTTACAGATCATCAGTGCACCTTACCGAAGACAGACATGATATTCACTTCTATACTACGTGTATATATACGAACTGTAATGAACTACATGTGTATGAGAATTAATAATTATTAAATCTCATTTTACATGCGATTGTCGCTATAATTTGTTGCATTTAATTCTACAATTCGGCAAATCCCTTTTGCCCTAGATTGTAGACGCAACAAGCCGCGACATCAACTGTACAAGTTGTCAGTACAAATGAAAAATTTTGTGAAAAACTTATCTGCGCGGAATGTGCATATATCGATATTTCACTGTTTTTTACAGATCATCAGTGCACCTTACCGAAGACAGACATGATATTCACTTCTATACTACGTGTATATATATACGAACTGTAATGAACTTCATGTGTATGAGAATTAATAATTATTAAATCTAATTTTACATGCGATTGTCGCTATAATTTGTTGCATTTAATTCTACAATTCGGCAAATCACTTTTGCCCTAGATTGTAGACGCAACAAGCCGCGACATCAACTGTACAAGTTGTCAGTACAAATGAAAAATTTTGTGAAAAACTTATCTGCGCGGAACGTGCATATATCGATATTTCACTGTTTTTTACAGATCATCAGTGCACCTTACCGAAGACAGACATGATATTCACTTCTATACTACGTGTATATATACGAACTGTAATGAACTTCATGTGTATGAGAATTAATAATTATTAAATCTCATTTTACATGCGATTGTCGCTATAATTTGTTGCATTTAATTCTACAATTAAATGCAACAAATTATAGCGACAATCGCATGTAAAATGAGATTTAATAATTATTAATTCTCATACACATGAAGTTCATTACAGTTCGTATATATACACGTAGTATAGAAGTGAATATCATGTCTGTCTTCGGTAAGGTGCACTGATGATCTGTAAAAAACAGTGAAATATCGATATATGCACATTCCGCGCAGATAAGTTTTTCACAAAATTTTTCATTTGTACTGACAACTTGTACAGTTGATGTCGCGGCTTGTTGCGTCTACAATCTAGGGCAAAAGTGATTTGCCGAATTGTAGAATTAAATGCAACAAATTATAGCGACAATCGCATGTAAAATGAGATTTAATAATTATTAATTCTCATACACATGAAGTTCATTACAGTTCGTATATATACACGTAGTATAGAAGTGAATATCATGTCTGTCTTCGGTAAGGTGCACTGATGATCTGTAAAAAACAGTGAAATATCGATATATGCACATTCCGCGCAGATAAGTTTTTCACAAAATTTTTCATTTGTACTGACAACTTGTACAGTTGATGTCGCGGCTTGTTGCGTCTACAATCTAGGGCAAAAGTGATTTGCCGAATTGTAGAATTAAATGCAACAAATTATAGCGACAATCGCATGTAAAATGAGATTTAATAATTATTAATTCTCATACACATGAAGTTCATTACAGTTCGTATATATACACGTAGTATAGAAGTGAATATCATGTCTGTCTTCGGTAAGGTGCACTGATGATCTGTAAAAAACAGTGAAATATCGATATATGCACATTCCGCGCAGATAAGTTTTTCACAAAATTTTTCATTTGTACTGACAACTTGTACAGTTGATGTCGCGGCTTGTTGCGTCTACAATCTAGGGCAAAAGTGATTTGCCGAATTGTAGAATTAAATGCAACAAATTATAGCGACAATCGCATGTAAAATGAGATTTAATAATTATTAATTCTCATACACATGAAGTTCATTACAGTTCGTATATATACACGTAGTATAGAAGTGAATATCATGTCTGTCTTCGGTAAGGTGCACTGATGATCTGTAAAAAACAGTGAAATATCGATATATGCACATTCCGCGCAGATAAGTTTTTCACAAAATTTTTCATATATATATATATATATATATATTAAAAATAATAGATTTTTATTGGTTTTAGCGACCTTTTATTGAATTTTCACCCTATATAACTGGATTATTCGAAAAATTAGACAACATATTCAAACCATTTAATTTGAAAATAGCACACCAATGCGGTAAAAACCTAAAATTCCTACACACCAAACTTAAAGACTCAACACCTACACTAAAACAATCACACACAATATACAACATACCCTGCAAAGACTGTGACAAAATATACATAGGCCAAACAAAGCAGTTACTACAAGAAAGATTGAAAGGTCACAAATACGCAAAAAATCAAACTGCTTTAAAAAAACACCAATTGACACTTAAACATAATTTTGATTTTGAAAACACCAAAGTAATAACACAAAAAAAGAACACAAAAGCTAGAGAGGTCTTAGAAATGATACACATTTTCAAAAATAGCAAAACAATCAACGACAGAAACGAAATCGATGGGCTTTCAAAACTCTATTACCCTCTCATAAAACAATAGAAAAATCAACCCCCCCCCCCCCTGCACGCACAAGACAAAAACGGGGAAAAAAATAGCTCCCATTAGAAAAAACAACGTTAACATATACCCCTTAATACGGTCCTGACCACCATGCTCATTCCAAAAACAGAAATTAAAAACCCCCGCAAACTAAAGTATTAGTTCACTTACAATATCCGCACAAGCACTATCGTTCTAAGAAAATTGGTCTCGGATGTCAAACACATGTGTCACATAAATGCGTACCCTTGTAAATACAAAAAAAACAACAAATGTGAGTTTATTTATCTTTTCTTTGTTCTCTTTACTTATTGTAGTGTAATTCAACTTTCCAATTCATTCATACAGTTGTTAGTCACCTTAATGTCTCCCTACCTATTCATTTTAGCTATCTTTTTATGTTAATTTTATGTAATTTTCAATGTTATATGTTAACTCAATTTGTAATCATTTTTTAATCTAATTTTAAACTTATAATTGTTAATAATTGTTAAGTCTCCAATTAATTCATACAGATATTAATCACTTAAATGCCCCCCTACCATTCTAAGCTATTTTAATTTAATGTTATTTAATTTTCTACGTAAAATGCTAACCTAATTCGTAATTCATTTCTTAATATAATTTTAAATTTAAAATTGTTAATTTAATTGTTATATCACACGAAACAAACACAGTTCTCATGTTCATTGTAATGATTCTTGTTTCCAGATGCTTGAAAAAGACTGAATTGATAAAAGTCGAAACGTCGTAAACAAACATCAAAATTCAATAAAAGGTCGCTAAAACCAATAAAAATCTATTATTTTCTTTTCAATATTAAGACACGGCCAATAAAATAAAAAAGAAAAACAAAATTCTTTAAACACTAAATATATATATATATATATATATATATATATATATATATATATATATATATATATACATATTACGTAAGTAAAATATATTATTAAAAGATATTTTTTATATTGAATGAATTGAATATTGTATTTTTCTATTGTATGATTATTATCGTATTGAGATTTAGTCTTAGATATTTGATATAAATAACAAAGATGGATTTTTAAAATTTCTAGTAAAAAAATTCTGTAACTGTAAAATTTTATACGTTTGGTATCTCAAGGGCATTTTTTGTTACATGTGAGTGGACATGCGTTAGAGTTTGCTTCGGGCTGTCAAATTAGTTTGTTTATTTTGATTTACTCTTGGGAGAAATTAAAAAGTTTCTTTGTAATTTATTATTTTTAATTTTGATCATCCGCTGTCATTAAGGTTTTTCAGACGTATGCTGCGGTCATTTCCATGCGTTATTTTTACCTTTATAATATTGTTAAATGAGGCAATATTAATCTTTATACTTTATAAAGATTTTTGTTTCTTTTTGTATTAAATTTTCATTTAAATTTTATATATTATATATTATGTGTTCTTTAATTTAATTATCCTTTCTACACATTTTAATAAGTAACTTAAAGATATTTTAATAACTTTTCTCAAACGAATTTTGAGTGGCGTCCAACTAAAATTAATTAACTTAATTATTTGTCCACATTTCCGATTGGAACCCTGAGAGGAAAGCAGTCCCATTTTGGAAATAATCCGACTGAATATCCTAGCTTGATAGATTTGTCGTGAATGGTGGCATAGCTAATTTCAAAATCACAGTTCATAGCATATTTTTGGCTAAACCAAGCGTGGGGCGAACAGAAAACCAGATATAATTTTGGCAAGGCCAACGTTTAAATAAAAGCAGTATTGGAAAGTTAAAAAAAACAGAGCACGAAGAGATGGAAGGAATAATGAAATCAGGAGGAGAATGGAGGCAGCCGATTCAAGTAGCTAATAGCCAAGCATCTTTGGAGGAAGCAAGGGCAGTATTAAGTCAATTAAAAACAAATACCATACATGAAGAGGGGTACGATGGAGTAAACAGGGATAAGATTATGCTGGATATGTTAATAGAAATGCAAGTAAGACAAAAGAAAATGGAAGAGAAAATGGATGTTATGATGGATAAAATAATGGCATTAAGTAAAACTAATCAAGAAGAAGATATAATAAGGGGCATGGACTCGTTACAATTATCAAACGAACAAAATTTGGAAGAAAATATTATGGTTTTAAATAGTAAACTGTCCGAAGAAGTGGAAAAACGGGAGTTTCCAGAATTACAGATGAAATACATGGAGAAACAGTTAAGAAAGGAAATAGAACAAGTAAGGAAAGAAAAAAATGAAGTAAATGTACCCGCATATATTTCTGTTCCTGTACAAAGTGAAGTGCTACCTAAATTTTATGGGATGTCAAACACAAATCCCATGTGTTTCCTAAAGAAAATCAAAGCCAGTTTGGATGTGCCAGGGGATGAGAAAAAGTTGCAAAAGATAGGAAACTGTCAGAAGGATGACGCTATGGTATGGTGGGAGATGGTGTCAGACGAGGTAACCACGATGGAGGAATTTGAAGCCAGGTTCACGAATCAATTCTGGGGAAGAAATAAACAGACTAGGGTAAGACAATAATTATTATTTGGTAGATATAATGTCGGAACTAATGAATCGAGAGAAACTTATGTTATGAAAAGGTACTCGGTTTTAAAATATTTAACCCCTAGAATAAGTGAAGTAGATATGGTTTCACAATTAAGTAGACACTTTGATTCTCAAGTCAGTCAGGTTGTAGCCATACACGATATCAATGATATGCAACAGTTCATCGAATTATTAAAGAGGTTAGATGATGTGGAGCGGGGTAATAGATATAATAATAATTATTTAGATATAAATATTAAAAGAAATGAATATTCTAGAGTTAATTTAAATAATACCGCTCCGAGTTCTGAAAGACCTATTAATAATAATAATACTCAAAGAAATAGTAATAGAATGGCTTCCCCAAACAGTAGAAGATATAATTCAAATAAAGATAATGTAAATGGTAGTATAGATACTAAGAAATACACAGGTACTAGGTATAAAGATGCAAGGCCTAATTTTAATTTAGAAGTTAAAGTAGATGATAAAAATAAATCAGAACTTGCTAGTAGTAAGGATTTTTAATAGGGCCAACCAAAAAGAGTGAAAGTTTTGCATTGTTGTATGATAAGTCGGATTGCGCGATTAATACGGTTTTGCCACACATTAAAATTAATATAGGAAAAAGGGAATGCAATAGTTTAATTTTAATTGATTCTGGTAGTGAAACGTCGCTTTTGGATGAAAAGGTTGTTGAAAGGTTAGTTAAGAATAAAGAAGGGAAATATGTACCCACAAGTAAAATTACTATAGTATCAGCTACGAAAAAGATTATAGCTGTAGTTAATAAAATTTATGTCGTCGAATTTAATATAGAAAATAATAAATTTATCGAAGAATTTATAGTAGTAAAAGGTTTAGGTAGAGATGGAATACTGGGAATAGATTTGTTAGATAAAATTAATTTGTTATTGATATTAATAAGAAGAAAATAATAATTAATAATAATAATGTGCAATGGATCCAGGAGGCTGGAGATGAAGAGAAGATTATAAATAATATGCAGAAATTAAACTGTATGGATAAATATAAGTAATATGGAAGAGGATGAAAAAGTTGGTGTAGTAGAAGAAAAGGAATTAATGGTGTTGGAAGAAATGGAGAAAGAAAAGGAGGGAGAAGTTGAATTTCCCGAAGATATTGATTTATTGAAAATAGATTGTAATGAAGAATATGAAAAAGAAGTTAAAATAATAATAAATAATAATATAGAATTAGTAAACAAGTTTCCCAGTATTGCCAGAAATTATCGACATTCGTTAGAAGTAGATGAAGCAAAACCTTTTAAAATTAAAAACTATCCAATCCCGAAGAATATTCAACAACAGGTAGAAGAGGAAGTAAAGAAGATGTTAAAAGATGGAATAATTGAACGTGGTAAAACGAGGTATGTAAATCCGTTAGTTGTGGTTAAGAAGAAGTCAGCAGACATTAGATTATGTCTGGATGTGCGCAGACATAATGAGCGGGCAAAAGCTCAATTTGAAACTCCGATTACAATAGAAGCATTATTGGCGAAATGTGGCAATGCAAAAGTATATAGTAAATTGGATTTGAGGAGTACTTTTTGGTTGGTGCCATTAGAAAAAGAATCCAGGAAATATTGTGGCTTTATGGTTAACGGTAGAGTATATCAATTTAGGACTGTACCATATGGTTTAAGCAGTTCTGCAGCGGCGTTAATAAAGGCCATGCAACAGATATTAGAACCTCACGAAGAATATGTGGTACATTATATAGATGATATATTGATTTATAGCAGGAATTATCAGGAACACATGGGGAACATGTTAGAAAAATAATGGAAGTGTTGGTAAGTGAAGGATTGAAACTAAATATAAAGAAGTGTGAATTTTTTAAAAATGAGATAAAGTTTCTAGGGTATAATATAAGTCCTAGATATGTCAGTGTGGATCAAAGTAGGCTGGAGCTTATTAAACAGTATCCACAACCTATAAATGTAAGAATGTTAAGAGGGTTCTTAGGCATAATTAATTATTATAAACGTTTTGTACCATACCTGGCACGAACAAGTGCACCGTTGTATGAAATGCTTAAAAAGAATGAGAAATTTAAATGGAATGATGTAAGAATGAAAGCTTTTGAGGATTTAAAGAAAGATTTTTATAACCAGTTAGTTTTAATTTTACCTGATTTTAATAAACAGTTTATATTAAGAGTAGATGCAAGTGATGTCGCTATTAGTGGAGTTTTAATCCAGATTAATAATGAAGATATAGAACAGCCGATATGTTTCATATCTCGAATCTTAAAAAGCTATGAAATTAAATATACTATTAGTGAAAAAGAAATGTTAGCTGTAGTACACGCGGTTCAGAAGCTTAGATTTTATTTATTGGGCAAAAACTTCATGGTAGAAACAGACCATGCTGCGTTGACATCACTTTTGAGTACAAGGTTTAAGAATAATAGAGTATAAACGCTGGTCTTTGTTATTGTCAGAGCATAATTTTGAAATTAGGCATATAAAGGGAGTACTAAATGTTACTGTCGATGCGTTATCTCGGATGTATAACAGTAAAAGTAATTTTCATTATGTTGAATTAAATGAATATAATAGAGAATATGCTGACGGGGCTTTTGAGTATGAGGTGATCCTTCAGGTCCCACAGGATGAAAGTTTGAATAATTTATAAGAAGTTTTATGAAATTAAGATAAGTAAATCAAAGTTTTACTGTGCGAGGAGAATTAATTAATGGGAAATTATTAGCAATTAAAGTTATATGATATGGTTATTGGTATTGATGATTGACAAGCATTATTACAAATTATATTTTTTTTTCTCTTTTACACGAAATCCATGTGAGTGACAAATGTCCAGGAGGTTGAGGAAGATATCAACTATTCGCCGACTACTGTTTACTCTGGAGTGTTCTTCGTCTGCGATGTATGGGACGAGGCCTATTAATATGTCAACAGTCAAAATGACATAAGTTTAATTATTATGTCAATAAACAAAATGACATACAAGCTGAAATAAATTTGAAGTTATAATTTCCTTTTGATAAGAAGATATAAATTATATGGGTGCTCTGCAGCTGTTCGCTTCACAGGTGCACAGCGAGGAGGATGATCCAGTATGAAATTGTGCATCGACTGAGTGCGGGGATCAGCAATGACAGGGTGCGAAACTGTTTATGGTTCATCGAGTGCGGAAGACTATATGATGAAAAAGATTTTGGCATGTACAGGCTTTTCCATCATGTACTCTTGGGGAAGTGCTGTGGACTTTTCCCCATAAATATTTAAAAAAATTAATTATTTATGAATGTACAATTATTTTGAACTTATATATATATATTTGACTTGCGCAGTTGGAGCAAGCCGTTTGTTCTGATGTGGACTTTTATAAAACTGTATTTGTTTATGCGAAGCCTGCGTGCTAGTTTTATACTTCAGACACAAGTGTACTCTGAGATAAGAAAGTTGTGTTTATAAAAAGATTTATCTTTATCTTTTTAAAGTAACTTCGGGTTAGTTTTTTGATTTAATTAGTGGTTGGTGCTGTTTAAATTCATTACCGATATTTATACGAGTTTGTTAATCTCGTAATTGTTATATTTTACACTTTCTTACTCACGTGTCTCGAATATATATATAATATATATATATATATATATATATATATATATATATATATATATATATATATTTACGTAAGTAAAATATATTTTTAAAAGATATTTTTTATATTGAATGAATTGAATATTGTATTTTTCTATTGTATGATTATTATCGTATTGAGATTTAGTCTTAGATATTTGATATAAATAACAAAGGATTTTTAAAATTTCTAGTAAAAAAATTCTGTAACTGTAAAATTTTATACGTTTGGTATGTCAAGGGCATTGTTTGTTACATGTGAGTGCACATGCGTTAGAGTTTGCTTCGGGCTGTCAAGTTAGTTTGTTTATTTTGATTTACTCTTGGGAGAAATTAAAAAGTTTCTTTGTAATTTATTATTTTTAATTTTGATCGGCTGTCATTAAGGTTTTTTAGACGTATGCTGCGGTCATTTCCATGCGTTATTTTTACCTTTATAATATTGTTAAATGAGGCAATATTAATCTTTATACTTTATAAAGATTTTTTTTTCTTTTTTTCTTATTTTTGTATTAAATTTTCATTTAAATTTTATATTGTGTTCTTTAATTTAATTATCCTTTCTACACATTTTAATAAGTAACTTAAAGATATTTTAATAACTTTTCTCAAACGAATTTTGAGTGGCGTCAAATTAAAATTAATTAACTTAATTATTTGTCCACATTTCCGATTGGAACCCTGAGGAAAGCAGTCCCATTTTGGAAATAAGCCGACTGAATATCCTAGCTGGATAGATTTGTCGTGAATGGTGGCATAGCTAATTTCAAAATCACAGTTCATAGCAATATGTATAAACAATCGCCAATTAAGTTGGGGCGAGGAGGGGGTGCGCAGAAGCCGTTTTTAAAAACGTCCACCCCCACTACTCAAGTAATTGTCAGAATACATTTGTCATTGACGTTTGACGGAACATAATGTCTTTGCTAGGGGATCATAAAGTGATACACACTCAGAGGTTAGAATTATCTGACATTTGATGTAAAACCAAATATAAATCTCCCGCCAACTTAATTGGCGTTTGCTTAGAACGAGCCATCGAAAAAATTCATAATTGGAGTAGACTGTGAAATTAGGTTGGTACTTTAACCACTTCCACATAATGACACATTATTTGATGCTTGACAGTTTCATTGTAAAAAAAGGTTATGGCATTGAAATGATAATACAACAAAAAAGAAAACAAATAATTTATTTAATATCGAAATCATAATCAAAATTTACATATAGCTACAGAAGTTGTTGAAAATGTTGTCCATTTACATCTAAACACAAACAATTTTCTTAATAAGAGTTTTGAATAATTTGACACAAACTTATAGTTCAATGTCAAATAATAAATGTCATTATGTGGAAGTGGTTAAAGTATCAACCCAATTTCACAGTCTACTCCAATTATGAATTTTTTCGATGGCTCGTTACTATCGAATGCAAAAAAAGTGGTACAGTAGTGAAGAGTTATATGTAAAGTCAATTTTTAAACATTTTAGTATTGTGACGTTGCTATGGTACTTAAGATCGTACAGCCTCATGTATAGTCGTTTTAGAGGCTACTAACACGCTATTAAGACCATTTTGTCATCCTACTAAGAATTTCAGTATGCATAGTCGCGTTTAGTGCGTACTAACGTTTTAACTTTAGTAGGCTACTAAATTCCTAGTAGCGTCTGAGAGCGTGTTTAAAGTGTCTATTAAAGCTAACCTACAAAAAGAAAAAGCGCAAACTGCCAAAACATAACAGTCCGGTACGTAAAGTGATACAAAATTGAGAGTAAAAATCATAACAATGAATTCATTAACTGTAAGTATACGGATAATCGGCATACAGCAATTTTAATAATAATGGAAGTGCATGGTGTCTCATTATAATTTCATTATAACAAAATTTTAATAATTTTTTATTATTATTTTTCGAATGCTGTTTCCAAATAGCCATAAGATGCAAGGAAGCAAACTGATGAGGAAAAGTCTGTTGAATATGTATTTATGGTATGATGTGGGCTTTATTAATTCTGTAGCAGGTGAATGGTGTGCTATAAATGATTAATATATAGATATATATATAGTAAACCTAATCAGTAGGCGATTAAAGGTCTGTATATTACTTCAAAATATATGTATTTAAAAAACTCTACATGTTTCGGCAGTTCGCCTTTATCAAGAGAATACAAAATATAAATGAGATTTATATTTTGTATTCTCTTGATAAAGGCGAACTGCCGAAACATGTAGAGTTTTTTAAATACATATATTTTGAAGTAATATACAGACCTTTAATCGCCTACTGATGATTAGGTTTACCATATCACACCAAGGTCACGAAGTTATTATAGATATATATATTGAGGCATTGCAAGAAGGGCTCTGTCTCTGAAAAAAATACAAAGGATACATGTAACTGTAATGTCTGTATTTACTATGTAATTTAATACCAAGAAGGGGAAAAATTGATTCAAAGTATAAATACTTTATTATGACGACAAATTTGCCTTGAAACAATTAACTTATTTTTTCTTTTTTTTATTGTGATGTTTATATTCATTTCTATTTCAAATTAATATTTAACGCGATTTTATTCGAACATATTTAACGTATTTATATTTAAATGTATTTGAACAATCAAGCCCCGCCCACAATTTTAACGGTGCAATAACCCGCAAAGAAACAGATGTTGACAGAGTGATTGTAAACACATCAACATATGTTACCTAACTAAGGTTATTTTATAAATCTAATTCTAATTTTTTTAACTGTTTTACCCTGTAAAAATGTTTAATTTAATAATATTCAAAAAGATAATGCAAGTAAAGAATGGAGCGATTTGCGGCAAGTTATGTAATTAAAAACAAATGAAAAGATTGGCGTCGGTAATTAGTAGTTGCAACGAGAGGTCACGTTTTTTTTGTGCTCCGGCTTAATTAAAATAATTTGGCGGAAATATTAAGTGCTCGAGATTTTTAAGTCAACCAAACGTTTCACCTACCTACGGACTACCTGTAGACCAAATTTAACATCTTCCGACCAGACCGTTCAAGAGTTAAGAATTTTTAAAGTTTTCGATACGAAAACTACCCGCCCAAAATTTCATCGTACATCGAACACCATCTTTGATCGCCCGAGATCGGTCATCCGTTCCAGCCGCCGTCGGACTTGGAGATATTGAAAAGTTCACATCATCCCGAGGGATATTAGCAGAAATATTCTCCAGTTCCCGCTGTGAAGACTACTCCAGAACACATGCGCAGGAATCACTAGAGGCTATCCGAAGATTCAGGTTTTTTATATTTTTACGAATATTATACGCGCCATTTTTAACTTGCTTATGAACACTTCTAGAACTTTTTTTGTTTATTCACTCAATAATTATTTGCATTGCTTTCACTGATGTTAAACATTGTAATTCATATTCAAAACTTATTTAAATATTAGTATTCACTATTTTTAATATTAAATCTTGATTCCATTTCACCTTTATAAATTATTTTAATATATCAACAATTATTTGCACATGTCTTACACCATATTGCAATTGTACTGAAAGAATACCAACTGCTAAGTGTGTCTCCCTTATGATATGTGTGTCACGAAAACTGTTTTATTTAAATTCTGAAATTTTTCAAGATGTTTACTTATTAATAAAGTTAATTGTTAATATTTTACTTTGGCATTTTTTTTTAAAGTACTTGAGATATTGTTCCATTTCTGAGTAAATAAGCGATGTAAGTAAATTCACAGTGGAGAGAAGTGAACCTACCTTAACCCTGAGAGAGAAATAAGCTAGCCGATAAAAAACAGTTAAGTATTGAATAAGCCCAATTTAAATAATCAGTTATATACTATACGTTCACAGTAATATAACTTTTGTCAGCCCAACTTCTGGGGCAATATAAATCGTATGTCAATATTAATATTACATTATATTAATCTATAATAAACATTTTATATATTAACGCCCATTGACATATTACATTTTGGAGCCCAACGTTTTGGGGCATTCATAACATTCATTCATTCATACATTTATATACACGCATTCAGTAATATAACAATATATATATATATATATATATATATATATATATATATATATATATATATTCTCTATTTCTTCCAACTGTCGCTTTACTGGCTATAACCAGTGACTGAATCATTTGACTTAAGGAAAGTAATATGATATATTTATTACAGGATTTGTTAGAGATGCAAGGCGCCTTCGAGAACATTGGCAACGGATGAAGATGCAAGAAAAGAAAAATATCAGTCAGTATTGAAAGAAGTTTACTGAAACTGGAGCTGCTGAAGTTATTAAGAGAAAATGATAATTGAAAGTGTTTATTATATGATATTAGATAAGTATGACAATAGAATGATGTAATTTAAAATATAGGATAAAGTAGGTATAATTATATCTAAGTTACGTATAAAACCTGAATCATGTATAAAGTAGGTATGAATATTTGTTACTTGGGCTGGGCGAAGTATCGATACATCGTCCAATACCCGATACCATAACTGGTATCGATTCCCCGATACCTCAGATAACGGAGGTATCGATTCTAAGGTAGCTTACCTTTATGCATTTTTTTAAATGTACATAAAGGATGCAATAACTCTTTAAGTAAAGAAGTTTTAAGTATGTATGCATTATATATATTATATAATATATATTTAAAAGGATGTTATTATTGTGCGTAGCAAATATCCTTGTTATGACATAGCTTTAATTATTACAAAAAAATATATAATATTGCAAATTTCATACCGTAGTTATGGTAGAATCGGTAAATTAATTTTATATCTCTTGAAACCGATATCAAACAATCGACACCTAGAAAACGGGTTATGAATTTTGATTCCTGGGTATCGAATTAAGGTAACGATTCCAAGGTATCGATTCAAGGTACCGATTCCAAAGTATCGATTCCAAAGCATATCAAACATCGATACCTATCGATACTTCACCGATGCCAGTACTCAGAATCGATACCGTGCACAGACCCGATACATCACTAAGTATCGATAGCTCGATTGGTATCGGTACCCGATACCGAAAACGTTGGTATCGCCCAGCCCTATGTGGCTACTTATAAATGTATATATTATATTTAATATTAATAAAAATTATATCAAAATATCCCTAAAGTATTTCAATAAATAATAAATTATATATTAACATTGTTAAAGTCTACTAATTAAAATATCTTCATATAATTGTTGACGGAATAAATTGCTGTGGATATTGTCATGTAAATCAATGTTGTTCCGCTAAAATAAATTCAGTAATAAATATCTTCCAAAGCCAGTTAGATATGTATATACCTATATCATCACCATATGCTTCTTTTCCTAAATATCTAATTGTTGCAAGAACCTTGTATCTCAGGATTGGTAATCCACAATTATTGTTGGTTAAAAGCTCTTTGACCAACTTCTTTTCTCATGCAGTATGTCATATATGTCAAATGGATTCAATTGTTCCAGATAGACTTTTAAATTTCGAATGATATCTACCTCAACTTCTTGTAATCCCCCCCCCCCCCCCCCGGACATCAATTAAATCTTCCATATTTCAAAGCAAAAATTCACAAAATATATTCAAATAAGATTATCCAAATCGTATTTAAAATAACCAACAATTCCCCAATAGCTTAACAATTTTAAATTTCCTCCGTATGCAAAATGCGCATGCCTGCGACCTTTGTTTTCACTGTTGCCATATATTTCTTTCTGCTTAGACTCTATTAGTTAGTAGCCTCTAAGTATGATGAAATACGCGACTATGAATACGAGAAAATAAAAGCATCTTAGTACGCTCTTAGTGGCTACTAACTAATAGCGTACTAAGACCATATTAATTTCACGACTATGCATAAGGCAGAATGTAACTGTTAGGGGTTGATAGTACTGATATAGATACCGCCATATAATAGCTTATATGTGAATAGTTTGTAATTCCTATGTGTTAATAATATACAATAATCGCTCCTAAATTATAGTGTTTCATTTATATAAAATGGAATAAAGAAAAACAACAAAACATGGCGCAGTCAGTAGTCGAAGTAGTTAGAAAAACAAAAAGAAGTAAGGTTAAGCACGTCTTATAACTTCAACAAAAAGCAAGGAGAAAATGGCTAGTAACGCAAACGATATCAGCAAAACCACCAAACAAAATGTCTTTTGACGGGAACCTTGCCAGCAACTGGGAATTTTTTAAACAAAAATTCTAAATATTTTTAAAAGCTGCAAAACTGCAAGATGAAGATGAGTCATATAAAGCGATGGTATTTTTAAATACAGTAGGGGATCCTGCAATTAAAATTTACAACAATCTAGAATTCACAGAAAATGAAGATAAAAGTAAATATTCAATAACTATAAATAAATTAATGAATACTTTATCCCTACAAGAAACGTAACATTCGAAAGAAATGTATTTTTGACAAGAAATATGAAAGCAGGTGAAACCATTGATGAATATGTCAATGACCTAAGGAGATTAAGTGGAACTTGTGAGTTTGGACAATTGACGGATAGTTTAATAAAAGATCGAATAGTTTTAGGGATATATGATAGAAATCTGAAAGATAGATTATTTAAAGAAACAAATTTAACTTTAAAGAAAGCCATTGAACTATGTAAAGCAACCGAACAAGCAAGCAAATTGGAAAAGCTAACACGGAAATAGATACAATATTTAAGCAAAAATTCAAACAAAAGACTCGATATCAACTACAAATGCCAAATAAACACAGCTGGAACCAGCAGAAACAAAGTAAACAAAGCTGCAGCATAACAAAAACGACAGTTTGTTTTTGTTATGGTAAAGATCATCCAAGAGACAGATCGAAGTGCCTAGCCAAGGATAGCAAATGCAATAGATGCAAGAAAACAGGACACTTTTCATATCTCTGCAATTCAAATAGTATACACAGTGTTGTACAAGATGAATGCCCAGCAGAACAAGAAGAGACAGTTGATGATTTATTTTTAGGTAGTGTACAAAATACTTATAATGTAACTAAAACTTGGAATCAAATGTGCGTGTTAGATAATTTTAAAGACATTAGTTTTAAGTTAGATACAGGAGCTGAAGCTAATGTTTTACCTGTTCGTATATTTAATCAGCTGCCTATTAGTAAGAATGCTAAATTAATCAGTTTTAAGGGTAAACTTTCAAATTATAATGGTGAATCATTACAAACATTAGGCAAAATCAAAATTAAAACATCTGCTAATAATGTAAGTGAATTTATTGAATATCATGTTGTAGATATAAATAATATACTTACCGCTGCTAGGACTAGATGCTTGTTGCAAATTAGGATTAATTCAAAGAACAAACGAAAGTATCATAACTGAAAATAATTTTCTAAGCATTAATAGAATAATTGAAAAATATGAAAACTGCTTTAAAGGGTTAGGATGTTTACCTAACACTCACCACATAACAATTGATTCTAATGTTAAACCAGTAATACATGCACACATAGAGTTCCTTTTGCTCTTCATGATACGTTGAAGCAAAAATTAGGGTCATTAGAAAAAGATGGTCTTGTAAGCAAAATAACAAAACCAACAAAATGGGTTAGTTCATTAGTAATAGTTCATCAAAAAGATAAATCTATTAGGTTGTGTCTTGATCCAAAGGATCTCAATAAAGCAATTTGTCATGAACATTTTAACATCACTGTACTAGATGAAATACTTAGTAAACTAATTGGTGTTAGTGTTTTTTCTGTTATTTTATTGCAGTAGTGGCTTTTGGCAAATTAAACTGGATGAAACTAGTTCAGATTTATGTGCCTTTAATATACCAAATACAATTTTTTACGTCTTCCCTATGGTATAATCTCAGCACCAGAAGTGTTTAGCAGAACTATCAAACAACTTTTTGATTCTATAGAAGGAGTTCAAGTTTATGTAGATGATATTATTTATGGTTCCAATATAGAGGTACATAAACGCTTAACACAAGTATTTGAAATAACTCAAAATAATAATTTAAAATTCAATAAATCAAAATGTAAATTTAGTGTTAATGAAATTTCATATATGGGACATAAGATAAGTAATAGAGGTATATTACCAGATACATCTAAAACGGAAGCAATCAAAAACATTCAAATTCCTAAAAACAAAAAGGATATTGAACGTTTATTAGGTATGGTTCAATATGTAGCTCGTTTCATACCAAATTCTAGTGTAATTACAGCCCCATTAAGAGAACTGTTGAAGAACGATATAGACTTCGAATGACATGATGAACATCAAAAGTCATTAGATAACATTAAGCAACTATTAAGTAGTCCACCAGTATTACAATATTTTAATAGTAACCAACCTATTACTATTTCATGTGAAGCTTCACAAGCAGCATGCGCAGCAGTATTGCTACAAGAGGGTATGCCGGTGACATACACTTCTAAAGCTTTCACCAGGAAACAGCAAGGCTATGCACAAATTGAGAAGGAAATGTTAGCTATTGTTGTAGCTTGTGAAAAATTACACGAATATATTTATGGTAGAAAAATCATTAACTCTGGCACCAGCTAGGCTTCAACGTATGCTTATTGCTCTTCAAAAATATTCATTTAAGCTTGTATATAAAAAAGGTAAAGAACTTTTTATAGCTGACACATTATCGCGTTCGTTTGCAGAAGAAAATAGTATACCGGAAGAACTCGAGAATGATTGTGATGCTCATTTATGTGTCATTACAAACAATTTACCAATGAGTGATACAAGATTTGCATTAATGGAAGTCATAAAACAAGGCTTTCCTAATTCTAAAGAAAACTTATCGGACAAATTATGTATATTTTGGCCTTATAAACATGAATTGACTACAGCACAAGAATTAATTTTTCGTAATAATCAGTTATATGTACCAAACGAGTTTCGTAAGCAAATGTTAGATAAAATTCACTCTTCTCATTTAGGCAAAGAAAAATGTAAACATTTAGCTCGTGAAATTTTATTTTGGCCGCACATGTCACATGACATTGAACGAAAAGTAGACACTTGTGAAATATGTTCTAGTAATTGAAGAAATAATACTAAGCAAAATTTAATACCACATGAAATTCCTGACAACATATGGCAAAAAGTAGGTGTAGATTTATTTGTTTTAAATAATATAAATTACATTATTATAGTAGATTACTTTTCAAAGTTTATTGAATTGAAAATGTTAAATTCTGTAACCACCAAGGATGTTATTATAGCATTAAAAGAAATATTTTCTAGACGAGAAATACAAAAAATAGTTTTTTCGGACAATGGACCTCAATTTGCATCGGAAGATTTTAAAATATTTGCCAAGAATTATTACTTTAAGCATCAAACATCTAGCCCTAGGTATCCACAAAGCAATGGACTTGTATAACGTACTATTCAGACTGTTAAAAATACACTAAGTAAATGTAAGCAAGATAAAAAAGACCCTTATCTGGCAATGTTAGAATTAAGGAATGCTCCAAATTCTAACATTATTCCCCAAGTCCAGCACAAGTATTATATGCTCGTAGGTTAAGAAGTATTATACCTGCAAGAGATAAAATGCTACAACCAAGACCTGTAAAAATAAAAAATATAAAGACATGCTAGAAAACAAAAAGGAAAAAGATAAGTTGTATTACAATAAGAATTCTATAAATTTATGTGATCTAAAAATAGGAGATAAAGTTAAAACAAAAATTAATGTTATTGATAAAAAGTGGTTAACAGTTGTTGTAAATAACTTTGCCAACCGACCTAGATCATATATAGTCAAATTAGGTTTTAGTAGTAGAATAATAGAAAGAAATCGTAAACACATTATTAGGATCAGCGAGGGTAAATCGGAATGCTATAATAATGATATTTATTATGACCGCCATGTTAACGATTTTACTGATGATCATAAAATTGAAAGCAATAATACAGAAACAGTTGAAGATTCCCTACCTATGTGACCTACAAACATTAATGTTAAACAGACAAAGTTTGGCAGAGTTATTCGCAAACCCAATTACCTCATAGATTACAATTAGAATTTACATGTTAAGAAGAGGGATGTTAGGGGTTGGTAGTACTGATATAACAAGTGTTCATTTGAAAAGTCAATCTAGGTTACTTTGAAATTTTGATAGAATAAGACGCAAATATATTAATATGTGTTTGTTGTTCCGTAAACGTAAATCCAAATGACATTTGATAATGTCAATCACAAATATCAGTTAGTGCATAAAATAATCGTGCGTCGATTCTGGTTTAAATAAATTGCTTCTGTTTTAAAATGGCTTTCACTTTAGAACATAATTTTTTTTTAGTCCAGGCTTATTTTCGAAGTGGTAATAAAATTGATGGTTTATGGGTTTTTCAGTTCAAGATTGCATGGTAGAATTTCAAGTTGAGTTTCCACATTTTGTAATAGATTATATACAATTTAAGAATACTTTGGATAGAACTTTCAAACTTTTTTCTGAAACTGATAGTCTCTTAAGAAAATCAGGCAGCGGAGCAGTTAAGAAACGTACACCACAAGTTGTCAATCGTGTTGAAGAAATAATGGAAAATGAACCACAAACATCTGTTCGACATTTGAGTCAACAAATAAACCTTTCTATTGGTACAACTCACAAGTTATTAAAGAAAGATATGCAACTTTATCCATACCGTGTCACAGCAGTACAAGAATTGATAGAAATTGATTACCCAGGTAGACTACAGTTTTTTAATTGATTTGTAAATATGAACAATAATGGAGAACTTTCGCAAAGAGTCATCTTTACTGATGATGCATGGTTTTATAAAACGGGATACCTAAATTCACAAAATACAAGAATTTGGAGTAGTGAAAATCCACATGTAATTAATGAAGAATCGCTACATCCAGAGAAAATTGGTGTTTGGGCAGCGATAAGCCAAAGGCGAATCATTGGACCAATATTTTTTCAGGGAACGTTAACTGCTCAAAGGTGTGATAACCTGATTGAGTAATGTTTGTATCACTTGATGTAGTCAAGGTGCGGCCCTGGTCTTATTTGTATTGTATTCAAAAACATGACCTCGGTCCATCTATTATTAGACACAAGCGTTCTCAATTACATGTTGCACACTTGCACTTGTTGATAGTTAAGTAAGGACATAGCACTCTAATGTATATAAGACGTTCTATAAGAGAATGAGGATCAGACATCGTTAGATAGACAGTACGACATAGCGAGTGCGAGATAGAACTCTCCTTTCGACTACTGTCCTATTAATAATTATGTATATAGTAAATGTTACATCTTTATAAGTGTTATCTAATTATACGATGTTAAACCAACTTTATCTGCATATTATTTAATACATCAACGCATCCGCGTACCAACAAAGCGATGTAGCCCCCGCAGGACCGGGCCTTTGTGGCCTTTCTAAAAAATAACATATTTCGAACACCTATATTGAATTTGAATGATATGCTACAGAGAATCGAACAGAAATGCATGGAAATTAATAACAATCCAGTAATGTTGCAGAATATCATCAGAAATTTTGAACGGAGGATTTTAAAGTACATTGATCTTGAAGGACAACATTTGTTATAGTTTTCAATAAATACCTATTATTTGTTATTTATTTGTATGTATGAAACTGTCAAAATATACGATTTCGTAGGTTAAGTAGTAAATTTTAATTTACGGCATACTTCAAAATGTTCTCAGTAAATCACATGCTACTAGATTGACTTTTCAAATGAACACTTGTTAGATACCGCCATATAATAGCGTACATGTGAATAGTTTGTAATTCCTATGTGTTAATAATATACAATAAACGCTCCTAAATTATAGTGTTTCATTTATATAAAATGGAATAAAGAAAAACAACAAAACAGTAACGTACAAAAGTTATTTTTGACACTTACACCTATCTGTACATTAACGTATATGTTATTTTAAAATTATAGGTTATTTGAATATTTAAATTTTACGCCTACATTTAATATATATCTACAGTCACGCAGCCTAATTTAAACCCATTACAATATGACTGCACCACTTTTTTTGCATTCGATAGTACATTGGGCAATAAGTAATTTGTGCTGCATTGATTGAAACGACAGTATCTTTAATTGCATTTAAGTAAACTCTCCATTATTCTTACATTAACTTATTTCCTTCCTCATTTGATTATTATATTTTAAAGAAAATAAATATCAACAAGTTATATTATTAAGCTCTTCAAGGTAAGGTGTTTGAACGATTTACGCTGGATTTTTCACTTTTTTGTTTCGTTGAAAAGAATACTCGCATGTAAATATGTATACGGATTTATTTACTACGAGATAATACACTTAATACAGGAGATACATAACAATTGCTAAGTTATTTCTCGTTTGTACGTTAAAAAAGACCAAGACATGTTATGTCTTGCCTTGGTGAACTTCTCGAATATACTGTTTCTTACATTATTTTTTCTGGGTGAAAATGGTCCCCACCCTTCTGATAGGGGGTTAGGGTAAATAAAATGGTTCATAGTAGATATTGCAACAATAGATACATTGCTTACGCATTTGTGGAATTTCCAAACTTAAATTGAGAATAAATGATTATTGCAATATCTTTACAAAGTATAATAAACTGACGGTAATAAAATGTACCGATACAAACAATTTCTCTTATGACCCATGGTTATAGTACGCATTTATTTTATGGCAATAAGCGGCTTGGACTTTCAAAGTAAGCTACATAAATTCCCATCTGCTAGTTTAGGGGATAATTACCTTCGAAGGTTTTGTAGTATAACCGCTGTAATATAAATATTAACGAGATTTGCATGTCTTATTCTAAAATAATTCTAGTTAAATGCTTTTGTGCACAGAGGTTGATATTATATGGATATGTATATGAATATACAGGTGCGTCCAAAAGAAACATACATTAAATCATATGATAGTAATAAAAGAAAAACTAAAGTAAAAAATAAGATAAAAACAAAACCTTATTATAAATATTTCCGGGAAACCGGAACATGCCGGCCCCCTTGAAAGGTATTGAATACATTTCAAAGTTCAAAATGTAATAGAGTTCAATCTCATGCATTGGTTAGAGGCAAAACGCACAGTTGTTTGATGGCACGTTTAGTTACACAATCCGCTGCTTTGACGGTCACAACTCTCACTATACCGTCCTGCCCTGGATGAAGTTCTTGCACTCGGCCAAGCTTCCATCGCAAAGGGGGCTGGTTAGTTTCACGAAGCAATACTAAACTTCCAATATGAACAGGTTCCGTGGAATGCTTAGACCACCTAGATCTTGTTTGTAGTTCCGTTACATATTCTTTGCTCCAACGGGCCCAAAAATGTTGAGACATCCGTTGCAGATGTGGATAATGTGATAGACGATTCTCGCTGACCTCTAATAAGTTTGTCTCCGGAATACAAGTTATAGGTCTACCAATCAGAAAGTGAGCGGGAGTGAGAGGATTTAAATCAGTAGGGTCATCAGATAAAGGTGATAAGGGTCGAGAGTTTAGGATGGCCTCTATTTGTGTTAATAATGTGCAAAAATCTTCAAAGTGAAGAGAATTATTGCCAACGACTCGCTTTAAATGTGATTTCACAGACTTAATTCCGGCCTCCCATAATCCTCCAAAATGAGGTGAGCGCGGAGGAATGAAATGCCACGTTATACCCTCCTCAGACGTCGAATTAACAATACATTGCCGGGCATCCTTATTATTTAAAAATGTATAAATTTCTTTCAATTCTCCCATTGCGCCAATGAAATTAGTAGCATTATCGGAGTATAAGTTTCCCGGCTTGCCGCGTCGGGATATGAAGCGTCTTAGTGTAGACAAGAAGGCCTGGGTTGTCAAGTCGCTTACTAGTTCTAGGTGTATTGCCTTTGTAGCTAAACAAATAAATAAACATACGTACCCCTTGATAAATTTAGTATTGCGATACTTCTTTTCCTTTAATAGAAAAGGCCCGGCATAATCTATGCCACAGTTAAAAAATACAGGTTGTGGCGAAACGCGGTAACTTGGTAAATTTCCCATTATGTGTTGCGGTTGCTGAGGATTAGTTTTAAAACAAGTAATGCAGCGTCGTACTATTTTTTTGTTAAGCAAGTACCTGAAATAGGCCAGTATCGCTGCCGAAGTGAATACAAAACCTCTCGCGGTCCGCAATGCAGAAGTCTCAAATGCTCATTAATTATTATTAATTCGGTTAGCATGTGATTTTTAGGCAATATAATGGGATGTTTTTTGTCAAAGTTGAACTCCGATTGTTTAATTCGGCCACCGACACGCATTATGTTGACGCTATCTAAAAAGGGATTAAGTGTTAATAGATTTCCCTTAAATGTATGATAGCTTCGCTCTTTAAGTGCTCTTATTTCGAGATAAAAACACTCCTTCTGAGCAATTTTTATTAAACAGATTATGGCTAATAGTAATTCTCTTACGGTCAATGGGCCATAATTTCGATTTGCGACATTTGTTTGACAATTAGATTGAAAACGCAGACACCAAGCTATTACCCTTTGAAGTTTATTCAAAGAAGAAAATTTGTAAAATATATCGCTTTCAACTAATTGCGCTGATAGGGTTACTTGTTTTCGGGCTTCAGGAAGTTTTGCATCATTTGTTAATGAATGTTGATTGGGATAAATGAAGTCCTTGCTAGATAGCCAATTAGGACCGTGCCACCAAAGTGACGACTTCGCTAAACTCGCGGGTTCAGTGCCACGGGATACCAAATCCGCGGGGTTGTCAGGTGAATTAACATGAAACCACTCCTTCGATTCGGTATAATTTTGAATTTCAGCAACACGGTTAGCTACAAATGTTTGCCAGCGCGAAGGATGAGAATTGATCCAATGGAGTACGATTGTAGAATCCGACCAAAAACAACGAGAATTAAAATGAATACTTGATACTTCGTTAACCCTTCTAAACAGTCTGACAAGCAAAACCGCGGCACAAAGTTCTAGTCGCGGAAGAGTTATTTGCCGCAAAGGAGCAACCCGAGACTTAGCACAAAGTAAATTGACAGTGACATCACCTGATGCATTTGTAGACCGTACGTAAATACAAGCTCCGTAAGCCCTTTCGGATGCATCAGCGAAGCCGTGGCATTGTATGATTTGTATGTTCAATTGTAGTACGTAACGAGGTATACTAATGTTTACCAAGCTAGGCAATTGATTCAAGTATTTAGCCCATTGATGGTGTACATCCTGCGGTACTGACTCATCCCACGACAATCGGCACTGCCATACTTGCTGAATAATTAGTTTAGCTACTACGATTATTGGGCCTAATAACCCTAAAGGATCAAATAGTTTTGCCGTAATGGAGAGTATGTTTCTTTTTGAGACGTGTTTTTGCTCTTTTAAATTCATTATGTCGTATTTAAAAACATCTAAAACAAGAGACCACGAGATGCCTAATGTTTTCATTTCTGAATCTTCCCCCAAGTTTACTAACCTTAGATTGTCAGAATTTCCCGAACTGTCCTGAAAATTGCAGACCCATTTTCGTAAATTAAAACCCGCAGAGCTTAGAATTAAAGTGAGTTTGTTTTTTAATTCATTAATTTCACGAATGGACTCAGCGCCGGTTAATAAGTCGTCAACGTAAAAATCATTGTTAATAATCTCGCAAACGTTAGGGTATTGAGAGGCAAATTCGATTGCTAATTGTTTGAGACATCTGGTTGCTAAAAAGGACGCCGATGCTGTGCCGTACGTGACTGTTTGCAATTCGTAACATTTTAAGTGATCGGAAGGTTTTGTTCTCCAGAGAATCCTGTGATATTTGTGATCAGGTTCGCTTATTAAAACCTGCCGATACATTTTTTCTACGTCCGCGGTTATTGCGTAAGAGTGTCGCCTAAAGCGTAAAAGTACAGTAAACAGATCGTTTTGAATTACCGGGCCGACCATTGGTACGTCATTAAGTGAAAGACCTGTTGTTGTCGGCGCGGAACCATCGAATACTATTCGTTTTTGTGGTGGTGCTAGATGCCTTAATTACGGGGTGATGTGGAAAATAATAGGCTGACTGATCCAGTGAGGTTTCTCTTACTAGCGTCATATGGCCCAATGATTCGTATTCGTTCATAAATTTAATGTATTCAGATCGCAGTTCGGTATCACGATTTAAACGCCTTTCCATTGAATAAAAACGTTTCACGGCTAGTTGTCGAGAACTACCCAAGTTACGCTTATCCGGTGTAAATGGAATACTTACAACAAATTTACCTGAAACATTGTCGCGCCTGAAAGTGTTAATAAAATGTGTTTCACAATTGTCGTCTTTGGCATAAGAATTACTGCTTGTTTGATCGCAATTTTCTAATAACCAAAATTTTTCTACTTGTTTCTCTAAATTGACACTCAGATTGCAAGTGAAGTTGTTATTGCGGTTTAACGGAAGCGGTAGCGGTCCCGATATTACCCAACCTAACTTTGTCTTGTGTAAAATAGGCTGATTTGTGCCAAGTTTGATTTGACCTACACATAATAAATCCCAAAATACACCCACGCCAAGTAATATGTCGATGTTACTCGGAATATTTAATAAAGAAATATCGAACGAACAGTTGGGCAGATTTTCAGTGATTTTTGAAATTACTAAACAATCTAGTTCAATCTCAAATGCATTATCTAATGATCGTACAAGTAAACCTGTTTTTTGCGTTAAATTTATAGCTGCTTGATTGATGCCTAATACTGTTGACTGTATACGTGTACATGACAGTTTAAGTTTGTTGCATATGTCACTAGTAATGAAATTAGATTGCGATCCGCTATCTAACAAGGCTCTACATTTTATCCATGAACCATTTAATTCTTTAATAAAAACACAAGCAGTTGATAATAATATTTGCGATGACCGCCTTGATACTGAGTGGTTGACTATACTTATTTCGGCTGTGTTTTGATTGGTTCGGGATTAGCATTTTGTTGCCGTTCGATATGGATAAGTGTATGATGCCTTTTATTGCATTGTTTACAAGACGACTTAGATTTACAGTTGTTCATTAGGTGCCCCTTTTTAAGGCAATTTAAACATAGTTGTTTTCTCTTTACCTCAGAAATTCTTTCATTAACAGAAAGCTTCATGATAGCATTGCAAGCAGTAATAAAGTGATCGGAATTACAAAATGAACATTTAACTATACGTTCGATCAGTGTAAGGCTATTTGTCTTGTTTGCTTGAGCCTTCACAGCTTGATTGTAATTATTTGGCCGTATTGTCTCAAGCAAATTACATCGGCTAGTTAAAAAATTCACAAAGTCTTCTAAAGAGGGCGTTTCGTTAGTCTTGTTAGCTACTGAAGCTTCCCATTCGCGTTTGGATTGTAAATCTAATTTGCTTGACATTAGATAAATGATTAAGGCATCCCATGATTTTACCGGTTGATCTAAATTTTCTAAAGCTCGCAAATGCTTTAACATATCATCTAATAATTCACGAAGGGATGTATATGATTCGCGACTAATAACCCTTAAGTTGAATAACGCATGAATATGATTGTAGATTATTAATCGTTTGTTTTCAAACCTTTTGTTTAACAAGTCCCAAGCAATGTTATAATTGTTTTCTGACGTCTCTAAGGATTGTATAACGTGTGCGGCGTCACCCTTTAAAGACATGCGTAAGTAATGAAATTTTTGTATGTCGTTTATAGATTTATTCGTATGTATTAAGCTTTTAAAGGTATCGCGGAAGTTATACCATTTTTCATATGTACCATCAAATTGAGGGAGGTTGATTGACGGCAATATTACATTTTTCGTGGAGCTAGTTTCGTTATTTGAAGGTTGTGATTGTTGAATATCATATTGTTTTAGTAGAGCGCGAGCAGAACCTAAAATCTGATAATATTGTGTTTCGAACTCCTCGCGTTCATTCTCTTGAGTAGAGACATTTTCTACCAACCCATCGATTTCATCTTGAATATTATTGAATGCATCCCAAAGTTTTGAAAAGTTTTCAATGCGAGCTTCTAATTCTGAATAAGTATTGATAGTTAGTGTTAGTGTGTTTATATTCGCTAAATTATTTGAAAAACGTGTCATTTGGCTCTTTACGCCGCCATGTTTTCGCACTAAATTCTCGTAATTTGCCATGTTTGTAGCAAATAGAAGGCCAATAAAAGGGTATAGTATGGATAATATGAGTGGACTTACTGATTGTTTGTTGTTAGCGATGACACGATTGGATCCAATCTGATGCTGCCCGGTGTCCTCGGAAGATGCGTACTTCTAATGTCTCGATTGATTGATGCTGACACCTTTGGATCGATTGTGATGCTGCCCCGTGTCGTATGTGGTTGTCTTTTGTTTGTTTTTATAAAGATAAAAACATTCGGCTCTTGAAGGACCATGAAAGATTTACGCTGGATTTTTCACTTTTTTGTTTCGTTGAAAAGAATACTCGCATGTAAATATGTATACGGATTTATTTACTACGAGATTAATACACTTAATACAGGAGATACATAATAATTGCTAAGTTATTTCTCGTTTGTACGTTAAAAAAGACCAAGACATGTTATGTCTTGCCTTGGTGAACTTCTCGAATATACTGTTTCTTACATTATTTTTTCTGGGTGAAAATGGTCCCCACCCTTCTGATAGGGGGTTAGGGTAAATAAAATGGTTCATAGTAGATATTGCAACAATAGATACATTGCTTACGCATTTGTGGAATTTCCAAACTTAAATTGAGAATAAATGATTATTGCAATATCTTTACAAAGTATAATAAACTGACGGTAATAAAATGTACCGATACAAACAATTTCTCTTATGACCCATGGTTATAGTACGCATTTATTTTATGGCAATAAGCGGCTTGGACTTTCAAAGTAAGCTACATAAATTCCCATCTGCTAGTTTAGGGGATAATTACCTTCGAAGGTTTTGTAGTATAAACGCTGTAATATAAATATTAACGAGATTTGCATGTCTTATTCTAAAATAATTCTAGTTAAATGCTTTTGTGCACAGAGGTTGATATTATATGGATATGTATATGAATATACAGGTGCGTCCAAAAGAAACATACATTAAATCATATGACAGTAATAAAAGAAAAACTAAAGTAAAAAATAAGATAAAAACAAAACCTTATTATAAATATTTCCGGGAAACCGGAACAGTGTTAATGTTCCTCAAGGCACTAATCTTGAGTGGGTCGTACAAAACAAACAGCAATACAAGAACAATCTTGATATATAAATCAACAAACATGCATACATATCTTTTTAGCCTCTATTAATTAAATTTTTACATCGTATCTCATCTCGTCTAAAGTAAACCACTATATATAGTTTTAGAGACTAATATACCTGAATTAATAAGTGCTTTAATATAATATAACAAAAATTAGTTAGATATTTTTATTACAGAAAAATAACCAATGCAAATAAATTAAAAAAAAATATTTGCATACTACCACCATCCACACAACAAATAAAATAAAAACGAATTCTGGAAATTTAGCAAATTGCTGTATGTTAAAATAAAATTATATCCAATTTGGTAGCTGCATTAAATGCTTAAAGAAAATGAAGCTTAGAAATTTGAACTGTTCCAGAAACACTTATAAAATATAATTAACATTTAATACAGTAATGTAGGTACAATAAATATTTCGAAACTTCCTTGACTCAAGTGTTCCTGCCTTGACAAACATAACCACCTTACTTTCAAGACCTTAATAATATAACTTGTTAATATTTATTTTAAAATATAGTAATAAAATCAGGAAATAAATTAAAGTAATGATAATGGGGAGTTTACTTAAATACTGATACTGTCATATCAACCAATGCAACACAAATTACTTATTGCCCATTGTACATATTGCTATGGATTTTTCCTAAAATAATAATTTAATATTATTTAATATAAATGTACATTATTTTTGAATTGTAGTGTATATTCAAAATGTTATTTTATGTGCAAAGATAAAAAACTTGTTTTACCGAGGTCGTTAGGATGTGAAAGTTGAGGCCTATTGAGGGGGAGACAAAGATCTGCTTTAACACGAGAACGTTGTGTTTATTGAAATATATATATATAATTAATCAGTTCGGGTTGTTTTTTGATAGTGTCCATAGTTGATGGTATTTCATATTTAATCCCGATATTTCTACGAGATTGTTATTCTCGTAATTTGATGATTTTTATAAGATTAAACAACTGTTCTCGTAAATCTCCTAATTGTAAGTAGAATAATTTTTTTATGTCCACATAAATTTAAAAATCAGATTATATTAATCATAGTTCTATTGTTTTGGAACAAGTAAGAAATTGTTTTAAATAGTAAGAATAAATAATAAAGATTATTATTAGATTTCTATGTTAATATTATAATTGTAAAATTTTGCTCGTTTGGAATCAAGGGTATTTTTTTTCTTGTGTTTGATGATTGCACATGCGTAGATTTTATCGTGTATCAGATTTGATTATACAGTGTGATTCTCTGAGGAGAAATTAAAAATAAACTTTATTATTTTAGATAAGTTTGATTGCAGTTAATAAAGAGGAAGTTTTTTAATTCATTTAGCTGTCCATTATTACAGTGAATATATTTTACCTCATGTATATTGTAAATACATAATCTTTATACTTTATAAAGATAGATTCTTTTTTTCTTTTTTATTTTTTGTATTAAATATTCAGTTTAAATTTTATCCTGTTTTATTTTTGCTATAACGTTAATACTGTTTAATTAAAAAATTAGTAACTCTTAAATAAGCATATAAATATCGTGAATTATTCACTGGCGCCAGACTTATTTTAGTTTTAACACGGATTTCCGATTGGAACCCGAGAAGTTAGAAGTCTCATATTTGGAAATCAACCGGCTGAGTAACCTAGTTGGGAAGACTAGTTGTGGATGGTGGCGCATTCATTCTACAAACCACTATTCATAGCAATATGTTCTTTGTAGTGCCTATTTAATTGCACTTAAAACCAAATTAACTCATACTATGTCTTTGAATTTTCTATTTACTTATGACTGTTTATTTCTGTTTTATTTACAAAACTTTTAATGTTCTTTTATATATAAATGACAATATCCAAAATGAGATTTTAATATTATACAAATATTGATTAAAAAAGATTTAAGTATACTCTAGTAATTAATATATACTTACTACCATCTCAAAATGTTAATTCATTGGTAGGCAATGAAAAAAATATATATAATTAGTATATTTTTATTTCAAAAATATATATTAAGATACCTTTCAAATTTGTAAAGATTTATATTTGGCGGTTGCCGATCATTTAATACAGAAATTGTTTAATTTTGTGCAACCCAAACTAATGGAAACTGGGAAAATATAACCTCAAATGCTATTTTAAAGTATAAATTTCAATACCTTCTTTTCATTTTTGCATAAAAAGACACACATTTTTGAAACCAGTGAAACATAAACTTTTCATTTTTGTATAGTTTGCTAATTAAATCTGCGGTGACCATTCAAAAAATTATAGCCAAGATAAATTTAAAGCAAATGATTAGGCAAAGCTATTTCTCAGAGTTGCCAAATTAAATATTTGCTTGAATCATTTATAATCACTCAATATAATGATGCATTGGTAAAAATTGGTGGCTTCTAGCTTATATATAGTAATTAATTCTCGTCATCAGTCATGCTTTGACACAATGGCAAATGCTCCATTGTATAACCGTCATAACCTACAATCATGTTGCATAACAATAATTGTCTTTTTTTTGTTTGTCAAATTTCATTTATGTTGACAATTCATTGACAGAGGCATTATAAAACAGGGGAAATTTACAATTTGTGGCAATCTAATCAAATTTTGAAGTAACATTGACGACCAGAATTTATTACTCGCAACAGTACATATAAGAAAAAAGTTCTTCACCATGTTCTGATTCTGAATCTTCTCCCAATATAATAGCACCATGAATTGTTTTATTTGTCTGAAGCAATTATAACGATTAGTTGTGAAAAATACAATTTAAATAAGTCTACCTTCAAAATAGTTGGAGATGTTGCAGTTTCATCTTCACTGTCAGTTTCAGGTGCTTCACCACTGACAATAATTGGATTACTAATGTTCATTTTATTCAAAATGCTAGTTCAACTGAATTTTTAATGCGAGATTTACGTTAGCATTAACTACGTCTATAATTTACTATTCCAACAAATACTGTAAACCTTTCATTTATGGAAGATATACTGCCATTATACTGCAATCTGCAAAAACAACTAATGAGTAATGACTAATGATCATAGAGAACGGTATAGAGAGGAATCTTCCGCCTATAGTTTCGTACTAGTGTTTTAGCGCCATCTACTATGACTTGCACCTACTACTAGCAACAAAGGCGGGTGTTTAAAAAATTCTCATGTACTTTTATATTTCAAATTTAATGAATTTCAATGTAATTTTATTTGGTTATTATTTCCAAATAAAAGTAATGATACCGATAAATTTACAATTGGAAATAATAACCAAATAAAATTGCCAATAAATGTACAAAGTACAATTTTAGTTCCAGTATCAGAAAATCAAAGACAAAGAAATTAAAAAAATTTCTTTATTTTATTATAACTCCTAGCTTCTACATAAATTGGATGATTTAAGAATATTCTGCTTTCTTTGCCATTAATAATTCTATTAATACCCATCGCCCAACTTCGGCAACATAAAACAACAAATAAATGAATACATTTTGTTGTAAATAATTCAGCATTTTCACAGCTACAATTCAAATTGAAATTAACAGTTCTGTTAAGATATCCTATTAAACTCAATATACACTTTTTCTGCTCTAAAATTCTGGGTAAAGCATATAAAATAACATTATACATTTTAAATAACGTATAAATAAAATACGGTTGACAATATTTCAAATTTGTCAGGAACGTTTTTTGGAGAATATTCCTTGTTTTGAATAAACTCATGCCATTCCTCAAAAATGGTTTTTGAAATAATACTGTTTCTGCAGTTTTCGCAATCTTTGATGAGGTGTTGTAATTTGTTATAAACAAAACCACATACATAAGCAATTGCAAGTTTTGTTATGTGATTTGTCCTAACACTAGTAATATTTATATTATCTAAAATAGTAGAATTGATGTCATTGGAGTTACTTGATAGATGAACCGCTTTATTCCAGAAAGCATTTGATTGCAATCTTCCTCGCAGTTAGCATTGATGGAATGCACAATTGCCAAATTATTGATTATCAGGCTTTTAAAATGGTACTGGAACGTGGTCGGTGTTAGATTGGTGTTCCGGCTTCCCCTTTGGCGAATTTGGCCAATAAAATTTTCAAGGGGATCTTGATTTAAAGATCTCCCTGGTAAATATTTTATTTGTTCTGGTAGCATTTTGTACAATTCTTCTACTCCATTTAATGTGACCAGCCAATTACAAAGAGAAGGAGGACTTTTTGAGTACTTTGCTCCAGTACTCAAAATGAGGAGAATTGCTAGAAATTGCCACTCAATGTTTTTCCACTTTTGGGGTAGCGAACTGTTCCATTGAAGCTATCAAATAGATTATCGAAAAATTTTAACAATCTCGCAGTTCCTGCACCTGCTTCAAGTAATCTTGTACCATCCTTTGACACAGTGCCTAAAAAGTATAATATAATTATTATATAGAACTATTTACAAAATAAAGTCCATACCAGATGTTGCCAAGTAAATTAATCACTGCTGCAACAGTATGGCTAAATATTTGTGTAGCACATGCCACTTTCATTTTTTTAATCTTCTGGCGATTTCCATGGTATTCTGTTAGTTTTGGTATTAATCTCAGTTCTCCTGAAGAATTGAAGAGTGGAAATGCAAAAGGGGTTAAGTGCCATTTTTAGCCACATACGGATATTGCGTCCAAAAGACGTTATGTGCCAAGGCAAATGTAGGTTGATGAGCGCTATGTGCCAGTGACGTATTTAGAGGTTAGAACATTGTAACATAGATGGCAGGAGGTGCAAGTACAGGAGCAATTTCCGTTTGAAAGGGGTTATGTGCTATTGTATCTATGGCCATTGTCAATTCGATAGTAATAAACGTCATGTCGTCCGTACAAAATGTGCAAATTGATAACAGTAACACAAAAAAGCGCAGATCTAATGGAAGTGGGTGTTATCGTAGTTGTAATAAGAAGCTCAAGTGTCAGGGAAAGGTGTACACATCTTTCGATGGCAAGGAAATAGCTGCAAAGTCCGAACCACAAAGAGAGGTAATTTTAACATAACCTAAAATATTATTTTAAGTAACACGTTCTAATATTACAGGTGGTGTGTAAATGTCAATATAGTTGCAAGAACATCACATATGAGAGAAAACTAGAATTATTTAAAAGTTACTACGAAACGGCTTTCTCAGAACAAGGCACGTATCTCATGGGTTTAATTAACCTGGCTCCAATACAACGAAGGCGGCATGGCACATACGAGTCTCCAAAAAGCAGTCGCCGTCAGTGCAGCATCTATTACAATGTTCCCGATGGTAATGGACATTTAGTACATGTGTGTAAACGTACATTAATGGAAATATTCGCCATCACTGCTAAAAAAATTGAGGTTCTTGTCAAAAAGAAAAAAAAGGGGGAACATGTTTGTGTTGATCGCAGGAAGGGCAAGAAGACTTTAAAATTTACTGAAGATGATCGTCAACAAGTCAAAAATCATATCTTGTTATTACCTAGAGATGTTAGTCATTACTCGAGATTAAAATCAAGAAGAGAGTATTTAAGCCCGGATTTAAATCTGCATCGATTGCATAACGCTTTCTTAGTTAAGTATCCCGATTCTAGTGTTACATACAAATATTACAGACGCATATTTTTCCAAGATTTTCCGAACTTATCGTTTCATCGTCCCAGAGTTGACACATGCAGAACATGTGACAAACTTAATTGCGAAAGCCAAGCACAAATTTCAAGTAGTAAGAGTGCAAAAACTCAACTTGAACTGCATCATAGAAAAGTGCAAAACTCTTTAGCTGCCATGAAAGACAGTATCATGAGATCGCAACAACCTGGAAATACATGTTCTGTGATATCAATGGATTTACAACAGGTTATGTTTGTACCTACCCTCACTCACTCCGATATGTTTTACCTTAGTCAACTTTCTTGTTACAATTTTGGGGTACACCTTAGCGACACAAACACCTCGTTCATGTGTATGTGGCACGAAGGTGTTAGAGGAAGGGGAGGAAATGAAATCGCCTCCTGCCTTTTACGAGTGCTAAATATGGATGTTACTCACAAGAGAAATCTCATAATCTGGAGTGATAACTGCGCCGGCCAGAATAAAAACAAGACGGTTGTGTATGTAATGTTATTCCTTGTTTCCACTGGTGTTTTTGACACAATACAACAAAACTTTTTAACCAGTGGTCATAGCTTTATGGCATGTGACAGAGATTTTGCCTTAATTGAAAAAAGAAAAAGAGTGATGAAGAGCTTTGTACCGAACGATTTACATGAAGTTGTAAAATCAGCAAAATACAATCCACCATTTGCCATCGTGAATATGGAAAACTTAGGATTTTTTAATATTTCCAATGCAGCCGACGAAGTTATTAATACAAAAACCCTTAACATTAGTAGAGTTGTTCAAATAAGAATAGATTCGAGAAAACCTGGGAAAGTACTAACCAAAGAAACTTTCAACGATTTAGAGGACTGGAAAGAAACTCTTGTTCTGAGAAAAGGTAAAACAACAGCAGATCTTAAAGGAAACTTAACTTTGTTAGCACAGGAAAGCAAAATTACAGACAATAAGAAAAAGTCCTTAGCCAGCATGATACCATACCTTCGGCAGCAGGAACATAAGGAGTTTTACAGAAAACTTTTAAACATTGAGTGAAATGTGTAAGTGGCCAGATACGAGCGATTTTGATCTCACTTAACCCCTTTTAATGTTTTCTTCAGGTTGGCACTTAGCCCTTTCTTATTTTTTGCATAAAAAATGTACTTGTTTATACAAAAATGAAATAATATTTAGTTTATATACCATTATTATGTCAGCCGTAGTGTATTTTATTCTTAGATTTAAAAACAAGTTAGTTGTAAGCAGTTTTTTGAAAATTAAATGGTTTTATTTAATTAGATTTCTTTTATTACAATGGCACTTAACCCCTTTTGCATTTCCACTCTTCAATTGTCCATAGGAAATGCCTTTTCAATATCTGACCACGAGGTTATATGGTGATGACCATTTTCAATCCAAACAAGGTCATGTTTTAACAGATTGTTTCTAATTCCCTTTATCAAGTGGCGAGGATCATATATGTGAACCACTTTTTGATTATTTATATAAAAACTTTTATATAGATTTTCATTTTGAAAATTAGTTTTCAGCATCAAGCAATTTACTGCTGCTTGGTTATTTGTTCCTTGATCAGATATCGTTGCCAATACTTTAAAACTAACTTCTTGACATTTTGTAATATTTTTTTTTAACATTACAGCCAAATTTACGCCTTTTACAGGTCCTTTGGAAAATGTATATGCGATTGGTTGCTTCCATTTGGAGGCTATTCCTTTTAACATATATACTTGTGTAGTATTGGCGATATGCTTTGATTTTGCCTCACCAGAATCTTCCAGTCCTTCAAACCCCAGTGATGTATTTATTGGAACATGTGGTTGCAATCGAACTTCATCAAATAGTAACACACATACTTTTTCATAGTCTTTTAAATCTTGAGCCACAGATTCCATACTTTTAAAAATACTTTCATTAACTCCTGCCTTTATTCCCATTCGTCTTAATAATTTACTTAGTGTCTTCGGGGTTGGTAGACAAAATAACTTCTGAAGTGTTTTATATGTTTTATTGCTCTGTTTATGCAATACAATTCCCAAAATTTTATCTTCTAGTGTAAATCTCCTTCCTCGTGGTGGCTTTCCCACCAATTCTAGTTGACTTTTTATAAAACAACAAACATGCTGCTTTAAGGAGGATGTGCTGTCTTCTAGCAATTGCTCTTTGGCAACTTTATGTTTTTTTTTAGATACGGCATGTCTATGTTTCATTGCTCACAATGTAGCTGTAAGGTTCACAGTCATTTTATATAATTTTTTTGCTTTAGGGCTTAAATCCGTACTCCTTGTTACACCAACTGTCGACAGTATATTAGTTACTAAAACATAAAAAATAAACTTTAACTAGTCTACAAAAATAATATAATTTCATACCCTTTTGTTTAGTGAATGCATGAGTAGAAACTCCAAGAGTAGGACATACGTCATCTTTAGATGTATATGGAAGTACTAACTTTTCCTCTATTGACATTCTGGTATTATTGTTTTCAGCTGATGTACAGATGTCTTTTGATGTTGATGGCAATGCTTGCTCAAGTGCAAGTACTTATTTCCTAATTGGAGAATCTATATAAAAATTTTAAAAAAGTAGAAATAATATATAATCTTTTCTATATTTCAAAAAGTATGATTTTGTGAATTATATATAAACAGGTGCTGTATATGTTATATTTCTTAATATAGACAATCTTACCTTCGTTGGGTAGCAATTTCATTGGAATAGCAGATCTCTTGAGTAACACATTTGATCTAATGTCAGCATGTGTGAAATGCTGGTGGCAAACTTTTCTAGATCTATAAATTTGATCTGGAGTTAAATCGAGAAGATCTTCATTTCTACATAAAGTAATCCAGTGCACAAATATATCTGGGTATTTTATGGGGTTCGGAAAAGAATGTCGCGTCGACCCTGTGTCTTCACACCCTTTTATCGAGCAAGGCCGTCTATGCATTGTCTGGAATAAATTTAACATTACATATTTATTTACATTTTCTATTTATACAATATACATACCTTAACAGCAAAAGTTGTACAAAAGATATACAGCAAAATGAAAAATATATACGACAAAATGATAGATATAAACAAAATATAAAAACAAAGAACTAAAGAACTAAAATGATATAAAAACAAACTTGAAAGAAAACAAATCAAAAGGCAACCAAACTAAATCCTGACCACGTGTAAAAAAGTACGATACAAAACTTAGATAATTATATCAAGTAAAGTATGTATAGCAAACGCCAATTAAGTTGGCGCGAGAAGGGGTAAGTTCGCGCAGGATTAGAAGTAGTGGGGAGATTTGTATTTGGTTTTACATCAAACATCAAATGTCAGATAATTCTAACCTCTGAGCGTGTATGATCCCCTAGAAAAGACATTACAAAATATGTTCTGTCAAACGTCATGACAAATGTATTCTGACAATTACTTGGGTAGTAGGGGTGGACGTTTTTAAAAACGGCTTCTGCGCACCCCCTCCTCGCACCAACTTAATTGGCGTTTGCTATAAGCTCCCATTATAAATGATGAACCCATAAAGAGAGTCATCTACCGGTTAAGGAGAACGTTTCCCTGCAAAATTTGAATTCTGAATTTATTCATTTTGTTGTAAATATTTTTGCGTAACTTATTTTTTTTCACAACTTAGTTATAAAATTAGTATCAAAATATTTTTATAATCAAATAAATATAGTTTAAAAAGGTATATAACCCCTTACCACAATTATTAGTCGTATCCTAAATACGTATTTCGACAACTAAGTTGTCATCATCAGTAGGTAAAAACTACTAATTAAAGTCACACGGGGCACAATAAAGTAAGATAAACGCTTCCGCACAACTACTATACACTGCAACCCTGTAAAGACAGTCTTTACAGGGTTGCAGTGTATAGTAGTTGTGCGGAAGCGTTTATCTTACTTTATTGTGCCCCGTGTGACTTTAATTAGTAGTTTTTACCTACTGATGATGACAACTTAGTTGTCGAAATACGTATTTAGGATACGACTAATAATTGTGGTAAGGGGTTATATACCTTTTTAAATTATTATTTAACCACAGTCTCCATTGAAAGAATTTTTAAATAAATATAGTGACACTACATTTATAACAAAGTTGTAAAAAAAAATACTGATTATTAGAATCCGGATTATATGCAAAATATGTTTTTAATTGCCATATTTCATTCCAAAAACATTAAATAAGGCAATTAAAAAAAGCATATTTTGCATATAATCCAGACTCTATTCATTATATAATATTTTTGAATCTTAAAAGTTTGTATGGTTTACAATCATTTCAATGAAACTAATTTAAAACAAATGTAATAGCAAAAATTAATTCAAAAACAAATATGTATTTTATCTATATTGTTAATGGAAAAAGCTTACTTGTAAAAATTGGTAACATTACTGGGTACAGGTTTGTGATCCTTTCCATTAAGTATTCTATTTGCACCTTTCGGATAATTAAAGATCAACAATTTTGTGAAGCTTATTAATTTCACTTTTGTAATAATTAGTCTATATTTGTAATTCTTGCATAATATACAATTTAATTAACATACATACATAAACATATTCAATACCTGTTAGAAACAGTTTTGGTTAAACCATTTTTTGAAATATTCTATTAGGTCCAATGTCAGTATTCAAGAAATAATTACTACAAATTCTATAGTGCGTACAAACACATTCATCGGTAAGTTCAAGAGGTTGTTTGTTTCTTATAAATGATAGTCATTTCTTGCAGTTCGTCGTACTTTGCAGGGTTGGGAAAACAATGACGAGAATCTGATTTTGAATGACCACATCCAAATACGACACAACCAGCCTTCCCCATTTCGAAAACTACAAGCAATTTTTTAGAAATTAAACACTAAAACAATATTTTACTTACTACTTATGACCGCACTGTTTTATATGGTAGCTGTGATGTGTATAACAAAGTAATATTAAGAAGTAAAATATACGAAAACACGCGAAGTAACTGTTTAATGAAAAAATTACTGATCCTAACCAAAAAACGCTCTAAAAATAAAGCGTCACCTGTGTCACTATCACGTCTCACATAATTAAGTTATCCGCTAGATTTCTGTATTTGCTAGATAAGAGTCATCTTACGTTTAAGGAGAACTTCATTCTAGACGCCATGACAGTTCCACTTAGGGAAATGAAGCTTTCATTCTTTACTTTTTATAATTATCTATGACAACAGGTGTTCAGAAACATTCGAAGTCAAGTGGGCTCTGAACAAAAAAATCGTATATCTTTACTTGTATCGTAATCGTATATCTTTACTTGTATTAAGTAAATGTATCAATCTATATCAGACATGACTTCATATTTTCAAGGACTACTTTGACTTCGAATGTTTCTGAACACCCGTTACAAAACTAAAAACAACCAACCACACATAACACAAATAATGAAGATTCCGAATTTATCAACAAGCAAATTTCAAATATACATGTGCTGATATAAGGTCTTGCACACCTATATGTATATGCTGTCCTTGTTTTGCAACATTGTAACAAATTATGCTATTTAAGATTCTGACAGGTCCGTAAAGTTGGCTCCCACATTTCTGCATTTTCACAATTCAAATACGCCATCGTTTTGTGCTGTTTTGTGCCGTAAAGCACGAATTTTGTGCTCATCCCCTTCCCGAGATATTCGCGTTTGAAAATTGGGAGCCAACTTTACGGTGGCTCCCACATTCTCGAATTTTCAAAATTAAAATACGCCATCGTTTTGTGCTCGTATTGTGCTGTTTTGTTCCGTAAAGTACGATTTTTGTGCTCATCCCCTTCACGAGATATTCGCTTTTGAAAAGTGGGAGCCAACTTTACGGTGGCTCCCACATTTTCAAATTTTCAAAATTTAAATACGCCATCGTTTTGTGCTCGTATTATGCTGTTTTGTGCCGTAAAGTACGATTTTTGTGCTCATCCCCTTCACGAGATATTCGCTTTTGAAAAGTGGGAGCCAACTTTACGGTGGCTCCTACATTTTCAAATTTTCAAAATTCAAATACACCATCGTTTTGTGCTCGTTTTGTGCTCGTTTTGTGCTCGTTTTGTGCTGTTTTGTGCCGCAAAGCACGAATTTTGTGCTCATCCCCTTCCCGAGATATTCGCGTTTGAAAATGTCGGCTCCACGATTTTGCATTTTCAAAATTCAAATGAGCCATCGTTTTGTCCTCGTTTTGTGCTGTTTGGTGCCGCAAAGCATGAATTTTGTGCTCATCCCCTTCCCGAGATATTCCCGTTTGAAAAGTAGGTCCGTAAAGTTGGCTCCATTAATATCTCGTTAACGACTAAGCTTACGAGAGTACGAAAGTGTTTAGAAATGTAACATAAAAGAATTATTTTAGGAAAAATCTTAAAAATTTCTACCGGAAGTGTCACTTTTACTCTTTGCGCAAAGCAGTTTTTGGCTATTATCGCTGAAAATAGAAGGTTTTTCGTAGGCTTCCTAAGTATAGAAAAGTGTTTAGAAATGAATTTTGAATACCTAACTTTTGTCTAAAGACTTTTTCAAAATGTTGAAAAAAATTTGTCTAAATTTTTCACAATTTACGTTCACGAAAATTTCTCAAAAATACAAAAGCATTTAAAGGTAGATTCTCAAACAACTTTTCTAGAATAGTTTTTGAAAATTTCTACCGGTAGTGCCACTTTTACTCTTATCGTAAAATAGTTTTGGCTATTATCGCTAAAAATAGGTTTTCGTAAATTTATGAACTATACAAAACTGTTAAGAAATTAATTGGTAATAAATATAAGGAAGTCGTGTGGTAGTCACATCTATTTTTATAATTAATTTCTCATATTGCAAACTTTAACTTTTAATAGATCTTTTTTTAAGTATGTAATATTTTAAATTCAAAACATTTGGTATATTATATTAAATCTCAATATCTAAACTGCTATTACCTGATTATACAGAACATTCAAAAGCTCTTAATTCTATTACCGTTTCTTTCACACTTGGAGAGAAAAATACCATTGGTAAATAGTGGAAACTAGGTAAGCTTTAAATCTTGAATACTGCGAAGAGGCTTAATGGTATCGTATAGGTACATAAATATGACATGTTGATGGACAAAAATAAACAAAATTAGATGAAATATGTATGTTCAATTGCCATCTTCTGAAATATCAGTGATTGTGTTGATCGTTATATGGACATATAATGGTGCTGTATGTAAGATATATAGCAAAATAAAATATTAATCAAATGTTTATAAATTGCGCTCATCCCCTTCTCGTGATATTTATTCACAAGCTGTCTGTGAATAGTAAAAATACTGTTATATGTACATACATAGTAGTACATATTAAAAACGACACATTTTCAAGCTTAAAAACAAGTAGTTTGACTTTTATGAAGTTTTGTGTGTTTTTTAAAAATATATTTGTTCGGGCAAAATAGATTTAATTTAATATTTTTTGTTTCATTTAGATGTAGGTATATTTATGTTAATGTATTTAATCCTAGTTTTAAATCGTAAATATATTGTATATAGAAAAGGTCTTGGAGTTCAGATATATTTAATGTTGTTAATTACCTTAGGCCTGGTCAGGTATTTCATTTCTTTATTCATTGTCTTATTTTTTAGTCATAAAAACTATTTATTTTATTACAGGCACAACCCTCTAGTTAACCCATCCATAATGTAAATGTATTTTTATAATAGAATAAGTTTTATTGTACATATTTCCTGTGTATTGTATATTTATTATTTTAAGATGTATTTTATTTTCTATAATTAAGGGTTTCCGGCGTATATTGTTTATTTTAATACATTTATGACGTTGGAAACTACAGCATATACTTTCTTGAAAGAAGTAAAAATGGTTATATGGAAATTTCCGTATAATTAATTTCTTTGTTTTTTCCCTTTCTTGCGACTGGCGGGGACAAAACTCTCTTGCCGAAAAATAAGTATAGCAAGCGCCAATTAAGTTGGCGCGAGGAGGGGATGCGCAGAAGCCGTTTTTAAAAACGTCCACCCCCACTACTCAAGTAATTGTCAGAATACATTTGTCATTGACGTTTGAAGGAACATAATGTCTTTGCTAGGGGATTATAAAGTGATACACGCTCAGAGGTTAGAATTATCTGACATTTGATGTAAAACCAAATACAAATCTCCCCACTACTTTTAATCCTGCGCGAACTTACCCCTCCTCGCGCCAACTTAATTGGCGATTGCTAAATTGAAGAAACAGTTCCAAACAAGATCTCATAGAGCTCACTACAGTTCCAAGTACGACCTCTTCGAGTTAACTACAGTTCTAGCTTAGGTCTCAGTGATCTAACTAACAGTTCCTACAAAGATCTCAGTGATCTAAATAGGAGCAAATATTATTTATTAGCCAGTTTTCTCGGTCTTTAGTATTAAGACCAGATACTGCATTTATATTAAGTAAACGGAACTCCAAGATTAAATTTGTAAATATATTAGTGTTATACAAAAACTATTGTATTATTTCAACTCATACTTCGGTCGATACATACCGAACTTCCTTCAAACCAGGAGGAAGAAACAATATTATTGATGGTTTTTATGGGTGTTACATCTAGGGAGTAAATATACACAATCGAGTTACTTTACATATATATAAATAATAAATATTACAGAATAATCTTCAGCAGAGGCTTGCAATATAGAGTACCTACTTAGCTACCTACCTTCTGTTCACTAACTTTTGGATTATTTTAATCAAATTTAGTTTAGAATATAGTGGATTTCTAAATAAGCGAATCTTGTAGTACCATTGAATAAGCGTGGTAAGTACCTATCATTTTATTCTTTGAAATTTGCGTGTTTATATCTTTGTTATACAATTATCTATTATTAAAAAAATTAGTACTAATAACAATAATTTTAGTAAATTTTATGTACTTACTTCATCAATAGATTAAGTTGCTTTTTTAATACAGTTATAAATAGGTATATATTGAATTTCCGAACATTTAATCTTCTTGAAAATGCCAAGACCTAAAACAGATAAATTTGGTCGTTTATTGATATTCTTAAATAATCGAAGAAATGATCTTCTTGAAGAAGACGGTAGCGTTAAAAATCCAAGTGCTAAAGTGTGGCAGTTACTCAGTCAAGATATAGAATATGATATGAACTCTAAATCTATTTATACGGTTTTAGTAAGCAATAGGTATGATGTTATACAAAAGTTAAATATAAAAGTAGCAGAAATACAGTCCAAAAACAATGATGAAAATAATGATTTTGATGTGAATGACAATATGAGCAGCAGTAGCGCGAGCAGTTCTTCCGGGTTATTGTCTGATTTGAACGACAACGGTGAAAAATATGACAGAAAGACGTTTCTAATAAGTTTGTCCACAAACGAATGGAGTAGCATTTGTCCTGATAACGTTATACATAAGCAAGGAAAAAGGAAGCGAATTCGACTTATGCTTAAGAAAGGTGTTTGGACAGATTTCATTCAGTCGAAATTCTGGTCATTTACCAGACTTCCATGTGCACTAATCTTTAAAAGTGCTAACGTTTCCGAAGAAAAACCAATGCATTTAAAGATAAATGCCACATGTAAAGACTGTTGTTCTGTATTTAAAGGTGTAATGAAACAAAAACCAATCGAAGGAAAGGAAGCCAGAATTGCTTTTAAGTATTTTGGGAACTGGCATATAAGGCATGATAAAAAAAGACATTTTACTGGAGCAACTCGTAAACATGTAGCAACAATGCTCATAAATACTAACAAAAGTGCGAGTCAATATAGGCGAGAATTAGCTAACGAAATAATGGTTTTTGGAGATGCTGAGCCTTCTCATTTGACGATAATTCTATAAACGCGCTGTTTATTGCTAAATATGCTACACTATCGTTAAAGGACATTGGTCTAGATAAATTTTTTATTCATTACTGCAGCTGTTCTCAAATACATGTATATAAGGCTTATTGCAATAAAAATTTGTGGTCAAGAATCAGTATTGACGCAACAGGTGGTGTAGTTAAACGTCTAGTTAAACCAAATAAAGAAAAATCTAGAGTCATATTTCTATATGATGTAGCAGTTCGTGACCCTATTAAGAGGGAGCAATATTCTGTATGCAGCATGTTGTCTGAAGGACATGATACAGTTAGCATAACTCACTGGCTTTCTATCTGGGTAAAAGATGGAGCACCTGCACCTTCAGAAGTTGTTATGGATATTTCTAATGCTTTGCTATCTTCGGTTATAAAAACTTTTACAAATTTTGCAACACTTAATTATTATTTGGACTTTTGTTTTAATTTAATATTTGCTAACAATCTTGGCAAAGCTTCTATTGGTACATATGTGAGATGCGATATAGCCCATGTATTGAAATTAATATCAGGATAGTCGTGTTTCGTAGGAAGAAGTAAAAGGCTAAAACAATTTTTTCTTCGGTCAATTATTGTGATCAAGTGAAATTAACCATTCCAAAAAAATTTTAATCGCAATATTTACTGTTGCACTTAGTGAAACAGAGGGTAATAGTGTACAAAATATTTCAAGAAGCAAACCATGTGAAAACCATAAAATGTGGCTAAAAGAAATATCTCATGGACTACAAGATATGCAAATATCAGATACAACGGAAATCGATGGTAATAATGGTTTCATTAAATGGGCATAAGTACTTATAGATGACGTAAAAAAGACATTATTAGAAGGTGACAGAGATAATATTCAATATTTACCGGAAATAATACCACATATGCTCAATATACCACTTGCTTCTGCTATTATGAACCGATTTTTCCCTAATTCTCCTAAAATAGCTAGCAGTGCTTCTGTTGAAAGTAACTTCAACAATATAAAAAATAGAATATTTGCTCATAAACCTTTACCAACTACAATTGATAATTTCGTGCTACACCATATTACTAGGGCTGGGCGATACCGGCGTTTTCGGTATCGGGTACCGATACCAATCGAGGTATCGATACTCGATGTATCGGGTCTGTGCACGATATCGATTCTGAGTACTGGAATCGGTAAAGTATCGATACCTTGGAATCGATACCTTGGAATCGATACCTTGGAATCGATACCTTGGAATCGATACTTTAGAATCGATACCTTAATTCGATACCTAGAAATCAATATTCATAACCCGTTTTCTAGGTGTCGATTGTTTGATATCGGTTTCAAGAGATATCAAATTAATTTATCGATTCTACCATAACTATGGTATGAAATTTGCAATATTGTGATATTTTGTTTTTTAATAATTATAGATATGTCATAATAAGGATATTTGATGCGCATAATAATAACATTCTTTTAAAATATATAATGCATACATACTTAAAAAGTTATTGCATCCTTTATGTACATTTAAAAAAATGCACAAAGGTAAGCTACCCGATACATGGCTACCCGATACATCGCTACCCGATACATCGATACTTAGCGAGTACTGGAATCGCTAAAGTATCGATGCTTTGGAATCGATACCTCGCTACCCGATACGTCGCTACCCGATACATCGCTACCCGATACATCGATACTTAGCGAGTACTGGAATCGGTAAAGTATCGATAGGTATCGATGCTTTGGAATCGATACCTCGCTACCCGATACATCGCTACCCGATACATCGCTACCCGATACATCGCTACCCGATACATCGATACTTAGCGAGTACTGGAATCGGTAAAGTATCGATAGGTATCGATGCTTTGGAATCGATACCTTGGAATCGATACCTTGGAATCGATACCTTGGAATCGATACCTTGAATCGATACCTTGGAATCGATACCTTGATTCGATACCTAGGAATCAGTATTCATAACCCGTTTTCTAGGTGTCGATTGTTTGATATCGGTTTCAAGAGATGTAAAATTAATTTACCGATTCTACCATAACTACGGTATGAAATTTGCAATATTGTGATATTTTCTTTTTTTTGTTTGTAATAATTAAATTTATGTCATAATATGGAATTTGCTACGCATAATAACTAACGTCTTTTAAATACATATATATTATGCATACATACTTAAAAATTCTTTACTTAAAAAGTTATTTTTATATACATTTAAAAAACGCAGAAAGATAAAATAATATAGGCAAATATGCGTGCTATTACAAAATTATAAAAAAGCCTAAAATATTCATTTCAAAATAGAAACAAACCAAGCACGTTTTATACCTACAATAGCTTGATAAGAATTCTTGACCCAACTTTTTTTACCTTATTATATTAATTAATACTACATATTTGTATTATATTTTGTTTATTTTAGTTCCAATTTACAGTCGTGTATTGTGTATTGTGAATTCTATAGAACAGGAAAGTGTTTTATATTTATATGAATATGAATGAATATCACCTATATTTCTCTCAACACTGCTTTATAGAAATTATGTGTCAACAAATTTTTGCTGTTTCCTAGTTTTGAATTATTATAATTCCTACCTTTATCCGTCGTCTAAAGTTTAATATAAGCACTTATATTTCATATAATTTTAAGCTTCATCACTTTGTTCTTATAACTTGGTGTAATAAGTGGATACGTACGTACCAAAATGTCGAAAAAAAATAGTGTAGTTTGGAAATACTTTGATAAAATAAACGACCAGGGCGTGAGTTGTAATGTATGTAAAAAAGAATATAAGTATACTGGTAATACTACAAATATGCTAAAGCATATAAAATGTGTTCATCCTTTTACATATTTTAATATTATTGAAAAGAAAGAGAAAAGAGACGGTGATAGTGAAGTTACTGACGTTGAAATATTGGCCTCCGAAAGGTAAAATTATAAGTATACTAGCTGCAGACTTATGTATGTAGTTCTTTTTTAATCCTTGCATGAAAAATAAGAAAATTCTAAATTGTCATTTTGCATAAAACAACAACTTATATACCTATGATGTACGCATACTCATTTAAAAAATGCACAAAGGTAAGCTACCCGATACATGGCTACCCGATACATCGCTACCCGATACATCGATACTTAGCGAGTACTGGAATCGCTAAAGTATCGATAGGTATCGATGCTTTGGAATCGATACCTCGCTACCCGATACCTCGCTACCCGATACATCGCTACCCGATACATCGATACTTAGCGAGTACTGGAATTGGTAAAGTATCGATAGGTATCGATGCTTTGGAATCGATACCTTGGAATCGATACCTTGGAATCGATACCTTGGAATCGATACCTTGGAATCGATACCCTGGAATCGATACCTTGGAATCGATACTACCTTGGAATCGATACCTTGGAATCGATGCTTTGGAATCGATACCTTAGAATTGATACCTTCGTTATATCAAGTATCGGGTATTGGACGATGTATCGATACTTCGCCCAGCCCTACATATTACATCTATTAAAGGTAGTAGGAAATTATGTCTTTCAAAAATATCTTTGGAAGACAAAAAGGTTACAGCTTGCGAGAGTACTACAACATTTACTTATTTACAACATTTAAGATACCTATTTTTCGTAATGTAACATCCAACAATGTATAATAATAAATAATGCAAAGTTTTTTTGTAAAACAAATTGTTTCTTGGCTTTATTTAGGCTAGTTTCTTATGTATTCAATCTTATTACTTATTATTTACTTATCTTGGTTAGTGTATAATGTTAGCTATTGCATTATTGTTTCATCTATGTATTATTACAATAGTTTTGAGATTTATGGTCTTATGGCATATCATATATTTCTTTAGACGGAATAAACAAATACCACAATTATTTACATATTAATTCTTCTTTTTCTACAAAATGTTTTTTTATGTAAGTGTAGCTGCATTTTGCATTGGCGTATTTGAATTTTGAAAATGCAAAAGTGTGGAAGTCAACTTTACAGGACCAGGTTTTCAAACGCGGATATCTCAGGAACGGGATGAGTACAAAATTCGTGCTTTACGGCCCTAAACAGCACAAAACGATGGCATATTTGAAATTTTAAAATTCGAAAACGTGGCAGCTACCGTAAAGTTGGCTCCCACTTTTCAAGCGCGAATATCTCGGGAAGGGGATGAGCACAAAATTCATGCTTGACGTCACAAAACTCTTGCTTGATGGCACAAAACAGCACAAAACGATGGCGTATTTGAATTTTGAAAATGCAAAAGTGTGGGAGCCAACTTTACGGACCTGCTCTTGGCTCCCACTTTTCAAGCGCGAATATCTCGGGAAGGGGATGAGCACAAAATTCGTGCTTTACGGCACAAAACAGCACAAAACGAGCACAAAACGATGGCATATTGGAATTTTGAAAATTCGAAAATGTGGAGCTACCGTAAAGTTGGCTCCCACTTTTCAAACGCGAATATCTCGGGAAAGGGATGAGCACAAAATTCGTGCTTTGCGGCACAAAACGAACACAAAACGATGGCGTATTTGAATTTTGAAAATTTGAAAATGTGGGAGCCACCGTAAAGTTGGCTCCCACTTTTTAAAAGCGAATATCTCGGGAAGGGGATGAGCACAAAAATCGTACTTTACGGCACAAAACAGCACAATACGAGCACAAAACGATGGCGTATTTGAATTTTGAAAATTCGAAAATGTGGGAGCCACCGTAAAGTTGGCTCCCACTTTTCAAACGCGAATATCTCGGAAAGGGGATGAGCACAAAATTCATGCTTACCGGCACAAAACCCTTGCTTGACGGCACAAAACAGCTCAAAACGATGGCGTATTTGAATTTTGAAAATGCAAAAGTGTGGGAGCCAACTTTACGGACCTGCTTTTCAAACGCGGATATCTCGGGAAGGGGATGACCACATAATTCGTGCTTTACGGCACAAAACAGCACAAAACCAGCACAAAACGATGGCATATTGGAATTTTGAAAATTCGAAAATGTGGAAGCTACCGTAAAGTTGGCTCCCACTTTTCAAACGCGAATATCTCGGGAAAGGGATGAGCACAAGATTCGTGCTTTACGGCACAAAACGAGCACAAAACGATGGCGTATTTGAATTTTGAAAATTCGAAAATGTGGGAGCCACCGTAAAGTTGGCTCCCAATTTTCAAACGCGAATATCTCCGGAAGAGGATGAGCACAAAATTCGTACTTTACGGCACAAAACAGCACAAAACGAGCACAAAGCGATGGCGTATTTGAATTTTGAAAATCCAAAAATGTGGAAGCCAACTTTACGGACCTATAAAATACAATAGGTAAGTATACTTATTTTTACATTTTTCTATGGTATTAGCATATAACGGGTGTTCAGAAACATTCGAAGTCAAGTGGGCTCTGAACAAAAAATCGTATATCTTTACTTAAGTATCTGATACTAATTTGATAACCTATAAAATTGTATTAAGTAAATGTATCAATCTATCTCAGACATGACTTCATATTTTCAAGGACTACTTTGACTTCGAATGTTTCTGAACACCCGTTATTTTAAATTTGTAGATTCCTTTGTGATCCACAGTTACATACTACATACTACAATTATATACTACAGCCATGTATGAAGCAGTTAACTTAACCTAGTTAGAAAAGTAAACTTCGTAGATAAAGTAAAAACGTGGTTGAATTTGGCAAAAGTTGAAGGTTTGAACTTTGAATCAATTTTAAGGTAACCAAACGATTATTACTATTTTTCTATATTACTTAATACGCAGTCTATGTAAATATTATTAAATAGTAGTGATGTGTCGATCCGGATGGATTGGAACGAATCCGAAATTATAACTGCATGTCGCACATTTATTTCGTTCCATCGAGATTATTCAATCTATAACCAAGATAGAACGGCATGTCGTCAAGCATTTGTCAGTCTTTTCACATACTTGCTTACTAAGATATAAATTATAAATGTATATATTGTCCATGTATTTTTTCATAATGTAAACAAATCATTAATACATGCGTCTATCTATTTATGTTTATTTTAACTTTTGGCTCTTATCTACTCCATCAGTTATCGCTTGTTTCAATAGTAGATATATATACCTTATATATATATATATATATATATATATATATATATATATATATATATATATATATTATTATATTCTGAATGGTGTAGCGAGTAAATTAAAGAATGAATATAATGAGAATAACTGTTATGACTGTTATAAATGCCCCACTAAGTTGGGATCGCCAAATGTAATGTTACGAATTGTTGATAAATAAAATTGTTTCTTACGTACGGTAAAATAAAATGAATGAATGTCATAAAAAAAATATCATGTAAAATTCAAATTGGGCTCATTCAATACTTATCTGTTTTATTATCTTCGGCTAGCTTCTTTCTCTCTTCAGGGCTAAGGTAGGTTCACTTCTCTCCACTTTTACTTTCTTTACGTGATTTATTAAGTTGGGAACGGAACAATATCTCAAGTATATTACAAAAAACAAAGTAAAATATTGACAATTAACTTTATTAGGGATAAACGATTTTTCAAAGTTTGAGAAATTTATATTAATAATTTCGTGACACACAAGTATTGTTAAGCGAGACACACTCGACGGTTGGTATTCGTACAGTATAATAATATGGTGTAAGACAGGTGCAATAATGTGTTGTCTTAGTAAAATAGTTTATAACAGTGACATGGCATCAAGTTTTACAAATACAAATAGTAGATGCCAATATTTAAATAATTTGACTAAAGATTGCAGTGATAAAATATCGGTGAAAGTAATATAAATAGTTAGTTATGGAATAACAAAGTAAAGTTCTAGAAATGTACATGCGCAAGTAAAAATGGCGCGGGAGCGTTTGTTAAAATTAGCAAAAACCTGAATCTTCGTATATGATCTCCGTTGCTTCTTGTGCCTGTGTTCTGGATACGTCTTCACAACGGGAAACGGGAGAATGTTTCTGCTACGGTCCCTCGGGATAACTTGAAATTTGTTGAAATTTCCAAGTCCGACGGCGTCTAGAGCGAATGACCGATCTCGATCGTCAACGATGGTGGTCAAGCTACGGTGAGATTTTTTTTTATGGCGGTAAAAAGTCTCGGACTATTTGGTCGGCGGCTGTTAAATTTTGTCCACAGGTGGTTGGTATGCAGGTGTAACGTTTGGTAATATTAAAAAATCTCTTGCACTTAATAATTTTGCTTAATTATTTTAATTATTACGGAGCACAAAAAAACGTGACCTTTCACTGTGACGACTAATGACCGACGCTTCTTTTTTTCACTTGTTTTTAATTGCATAACTTTCCGCTAAATCGCCCCATTCTTTACTTGCATTAAATTTGTTAATATTATTAAATTAGACAATTTTACAGTGTAAAATAGTTAAAAAAATTACAATTCGATTTATAAGATAATTTTAGTTGCATAACATATGTTTTATGTGTTTACAAACACTCCGTCAATATTGGTTTTTTCCTCGGGTTATTGCACCGTTGACATTGTGGGCGGGGCTTCATCGTTCAAATGCATTTGAAAATAAATACGTTACATTTGTTTGAATAAACACGCGTTAAATATGAATTTGAAAGAAAAATGAATATAAACATTATAATAAAAAAAATTAGAAAAATAAGTTAATTATTTCAAGGTGAATTGGTCGTCAAGATAACGTATTTATTCTTTGAATCGATCTTTCCCCTTCTTAATATTAACGTACAAAGTAGAAATAAACATTATGGTATAAACATTATGGTTACATATATTCTTTGTTTCTTTCAGAGAGCGACTCCTTCTTGCAATGCCTCAATTTCCCCCTTGATTAAAAGATAGAGACTTATTGAGAGCTTTTAATCAACCGTATCTAGGAGTAAGACAGAAATATATAAATGCAGTATAGTGATCAATGAAAATTTAGTGAATGTGTGTGTTCACGTTAAAAATATTTCAAATTCTATAAGTAGTTCTTTATATTATTCTAGTTAATAATTCCCTATTTAGTAATTGTCATTAAATGGTTAAAGTTAATTGTTTTATTTTGTTTGTTCGGGTTCTTTTGTTTGAAAACCCCTTTTTAATATTAAGTAGTTATTTTCTTCTTTCCCTTCTTTTTTTTTTCCTTATTTCTTATTTAATAATAATATGATTAATTTAATTAGCCTAGTCTAAATGTAAACTTGTGATTAATATAGATTATATAATACAGTAATGCAGTACTTGTTATTGTTTTACGGACTATAACATGCTTGGCGGGTTTGTTCTGGAAGTTATTTCGGCTTGTTATGTACATATATTTATATAAAAAAATTACTTTATTATTTTTTTTAAGTGTGGTAGTCTTGTAACATAGTTATGTGGTATCTACCTTTAATGTAATTTGTTTCGGGTTCAAAAAGTTCGTAGGTGTTGTTTCCAATGATTCTCTTAATCGTATAGGGACCTTGGTAAGCTTTCAGTAGCTTTCCCATTATTTTGTGTTTTAAATCTGTTACTCTTAATCTCTTAACTATGACTTGGTCTCCTACATTGTAAGTTTTATACTTTTTAGTTGCCGTATTTCTCTTTTCCTCCCATTTTCGCTTTCTAAGTGACAATCTTTCTCCGACTTCTTGTAAACGGTTACGTAAATTTATATGCTCAGAATCAGTCCATGGTCTTTGTGGTGGTTGTCCAGTGAATAACGTTATCGGACAGTGATTATGCACTGTGCTAGGTGTATTGTTTATAGTAAATTCTATCTGTGGTAACAGTCTGGCCCATTTTCTGTGATTTTCGTCCAGTAATATACGTAAATATTTTATTGTTTCGCGTATATATCGCTCGGTAGGATTTCCTTGTGGGTAGCGGATTGATGTATAGACGGTGTGGATGTCGTGTGAATGTAAGAAATCCTTGTAGCGATCGTTAGTAAAATAGGTAGCGTTGTCCGAAAGTATTGTTTGTGGTTTTCCATACTGTGCGAAGTAGTCCACTAAAGCTTGTAAAACGGTGTTGGTATCGCATTTCTGCGTAGGTATGAGTTTGATGAACTTAGAAAATATATCACATATTACCAAAATGTGGCGATAACCTTTGGTGCTAGGAATAAGGTTGGATAGAAAATCAATAGATATTAACTCTAGTCTATCATATGCAGTTATATTGTGGCTTATGTTGGTGTTAGTGAAAGTTTTATCTTTGGTTATTTCGCAGAGTCGACATTGTTTTACCACGCTGTTTATTATTCGTTCGTCATTTATACAGTAGAAAGCTTCTCTGTAGAGTAACCAGCATTTTCGTGCACCTATGTGTGTGTATCTTCGGTGTATATATTCTGTTATTTCTCTGGTGTGTTGTTCGTTTGTGACGTATACAGTAGTTCTTCCTATTTGTTTTACTATGAATCGGTCCCTGATTGATATACCTTTGTATTCACCTACAGTTCTTAAATGTTGTCTTATTTCATCGAAGTCTGGGCTTGATTGTATTTGTAAGATTTTTGTTTTCGAGAAAATGCCTCTCCTTTGTAGATTTATTAAGTTGATGCAAATATTCTGCCTCTTTACGTCCCCCTCCTGTCTCGTGAGTGCATCGGCCGTTACCATTTCTTTTCCAGGTTTATATTTTATAATAAACTCGTACTGTTGTATTAACAAAGTCCAACGATAAATGCGACTGTTATTAAGTTTGCAGCTCATGATGTTGACTAAAGCTTTGTGATCCGTTTCTAATACGAATGACTTTCCTATCAAATAATATCTGAGTTTCGTTAACGCAAACACGATAGCAAGCATTTCCTTCTCGGAAATCGTGTATCGAATCTCGCATGTTTTCAAAGTGCGTGAAATAAAATAAATAGGGATTTCTTGATCGTCTTTCATTTGTACTAGCTCTGCTGCAATCGTCTTGTGTGAAGCATCTGTTCGCACAACAAACGGTAGAGTAAAATCTGGGTGATGTAAACGAAGATTTTCTACAAAGTTCTCTTTTAAAGTTGTGAAGCATAATTCGCATTCAGCTGTCCAATTCCATTTCTTCCCCTTTTTGATTAGTTCCAACAAGGGTAACGTTTTCTCGCTATAGTTTGAGACAAATTTCCTATAATAATTTAACACTCCTAAAAAACTTCTTAACGTTTTTAAATTCTTCGGTCTCGCATACTCCTGAATGGTATCTAACCGTGTCGGGTCTAATAAAATGTTATTCTGATTAATCACATATCCTAGATAGTTAACTTCATGTCTAAAGAATTGACACTTCGCTAAGTTAAGTTTCATACCATGAGTTTTTAAAGTGTTAAGGATAATGTTAATATGTTGTAGGTGTTGTTCCACAGTTTCGGAAAATATAATAATGTCGTCTAGGTAATGCAAAGCGAATTCATCATATCGGTCTAGTATACGATGCAGAAAACGTATCAGAGCGGCTGGTGATGTCTTTAAACCAAATGGACATACTCTAAACTGATATACTATTCCATTCACTAAGAAACCACAGTATTTTCTGGATTCTGGTTCTAAGTTTATTAACCAAAAAGCATTCTTTAAGTCTAATTTACTATAAATTCGTTTACTTCCGCATTTCGTTAATAAGATGTCTATGTTTTGCGGCATTTCGAATTCTGGTTTAATTCGTTTGTTCAGAGCTCTCGCGTCTAAGCATATTCTTAATGATAGGTCCTTCTTTTGAACTATTACAATGGGATTAATAAAATATGTGTTCGATCTCTCGATAATTCCGGATTGTTCTAATCTCTCTAATTCTAAACTAACTTTCTGTTGGTAGTAGTAAGGAATCGGGTAATTCTTACTTATTAATGGGCTGTCATTGTCAATATTAATTGGATGTTCATATCCTTTTGCGAAAACAATATCGTTATTAATTAAAGTGATGTTTTCGTTTAAAATGTTAATTAATTGCGGTACGACGTTTGAATATGGTATTTCCTGTTTATCAATTATATTCGTTATATCATTTGTATTATTTATAATGTCAGTTGTCTGTAAATCCTCCTTAATCTTTACTTCTCCTTCGCCCTCGTAACTATCTCGCGTTCCTAACAAATCTGGCCTATTATTCACTCCTATATATTCATTATTTATAATATTATCATTTCCAACTCTATCAATAAACCTTTCTTCTGCTCTCCTATAGTACGGTACATTATATTCTAATAAATTATTTATTACAACTGCTAAAACTTCTTTCTTATACGTATTATATTCTTGCACTTCCTCTACGGACAAATGTTTGTTAAATGTTAAATTATTCTTTCCAATTGATAAAATACCCTTTTCAAAATTCAATATCATTTTCAACCTGTTGATATTATCTATACCCAATATACAGTCATATTGTAACTTCTCTATTACGTAACAGTGAATTAAATAACTGATTTCGTTTATTCTTATTTCGGTATTGAGTTGCTTTGTGACAGTGCCCATTCTTCGTCCGTTCGCAGTAACTATGTCGGTACCCTTGGTTTGAACAACTTGTTGTTCGTATCCCTTTATTTGTTTTGCGAGATCTTCTCTAACTAATGTAATCTCGGCTCCGGTGTCGATTAAACAATTTAATTTTATGTTGCTGAATTGTAAAATAATAATGGGTAGAGAATGTACTTCATTTACGGCGTCCCCTGCGTCTTCTATGTTTAAGAATTCCTCCGGTGATTGGTAGAATTTTATGTTTTGTAACTTCCAGAGCATGTTATAGTTTTCTTTTTATTAATATTATTATTTTTCTTGTTTATTATACATCAGTTATCTTGTTTTGGTAATGTGTTCTCTTTTCTTTATTAAATTGTGTTTATGTTTAATAATTGTGCATCTAGTTTAGTTTATGTGTAATTATCAGTCATTAATAAATCGTATCCCCATCTTAGCTTAGGTCGTCTTCGTATTTATAGAACACCGAGCTTCTATTAGCCTATATTAAACTGTTCGTTTTCCGTCGACGTACCTTTGGTATTACCATGCCATTACCGTGGTATAAAAATATCATGTGGCTTCGGCCTCGTGTTATATGAATGTTTTTTATGATGAGTATCATATTTAGGATATTGTAGGTATTAAAATATTTGTAGGTAATTATATGGGTTATAGTACCTTCTATATTCAGTACATTATTAATATCTGTATAGGTAACTAGGTATTGTAAAGTTAGACTAGTGTTTCGGGGGTAAATATTATTTATATGTGTGTTGTTGGTTGTATATGTGCGATGCAAATTCTCTATTATAGATATGTTAAGCTTATTTCTTTCCGTCGTTAGTATTTTAAAAGTGTTATACTCCTGAGTATTGTTTGTTAGAAAATTGTGATAAGCTCCGTCTTTTATTCGAGATTGATTGTGTGTTTTTATTTTATTTTTGTATCTGAGCGGTTGGTTAAACTTTCGGTCCGGAATCATTTTAGTTACTTTTTTGTCATTAATATTGTTAATTCTTATGTTAACTTGTTGGTCTAATTCTGGTTTATTGGTCTCGTATTTTTGATTTATATTGGTTATTAATTTTTCATTAAACGCATCTAATTTTTGTTTCATCCTCTCTTCCATGGCTTTTTGAGTTGCGGTTATTTTTGCAATTTGTACGTCGATATCCCCCTTGAATGTATTAAGTTTTATTTCTATGTTAGCGTTGTTTAATTCTATTTTTTCATTTATGTTAATGAGGTTAACTTCTAATCTCGTTGTAAGTTCGTAATTTAAGTTATTTAAATCTTGTTTTAATTCTTGGCTGTTGTTGTCTAATTTGGCATTTAAATCTTTATTTGAATTGTTTATGTCTTGTTTTAGTTCGCGGTTATTAGTATCTAGCTTGTTATTAAGGTCTTTATTTGCCGTGTTCATGTCTTGATTATTAATATCTAATTTGTTATTTAAATCTTTGTTGTTGGTGTCCAATTTGTTATTTATATCTTGTTTCATTTCTTGCATCTGTGCCATTAACATATTGAACATGTCCATGAATTTACTGTCAGGCGAAATACTGGCTTCCCCGGAAACGGACGGTTGCGGTATTGTAATGTCCCCCTGTTCACTCCGGTCTTCTTCTACTGCGTCTTTCGGGGTCTTAGCTCTGTGTCTAGTATCCATTTTAGAGTATAGTTAATTAGTTTGTAAATTATATTAGTATTTGTACAGGTAGTTGTAATTATATTATTAATATTTTGGTTTCAAAATATTGTTGTTTATAGTGTTATTGGATTTAATGTACACACGTAAATGCAATGACAAATAACAAAATATATGTATATAAAAGAAATATGAGTCTGCACTTTAATATTTCCCTGTAACAACCTTTTGAATATCTTACCGAGGGTCTCGAATACAGCAATCCCCTGAAATGCAAAACCGTGCTCTCTCTCTGAAGTTCCACAAAGACAAAATAACAAATACATAAACAAATAGTATAATATGGTAAATGCGAATACAACGGTTCTCCTTGTTTTTATTTTTTATTTTTATGGTTTATTTATTGATTCTTTGTGCCACGAAACTTTGCTACTTGAGAAAATGTTCCTTCTTAATATTTTTGACAATAGAGTGACTTTTTATTGAAATGTAGAGTAGAAGTACGCCCCAAAACGTTCGGGTGCCATATATTATATTTCTGAATTGCCCCAAAAGTTGGGCTGACAAATGTTATATTTCTGAATTGCGATATATAAAAATGTATGTAAATGTAATATTTATGAACGCCCCAGAACGTTGGGCTCCATATATTATATTTCTGAATGGTGTAGCGAGTAAATTAAAGAATGAATATAATGAGAATAACTGTTATGACTGTTATAAATGCCCCACTAAGTTGGGATCGCCAAATGTAATGTTACGAATTGTTGATAAATAAAATTGTTTCTTACGTACGGTAAAATAAAATGAATGAATGTCATAAAAAAAATATCATGTAAAATTCAAATTGGGCTCATTCAATACTTATCTGTTTTATTATCTTCGGCTAGCTTCTTTCTCTCTTCAGGGCTAAGGTAGGTTCACTTCTCTCCACTTTTACTTTCTTTACGTGATTTATTAAGTTGGGAACGGAACAATATCTCAAGTATATTACAAAAAACAAAGTAAAATATTGACAATTAACTTTATTAGGGATAAACGATTTTTCAAAGTTTGAGAAATTTATATTAATAATTTCGTGACACACAAGTATTGTTAAGCGAGACACACTCGACGGTTGGTATTCGTACAGTATAATAATATGGTGTAAGACAGGTGCAATAATGTGTTGTCTTAGTAAAATAGTTTATAACAGTGACATGGCATCAAGTTTTACAAATACAAATAGTAGATGCCAATATTTAAATAATTTGACTAAAGATTGCAGTGATAAAATATCGGTGAAAGTAATATAAATAGTTAGTTATGGAATAACAAAGTAAAGTTCTAGAAATGTACATGCGCAAGTAAAAATGGCGCGGGAGCGTTTGTTAAAATTAGCAAAAACCTGAATCTTCGTATATGATCTCCGTTGCTTCTTGTGCCTGTGTTCTGGATACGTCTTCACAACGGGAAACGGGAGAATGTTTCTGCTACGGTCCCTCGGGATAACTTGAAATTTGTTGAAATTTCCAAGTCCGACGGCGTCTAGAGCGAATGACCGATCTCGATCGTCAACGATGGTGGTCAAGCTACGGTGAGATTTTTTTTATGGCGGTAAAAATCTTTAAAAATTCGTAAGTCTCGGACTATTTGGTCGGCGGCTGTTAAATTTTGTCCACAGGTGGTTGGTATGCAGGTGTAACGTTTGGTAATATTAAAAAATCTCTTGCACTTAATAATTTTGCTTAATTATTTTAATTATTACGGAGCACAAAAAAACGTGACCTTTCACTGTGACGACTAATGACCGACGCTTCTTTTTTTCACTTGTTTTTAATTGCATAACTTTCCGCTAAATCGCCCCATTCTTTACTTGCATTAAATTTGTTAATATTATTAAATTAGACAATTTTACAGTGTAAAATAGTTAAAAAAATTACAATTCGATTTATAAGATAATTTTAGTTGCATAACATATGTTTTATGTGTTTACAAACACTCCGTCAATATTGGTTTTTTCCTCGGGTTATTGCACCGTTGACATTGTGGGCGGGGCTTCATCGTTCAAATGCATTTGAAAATAAATACGTTACATTTGTTTGAATAAACACGCGTTAAATATGAATTTGAAAGAAAAATGAATATAAACATTATAATAAAAAAAATTAGAAAAATAAGTTAATTATTTCAAGGTGAATTGGTCGTCAAGATAACGTATTTATTCTTTGAATCGATCTTTCCCCTTCTTAATATTAACGTACAAAGTAGAAATAAACATTATGGTATAAACATTATGGTTACATATATTCTTTGTTTCTTTCAGAGAGCGACTCCTTCTTGCAATGCCTCAATTTATATATATATATATATATATATATATATATATATATGTATATATATAAGGTGGAATTCTACTTATGATATGTTTGATAGAATTATTAAAATGAAAGATCCTTTGCAATCAGCGTTAGCTATTTCAAACTGTAATATTAATTTGTTTGATCACATTTCGAAGTTCTTTCTATGTGCTGCAGAATCTTAAAATCTTTCAATGATGTAACAGAAGAACTAAGTGGTGGAAGAGTGGCGACAATTTCAAAAACTTTAGTGTTTCGTAAAATGTTAGTGAATTATATATTCAAAATTAAAACGCAGTTGGTTACGATCGAAGTAGGTGGGGTAGATAAGATGTGTTGAATTACTTAAAAGATTTGAACATACAGAAGATAATAAAATTTATAGCGAGTCCACATTTCTCGATCCGCGGTTTAAAAGTATGGTTTCAGTAAAGAGTCAGCATATAATATATCTATCAAACAATCATACAGAAAATAGCCGCTTTAATTGAAAAGAAAAATACAAACAGGAGTGAGCCTATTGCAATAGGAAAAGTGTAGATACAGCAGACGATAACATATGGAGTAAGTTTGATAATGAGATTTCGGAAATAAAAACAACATTCAACTCTACTGCAGAAGAATTAGTGAAATTGATAAATATGTTCAAGAATCATTATTAACTAGGAATCAAAATCCTCTTAAATGGTGGGAAGTCAGGAAAAATGTTTATATAAATTTATATACCTTTATGAGTGCCATCTCGAATTCATCCTAGTATTAAAACACTATCTTGCCATTTAACATTATAAGCCCTGGTTTGACTACCCGATACCACGGTTTTTTTTATTTCCGGTATTTATAACGTTATTTATGTTTAAAATGGAGTAGTTTTGTGAGAAGATCTTAGATGGCAGTAAAAATCGTGCCCCCTCTTTGTTCCAGTGATGCCAACTCTACCGATTTTTCGGTAGATCTACCGATTTAGGAAGTAATCTACCGATATACCGATTTGCGACCTCATCTACCGATTTTTAATGCCCTTCCCCCTATCAACTGGTTATAGCATTTATGTTTGCTATAATACATATACATATAATATATTTATATTCTCTATTAACAAATCTAACAAATATTACGTTTGAAAACAATGTATGTAACACCTTTGGCATTTTTACATCGAATACAACAATCTCACCATACTGGAATCAGCTATCTGCATCACATAACACATTCTAATATTTTAACTCTGCACTGGGCACCAGGGAAGTACCGCATGTTATATATGGGAATTCCCTATTTAAGTAGTATAAAATCATTTTGCCGGGTGGAGAAATTATAATTCCCTGCTACTCAAAGTTGAACATGTCATCAAGCGAGAGTGAAATTAGTGAACCAAAAATAGTGAAAAAAGTTAAATATTGCCAAAGGTATAAAGAAGAATGGGAAGGATTACCAGAATTTGTAGGGTGGTTAAGAAAGAGTAACAAATCTGATCAATTTGCTTTTTGCAAATGTTGCGATAAAGACATTAACATAAAAAGTGGAAAGGAGTCAATAATTAAACATTCAAATTCAAATAATCACAAGGAGAAATGTAAGGTTCTTAAACCAGGTACATCTGCTAAAACACAAGAAGAAGAAATTAAAGAGGGAAAGTCATATCTCAAAACGTCATATTTTTCGCGTTATTACACGGATTTATATTTTTAGCGGAAATACGTTTGGAGGCGTTTATTACTGAGCATAATTTGCCGTTTAACAAATTTAATACAAAAAATTTGTCCTGATTCGAAAATCGCTGAAGGATTAGCATGTAGTCGGACAAAAACATCTGCGATAGTGAAAAATGTATTAGGACGTCAAGGTTTTCAATTAACTTGTCAAGAACTAAGAAAAAATAAATTTTCCTTGATAGTAGATGAATCCACAGACAGGAGTACCACAAAACATTTATGTTTAGTGGTGAGATATTTTAATGACTATGACAATATTCAGGATACATTTTTGGGCTCCATTAAACTTTCTGCGGCGAATGCAGTGACGTTGTATAACCACATAGTACAATTTTTTAATGAAAATGAAATTCCTTATAAGGACAATATGATAAGATTTGCATCAGATGGCGCAAATGTTATGATGGGATCTAAAAATTCGTTAATGACGTTATTAAAACGTGATATACCCTCATTATTTGTTATGAAGTGTATATGCCATTCTTTTCATTTATGTGCATCTTATTCATGTGAAAAGTTGCCGAGATTTGTGGAAGATCTTACTAGAGATATATATATATATATATATATATATATATATATATATATATATATACAGGGTGAGTCGTAAAGAATCGACCAAACTCAAGGAGTGTATTCTACTGGTGAAAGTAATGTAAAAAAACTCAAATGTTGTTATCCGATTTTTATTTGTTTTCGAGTTATAGCGTAATTAAAAATGTAGATTTAGTATACCATGTTTATGTATGTATTCGTAAAAACAGTGAAACCCCGGTAGCAATATTATAGGGAACTCTTCCTAGCTGAAGCGCTACCTGTTCGTGGTTTTCCGAACTAGCGGTAGTGACATTGAAAGCAGTCGAGAAATAGTGTAGAGTGGTTTGTATGCCTAATGCGTCTAATGTCACTACCTCTAGTTCATCGTTGATATAGTGAGGGCGCTGCCATCATAAAAAATGTTCCCTATACCTTGGAGTAAATTATAACATTGTGTTCGGGTATTGTGACATTGACTTGACGTTTGTACGACTATAGTGTAACAAACTAAGATGCCACACACTTATTCTAATTTAGAATATGCTAATATGGTGTTTGTTTATGGATTTTGTGATGGGAATGCTACAGCTGCTGCTAATGAATATCGTCAACGGTTTCCACATCACAGACATCCTAATAAAACTGTATTTATTAGTGTATTCAACACATTGCGCGCGACCGGAAAGCTTCCCAGTGTAAACATAATATCCGAACGAGGCAGTCGACAACAATTACAAGAAGTAGAAGATATTCTGGATGTAGTAGAAGAAGACGCAACTACCAGCTCCCGAAGAATTAGTATTCAATTGGGCATTCCACAAACAAGGGTGATAAAAACACTCCACGATCATGGCTTACGTCCGCACCATGTACAAAGAGTACAGCACCTACAACGAGATGATAATCGTAGACGTATGGAATTTTGTCGATGGATAAATGATAATCCTCGTTTTGTATCGCGTATACTGTTTACGGATGAAGCGACATTCACCCGTGACGGTATTAATAATTGTCATAACCAGCTTGTATGGTCAGATGAAAATCCACACGCAACAATCGAAAGTAACTTTCAACATAAATTTTCGGTAAACGTGTGGTGTGGTATGATCGATGGTTTTTTAATTGGTCCTTACATTTTTGAGAATCGCCTCACGGGAGACACCTATTTACATTTTTTAGAAAATGAACTACGCGGACTGCTAGAGAATGTTCCCATAAACATCAGAATCCAAATCTTCTACCAGCACGATGGAGCGCCTGCACATTACGCTCATGCAGTCAGGCAACATTTGGCTGAAAGGTTTCCAGGGAGTTGGATTGGACGTGGTAGTCACATTGGTTGGCCTCCTAGGTCTCCAGACCTCACGCCACTCGATTATTGTTTATGGGGCTGGTTAAAAAATGAAGTGTATCAAGTAAAAGTGGACACTCGTGAAGCACTAATTCAACGGATTATGAATGCTGCTGACAATATCAAACATCAACCTGACGCAATCAGGAACGCAACCAGCGCCCTTGGTAGACGATGTAAAAAATGTTTTGAAATTAATGGCGGTATTTTTGAAAATATATTATAAAGAACGATAATACCAGTAAAATACAAAAACTTCAATGTATGAAATTTTGTTTATTTTTAATTACGCTATAACTAGAAAACAAATAAATATCGGATAGCAACATTTGAGTTTTTTTACATTACTTTCACCTGTAGAATACACTCCTACAGTTTGGTCGATTCTTCACGACTCACCCTGTATATATATTGTGGTAGGTCAAGCCTACGCATAAGAATACTGTAGTTTTGTAAGATACAGATTAATTTAATTAAAATGTAAATATTAGGAAATAAGAAGTTTTTGGAACTGAATTCTTCATCTGTCATATCAATAAAGTTGATTTCGCGTTCTAATTGTTAAAAATTAATTTGCATTTTCATTTATGTTTATCTTTTCTTTTGCCTTAGTCAGTTTATTTATGTATCATGTATTACCGAAAACATTTCAACTTAATTGATCGATTATCGATGACACATATTCTTTAGAGAAAGCTGTACATTTTCAAATTAATAACCGCGGGAAATATCTCGACTATAAATCAGCATAGAAATAAGACTTGTATGTACAAATAACAATTATTTATTTACTAGAACAATGTATATAATTTTTGTAAAGTAGCCATTTGGTTAGAATAATTAAATTGTCATTTTCATTAAAATAAGTAGCGAGATTAAATTAATAAATACAAATTGAACGAATAAGAAACGAGGATTAAAAACAAACGATAGTTGGCGTCACTATGTTGAAAATTCTAAAAACCACACCGACATTTTATTAAGTGCCTCTCTGAAAATAAGTAGAAAAACCATGTTTTTATATTAGAAAACTATACAACAAACATATATAAATATTACCTGTTGATCCAGCTCCATTTTAACGCCTTTTGTGCATCCATACATCCACCAGTTCTTGATAAAACGAAAATTGCATTTCTCCGGGGGCAACATCGAGCGAGACCCGAAGCGAACCTGTGACGCCGTCCGATAAACCGCCTAAACCTGTATCCTGCATTTTTGGAAACGGGAAGACTCCAGAATAACCAATCCTCGTCCATTTGTAACATAAGTATCTTGAAATCTCCTATAAAATTTTGAAAATGTTGTATCAATTCATTTAATTCAGTAAAACCTTTATTAAAGTTTTTTTTTTTTGAATAGATATATGTACCTTATGGGTACATTTAGTATTAAGTATTATGTAATTTAAGGCCAGAAGAATACAGTTCCCCCTTTTTTTTTACAAATGCTAAATTTTGAGAGAAGCATCTATGTTTGTTAGTGATTAAATTCAATTTTGTCTAATTAATTTGCTTAACCTAGAATTTATTTTATGTAGCGATTATCACGTGACATGATGCATTTCAATTAATCCTAATTTTATGATATCTCACACTTACCTGTGAAACAACACGTTCATTAAAGCATTTACATTACTCCTTTACTCACTAGTTTCATTTCGTAGAATTTGCATTATAAAAATTTCTATCATCCATCGAGTTTGTTTACCATTTAATTTTGTATGTATTCTGATTGGAGACCGAACCTACATTATCAGCGTATTTATTATGCACAACACAAGAGTCAAATTGTTCTTATTAGCCGGACATATAACATAAACCTGAGCCCACCAAAAGGTAAACGATCAAAAGGTATTCACATGTAAACATGTTGAGGTTAAGTATGCTTCGTTATTAACGTTTATGCATTGTTGAATTATGGACATGCAACATATTAAATATTGCACACCACTCCATCTATATGTAATATTCACGACCATATTTAAATAGAGATTTATAATACATTTTTACAAAAATTAACTTACCAGCTTCAATTTATTTATACATTTAAATTTTGTATTTAATTAATTATAAAAGCCCCTAAGGCCTTCTTCAATTTGGTCGGCCCAACGTAGGGCTGTTACAACTGGCTTTTAACAATATCGACGAACCAACGTAAGGGCCATTTAACATATCAGCTTCAATATAAAATCATTAAATTTTGTAAATATAATAATAAGACAAATTGACCGTCTTCAATATATATATATATATATATATATATATATATATATATATATATATATACAGGCTGTCCAGAAACTCTCCTGACAAACGAAGACCGGAGTTTCCTCAGATAATTTTAAGACAATTAAACCCAAATTCACCCAGTCCGAAAATGCTTCCTAAGGGAGCTAGAGTTCTTTGAAGATGGCGCCTTGTATTTATTTTTTTTTTAATTCCTCCAGAACGCTTCTATTTAGAAAAACAAAAACTGGTATGCTTATTTATCCTCCAGAGATGAATCGATTCCATCAATTGCGAATTTCTAGTACCGGTCATAGGCGTCCGTTTTGGGTAGGTCAACGATTATTTTAAGGCATAACTTTTTTGTCTTTAACTTTTAAGCATTTGTGACACTAGATTATTAAATTTTCAGGTATTCCAGTACTAAAATGTACTCTTACTTTAAGTCGGTAGGATACACCGTTTTCTAGAAAAATCGATTTGTAAATTTTTCGTTTTTTCTTCATTAAAGTTCAATTTTTTATTTTTTGCAATAGTTAGCTCTGAACTGCCAACAGAAGTAAAACCTACGTTTTTCATTGTCAAATTGTTGTCAGTTCGCGAAGTTTATCTTTTCATTTTTTACTTTGTGTTATTCAAACACAACGATATCAATTAAAAAAAAAATGGTTTTTACTGAAGAATACGCCGATATGCATTTAGTTTATGGCGAAATGAGGTGTAACGCTCGAACGGCGCAACGTAGATACGCTGAAAAATTTCCCAATCGTCAGCATCCCACTCACTCAACATTTACAGCTCTTCATCAACGATTAAGAGAAACAGGTTCAGTGGTCCCAAAAAATAATGAAACAGGGAGACATAATGATGTAACAGCAGAACATGAAGATGTTATTTTAATGGAAGTTGAGGAAAATCCAGAAATTAGCGTTCGAAGACTATCTGCCATGTACCCCACAATTTCAAAATCTTCCGTAGGAAATATCTTACACAAAGAAAATTTATATCCTTTTCATTTTACAAAGGTGCAAGCACTGCTAGAAGGAGATTTTCCTGCTCGCGTAGAATTCGCTAGATGGTTACAAAATCAGAAAAATCAAGATGAAGATTTCTTCAATGATGTAACAGCAGAACATGAAGATGTTATTTTAATGGAAGTTGAGGAAAATCCAGAAATTAGCGTTCGAAGACTATCTGCCATGTACCCCACAATTTCAAAATCTTCCGTAGGAAATATCTTACACAAAGAAAATTTATATCCTTTTCATTTTACAAAGGTGCAAGCACTGCTAGAAGGAGATTTTCCTGCTCGCGTAGAATTCGCTAGATGGTTACAAAATCAGAAAAATCAAGATGAAGATTTCTTCAGGAACATTTTGTTTGGTGACCAAGCTACATTCTCAAAAAATGGAATTTTTAATGTACATAATGCACATTATTATTCGTACGTTGGTGACAATCCCCACGTTGTTCAAGAATTTAAGCATCAGCATAGGTTTAGCATAAACGTCTGGATAGCAGTAGTTGACGATTATCTACTTGGACCTGTGGAATTACCTGCTCGTTTAAATGGTGCTGATTACTTACATTTCCTGCAAAATATTTTACCTGATTTGTTAGATGAGGTGCGTTTAAATATTCGGCAAAACTTATGGTTTCTACAGGACGGCTGTCCGGACCACATTAGCAGGAATGTACGAGACTTTCTAGATAATAACTACGAAGCCCATTGGATTGGAAGAGGCGGTCCAGTTGCTTGGCCAGCAAGGTCGCCGGATTTGAATCCTTGCGATTATTGTGTTTGGGGATACATAAAAGCATTTGTTTATTCCGTTCCGATACAAAATCGCGCACAACTCTGGCTAAGGATACAAGATGTTTGCAACGAATTTAGAAATAACTTTGGAATTTTTGCAAGAATTCGGCGTTCTCTAAGCAAAAGGGTAAACTTATGCATAGAGACTAATGGTCATCACATCGAGCAACTTTTGTAACAATCTACCTTTGATACTTGTTCTTTTTTTGTTAGTTTCGTTCCATTGAAATAAATAATTTGTTTTTAATTTATTAAATTAATTTTCATCCATGCCTTGATAGTCCAAGCCAACTTCGTCGCTAAAAATAAGTAGGTACATAATAAATTGAACTTTAATGAAGAAAAAACGAAAAATTTACAAATCGATTTTTCTAGAAAACGGTGTATCCTACCGACTTAAAGTAAGAGTACATTTTAGTACTGGAATACCTGAAAATTTAATAATCTAGTGTCACAAATGCTTAAAAGTTAAAGACAAAAAAGTTATGCCTTAAAATAACCGTTGACCTACCCAAAACGGACGCCTATGACCGGTACTAGAAATTCGCAATTGATGGAATCGATTCATCTCTGGAGGATAAATAAGCATACCAGTTTTTGTTTTTCTAAATAGAAGCGTTCTGGAGGAATTAAAAAAAAAATAAATACAAGGCGCCATCTTCAAAGAACTCTAGCTCCCTTAGGAAGCATTTTCGGACTAGGTGAATTTGGGTTTAATTGTCTTAAAATTATCAGAGGAATCTCCGGTCTTCGTTTGTCAGGAGAGTTTCTGGACACCCTGTATATATATATAAATTGAGGCATTGCAAGAAGGAGTCGCTCTCTGAAAGAAACAAAGAATATATGTAACCATAATGTTTATACCATAATATTTATATCTACTTTGTACGTTAATATTAAGAAGGGGAAAGATCGATTCAAAGAATAAATACGTTATCTTGACGACCAATTCACCTTGAAATAATTAACTTATTTTTCTAATTTTTTTTATTATAATGTTTATATTCATTTTTCTTTCAAATTCATATTTAACGCGTGTTTATTCAAACAAATGTAACGTATTTATTTTCAAATGCATTTGAACGATGAAGCCCCGCCCACAATGTCAACGGTGCAATAACCCGAGGAAAAAAACCAATATTGACGGAGTGTTTGTAAACACATAAAACATATGTTATGCAACTAAAATTATCTTATAAATCGAATTGTAATTTTTTTAACTATTTTACACTGTAAAATTGTCTAATTTAATAATATTAACAAATTTAATGCAAGTAAAGAATGGGGCGATTTAGCGGAAAGTTATGCAATTAAAAACAAGTGAAAAAAAGAAGCGTCGGTCATTAGTCGTCACAGTGAAAGGTCACGTTTTTTTTGTGCTCCGTAATAATTAAAATAATTAAGCAAAATTATTAAGTGCAAGAGATTTTTAATATTACCAAACGTTACACCTGCATACCAACCACCTGTGGACAAAATTTAACAGCCGCCGACCAAATAGTCCGAGACTTACGAATTTTTAAAGATTTTTACCGCCATAAAAAAAAATCTCACCGTAGCTTGACCACCATCGTTGACGATCGAGATCGGTCATTCGCTCTAGACGCCGTCGGACTTGGAAATTTCAACAAATTTCAAGTTATCCCGAGGGACCGTAGCAGAAACATTCTCCCGTTTCCCGTTGTGAAGACGTATCCAGAACACAGGCACAAGAAGCAACGGAGATCATATACGAAGATTCAGGTTTTTGCTAATTTTAACAAACGCTCCCGCGCCGTTTTTACTTGCGCATGTACATTTCTAGAACTTTACTTTGTTATTCCATAACTAACTATTTATATTACTTTCACCGATATTTTATCACTGCAATCTTTAGTCAAATTATTTAAATATTGGCATCTACTATTTGTATTTGTAAAACTTGATGCCATGTCACTGTTATAAACTATTTTACTAAGACAACACATTATTGCACCTGTCTTACACCATATTATTATACTGTACGAATACCAACCGTCGAGTGTGTCTCGCTTAACAATACTTGTGTGTCACGAAATTATTAATATAAATTTCTCAAACTTTGAAAAATCGTTTATCCCTAATAAAGTTAATTGTCAATATTTTACTTTGTTTTTTTTGTAATATACTTGAGATATTGTTCCGTTCCCAAATTAATAAATCACGTAAAGAAAGTAAAAGTGGAGAGAAGTGAACCTACCTTAGCCCTGAAGAGAGAAAGAAGCTAGCCGAAGACAATAAAACAGATAAGTATTGAATGAGCCCAATTTGAATTTTACATGATATTTTTTTTTATGACATTCATTCATTTTATTTTACCGTACGTAAGAAACAATTTTATTTATCAACAATTCGTAACATTACATTTGGCGATCCCAGCTTAGTGGGGCATTTGTAACAGTCATAACAGTTGTTCTCATTGTGTTCATTCTTTAATTTACTCGCTACACCATTCAGAAATATAATATATGTCAGCCCAACTTTTGGGGCAATTCAGAAATATAATATATGGCACCCGAACGTTTTGGGGCGTACTTCTACTCCACATTTCAATAAAAAGTCACTCTATTGTCAAAAATATTAAGAAGGAACATTTTCTCAAGTAGCAAAGTTTCGTGGCACAAAGAATCAATAAATAAACCATAAAAATAAAAACAAAAACAAGGAGAACCGTTGTATTCGCATTTACCATATTATACTATTTGTTTATGTATTTGGTATTTTGTCTTTGTGGAACTTCAGAGAGAGAACACAGTTTTGCATTTCAGGGGATTGCTGTATTCGAGACCATCGGTAAGATATTCAAAAGGTTGTTACAGGGAAATATTAAAGTGCAGACTCATATTTCTTTTATATACATATATTTTGTTATTTGTCATTGCATTTACATGTGTACATTAAATCTAACAACACTATAAACAACAACATTTTACAACAAACATATTTATAATATAATTACAACTACCTGTACAAATACTAATATAATTTACAAACTAATTAACTATACTCTAAAATGGATACTAGACACAGAGCTAAGACCCCGAAAGACGCAGTAGAAGAAGACCGGAGTGAACAGGGGGACATTACAATACCGCAACCGTCCGTTTCCGGGGAAGCCAGTATTTCGCCTGACAGTAAATTCATGGACATGTTCAATATGTTAATGGCACAGATGCAAGAAATGAAACAAGATATAAATAACAAATTGGACACCAACAACAAAGATTTAAATAACAAATTAGATATTAATAATCAAGACATGAACACGGCAAATAAAGACCTTAATAACAAGCTAGATACTAATAACCGCGAACTAAAACAAGACATAAACAATTCAAATAAAGATTTAAATGCCAAATTAGACAACAACAGCCAAGAATTAAAACAAGATTTAAATAACTTAAATTACGAACTTACAACGAGATTAGAAGTTAACCTCATTAACATAAATGAAAAAATAGAATTAAACAACGCTAACATAGAAATAAAACTTAATACATTCAAGGGGGATATCGACGTACAAATCGCAGAAATCACCGCCACACAAAAGGCCATGGAACAAAATGAATTGAAGTATCTCCTAAAACTGGATGAGACCGTCAAAGCACAAAATTTACAGTGGGCACAACAACTAGAAACTTCTACCACTCAAATTTACGAAACAACCGAATCGAAAATTAATGCAGCGAATAAAGAACTTCACAAAGATTTAAATAAAATAATACTCGAAAATAATTGTACGTTAGATACAAAATTAACAACATATAACCAAATCAATGAGGAACAGAACCAACATCTAAGACGCGAACTTACTACACAAATTAACGAAAATAAAGAAATATATAACCAAGAAATACAGGCGGTGAACGTAAATCTAGATAATATGAAAACCGTACAAACCGAAAACTATAATGAAACGCAGCACAACTTACACCAATTAGAAAATAAACTTAGAACGTACACGGTACCTATACATAACATAAATACAGGTAATTCGATAATAAAAATCGAAAACTTACAACATTTTGACGGAGATATGACCAAAGTACACCCCATGGCGTATTTAAATGGGATACTACGGTATTTAGAGGACGTGATGGACGAGAAACACCGGATCGAAGTAGTGCGAGCAACATTGCGGAATAGCGCACAAGAATGGTTTCAGAGGATAGAGGAACATTGCCATACTTTAGATCAATTTGTTGTGTTATTTACGAAGAACTACTGGGACGAAAACCAGCAGAACCGGGCCAAAGTTCGCTTACTAACAGGGAAATTTAGATTAGGACAAGCGACGAGGGAGATGTATGCGTCTCGCGTATACAACCAGTGCAAACACATCAGCGACATGAGTGAATCAATGATCGCGCGCCTATTGTTAAACCACTTTATTTTCACGGATACTCAGGCGATTATCTGCCAGAAGGTCACTGACATGGACTCCCTCATCGAGATACTCCGAAGACTGGACGATTTCGCTGAAACCAACCAACAACAGCAGCCTAATAATCGGACGAACAACACTAGGAACCCACAAGCACCGAACTACATTCCCAACCCCATACCACGTTTTAACAACTATACGAACAATAACAATACCAATAATTATGCTCAAAACAATCGCTATCAACCAGCAACCTCTCGACCATACAACCCGAATAATAATCACAATAACAACTACAACAATCGTCCTCATAATAATTATAACAATCAGAATCGACCGAATACACAACATGCGTATAACCGACCTTATCCGAACAATTATCAGAATAACTCGGAAAATAATAACTATAACAATAACCGACCCGACAATAACGATACTTATAACACGCAGCGCGCACAAACTCACCAATCGAGACGCGGAATAAATCATTACGCAAGCAGAGGAAGAGGTCGAGGTAATAATGCTCACCGGCGATATCGATCGTTATCACCTGACAGAACGAACATAGAGGGGCTACAAAAAAAACTTCAATTTTACAAGACGATCCATATCTGAACCCAACACCCGGACCGTCAAACCAACAAAACTAAATAATGACAACGGCTATAACATGCTCTGGAAGTTACAAAACATAAAATTCTACCAATCACCGGAGGAATTCTTAAACATAGAAGACGCAGGGGACGCCGTAAATGAAGTACATTCTCTACCCATTATTATTTTACAATTCAGCAACATAAAATTAAATTGTTTAATCGACACCGGAGCCGAGATTACATTAGTTAGAGAAGATCTCGCAAAACAAATAAAGGGATACGAACAACAAGTTGTTCAAACCAAGGGTACCGACATAGTTACTGCGAACGGACGAAAAATGGGCACTGTCACAAAGCAACTCAATACCGAAATAAGAATAAACGAAATCAGTTATTTAATTCACTGTTACGTAATAGAGAAGTTACAATATGACTGTATATTGGGTATAGATAATATCAACAGGTTGAAAATGATATTGAATTTTGAAAAGGGTATTTTATCAATTGGAAAGAATAATTTAACATTTAACAAACATTTGTCCGTAGAGGAAGTGCAAGAATATAATACGTATAAGAAAGAAGTTTTAGCAGTTGTAATAAATAATTTATTAGAATATAATGTACCGTACTATAGAAGAGCTGAAGAAAGGTTTATTGATAGAATTGGAAATGATAATATTATAAATAATGAATATATAGGAGTGAATAATAGGCCAGATTTGTTAGGAACGCGAGATAGTTACGAGGGCGAAGGAGAAGTAAAGATTAAGGAGGATTTACAGACAACTGACATTATAAATAATAAAAATGATATAACGAATATAATTGATAAACAGGAAATACCATATTCAAACGTCGTACCGCAATTAATTAACATTTTAAACGAAAACATCACTTTAATAAATAACGATATTGTTTTTGCAAAAGGATATGAACATCCAATTAATATTGACAATGACTGCCCATTAATAAGTAAGAATTACCCGATCCCGTACTACTACCAACAGAAAGTTAGTTTAGAATTAGAGAGATTAGAACAATCCGGAATTATCGAGAGATCGAACACATATTTTATTAATCCTATTGTAATAGTTCAAAAGAAGGACTTATCATTAAGAATATGCTTAGACGCGAGAGCTCTGAATAAACGAATTAAGCCAGAATTCGAAATGCCGCAAGACATAGACATCTTATTAACGAAATGCGGAAGTAAACGAATTTATAGTAAATTAGACTTAAAGAATGCTTTTTGGTTAATAAACTTAGAACCAGAATCCAGAAAATACTGTGGTTTCTTAGTGAATGGAATAGTATATCAGTTTAGAGTATGTCCATTTGGTTTAAAGACATCACCAGCCGCTCTGATACGTTTTCTGCATCGTATACTAGACCGATATGATGAATTCGCTTTGCATTACCTAGACGACATTATTATATTTTCCGAAACTGTGGAACAACACCTACAACATATTAACATTATCCTTAACACTTTAAAAACTCATGGTATGAAACTTAACTTAGCGAAATGTCAATTCTTTAGACATGAAGTTAACTATCTAGGATATGTGATTAATCAGAATAACATTTTATTAGACCCGACACGGTTAGATATCATTCAGGAGTATGCGAGACCGAAGAATTTAAAAACGTTAAGAAGTTTTTTAGGAGTGTTAAATTATTATAGGAAATTTGTCTCAAACTATAGCGAGAAAACGTTACCCTTGTTGGAACTAATCAAAAAGGGGAAGAAATGGAATTGGACAGCTGAATGCGAATTATGCTTCACAACTTTAAAAGAGAACTTTGTAGAAAATCTTCGTTTACATCACCCAGATTTTACTCTACCGTTTGTTGTGCGAACAGATGCTTCACACAAGACGATTGCAGCAGAGCTAGTACAAATGAAAGACGATCAAGAAATCCCTATTTATTTTATTTCACGCACTTTGAAAACATGCGAGATTCGATACACGATTTCCGAGAAGGAAATGCTTGCTATCGTGTTTGCGTTAACGAAACTCAGATATTATTTGATAGGAAAGTCATTCGTATTAGAAACGGATCACAAAGCTTTAGTCAACATCATGAGCTGCAAACTTAATAACAGTCGCATTTATCGTTGGACTTTGTTAATACAACAGTACGAGTTTACAATAAAATATAAACCTGGAAAAGAAATGGTAACGGCCGATGCACTCACGAGACAGGAGGGGGACGTAAAGAGGCAGAATATTTGCATCAACTTAATAAATCTACAAAGGAGAGGCATTTTCTCGAAAACAAAAATCTTACAAATACAATCAAGCCCAGACTTCGATGAAATAAGACAACATTTAAGAACTGTAGGTGAATACAAAGGTATATCAATCAGGGACCGATTCATAGTAAAACAAATAGGAAGAACTACTGTATACGTCACAAACGAACAACACACCAGAGAAATAACAGAATATATACACCGAAGATACACACACATAGGTGCACGAAAATGCTGGTTACTCTACAGAGAAGCTTTCTACTGTATAAATGACGAACGAATAATAAACAGCGTGGTAAAACAATGTCGACTCTGCGAAATAACCAAAGATAAAACTTTCACTAACACCAACATAAGCCACAATATAACTGCATATGATAGACTAGAGTTAATATCTATTGATTTTCTATCCAACCTTATTCCTAGCACCAAAGGTTATCGCCACATTTTGGTAATATGTGATATATTTTCTAAGTTCATCAAACTCATACCTACGCAGAAATGCGATACCAACACCGTTTTACAAGCTTTAGTGGACTACTTCGCACAGTATGGAAAACCACAAACAATACTTTCGGACAACGCTACCTATTTTACTAACGATCGCTACAAGGAGTTCTTACATTCACACGACATCCACACCGTCTATACATCAATCCGCTACCCACAAGGAAATCCTACCGAGCGATATATACGCGAAACGATAAAATATTTACGTATATTACTGGACGAAAATCACAGACAATGGGCCAGACTGTTACCACCGATAGAATTTACTATAAACAATACACCTAGCACAGTGCATAATCACTGTCCGATAACGTTATTCACTGGACAACCACCACAAAGACCATGGACTGATTCTGAGCATATAAATCTACGTAACCGTTTACAAGAAGTCAGAGAAAGATTGTCACTTAGAAAGCGAAAATGGGAGGAAAAGAGAAATACGGCAATTAAAAAGTATAAAACTTACAATGTAGGAGACCAAGTTATAGTTAAGAGATTAAGAGTAACAGATTTAAAACACAAAATAATGGGAAAGCTACTGAAAGCTTACCAAGGTCCCTATACGATTAAGAGAATCATTGGAAACAACACCTACGAACTTTTCGAACCCGAAACAAATTACATTAAAGGTAGATACCACATAACTATGTTACAAGACTACCACACTTAAAATAATAAAGAATTTTTTTTATATAAATATGTGTACATAACAAGCCGAAATAACTTCCAGAACAAACCAGCCAAGCATGTTATAGTCCGTAAAACAATAACAAGTACTATATTACTGTATTATATAATCTATATTAATCACAAGTTTACATTTAGACTAGGCTAATTAAATTAATCATATTATTATTAAATAAGAAATAAAAAAAGAAGGGAAAGAAGAAAATAACTACTTAATATTAAAAAGGGGTTTTCAAACAAAAGAACCCGAACAAACAAAATAAAACAATTAACTTTAACCATTTAATGACAATTACTAAATAGGGAATTATTAACTAGAATAATATAAAGAACTACTTATAGAATTTGAAATATCTTTAACGTGAACACACACATTCATTAAATTTTCAGTGATCACTATACTGCATTTATATATTTCTGTCTTACTCCTAGATACGGTTGATTAAAAGCTCTCAATAAGTCTCTATCTTTTAATCAAGGGGGAAATTGAGGCATTGCAAGAAGGAGTCGCTCTCTGAAAGAAACAAAGAATATATGTAACCATAATGTTTATACCATAATATTTATATCTACTTTGTACGTTAATATTAAGAAGGGGAAAGATCGATTCAAAGAATAAATACGTTATCTTGACGACCAATTCACCTTGAAATAATTAACTTATTTTTTTAATTTTTTTTATTATAATGTTTATATTCATTTTTCTTTCAAATTCATATTTAACGCGTGTTTATTCAAACAAATGTAACGTATTTATTTTCAAATGCATTTGAACGATGAAGCCCCGCCCACAATGTCAACGGTGCAATAACCCGAGGAAAAAAACCAATATTGACGGAGTGTTTGTAAACACATAAAACATATGTTATGCAACTAAAATTATCTTATAAATCGAATTGTAATTTTTTTAACTATTTTACACTGTAAAATTGTCTAATTTAATAATATTAACAAATTTAATGCAAGTAAAGAATGGGGCGATTTAGCGGAAAGTTATGCAATTAAAAACAAGTGAAAAAAAGAAGCGTCGGTCATTAGTCGTCACAGTGAAAGGTCACGTTTTTTTTGTGCTCCGTAATAATTAAAATAATTAAGCAAAATTATTAAGTGCAAGAGATTTTTAATATTACCAAACGTTACACCTGCATACCAACCACCTGTGGACAAAATTTAACAGCCGCCGACCAAATAGTCCGAGACTTACGAATTTTTAAAGATTTTTACCGCCATAAAAAAAAATCTCACCGTAGCTTGACCACCATCGTTGACGATCGAGATCGGTCATTCGCTCTAGACGCCGTCGGACTTGGAAATTTCAACAAATTTCAAGTTATCCCGAGGGACCGTAGCAGAAACATTCTCCCGTTTCCCGTTGTGAAGACGTATCCAGAACACAGGCACAAGAAGCAACGGAGATCATATACGAAGATTCAGGTTTTTGCTAATTTTAACAAACGCTCCCGCGCCATTTTTACTTGCGCATGTACATTTCTAGAACTTTACTTTGTTATTCCATAACTAACTATTTATATTACTTTCACCGATATTTTATCACTGCAATCTTTAGTCAAATTATTTAAATATTGGCATCTACTATTTGTATTTGTAAAACTTGATGCCATGTCACTGTTATAAACTATTTTACTAAGACAACACATTATTGCACCTGTCTTACACCATATTATTATACTGTACGAATACCAACCGTCGAGTGTGTCTCGCTTAACAATACTTGTGTGTCACGAAATTATTAATATAAATTTCTCAAACTTTGAAAAATCGTTTATCCCTAATAAAGTTAATTGTCAATATTTTACTTTGTTTTTTTTGTAATATACTTGAGATATTGTTCCGTTCCCAACTTAATAAATCACGTAAAGAAAGTAAAAGTGGAGAGAAGTGAACCTACCTTAGCCCTGAAGAGAGAAAGAAGCTAGCCGAAGACAATAAAACAGATAAGTATTGAATGAGCCCAATTTGAATTTTACATGATATTTTTTTTTATGACATTCATTTATTTTATTTTACCGTACGTAAGAAACAATTTTATTTATCAACAATTCGTAACATTACATTTGGCGATCCCAGCTTAGTGGGGCATTTGTAACAGTCATAACAGTTGTTCTCATTGTGTTCATTCTTTAATTTACTCGCTACACCATTCAGAAATATAATAATATATATATATATATATATATATATATATATATATATATATATATAGTAGTGATGCAAGTTATTCATATAGAGCTGCATCTAAAATAGGAAGAATAAGACATACAAAGTGAAAAAGGGTTATAATATAATGGTTATATAATTAATATTATTAAGTCTTAGTAGTATCGAAGTGCATATGTATTTTTATAACGAGCATTTCATTCTTAAAATTTCTATATTTATTTTCCTTTCATTATTTACTTTTATTATATCATTATATTCAAATATTTATTATAACAGGTTTTCAGATAATATTTATCTATTTTTCCAAAAATTAAATTCTTTAAACTTTTATTTAACAATATTCTCGAATTATTTACCTGATCTATCACGTCCTGTCCTGATTTTTATATTTAATTAAACAAGCTATTTAAAACTTAGATATAGCAATAAAAGGGTACTCACCATTATTGTAATAAGGTTATTCACATTTATATTCATATTATTTATTAGTCTAACACACATAACCTCTTTTCACATTAGTAACACCTTGTTGTTTATGCGTATATACAGTTTCGGTAATATCACATTTGTAATACGTTATATTTTTACAGTTTCCTTTAATTTAATAAATATCATATTTTTAATTTACATTAATCTTTTATTTGTTTATATTTGTTTGTAGGAGTTATTTTATTAAGCGTCAACATTAATATTATTCATTTATGGAAGCAACAACCTAAAATTCACGACGAGCCTGAAATCACCCACATTTAGTAAAGTTGTTTTTTTATATAGTTTCTTGCTTTCCGACTAGTTGGCTATTTGTGATAAAGATAGCGCAGTCTGAGGTGAGATTTTATAAATTAGGCGCCCAACTAATCTTTTCAAATACATAATTTTTATCTTACACTTTTATTTCATTAACATTTCATTCTCTCACCGCAGGCAGGGTGCGTCTCATATATCAATTGTCGCCGACAACGTGTGACCTGTTGCTTCTTGTTGATAACACATCTACAAAGTTAAATATTGCAAATAATTGATACTTTCCAAATTGTTTCATATATATTATATAGACAAAAAGGTGTAGATTATTATTGTCGTTGTGTGTACATGTTTTTCCTATTACAACAGCAGATTGTTACCTTTATTTCACCACATCGCAGACTTTGGAGGATTCTAGGACATATCAAAGGTTAGTGAAAGGGAAAATATCACCTTGTGCATACGTTATTTTATTTAACTTTTGATTCACTAATAAAATTACGGTGTCTCGAGTATTATTATTCATATTTTAAACATTACCTTTTATTTTTCAACTATTTATTATTATCATACTTTTATAATAAAGGATACATATTTATATAAATTTATTAAACTTTATAAATTTAATAAATATCAAAATGGATACCCGACATAGAACCAAAGCAGTAAAGGACAGTACTGAAGAAGACAGGGCTGAACAGGGAGACATTCCCGTGGCACAAGCGTCTACAACTGAAGGGGTAAGTCCACCAGACAATGGCCAGGTGATGAATATGTTACAGATATTAATGACACAAATGACTAATATGACTAATATGTATACCGATTTAAAACAAGATAATATTAATATGAATAACAAATTAGATAATACCAATAATAAAATAGATACTAATAACGTTGATTTAACTAACAAAATAGACACAAATAATGAAAACTTAGAACAAGAACTAACTAATATGAAAACAGACATAAGTAACATGAATAATGATCTAACAACTAAATTAGAGACAAACATGAACAATATTAATCAAAAATTTGAAATAAATAATGCAAACATCGATAACAAATTAAGCGCTTTCAAAGTAGATTTAGAGGGTAAGATAGCAGAAATTTCTACAGCTCAGAAAAAGATGGAAGAAAACGAACTTAAGCACTTAATTAAACTTGATGAAACCGTTAATCTACAGAATTTACATTGGGCTAAGCAGTTAGAGACCGCAACTACTGAAATTCAAAATAAGACATACAACAAAACGTAGACAAAATGATTTCTGAGAATAATAATTTGTTTAATACAAAATTGACTAATTTTAACAAAATAAATAATGATAACACAGAACAATTAAAATTAACGTTAAACCAATACAAAGATCATAATAAACAAGAAATCAATATTGTCAGACAAAATTTAGATGCTATAACTATAACTAATAATGAAAATTATACGACTACACAGACTAACATTAAACGATTGGAAAATAAAATAAAAGGTTATGTTACATCAACTAATTATATTAATACTAATAATAGCTCTATAAAGATAGAAAATTTACATCATTTCGACGGGGATATCACACGTGTACATCCTATGACGTATCTTAGTTGTCTTCTACGTTACTTAGAGGATATACCGGAGGAGAAGCAGAGGATGGAGGTCATACGAGTAACTTTACGTTACAGTGCACAAGAGTGGTTTCAAAGAATTGAGGACCATTGCAATTCTCTTGACCAATTTGTTACACTCTTTAAGAAGAATTATTGGGACGAAACGCAACAAAATAGAGCTAAAATACGGTTGTTGACAGGTAAATATCGATTGGGACAAGTATCACGCGAGACATACGCTTCCCGTATCTATAACCAGTGTAAACACCTGAATGACATGGAAGAATCAATGATTGCCAGGCAGCTCCTAAATCATTTCATCTACACCGATACACAGGCTATCATATGTCAAAGAGTTACGGATATGGACTCTCTCATAGACATAATGAGACGTCTAGATGATTATTCGGAGAATAACCATCAGCCACAACACATATATCGTAATCCAAACTCTCGCAATCATCCGTCACAAAATTCAAATAATCCGAACAATAACCCAAATAATTCACCACCGCAACGTTATAATAATTTCAACAACTATAATAGAAATCAAAATTTTACAAGATCATATAATAATAATAACAATTTTAACAATAATATGTACAATGATCGTGATACTAATAATTCAAACAATCCATCAAATAGACCTAATTACAACTACCAGCCATCCAGATACAACAGTAATAATTATTTCAATAATTACAATCGCACTACGGATCGACAAACAAACAATAACAATACAAACCATAATACTAATCAACAAGGAAGAGGATTTAATCATATCCGAAATCGTGGACGTGGTCACGTAAATAATATTAACAGACGTCATCGATCTGTATCGCCGATACGAACAAATATGGAAGAGGTATTAAAAAAAACGCCAATTTTATCAGAGGACCTCTACACCAACCCAACACCAGGTCCATCATCAGCACAAAATTAAAAACTCATGACGACTGTAACATACCTTTTAAATTTGAAAATATTACTTTCTATCAACATCCGGAAGAATTCATCAATGTAGAAGATGCAGGCAATCAAACTACCCAAATATATACATTACCTATTGTAAAATTAAAATTCGAAAATATCTTTTTATATTGCTTAATCGATACAGGAGCGGAAATAACTTTATTAAAGGCAGAGAAAGCTACGAATATACGGGGATACGAGAAGAACATTGTAAAAACGAAAGGGACAGATATCATTGCAGCGAACGGAAAACGCATGGGGACGGTAACAAAACATTTATCAACAGAAATATTAGTCGACAAATCGAAATACATCATACATTGCTATATTATTGATAAACTACAATACGACTGTATTATAGGTGTTGACAGTATTAAAAAACTCAAAATGATCTTAGATTTCGAAAATGGTATACTAAATATAGATGAGAATAAAGTTATATTTGAAAAACAATTATCAGAAGAAGAGTTAAAAGGTTATAACCTATATAAGAAGGAAGTGCTTACGAGTGAAATAAATAATATAATATTAAATAATGAACCGTGCAATAGAAGAGATTACGAGGGGAATAATGAAACAGATGGAAAAATAATAGAATTTAATAATACAAATATTGGAATAGAGAGAATGGTAGTTAGGCAAGGAACGAAGGATAGTCACGAGCGAGGAGATGTTGTGGAAGTTAGTATGGATAATCAAGTAGCGAGAACAATAAATAATTATGATGATATAAAGAATTTTATAGAGAACTCTAAGATACCAGATACAACTGTCATACCCGACTTAATAGCAATTTTATACAATAATATTACTCTTATTAACAATGATGTAGTGTTTGCAAAAGGATACCAGCATCCGATTAAAATAGATAACGAAGACCCACTTATTAGTAAAAATTACCCCATTCCGTATCATTTTCAGCAGAAAGTAAGTCAGGAACTGGAACGATTAGAACAGACTGGCATAATAGAGAAGTCAAATACCTACTTTATAAATCCGATAGTAATAGTCCAAAAGAAAGACTTATCTCTACGTATATGTCTAGATGCAAGAGCATTGAACCGAAGAATTAAACCCGAATTCGAAATGCCGCAAAATATCGATGTATTATTAACAAAATGTGGTAATAAGCCCATATACAGAAGTTAGATCTTAAGAACGCATTTTGGCTTATCAACTTAGAACCAGAATCAAGAAGGTACTGTGGTTTTCTAGTGAATGGTATTGTTTATCAATTCAGAGTGTGCCCATTTGGCCTAAAAACATCGCCCGCCGCCCTTATTAGATTTTTACATAAAATATTGGATAAATACGACGAATTCGCATTACATTATCTTGATGATATAATAATATTTTCCGAGAGTGTAGAACAGCATTTACAGCACCTGAAAATTATTCTTAATACTTTAACAACAGAAGGTATGAAATTAAACCTTTTAAAATGTCAATTTTTCCGTCACGAAATAAATTACCTTGGCTATGTGATAAATAGAGATAACATTTTACTTGATCCAACACGCCTGGATGAAATTAAGAATTACACAAGACCTAAAAATCTAAAAACATTACGAGGATTCTTAGGGGTTCTTAATTACTATCGCAAATTCATATCCCATTATAGTGAAAGAACCATACCTTTATTGGATCTATTGAAGAAAGGCAAGAAATGGTCGTGGACCGCAGAACATGCTTTGTTGAAAACTTAAAACTTCACCACCCTGATTTTACATTGCCGTTTGTAGTTAGAACTGATGCATCACATCAAACCATCGCAGCGGAGCTTGTTCAAATCAAAGATAACATCGAAACACCAATATAATTCATTTCACGAACACTCAACGCATGTGAAACCAGATATACAATATCGGAGAAAGAAATGTTAGCTATTGTTTTTGCGCTTACAAAGTTAAGATATTATCTTATTGGAAAAAGTTTTACGCTAGAAACGGACCATAAAGCTCTGGTTAACATAATGAGTTGCAAACTGAATAATAGTCGCATTTACAGGTGGACGTTGCTCATACAGCAGTACGAATTTAACATTGTATACAAACCAGGTAAGGAAATGATAACAGCAGATGCTTTAACTCGACAGGACGGGGATGTGAAACGACAAAATATTTGCATAAATTTGGTACAACTTCAAGGACAGGGAATATTTTCCAACAACAAGCTTTTATCTATACAATCAGGTCCAGATTTCACTGAGATACATCAACATTTAAAGGAAAAGGGAACTTACAAAGGCATGTCACTTAAAGATAATTTAATAGTAAAACAGATAGGTAAGAACATCGTATATGTCACAAATGAGAAACACACCAGGGAAATAACGGAATATTTACATTATTCATACACGCACATAGGAGCTAGAAAGTGCTGGTTACTGTTTAGAGAGGCATTCTACTATATAAATGATGAGAGAATCATCAAAAGCGTAATTAAACACTGCAGAACATGTGAACTTGCGAAGGACAAGAACTTTACGAACACCAATATCAGCCACAATATTGTAACATACGACAAGTTAGAATTGATATCAATAGATTTTCTTTCAAACTTAATACCAAGTACGAAAGGTTATAGAAATATTCTTGTGATTTGTGATATCTTTTCCAAATTTATCAGACTTATTCCAACACAGAAATGCAACACCAATACTGTACTACAAGCGTTAACAGATTATTTTACCCAATTTGGAAAACCATTAGCAATACTATCCGATCACGCTACATACTTTAACAATGACAGATACAAGGACTTTCTACATTCGCATAACATCCGCACTTACTATACATCAATACGTTATCCACAGGGCAATCCAACAGAACGATACATACGAGAAACTCTGAAATATTTAAGAATACTTCTACATGACAATCATAATAGATGGGCCAAATATTTACAACAAATAGAACTCACCATTAATAACACACCCAGTACAGTTCATAACCATTGTCCCATAACAATTTTTACTGGTCAGCCACCGCAGAGACCTTGGACAGATCCAGAAGCCATCAACTTCAACGAACGACTTATAGAAGTAAGAGAGAAATTATTGACAAAGAAAATTAAATGGGAAAGAAAGAGGAATACCGTTGATAAGAAATATAAGACATATAATCTTAATGATAGGGTAATAGTGAAAAGATTGAGAGTAACTGATCTTAAAAATAAAATAATGGGAAAACTGCTAAAACCATATCAAGGACCTTATATTATTAATAGAATCTTAGGCAACAATACCTATAAATTATTGGAAGAAGAAACCGGGTACATAAAGGGTAGATACCATATTTCGATGTTGCAGGATTATTTAACGGAACAGTAATATACAATTGAATAAATACAGTCATTAAAATTATTATTTACATTGAAAGGTATGTTATAGCTCGCAAAATACATCAATTAAATGAATACTATAACTAAACTATTTTAATATAATTACAAATAAATATACTTAAACATGAAACATTAATTTAGACTGGATAATTTGAATTTGGACAGCTTGAATAAACAAAGAGAAGTTACAAAGAAACAATAGAATCATATTGATAATTTAAAAAAAAAAAGAGGAAGAAAAGACTTTGGTATACTAATATAATGTTAAGGAAGTTCATGACACAAACAAACATTTCGTCTTTACAATTTATAAAGTTTTAATATTAATGTATTAACTTATTTTTTTTTCTATTTTTTTTATTCAAACGACACGTAATAAGATTAGAAAAACAAGGTTGTTATCTTTCATTTCCTACATCTTATTCAGCGAAAAGAATATCCTCATTTGTACATTCCGACATCTTTTCGACGGGGAAATTGTAGTGATGCAAGTTATTCATATAGAGCTGCATCTAAAATAGGAAGAATAAGACATACAAAGTGAAAAAGGGTTATAATATAATGGTTATATAATTAATATTATTAAGTCTTAGTAGTATCGAAGTGCATATGTATTTTTATAACGAGCATTTCATTCTTAAAATTTCTATATTTATTTTCCTTTCATTATTTACTTTTATTATATCATATTCAAATTTTCAAATATTAGCGCGAAAAACATATTCAAATCCATATGCATCTTTGTATTATATCGACGCTAGTAAGACACGCCTACAAATTGACATCTCGCTATGTTTACATTTATCATGCGCAGTATGCGATTTGTATCATTCAAATCTATCTTAACCTAACTTGGTAATTTATTATATAATTTTTAAAATCAGTTAGATAATCAAAATTAATCAAATTCTTTTTATATAAAATTGTTAAAAGGGTAAATCATCGAGACTTTTGATATCAATAGATAGCGTGTTTGGTAATATTCAGACAAGTGCTATCGGGATATTCGATCCTTGAATTTTAAAAATGAATAGACGCATCTTTTTAGACCAAGCCTTAGAAATCTTTTAAAAAACATAAATTTAAATTATAAATTCATCTAAAAGTTATTAAAAGTATCCAGAATATTAATTAACTCGATCAACAAGAGAATTACTACACGAATTTTCGGTAATAACGAACTTTCAAACAACATAGCGTCACAGACGTAGTTCCACCGAAAATGATAGAAAATCAAAAGAAAAATATTCAAGAATCCATCGCCGAACATTAACATAATAGTCTAACGTACATCTGCAACGATACCTGAAATCCTACAGCCAGAAACGAGCGCAGGGAGTAATTAGGCACTGGAGACGAAGTCCGAAGAAAATCTTCGATAGCGTCTTCGTAAACAGCCACCCACGCCGCCATCGTTTTGTACTGCACCCGAACATTTTCGGATCGCCGAGAATCTTCCCAATTCATACTTACGATCTACAAACATACATCAGGATCATTATTATAACAGGTTTTCAGATAATATTTATCTATTTTTCCAAAAATTAAATTCTTTAAACTTTTATTTAACAATATTCTCGAATTATTTACCTGATCTATCACGCCCTGTCCTGATTTTTATATTTAATTAAACAAGCTATTTAAAACTTAGATATAGCAATAAAAGGGTACTCACCATTATTGTAATAAGGTTATTCACATTTATATTCATATTATTTATTAGTCTAACACACATAACCTCTTTTCACATAGTAACACCTTGTTGTTTATGCGTATATACAGTTTCGGTAATATCACATTTGTAATACGTTATATTTTTACAGTTTCCTTTAATTTAATAAATATCATATTTTTAATTTACATTAATCTTTTATTTGTTTATATTTGTTTGTAGGAGTTATTTTATTAAGCGTCTACATTAATATTATTCATTTATGGAAGCAACAACCTAAAATTCACGACGAGCCTGAGATCACCCACATTTAGTAAAGTTGTTTTTTTTATATAGTTTCTTGCTTTCCGACAAGTTGGCTATTTGAGATAAAGATAGCGCAGTCTGAGGTGAGATTTTATAAATTAGGCGCCCAACTAATCTTTTCAAATACATAATTTTTATCTTACACTTTTATTTCATTAACATTTCATTCTCTCACCGCAGGCAGGGTGCGTCTCATATATCAATATATATATATATATATATATATATATATATATATATATATATAATTATTTTAGTTCTAGCCCTAAGAGAATTGCTGAGTATGCAGAATTTCAAACATTTTGTGGTATTACGATTCATAAAATTCTACATCCTTCGCAAACTCGGTGGCTATCGGTACATAGCGTGGTTTGTAGAATTCTAGAACAGTATGCGGCATTAAAATTATTTTTTACAGATTCTGTAGCAAATAATGATATTTTAGCAGCAGGAAATATTTTACAGAAATTAACCGATCCTACCACCAAGTTATTTTTGCTATTTTTGGAATTTAGCTTACCTTTTTTTAATAATCTTAACAAAGAAATGTAATCAGAATCTCCTAAATTGTATAAATTATATAAAAGTGTTACAAGCATACTTAAGTCTATCTTTGATTGTTTTATTGAAAGGGAATATCTAAGAAAAACTCAAATCGAAAATGTGCAATACAAAGATCCTTGTAACTATTTACCCATTGGAGAAATTTATTATGGTGAACATTACAAAAGCTTTATTAGAATTAAATTTAACAGGAGACCAAATAGCTTTTTTTAGACAGAGGTGTTTAAATTTTTATGTAGAAGCATGTAGCCAAATAATTCAAAGATTTCCATTAAAAGAAAATATAATTAAGTTATTCAATTTTATTGAGCCTAGCACTATGAAAGATGGTTCAATAAGTTCTATTACGGAAGTAGCACTTATATTTCCAAACCTAATAAATGATACACAGTTACAAACACTTGACACTGAATGGCGGTTACTAAGAAATACCGACGAAATTCAGGCATTTCCAGATAATGCTGTGCTATTTTGGCAAGAAGTCAAAAAGCTGACACTGGGTGACGGATTTGCAATGTTTAATCTTTTGAGTTCTTTCGCTTTCAATATATTATCTTTTCCACATTCTTCGGCTAATGTAGAAAGGATATTCTCAACCATAAACTTGATAAAAACAAAGCAACGAAACAAATTAAGCACTGAAAGTCTAACAGCATTGTTGCATACAAAAAAATACTTAGGCAATAACAATTGTTATACTTTTCCTGTTGAAAAAAATTATTATCTTCTATGAACAAACATAATTTATATAGTTCCTCAAGTGAAAATTAGATTAGGTATCCAACCAAATCTATTTTTCATTTTAGGAACTATATACATACTATATGAATTGTGTTTGTTCATAGAAGATAACCATTTTTAATATTTAGAATAATGACTAATTTTTTTGTACCTTTATCAACAATAAAATATTTACCTAATGTTTTTTTTTTATTAAATATGATTTTCGTAAAATGTAAATTCTTAATGTTTTTTTTACTAAATAAATCTTTTTCTTTTAAATTTGCCACTTTTTTTAAATATACCGATTTCTACCGATTTTTTACGAATGAGTCTTCGATTTCAGTATTTTCGGGTTGGCAACGCTGCTTTGTTCATAGATTTGTTAATTTATTTGCTATATTTGGTCTTATAACATGTATGAATAATATGGTGAAAAATCAAATATGGCTTGGGCAAGGAAATGTGCAATTATAAACTGTGAAGATAAAGATAGCCCAAGACATCGATTTCCCGATCCTAAGAAATATTTAGATACCTTCAACTTATGGATAAAATCATGTGGCAATAACAAACTAGAAACATTATCTAGGGACTTAGTTTATAAATCCCATAGGATTTGTCGCAAGCATTTCACTGAAGAAGATAAGCGCACAAACAATAACTTATCAAGAGGTGCTATTCCAAAATTATTTACACCTACTGTTAAGTTGGTTGATAATACAATAATTAAACTCGAAGATAGAAGTAAGTATTCCCACAAAGAAATATTTGTAACAATATGTTTGAGTGTTTATAATTTAATTTATTTTTAAAATTTTTTTTTTTACGTAGGCAAGTTGTTTTTAAAGACTTTTAAATGCCTGTATGTGACACTTCAAGTTTTTTCTGCAGTCTTAGCCACATTGATTATTGCTTTGATTTAGATACTCTCTTCAACTGGATAACCAGACCAAAATTTAGTAAAGTCATACTGCAATTCTTTTAAGATCTTATCATGACAATACCGAGCTCATAACTTTTTGGGCTTTTTTGTAAACTTGTGATTAATTTTTTAGTTTGCTGAAGTAAAACAAAATATAACAGATGCTAGTTTAGATTTTTTAGTCAACGACCAATAAAAGCTTAAGCCATCTCTCAGTGAAATTACATAAGCACTATTCATTCGGTTAACTGCACACACAAAATAGATGTGCAGTTAACCGAATGAATAGTGCTATTCAACAACTGCGTGATGTACTTACAGTTGTTGTAGACTATATATATTGTCCGGTCATTATAATTTATAATGTATATGTTAGAAATAACATCCACTTCATGTGCCAGACTATAACTTAACGTAAATTAAAATGTGTTTGATTGGTACATTTTTAATTTGTTCAGTAATTGTCTTGCATTTGTATAGTCTTGTGTTTTTACTTTTTAAATATTAACCTAGCGTTGTTTCTTTGAAGCATCATTTTCATTATATTTTTTTAAAAATAATAATGAACGTCATATTTTTAAGAGCAAGTAAGTTTTTTTTTTTTGATCAACTATGTAAAACAGTATCATATGTTCTGCACATTGTTGCAGCTAATAAAACTAAATGAATAAGGCTAATTTATTCAGCTGAAACGTATTGATAAACCTTGTTTTTTTTATTACAAAACCGACCGCAATTCCAAGAACCTTATATTGAACACACATAAATACGGTCATTTAGGATATAATTGAGAATGTACATTATCAACTTTATTGAAATAATGGACAGGTTACTTGAATATTGACGTGTTTTCAGTATAAAGATGTTGAAGGAGACAGTGAAATCTCCGAGTAGGTGTTTTAACTATAGTATTTATCTGCGACTACTGTTACTAGAAGACTTTATAGGATAGAATTAGTATATGAAATAAATTTCACAATACATCTGAAAGAAGGAAAATGCAGGAATATGGAATATACCGGTAGGACCAGCTCGGAACGGGCCATAACCAGCAATAAGTGGCAACAGCGAATCCCCTCTATGCGCAGTAGCTTAAATTGCCGCACATTGCCGTTATGAATTTAGTAAGACTTAAACCGCGCAAGGATATAGTCGTTTGCATATTCGTTCTGTATACGTAATTTGCCCATTTGCTTCAGACATAACAAGGTCCAATTTATTATTATTGTATTCTTAGCTGCTACGGAAAAGTAATTTTAAGTAATAAAAAAACAATAACGTTTTCTAAAAGATAAAAGTAAAAAAATCAATAATTCTGCAAAATAAATTTAAATTTTAAGAAAGTCACTAAATATAGGATTCGAAAATACCGCCTTCTCTTCCCAAACAATAGCCGAGCCTATTGTAAAACTCCCGCCTCACTCCCTCGAGATTTCTAGGGGCTATTGTCTCGAAAATTCTAAACAGTTTAACTTGCAACTGTTGCAAGCCATATTTCCTAAACGCATTTACGATCCTTTCAATCGTCGAATGCGAAGGAATAGGCCGATTTACGTACTCTACAGCAAATAAATCAGCGGTTGTTCGACAGGAATTGCCGGTAAGATACCACGAAACTATTTGTACCTTCTCCGCGGTTGTATACACTGACATGATAACTACCTTTACGTTTGCACAGCTAAATACGAATGACGGGCAATCTGTTGCTCTCGATCATCGGACTTATGTATGCGCACGCGGAGTGGCATCGTACACACGTTGCCACATCGCATTACGTTCCATACGTGTATTGTTGCGTATGGCCCGTAGCGGGCTGAACCTATCAGTATAAAGTATCTAAAGTCAATTATCTAGATTACATTAACTGTATCTGTGAGGGTGGAGTGGAATGCAGGGATATTTCTCTGAAATGAAAGCTAATGAAATTAAAAAAAAACATAGAATGGAAGACAAGTGGTGTCATAATTACAAATTGATTAAATGATAATGTATAATTGCTGTATTCACATTGTGTTTTGTGCAGAATGTTAAGATTATGATAATCTATAATATTTGGATTATTGATTTGGTTTAGTGCATTTGATCAATTAATTGTCTTGGTGTAGAACTATTTTGTTTTTGTAATTATTGGTAAGTACAGTAAAACCTAGACTTTTCGAAATTAAATTCCTTGTTCTTAAATTATATTTATGTTCTTATAGTTTGTTGCAGAAACTTCTATATAATTTTCATCAAAATTATGATGTATTGTGTATTAATTATTGTGTTCATATTAATTTCATATATACTTCTTATCAATTGCTATATGAGGTGCTTTGAATTAATGTATAAGTGTTGGGCAGAAAAATGTGCAATTGCAAACTGTGAAAATAGAGAAAGCCCAAGCCATCGTTTCTCCGATCTTAAGAAATATGTGGATATCTTCAAGTTATGGATAAAATTATATGTTAATAACAAACTAGAAACATTATTTAATAATTTAATATACAGATCCTATAGAATATGTCACAGGCACTTCATCGAAAATATCAAGCCCAAAAATAACTTATGTCAAGACTATTCCAAAATTATTTACTTCTAAGATTATTGATAATTCAAGAATTAATCTTGAAAGGCCGTTTTGGAGTAAAGTGAGTAAGTGTTTTTATTAAGAAATGTTTGTAGCAATATATTAGAACATTTTAATTTAATTTACTTTTCTAACATAAGAGATAATTAATGCAGTAGAATATGTAATTTTGAATACTCATATAAAGTATTCGTCTATTACTAAATATTGTTTTTAATAATAGACAAATTTAACTGAACTTATTTTACTAATGTATTGTTATATGAAATGAAATTGAAACATGACTTAGTGAATAGGTATACAGAACTATTCACTAAATGTGGTTATATAATGAGTTTATAGATTGTTTCAAGATTAAGAAAGAAATACATATTAGATATTGTGATTTGACATCCTGATTTAAGTTATCAGTATCATGCTTAGTCACAGTGCTTTAAGAGTAAGAATGGAAAGAGGTTAAAAAGTATTTTGAATATTTAACAAGGAAGAACTTTATTTAATAGGTACGTAATCCTTCGCAACATATTTAACTGATCTATTAATATATGCTGTTTTCTGTAATTTAGAATCAGTTGACGTGTCTGCTGCCTATAAACAAAAAAATCTGAAATTAGATGACATGCATAATGTTCCAATTACATCAAAATATGCCACAGAAGATATTTCAAAGGAAGCAGTTATTTTTTCTACTAATATAGTTGGAACAGTAGTATGAGAAACTCCTTGCTCCAATATTAAGAAGGAAAGTGTATTGGCAGGTAAAGATATTTTTTGCGACTAGGTATTTTCATCTTTATCATTTTTGTATAGTCTCTAGTAAATTCTAATTTTGTATATCATTTGTAATGCTTTTACTAATATAAGTTTAATGTATGAATTTTTTTGTCGTATGCTGGACTTTTGAAATACAACTAATGTGTGAAAAATATAGCTGTTTTTTTTTTATTTATCACCCATCTATACATAAAATCGAAGAAATTCATTATCTTTATAATCTACATATATTTAACACTAATTTTTATTCTTATTATAGGTATAAAAATAAAATGCAATATTTAATCTAACCTGATTTATTTATCATTTTACTTTTATACCTATAACAGGAAGAATAAAAACTTAGTAAATTCTTATACAAAAAATTAAAACATAAGTTATGGTTGGTAGGTCAGTTCTATTTTAGTTCGAGGACATGGATTCTAGATGTGGCTAAACGCTGTCTCAATTATTAACGTGATGTTATAACGAGCCATCGAAAAAATTCATGAAGTAGATTGTGAAATTGGGTTGGTACTTTAACCACTTCCACATAATGACATTACTTGATGCTTGACAGTTTCATTTGGTTTCATTGTAAAAAAAGGTTATGGCATTGAAATGATACTACAACAACAAAGAAAACAAATAATTTATTTAATATCGAAATCATAATCAAAATTTACATATAGCTACAGAAGTTGTTGAAAATGTTGTCCATTTACATCTAAACACAAACAATTTTCGTAATGAGGGTTTTGAAAAATTTGACAAACTTATAGTTTCAATGTCATTATGTGGAAGTGGTTAAAGTATCAACCCAATTTCACAGTCTACTCCACTCCAATTATGAATTTTGTCGATAACTCATTACTATCTTCTTGGGATCTGTCTATGCCACAGACTTCTATACATACTAGACACACAAGTTCCTATACCGCTTTGGTTAAGAAAGTGAAGCCTCAATGACAGTAGGTGGCCATTTGCAGTTGGGGCAAAATAGCTACTTTAAGGATAGGGATAATTTTAAAAAAATGCAATTTGAAATCATTTTTAATGAAGTAGTATTTATTATAATAGTAATAATAAAAGTACATGGGTATTGTTTATAAAATTAATCATTTCATATAATAAAATACGCAAATAAGTTTTAAACGAATGCATTAAATTTTGAATAATAAACTACATAACTAAAATTAAAGAAATAATATTCTTTATTAGGCAAATCCAGTATTTTTTAACACTACAAAATATACAACACTAATTAGATTATTAAGAAAAGAAAATACCATTAGCACAAGTGTAAATACATTTAAATAATAATTTGTAAATACATTTCGACATATTTTATTGATGCGAGAATAACACTACTTTATTAAAAAAATGTCGCTTACTAACAATTTCAGAATGTTTAGACAATGAATGCATCCTTAATTTTATATAACTACTGCATATTGTAAATATTAATTGCAATTTATGACTTCCTAACATTGCCTCATTGTCACAAGACAGATTTCTGAATGTTGCATTATCTAATGCAAAATAATGTTTAACTTTAAACAAAATTGTATTTTTTAAATTTTTGGATGATAAGTTGCTATCATTTATAGAAACATTTATTTGCATTTCCGTTGCCTTCACAATATTGAAAACATCTCGTGATGCTGATATCAAACCTCCTCTATTTTTATAATACACTAAATCATTATATGAGGTAGTACGGCTGTAATTACGCTCCCTTGTATTATCTGCCGAAATTAAAGCTGACATGCACGAAATACAAGTTATTCTTTTGCAAATACATTTGACAATAAATCCAGAAATATAATATAAAATATTTTCTTTAAGATCAGTGTGAGATTCATTTGTGTCTAACAATAAGTTGCCGTAGGCTTGCAGTAGATCTTGATCAACAGCACTTTCCTCAGGATTAACTTCTTCAGAAAATTTTTGCCGTCCGTAAGAAATCTCGAAAATGTTTCCAATTCTATCGGAATCTAATATTGCGCAATTAGCAGCAGAAGATGATGCAATGCTATTTTTTAATAAAATTTGCTTAATAGCACTTTTAAATTGTACAACGTTTGGGTTGTTGTTAAATCCAAATCTCTGACGGATTTTTGAAAAAAGCAGTTCAATGTGATCCTGTGATAATTTATATGTTAATAAATATTTGTAAGTAGGATTCATACTGAATAACTGTTTTGCAAGAATAAATACAGATTTTACAGCTACAGTTTGTCCACTACTCTAATAAACTGAATTGTTTCTTTGCAATCTCTAAATATTTCTATATCTCTGTTTTTTAAGAATTCCAATGCATCAGCTACAGAAGAACTTATGACTTGAGCTGCTAATTTTACCTTCATTTTGTTATGTTCCCATTCCACATGAGATTTTCCCAATTTATTTGCAAATTTGAATCCCAACTCGTTCTGTAGTTCATATAATTTTACAATGTACTGCCACATGATTACTCCATCGGAGCTTTGAAATTGTTGGTACTCTGCTAGTGTATTTCTAGCCAACTTCAACATGTGACAGGCATCTGGTATGAAACATATGTCATTTTCATGATTATCTAATTTAAATGATGTTTGAAAATATTTGAAATGTCCTTTTATTTTGCATCCTAGCATATCTAAACTACTGAAATTAGTAGGGGCGCCATCGCAAGTAACACCAAGAACTCTCAATCCTGATTCATAGGACAATGTTAGAGCTGTTTTGATTAACTGAGCTTGAATTATGGCAGTTGACTTGTTCTGAAGTACGAAACCAATTGGTAATTTCCATTTACCATTTAAACTAACTAACATAAAAACGAGTGCTTCAGTGGCTAGTGCATCACTATCTTCAATTTGAAAATTATTTCCAAAATCACAATACCCTTCAAAACATCCCTTCGCATTGTTCCACAGCTGCTGCTTTCTTATAGACACGCCATCCAAAATTAAATTGCAGTCTCTGTCTTCTAAAGGAAACGTTGACAATACTGCAAAAACATCTTTAAAAAATCCTGGTTCTGCATTCACCGAACATGGCCAACGTGTTATGGCAGATGGATGTGGTAATTTCAATATAGTCCTGTAAGTAAATAAAACACTATATGACAACATAAAAATTTAAAGCTGCTTAAAAACCAACATATACCAAATACCACATGCTAACAAATTCACGCCAAATATTCAATTTAGTCCCGATCCACAATTATAAAGATAAGAGACATGCAACCCTCACCTGCAAAAGTTATAGGCTTTTGGCGAATGAAAATGCAATGTCAAGGCAAATTCTTTCATTTCCCTGCTATACCTTCTACCCATATTAGTACTTTCAGTGTTATGAAGCTCATTCTTAAATAATTCTTGTGCCATACCTTCAAACTTGTTTTGTAGCAAAGTCTCAACTTGCTGTTCAATCAAATTTCTTTTCCGTAATGTTTTCAATAAGTCCACAATATTTGTAATTTTTTTATTACGTCTTCGTAGTTTTTGCTGCAGCACTTTCACTTTATGTTTCAATGAATTTGTAGTTTCATCAAGTTCAGACCCCGATAAGTTTGTCTGGATTTCTCTAGTAACAGTACTTGGTAAAACTTGTGTTTCGTTTGGTATCACATCAAGAGAATGTTCTGCAATTTGAAACTGACTTGATGTAGAAGCAACTTCATTACTGTTGGTGCGCTTTGAATGTTGAATATTTTTTCTTTCTACTTTCTTCTTTTGATAATATGAAGGAAATTGCGAAAATATAGATGGAACTGCATCGGGTTTCAGACGTTTAATATATGTCCCTGGCCGAGGTAAGTAATCATCTTCAACAAAATGATCACTACACACTTTGCTATATTTTGTAGGTTTAAAGTTTTTCCTTTTGAAAGCACGTAACCATAAAGTAAGCAATTCTTTCTTCTTTAATGGGAATCTAAAAATTCATTCTTTTATTATACATATTAGATAAATTAAGTAACATTACCCATAAAATCGGATATTTTCTCCCGTCCTATGTCTATTTGTACAACCAATAGCTGAACATGAATTAGGCATTTTGTTCCAATTTTCTGTCTATTATGATAAAACAATGTAATTACTTATATATTTAAATATAAATTATTTTAAATAATACCTTAAAAACACAAACTAATCAATAATTATACCACGAAATTCACAAAACCTAACTACAACGAACATACAACTATACAATGTTTTGCCCCAATTGCAAATGGCGGCCAATTGTCATTGTGGATTCACTTTATATAGCGCAGTAGTGTGTCTAGGTTAAACAAAACATCATTCTCACTGCGTCGTCTGTGCGAGCAGTACACCAGCTGAGAGAACATACGATTTTATACCGTAAATACGAAGCCGGAAGCAATGGCCGGCCGAATTGTTACTTTAACAAAGTTAATTCTTAATCCGAACACCACGATCCTCTGGTCACAGGAATTAAAAGAAGAGACACTCGAGATAATCGACCGAACATTCAACGAACGAGATATCCAGCACATACTACGGACATCGCCAAATATATTTATGGTAGATCCAAACCAGCCAAAAATTCAAGTCAGGATTCCAGAAAAAAACACCGAACCGCTAAAAGAAGAAAAAAAATACCACCGAACACAGAACAAGATGCAAACTGAAATCATATCCGCAGAAGACTTCATCTACCCGAAATTTACGAAGAAACCAAAAACAGACGAAACAATCACACCGATCGAAACTAAAAATTCTTACGACGCCCTCGACAACAAAACCGACGAAAAGATGGAAGAAGAAACTGCCGAATCCACTCCACAGCCTTCAACATCAGCCAGCTCGCCCAGGGTAAGTGACAAAACCACCACACATAACACAAAAACACAAAAAACACACAAAATCGCACCAATTATCATAATCGAAAAAGACAAATGGACATACATACGACAATTACTTAAATCAAACAGCATTAACACAATAGAAAACAAAATGGTGAAACCAGGAATACACATCGAACCGACAACCGACGAAGACTATCGAAAACTAAAACACACACTAGACAACGAACAAATTCAATATTACACATTTCAATTGAGAAGTGAAAAGACACTAAAGGTGGTGATGCGTGGCATTCCCACCTTTATAACAGACACTGACATCACAGACGACTTGATGGACCAAGGATACCCGACTTTAAAAATTAAACGCATGAACGGCAAACACGGAATACCAGCACCACTTGTACTAATCGAACTGACGAGACAATACAAGTCAATCTTCAACTTACGCGACTGCTGCGGACTTACAATCAAAATAGAACAACTCAACAAACGGACTGACATTATACAATGCCACAAGTGCCAGACTTTCGGACATCACCAACGGAATTGCAACATAAACTACAAATGTATGAAATGCGGAGACGGACATTCGACACATCTATGTACTAAGACAAAAACAACCCCACCAAAGTGTGCAAACTGCGGTGGTCCTCATCTATCCACTTTCATAAACTGTCCCAACAATCCAAACAATCCTACAAACAAAACCACACCTCAACCTAAATACATACCAGCACCACCCCCAACAACAAATCCATGTACACAAAGACAAAAAGACACGACACTTAACACAAATGACGAACTAGCACTTGCCTTAGGCAATATGATAATAACACTACACTCGACAAACGCCACAAAAGAACAAATACAATATTTCGTAACACAAACACAGACAATAATAACACTCTACAATAACAAACATTAAACACACACTCAACTGAAACGCAAAAAAAAACAAAAAAAAAACGAACACATTTGACTTAAACGCAAAAAAAAAAAAAGCGACTGACACACAGACTTTACACAAACACAACGCACACAGGACCACACAAAAAAACACAACATCCAACGATTACATCAGACTCAAACACGTCACAACCCTGGGAAATACGAAACAACGGAGTGGAAGTGGAGGCAACTTCGACCACAGAACAAAACTCAAAGACCCATGAAAAAGAAAATGAAAAGTCTAGGTTAATAGATAGAAGTCTGTGGTCTATGCCGACTATGGTCATAACCAAGGGGGTATAAGTAAAATATGCGAAATATAAAACAAGTTTTAGTTCGCATCCTAATGGTAGTTGGCGAAACTAATCTGATTTGCGCGCTCATTGTTGTCGTTGTTATTATTAGTTGAGGTTAGGTAGCCGAAACACGTGCGTTATTTGTGTTGTATTGAATTTATTGTTTGTTACTGTGTTTTTTCTTGAACTATTTCAAGTGAATTCGTTTTTTGTATATGTTTTTTTTTTGTCTGGAAATTCAATTAATAGACATTAAGATTAGATTAATTTCGTTTCCAGAAATACCTTCAGAAAACATCGGTAAGTTCTACCATTATACAAGTACAAGTTATATAAATTAAGTTATGCAATTAATTAATGTGGATTTATAGTTATGGGTGTACAGAAATGTGCTGTTCCTGGATGTGAAGATATGACTTCTCCTCGTCATAGATTTCCAAACCCAGAAAAGCAATTGAATCGATACAAATTATGGATTGACTCAATCCGGAACATAAAATTAAATAATTTACCACCAACTGCGACATATTATTCACATCGTGTATGTCACAAACATTTTCTACTAAAAGACAAGTCGGAACGGAAGATTGTTTCAAACAGCTATTCCAATACTACATTTACCAGGTAAGATAATGTCCTGTGAATCTTTTCTATTTTTGTTCTTGAAATATGAAGTAACTGTTGCATAAATTATTTACACACATGTTGCAGCAGTAAGTCAAGGTCCACTATCTGCTTCATCATCATCAGAGGTTGCAGAAATGACAACAGCTACATTTTCACATGGTAGGTTCGCTTGAGAATGTTAATAAATATTTAATATTTTAAGTTGTATTAATGTTGCAGCAGTAAGTCAAGGTCCACTATCTGCATCATCATCATCAGAGGTTGCAGAAATGACAACAGCTACATTTTCACATGGTAGGTTCGCCTGAGAATGTTAATAAATATTTAATATTTTAAGTTGTATTAATGTTACAGCAGTAAGTCAAGGGCCACTATCTGCATCATCATCATCAGAGGTTGCAGAAATGACAACAGCTACATTTTCACATGGTAGGTTCGCCTGAGAATGTTAATAAATATTTAATATTTTAAGTTGTATTAATGTTGCAGCAGTAAGTCAAGGTCCACTATCTGCATCATCATCATCAGAGGTTGCAGAAATGACAACAGCTACATTTTCACATGGTAGGTTCGCTTGAGAATGTTAATAAATATTTAATATTCTAACTTGTATTAATATTAAGTTGGCTTGATATTTATAAAATTTATCTTTAAATAGAATTAGAACAGAGCCAATTGCGTTCCAGCAAAAGTGAAGAAAAATCCCTTGCATGTACTTCACAATCTTCTGATGTAAACACACCTAATACCAACACTCCAAAGAAAAGTAAGTAAAGTGTTTGTATATATTCTTATTATATTTACTAACATTTATTATATTTTTAGGGAAATCAATTCTGAGATCTGTACATTTGTCACGAGTACAAAATCTTTCATGTAGAGAAAGAACCCTTTATAATGAAGTTAGAGTGTTGAGTTCAAAAGTGAGCCAATCAAAATGTAAAGGCTTTCTTTAAAAAAGCGATTGAAATTGGCGAAGAGAACAAGTCTATCAAAAAGCCTGGAACAAGGAGAGTTGCAATCTAATCCAATATTAGCAAACTTTTTTAATTCTCAGCTAAGAAATATTGGAAAACACCCTAAGGGAAGACGATATACCTTAGATGACAAAATAATGGCACTATCATTGTATAAGCAAAGTGGTAGAGGCTATAGGCATTTATCTAAGCCATCCCGAAAAAATATTATTAGCTTATTAAGCAACATTCCTATAAGACCTGGAATAAACAGTATGTTGTTCAACCACTTGAAGACAGCTGCTCAACGATTAAAAAAAAAGATTGCTATTGTGTTCTACTTTTTGATGAACTGGCACTGCAGCCACATCTACACTACAATCAAGTGTCTGATGAAGTAGATGGTTTTGTAGAAACAGGATATGAACGCACCAACAAAATTGCAGATCATGCACTTGTATTCATGGTTCGGGGTATCTTTTGGCAATGGAAACAGCCTATAGCCTATACATTCTGTGAAGGTAATACCAAAACAGCTACACTAGTTCGGTTTATTAAGGATGTGATACGTGCTGTACACAGCACTGAACTGAAAATACTGGCCTGTGTATGTGATCAAGGCACGAGTAATGTAGCAGCAATAAATGCCTTAATAAATTCTACCAAAGCTGCTTATTTAAGAGATGGTTTTCAATTAAATGAACATGTTTTTGAAGTGGACAATGCAAGGATCATTCCTTTGGATGATCCACCACATTTATTAAAAGGGATAAGAAATAATTTCTTAAATAAAAATATACCATACACCAATGAAGACAATAAATTATGTGTTGCCAAGTGGGAATACATAATGAATGCTTATGCTATTGATGCACCATGCGGACGACTACGTTTGATGAAGAAATTGACTGATTACCATATAATACCTAGTAAAATTAAAAAAATGAAGGTATCTTACTGTAGCCAAGTATTTAGCAATCAGGTAGCATCGGGGATCAAGCGGATGAGTATAGACAGTAAGTAACAAACATACACTCCAAATCACGAAAGATGATCCCTGCGTCATTGATCTATAATTCTATCAACGACATTCAAAGAATAATCTCCACATCCGAATAACAAACAGTACCTACTTGTATGACAAGGATAGCTTGAACGAAAGTATGTGTTTTCTAGCAAAGACATACGGCTCAAGCAATTTATTTGAGTAAGACAAAGACGGGATTATTACCTACTCCGTGATAAATACACACATTTCCGCTTAGTAGTTCTGATTTCTGTCGTTAGTCGTTAACATTTGACAACATACATTCGTTAATATTTGATGGAATTTATTTTCTTTTTATAAATACATCAATCAACAAACCAGAATTCGGTGTGATTCGATACATACGTGTTCGATTGCAACTTTCCCCTCCTGTTTAAATAAAACATGATTATAAATCCGCTGTAATCCCCTTGCCCCTCCGAATCCTTAATAAATGATGTTTTGTAATATTTTGTATGTTTACAATCATAAAAACTTAACCTCTTAACGTAAATACAAGGCTGTCAAGATACAATTTTCCGACCTGCTGTTAATGAATATAAAAATGAAAAAGGTAATTATCCAACATGAGTGGCAATAAATATCAAGTTTTTTTATCGCCTTACGAAATAGAAGAAGCTGAAACGGGTAAGTTAACTTTTAAACATTTGTCAATAACAATTTATTTTTTGATGTCGATTTTTCAGATTCCAACTTCTATAATGAACTAACAAAGTATCATAAATTATACGAACAAAATATAATACATAGGATTGAAGATCACAATGATGAAGTTGCAGGGAATAAAGATCAGCAAACTACAATGTTTTCTGAAGACCTGAATGAAAATTATCATGTTGAAAAAGAATTGGATGAACGGCAAGAAAATAGAAATAGCTTTGATGAATTTTGGACCAAACAAGAAACTTTATTTCTCATTAGTTTGTATGCAGAATACCAAGACGAATTGAAGCATGCAAAAAAGAAGAAATATGTGTGGCAGATAGTATCTGAACGAACTATCAGTATCACAAGATGAGCTAGAAGATGATAAATCATCAAATGATTTTAAAGCCATTTCCTGAAATATTTCAATTAAAATATTATTATAAAATATACATAGTCTCCATTTCTCCATTTTATTTATATACATATGTCAATCGGCACTATTATAGAATCAAAGCTCTGAATACGACGTTCTTTTGCGACGTCGGATTAGTTACAAATGATTACTAAACACGGATTATGTTTACGTTAATCATAATCAAAAAAAGTGCACAAACGAAAGCAGCTATATTCTTTGAAATTTATTTTTTCAAAACTATAAAGGCAGCAATCACGACAACTTGTTTTAAATTCGTTGCAATATTTTGAACGAGAGAAAAACCATGGTGGTGTTAATACCTATTACATGAGCACATAATATATTTAGATTTTAATAAACCTTTTGTTTAGCGAGTGGCAGATGCATTGTGCTTGGGATTAGTTACAGTAAAACGCATTAAAGCTGTGTAGCAGCAGTTTAAATCGTGTACTTCACAATATTGGATTTAAATATAAAAAGGATAATAATCATAGAGCATTAGTGGAACAATCCAACATTGCACAGATAAGATTGACATTTCTTAGGAATTACATAAAGAATTTGAGTTCTGTTCAGAGAGAAGTGGTATTGCTTGATGAGACCCGGCAAGATAATAATCTGCAGAGTGAGGGCAAGCGATATCTTGAATTACATTGTGGTTCAAAATTATGTTTTATGTCAAATGCTTCTTTATTGTTTTCAAGCAAATCACAAATAGAAGACTATCGTGGTGAAATGAATGGAGAAATGTTTAAGAAATTTCGTCATTTTGAAGAATGGAGAAAACAGCAAAGTATCACTGGAATTAACGAAGAAGTTATGCTGGCGTATTTCCATATTTATAGAAGGAAAATAGCACCTTCTTCATTGTGGACGAAGTATTCCATGTTAAGAAGTACTTTGAAAGTGTATATGAATAGTGACATATCAAAATACGGAAAACTGATTTCCTATTTGAAGAGTGAGGCAAGAACCCACAAGTCCAAAAAGGCGAAAATCTTGGAAAGGCTACATATAGAGAAGTTTCTGAATGAGGCTCCTAACAATAAATATTTGATGATGAAGGTATTATTTATTTTCTTATATTTAATTCAAAGTATTTATTCATTATTCGTTCGTGAATTCTATGCAGGTTGCCTTAATAATGGGTGTATCAGGTGCGTGTCGTTGTGATGAAATAACTAAGCTGAAAGTTGACGATATAGAAGATAAAGGAGGATACTTGTATGTTTCGATAGCTGACACAAAGACAAACGTATCTAGAAGTTTCACTGTTATGGCAGAAGGATTTACAACAGATATTCTTGACCTCTACAGAAAATATGTCTGTATGAGACCAAAAGGTATTCCACATGGCAGATTCTTCCTAAATTACAAGAAAGAAAAATGCACTATCCAGCCAGTTGGAATTAACACCATTTCTAAGATACCTCAGAAAGTTGCATCTTTCCTGAACCTACCAGAAGCTCAATTATATACAGGACATAGTCTGAGATGTTCGTCAGCATTTCTTCTGGCAAACGCAGGAGCTGATATAACAACAGTTAAACGACATGGTGGGTGGAAATCGTCCACTGTGGCAGAAGGTTATATACAAGATTCAGTATCCAACAAAATTCAGTATCCAACAAAATTCAGTATCCAACAAAATTCAGTATCCAACAAGATTGATATAGCCAGAAAGATTCAAGGTTCAGACAGTCTAACGTCCTCGACTTCTGGTCATCAAATTTCTCTTCAGGATACTTCAAATACGTCTTCTAGTATAACTCTAAATTCGAATAACCTGAATGCAGAGTCAGATACAAAGAGGATTTCCTTCAACTTTAATATTAATGTAAATGTTAATTAGTTGCTATTGTTTACCCTTTAGAATTAATATAAATGTGTTAAAACTATAGCAGTTTGAATGTCTCTATGCAATCTAAATTTCACCTTGTTTTATCTCACTAGTGAGATAAATTATGTTTTTAACTCACTAGTGAGTTATAAGCTACATAATTGATTTAAAATCGCCATAGTTATAGGTCTATTATTAGGAGGTGTTGGATAAAATACATTTACATTGTGAAATCAATGGCTTTATAATTAACATTGATGATTCAAGCAGCAGTGAAGATAGTGATTAACAATACTTCCTATATGACAGCAGATAAAAAAAAAACTGTTAGCTATCCCATGTTTTTACTTAATCTATATTATAATTATAACCCATGATTTAAGCCAACGTACGTGCTACACGTCGTTTTTAGTTCACGCCAAATATATCAAATTTTCTTGTGTTGGCAGTAAAAGTATCAAGTATTAGTATACAGCTGATTAGTTGTTTATCTAATGTTAGTTTATACTTTTAGTAACTGATTTTTTATGCAACAAATACAATGATATTAATACAAATAATCATACAAAATGTTACACATGCAATTGCCAGACTGTGGCCACAATTTTTATCTAAATATGTCTAGAAAGGTAGAAAAATTACAGAAACAGAATTTAACAAGTAGCTAGATTTCCTAATGTACTAAGTAGAATTGATTGTACCGAAACAGAAAGGATATTTATCATGGAATATTCAGGTAATAGGACATTCTCAATTAAGAATTTGTGACATCGTAGCCAGATGGCCAGGATCTACACATGACCAAACAATTTTGAATGGATCGGCAATAAAAAGAAGCTAAGAAAATGAACATTTCAATAACCCAGTTATACTTTGTGATAGTTGTTACAATATTATAAAATATTTATTAAATATTTTTTATATTTCCTTTTTTTTGTATATATACTCATGATAATTTTATTATTAAACAAATAATAAGGCAATTTTGTTAAATGATTATATATGTATATTAACTTATTAAACAATTATAATTCCCAGTTACATTGACAATTTAATATATTAAGTTATTTTTTTAATTGGCTCCTTTTTCTTACTGCGTATTCTTTTTCGTTGCAATTTTAATATTTGGAGTTAAAAATACAATGCATATAAAAAAAATGTATGTCCAATTAAATACATTTGAATGTGTTTTCATCTTTTTGTAGCAAGTTTTTGCAAGGTACACTAGTGAAATGTGTTTCGACTGCCTTATTTGATTTGGTGTCCATCAGCTCTAATCTTCTGGTTTTAACTTAAAAATTTTTAATATACACAAAACAAATTCATACAATTTGATGAAAACAATAAATAAAATAACTATTGTTTGTATATATTATATAAATCTATAACTTATTGCAAGTAAAATTTTTTGAAAGTTCAATTACTAAACTTTTTCTTTCTTGCTCCATTTCATGTTCCTTTTTCAAAATTTCTTTCTGCAATCGTACAAGTTCTATTTTACTAGCAGTCAACAAATAATTTCAAAGCAAAAAAAAACATTTCACAGCAAATAAATTTGTATGAATATGTTTTGTTTATAATGCATACTGCAATTTCCAATATTTATACTGACCTTTGTGCAAAACTCAACTTATCTATTATGGCAGTGTTAAGTTATACTGCAATATATTCCAAAATTTATTTAAAATAAGGCACTGTAGAACGTTTAACTAATATCTAGGGTTATTCTATGATATAATTGGGAAGATAATGTTTATAAAACTGTCATAACAGTGAATATGTAATTACAGTTATACAAAGTAGGTACTCTGGTCTATTGTATAATGTCAATTCCAGTAATAATGCTGTTACAACTAACTTGAAACTGTTTGGTTTTGCCATTCATTAAAATGATTAAAGAATTACATAATCTTATATGTTGACTTAAATGTTGTAAATTCTTGATAGTTCATTTTATTTTTCAAGTGGTGTTATAGTTTAATTTGATTTGCTGTTTACGCAGCTTTGTTCAATTTATAGTAATTTTAATATAACTTAAGATGTAATTCGATTATATTTGTTCATATAACCTACAAATTAGACCGACTGTGTCAAATATATTTGGCCCGGAAACGAAGTTAAGTTCCATATTCATTTTTCAATTTACAGTATTTAATATGACGCCGAAGTACTGATTTGAATCATACAATGATTATTGATGACGCAGGGATCATCTTTCGTGATTTGGAGTGTATATACAATTATGTGTGTGCTTCTTTATTTTTTTTTCTTTGTTAGTGTCAAGAAGTGTTGATGGATCGACATGTATGGACAAGGATGCAGATCGAACTGCTGATATATTACTTTTTTTAATGATGTCTTTGATAGTGTGAATGGAGGGACAAAATTTCCAAAAACAGCACGAAAATTAAGATCAGCTGTAACAGAGCACTCGCGTCATATAATGTTTTGGAAACACGCTATAAGGTTCTTAAGGAAAATAAGTTTTATAACAGTGTATGCACGACAGAGATCCATTCCTGCATCATTAAAAAATTGGATAATTACATTAGAAGGATTTCTGTTATTAGCGAAGACAGTATTTCAGTTGGGTTATCCATATTTTCTACCGCGAATATTTAACCAAGATCCATTGGAAAAATTTTTTGGGCAAATTAGGCAGCACGGAGGTAGAAATGTAAACCTAACGTGTATAGATTTTATGCATTATTTTAAGAGCATGTTGGTTAATAATTTTGTTTCCTCACATTCAATTGTGAGAAAGATATGTCAGGAAATTTTCTTCTAACGTTAAAGTCATTTATCCGTCAAGCACAACCAAGTGAAGAAAATTTACCAAGTATTGTTGCAGAGAACATCGACAAGGAAAATATTCCTCCTCAAAGAGATATTGACGATGCTGTTGTAGGTTTTGTGACTGGTTTTATAATAAAAACAGTACTTACAAAGTTTGGTCACTGTCCTACATGTAAGAAAAACTTTGTCTCAAATCGAACAACGCTTGCACAACACTCTTTAACAATAATGCGAGAATACAGTAATGGGGAAGAAAACTTATTTATTGCGATCAGAATTTTTTTCTTAAAATGAAAAATATTTATTTAATTATAATCAATATATTACCAGAAATATGCTTCAAAAAGCATTTAGAAAAAATAATTCTTGTAACAGCTTCATCCCCTATTAACTTTGATTTTTTATATAAATGTTCAATTCATGATACGGACAGTGTTAAAAATGTTATATTAAAAAAAATTTGTAGGCTGATTATACATAATTATTTTAACTCTTTAAATAATATTCTACAGGGAAAAGACACCCGTAATGTTAGTGATAGTGTTGCCAAATATTGTATGGACAAGTACAGAAAATTAAAAAAGAAATAAATATTTTTTCAAATTGTTTTATTTTTGTTTTAATACATTTTTTAAGTTAAGTTTCATTGTTTCATATAAAATATTTGATGAAATCTCTTCTTTCACTTTTGTCTAAAGTTACATACTACAGCTAAGTGATAGAAAAGTTTTTATTTTATATTTTTATAAACGATGAAAAAAAGTAAAAATAAACAATATAGCTCGAAACTCCCGCTCACTCGATTTTAGTTCGCTTCCATATTATAGATGTCGCTAAAACGCAATTTAGATTTTATATTAATAAGAGTCCCTGACTCCCTGTTTTGGATTCTCTTTTCTCTGGTCATAACCTGAAAAGCTGTCGAAAAATAAGACTTGACATGTTTACGTGCATTGTTTGGATCAAACAATTTTGATATATATATATCAAGAGTTTGCCTTTAAAAATTTAAATATATCTAATTGTAAATAAGTAAAATGATAATATATTGAGAAATAGAATAAAATGAATAAACAAGATATAGCCATAAAGTACATTTAAGAGTGAACCAGTTAACTTAGAAAATTCTTGTTTGAATAGTTTGTGAATGAAAATGTTTTCAGAAATAGTGTCTCATATAAAAGAAGAAGCCCTTAGATTAGATGAATGTTTAGAAAAAGGACATATTTGTTCTGTGAATGATCGAATACATCCAAACATTTCTTCAGAAAATATTAAATGTGAAAATAAACTTCAAATATTAGAAAATAATGGCCATGTAATTTATTTAAAAGAACCTAGGGAAAGTTTGAACGTAAAAAATTTGGCAGAAGATTCTTGTAAGTTTATGATTTTTTTTTAATTCTAATAATTTCTCATTTATAATAATATAAAAGTAATTTTGTTTTGTTGATTATTAAGATTGTGAAAATTGCCAAGATTCATTTCAAGATTTTTGTTTGAAATGCTCTTCACTGTCACAGATATTAAACAATGAAATCCCAAAAGGTTGCAATGATAATGCAGAAGAAACAATTCCAAATAATATTTTGTCAATAAAAGAAACTGGAAAAAATTGTAAAGGAATATTTGCATTGAAAACAATCCCAAAAGATGTACAGTTTGGCCCATTCTGTGGATTAATAACATTAAAGAAAGAAAAAGGATATATTTGGAAAATAAAATGTGGAAAATTGATGGCTGCAGAAGGTACACAATGTTTAAATTGGATGCAACATATTAACAGTGTTAAAGATATTTCCTCTCAGAATTTAATGGTATTTCAATATAGAAGTAGTTTATATTTTCAAACCTGTAAAGAAATTAAAAAAGGATCAGAGTTATTAGTACATTATGGCCTTGAGAATGTCAAGTATGTAAATGATGAAGCCACCATTTACTACCGCCCTATTGTTGAAAAAAGGTTAAACAATATATATGTTTGTACATTTTGTTGTATTGGTTTGAGTTCAGAAATTGATCTTGTTAAGCATAAAAACAAATGTCCTCGTGAAGTAATAAGAAATTCTCTTTTTAATAGTAAGTACTTGTATTTATAAGAAAAACAAACTATTTTTTTAGTACATACTTGATTGTAGTTATAACCCAGTGTCCCTATTGCAAGATTTATATTCTTGAAAGAGAATATGATGAGTTTCACTCAGTGTATTGTAATAAAGATGTGAGGTAAGTATTATCGCTATAATAATAATATACATAGGTTGCTTGTATATTTAGTCATAAAGCTTGACAGTAGTTAATATATCTGTTTACTATATATTTGGAGCATCTGAATCTAATACAAATGGTATATTATCAATAAAATGCATGCACAAAAAGAAATTCTTTCAATTATTGAGGTTGATGTATCTTATAAATCTCAAAATGCCTCTCATTTTATAAATACTTGTACTCTTTTTTTAAATTTCATTGTGACTTGTACTGCATTATTCCTTTCTCTTTTGTCATATTTTTCTAATGTCAATATTTTGCACTCGTCTTATTATCTGTCCTGGTGTTGTTATTTTAATATTGAAATGTTGCATGTTTCAGTTTTCAGCAAGATGGTACATGTTATTTTGTAGTTCGAACACTTATATTTGAATGTATTTTTCTCATTATTTAAATGGTTAGGTAAATAACGAAGAAATTAAAGCACACACCAAGCATAGGCAGTATGCTATACAGCAAAATCAGTTAAACAGACGGTAGATACCGGTACTTACATGACCAAGAAATTTACCTGTTCTAAACGGCATCAAAAATGTATGGAAAATATGTTAAAATATATGTTTATATGAAAGACAATCAAACTAAAAAGAATTGGTGACGAACATTGAAGAGGTATGGAGCTCTCTTAACTGATTGTGCTGTATGTATAGCATGAAGCATTATGCATAAACGCATATGAGCCTTTATAAGGGCCCAAATCGTTTATATAGGGATTAAAATATTTTCCAAATTATACTGTTTTTGCTTCATGGTTGCGTCAACAAAATATGCGTGTCATGGTTCCTCCAAAATTATGCAGTTATAACGAAATAACAACCGACGGTGGGAATTTTTTTAACATTTATCTCTATAATATTCTGAAGGACTTTTTTTACGAACAGAGACCTCTTGGTAATTGTCTCTGTGCGTGTTTCGTCACAACACAACTTGATAAGTTAAAAAATTGAAATTCATTACAGATATTTTTGAATTATTAACAAAAAATTGACTCCCCTTTTTCCAATCGTTAATTGTGTAATTTTTAAATCATTTGGCGTGCTTTTGTCATATGAGCAGTTAATTTTGGCATCCGTCGGTATTTTAATTTTTCTTTTTATATCCTACGAATTGTTTGTTCGAATATTTTGAATATTTCAGAATTTTTCTAATTGCTTTACTAGATAGCCTACTATTTTCAGTATATTGTTTTGTTAATGCGTAAGGTTATGGATTTATTGATTTAAATCAACAAAGACAATAGATGATATATATAGCAAGTCGAGGCAGATAACTTGCAATTACAGCAAGACAAGATATGATTATTGTTAACTTGTTTAAAAAAGCCTAGATTAACATTGTGAGAAGGATTAGTAGAACTGGTAAAAAGAGGACTTGAATAATCAGTTTGATATATTTTACGAAATAGATTACGTGAGAGTAACGTTATTTATTGCAGTACGTTAACAACCGACATTGCCATTCGAAAAACCATCGTGAAAGGCATCTAGCTTGCACAATAATATGGAGCAAGACTAGTTTCTGGTCCTAGATGTCCAGAAAAAACTATCGTTTTCAGACATAAGTCGGCTTGTAACACGTATTGTAAAACCCATTGAAAATGAACCTGTGGGTGTGTTTCAGCGTGCGGTGTTTTGAATCATTGTGTATGTTTACTGGTAATTTAGACATACTAAGGATCTTTAATTTATAGCGGAAGGAACTAAACGTTAGTGCGAAAATGATTTGACAGTAATAAGTAGGTATTGGCAGTCAGGGGTACATTCCAGCAGGGGACTTAAATAAATTTGTAGCGGGCCGATCTATTTAGTTTTATTAGTTACTTGAGTGAGCTCTATTATGTAAATATGTGATGGACAGCGACACGGCAATGCCTACAGTTCTTCGTGCAGCTAAGAGAATCGAAACAACTAATGCAGAATTTATATCACATAACATAATATCGTGTTTGGAATCGCTATCGAGTGAAAAGCACAATATAAATAAAGAAAAAGTGTTGTTATTTGTAAAAGATGGAGTTGCACATATGAAAGCTGCTGGACGGCTCTTAAAACAAACATACATTATTATGACGCATATCACATGAGCATATGGAACAATTATTGATGATTTACTATCACTTGAACTCTGGATATAAACGGCGAACAGTTAGGATATGTGATATGTTTTGTAAACCCTGCAATATTCCTTCTGGAGAAGATGTTTCTTACTTGGTAAATACTTGTTTCTCTATACGTATTTTGATTCGCGGGTGAAAAATGTGAAATTGAGATTCCTGATGTCCTCGCTCCGTCTCTGGCACTGACGTCATATACCTCTCACTGCTGATTCCTAGTAATAACACCAAAGATGGTTATTGCAAGAGGACAATTATCCGATACATTGTAGTAGACTCTGCGTTAAATTGACAATAGTAATTGCTATTTAAAGGATTGATTGACTTTCGTAGTCATCGGACGGAAATTTGAGTGCAAACGTGTACCATTATTAGGGACCGAGCACGAGAAGGCCGATGATTCATCGTCCACAGGCGTACTATTGAAAATTTGTATTTTTAAAGAGTTTTTAATTTTATTTATATAATTGGAAAAGAAATGGGTGGTGATCTATAAAATACGAAATACATTTTTATTTGTTCATTTTGTAGTTCAAGTTGAGTAAAGGAGTATTAATATTAACTAGCAATACTTTCTCAAGGTTCTCTTCTGTAAAATTTGTTCTCTTTGAATGAAATACATCCGTGTAGATAGAAAATGTCCTTTCTACATCGCAACTGATTATACGTGCATACTGGAAATATTCTTTTATTTCAGCGTATTTATCAGTTAATTTTGAGGCATTGTCCCCATACACAATTTCCGTAATGTTATTAAATCTGGAGTTCTATTAAAAACTGCGTCTGTTGCCGAAGGCCACATCCGAACTCACTTGGAATATTTTTCAAATTATTAATAGTCACATCTAATATGGTTAATTCATCATTTAATTTCAAATTTTGATTTTCAAAATAATTGATTAGTTTTGACAAATTTCCAAAGTGTTCCTGAAGAAAGTACAACTGATTTTTTAAATTTGGAATTTGTATTAGTTCCTTGCACTCATAAATACTTCGAGCATCGTCCTTTAAACATGTAACGAAATTTTGTAAACTATCGAAATTCTCTGCATAAAAACTGGTAGCTTCCAACCATGTTCGCCATCTAGTTATTACTGGAGAGGGCGGCAGTGACAAAGATGGAGGTTTTCCCCGTAAAGTGCTACTCTCAATTGTGCTTTTCTGAAAACTTTTAAAAGCGGATACAAGTCTGTCAACTTCCTGAAAGGTGTCTCTGATATATTCACAGATTCTGTGGAGAGCATGTGCTGCACAAGTAATATGCAGCATATTAGGATATGTTTCCTTTAATAGTCTGCCTGTTTTTAACATATATGCAGCACTGTCACTGACAAAAGTATTTTTTCTTTGTACCAGTCGTCCGAATGAAGCATTTGGTGCATATATTCGTAAATGGTTTTGGCTACTGTTTCCGCATCAACTGTATTTATAACTTCTGTTGCTATTACATATGCGTTATATGGAATAGTTGAATGTAGTACACCACCTACAACTTTTACGACACAGCGCACACAGGGACAAATTGAAAATTTAGTGCGACAAAATTATTTACTTCATATGGATTCAATAAATTTTAATAAAACTAGGTACCTCAAGGTTTTTAGGGTCGCTGATTACGAATCTGATGTTAGTTTTTAAAAATTCAAAATGGCGGATCCAATATGGCGTACAATTTTTAAAAAATTGATCGAATTCGCTTAAAACTTATTACACGAGATTTTTTATGTCAGTTTTTAAAAATTAAAAATTCAAATTTCAAAACATTAGGCCTAGTTAAAAACTTAAAAAAACGAGAATACTTATAAAAAGCGGAATTATTTTGCCCAAAATATACTGGAATAGTTGTTCATTACACTTTGATGATGACAAATTATAAAATTGTTGGTTTTTCAGTACATTAAATAACTCCTTTCTCTTCATTTTCATCTTCTTTAAAGCACAGATCTCAGTACACCCAATGTAGTTACGGAATTCCCCTTTCTAATATATTTTCGTGCACACAAGTATTTTGTGAGAAGACTGCATTGAATGAAAAATTTTGCTATTGCGGTTCTGTTAGTTACAATTTAGTTACGGAATTCCCCTTTTTATATTTTTTCGTAACAGTTTAAGTATACATCAGTGGTGCACACAAGTATTTTGTGAGGAGACTGCACAGAATGAAAAATTTAGCGAATTAAAAAAAATGTCATTTGCATGTGGGATTTTCAGAATTAGGTGTACTACCTAAGGAAAATATGCTCTATTTATTGAAAGGGGAAACGGGGGGGGGGGGGGGGGGGGGGAGAGTTTTTCAATATATTTCATAATAAAAACATTATACTATATCTACACTACATATAATTGTTATTTTAATAATAACTGCAAATTAAATTAGATACCTGATGCTTAAAAATATATTTAAAAAACTTTAAACTGTAAATTTACAAAAAATTGCCGACTGTAACAACAATAAACGCTATAGATGCTGCTGACAGGTATAAGTGCGTGTAACAGATAATAATACTTTGAACGCACGTACAGACTAATGTGATGCGTTAAAAAAATAAATACTTATAGGTTGATTGCGTACTGGTATATAGAACATATTAAGTGCAATAGTGATTACATTTAACAAAATAAAAAATTCCATATTTGTCGTCGTAATTCGGTTATTTGTCCATACGTGCAGCGTCCTAATATTTCGACAGTTTCGTCGGCACTTATACATAGGTATTGATTTGAAAGATGGCGTCTAATGCGTTCTACTGCTTTCGTGTAACACTTAGAAACATAATATTTGCGTAAGGTGGATACCTACATCAGGAACAGGAACATTCGGCCAGTATAGTTTTGGTGAAATGTTTTGAAGGTAGGATTGTTAAGTTTATTTAATGGAATATTTGCCGCCATTAAAGTTTCACATAATTCTTCGTTAAATTTGTCAGATTCCAACGGTTCTAATTTTTGTGTATGTGTTTGCGATGCTAAGTGACGTTTTACGTGGAATTTTTTAACGATATTTTACCGACTTTGGATTTCGTAATCACTGGCAATGGACATACAATTAGTTTGATCGTTAATTTAACTCGCCATTGTTTCACGATGCCATTCACGACGTTGTTACATTTCATATTTGAAAAAGTAACTTGAACAATGTTCTATATCTAAATAAATGAAAATTAAAAATGTATGCAAAAGTTATTGAAACTTAACGAAATTCACTGGACACTTACTTCAAAATAATTGGGAAAAGTAGATTCCAGGAAACGATATTAAACCAAAAATTACAAAGTATGTAATTAACAGTTAAAACAATGAAAAAAGTAACTAACTCTCCGTACTTTATTTATCTTACGAAATATAAACTAATAAGTAAAAGAAATTATATAAAACTCCTCACGCTTCTATCTACGCCGATGAAGAAAGGAATTTAATTAAAAAATTGAAGTAATTGCGTCACAATTCAACGACAAAAAACAGATGGGCGGTTAACCGAATGAATAGTGCTATTCAATAACTGCGTGTTGTACTTAGGGGTGTTATAGGCTATTTATATGGTCCATCGTAATTTCGGCCTGATGCGTTCGGTCTCTAACCATTATGAATCAAAACCTTCGCGGAAAGCATATCTATACTACTAAACAGCATTCCCACAATATAAGGATAATAGAGCAACCTCTACCGACTCATTACGCTGAAAATTTTGTAGCAAATATGAAAACTCAACGAGACAATTGCGATTTAGTAAGAACTAATTATTCAGCGCATTAGTATTTCATCTATTTTAGTAAAATAAGGCTTCTGGCTTTATAAATTAATTTTTTTAATATAGACCTTTTTAAATTTTTTTATTTATGTATTTGTTTATATTTTTCAGATTATTTTCAGTTTCTCAAGTAAATAATACCATTACTCCTGGAAGAGAAAATAATCATGCTTTAAATATAAACGCCAAGCCTGGCACAGATGTGAACAAGAAATGTAATTGTTCATATTGTGGATTCAAATCAAATTCTAAAATAGACTTGCCACTACATTTGTATGCACATGAAAAAAGAAAGGCATTTGTTTGTAAATTATGCAACAAACAATTTAGAGAGAAGAGACAATTGAGCGCCCATCTCAGAAACAAAAATAAATGTGTGACATGTACAAAGGCATTCATGTGTAAATTTTGTGGCACACAGTTCAAAGGAAAACAGTACCTTCAATTTCACATAAGAAATAAGCACACGCCTAATGCCCAAAAAGACTATAAATGTTCAAAATGCTCATATGAAACAAACATAGCGAATGCACTGAGAAGACATATGCGCTTACACTTCACTAACTCTGACAAGTCATACAAATGCCCCAAATGTTCTTTCGAAGCTAGTTATAAAGATAGTCTAAAGCAACATCTGTATTTTGTACACGAAGAAGACAAAATATACGAGTGCAAGTTGTGCGAAAAACATTTTAACTCCAAACCAAACCTTACTGCGCATACGAAATATGTGCATAATATCATCGAAGAAAGTTATAGTTGTACAAAGTGTTCGTATCAAACTGACCGGAAGCACAGTTTGATAAGACATCTTCACACACATGATGAGGCGAAAGTATATACGTGTAAAGTGTGTGCTAAACAATTTAATCATCCTGGCAATTTTAAACAACATGCACGTAATAAACACAAAGAAGAATATAAATTGGAAAGTGAATAGATTGTTATTTATGTATAGCAAACGCCAATTAAGTTGGCGCGAGGAAGGGTAAGTTCGCGCAGGATTAGAAGTAGTGGGGAGATTTGTATTTTGTTTTACATCAAATGTCAGATAATTCTAACCTCTGAGCGTGTATCACTTTATAATCCCCTAGCAAAGACATTCTGTTCCGTCAAACGTCAATGACAAATGTATTCTGACAATTACTTGAGTAGTGGGGGTGGACGTTTTTAAAAACGGCTTCAGCGCACCCCCTCCTCGCGCCAACTGAATTGGCGCTTGCTATAAGTATGTATAAGATAGTTATTTTGTAATGAAACATGACAGAGAAACGAATTAGAAGAAAACAAATAATTTACATATAAATATACAGTGAAATCTGGTTATAGCGACTCCGCTTATAAGCACCAGTCGGATACAACAGCGAAATACCTAATACATGTTTGGAATTATATGTATATCAATGCAGAAATACTTCGGTTATAATGACGTCGCTAATAGCGGCGAATCCGGCTATAACAGCGAGCATTGTTTGTTTAACTGACACCATCCTTTGGCTATAGCGACGATCGGAACAACGTGGACCGAACCTACTCAATAAAAACTGGGAATTACCGGCTTGTCTATGTATGTATTTTGTAAAACGAACGTTAAAGGACTATTCAGTTACACTAGTTTCGTGGATTGAAGTCGTTTATTTTGTAAGGGTCATAATATTTTTAAATGTCTTCTACACTGACATTAAAGCGTAAAAGCATATCTATAGAAGAAAAGGGCGCTATAATAGCAAGAATGGAAAACGGTGAAACTAACGCTAAGTTAGCTCTAGAATTTGGTGTTTCGCATTCAACGATATCAACAATATGGAAAAATAGAGCAAAAATAACAGACGCTTTTAATAGCAACGCCCTTAGATTGAAAAAACTTAGAAATACACAGCACGATGACTTGGATAAGTCTTTATTGGAATGGTTTAAAATTCAAAGAAGCAGAAATGTTCCAATAACCGGACCGATTTTAAGACAAAAGGCTAATGAATTTGCCCTACTGCTGGGCAAGAGTGATTTCCATTGTTCCGAAGGTTGGATCAATCGATTTAAAGTGCGTCATAATATCGTTTTCGGAAAAATATCAGGGGAAGCGGCAAGTGTACCGGCTGGTGTTCCTGAATCGTGGTTGCAGACTGTGTTTCCCGAAATTAGAAAAGGATATACCGATGATGAAATTTTTAATGCGGATGAGACTGGATTATTTTATAAAATGACGTATAATAAGACAATGAAGTTTAAAGGGGATAAGTGTATAGGAGGTAAAATGTCGAAAGAAAGGATCACTGTCATGGTGGCTGCAAATATGACAGGAAGTGAAAAGAGCAATCTACTCGTCATAGGGAAAGCCAAGCGACCACGATGTTTTAAAACATTACAGATAAAAACCTACCTGTTATTTATGAACACAATAGAAGAGCCTGGATGACTTCAGAACTGTTCACCAAGTTTGTTCGTGATTGGGACAATAAACTTAAACAATCTGGTAAGAAGAAAATTTTGTTAATTGTAGATAACTGTCCCGCTCACCCACGAATTGAAACTTTAAAAGCTATTAAATTGTGTTTTTTACCACCAAATTGTACTTCGGTATTACAGCCGATGGACCAAGGTGTAATTAACTCGTTGAAGGCACATTGCCGCAAATTGCAAATAACAGAAATTGTTAAAAATATAGAACTTAAGAGAGAATGTGGGATTACACTCTTGGATGCTATATTTATGATATCTGCTGAATGGGAAACGGTATCCGCCAAAACAATTAGAAGCTGCTTCTCACATGTGGGATTTATTACACCAAACACTGAAAATTGTAATTTAGTAGAAGAAGACAGATTTGATGAAGAAGACTACATTCCGTTAGCTCAACTAGTTAGTTGTACAACTGGCCAAACAATTACCAGTGATGAAGTACTAGAATTTGTTAACATCGATAAAGACTTAGAAACATGCAATAGTTTAAATGAATCAGATGTTGTGAAATATTTGTTTAGTGATGCAAGTGAAGAAATTGAAGAAAATGTAGACGAAGAAGAAGAAGAAGAAGAAAATGTAAAAGTCCCATCTTGTGCAGAAGCTCTCGATGCCGTTATCACTTTAAAAAGATTATATTTAGTAGTACAAGTGATAACAAATTGTCAGAGAGTATTGCCATTCTCGATAATAAAATTCAGCATTTATATTGTCAGACCAAATGTAATAAGCAGAGTCAAATTACAGACTTTTTTCCAGCAAATTAGTGTAACTTTATATGTTTTAATTATTGTATTAATAAGATTATATTCATAAAATATACATGTATGTTCATATGTCTAAATTATTTTATATTTTAAAATTCGTTAAATTCTTCCATTTATTACAACCATCGGTTATAACGTCGAGGTTCGCTCGGTTCCCATCGTCGTTATAACCAGATTTCACTGTACATACTTTATTTTTTTCGGTTTTCTTATTGCTGTTACTATTTGAGAATCGCTTTTTCTGTGTTGGTTTTCAAGTACAATGTGTCCATAAATGATTGAAGAGTGTTTGAATTTAGAGCACTGGCGTTTTAATAATTTTCACTTTACAACATTTTTTAATTCTTATAAATTTATAATTTTGTGGTAATTATTGATATCAAATTATTGTTCATCCATCATCAGTAGAGTGGACCAATCCGGAGCGAAAGCAGAGGCGTAACTAACGAATTGGTTCCTGCGTGCCCCATCGCACATACGATTACTTAGTATGTTGCTCACGGTCATCGTGTGTAAACGTATAATAGCAGCAGGAAAGCGTAATCTGTGTATTTAATAATGTTGAAGGAGCGTACAGTAAAAAAACCGCTATCATCAAAGTTAGTCAATAGGTTTATTGAGAACCATCCTAATTTATCTTACAATGGGGTAAATGTAAAATGTTTAGTGTGCAATATATATATATATAAACCATTTAACAAAATCAAATTTGCAACGCCACGTGCATAGCGCAAGACATAAAGATAGAGACACTGGTGCCGATACAAAATTCGAAGTGTTCTTATTTGATTTGTGTACAATTATGGTTGTGTGTAATTTGCCGTTTACTTTGTTACGCAATGATTCGTTTATTTCATTTCTTGAAAAATATGGCAATGTAGAATTACCGAGCTGCACCCACTTACGACGTTATTTAAAATCTGTTCGTGTACATTTAGAAAATAAAATTAAGGCTGATCTGAAAAATAAAAACGTGTGGATGAAACAACTGATAGCAAAAAAAGATCGGTACTTAATGTTATGGTGCGTAAAATAGAACCAAATCAATCGCCATCCTCAATTTTATTAGCTAGCAGACAAATAGAAGAATGTACTGCGCGGGTAATTTCAAAAGTGGTGTTAAGTACATTGGAAAAATTTGAAATTTCCAGAGATCAAATCCTAATGTTTGTGACAGATGGTGCCACAACCATGCTTTCTGTAGGTCGGTCTCTTAAGGAACAGTGTGGTAACTTTTTACATATTACTTGTAAAATCCATGCCCTACATCTTGTAGCAGAACGGATCCTTAAATGATACCCAAATGTAGGTTATACGCGTTAATATCGAGTACAAAGGCAGTATTCCTGAAATCTCCAAAACGTATTCGGAAATTTCACGAATTGTGTCCCCATACCCCTGAGCTACGAGCGGCATTTTACTATCATAAATGTTTTGAGGATATAAAAAAAGTGGTTTTATTATTAAATCCGAAAGATAGTGCCGCTATCGAAGAAATTCGGAAAAAATTTCAAAATAGTCAGGTTAAAAGTGATTTACAAACTATTCACAACAATTACTTCGGAATAGTGCAAGCATTAGAAAACCTACAAAATTCTTAGCTATCGTTACAGGAATCAGTGCTAGTTGTGAAAGATACACACGCACAGCTATGTTCGATAAAAGACCCAAGAAATGAGTGTATTTTAAGTAAGTTTGAAAGTGTTTTAGATAAAGATTTAGATTTTGCCAGACTTAGACAAATTTGTGAAGGTTCGTCTACAGATGTGTTAAGTTGTTTCAAATATTATTTTAATTATGCAAACATCACATCACTAGATGTGGAGCGATCGTTTTCTTTATACAAGCACATATTTTCCTCACGGCGGACGCGTTTTCGAGAAATAACTTTGGAGACGCTCCAGATTTTCAAGTCACGGAAAACGCATAAGACGGTAAGTTTTTTTTAAATCATCTAATTACATACGTTTTAGATTTTATTTTTTATACGTATCATCGAGAACGTTTCATAATCTAGAAAAACCGTCTTACATTTTTTTTGTATCTAACATAATAACAGCACCGTTCGTGATAGTATATCTCTAGATATTAATAATGTTTCGCATGCGGGAACCAATTCGTTAGTCACGCCTCTGCTTTTGCTCCGAATTGGTCCACTCTAATCATCAGTGTTTAGTGCTAGCTAAAGTTTTTCTTTCATTGGTGTAATTATTTCCCTTATTAGACTCCGATAGCTGCAATTGAAGTAGTAAGTATTTCGCTTAATATTTAATAATTAAAAGAGAAAAATATGATCTGGACATTTTTGCATTTGTTCTCGATTCTTTTTTTAAATATATTTTTGTTACACGTTTGCTCATATACATGTCCGTGTCTTTCACCCCATGTTTCTGTTGATCCACTCCGTTGTCTCTAATTCGTGTGTGTCTTATTTGAAAGAAGCTGAATAGTCTAAAGGTGTCAATAGTTTTGCTTCGTAAGGAAATCAAAACTTTGAAACCTCCGGTTAATATTCCTGTTGCTCATTTCGTGGCTTTATTAGAGACGGAGAAAATTATACAGGAGACCTCTAATCGTAAAATTCGTAAAGCTAATATTGTTTATAATTGTACTGAAACTGGTAATTGAAATAATGAGCAAACGCCATTTGAAACAACGCATTGAATGTCTAAGTGTGTAAAGCGAGTGCATTTACTCTATTCTTTATAACAATTGTACTACATTGTACGTACTACATAACATGAGAGCAAAATGAATTGAGGTAGTAGGAGGCTGCGGTTCGCTGATCGTATTTCGTGAATTATAAAGTAAATAAATCTTACTGACAGCACTTAAATGTCTCCTTGATACAAATTTAATTTACAACTTAAAATATTTATAAAATGTCATACAAATGTCATCTTTTATATTTTATTGAAAAGTTTACAATAATTGTTGAAACTGTTGTCCCTCGGCATTCAAACATAAATTTACGCGCCGCTTCATGTTTTCAAAAACCTTTTGGAAAATCCGTCTACTAACTCGCACTGGATTTTTAAAAATAGAGTTTTTTAAGTATGGAAATAAAAAGTAATCCAGAGGAGTTAAGTCACACGATCTTGGCGGGAAACGGTCAACACTAATAATTCTTTCATCAAAAAATTCACGTAAATAATTTATTGTTTCACGGGCAGTGTGTGGTCGTGCGGAATCTTGCTGAAAGAAACCTAACTGTAACTCGTCATCATGCAGTTGATTTATGAATGTTTCCAGTATATTATTGCGATATCTTTCACCATTTATAGTTCCTTCGAAAAAGATCGGACCAATAAGCCTTCTACGTGACATGGCACACCAAACCCCTATTTTTACAGGATGCAACGTTGTTTCCCTATAATAGTGCGGATTGTCTGTTGCCCACATACGCATATTCTGAGCGTTTATGTAGCCGTTCAGGTGAAACCACGCTTCGTCGGTGAAAAACGTTTTATCCAAAACATCGTCGTCGTTAAGATTTGCATTAAAGAAACGACAATAGGCAACTCTTCGAACGTAATCTGGCGGCAATAGTTCTTGATACAATTGAACCTTGTAAGGATGCATACCAATATCGCGTTTAAGAATACTGCGGCGGGTTCCATAACTTATATCCAACTGTTGTGCCAGTCTTCTGACAGATGTTGTAGGTTGTTCTCTAATTGCGTTTCTTGCATTATTAACAACATTTTGGGTCCTAACTCGAGAAGATCTTCCCCCTTTCCATTGTCTTTTTACAGACCCAGTTGTTCGAAAGTTATTTATAATTCTCAATAGGTCACGAGAAAAGTTCTTATTTACTAAAACAACTTCAGGAAAACGTTGTTGGAATTCTTCCTTGCACATTTCTAATGAATAATACCATTCGCCGTTTAGCAAACGTCGACCGTTACGAAAGTAACATTCTAAAATGAACACCATTTGTTCTTGAGTAAACATTCTGAATGTGATTATACTGTTTTTTTTTTAAAAAATGTATTGAAAGAATTAATAATTCACACTGACAGTCTGTCATTAAATGTTTGACAGAAAAATATTGTGAATATAATTCACGAAATACGATCTACGAACCGCAGCCTCCTACTACCTCAATTCATTTTGCTCTCATGTTATAATTAAATGTATTATTATTATTATAGCATTATATCGCTGTAAAGCTCTTTTTGTGTACTTCTTACTAATATAAGTATTATTCTTGTATATTGGATAATAAAGGAACAATAGGTAAGGTAAGCTTTTATGACATTATGTATGTCGTAGGTGTATTTTAGAACCAGACTTTTTATAAACCGCCTTGGCTTTTTCAAAATGGCTAGGCGCATTGTAAATCAATAATGTTTTTACAGTATGACTAGCTCAGGCGAATTATAAAACGCCTGCTTGCTTAGTCATATTGTAAAAACAATCAACGTGTTTCGGTATAGTATTTCGCTACAGCTGATGTATCATAGAGGAGAGGATAATGATAAATTTTCTTTTAAATTTAAGCAAAACTATAATTTAATACAGTATATGCGACTATGTATTATACAACACAACAAAAATAATGCACAAACAGTGTTTGCTTAAACTAAGCAAAATACTTTACATAAAATATCTAAATATTGGTTAACATACATAAAATATAAAAATGTAGGTATCTAGTTATTTATTTCCACAGGTCCCACTCGAATGAAATTTATTTGTGCACTTCATGTACGCCTTGAAACAGTTACATTTATTTGTTCGGCATTGTGTTTTACTGGGTTTGCACATACATTTTTTGAAACCTTGCCCTCGAAACTTGGAAAACTTCGCAATTGGCTCTCTTAAGGAAATAATTTTATCTTGGGGAATTTCAATTAGGCTGTTTGCTATTCTCGATTGGGCTGATTTCATTTCTAGAAAAGATTTAAAATATCGTATTTTGTTCCAATCTTATAAACTGCATTTTTCACATTTAAAATAGATTCTAAAACATTTTTTGAATTCAGGAGTCACTTGTCGATTTTAGGCACCTCAATGATTACATTTTGTGGGAATGTTAGAGGTATTAATTTTTTATTGGAAGTTTTGAGCATTTTTTCGCGGCTTGTTTTTGCCCGACAACACAATCCTCTCGCTTTGTTTTTATGTTTACTTCGTTAAGACACAATCCACAAATCCACTCTTGTCCGGTTAGCAATTTGATAGAGCACGTAGCTATCTTACATTTTAAACATTGAATATTTAAACTTATGTTTTCATTTTGAATAACGTCGATTAATACATTATGATCTGTTTGAATCAAATTTTGCACAGCGACAATTATTGGTATATCGTCAATCCTCATTACTTCAATATTATCTAAATTTTTATTTAAATTAGACGATTGTTTTGGTTCTAAATCCAAAACATTTGTAACTCTTCTTCAGTAGTAACTGTAGCCATGATCTCGCTGGGCAAATTAAAAGAAAATAGCCCAGTTTGAAAATCTACACCAAATAATACTTGATAAACAGTTTGTTTAATTATCTGATGATACGATGCATTTTTTTGCCATTGTACAAAATAACATAATAATATTATCACTGAGCCAAGCTTTTAGCATGTTTTTGACGTCTTTATTGAACCATTCAACGCTTCCTTGGCTTTGTGGCTTATTACACTTTTTACGAACTTTCTTCCATTGTCACTCTGCAAAATAGAGGGAGCACCAAATTCTAAAAAAAAAAGAGAGGTTCTCCTGAAACTTCACTAGCATATTTTGATTTTAGGGGTCTCTTAAGTGAATAAACTTCAAGTGATCCTGGTAGTTAAGCAGCCATTTGAAATCACCATCGGGAGTAGATTGTAGTGTGATGTCCGAAGTGGCTGATAGGATCGCCATATGATGTCTCCTGGTCCTCGTTACCGCTGCATCTCCGAGGCGAGCTCCTAAGAGATCCGTTTTATTGATGTAATAAATAATACAATCGGAAACAATATAAAAACATTTAATAAATATTTAACAATAACATTACATATTACGATGTTCACATGTACAGATTGATTAAATTAGATTCGTTCTCTTCTGTCAGTATATATACAGTATATACAGTATATATACAGTTCATAAAGTATAAGTTTTCAGTTCGTACTGCCCAAGTGTGAACCGCAAATTGTACTTTTTCTCTTTCTAACACACATGAATACGCGCTGTAATACTACACACGTTTGTCATTTTAAGTTAAGACGTACGTCTTTGAAATATTATATTAAATAAAAAGGATAGGTTATCTAGGAGATAGTCTTATGACATTCGACTTGTTGTCAAATTATTTCAATATTGTTGTGTGTTGACTTTGTTTCCGGTATTCTGACTTCTAGGTTAAGCATTCTTCCAATTTGAATATTTAGTTTATCAAAAATTACAAAATCTGTTCTTTTCAGAACAATACTGATAATAAATAGTAATGTCAATTAGTGGCAATAAGTACGAAATTGCTTGATTATCACTTTGACATTTCTAACCTAATATTTTACAGAATATTTCTTAGATGCCAAGTAAACCTCTTGGTTCTATTAAATCTTACAGCGTATTTTAATGTCCATCGACTGTGTTCATGAGGTAATTCACAAAATCAGTTAGATAAGGCGGTGTTATGAAATAAGTTTTATTTTAGAGGGTAGCAGTAGCCCTTAATATTTCTAGTAGAACGGTCTACACTATTAAGCATTGTAGCATTCAGAATCCAGTCTTATCGTCCCCTGGCAAAAAAAAGGTCTTGTAAGAAGCCAAAAACAAAGGACGTAGCAGAAGCAACTAAAATGGAAGTTTGAAATACTGTTTATGACATGTATAAAGAAAGTATGTTTTTAATATATTGTAAACATTTATTATGTTCAAATTTTTTAGAAAAACATCTTACCTAAAAACTCTAAACAATGTTTTGGCTATGAAAGAATTTGTTCATACATGTACAACTACTTTAGCAATATTGCTTAAAGATATTGGTTTTTAATATACGAAAGAGTGTTACAGGAGAGCGCTCACAGAGAAATTAAATATAGTCTGCATGAGAAATGTGTTTTTACGGAATATATGAATAACTTAAATTCAACTTTACGTCAGGTCATGTTCCTTGATGAAACTTGGATCTTTTCGAAAGGGAATAGAATGACATCCTGGCAAAATGATAATATAAAAAGTGTTTTAGGAAAAATGGCAAACGGTTTATTATTATACATGTTGGCACAGAAAGTGGCTTTATTAAAGGAGTCTGATTTTTCCATAAAAAACGATCACTGGTGATTACTATCGAGACATGAATGGTGACTCCTTTAAGCAATGGGTAAATGATAAGCTTATACCATATCTTGAGGTACCATCACTTATAATAATGGATAATGCTCCTCATCATAGTGCTATTCAAAATAAACAACCAAATACCTCAAAAAAAAACTAATTATGGAATGGTTGAGAAAAAAAGATAGAAGCTATTCACCTACAATGACTAAGAATGAATTAATTTAATTAGTAAAATATCATAAAGAAGAGAAGATATTTATTATAGATGAAATAATAAGAGAAAGTAGACATGAATTTTTAAGATTACCCCCGTACCATTGTGATGAACGCAATTGAAATGATTTGTGCTAAGGTTAAAGATTATTATAATTCAAATATTGGAAGAAATGGTTATTCAGATGAAAGAATTAAAGAAATGTGGAATGAAGCTTTGCAACAGTGTGATGAAATTACTTGGTATAACAGGGCAGAGATTGCTCCAATAATAATTAATGTTAAGTTCTGAGTCAGAATCTGACTAGTTTTCATTCATTTTTGTAATATATACTTCATTTACATTAAAAATAACATATTGCAAGTAATACAAGTAATATTTTTGAAGTTTTATTTGGTCGGAACAAGGAAGTTTACTTCTATAAGTTCACTAAACATTAATAATCAGGTATCTTATTTTGACAAAATATTTTTGTATAAGTTTAATTGGTAACATTAATACTGCCATAAAAACCATCAATATGCATCATTTTGCATGCACATAATATGAGGCAGCGAAGAAATTACTCGAAACATTACATGATAAAGATCTCGTGGCAATGTTTTATTTGAATTAAGTTTGTTTTTTTTCTTATTGGTGGTGTACTAACTTGCAAAATTATCAAATGTAGTTTTCAGAAAATCCTCATGTGTTTGTTAAATATCTTCATGTAATAAAGAATAATATGGGTTTGGATTGTATTATATGCAAGACGAATTATTATACCATTATTTTCTAAAGAAATAATAAAATATTAAATGTAGACTATATAAATGTTTTCTTTTATGTATAATTTTATAAATGTAATTTGACAACTCTTAAAAGGTAATTCTTTTTTAAAGAGTTACGAACATAAATTTTACATTCTTTTCCAATATATTTAAATTTATTTAAAATATAAACAATATATAAATTAAGTAGAAATCTAAATTATTCATCAAATTAATACATTCCAAATCTTCTTAGCCCAGATATAGTGCAAGAAAATGATTTCGGTAGGTATGTCATTCTTAATAATGCAAACATTTTTAACACTAAAGATCAATACCTATGCATTATACTATTGATATCTGACTTGAAATACTTCTTTTTAAATAAATTTTTGATCGAATATTTTCGTGAGTTTATAATTACAAATACCATTTAAAATAATTTTTGTAATATTAAAGTAATAATTTTCGCATAGTTTTCTTGGATAGAATATACTTATACAGAACTAGAAAAGAAACAATACTTTTGAACTATTCATGTTCCCACTTCACTCATTATTATTATTTTGACATGTAGGTTATGTATATGCTTTCTTTGGTTATATGCAAGTAACATACTAAAATTTTGAAAATATTGCAAAACATGACGTTTATATTTTATGATGACAAACGGTTGTTTCCGCGATTGAATACCGACTTCATTTGACTCTGCAGTACTGATTTGAATCATATGCTTCGAATTTGACCTTGAACTGAAAACTTATACTTTATGAACTATATATATATATATATATATATATATATATATATAACAAGTGTTCATTTGAAAAGTCAATCTAGTAGCATGTAATTTACTGAGAACATTTTGAAGTATGTCGTAAATTAAATTTACTACTTAACCTACGAAGTCGTATATTTTGACAGTTTCATACATACAAATAAATAACAAATAATAGGTATTTATTGAAAACTATAACAAATGTTGAAAATGTTGTCCTTCAAGATCAATGCACTTTAAAATCCTCCGTTCAAAATTTCTGATGATATTCTGCAACATTACTGGATTGTTATTAATTTCCATGCATTTCTGTTCGATTCTCTGTAGCATATCATTCAAATTCAATATAGGTGTTCGAAATATGCTATTTTTTAGATAATGCCACAAAAAGAAGTCGCAAGGTGTTAAATCGCATGAACGTGTAGGCCAGGCAATTTCAGTATTTCGACTAATTATACGCTCATCAAAAAAATCTCTTAAATAATCCAAATATTCTGCAGTACAGTGACAAGGTGCTCCGTCTTGTTGGAAATATGCATTTTGTAGTTCATCATCATGCAACTGATTGACAAATGGTTGTAAAATTTCCGTATGGTACCTTTGAGCAGTTAACGTTCCCTGAAAAAATATCGGTCCAATAATTCGCCTTTGGCTTATCGCTGCCCAAACACCAATTTTTTCTGGATGTAGCGATTCGTCATTAATTATATGTGGATTTCCACTACTCCAAATTCTTGTATTTTGTGAATTTAGGTATCCCGTTTTATAAAACCATGCTTCATCAGTAAAGATGACTCTTTGCGAAAGTTCTCCATTATTGTTCATATTTACAAACCAATTACAAAACTGTAATCTACGTGGGTAATCAATTTCTATCAATTCCTGTACTGCTGTGACACGATATGGATAACGTTGCATATCTTTTTTTAATAACTTGTGAGTTGTACCAACAGAAAGGTTTATTTGTTGACTCAAATGTCGAACAGATGTTTGTGGTTCATTTTCCATTATTTCTTCAACACGATTGACAACTTGAGGTGTACGTTTCTAAACTGCTCCGCTGCCTGATTTTCTTAAGAGACTATCAGTTTCAGAAAAAAAGTTTTAAAGTTCTATCCAAAGTATTCTTAAATTGTATATAATCTATTACAAAATGTGGAAACTCAACTTGAAATTCTACCATGCAATCTTGAACTGAATAAACAAACCCATTAACCATCAATTTTATTACCACTTCGAAAATAAGCCTGGACTAAAAAAATTTTATGTTCTAAAGGGAAAGCCATTTTTAAACTGAGAAGCAATTTATTTAAACCAGAATCGACGCACGATTATTTTATGCACTAACTGATATTTGTGATTGACATTATCAAATGTCATTTGGATTTACGTTTACGGAACAACAAACACATATTAATATATTTGCGTCTTATTCTATCAAAATTTCGAAGTAACCTAGATTGGCTTTTCAAATGATCACACGTTATGTATATACGAGTATATATATATATATATATATATATATATGTGTATGCATGTACATATATATATATATATATATATATATATATATATATATGGTAAATTCAATTTGTTGGCGATTTAAGGTTTGGTTTTACTTCAAAATGTATATATTTAAAACAATCCTACATGTTTCGGCAAATGATGCCTTTTTCAAGGAATATAAAATATAAATGACAGTATATTAATGTCATACGTATACATTTGTAGTTGCTATGGATAAAATTATTCAAAGATATATTCCAATATAATAATAATAAATCATGCCTTCGTATTCTAAAATAGATAGACAACAAACACAAGGAAACACAAGACATGAGTTATTATTACGTATGCGCCTGTGGAGATCCTTAAGATGTTAGGCTGCCGGCATTCGCCTTATGCGAGAAGGAAAACCACGAAAACCTACTCGGACAGCCAGACAGGAATCAAAATACGGAACTGTCAGCATGATAAGCAAATGTATAGATATTTAAATAACATAAGATATATAATTATATAACAGCAACATATATTATGATGGTAAATTGCAGATCGTTACATAATTAAGTTATAGTATATACTGCTTAAATTTTTTATATCACTTCTGTTGTTAATTGAATTTTTTTCCTGTTTAATACTAATCATTTCTTTAATTTCCCTTTTCATTGTGTGTTGTTCTTTATCAATTATCTGTGTGTTTTCAAAATCGAAATGGTGATCGCGTTGTAGTTTGTGTGTAGATAAAGCAGTTTTGTCTGTTTTACACACAAACTACAACTCGATCCTGTCGTTACTCCTGGGAGGTTAAATGCGGACAATTACCTTCAATTTCTTATCGACGAACTGACAGGTCTTTTAGAGGATGTCGCACTGAATGTTCGACGAGACTTGTGGTTTCACATGGATGGGGCACCACCACATTTCGGAATTGCTGTCCGAAATTGGGTTAACGTCAATTATCCAAGATGGATTGGTCGAGGTGGTCCTGTTGCATGGCCACCCAGATCACCTGATCTTAATCCCCTTGACTTTTATTTATGGGGGTACATGAAAAATTTAGTCTACGCGCAAGTTTCGAACACAAGAGAAGAGTTGTTGGATCGTATTCACCTGGCTGTCGAGCAAATCCGACAAAACAAGTATGACATTCGGACAAGTACTTCTTCTGTTGACATACGGGCACAAGCCTGCATAACAAGGAGGCGGACATTTCGAAAATATTATTAATTTAACTTTTTTAAATAAAATCAGTTTTTATTGACTTTAGGATTACATTTTTTTTCATGATCTGACAATCACATTCATAGATCTGTAACTTTGAAACAAATAAAAATGGATATATAAGTTTTGCGTTTTTATTATTTGAAATGAAGTCTACTTTACACTCCTTAAATTTGAACATAACGATACGGGACACTTGTATAATGTAAGGTAAAAATTTCTTCTTTCCCGTTTCTTAAGTTGCGTCATTTATAGGGTTTTTAAGTAATGTACCTGTTTTGTCAAGCGGAGATTACTAATAAAAAGTGACAACCCAATATCAATATCTTTATTGAAATTTTAGCAACAATGTGTATCGTCTGGACTTTTATAATAATTTGGCTGTATTACATTTTAGTTTCGAATTATAAGTTAATAAGTGTTATGGTGTATCAGTACGGTACAAAATAAAACTTGCAATACGATGAAAGTATAATAGGATTATGTCAATAATAATTTGACATAATATTAATAATAAGAACTATACGATATTATACAGGGCATTACATAACATATATAAATCGGAATTCAAATAATACTACGTAAGAAATTATATTATACTAACTATATTATTGTAATATGTTGTTGCTATATTATATACTAGCGGATACCCGGCGTGTGCAATGTTTCAAAACTCTTGCTATCACAATAGTCGAGATTTATGATGTTATTCAATTTATGTGGGAGGGGCCACGCCCACTTGAAATATCAAAAAGATATATAGCCGTAAACCTAATCTGGACTATTACCTTTCTAATGAAACCGGTTTGGATCACATCGGTTGGATAGTTTCAGAGTCTATAAAGGACAAACAAACATTTTTTGTATTTTATATATATAGATATATTTAAATATTCAACATTTTATACTTCACAATTTAAAATTGCACAGCAATATGTATTTAGTAAATGCGCCGTTATATAAGAACATAGGAAATGTACGATGAAACACAATTTAAAATTGTAGGGGGATAGATAGCAAGCAGAAGTTCCATTTCGCATTTGATTCGCAGTTGTGTATAGGAAATTGTTACCCTTATATTATGGCAATGCTTACGGAGAAAAAAAAAGTAATAAAATTATACTATCAGGGACGCTGTCTGTATAGTATTTGCAACCTGTTCGAAAATAATTTTGAAAAACTACCTTCTTTAGGTCAATTTTGTTGCGTTTCATCTCGACAGCATAGAAGGTCTAGACATAATAAATAAAATAATTTTAATGAACAACGTAATTTACTCAATTGAGGTTCTGTAGAGGAAAATCCGCACCAAACCGGCAAACAAATTGCAAATCAGTTTTATATTTCCGTCCGACAAAGCTGTCCGTAACGTTTTTAAAAGTAACAAGTACCGTTCATACAAAATTAAAAAAACCGCAGTAAATACATGGCTTAACAAAATAAGCGGAACATAAATTTAACACTGCAACATTTTTTAATTAAAAGAGAGACATAATTATCAACTTTGGAATATCAAATTTTCAACATTAGTTAACAAGATTTTAATAATAAATATGTTCTAATTTAAAAATTTTCTGGTACAATAATAAACAGTTAAGAATACTAACAAAATCAAAATCTATTTTATTACATACTTAAAATTATTAAAAATTCTGTTTAGACCCGAATATCCAGATTTAATATCCTGTGTGCCCTCCGTTAGTAATAATAACAGCTATAACGTCTTAACATGGCTTGTGGTAAATATTGACATTCTTCTACAAGAATTTCGGCTAACACCTGAAGGGTATTAGGTGCAACAGGGCGTTTTCCGATATTCCTATCAAGTGAATCCCAAACATGTTCGATAGGATTCAAGCATGGACTAATGACCGGTAACTCGCATCACTTGGATTTCTTGTTCTCGAAGAAAATTGGTCATAAAATTTGCTGTATGAATTCGGCAGTTATCTTACTAGAAGATAAAACCATCACCAAAATTGTTGGCAAATGGTACAATATGCTGTTGCAGGATCATTCTAACATAATTCTGTGCATTGAGACGTTGAGGAACAATAACCAAGTCGGTACGACCATCTATGATGATTCCATCCCATATCATAACTGATCCTGATCCAAATCGATCCACTTCCTATATACACTCTGCAGTGTACATAGGAAGGACGTATATACATTAGTAAACGACTATCACAACGAGTTAAAGTAAACCGGGATTCATCAGTAAAAAGCACAGACCACCAGTGTTGAAGTTGCCATTCCACATGTTCGCGGGCAAAGTTTAAGCGGATCCGTTTGAGATTCCTGGTCATGCGAGGAACTCGCACAGGCTTCCGAGAAGTCCGGTAGCATTTCGAATTAGGTTTTGTAAGCCACGATCGGTGGAAGTTCGACGGCGAAGGCAAGAATTGATGATGTACCGGTCATCTCGACGACTAGTTTTTCTTCTACATCCTTGTCCAGTTCTCTTAGAGTATCTGCCCGTTTCTTAACACCTGTGCCATGCTCTGCAGATAATCGATGGACTGGTTTGTGGTTGATAGGCGACATACCGCATAGATCGACCATCTTCAAGTAAAGCAACCGCCCTCGCGACTTCGATTTCACTTAAATCAGGCATTTTAATCTTTGAAGTAAATTGATAGTTAAAATTAACGTTTAAAATGTTAAAAAAACTAACTTAAAATGTTTTGATTGTTTGCTCAAAGCACAAAAACCATTTTGTTTTGGGTAGTGTTTTACATTTGAATATCTAAGGAGCAAAAGAAAAAAAAATGTATCAACGTAATTTTCTTTTGTGCTTAGTAAAACATTCCAGACAATAATAAGAAACATGAAAAAAATTTCGTCTCTACTCACAGAAAAGTTACAGGCGCTCCGTTAATTTTGTTGAGCAGTGTATTTTTCCGATAGAAAAAAATTAAAAATATTTTAAAATATCTGGAGAAATTAGAGAATTTAAGCGTTTGATTAAGCGATTTGTTTAAAACGCTCGTACTTGTAGAACATGAGATTGTTAATAAAAATACCATATGATCACTAGGTCTGTTCAATGTCGATTGTCGCTTAAAGATTATTGTGTAAAATTACGAAGAATAAAGACAAGCAGCACAAACTTAATATAAGCAGTCATTAATCAAATTCCAGCGATTACGTATTGGGTATGGTACAATGAAATACTATTAGCGAGACCGCTATCGCTAATAGTATTTCATTGTACCATATCAATTATAAATTCTAACTTAAACGCAATAACGTTTTTATCAAATCAGTGTTAATGGAATGCAATCAAAGTAGACAACTATGTTGATCAGATTACAAGTTGAGAGTTCCTTTTACGAAGAGTAAGAAGTAATATAGATGCGTCGGTTAGCCGAGCTTGTAAACCTCACAGTTACATCAATAATTATAATTTCACTGATTCTTATCTTGTTAACCTATTCCCCCAAACGACGAAGCGCGTTGTGTCCCGCATAACAAAGTGCACCACACGACGAAGCATCCTTACGCTCTGCACGATGAAGCATCTCACACGATGAAGCACCCCACATGATGCAGATGAAAAGTTTGGTATATTACTAATGACTTAATGACCTTGACAATAAGTTAAGTAATAAGCAACGTGAAGTTATCAGCGAATTGCAGAATGAATCTCCATAAGAAAATACATTTTACATACGCAAAACTTACAAAGTTGCTGCGTTAACGCACAATTGCTTCTAATGACTAGAAACGCTTATTCAAACTTAAAAATGCAATATTTGAATGACATACGAACTCAATAAACTTAAATAGGTTAGTACCTATTTCGTAACTAATTATGAAAGTAAGCAATATTCTAAGCATTCCTGGACATATTTTCAAAATGCCCGATTGGAATCAATGCATCAGAACGAAGGTCTCATTTAGCAATTTTGTCACTTCTGATTATTTCGTGTTATTAAACACCTTCGATTTATCTACACATTTTTGCTGTTTTAATGCCACGTGTGACGTTATAGAAAATTACCATTTGAAAATGATTGTTAACAAATTTGATGATTTTCTGTAGAGGTGTAAAAAATGAAAGGGTTACATTTTTATTTCGATGACATAAAAATCTTTAGAATTTTGATGTTGTGATTGTCGAATTGAATGTGGTATATGTTTTTTGGATGAGTATAAACTCTTGGATTACAATCTATAAATAACCGAATTGCTCTAGTGCTATATGATGGATAACAATCCTATGTAATGAAATACCCTCCTTCCCGCAACGAATGATATATTAATTGCATTACCAAGTCAAAATCATCATTTTCTAAACGGATTGGATGATTGAGATCTATAAGAGCTTTTTGAATGCAGGTTTTTAAAAGAGAAAATCGTTCCAGCATGGTTAAAAGACTATTCCGGCTGGTTTTACAGTCCAAAAGAAGTGACAGCTCTTTTTCATGTTCAATCTTCACATATTTTTGAAGTACTGTTTCATTTTTCAATGGTGATCTTTTGAAATACACTACAACTTTGCGGATTTTCTTTATCAGCTCATTAATGTTTTCATCTTTCGTTAACTCTGGTATGTGTTCTCGCGCAAGTTCATTTTGTGACATTAAGATTAAACCTGATTCTGGACAGTTTAAGTCTTCTAAATTGTCATCATCATCGCAATCGTTCATATAATCAGCAGTCACAGCTGGTTCATTTATAGTATCATCTGAGTTTGAGGTAGGGCTGTCTTGCCTGTCTTGAAAATAATTCTTTATTTTATAAAGCACATCACAGACGGCCAAGTTGATACCATGTGCGAGACACCGTTGTTGTTCAGTGCAAACAAGCTGTCCCACCTTTATCATAACGTTCGATCCATCGGTTACAGTAGCCACGTCCAGCCACGATATCAGTTTCAAGGGAAATATCAAATTTACTTAGACGCTCTTTCAATATAAGAAGACAATTTTCAGCCGTCATACTTCCATGAATAGGAAGAAGTCGTAAGCTCCAAATTTTTTTATATGAATGAACGTTGACAGCCATGTATCGTTTATTGGACGTTGATGTCCACTCGTCGAAAGATAGACTAAATCTTTCATCTGCACTTTTCAAATGTTTTAATTCTGCAGTTACTTGCTTTCTGATTTTTTCACCGTAATCCATAACACGCTTTCGAATTGTGACGGCTGATTTTGGTAAATCCGTGTATTTCGCTAAGAGCAATTTTCTCAAATCGTTTGAAGTTATGAATACACTGAATGGAAATCCATCTAATGCAATCATTTCTTGTCAAAACATCATCCAGGCTATCGTCGACACTTTTAGTAAAATAATCTTCTAACTTTCGTTTAGCTGACGGCGGTGCTGTGTTCAGATTTTCAGAATCTTGACTTGTTGAAGCTGTTAAACGATTAACGTCAGCTAAAATCTTAATGTTATGTTTTGATGACAAATGTCTTAGTCGATCCACCCAAAGTCTTGAGAATGGCAGGGTATCGCTTACATTTAGAACTATTCCCGTCTTTCGCAACTAAAAAACAACTCCACGCTGACGACGTATCACTGTTTTTTTTTATGTCTAAAAGTCTACCGCCATTTAAAATAACTTTTTCAGATAATTGACTTTGAAATTTAATTGACGTAACCTGCGTAACCTCGTCGCTGGTAGAATAATAAATGAAAAAAGTAAATCCTAATAAGCGTATTTATACTTTCGCACAGGGAATCCCTCGCAACAATATTATGATATATCATATGAGGTGATCGGGTGATTCCCCTGTTGGCCCGTTGGGGAATTACTTTAACAGTATTGTATTGAAGTATTCCAGTCGGGGAAGTCCCTTCTAAGTTACATGTTATTTGGGCTGTACCTGTGTAGTTCTTTTATCGTACGGCGTACCTGAGGTTGATTTTTTTGTCTTTATGTAATAAGTGCCCTTAATATAATCTAGGTAAGGTCATTGTCAAGGCGCCACGGATTGCAGAATGCAAACTGGCAATCCCGAGATTAGCCAAGTACAATCCCGGGACTTACGTGATCACAACCCGGCCGGGATCCCGAGATCCCGGGATTAGGTATTCGGGATCCCGGGATTGTATTCTCTAGTTATATACTTATTTTTGTATTCATAATGTTTCGTTACGTTAAATTCAGTGTTAAATGCATCGTTAAAATAACGTGATTTTTTTGACCAATTAAATGATTTAACGAAAATTATAGTTGTTAAAATCGTCTATATTAAATAGTAAATTAAACCAAAAGGAAATTATATATGAACAAGTGAGTGCATATGCTTAAATCATATATGATTTCTTATGAGTTTACATTTTAGTATGGATTCATCCTCTGAAAAATCTAATATAGAATTTGTTGAAGTGTTGCAGGCAATGCTACGGCCAAGAATAATTCAAGTTAGAAATGATTCATTTCAAATGTTTGATGATATACATTTTAAGATGCGTTACAGATTTGATAAAAATACAGTGAGAGAGGTTATTAATATAATTGGGCCGCACCTATAAAAAGCTACACAAAGAAATAAAGCAGTGTGTCTGTTGTAAATCCAATTTTAAATGCATTAAAATTTTAATAATAAAATATAATTAAATATTTCGGTTATTTTCTTCCCCTCTTTTGCTTTTTCTTTGCATGTAACACCGTTCGTTTTCTTATTTTCAATAAATTTTACATATTGTTCAATCGTGTCTATTAATAAAGATATTTCCTGGTCAGAAAAGTTCTTTCCCTTGACGCGTTTTTTTGGAATTAATTTTTAAGTTTCACAAGAAAATCAAAATTCAATAATTCAACAACAAACAACTCCTGGCTACCACACATTATAAACCGTAATTTATACTGCATAGGTGATATTCAGAAAACATGCGACACTCAATAATAATTGTGAAGTATGTTTTCCACCAAATTCACGGTAAAAATGTCACTAAAAGTTTATATATTGACATGTTAAGTTTGTGAATACAGTATTTCATATAACGACTGTTTTAATATAACGAAACATTACGAAATCAGCCGTTAGTCTTTTATGAATATGGCCATGAACGTTCTAATTCAAGACGAAATTTAGGCTGCAATGCAGCTTGAGATGTATTATCATACTTTATTTATTTAGATAAAGAATAATTTTCATGCAATTGGTAATTATTTGTTTTGTAATTAAATATACTATCAATATATTTAATTGATAATATATATTGATAGCGTCACTTAAGGTAATCAAGTTACCATATAGATTTTGTTGCAATAAAACAAGAGTTCTGTTTTATAAATGTTTATTTAATCACTTTTTAGTTTTTATTATTTATTTACAAATTAATTATACATGTATATGGAAAGGTCACTTAAAAGATTTACGGTTTGTAATGTTGCATGAATGTAAAGCAACGTTTCTTTTATTATTTCCTGTATACCAGAACATCGTTTACGAAAAATCGACATGATTTTTGGGTAAATTAAAATATGATTATACTGGAATATATTAGCTTTAAGTGTGAACGCCTTCGAAGGACGGTTTAATGAAATTCATAAATAACCTATATAATGAAAATATTTCAGCATAGGTAGACGTTGGAGTTACTCATATACATATAAACAATATGACAAACTTAAAGTTGGAGCCACTGGATGGATTCGATATGATTTGCAAGTAGGTAAGTGAATTCTAAGGAAATCAGCAAAGGGCTAAAAGATCTAGAAGGAAGTATTTAAAAAGCTAGAAGTTTTGGCTTTCTACTTTTGATATTTTGCTCTTTCCTCCTTAGCATTTATTTCTATATCTTTTTAAGATCATTTTATTTATTTCATTTCTTGAGTTTTATTTGTACCTATTACTTTTGAATATTAAGTTGGTTTACTCTTTTATAGATGTATTCCTTTTCTTCTGATAATTGCTTTAGTAAAAGTCAAAATACCAAGTTTATATTTCTTAATATAGGAAAAGGCGATAAATGCTTACGGAAATGCAATTTCTGTAATCCCTAACTTAAAATAGTTGTGTCAATTTCAAATGTGTCGATGAATGAATATCGACAAGAACAATAAGATAATTGATTTAAAAAAAAATGTGCAATAAACTGCAAAACTTCCAAAACTTTTTACATTAATGATCTTAGTTCTTTTAGATTGGCTAGCATTACATAAATTATTAAAATCACAATTACAAAACAATGTTTAACATAATTATATTATGTAAATTTAATAGGCAGTTCGATTTTTAATTCCAATGTCTTTTGTTTAAGTTTTAATTTATTTGTATAGAAGCGGATTCGTGAAGCAGAATACTAATAGTTCTGTTTTTCATTTTCTCATATTTTATTATAAACTTAGGGAGATCATTTTTGCACATACCCCTATTCTTGAATGCAAAGAATATGGTCATGATTACAGTATACTCAGAAATTGAATATTTTAAATTATTAAATTTTATTAATATTGAAAAAAAATTAATGTATTTGTGGAATTACTAAGAGCTTGCATATCAGTTTAGTAGTAGTTTAGGATTCACAAACTATAACGACTAATTTTAATTAAGTTATTAATGACATAGTAACGACTGATAACTTAAGCCTAATTAACTTCGAAATTTGTACCACTCTTGATAAAAGCTATTCTTTGAAATATCCAAGTTATTCTCTCAACTTATGATTAGCGAATATTTAAATTAAGAAAATTTGTATTTATTTATATACCTTACTAATTTAATTTTCAAAAATGGAAAGGTTTTTTTATTCATAGATTTTGTGACATTATGGCCAGACATCTAGAACCGCCCTGTTTATTAGCTATTCAGACCTTTTTATTGTTAGTTTATCAGTTGTTTAATAGCAATCTATTTTCCTTTTTCTTCAGTTTTTCAATAACTGCTCTTGATCAGCCTTTGAAGAGCTTCCAAGAATGTAATAAACAGTAATCTTATATATCTCTGGGCGTTGATAGAATGAATATATAAAGATGCGTAATTAATGTAATTATGCACTTTAGCGTAGCCAAAATTGGTTTCGACATCTAGGCGTCGCATCATACTGTTGGTTTCTAGGTGATTTCAGTTTACCGCATCCTGGCGGGTAAAAGCAAAACAATCGTAGACCCATAGATTAAAAAAAGAAGAAATAATTTTCTGTTAGTGCCCTACTCCACAATTTATTAATATCGTTAGTATATAAAAGTAAACCGTTAAAAACTTTCATAAATATGCAGCTATTTCATAAGACAAGAGGAAAGTGGCTAAAATCAGAAAAAAATTAGTTCTTTCTTTGTATTATAAATCACTCCGAGCTTATAAATTTATGTTACGTGTGGTAGAATTGGTGTGCTTCACGTGTTAAAACAGTGTGTGTGTGCGTGTGTGTGTGTTTGTTTAATGAAAAACATGCCTTAGACTGTAAATGATTAACTTTATTTTTACTTGTTGTTTACAGTCGCTTTTTGTCAAGCTTGTTCACTAACTGTCCTTTTTACCATTCTTCCCACACCCAGTGTTACCAACTACTGCTTTATATCACATTACGTACTCTGAAATTCACGTTACCATGAACAATTGAATAGTATGAACAACTCAAAGGTTGTTAAAAGGGTTGAATTTAAGAACAGGCTTAAATTATAATTTAATAAAGAAAATGATATTGAAAGCAAAGTGCACGACTGAAAGAGAGAAAACGTGCGTTGTAATGCCCGCATTAAAGATGTATTACCCGCATTACAAATGTATTGTAGAAAACTGTACAAATTTAAATAATATTGAAGTTTTTGAAGGTAGTAGCAGGCGAAATAATATCTATTGCATATATGGTTCTCAGTGGACATTACAATCAATTCTTTTATTTTTGGAACATATAAAGAAAATAGGAATAAAATATCTACTAACCGGATTATTCATGGATTTTATACACAACAAATATTAGAAAACAGAAAAACATCTTTTAAACATTCCAAAGTTTATACTAGTTAATCATATATAAACTTTGCTAGTCCTAAGTCTGGATGAAAGTGTGAAACGAAGATTGTTTTTATTATTATTTATAAGTTTTTTCGAATATAATTTTATTATTTATTTTGTAAATAAAACGAAAGAGCACAAAGGGGTCGATCGCAGCTAAGACCACAAGATTCACCTTTCTTTCGTGTACAATTACAATGCCTATTATAATACAAAGCATTTATTGATGTTAGGGTCGCATTGTAAAAGCATGTAAAATATCGTTTCCCTCTTGTGTTATCGCCAAATAAACGCCAAAAACTATCGCTTGGCGGTTATAGTTAATAGGCGAGAGGTGTGCGGAGGTACATTGGAGTACACGCTGTAGCATATAGCGTTGCGCATCTTGATATATTCCTTCAATCAACGCTCTGCGGTCGTTGTCTATCATTTATTCGCGAATTCTGACCTGATCCACGTTCTTGGTACTGCTACCTTCTTGTTCGACGTTTTACCAGTAACTCAGCTATCTGGCCATGTCGTCACGATACCTACTAACTTTGTTTGAAATAAATATTTAGTGAAGAAGTTATTGCTTTAGGTTTACGCAAGAAGGGAAAAATACTGCATTTCTCTTTATACTTCCTTTACGGAAGTTTTTTCTAAATTGACGAAGTGGTTAATTAAAGAGATTTTTTCTCCAGATGTATCCACTATTACCTTTGTGGACCTATCTCAAATTTAAAGTGCATTTTATTTAGAATTCTTTTATGACACTATCTGCTCTTATTATACGTCTCATGTAGAACTAAATTCATGTTTCACATCTTTCGAGTTGGGAAAAAATTTTTGCCATCTTTGTCGTAATATCACTAATCATTTTCAGCGCATCGATTTTTAAAAAGGTTCAAAATCTTTAGTTTTACTAGTTAAAATTAAATAAACAAGATAAAATGTTCTCTTATATAAGTTCGTGGTTTGTTAGTACTTGTCCAACCAAAATTTAGTGCTAGTTAGTTTAGTCCAATCTAATTTCAAGTCGTAATGAATGTAATTTCTATGGAATTATGTTTTCATGATCAATAAATTATTTTTATATTTCAAACCTGAGAAAAAAATATTTTTGATCAGTGTCACCAACTGCAGCCCAGTTTCAATCCAGCAACAGCGGTAGCAACTCTAAAGATATCCCTTGCAACAATGGACGAAACATTGGCCAAGAAAAAAGCGGTGCTAAGGACACGATTCCAGTACAGAATCCGAAGTAATTGCAGCTAGTTTTGTAAACTTTATCACGTGATTAAAAAATGACGTTAATGGTAAATATATTTTTCTATTCGCATCGATAATGAAATCTATGAACCAAAACAGTGTTACAAAGAGTTTCATATCGATACACTTCTCGCTTGTCAAGTTGGCATGTTATTATTATCACTTAATTACATACCTATAATACATAACGGATGTTCAAAAAGTCTTAACGCCCCGGGTGCATATGGATTGGAAAATGTATGTCTGCAATAGATCAATATTATATAACGTGTTTCAAAAAAAACTTCATTTCAGTAGGTATTGAGTACTAGTACTTGCAAATTATTATAAGCCACTTGCCTTTTATTTATAACTACTTATCTAATGGCATTTTGACATTTGTCATTTTGTGACTAGTAATATAATTTTTCCTTACAAATATTTTTTTAACTTCACAAACAATACTACTAAATAATGTACACATTTCAAGAAAATATTTTTATTGTTGAAGCATATTTCCGAAGTGCACAATTTCTTAACAGACAATGGTAATATTCCTACGTGGAATGTAAGCGACAGTTTTACTTGCAGTTTCCTAATAGAGTTGTGGATAATACCGCTTTACATTATCACATCCGTCTAATCCTGTAGAAGTTTCGGTATATTCGGTATACAGGATTAAATTTAGCGCTTTTAGAAGATTACTTCCCTCATAGAGTTATAAGCAGAGGTGTTTGGCCAGCGCGGTCACCAGATCTTACTCCGTTAGGGTTTTTATTTTGGTATTGCTAAAAAATGAAGTATATTATATACTCCATTTTTACTTCATACTACATAAATAATTTCAGTTATTAATTCTTGTCTTAGACAAGAATTAATAATTTAAATGACTTGATGGATACAATTACAATTAAATGTAATAAAATAACACCAACTGTATTGCAGAATGTTTTTGACAACTTGAAACGTCGTATTCAACAGAATGGTGACCATTTTGAACACTTGTTATAAATTATAATAATTAAAAGTTCTAGAAATTAGTTATTTACCTTGTTGTTTGATTAGTTGATTGATCTTTAAAGTAGTCTTATTAAATAAATTAGTAATCTAATTGTACTTGTTACTTCATCACCATATCTCTCGATGATAAATTTTGACAGTGACAGGTAGATAACCTTGATACCATTTATCTATATTCACATTTCAAGAATGCAGAACATCGTAATTTATAAGAGAAATTCATGGACAACTAGATGTAATGCTTTTTGAAGCATGTATTTTCTTAAATGCCATATTATATATATATATATATATATATATATATATACATATATATATATATATATATATATATTGTGATAATGCTGGAATGCCGTGGAGAAATTGCTCCACGTTCGGTGCCAATAATGAAATGATACTTATTACGGCCCCAACTTGGATGGAGCCTATAATGTAATAATCTATGTGATCTTAAATCAGGATAGATAACATCCTTTCGATAATTAAAGCTCTAAAATGTAATTAAAGAAAAACACCATTTTAAACAAATAAATTCAATTTAATACACATAAGAAAATTAAATAATACAAATAAAAATAACAATTTGAACTTCTCCCCACTATAATTTACTTGATAGCGAGTGCCCTCAACTTCTAAACAATCAACTAAGAAAAATAATGGAGAATAAACTAATTCAGCTTGTAATCAAAGTTAAATACTCAAACAAGGTAAATAAATTTCATTAGTGTATGTTATAAACAATTAGTCATTTTGAATTATGCCTTTTAGACGAAAAGAAAGAATTTAGAATGGTTTATAATACAAACAATGTGATATAACCTCAAAATGGTACTGGTTCTCTATATTAATTATTTTGGTTTCTCAGGGTAAATTAAAAAAAGTTAGTCTTGACTTTATTATCAATCAACAGGTCTATGTAGAAATCTATCTCGGTAATACTACATTAAATATTCCTATAATTGTTAAAAATTACAGTGAAAGCTGATCGATTAATGGTTAATAACTATAATATTTCATAGCAAAATCTCTATTTAAGGGGTAAATTCTACCTTGTAAATGTGCACAGGTATATGATCGTAACAGAAGTTGTCTCAGCTTAGCAATATGGACCTTCGGGAATGTACTCGGACAAGTCACAGGATCCAATCTTCCGATTCAATGACAGCAAATAGGTTTAAACAGCACGACTAATTGTATGGCCCATAAATAATGGAATTAAATTAAAAAAAAGGATTAGAAGGGTTGCTATTATAGAATAAGCACGATACCAGACCAATGTGCTGACAAACGTTGTATAAACACTTTATAATTCAAGGTATTTTGAAACTCCAATGTTGTGTATATTATTAAATGGTTATATACTTTATTTTTCAGCTTCAGATTGCATTTTTAAAACATAGAAAGCGCCTTAAAATTCTTCAAAATAACGCATTATCAAAAATTTCAATGTAGCTTCTTTTTTAAAATATATGTTTATTCATTCGTTAACAACCAACTTCTTTTGTTTTTTTAAAAACGCCTTAACTACCTCGGAAAATATATCCGCACGGAAAAAGAAAGCGTTTACAATTAGAAGAACCAAATTGAACCTTTAATTTGAATGAAAAAGGAATAATACGAAAGTTTTTATAACATAATATAATAATTTAGAAATACGTTAATAATTAAGTGACATTTAAAAATATTGCAAATTACCAATTGGTATATAATAGATTACCCTGTTTAAGTTATTCTGACATAGATGGCGCGACCAACATATTTTAAGTAAAATGAATTTTAAATATAATTTTAAATTAGGAATATTAACTAAAAATTGTTTATAAACACTTAATAATAAGCAGAAGACTGAACCAGCTTATTTTCCCCATCAACAAAAAAGGAATTGTCGCATGTGACAATTTGTTTTTGTTATTCTTTAAGAAAACAAAATAAAATAAGACTAAATTAAAGTGTAAGAACTTTGTACTTAGGATATTGGTTTGCCTACCTGGTAGGTCAAGTAAACAAAATATATTCATATCTGAATGTTCATGTACAGTTAAACAATATCCCTGGTACTTACTAATTACCTTAAAACCTAATTTTGTAAATATAGTAACTTCACAGTAGACAGGAAAAAAAAAGAAAAACTTATCCTAAACAGTTAAAAATAGAATATACAATTTTGTGTTCATGTAATGTTTTTAAAATAAATGTAATGTTCTAATCAAAAGAAAAATGGACTACCTGGAAATAATGGTTACTGATATGAACATTATTTAATAATCGTATAATAATGAAATGTGGTATCTTCCTTTAGGAAATAGAGTTTCAATTTCCGCTAAGTCGTATGTATTGTGGCCGATTCTTTGCGTAATAACATAAGGCCCTGTGTAAGTTTTCAATAACTTTCCCATAATCTTGTTTTTGCGATTTGTCACCCTCAAGTTCTTGACTATTACTTTATCTCCTATATGAAACGTTTTAAACTTAGATTGTTTCTGTAATTTCTTCCGTTCCCACTTTTCCTTTTTCCTTTGTAGCTTTTCCCGTATCTCCCGATATTTTTCTTCTAAATTTATGATTTCCTCTGTATCCCATGGACGATGTGGACTTTTCCCTGTGAATATGGTCACCGGACAATCTTCATATACTGTGCTGGGTGTATGGTTCATAAAACATTCTATCTGAGGTAAGAACCTGCACCAAGTGTTGTGTTTCCCATCTAAAAGTATCCTCAAATATTTTATAACCTCCTTGATGTACCTTTCTGAAGGATTTGCCTGTGGATGACGAATTGAAGTAAAATATGCTTTGACATTAAAAGAGTGAAGGAAATTGACATAACGGTCGTTGAAAAAGTAAGTTGCGTGATCCGATAAAATAGTTTTGGGAGTACCATATTCAGAAAAATAATTGTTCAAAACTGAGATAACTATGTCAGTGTTGCATCTTTGTGTTGGGATAAGCTTGACGAACTTTGAAAATAAATCGCAGATAATTAAAACATTTTTGTATCCCTTAGTGCTGGTAATCAAGTTGGAGATAAAATCTATAGCTACTAATTGTAATCTGTCGGAAACCATTATACTTTGCGAGATATTATAATTGGTAAAATTTTTCTCTTTCGCTAGATTACATAGCTTACATTGTTTGATGACCCGTTTAATAATCCTTTCATCATTCGTGCAGTAATATGCCTCTGGAAACATGATCCAACATTTCCTTGCTCCTATGTGTCCGAACGAGTTGTGTAAATGATCTGCTATTTGTCTGGTGTGTTCCTCATTGGTTAGGTAGACTTCGCTTCTTCCTATCTTCTTGATTATGAAATTCCCTCGGATTACCATGCCTTTGTAAACTTGATTGGTACCAATTAGCGATCTGATCTCTTGAAATTTTGGTAAGTTCTGAATTTCTTGAATGCGATGTACTGAATATAGCCCTACCTCTTGTAGCGATACAAGATTGATGCAAATTTCCTGTTTTTTCTTCTCTCCTTCCTTCCTGCTTAAGATATCTGCAGCAATCATTTCGCGCCCTGGTTTGTATCTAACTTCCACATCATATTGTTGCAACAGCAACGACCATCTGTATATTCTGCTGTTGTTGAGTTTAGTGTTCATAATGTTTAAAAGTGCTTTGTGATCGGTTTCCAAAATGAATTTCTTTCCAAGTAAATAATAACGTAATTTCGTTAACGCAAACACTATAGCTAACATTTCTCTTTCTGAAGTGGTATATCTTACTTCACAAGGTTTTAGTGTGCGGGATGTGAAATAAATTGGTATCTCTAGCTCATTATTTACTTGTACTAATTCGGCTGCTATGGTGTGTTGTGATGCATCGGTTCGAACAATAAAAGGTAAATTGAAGTTTGGATGGTATAATGATAAATTTTCTACAAAGCTAAGTTTGAGTTGGTTGAAACATTCTTCACATTCAGCATTCCAGATCCACTTTGTTCCTTTCTTAAGCAGTTTTAACAATGGCAATGTCCTCTCGCTGTAGTTGGGTACAAATTTACGGTAGTAGTTAAGTAATCCTAGAAATCCTCTTAAAGCTTTTAACCTGCACGGTCGTGGAAAATCTTTGATGTCTTGTAAACGGGTAGGATCAAGTAAAATATTCTGTTCATTTATTATGTATCCCAGATAATTGACTTCAGTTCGGAAAAATTGACATTTACTAAGATTTAGTTTAAGTCCTTCCTCTCTTAACGTAGACAGCACAATTTCTAAGTGTTGTAAATGTTGTTCGGGACTATCGGAAAAAATCATAATATCATCTAAATAGTGTATAACAAAGCTTTCATATCGGTCGAGTATCTTGTGTAGGAAACGTATTAAAGCGGCTGGCGATGTTTTGACTCCAAATGGACATACACAAAATTGGTAAGGCATTCCATTGATTATAAAACCACAATACTTCTTTGAATTTTCTTCTAACTTTAATAACCAAAAGGCATTTTTCAAATCTAATTTACTATAGATCTTTTTGTTACCACATTTCGTCAATAAAGTATCTATGTTAGGAGGTAATTCAAATTCTGGCTTTATTCTGGTATTTAAATTCCTGGCATCTAGACATATTCTAAGAGAACCATTTTTCTTCTTCACAATAACTATAGGGTTTATGTAGTATGTGTTTGATCTCTCAACAATTTTCGCATCTACCAGTCTAGTTATCTCTTCGTTGATCTTATCTTGATAATAATATGGGATTGGATAATTTTTACAAGTTAACGGCGAATCGTCATCTACTCTTATAATATGGGTATAGTCACGGGCAAATGTAATTTCTTCATTAATTAATTGTATATTTCGGTTGAGAATCTCTATTAATTCGTATTTCATGTTAACATCATTTATTTCCTGTTTATCAATAATTTTTCTAATATCCTCTACATCAGTTACTGTCGTATAATCTCTCATATCTTCCTTTATTAACACTTCCTCTTGCTCTTCTTCCAAATTACCATTCCAATTCACTTCTCCGTTCTCTCTTTCCATATTTATATCATCAACATTATTTTTATATATAATATTATTAATTAAACTATTCAATATATTTTCTTTATAAACTGCATATCTTTCTATGCTTAAAACATTTATTTCTTTATCCATCTTCATTTCATTTTTACCAATCTTCACTTTCTCTTCTTCAAAATTTAATACCATACCTAGCTTCTTCATACTGTCCACTCCTAATATACAATCATAGTGTAACTGCTTGATTACGTAGAATTGCAAGAAATAAATTTTCATATTTATCATAACTTCAATACTCAAACAACGATTAATAGAACCCATTTTCTTTTTATTTGCCGTCACGATATCCGTGCTTTTAATTTTTATTAAACTTTCTTCATATCCCTTGATTTTCTTTGCTTTTTCTTCATTGATCAACGTTATTTCAGCACCAGAATCAATTAATGTTGTAAATTTAATATTTGTAATAGCAATGTTAATAAACGGTAGACTAGTATTAACTGATATAATCGAATTACCTTCCTCTGCTGATAAAAATTCTTGCGGGTCTTGATAAAATTGTATATTCTTTAAACTTAACTTATTTACTTAACTATTTACAAAGTTTTGTACATGTTGAGTTTCTTCTAATCTCGGGAAGTACTCGGTTGAGGGTCCCGATAACTCTCGTCTAGAGAAATCGGTGTTTTTTTTAGTATAGTGTCGTCCTTGATTTCCTCTTTTATCGAAATACCTTTATTTATGTTATTAACTTCCCGTCTTTCGGGGGGTGCGCTCGGTCTGTAATTCCTATCAGCATTATAACCGGCGTGGTTCATGTAATTGGTATTTTGAGAATGATATGACGGTCGAGAGTAATTAATGTTTGTCCGATTAATGTTAGAACCGTTAAACCTATTATGACCATTATTACCAGAAGGATGACCGTTCTGTTGATTGTATGCATGTGAGTGTGAAGGCTTGTTATTTGTATAATTACGATTGTGTGTCGGTTGTGTCTGTTGGAAGTTCGGCACGTACGGTCTAGGCTGGTATCCCTGGTTCTGATTAGCTAAATTGGCTCTTGGTAGGTAATTTTGGGGTTGTGGTCTCGTTCTGGATTGGGTATTGGCCTCATGATTATCAAGCTTGCGTAATAAATCGATCAAAGAGTCCATATCCGTTATGTTCTGGCAAATTATAGCGTGTGTGTCCGTGAAAATAAAATGGTTTAGAATCTGGCGTACGATTGTCGATTCTTGCAACTCTGGTACATATTTACAAGTGTTATATATACGCGTTGCATAAGCTTCTCGGGATAAATTTCCTTGGCGATATTTACCCGTAAGTAGTTTGGCCTTAACCTGGTCCTGTTGACTCTCGTTCCAGTAATTTCGCTTGAACAAAGCGACGAAATGTTCTACGTTTTCACAATTATCTTCTATCCGCTGGAACCATTCTGCGGCTGATTGTGTGAGTGTAGCACGAATGACATTCATTTTTGTTTTAGTGTCCAGTAAATCCTCGATGTATCTGAGAGTGTTCTTCAGATAAGTCATCGGGTGTATCGCAGATTTGTCCCCATTAAAGTGGATGAGGTTTTCTATCTTGATACCACTATTTAATAAGTTAAGGTTAGGCATACTTATTACATTGCTAGTATTTTGTTTAAGTCGTTCCAACTCTGATTGAATCTCTTTCAATTGGTTGCAATTGGTTTCTTTTATACTGTCGAACTCTCTATTCCTATGCAATTCAGTCTCCGAAAGTAAAATGCGTACCTGCTCATTTACCTCTTCGCGCATTGGTTGCTGGTCTTTGGTCGCAGACACCTCCAGAATAATTTTTTCTTCTAACACTCTATTTTGTGTCTCGCATACAGCTATCTTAGCTTGCAAGTTAGTGTTTAATGTCTCAATAGAACTTTGAGTTTCACCCCTTAACTTATCGTGAGCATCTAGTAATTCTTCCCGCAATTGTGTAGTTTTATTGCTGAACGCCACGTTTACTATTTGTAACTGAGTGTCCAGTTTTGCATCTAATCGGTCCTCAATCTCTTTAATTTTATTTTGAGTAGTTGCCAACTGAAGATAGATTTCCGCCTGATGCGCATCCAGTTTTTTGTTTATATCTACCATTTGTTGCTGATTAGTTTCTTTTAATTCCTTTAACTGTTCTGTCATATGTACTTGATTGCCAACAAATTTCTTATTCATCTGTTCTTGAAAACCTTCCAACTGTACTCTATTTTCCTTCATCATCGCACACAACATCGTGAAAGCATCATTGTTTATTTCCAGGGTCGCGGAACTGAGAGGCTTAACAACAGTTTCAGCAGTACCTGCTGCTACTTCCACTTCCGGTCCTTGAACAGTTGTAACAGGCTCTTGAGCCTGCATCCCCACCAAATCTTGATCCCCCATTTGGTCAATTTGCTCTTCAGCACCTGCCCTCTCTTCAGCTACTTGTGACCTGGACTTCCTTGGCATGTTAATGTAAATAGTGATGTGTTTGTGAATGTACAATGAATGAATACAAAAGATATCACCTTAATTAAATAATAACCTATGTATAGCTTTATAATTAAATTTAATAAGACTCTGTATATTTTATGCTAATAAATGCTTATTCAAAACTTATGTCTTTCAATTATATTCACAAACAGATATTATATTAGAATAAACTTACTGATCAGATAATAAAGTCACTACCCTTTTCAAAACAAAGCAAGTTAAATGAACTTGGATTCTTGTTAATAAAATTTAAAGAACTTGGCCCCCACGTTGTAGCGTCAATAATGTGATAATGCTGGAATGCCGTGGAGAAATTGCTCCACGTTCGGTGCCAATAATGAAATGATACTTATTACGGCCCCAACTTGGATGGAGCCTATAATGTAATAATCTATGTGATCTTAAATCAGGATAGATAAAATCCTTTCGATAATTAAAGCTCTGAAATGTAATTAAAGAAAAACACCATTTTAAACAAATAAATTCAATTTAATACACATAAGAAAATTAAATAATACAAATAAAAATAACAATTTGAACTTCTCCCCACTATAATTTACTTGATAGCGAGTGCCCTCAACTTCTAAACAATCAACTAAGAAAAATAATGGAGAATAAACTAATTCAGCTTGTAATCAAAGTTAAATACTCAAACAAGGTAAATAAATTTCATTAGTGTATGTTATAAACAATTAGTCATTTTGAATTATGCCTTTTAGACGAAAAGAAAGAATTTAGAATGGTTTATAATACAAACAATGTGATATAACCTCAAAATGGTACTGGTTCTCTATATTAATTATTTTGGTTTCTCAGGGTAAATTAAAAAAAGTTAGTCTTGACTTTATTATCAATCAACAGGTCTATGTAGAAATCTATCTCGGTAATACTACATTAAATATTCCTATAATTGTTAAAAATTACAGTGAAAGCTGATCGATTAATGGTTAATAACTATAATATTTCATAGCAAAATCTCTATTTAAGGGGTAAATTCTACCTTGTAAATGTGCACAGGTATATGATCGTAACAGAAGTTGTCTCAGCTTAGCAATATGGACCTTCGGGAATGTACTCGGACAAGTCACAGGATCCAATCTTCCGATTCAATGACAGGAAATAGGTTTAAAGAGCACGACTAATTGTATGGCCCATAAATAATGGAATTAAATTAAAAAAAAGGATTAGAAGGGTTGCTATTATAGAATAAGCACGATACCAGACCAATGTGCTGACAAACGTTGTATAAACACTTTATAATTCAAGGTATTTTGAAACTCCAATGTTGTGTATATTATTAAATGGTTATATACTTTATTTTTCAGCTTCAGATTGCATTTTTAAAACATAGAAATCGCCTTAAAATTCTTCAAAATAACGCATTATCAAAAATTTCAATGTAGCTTCTTTTTTAAAATATATGTTTATTCATTCGTTAACAACCAACTTCTTTTGTTTTTTTAAAAACGCCTTAACTACCTCGGAAAATATATCCGCACGGAAAAAGAAAGCGTTTACAATTAGAAGAACCAAATTGAACCTTTAATTTGAATGAAAAAGGAATAATACGAAAGTTTTTATAACATAATATAATAATTTAGAAATACGTTAATAATTAAGTGACATTTAAAAATATTGCAAATTACCAATTGGTATATAATAGATTACCCTGTTTAAGTTATTCTGACATAGATGGCGCGACCAACATATTTTAAGTAAAATGAATTTTAAATATAATTTTAAATTAGGAATATTAACTAAAAATTGTTTATAAACACTTAATAATAAGCAGAAGACTGAACCAGCTTAATATATATATATATATATATATATATATATATATATATATATATATATATATATAAGGTAAACTTAATAAGTCGGCGATTAAAGGTCTGGTTCATTACTTCAAAGTATATATATTTAAAACAACCCTACATGTTTCGGCAATGATGCCTTTTCGTCGACTTATTAGGTTTACCTTATCATACCAAGGTCACGAAAATATTATATATATATATATATATATATATATATATATATATATATATATATATATGAAGATAATTATTTACATATATATTTTTATTTCTTTGAAAAAGACACTATGTGTCGAAACATGTAAAGATTTCTTTAAATATATACATATCAAAGTAAACCAGACCTTAAATCGCCGACTAATTTAATCTACTATATATATATATATATATATATATATATATATATATTGAGGCATTGCAAGAAGGATTCTTTCTCTGAAAGAAACAAAGAATATATGTAACCTTAATATTTATACCATAATGTTTATTTCTACTTTGTACTTTAATATTAAGAAGGGAAAAGATTGATTCAAAGAATAAATACGTTATTTTGACGACAAATTTACCTAGAAATTATTAACTTATTTTTCTAATTTTTTTATTATTATGTTTATATTCATTTTTCTTTCAAATACATATTTAACGCGTGTATATTCAAACAAATGTAACGTATTTATTTTCAAATGCATTTGAACGAGTAAGCCCCGCCCACAATTTCAACGGTGCAATAACCCGAGAATAAACTGATATTGACGGAGTGTTTGTAAACACATAAAACATATGTTATTCAACCAAAATTATCTTATAAATCAAATTGTAATTTTTTAAACTGTTTTATACTGTAAAATTGTCTAAATTAATAATATTAACAAATTTAATGCAAGTAAAGAATGGGGCGATTTAGCGGAAAGTTATGCAATTAAAAACAAGTGAAAAAGCAAGTCGTCGGTAATTAGTCGTCACAGTGAGAGGTCACGTTTTTTGTGCTCCGTAATAACTAAAATAATTAAGCGAAATTATTAAGTGCTAGAGATTTTTAATATTACAAAACGTTACACCTACCTACCAACCACCTGTGGACAAAATTTAACAGCCGCCGACCAAATAGTCCGAGATTTACGAATTTTTAAAGTTTTTACCGCCATAAAAATCTCACCGTAGCTTGACCCACATCGTTGAACGATCGAAATCGGTCATTCGCTCAAGACGCAGTCGGACTTGGAGATTTCAACAAATTTCAAGTTATCCCGAGGGACCGTAGCAGAAACATTCTCCCGTTTCCCGTTGTGAAGACGTCTCCAGAACACAGGCGCAGGAAGCAACGCAGGTTATATACGAAGATCCAGGTTTTTGCTAATTTTAACAAAATTTCCCGCGCCATTTTTTTCTTGCGCATGTACATTTCTAGAACTTTACTTTGTTTATTCCATAACTAACTATTTATATTACTTTCACCGATATTTTACCACTGTAATCTTTAGTCAACTTATTTAAATATTGGCATCTACTATTTGTATTTGTAAAACTTGATGCCATGTCACTGTTATAAACTATTTTACTAAGACAGCACATTATTGCACCTGTCTTACACCATATTATTATACTGTACGAATACCAACCGTCGAGTGTGTCTCACTTAATATTACTTGTGTGTCACGAAATTATTAATATAAATTTCTCAAACTTTGCAAAATCTTTTATCCCTAATAAAGTTAATTGTCAATATTTTACTTTGTTTTTTTTGTAATATACTTGAGATATTGTTCCGTTCCTAACTTAATAAATTACGTAAATAAGGTAAAAGTGGAAAGAAGTGAACCTACCTTAGCCCTGAAGAGAGAAAGAAGCTAGCCGAAGATAAGAAAACAGATAAGTATTGAATGAGCCCAATTTGAATTTTACATGACTTTTTTTTACCACATTCATTCATTTTATTATACCGTACGTAGAAACAATTTTATTTATCAACATATTCGTAACATATCATTTAGAGCCCAACGTTTTGGGGCAGTTATAACAGTAATTAACATTTTTTTCATTACACATAATAGAAGCATTTCAATATATATATATATATTGTTATAATGTTGAGTTGTGAAAAATAATGAATGGAAAATAAAAAAACAAAGAAAGAAAAACTAGCTCAGAAATGATAATTTAAAACTTAATAAAATAATATGCAGAAAATTCTTAATCTCAGGGTTACTAGCGGGATCCGAATATACAGACAGCAACACAGATATCCATAAAATAAAACGATTAAGTAAAATCAAATAACAAATAAATTTATTAAACTATATAGTTTCGACAGTCTATAAGATACAATAACGTTTAATATGTTGGGTTTCAAATGTATACGTATGCACCCTACAATATTGCTATACACATTAGGTTGCCTACATCAATGTTATGAATATTATTATATAGATAAATGGATCGTGTCAAAATTTTGAGTGAAAACAAGATAAGAACAACAATATATTGATAAATATGTTCAGTAGAATATTATTATTGAAATAACGTGAGTATTATGATTTAGAAATATGAGATCGCAAGAAATGTTATATCTTTAATTAATAATACAGGAATAAATTTTCTCAAGAATACCTGATACTTATGACCGTTATGGTAGTATCTAAATTTACGTGTTCTCTGGAAGAAGAATACTCTGTAGAATCCAACAGGTTCAGCAAGTCCGAATGTAATGAATCAGTCTGTTTCCTCTGATAGATATTCTAGCCGCAAATCTGCATACGTTCCTTGATACTTGTAGAACTCTGCTAGGTTATGTCCAAATTTGATGTCCGGAAGAAAGCGTAATTTATCCAAATATAACCAAGAAAAGGTTCCAGTAGCTTCTTAAATATAGCTGCTTAAACGTAAAATTGCTATTAGCTTAATTGGAAATACAAAATGTAGATGATAAGGTTTCCTAGTATCTCCACACTCGAAGTATGTTTCTCGCAAGGTATTTATAACATGTAAAATAATGAATTCACTTTCTTGTTATTAGAAATATAGCCGTAGATAATTTTATTTAAATAATTTCGAAGAAGCAATTGAAAATTATTCTTTTCTTTACCACCGCATGGAAAAATCTCTCAATCAATAATAATAATCTTTTTTTTTCCATCGTCTTGACTACATATCATATTTTGTAGAAACATAAATCAAATTTTCTTAGAAAACTTATACAATGAATTTCAAAATTATAAAAGATAATTTAGTCAGAATAGAAAGAAATAATTTTAAATATGTATTTCTTAAATATGACAGAGATGAAAATATCTCTGACAATCTAAAAATGTGATAATATATCCAACTCACGTAATTCCAAATGCACATTATAAAGTGATGTTATAAAAAATGATAATAAATATCAGAGTTTATCGTAATTTGAACATACATGAAATAATCATAGTCAGTTTTAGAAATCTAAAATTCTCGCGAACATAAGTAAGATGAATTTAATTAAAGGACGAAACATAAAGATTAATTAAATATAACATAACATAGTAATCGGTAACATGATTTTTAAAACCAATTATGATTTTACATCTTTAAAATACAAAATTCTATCTATAAAGTAATGTTTCACAAATCTGATTATTCCAGATATAACATTCTTGGAATTGATATTTAGATATTTAGAAGAAGAATACATTAATGAAGAATACTGACCCACATCAATATATATATATATATATATATATATATATATATATATATATATATATATATATATATATAATTTATTTGACATAAGTCAAATTTAAATTATTTCTTTAAATTATTTTTGACGCTCCAGAGCAAACTGTGTGTGAGTGCCCTCACAGGAAATTTCAAGCGAAATGGGACGATCTCTTGGCGGCAAAACCTGAAGCAGTTGAATGGTTGAACTCGTTAGATGTTGAATTGTAACCGACATCCTCTGGAATTTTAATACTGTTGTGGCTATTGTATATATTTTTGTCCTATATTATTAATAATCAATCACCTTTGTAGATGCCATATGATAAATAAATAAATCTAAATGGATATGTAAATTCCCAAAACATGAGCTTATGAAGCACTGAGAATCCTCATTATTTTCGCGAAACTGTCTTACATTCTTTAAAAATTGGAGTAAAGACAACTATGTCCGGAAGAAGAATCATTGATCCAATATTTTTTGGGGGAACGGAGAAAACTATTGCAATAATATACTCGAACCGTTTATAAACAAACTTCATCATAACGAACTTTAAACTGACTATTTTCAACAAGATTCTACTAGACGACATGTTGCACAAGCAACACGCTAGCACAAGCTATTTTGGAATATCTGCGATAATTTTTCGATGCCAGACTTATAGTAACAACCTATTTCATCTAAGGTCACGCGATTTAACACCTTTAGATTATCTTGTGTTTCTTTATTTAAAAAATTTAGTATTTATAACTCCAGTTTGCAACATAGACGATTTACGGGGCGACATTTAGGAACAATATCAGCGAATAAATGAAGATATGCTGATTCGTGTCTTCGAAAACGAAAGTGTAGGATTAATTTATTTTTAAATGTTGATGGTCAACATTTTCAACATCTGATGTGATAAATTTAATCAAATATTTTGTCTTTGTATTTTTAATACATTTTCATATTTTTAATATGAGTATTTATTTAATTGATTAATTGTACCATAGTAAATGTAAATTTTCTGTGTGACTGAATAATTTTTTATTTAAGGTTACAGTGAGCAGATTTAATTATAGAAATGTATTTTGCCATCCATGGCTACTCGGCGCATAAGGACTTTTAGTACATTCGTTATGTCGAAAGAATGAGTACGCATTTTTAGTGCACAAGGAATAAAAAGGGATAAAGATGCACCTATTTTGATGCGTAGTCATATGACTAGCTTGATCATATGGCTATGATTGATAGTCAAGTTTATATTTCCTCGAATTTTTAGAGTTCATTTACAATATTTTTCTCCTAGAGCTTTTATTTTGTGTGGTTGAGTATGAACATTATACTGTTTAGCAGTGGTGGTTTTTCTATAAGGGCTGCAGAACACATTAATTAAATATTGTAAAGCAATAAAATTATTTAAATTCCTTTTAAATTTTTTAAAAATATTATGTGAACATAGAAGAAATTATAATGCGTATTCTGGACAACATACGATTGCATATGCAATATTGCATACAAAATGTGTGTACAGCGAATAGTTATAAATATCTGTCATTGTGATTCGTTCTTTAATCACGTGACTATATGGCTTTCATATAGCGTTTGTATGCTGCGAGGATTGCGGATTAAGCGGAGATATTTCATGTCGAATGGCTTTCATCTCCCGATCTACCAATTCACTGTTAAATCTACCGAAATTAAGTAAATTTAACCATCTTTAAAATAGTTTATTTATATGTAAAACAATATAGAAAATAATCAATTTATTAATATAAAATCAGTATTTTAAATGTATGCACGTTGTTGATATATACTAAATACTATTCTAGCGTTAAATGGTGAAAAGCAAGCTCGATATATATCGCCATCTACTGAGCCTTTATCACTTTCAAATTATAATAGATACCTATATGGATGTATTTAATATATTTTATATGTATTTTGTATTAGAATTATTTAAAATTTATTTTCTGCTATATTCTATAAATAAAGTTTATATCAAGTTACCCTAAAAACTTTTAATTTGTGAAAAAAAAATTACCTGATTACAAGAAATTTACCGAAATTTGGAACCGTCTACTGAAATTTCATTGGTAAAATACCGATTTTAGAGTCGGTCGTTTGGCAGCGTCCTGTGAGAAAACACTATAAAATCGGTTAAAATAAATAGCGTTATATTTTTACAACGAAATAAATTATCTTATGAAGACAAAATTAAAGTAAAAGAACTAGTACGGCCAACATCGCAATTAAATATATAAGTCAGCGGATCCAGTCGAAATAAAACCTATAAAAGGGAATTTAATAATAATTTATATATGTATATATATATATATACAGTGCTTCTCAAAAGTCCCCTCCCCCCCTCTTATCTTTGGAACGATTATACATTCACAAGTGAAATTTCAAAACTGAACATTATAGGTTATAAATTTCCCTACTAGTGATGATAGATGACGAAACCGTCATAGATGACGTCACAAGGCCATTGTGACCAATAATTTTAAATGGAACGCTACGGCAAGCGACACCTCTTTTAAAAGATATCGAAAAAACCTATTCAATGATACTAATTTTGTTTGTGTTTGAGGCAGTTTTAATGGCTCATTAGTAAACATGAAAATTTAAATTCCATTCAGTATGATATTAAATACAGATTTAAGAAATAGTATGTACTTAAAGAAATTGCTCGAAGTGACCTCCATTTACTTCCTGACAGTAAAATATCCTATTTTTAAACTCTTCTCGTACTTCTTCAAATGTGTCTGCGGAAACAGCCTCACATTCTGCAACAATACGTTGTTTTAAAACGTCAATATTGTCAAGTTCAGTGGCGTAAACCTTCGATTTAAGGTACCCCCACAGAAAAAAATCCAAAGGTGTGAGGTCCGGTGATCGAGGTGGCCATTCCGTTGAACCTCGTCGTCGAATCCATCTACCAGGATACTCCTCATGCAAATACCGTCTTACTGCACCGTAATAGTGTGGAGGAGCACCATCCTGTTGGAATGTTATTTCCAAATTGCCGAATTCATCTGGGTTATCTTCCAAAATTTCAAGGATTAACGGTTCTATTGCGTTTTGCAACATCTCCAGATAAACCTCACCAGTTAAATTAGTATTTAAAAAAATAGGCCCAACGATGTGGTTTCCCAGGATACCTGCCCAAACATTCATCTTCTGGGGAAATTGGGTATGTGTTTCACGAAACAGGTGAGGATTTGCGTCACTCCAATACCTCACATTCTGTGTATTTACATTTCCATTTAGATAGAAAGTACTTTCGTCACTAAAACAAATTGTTTTGACGGAGTCTGGCTGTTGGTTAATTTTAGTTTCCATATTTTCACAAAATTCTAGTCTTCGGTCTGGGTCGTCGTCTGAGAGTCGATGAACCATTTTTAATTTGTATGGATGAAATTTGTATTTTTTCAACACCCTGTGTACTGTACTTCGACTAACTTCACAGGTAGATGCAACTTGAGTTGTTGAAGAAGTAGGATTAACTCTTACTTCTGCCAGTATATCAATTTTTTTCTCATCAGAAATTTGTGGTCTGCCAGATCGTTTCGCATCATTAATACTACCCGTTGTTTCAAACTTACGAAGAAGCTCCCTTAAATAAGTCCTCGAAATGGGGCGATCGGGAAACCTCTCATTAAAAATGCGTTCTGCTGCATGAATATTTTGTCTAGTTTCACCAAGAATTAGGACCGCTGCTACTTTATCACCTAAAACACGTACCATTTCGCTTCTTGAACACTTAAACTTTCGGCTCACAACAGTTTAACAAATTATTAAAATGTACAAAAATATTAAAAGTACCAAAAGCTGTTATAACAGTGAGACGTTCGATCAACAATACACAAATTATTAAATGTACAAAAACTTGGACAATTACAAAAACGTCGAATTTCGGAGACTAACAAAAACGTCAGATTATTTGACAACTATCCAGAGGCGGAGCTTGAATTTGGAATTTTAGTATTAACTTGACTATATTGACGTTTTAAAACAACGTATTGTTGCAGAATGTGAGGCTGTTTCCGCAGACACATTTGAAGAAGTACGAGAAGAGTTTAAAAATAGGATATTTTACTGTCAGGAAATAAATGGAGGTCACTTCGAGCAATTTCTTTAAGTACATACTATTTCTTAAATCTGTATTTAATATCATACTGAATGGAATTTAAATTATCATGTTTACTAATGAGCCATTAAAACTGCCTCAAACACAAACAAAATTAGTATCATTGAATAGGTTTTTTCGATACCTTTTAAAAGAGGTGTCGCTTGGCGTAGCGTTCCATTTAAAATTATTGGTCACAATGGCCTTGTGACGTCATCTATGACGATTTCGTCATCTATCATCACTAGTAGGGAAGTTTATAACCTATAATATTCAGTTTCCAAATTTCGCTTGTGAAAGTATAATCGTTCCAAAGATAAGAGGGGGGGAGGGGACTTTTGAGAAGCACTGTATATATATATATACATATAAATTCTTTGAGAAAGGCATCACTTGCCGAAACATGTAAGATTGTTTTAAGTATATGCATTTTTAAGTAAAACCAGACCTTAAATCGCCAACAAATTGAATATAAAATATAAATATATATATAATATATATATATATTATATATATATATATATATATATATATATATATAAGGTAAACTTAATAAGTCGGCGATTAAAGGTTTGGTTTATTACTTCAAAGTATATATATTTAAAATAACTAAGTTATTGAGTTATTTTAAATATATATATACTTTGAAGTAATGAACTAGACCTTTAATCGCCGACTTATTAAGTTTACCTTATCATACCAAGATCACGAAGATATTGTATATATATATATATATATATATATATATATATATAAATAAATTAATACAAAAATTCAGTTTTTTGTTTTCCGTGTTTGTTATTTGATGGTGTTATATCCTGGACAGTGTACGGTGTAAAAGACATTTAAGTCAAAGCATTCAGAGACACGAAATAACAAAAAATCATTTATCGAATGAGGTTAGTTTAGCCCTGTTAGGTCAAATAAATATCAGAAGTCTATTAGATTCTGCTTTTTGGATTAATTTACAGAAGCACAATAAACAAGTTACAAAAAATCGATTGGCAGAACACATATGATTAAAGCTCACGCGCCGCCACTGCATTAACATATTTAACAGAAATGCCAAAAACGTATACATAATGTTAACAAGTTTAATTTGCTTTTGTCATATTATTCGTGATGTTATCCGGTATAGAGTGCAACATATATTTGTTTATAGATCACTCACTTTTATACTCTAAAGAACTGTTAAGTTTTAGTAAAGTAATATTAAGAAAAACCAATAATAATACCTACGTGGAGAATAACTTGTATTTGAATATATTTTTTTTGCAAATGGACATGATATTGAAAAAAGTAAAAATCGTGTTTATATCGTAACAGTATGTTTCTGTATAGGCAAACTAGTTATTCGAAAATGTAGAAATTAAAATTAAAAACCGGCCTATTTGCTAGTTGAATTATTTCAGTAATTATTTTGTATGTTCTAGAATTTTTTATGTATACTACCCATTATAATATAATATAGTAATAGTTTGCGGTTATTTTTTTTCATTCAGATCTGACGATCTCAAAATTTTTGTCAAAAATTTAATGGTTGGCTAGAAAACATAAATAGACACTATCAGAAATGTATTTGGTTGAATGAATTTTTCTTATATTTTATAGGTTTAATATTTAATAAATATGTCTTAGAAAAACTAGTACAGGAGCGTATAAAATATTCAAAATTGCTATTCCCGTAAACACAGTCGTTAGAGAGGTATTTGCTATTAAATTATACAAAGTTATAGGTGCTATTATATCAACAATAGCGTAACAAATATAGAAAACTGCATAAATACTGCCATAATTAGATACCTGACAAGCATCTGCAAGATACCCAAGAGTTGGCAATATAATAGTGCGGACTAGTGCTATACCGAAAGCGATTCCACAAACCGATATCATCAATAAAATATCAGAATTAACAAACGGCACTATGAGACCACATACACCTTCTAGTACTATACCAGAGGCGACTACTAACCATTGGTAACTTGAATATATATTGGTTATTTTAAGAGTGAACATTATTCCTATAATATGTGATAACGAGGTTATAAGACAAGTAATTTCGCTGGAAGATAATGCTATGTAACTTCCTGGCCAGAATGGCAAGACGTAAAACAGGAAAGATATAACGGTCTGAGATATCATTAATGCTCCTGCGCAAATGATAATGTATGGATTTATAATAAGTTTCCATATTGAAACTATATCCGGTTTAGTCGATCTTGCTTCTGCCTTTTCTAATTGTACGCATCTCAGACGTTTCATTAGAAAGAACAAAATCAAACCATTCACCAGGACGATGGCATCGCATATTAAGAAAGTGATACGATTTTCTAATAAATAATTGGCTATGTTGAACACAAACGGTGATGCTACTGCGTATTCTAAACTTACACATCCAAACATTACACCGAAAGCGTACATACGTGATCGTCTTTCTGTAAAGAGACTTGATGTCATGGCCATGATTGAAATATCCGTAAAAGCCGAAGCTAATCCTTGAAATATTCTATTTGCGAAGAACAGCCAATAACTGTTGGCAAATGCGGATATGATTGCGGATAACGTTGTGAATGCAAATCCACTTACCAATGGATCATCGAAATTCACACGATCTATTAAGAATCCTGCAAATGGACTCACTACCAATAAAGTGATGTCTTTAGAAGCCGACAATATTCCATAGAAATAAAGCGAATCCTTTTGCGAAACGATTGAATATTCTTTTACTACCAGTGGTAAATATATGATGTAAATAACGTTATTCAGCATTATAGCAATGGATGCAAAAAGTATAAGAAATATACGTAATATTATTGTTTTGGTAACGATTTTTGTATTTGTTTTGTTTCTCTGTTCTTTGGTTTCTTCAGGCACTATGGAAATTACGTCGGTAGTCATATCCAAGTAGAAGGTTTAAGATCTTTTTAGAAATTACAAATCGGTTGCTGTCAATTGTCGTTCCTGAAAACCAAACACTTGTTTTAGAAAAGTTATACATATTTAAGTCCATTAATATAATAATAACTAACGTGTTTTCAATTTAAGAGGCCATTTAGTTTATTTTGACCTTTTTTAAAAAGAAAATCTAGCTAGAAGGGAAAGTACCTATAGTTTATTTATCACAGCAATTTCATAGTGTTCGTGTTAGTGTATTGTTACACTTCGCACATATTAATAATTTTTTAATTCCATTTTTAAATTATATTATTCACAAATATATGGAATTTAAAATATTAAAAAATTCATTAAACATTTTGTGCCATATATATATAAGTGTCCCGTATCGTTATGTTCAAATTTTAGGAGTGTAGAGACTCATAGAGAGTAGAGACTTCATTTCAAGTAACAAAAACTCAAAACTTGTATATTCCTTTTTATTTGTTTCAAAGTTATAGATCTATGAATGTGATTGTCAGATCATGAAAAAAAAGTAATCCTAAAGTTAATAAAAATTGATTTTATTTAAAAAAGTTCAATTAATAATATTTTCGAAATGTCCGCCTCCTTGTTGAATGCAGGCTTGTGCCCGTAAGCCAACAGAAGAAGTACTTGTCCGAATTTCATACTTGTTTTGTCGGATTTGCTCGGCAGCCAGGTGAATACGATCCAACAACTCTTCTCTTGTGTTCAAAACTTGCGCGTAGACTAAATTTTTCATGTATCCCCATAAATAAAAGTCAAGGGGATTAAGATCGGGTGATCTGGGTGGCCATGCAACAGGACCACCTCGACCAATCCATCTTGGATAATTGACGTTAACCCAATTTCGGACAGTAATTCCGAAATGTGGTGGTGCCTTATCCATGTGAAACCACATGTCTCGTCGAACATTCAGTGGGACATCCTCTAAAAGACCTGGCAGTTTGTCAATAAGAAATTGAAGGTAATTGTCCGCATTTAACCTCCAAAGAACCAATCAACAAGTCATCGATTAGGGCCGCCCAAACGTTAATAGAAAATTCATGTTGAAATTTAGATGGGCGTATAGCTTTTGGATTTTCTGATGACCACCTGTGCAGGTTTCTCAGATTTGTAACACCACTTCTCGTGAACGTAGATTCATCTATCCAGAGGACTGTTCTGCGGAAATGAAAATAAAGCCGTGACTGTCTTAATATCCAGGTAGAATAATCTCGACGAGCATAGTGGTCTGCCTCAAGCAAACCGTGTCCCCTGCGATAGTGATATGAATATAAGCCCTCACGTTTTAAAATTCGCCAAATTGTCGTTCGTGGCACTCCTAGTTGTCTAGCGATTCGACGTACACTGAGAGTTGAATCCCTTGTAACAATAGCTACTGCTTCTTCCTCTAAGTCTGCTGGCAAATTTACACCTCGGTCGAAAAAATAATCACGCAGTCTGCATTCCCGAAATTGTCTGTGTACTTCCAGAAACGTTCTGTAATGAGGAATGCGCCTATCGGGAAACCGATGTCGGTATTCAATAACTGCTTGACGTGCACTGCCGTTACAGTAGCCATACACAAAATGCATGTCTGCATACTATTGAGAAGAAAATCGGTAAGACATTTTGAATAAAGAAAACGTGTCCACTCACTAATAAGCTGTTGTATGAACTGAAACGTAATGTAATCCTTTATTAAAAAATGCAACGTTAACAGTCATCTGAACATTTGTTTATTGTATGATATTCATGGTTTAGCACTTACAAAATAAGTAAGAACCTTCTTTATCATAAATCAATTTCCAGTACTATTTTTTGTAGATCTCCAAGCAATTACTGTATGCACTACGACACGTGTTTATTTATTTTAGGATAACATTTTATTATGCGACGCTAACAATCACAGGCCTGCTATTGAATCGTATAACTTTTTTTTAAATAAAATCAGTTTGTATTGACTTTAGGATTACATTTTTTTTCATGATCTGACAATCACATTCATAGATCTGTAACTTTGAAACAAATAAAAATGGATATACAAGTTTTGCGTTTTTTGTTACTTGAAATGAAGTCTACTTTACGCTCCTAAAATTTGAACATAACGATACGGGACACCTTGTATAATTTGTATTTTCAAAAGAAAACCCTTCTTTTGTATCGCACTGGTCATAAATGACAGCCTTTCAAGAATATCTACCGAATGGTAAACCCCAGATATTCTCCAATGTTTTTTTCAAATTTCTATTGCATCATTTTAATTTAGTTATTAATTACTTACAATTTCTATGTAATTATTTCTTAAAAATTAAAAAATTATATCTGTCCCGTATTAAAATTGACATAATTTTAATAGCCACATCTAAATCACTATTGTAAACGGTATCATTTTAAAGTATATTTCGAAAAGAATATTTTAATGATATTAATTTCATTGACATCGCAACCCTTTAGCTCGCGTTTTTAATTAACTCTTTATTCTAAGACATCGCTATTTACAATATGATTGGTTACTCTTAAACTAGATCATAAAACGACCTATATAAATAATTATTTCGGCATACTACAATATTACACACGTCCTGGACCTTTGATGCTCATCAGCATATTAATTTATACATTAGATCTCTCTTCTAATTGTTAGCGCGCCCGACCGAGCAGCGTCGTAAAAGGCAACAGTCTATATTTAGTGTTCTTGCAATTTGTATATGAGTTCTATTTACCGGCGATATATTGTAAGTTCTTTTTCAAAATAATCTTTTTTCCCTTTCTTTTTTTAACGGTGCTGAAGGATTTGAGGTTTTGAGTATAACAATAAATAATACAAATATCTGTATAAAAAGCCCCTCTGCTAGAGTGACTACTCTAGCAGATATACAACATACAACCAGAATAGAGTGAAACTTGTTAACTGGGTAGAAGCTATAAACTTCAGCTTACTATATGATGCTATGCATGACTTTTCTTTCTGCACCCTGGAATATAAATACTAATCCTCATTTTATTTTTGTGACGAACATGGAAAACTCCTAGCTGTATCACGTAAGGTTCTGAATATCTTCTGTCATAGCTATAGACCACTACTTATCACACTGGGAACGGCCATACCATCTATTGAATCCGCACAGGTACCGAGGAGAAACTTCCAAAATGCAAACTGGAGTCCTGCAGCTAGAAGCTGACCAAGCGTGTTCAGGATCTACCTCCGACAATTGAAAATTATCCTAAGTTCGTATCAGTATTAATTGATGCTGCGAAAAACTTAATTCTTCGTGGCTATAGAGAATACATATCCCGGCGTGGTCAAATGAACTTGAAGAACTTTTACAAACGATATTCTGGCAGTGGTGACAATGAAGTAGCTGGTAAAATTCTTAGTCAACTAAATGAGGCTCGAAAAAGCAAATGCAGAGAAATTACTGAAAACATGAGTTTCACTCACTCTAGTAGAAAAAGCTGGTCACTGTTTAGAAAACTAGATTCGGCAGCATTATCCCCAAAACAACATCGGCAATGGATCTCAACCTGATAGTTGAAAAACTCCGAAACATATCAAATAGTGTGCCTGTAGGCATAGCCTTTGCTAGAGACATTAAAACAGAAATTAAGAATACCTCGGAACTCGCGATCATCTCATTTTTCCACAGAAATTAGTTGGGGCATTACCCGGTTCAAGTTAAGAAAGGCTCCTGGTGTTGACAATGTCTTTCCTGAATTAATCAAAAATCTTTTATAACAATACATTGGATACTGGAGACATCTCTAAAATTTTCCTGAAAGCAAAAGTACTAGCGATATCAAAGTTCCCGGAAGATCCTGGAAGCTAAAGATCCATAGGCGTCCTACCTGAATGCTATGAACTTCTAGAACGGCTTATCTACAATAGAATAATACCTGCCGTGGACGATATCATTAATAAGGAGCAAGCCGGTTTCAAAACGCGAAGTAACTGCTGTGACGAAGTCTTAGCGTTAATAACACACATTGAAACAGGTTTTCAGAACAGCCTGAAAACATCCGCTGCTTTTGTCGATTTTACAGTACCTATGACACAGTTTGGAAGGATGGAATAATTTATAAATCCAAAAAACCATCCCGTGTGCTAAACTAAGCAAGTTTATCTAGAATTTGCTGAGCAATCGCCGAATTACAGTCTGCCTAAATAATCGAATTAGCAATGGCAATACTTTGAAAAATGGTCTTCCTCAAGACTGGGTTCTGGCTCCTCTAATGTTCAACATTTACACCAATGATCTCCCACCTACAAAATCACGAAAATTTCTAAATGCAGATGAAATTATTCGTGTGAAATCTATTATAAGTTGAAAAATATTCAATCAAAAAATATAAAGAAGACTTAGCAACTCTGTGTGGCGCAATTATGACATATGTTTATGACATGCCTCGTCTGCTATCTCAACAAATTGACTATATTTTCTTATTTCACATGTATAAATTCAAGTGACATTTTACTAATATTAGTCATAGTTGTCATTTTTATAAGATTTATCTTGTTCAATTTAATTTATTTTAAAAGCACCGTGCACTGACACGTGTTTGCATGTCTGAATAGCAATTTTCACACAAATATGTACTTATATTATGTACTGCACACTTGATATGTAATCATATTTTTGATGTTATTAAAAATGTTTTTTCATGAAGTATTGTATTACAGAAGATTTGAAAAGATGGTTCCAACCTTTACTAGACCATCTTACTTATTGTATCGACCCAAAAGGCATGTACTTTGAATTAAATTAGTATTATATTACATTTTTAATATACAATTTTATTCTGTAACGCTAGTCGTTATATCATATGATCGAAATCTTTTATACTCTAGAAAGCCTTGAAGTTCTTTTCTTCAAATTTAGATTACTAGTATAACCGCCCGTATTATAAACAGACAAAAATCTTATAAATTTGGGTATTATATAAAAATATTGTTATTTTACTTTCGATTAAGTAGATAAAGGATGATTATACCTAATGTTAATATAATAATAAAGATCTATATAAAAACATGTTCGTGTGATGTTTACATTAAAGCGGACTTCTACAATTTAAGTAACCTTAAGAATCAAAATAACTTATATAGAAGTTTTTCATATAAAATTAAATTTTTCAATTTTCAATCATTTTTATGCTAGAAAGAAAAGTTTGGATAAATTATTTAATGCATAGGTAAATATATTTAATATAATGTATAGCGAGATCTTACGAATAAATGTATCAATAGGAACAATAGGTACGTTGGATGGACAAGAAAATAGAACTCTTCCGATATGATATCAATAACAAAGATTCATCCTTAGATAATATTAAACACCCTACATTCAGTTCTTGTCTACTGGATGACTACTCGGACACAAAATTTATAAATAAAAAGCTCCTTTATTTCACTCTATATTTCATAACGAATTTGTTACTTCCTCAGGAGTGTCTACATGTTTAATAAGACCACAATATATTAAACAATATGACAATAACAAAATACTTACAATTGAGAGTTAAAATTCAGCAAAAAACGACACTAAACATGTTAAAATTAATCAAATTTAAAACATTAAATTAATACGATGTTGGTTTATCGTCAACCTTTTAAAAACAAATATACATAGGGGAGACCGGGGCAAAAGTAAACGCGAGGCAAGAGTAGGCTTTTTGAATTTAGCGCGCTATGGTAGACCATTTGAACCGTAGATCAAGTGTAATTGAAGGTGGTTGATGCGTCAAAGCCACGCAGTGAACTGTGCGTATATTGTGCGAGTTTGTTAGAAAAAACAGGTAAGCTTGAGTTTATGATAGTTCTGATGTAAGGTTTCTTTACAATATTGATTATTCTATTCACGCCTATCACGATTGGCAATATTTTCATGGCTACGAGACGATCTTTTATGATATAACCTATAATTTCACCAAACCGTAACTCACTGCAGTGGCGTGTGATTGGGTAAAAAATGCATTTTGTGAACCATGCATGGGAGGCAAGAGTGAACTCTTGCCTCATCAGTGTCCACCCTTGCCTCTTTGTGTCTATTCTTGCCTCATGGTTGTTTTTCCTTTTTCAGAATGGTTCTACGTTATATCAGAAAATCCCAGAGAGCTTCTTGGTCAAATGAAGACATAATTCGTGCCATGAAAGATGTTTTGTCTAAAAACTTTACTTTACGTGAAGCCGATAAAACTTATAAAATTCCACTATCCACTCTTCACAAAAGAATTTCTCGTGGTCAGGAAACTGTCGTCAATATTGGGCGATTTACACCTATCTTCAGTCCAACTCAAGAAAGAGAATTCAAAAAGCATATATTGACTCTTGAAAGATTATTTTATGGAATAAATTTAACAGAATTTCGGAAACTTGCCTTTGAATATGCAGAAGCAAACAAAATTGCACATAAATTTAATAGAACTAAGAAAATGGCTGGGGAGCAATGGGCTACAAATTTTTTAAGAAGGGTTGGCGGTTTTTATCAATTCGCATGCCAGAGCCTACAAGTTTAGCCCGTATTGCGGGATTTTCCAGAACACAAGTTGATGGATTCTTTAAACATTTGCGAGAATTAAAGAACAGATACAACTTTCAACCGGATAACATATATAATCTGGACGAAACTGGGGTCACTGTTGTTCAACGCCCGAAGAAAATTATAGCTGCTAAAGGAAAAAACAAGTAGGCAGAGCTACATCCGCAGAAAGAGGGCAAACTGCAACAGTTGTAGCCTGTGTTAATGCCTATGGATCAGTTATTCCTCCAGTTATAATTTACAAACGAGTCCTGATGAACCCACTGTTGCTAAATGGAGCAATATCCGGGACCATAGGAATACCAAGTAGATGATAAAAACACACAATGTTGTATTAGATTTACACTTTATTTGTGTAAATCTAATACAACATTGTGTGTTTTTATCATTTGATATGGATTTACATCAAGCAAAGGCAGAATCGATTCAATACCAAGTAGTACTGGATGGATAGACACCGACATATTTTATAAAGTTCTTGAACATTTTATTAAATCAACTCATGCTAGAAAAGACGATCCAAAATTACTAATTGTAGACGGCCATTCCAGTCATAAGTCATTGAAGGTTATAGAATTATGCAGAGAACATGGAATTATAATGTTAACTTTGCCACCACACACAACAAATCGTATGCAACCACTAGACCTAGACTGTCTTTGGTCCTTTTAAGAGCTACTTAAATTCAGAAATGGACACATGGATGATTAACAATCCAGGCAAAAGAATAACGGAGTATGATATGGGTCCTATGATTGCTAGTGCCTTTAAGAGGGCAGCAATCATGGACAACATAACCCATGGCTTTGAGAAAGCTGGCATACACAACTTTAATCCAAATATTTTTACTGACAGTGACTTTGCTCCTGCAGAAGCTCTCAATCCTCGTGCTGAAGGCAATTCGAGTCAGCAGGGCACAAGTGATGAAATAAGTATTGCACACGAACGAACTCCTGACAGAGAACATGAAAGAACACCTGAAAGAGAACACGAAAGAACCCCTGAACGAGAACATAAACAACAACATTTAGAGATTTCCGTCTCCGACATCTTTCCTCTTCCACACGCAAAACACCAGCCCGCGAAGAAAACCAAAAGATTGCAACAAAAATCTGATATCATAACAAGTAGTCCATATAAACAAGGTTTAGTTGAAAAAGAAGCCAAGAAGTCAAAGGTCACAAGAAATATTACTGCAAAACCTTCTACTTCAGGGCTGATATCAAAGAAGACCAAGAAGTTAGAAAAGTGCAACACATCTGTTGATGAAGATTGCACTTGTCTTTACTGCGATGAGACATATAGTTCTTCTGCAAATGAGCAGTGGATACGTTGTGAAGGATGTCGAAAATGGTCTCACGAAGCATGTACAGATGCAGAATCAACGACTGAAGCATTCCTGTGTGATTTTTGTAGAGCGTAATAGTATTATCATTCATGTTTACTTTTGCCCCACCACAGGAGGCAAGAGTAGACACATGCAACTATTTTATTAATAATATGTATCTTGTTTAATGTTTTTCTTTAAAGAATATATTTTTTTTTATGAATTTATAAAAGAGTGGTTATTGATGTTCTGCCTAATAAAGTTATTTCTGCACATTGTTATCCCAACAGGTAATTTATTTTGTAAAACCGTTCACTCTTGCCCCGGTCTCCCCTAAATGTTAAAATATAAAACTAAACTATATAAAACACACACCAAAAAACTGATGTCATAAAAAATCGAAACCAACAACAACTACAAATCAAATGATACAAGAACTGGTTAATAAAACCTGGCAGGTCAATTAACCGCCAACACCGAGTATATTGCAATAGATTATACTTAGTCCATTAGTATCCGACTTATAATTTACGCTATTAGTGTCTCCGTTGATATGCACCATTTCTAAAAAGCATCTTTTTTTGTAATTATTTTCAGCCGGGTACTAATGGACTAAGTATAATCTATTGCAATATACTCGGTGTTGGCGGTTAATTGACCTGCCAAGTTTTATTAACCAGTCCTTGTATCATTTGATTTGTAGTTGTTGTTGGTTTCGATTTTTTATGACATCAGTTTTTTGGTGTGTGTTTTATATAGTTTAGTTTTATATTTTAACATTGATGTATATTTGTTTTTAAAAGGTTGACTATAAACTAACACCATATTAATTTAATGTTTTAAATTTGATTAATTTTAACATGTTTAGTGTCGTTGTTTGCTGAATTTTAACTCTCAATTGTAAGTATTTTGTTATTGTCATATTGTTTAATATATTGTGGTTTTATTAAACATGTAGACACTCCTGAGGAAGTAACAAATTCGTTATGAAATACAGAGTGAAATAATGGAGTTTTTTTTTTACTTGACAGACCGCTCACCCGTTAATTAATTTATACTTATACAGTACGGTCGATAATACTTAATAGTCTATATCAGTGGTTTTCAACCTTTTTTCACCTAGCGCCCACTTACTGGATTTTGTATAGATCCCAGCGCCCACTGCAGAAAATCGCGAAGGGACACGTCATGGACTACGACTATGAATTATGGACTAGTTAACCTGGGCACAGTAATTAAAACAAGAAGTAATAAATTCTACCTCTAAATTTATTTAAAAATATTAATTAATACAAACAAAAATTATTATTGAAATATTGAATTTTATTTAACAAAATTAAATTAATAAATTTGTGAGCCCAACTCATGCAGTCTTCACTAATGCGATCCTTGAGGTTGGTGCTTGCTCACCAGCTCTTTCACGCGAGGAGTCAGCAGAGACAAATAAAGCCGCAAGTCCCCTCTGTTGACCATGTCCAGCCTTTTCCTCTTGTCTGAGTGCAGAAATGTAGCCGCACTGAATCCGGTTTCCACTAAATATGAAGTCGGAAACGTGAGAAGAAGCTTGTGAACAATTCCCCACATTGTAGGGAATAGTCCTGCCATGCTGTGGTTCTGCCAGAGTTTCTTGAAGCCTGTTTTGATTCGGACTTTGCAATCCTCGTTGTTGCGAAGTTCCACCAACTCCTCCTGCAATTTAACGTCAACGTCTTCCAGCACGACTCCAAACGGGTCAGTGATCCAGGCAGGTACATCCAGTTCGATGAGGTCTTAGAATGCGCGATGTAAGGTCCTCTTTTAGTTGCTGAAGATGAGCTCCATATCGAAGAAGATCTTCATCTGTGGGTGTCTCTGTGTCATTTGATTAATTTCAGTAAATTGGTAAAGTTCTTTCCTAACGATATTACTGCGGAGAAGTGCCAGCTTGTCGATAAAGGTGGTCACTGCGGTCTTGCAGTCGATGAGTGTCACCAGTTTACCTTGAATCTGGAGAGACAACTCGTTGAGTTTCCTGAAGATTGCAGCCAAGTAGAAAATGTCGAATTTGTGTTTCTTCAGCTCACCGGCCAACTTCTCATGTTTGTCTTGCAGGAAAGTGACTACTGAATCGAACATTTCACAGAATCGAGCCAAGCAGTTGCCCTTAGAGAGCCATCTCACCTCGGTGTGAAGCAGCAGCCGATTGTAGATCTCGTCATTTTCCTGGCAGAGGTTGCGGAATAGTCGATCGCTTTTTGCATTTGTTTTTATTACGTTCACGGCCATGATCACGAGATTGAGAGAGTCATGAAGGCTGGGGGTCAGCCGTTTCGCTGCAAGATGCTCTCTGTGCGCTACGCAATGTATGCAGATGATATCTGGATGCTCCTTCTTGAGAAGAGCAAGGAACCCCTTGTATCGCCCAACCATTGCTGGTGCTCCATCTGTTGCGCAGGAGTTAATGTTGATTAGCGGGATTTCCTTTTCTTCAAAGTACTTCTTGACAGCAGCAAAGATGGATGTACCAGTTGTGTTAAGGGGTAAGGACTCTGCAAACAACATGTCCTCTTTTGTTTCCCCAGTTTCGTCGAAGTACCTCACGTAAGACATGAGAAGGGCAGTGTTATCACTCAAAGTCGATTCATCAAGCTGGATGGAAAAGTTGGTCTTCTTGAGAATGTCCACCAACTGGATTTCGACATCACTTGCCATCTCATCTATTCTTCTGGAGACCGTGTCGTTGCTAAGGGGGATAGCCTTCAGTATTTCTGTCGCATTCCTATGTAAGACAGTCGAAATCACCTCTTTCACGGCAGGCAGAATCAGTGTTTCCCCCACAGTGTGCGGCTTGCCAGCCTTTGCAATCATATATGCAATGTTATACGAAGCCAGCAGGCCATCACGCTGAATCTCTGTTACCTTGGCAAAAGCAGACGAAATGGACGGGGTAGTTTTCTCCCTGTCATCACGTAGTTTCTTGAAGTATTCTGCGGGCTTGTCCTTTTTGTCCGAATGCATCTTTTCTAGATGGTCACGCATACGAGAGGGTTTCATACCTTCATTTGAGAAGACATTGGAACAAATGAGGCACATCGGTCTTGTGCGATCCGCTGGGCTTGGTACGAAACCGAAGGCTATATACTCGACCGAATACTGGCGTACCACCGTCTGCTTTTTGCCTGGAGGGGCCATTGCTGTCGTGTAAAAAAGACCGATGTTAAACAATGTTAAACAATTTTGGTTGGAGCAATATAATTAAAGTATTTTGTATAAGTTAGATTTCTAAAATAATTTGAGTTATTAAAAACATTACCAACATCAATAAATGATTATTACCTGTAATAAACGGTTTTCGATTATAAAAATTCCTCTACCTAGTTTTAATTCAGCTCAAATATATATTGTTTATTTTATAACAGAACCGTGTGTGCTAAATGTACAATATTTTTGATTAACACTCTGTTAATTAATCACACAACTATCGCACACTGAATATTTGTCTCTGTTCGAACGTTATCGCTGACTATCGTAAATAGAATGAATCATGCGAATAATGACTTTGCTATATATACCGCACTGCATGGATTTCTCTGGAAGTCGAACTCTCTCGACCTTGGAACATTCGAGATGCGGTCCACTATATACACGTTGACTCACAGACTCCGCGCGTTGCGTCATACATACAATAACATAGTTAAGCACAGAAATAGAAACAGCATGTACGTAACCATAGCAACGATGGGGTTAACAATGCATAATAGGAACATTGGTGAGCGCGGATATTAAACATTTTGCATTTTTGTATAATTTTACTAATTTTTTACTGTGTAGTGTAGCTTTACCTTTACACCGTACAACGCCCACCCAAAATCCTCCAGCGCCCACTAGTGGGCGCTACCGCCCACGTTGAGAACCACTGGTCTATATATATATATATATATATATATATATATATAATATCGCGTCCTGTCACACGTTGTTTGAATCAAGGTTTTTTGACAAAGTGTGTGTAATACTAATAAAGTTTGATTATCTATGTTTATAGTCGTAGATAAAATATCGTATTTGACTCGCACATAATGGCACCTTGCGGACGCACAGGTCTATCTTTCCTTTGTCTCTTTTGAGGAGTATTATTTAAGACAATTCCTTTTTCACTTTTCGGACAGTGCGTTGTTTCGCTTTTCTGTGTAACATCAGAATTTTCTGAATTTAATACGGCTTACTGGTTGCTAATTGACATGACCATTTATCGTTTTTGGGTTTTTATGGCATTATTCGAATCGCTAATGGAGTTTTCTTTTTTTTTGATCTCTTCAAGAATGAATGTATACACAACTGTTTTTATCCTCCATCTTGACTACGCGCACTATATCTCTTTTTTTTTCCTTTCTAGTTTCTAGTCTCTTCATTTACTAATTATTTAAGAATTTGTAATTGGGGTTTTTACCTGTTATTCGTAGAGCCAAAGTTGTTTCTTCACTTGTGCTTGTTATCGTCCCATATGTCACAAGGTAATAATCTCTGACTCATTCTGTGAAGCGTTTCGGTTGGCGAGCGGACATCTTCAGGAACCTTTTTCTTTTTCCTCCTTTATTTAGTATGGATTTTTCGGTGGGATCGATGGTGTTTCGGTTGGTGGACGGTCATCTTCAGGAATTTTTTCTCTACGTCATTGGTTATTATGGTTTTTCGAGTGGAAATTGACATGTTCGCTTAGCACTTATGATTTTCATAGACCTGTAGTTTGTATTTTATTTCGTACTTTTCGTCTGTTATATTTATATACAATGTTGCGTTATTTACTTAATCGTTATTTATTTTATATTTTGATATTTATGTGAAACGAGTCATATTGAGTTCAAATCTGTGATCTTTTAGTTACCGTTTTCGATAAGCATTTTCGAATATTCGAATTTATTTGAGAAGTGCAATTACCTTTTATGATGATTATTGCATGTTTTATATCGTATCTTTTTCAATTTTTCTCGCTTATGATTATTCTACGGTAAGTGTTGTAACGAACCTTGTCTTCAAACTTATATGGATTTTGTGAATATTATGCGCGCCTCAAATTCAAAAAAAATTGAGCGCACAAAAATATTCTTAAGTTTTGAGCGACAGTGTACATTTCATATGTTAATTCATTTTTTTTGCCTCGAGTGTTGCTACAATTCGTCAAGATCTCGTAGAATTATTCTTCCCAGGACGCTTTCCCCCATCCGTAATGTTTGCAGACTTTATTATGTATATAAACCTCCAATTTTGCTATATTAAAGTAATTATTTATTACTTTACTATTATTATTACACGTTATCGTGATGTTTCTGAAATAATACTTGAGATTGCCTCCAACCCTCCGCCCTCTATTTGCGTCACCGGGATGCATCCGTGAGATTATTCCTACGACGACTCATATTGTCGTATGTCCATCTAAGTGTTACGATCTAGGGTATTCCTACTGCCATTTACGCCGTCTATGCAGACCCTTAATTTTTCCGGCAAAATAGTTTTGAAGTTGGAGCCGCTAAAACGTGACTGATACTTGTCAAACCAGTCGCTGTAGAAGATCCAAAAGACCGAGGATGGAGGAAAGAAGTCCGCATAAGTAAGAAAGATATATAAAATAATTTTTTGTCTTTTTCAAATCTCGTATATTTCGTCGAAGTCTGATCAGTTGAACAAAGTGAATTTTCCGTTTTAATTATTTATTATAAATACTTACTTTTATAAGCTAAATATTTCGTTGCATTATACGAATAAAATGTCGAATTCAGATTCAGGCGTACTACCAAGCGATATAGAAGGCCGCACAAAGTGCATTATCGACTGTAATTCTACAAAAGTCTAAAGCCCGGCACGATTTGGTTTACGAAAAATTTGGGAAGTGGTTTGAAAACAAAAAAAATAATGCGGTTAATGAAAATGTTATATTAGCCTATTTTGAGGGAGAAAGAATCAAAAAGCTTCAACACTCTGGACTCTTTATTCCATGTTGCGAAGTTAATAGTCTTTGAAGAAGCATATTGATATTGCAAAATATACCAGTTTACGTGCATTTCTAAAGAGGCAATCCATGCAAAAAATGGGATACCATGCAAAAAAGTCTGATATCTTGTCAAAGGAAAACGTCTCCCGGTTTATGACAGAAGCTGAGGATAAAACATATTTAATGACAAAGGTCGCATTGATCGTTGGAATAGCTGGTGCTTGTCGAAAAAGCGAGTTAACTTTTTTACATGTGGGAGATATTTTAGACGTTTTCTCATTTTGTAACAAAAATTTCTAATACAAAGGCAAAAGTAACGCGTGAGTTTGTGATTACAGAAGGAAATATTGAAGGACAAAATTTTCTTGATCTTATTTGAAAGTATATTTCTTTGGGTCCACGAAACGTTAAACACGATAGGTTTTTCGTCAAATATAATATTGGTAAATGCGACGCACAGCCAGTTGTCATTAATACAATCGGTAATCTACCGAAAAGTATTGCTCAGTTTTTGAAACTACCAAATTCTTTCTTATTTACCGGACACTGCTTCAGAGGTTGTCGGCTACCATTTTGGCAGATTATGGTGCGAATATTTTGAAGGTTAAACGACATGGAGGCTAGAAGTCCAATACTGTAGCGGAAGGTTATGTAGAGAATTCTATAGAAAATAAGAAAAGGATTGCCATTGATATTCTTGGTGAATCAAGCTCAAATGCAAGTCCCGTTTTGCATCATGAAATCAGAGCAGCTGCCATGAATTCTATGTCTGCAGCAATTAACCTCACCAAATGTACACATTGTGTCATAAATGTTTATAATGCATAAAATTAAGATTCAACCAGTTTGTGCCATTAAACTTTCCTCTTATCTGTGTTGTCTTTATTAATTGGTGATGAAATTAATTTTTCATCACTGGTTACAAAATATTTACGAAAAGTAAAGCGTTTCCTAACGTCATACAGTCTTGAAAAGTGTCACTTTATGTGTCAAAATTAGATAATAGTATATTAAAAAACGAGTTTCATAAGGCACTATTTTGCCGCACGAGATCAGTTTAGAAAACGAGCCGCGATAGCGGCGACTTTTCTAAAGAGCGAGTGTGGCAAAAGGCCTTATGAAACGAGTTTTTTATACTATTTTTTCTATTTTGCGTTTTTTACATTAATAAATTGCTTAAATTGGAATTATTTAATTTGAAAGTTCAGAGTTTAATTTTTATATAAAGCATGCATGGTCACATTGATACTTGACATTTTCAAATTTAAATCTTGCTATCCGCGAAGTATATTATATTACATATTATTTACTACTTTTCGTTAACATTACTTGATACTTCATTTAAAAATATGAACATGAGTGACATAGAAACATATATATGTTGTTGTCAATTGTATACAACATACGTTGTTTGTGTAAAATACGGACATATATCATATATGTCAAATGTACATAAATTCTTAAAATCATATGACAGCAATGATATTTATTTCTGTATTCGAACAACGCCAACATTGAAAAATGAAAAAAAGCGTATCGAAATGAGGCTCATTTCGATAATGTTTTGGGTTTCATAATGAGTTCATTTCGAACGCAAAATAGAAAAACATATTTTTCTATTTTGCGGCAACGAACATCTTGTGGGGATAAATGAATATCAGCAAACGCCAGCGAAAGATCCAAGTAACAAAACAACAAATAACGTTAATGAACAATCGAAGATTATGTAGTAATCGGCTATTGTTGATTAACCGATTAAATAGCATAATGGGGTCAAAAACGTATAGGTAAAGTTTTTTATATAAATTTACATGTGGAGAAATAGAAGGTTAAAATCGAAATAAGCACATTAATAACAACAAGTAGATCTCTACATTACCATGTGTCAAAAATAATTGTATTAAAACACTCAAAACAGCAAAATTAATTGATTTCATTAATTTCAAAGTAAATTAACTTTGCATTTTAATTTAAATTATTATAGTATATTCAGACATTATATGTAAACGATTAAGGAAGAAGGAAAGAAGTAGAATACGTAAAAATATCGGAGATGCCGCTACGTAATCGACAGAGTTTCATGATAACAGGTCTGGAAGACCGCCAAGTCCAAATATGAAGAAAGAATATTTCTTACTGTATATTAAAAGGCTTCATATGTCTTATTTAATGTGACCATGAGAGTCTTACAGGGTTCAAGCTAGGTTTTGTGAATTAATAAGTTGTCTAATGCTTAGAATACCTATATTATAATTATAAAGAAAAATCGAGTTTCTAATAACATAAATGGTATTATTATGAAGGTGTAATTTTTTTTATTACAATAAATGTTATAGCAAATGTATCTTCTTTCCGTGTCGTTCTTCTTAATTTTCTACCTCGGCTAGCTCTTTCTCAGTCGTGGGCGCATGAATTCACTCTTTGAATGGTGTTGAACTTATCCCAGGTGTTTTAAAGTTTTGTTTTGGAATATGTTAATTAAAAGAAGGTTTGTGGATTTTCGAAAAACATCGTTGAACAAAGATCTGCTAATATGAAAATTTCAAGTGACTTTTTAAAATTGAATGCTTTTATTATTGAATTAAATTTTTGAAATAAGTTAGTTGAATTTTTTTGTATTTGTAATCTGACGTTTACTACTTTGAAGATTATTCTGGAAGCTGAATTAACAATAATGACTAAATGATAAAACGTTTTCATTTTTTTTTCTCGCTATTTAAATTGACATTTGTCTGACCTTATTTCGGTGGTTAATAAGTGGCTCTTTTTTTTCTGTCAATCTTCTTTCTTTCTTGCTTCTTGTATTTAGCAGTACCTAACTTCTTTGATTATTCAAATTATTATTATTCGTGTTGTCAAAATAATTTTGACAACACGAAGTACGTGTTTACTGGCCAAGTGTAAAATATGTCCCACCTAACTTTTTCGGCATCTGGCTTTTATACTAACTGCTGTTTAATTTCAATATAAACAAAAGTGATGCGTTTTTCGAAATACTTCTTCTTAATTTTCAAATGCCTTTTTGGAATTTGATGAAACTAACATTGAAAATTAACCCTATTTTTCTAATAACTGTCCAGGTAATTATTTTAATTAATATATCCATATTAAATATTTTAATTGATATGACAAAAATTTTATATTTTTCCAAAATTTTATTTAATTGTTGAATTAATGTTGTTTTTGATGCTAAAATATTGTTATTTATGATTTATGCCTTTTCAGCAAATGTTATCTTAATATAATGTAATTTATTTTTCTAATTTCAAAAAAGTTTGCAATTTTTTCCAAAATTTCAAATAAACTCTTATTATGGTTAATTATTCCTCTTGTTTTTATAAATTGAGCCCCTCTCGAGTAATTTAAGCCTATTATTGTTTTATTTTATTTGTTTTTTAGGTGAAAATCTTACTCCAGTTGGTGTGGAAAAAGTTGATGTCTATGAATTCTGTTCGGAAGTTAATTTCGTTAGTTGGTTAGTATATATTTTGGTTCCTTCTTTGATTTCTAATTGTTTGTTCTTCTTTCAGTGGTAGATATGGACATTATTTTGTTTATTGGAGTTGAGATTGTGACATTACGAGGTTTTTACAATAGAAAATGTATTTCATTTCTATGGTATATCTTTTTTTTTATAGTAGTTTTTTTAAAATTTTAATATTAAGCAAAGAGGATTTCGCTAATTAAAATCCTAAAATGTTTCATCTTAAGGAAATTTCGGTCCAATTTATGACTTTGCAGGTTTGCATGGGTTTAAAATTTTTAATAATAAGTTTACGGACCATCCATAACATGTCAGTATATAGCAAAATAATTTGGAACATACTATTCGAGTAAGTAAAACCTCACCAAATTTTGTATAGAACAAAAGTACTTTTAATAATATAAAATATTCTTAAAAATCGGGTGTGAAGAACACAAGACAAGTTCATATATTTGTGAAAGTATTTCTCCAGGAACTAGACAGATGTTTCATCTTTCTACAAAATCATCGGTACGCCCCTGCTAGAGAGACATGTTCACAAAACAACTTCGCTATGTGTTAACGTTAATACAGCTTCTACAGATACAGTTGTACCGTTAGATGGAAGCACTTGCCTTAGTTCTGCATTTGTTATAGAACTTAATTGAATTGATTGAATGTATAACTTAGTTTGTAGTGAAATGGCCTTTTTGTTATTTATCTAACAAGTGTCTAAAATACCTTCCTAGGACAGGTGAGTTATGAGTGGTTGGAACAGGTGTTATCGGTGGACTTGTCTCTGCAGCGTTTTGTACTGAAAAATCAGGTTATAAGCTAGGATGCTTCGTAGGATCTAGGATATGGAATTCGGTGTTTCCTTTAGATTCAGGAACGTTCAGTGGTTCGGACTTATTTTAAAAGATTGCTTAATTTTATTAAAACATTTTAACACTGGATTCAGGTTTGCAACACCCTTTAAAATTCGAGTACAAAATAATACGTCAAAACGCTTTTCTGCAAAAGGACGTCATCATTTAATTGGTTTATTATTCCATGACCTTATACTTTATTTTCTAAATTAACTTTATGTATGCTCGTAACTCTTTTAGACGTATTACATTAATTAAAATTCTATATTCTGATTGTTTTAAAATTAGTAAATGTGCTTTTTGGATTTATACTTTCTATATACGAATGCCAATTATTTTGGAATCGCTACATGTGGAGTACAATTATTTCATAAAAATGACATACATAACTTTAAATTACTCGAATTAGTTATAAAAATAGGCTTTTAAAATACATAAGACGTAAATTGTGATTGAATTTAGATTAATAAAATATTTAATTTAGGAATTTAAAAAGCTATAAATGACATTAAGGTATTTATATCACTAATTCGAATATCATAATAAATTGTACAAGGATCAACCAAATTAATCTAAAAAATAACTCTTTTGTGTTAATTCCTTTTTCTTTTTGTGTAGATGCATGACAATATTTAAGTAAACTAAAACCATAATAATATATATACATTGTTATGAAATCTCTTAATTATAAAAAGGGACTGAGTTTGATTTAATCTTGAATGAGAAGTATAAGTAATATAGATATGTTAAATACAAATGTCAGAAAGATGTAAAAATTATGACATAGTCAAATGTGAAAAGTGGGTTATTAATAAGATTGATGTTTAAAAAATAAGTAGCTGAGAATTTGAAAGAAAAAAAAGAGCAATGATTTATTTATTGGTTTTGGATAGCAACAAAAAAATTTCGAAATACAAAGACTTAAAATTTTGTAAAAGGATGATGAATTTATTATCTGAGAATTTGAAAGAAAAAAAAGAACAATGATTTATTTATTGGTTTAGATAGCAACAAAATAAAATTCGAAATAGAAAAACATAAAATTTTGTAAAAGGATGATGAATTTATAGTATTTAATAATGATAATAATAATAATAATTGATAGTATTTAATATTGATAATAATTCAACCTCATTATTAATGATACTTCTATTGATGTAAAATGTCTTAGTCAATATTTTGTCAAGGACAAATACGAAGAACAAACTGAAATTAGTGAGAACAAAAAACACGGTTAAATCCTATTTTCTAGGATTTTATTTCAAATATACTCAAAGTAATTCCCTTCAGCAATGATACATTTGACCATTCTTTCTTTTCACTGTTTAAAAGCTCCCAACCAATCTTCTTTCAGAATACCTTCAAAATAAGCGTGAACTGCAGTATCAACCTCTTCTTCAGACGAAAACCTTCTACCCCACAAATTACATTTAAGCCCCAAAAATAGCCAAAAGTGACACATTGCTAAATCAGGTGAGTACGTGGATGTTCTAATATTTTTTTCCAGCAAAAAACTGGAGAGTTAAAGCTGCTGTATGGGACGATGCATTATTATGGTGGAGCCTAATTCCTTTGTCTGAAACTTTACTCAACACTTCAGGCAAACATTCTTCAGTGTACCACTTAGCTGTAACTGTCTTTTGTCTATCTAGCTTAATTGCATTTACTAAGCCCGTACTTCTGAATACCACATACATAATCTTTTTAATAGCCCGCTGCTTCTTAGTCATTGAATAAATTTCCTGATCTTCGTGAATCCATACACGACTTTCTTGACGGGTACGAAGATCGAAAAAGGGAATATAAGTTCCGTCACCTGACACTATTTTGGAAAAAAATTGGTGCCCGCCATTATTTAAGAAATTTAAGGTTTCATGGCAAATTCTTACACGCTTTGCTATTTTGAAGTCAGAAAGGTGATGCGGCACAAAACGACTTACCACTTTTTTAAATGCAGGTGATCGTGTATTGTTTTAACAACTGACGATCCAATCTTGAGTTGATGCTCTATTACCGCATAAGTGGCTTTATTGTCCTGTTCAATTATTTTTTCAACATTAGCAATGTTTTTTGTCGGTAACAGCTGTAGGAGGGCGCCCTGCTCCTTTTTTATGCTGAACAGAATTCCTTTCGTGTTAAAATTCCTTATACCATCGGTAAATTGTAGCCAAGGAAGGTGCTTATTCTCTAAAAACTGAATCTAAACTCTCTTTACATTCATAAGCGCTTAAACCTCTTTTAAAATCATAATAAATTATGATTCGAAAGTACTCTCTGGTTAATTACATTTTCTTTTACTTTTAAAAAATAAGTAGCTCAGCTATAACGAACGTAATTTCAACAACAAAACGTCAAATAATAGATAAAGAGTTGTTCTAAATAAACACTGTATGAATTTTTTCATAGTCTACTAGATTTTCTTATTCTCTATAAATTCAGCTTATCCCTCGTGCATATAAATTGGAAATATAATATTTTGGTAAAATTATTCAACAATAAGTGGGTGGTTAAAGTAGATTTATAAGAAACAAAAAGAGAATTAGAATAAAAGTGAAAAATGAAGGTTATTAATGTTTAAAACAAGGATCAAGTCAAGAAGTAAATTATTGAAAAAGATATAATATAATTGAAAGAAATCAAATGAAGGACAAAAGGATTGGAGCGAAAAAGGCAATAGGTGAATTTCATAAGTGCAAAAAGAAAACAGACTTGTTCAATTGCTGATGTACAAAATTGGTACATAAGAGTGTGTTGCAAGGGACATCGTCAGGGCTGTGGGTGTGATGTTTGTCGTTTCGCAGTAGCTTGAAGAATGCTAGGGCAGAGACCGGCACAAACTTATATAGGAGGGACCGGGTCAGATAGTGGCCTGCTATTGGCTGCCGACCCTATCAGACACCAAACTTCAGCTATTCTTCAATGTGCCAAACCTCCTATACTGAACGTACAAAAATCAGAAATATCTGTCCTAAAAACTCTCAAAATAAATCCCGACATTATGATATTAAATGCTTACAGAGGGAACTCAACGGTTGTATTCGACAACGTCTATCAGGAGAAAATAGACACCCTATTCCAAGACAATTCTTATCGCCTCTTGAAGCGGGACCCTACTGCCCGCATAGAACGTTCTGTAATAGATCTCATCAAACGATCATCTATCCCTAGAGACATACAAAAATCTCTTATTCCAAGACACTCCAAGCCGCCAAGATTATATGGATTACCTAAAATTCACAAACACAACGTGCCTCTTCGCCTTATTGTCAGCGCTATCGACAGCCCCAACTACAAACTAGCCAAATATTTATCTAACACTCTCAAACAATGCACAGGCGATAGTAACTCTGCGATTAAAAATTCTCAACATTTTATAACTCGTTTACAGGATTTTTCCTTAGACACTTGTGATTTACTAGTTAGTTTTGATGTGGAATCTCTTTTCACGAAGGTCCCGATCCCGGACACAGTGTCAATCATCTCCGACATTATAACCGCCCACGGCAAACGAATGATATATCCGAAGTCGTAAATGTGTGCCTTACTTCCACGTACTTCTAATTCCGCAACAAGTTCTATGAACAAGTGTCGGGAGCCGCTACGGGTTCCCCTTATCCCCGGTTGTCGCTAACATTTTTATGGAAGCGTTCGAACAACAAGCTTTAAGTTCCTTTCACTTGAAACCTAAATGTTGGTTTAGATATGTAGACGGTACGTTCGTCATCTGGCCGCATGGCCGGCAGCCCCTAGATTAGTTCCTACTTTTCTTAAACTCCCAGCGCCGTGACATTCGCTTTACCATTGAGGTGGAATCAGACGGAAGTCTCCCGTTTTTAAACGTTTTAGTGACCCGCAATATCAATGACAAACTGGGCCACACGGTTTACTGGAAACCGACTCATACGGACCGATATCTGAACGGCTTTTCCCATCATCAGCCGGTACACACAAGCGGTCATCAATACTCTTGTACATCGTGCATTTTCTATCTCATAACCTAGAACAGTACCCTCTGAACTTAAACATATTTCTAACATTTCATTATGAAACAGACATGTAAATAATTTACACATCTGTAAACATGGACAATACACCTCGTATTTTCGGCATTAACTTCTGCTTAAGACATATGTTTCTGCCATCTATAGGCGCCATCAGCTAAGCTAGTGAAGTAATGTATACAAATGATACAAATCTTTATAAATAGATCTGTATCTGTATATAACATTAAGCCGCAATTCCTATTAGATAAAGCAAATTTCATCTTGTAAGGTGGCACTTATTAATAAGTGACATCTAACGGACGAAAGAAACTTTGCCGGAAAAGGGACCTTTCGTTTGTGACCAGCTATGCGGGTACGACAAGCGAAACAATACGGGTTAGTGCCACCTTACAAGATGAAATTTGCTTTATCTAATAGGGATTGCGGCTTAATGTTATATACAGATACACATCTATTTATAAAGATTTGTATCATTTGTATACATTACTTCACTAGCTTAGCTGATGACGCCTATAGATGGCAGAAACATATGTCTTAAGCAGAAGTTAATGCCGAAAATACGAGGTGTATTGTCCATGTTTACAGATGTGTAAATTATTTACATGCCTGTTTCATAATGAAACAAAAGCATTATACGTGCATTAACGTATAGAAATATTTAAAACCTTTTTGTATATTTACCCGCTTGTTATGGACTAACCCGTATTGTTTCGCTTGTCGTACCCGCATAGCTGGTCACAAACGAAAGGTCCATTTTCCGGCAAAGTTTCTTTCGTCCGTTAGATGTCACTTATTAATAAGTGCCACCTTACAAGATGAAATTTGCTTTATCTAATAGGGATTGCGGCTTAATGCTATATACAGATACAGATCTATTTATAAAGATTTGTATCATTTGTATACATTACTTCACTAGCTTAGCTGATGACGCCTATAGATGGCAGAAACATATGTCTTAAGCAGAAGTTAATGCCGAAAATACGAGGTGTATTGTCCATGTTTACAGATGTGTAAATTATTTACATGTCTGTTTCATAATGAAACAAAAGCATTATACGTGCATTAACGTATAGAAATATTTAAAACCTTTTTGTATATATTTCTAACACCCTACTCCAGAATAATTATAACGCCCACAACATACATCGTACTATAGTAAACCAAGGAGTGTATCGGATTCCGTCTTCGTGGGGCAGTGTGTATATTGCCGAAACTAAGCGGCCAGTTGGCGTGCGTGTATCCGAACATGAACGTTGTACTAGACTGTTGAATATAGCCGGTTCAGCGCTGGCAGAACACAAACTCAACTCCGGTCATCAAATTCTATTCAAAGATGTCTAGCTTCTGTTCCGTGAATCGCATACTTCCCTAGAAAAATCCGTGAATCTATTGAAATCCCCGCAATCTCAATAGCGATGATGGCTATACGTTACATCCAACGTGGCAAACTCTATTGAATTCTACTACGAAATATCACGCCCATACGACGCATCCGATTGGTTCATTGTCTCCAGCCAAAAGCAGGCCACCATCTGACCTGGTGCCCCCTATATAAGTTTGTGCCGGTCTCTGCCCTAGCATTCTTCAAGCTACTGCGAAACGACGAACATCTACGTACAGCCCTGAAGATGTCCCATGCAACAGTGGACGAAACATTGGCAATTACGCCTAACTCGATGCGGTTCCAACCCGGAAACCGAGATCTACATCTAGAGAACGACCGCGGAAACCTACACTTACGTATACCTACATTAGATTCACAATTTTTCAATATTAAAAATCCGTCAAAATTTCAATACACCACATGTTTTCCACTTTCATGTACTTTTTACAAACATAAAATTTATAATAGAAGTTTAAATAAATATTTGAATAAGATATTTAAATTGTATCATATCTACCTCCTAGGACGGAAGGCTTAATACGTAGAACCCAACAAACTCCTTAGAAATGAACTAAAAGCAAAATAAACAGAATTTAGGTAGAGTATTTGCATGTGAAGATGGGAACATGAATAAAACTTAAATCATTTTACAAAGTACCCACTAGAATCACACCAATATGAATCAATATACTCGTATGTTGCTAAACAGCTTAAATTTGAAGATTTGGGTCTATTATGTAGTGAGATTTTACCTGAGCATACATTTACAATGTTTAAAGAATTTAATAAGAAAATAAGTATTTGAAATAGGCTTGAAGGGAACTAATATATAGTTGTTCACATTCACTACAAGTATTTAGAAGAACAAGGGCACAGTATAAATGTATATCAACAGTTAAGTGTGTGTATTTGTGAAAATGTGACGTTTGAGTGATTACAGCGCAATGTATATAAATTTTGTGTTAAAAATAAAATACTGAATATAGTTCTGAACATCTTGTTTAAGAAATTTTTCCGTGACATAGAAAGAAGTAAAAAAAGAAAATGAAATACAGTCACCAAGAGAAATGTTAGTAATTATCATGTATGTACATATTGCTATGAATAGTGGTTTGAAAATTTAGAACGCCACCATCCACAACTAGTTTTCCCAACTAGGTTTCTCAGCTGGAGAATTTTCAAATGTGAGACCTCTAACTTCTCGGGTTCCACTTAGGAAATGCGTGTCTACAATATAAGTTGAGCGCCAGTGAAATGTTCACAAAAATTTATTTACTTATTTTATATAAAATTACTATTTAACAAAATTGGAGTGAGTAAGTAAAACAAACGCAGTTTAAAAGGTGAAATAAATATTTAATACAAAAATAAAAAAAATATATCTTTACAAAGTATAAAGATGCTGTATCATACAAAAATACTTGAGGTAAAAACCTTCATTGAAAATTGAGAGCTAAATGAATTGAACATCCTCGTTAACAGGGGCGGCTCGTGATGACGTATTTTGGTTTGCAGTACAATGATACGAGTGCCTCGTGTGTTTTCGGTGTTTACTAAGCAAACGTTACAGTTAGTACACGAGAATACACGAAGCACTCGGATCATTGTACTGCAAACCAAAATATGTCGTCACGAGCCGCCCCTGCTCGTTAATGACTCCGATCAAACTTATCTAAAATAATCAAGTTTAATATTAAATCCTTCAAAGAAAACCACGCTGTATACACAGATACTGATACGCGAACAAAATTACGCATGTGCAATCACCAAGCAAAAAAAGCCCTGAATCCACTCGAACAAACTTTCATATATAATATTAACAAAGACTCCTAACACTAAACTGTATTATTTGTATGCTTAATAATTAAATGTCTTATCTACTTGTTTCAATACAATAGAAATATAATTGTAGTATTTATGACGTCATAAAAATTTTATATACTTACAAAAACTATTTAATGGAGACTCTTACGAACAAAGGTGCTTAATCAAATTTAATTATCAATACAACGAGAATTTAACTCTTAAAATCTCGAGAATTTAAATCTCTAATACAACTATAAATCACTTTCAATCAAATAACCGAATTAATTAAATATATTTAAATATATCTCTCGAAGCAAGCACCTCTTCGTTTAACCGCTAGAATACGTCTCCTAGATACTCCCCTTTCAACCTCGGATAACAAGTTTTTCACTCTAGTTAACCTTCGAAAATTTAAGAACATTTTCAATATACAGTCTTTTCCCAAATAATTGTACATTTTTAAATTAAATTATTTTTAATTAAAAATCCATAGCAATATGTACCAAATTAGTGAAATTTTAATGCATATTGTAGAGCAGTAAATAAATTATGTCATGTTATGCGTAGTTAGATAATACATTAATACTATAGTAAATATATTATTGATTATTATAATTTTTCTTTTTCACAGGTAGACTAACTGGACTGACCACTATATTTCCACGTTGACAAAATTTTATTTCTTGTCTGTGATACCAATTTTGTTTAATATTTAAAGAATATATGTTCGTTGTCAATGTTTTTATAAGAATTTTTTGTTATTTTAGAAATAACAAGCATATAATTTTTTTTTCTTTTATTATTACAATAATTTATATTTCACTACAAAATTGTGAAAATACTGTGAAATACTATTTTAAATTAAAACATTCTTGCTTTTTTTTATTTTTTCGAGAAGAAAAGGTATCGATTTTGATTTATTTGGATAGCTTTCATAAAAGGCTAGATGCTTATATCAAACAATATTTTTTTCTTTGAAGGATTACGGAGCAATTTATATATAAACAAATTGGCCAAACTTCAAAGTCGTTTTTCATTAAAATCAGTGTTTCCGTGTTCGGCAACATTCTTTGTTGACATGGAAAATCTAATGGAAATGGACGTTTATAATACCGGCTCTAAATAAGTTAAGCGACATGGTTGACATATGACATTATGTTTTTTTGACAAATAACGGGCGTTCAAAATGTCCTTACGTTTCCGACAGCCATGGACTAAAATCATTTCTGTACTTAAATATATTAAATGAAACCTTAAATTAAACGTTATTCAAAGTCACAAAGAAAATTGGCATTTACTTCAAATAAACTGTAAATTACATATAAATATTTCAATAAAAGTAAAAAGTTTACGAATAAACTATGGCTACAATAAATTGGTACACAAAAAACAGTAAATGTTCAAAATGAGTTCCTGTGACAATTTTTCATTTTCTGATTTTACACTTAAAGCTTTCCTTAATCATAATTTTGTGATTTGTTGTAAACATTCTTGAAGTGTTAATAAAACAACAAAATACACAGCGAGAGTTGTATTTTATTTATGATTGGCAATATAATATCTTGAAGAAATAATATAGAAGATATCGATCATATGGTATAATTGTTGACATGTGTATATAACGCAATACACATTAAACATAACCTAAAAAAGTCAAATATAGCTAATTAGAATTTATATAACGGAAAGTTTGTAATAATAGATTTATAAATTAGTCTGGGTATTATACAAGAATATGCAATACAAATGTTTTAAATTGATAATAAAACAACAAAATGTTTAAATAATGTTAATTATTCTTAAAAATGATATAAGCATAGCGTAATAAATAAATTAATTTATAAAATTCTGTGTCACGTGTTTACGTGTCTTAACAGTGTTAACCACAAAACTCGTAAAAGAAAAATACTGAATGATATCGATGACATATCTTACCGTTCATCCAATGCTATTGTAAAAAAATAACTATTCTCAACTTAATTAAGAAACACATTTTAAGAAAATGGCATTCGAACTAAATAAAAAAGTCACTTGCAAAATAACCTAAGGATGCCAAGAAATTCGCGTTTTACACGACCAGTACTAGCTAAAAATAATTCATGTTTAGATTTCGGACACGTATAATTGCGTGCATGTATCACATGAACACAAAATTTTGTTGATATACTTTTATTATGTATATAATTTTTATTAATAATAATTTAATAAATGAATGTATTTAAAAGAGTCGACATATAAAACCCGTACAACTATCATGAGATTCATGAGCATAAAATCAGAGCTTTTTAGTTGCGTAAACTGGACAAATATGTTCATACTATCACTTATAGACTTCATAGGTTGATACATACATACATTGCTAATACCTATAACTTCAGTCAAATAAGACATGTTAATTTTGATAAGCCTGGCTTACATTAATAATATATTAGTGTACGGGTTTTATATGTCGGGCAGTGTACTACAACTAGGTATTTAAATAAATAAAATTAGAATATAAATTATACTAACATATGATAAATTGCCACAATCCTATATATATTCTAGGTAATCTATTTAGATTTATTTATACCGATTCTAATCAAGAATCTCCATAAAAAATTTTATTTATTAAGAAAGTAATTTAATTTATTCCATAGATTTGGATATTATTGAATGGTGATTAAATAAGCAAGAAATTAAATTCACCAAGCAATTTACTTCTTATAATAATGGTATTCAATTTTATTCTTTGATTAAATAAATGTTAACATTGATTTTAAATTGATAAACGTAACTTCATAAATAAATATCAAAAACATAACTCATAAAATGTGTACAGGTAGCGTTTTATTAATATATATATATATAATAAAATACAATATCATATTTGATACAGTCTATTACTTTGATATTCACTTAATTACTGCTCTCCATCCCTTCCTATCTGTCGCTAGGATCGCGGCCCGATTCCATGTTATTCCCCTGCTCCTCAGTGAGTCTTCCACCTCTTCATCCCAGGTCCTGTTTGGTCTGCCTCTCTTTTTCCTTCCGACCGTCCTTGCCTCCCATACCTGTCTGACTTGCCTTTCTTCAGGTAGTCTTTTCATATGTCCCCACCATCTTAGCTGGGCCCTCTCTATATACTTTCTCATACTGTCTATTTTTAGTTTCTCTCTTATATCATCATTCCTTATTTTGTCCATTATCGTTACTTTTGCTACTTTTCGCAAATACTTCATTTCCAGTACCTGAATTTTCTTGTGCTGTTTCTTGGTTAGTACCCATGTTTCGCATCCGTATAGTAAAGTTGGTAAGTATACCGTTTTGAAAATCGTCATTTTAGTCTTTTCACTTATCTCTTTTTTGTTAATAAAACCTCTATTTATCCCATGAAACAATTTATTCGTTATTGTTATTCTATTGTTAATTTCTTCATCGATTTTTCCAAAGTTATCTATAGTTACTCCTAGATACTTTGTGCTTTTAACTTGCTCCACTAACTCATTGTTAATTTGAATATTTACTTTTCTCTCCCTATTGCTTGATATACTTACTACTTTTGCCTTTTTAATATTAATTTTCATTCCTTTTCTTTCTAGCTCCTCCGCCCATAAGTCAACATTAAATTGTAGCATACTTTCTCTATTTGCCATTATTGCGACATCGTCTGCGAATACACATTCGCTCACCTCTACCGGTTTCAATTTGTGATACCCCACGGTCACCTTCCTACTTCTGCTGCTTACTTTCTTTATAATTTCATCCATGTAAATAATGAATAGTAGCGGACTCAGGTTGCCTCCTTGTCTAACTCCCAGGGTGGTTCTGAATTTTTCAGTCTCCCGGTTGTCTTTTCTTACTAAATTTTCCGTATTCTTGTTTTACAAGAATACGGAAAGCTAACTGAAGCTAACTGAAGCTATATTTAATAGCTTCAGTTAGATGATTTGCTATACCCTTACTCTGAAGGACCTCCCAAATCTTTTGCCTTGGCACCTTGTCAAAGGCCTTTTCTAGGTCAATAAAGCACATATGTATTTCTTTGTTGTAGGGTACGATTTTCTCTATCATATTTCGAATTGTAAATATGTGATCCTGGGTGCAATGTCCCGGTCTAAATCCGCTTTGTGCCCCATGCAGTTTATCTTCTACACTTTCTCTTAACCTTCCTTCTAAAATCATCTCGTACACCTTCCCGGCTATGCAAAGCAGCAATATTACGCGGTAATTGGCGCATTCCCTCCGACTTCTCTTTTTGTAGATAGGTACTATTACAGTAACGAATTCTTTTTTCTTTGTAACATTTATTGCTGAATTCTTGTTTTATTTTGTTAATACGAACGTTAATTTCATTTATTTTATGTACGTAAAATATTAAATAGAGAATAAAACTGACTTGTTGAAATTGTTTTCCCTGTTTTTTTTTTCTATTTACGCACTTGCAAAACGATCACAAAAAGCAAACATACAAACTAAGATTTCACATGTCAATAAGAAAAGAAATAGTCTTAAGAAAATCTTATCCGATAGAAGTTAATAAAGGTTTACTGAACTCGTACTTCCGATTGAAAATTACCTGGCCAGAATTAAGAATCGGGCAATGAAAGTTGCTGGATAAAAACTAGTAGAACTTTTACAGGACGCAAAAGCTAACTTATTTGAGTGTGAATTTAAAGTGGCAAACGAAATTTCAAGAAAAATAATATTAAAAAAAATTAAAATAATTCACTAACCTCACAATTCTTCCATTTTCAATACGAAAAAAAGGACCAATTTCGGCTAAAAGTGTCTTTTGAATGCTATAATCTATTAAATAAACATCACCCTGACGTATTTTTGCTATATTAACCTTCAATTTGTTTAAATAATCTACTAAATAAAATGTTAAAAATTGCTATTTTTATACGGCGTTTCTGTTCAAATTGACATTACTATTACGTCAACAATTTGAGGCTGCCAACTTAAACATTTAGATTAAAATATTACTGACACGGTGTGTATCTATATTAATTTTATTTGTCTCAATGCCATTTAAAATAATATTACATTTTTAGAGTAAATTTAACTTTCAACTTTTGCTGTAGTCTTGTTAATATGTTTATTATTTTCTATTTAGGAAAGGACGATGTGTTATAATAAGACAGTTAATTTACCTTTTTTGTTAATGAATTGTTATAGGTTATAAATAGAGCTGAGGATGTTTGCGGTATAACCATGGTTATATCATGTAACCATAGTAATTTACTATGGTTACATGATATAACCATGGTTATACCGCAAACATCCTCAGCTCTAGTTATAAATGAAATATTGAAATAGACCCATATCGCAGATAATATGTCCACATTGACATTGGTTGGGGTTGGGGGGGGAGGTAATATCGCCGACTAATTATATCTACTATAATAAACAAAGGTCAAGAAATGATTATCTATCTATATATATATATATATATATATATATATATATATAGATACAGAACTGGATGATGATAAACACCTTGTAATAATATAATATAAATAAATAATTAAATAGACACAAATTTTAAGTATATAAATGTTATTTTATTACAAATATGACCAATAATAAATGGGTAGTTTTATCACTCATAGATACATACCTTGTCTAGGCAAGCTGGTTTCATCTATCCTTATAAGATGTCGCTTGAATTGTTAGTGCCTATGTTGTAACGAATTTTAATAGCAGACGTGGCTCGTAATGAGGGACGTTCAATGATGCTAGTGCTTCGTGTATTCTCGTATACTAACTGTAGCGTTTTCTTAGTAAACACCGAAAACATACGACGCACTCGCATCATTGGACGTGCCCCCACGTCATCACGAGCCGCGCCTATTCAATAGTATATAAATAAAAATTAGATGTGTTCCGGTTAACTCAGGGTTATTTGTTGATTAAATGAAATATTGTTTTATATATGGATGGTTCGTTTAATGAGCATAAGATACATTCTTCAACAGGAGCCGACTTTGTCGTACTCAAACCATGGTTTCTTAATTTTTGATAAATAGATAACATTCAAACTTACTAAATAGCAAATAAAATACAACTCATGTGTACTATTTTTTAAAATAGAAATAAAAGTGTCTAATGTAAGTATTGAATAACGAGATTTAATATTTCTTCATTAATATTTTAAATAATATAAACTATAGTGATCAGCTGTTGCTTATAATATGTGATCACGTGACATATATGTGTGCATAGTTATGGTGAAGTTAAACATACAAAGAAAATGGTTTTACAAAGGAAAAATATTACCTATGATGTTGAAAATTATTTTAAAAGGAACCGTTCAGTATTAGGTAAGTGTTAGTAGAGTATCTCAGCCGATTCTAACACCTCCTCATTGACCTTGATCGCATATGTATTGGCGATCAAGGTCAATGAGGAGGTGTTAGGATCGGCTGAGGATAATCGACCTTCTTAAACAGGATGAGAGGGAATACGTGGCGAATATGAGGTGTAGGTTAAATAGGAGAATTATATTGGTGGTCAAGGTCAATAGGGAGGTTTTAGAATTGATTGAGGGTGATGAAGGTCATTTGAATATTAAAGAATAAAGGAGAATGTTAGGGTGGGCACTATGTTAGGGCATATAAAGTTTGCTTGTGTTAAGTAGATGCTAGTATTATAGAATATGTTGAAGCAGAAGTTTAGTGAAGTACCACGAGTTCTTTATGTTCTGTAATGGCGGAAGAAACTGAATTGGAAAAAGACAATAGTGATCCTTTGATAAAGGTTTACAAGTGGTTGGAGATATTGAGGTAGACTTGGGTATTGAAGAATTCTTTACTAAAATGTCTGAATTTAATAAATTTTGGGAACATGTAGATGCAGTTGCAGATAATTTTGCACGAGATACATTAAGTGGTGAAAGATTTGTAGAAAAATATGTTAGAGAACCAATTTGGGAGTGACCATTAGTAGAAGAAAAATTTTTTTTTTCTGAATAAAAGTCATTCGAAATCGATATGCATTGGTTTATTACAACATCAAGATTTTGATCCAAGGTTAAAAATTGTTAGTGTAAAAAAACAATGTGTTTGCTTTAATTCAAAGGAATGGAAGTGGGTAATGGCGGAGGTTGCAAAGTTAAGGCAATATTTTGATTATAATAATGGCATATTTCCAAGCTTTAGAAGTATGAATATTCGAATATCACCTTAATCATTTGATGGAGTGAGTAGAATTGTGAAGATAGAAAAAGGTGGCGAGTATGTGTATTTAGCGTTTGAAAGTTTATCGGAGTTATGGCGGTTGAAGGAAACATTGGATTGTCGATTAGCGGTTTTAGAAGATATGAAATATAATGTATTTTATAATGATATGGTCCGATGTGTAGCTGAAAGTGGATGTAGAAATCGAGCGAATGTATAATGGTGTAATATCCGAATGTGTTTGTATAATGAAGGAGTTAGTAATGTATTGGCATCAAAAAATTAAAAATGATGTAAATTATTTGAGGAAAAATTATGATTATGAAATATAATATTAAAATAAATTTAAAATGTTTTATTTTTGAAATTTGTAAGAAATTAATTCCGTAAGACAAATTTAAGGGTTTAAGGTTAAGTAAAATCGTCTAATAAGTATTTGTATATATATGGTAATTACAGATGCGGTTTTGGTAATTTAGATTGTTGATGTTGACAGAGATAGTTTAATATATAAGACTGTGATGGTATTTAGATGTGGTTGTTTGAATAAGGCACGTAAAAGGAAAGGTGGTGGATTGTTTAATGTTGATAAATAAGATCCCAGTAGAATTGGATATACCGGGTTATAGATTTTGTGGTCCAGGAACGAGGTTAGAAGAACGATTGAAAAGAGGTGATAAGGGGGTGAATATTTTTGATGAGGCTTATAAAGAACACGATATATTATATGCACAATCAAGTGAATTGTTAAAAAGGCACGAATCGGATGAGAAATTGTATCAAAAGGCTGTGGGACGAGTGAAGAGTAGAGACGCAGGTATGGAAGAAAGGTTAGCTGCAACTGTTGTTTCAACTGCTATGAAAGCTAAAACAAAATTAGGTATGGGTGAAGTAGAAGGGTAGTAGAAGAAGTTATAGGAGGAGCCGGCAGGGATATCGATTAGGTGGTGCTATTTCATTTTTGCAAGCAATGAAAAAAGCACGGAATGGAATAAGACGGATTGGTAAGAAAAAGGGTGTTTTAGAGAATGCTGGAGTTGCATATCAAAGTTTGTGTATTTTTACTATAACTATGAACACGTGAAGGTAAGTTATTTAACTGATTATGAATAAATTATCTTTTGATTTGAATTATGTGAAGTAATATATTTAACCAGGCGTTTTAACCTCAAACGTGTGCCTGTTTATTAATTCGTCTTTGAAAATTAGGTATCCCGGGAACAATTAGCAGGTATCCCGTCCTGATCTTGGCAGGTATGAAGGAATAAATGCAGGTAGCAATAGGACTGGTTCAAAAATTGAAATTGCTTCTTCTTGGGTGTTCAGGATATGAGATACAGGTAAGTATTCCAAATATATATAATAAAAACACCTTTTGGTATAATTCTCTTGTTAAAACTTTGGCATTTGTTTTGTTTCAGCTTAGGATTGGTTACCAATATGGGCTTTAATAAGGACTAGGCCCGATATTAGGAAATAATAATAATTAATCATTTTCCAGAATCGAATATCTTTTAAAAAACAGGCTTGTACTTTATCTTTACTTTTATGGTAATTTTCGAATTTATTTTGAGCTATTTTACTATTTTTAATGAATTCTAAATTTGCTAATTTTAAGAAGCGTGTATTATCTAACAACGATTAAAAATTTCTCTCTAAACAACATTGTTTTCTCTCCATGGAAACGATAGGAATTTCGTAAAAATTATTTTTTCTTTCACGTTTTCTGAATATATTAGCTATAAATTACATATTTTTCTTCATTGAATATTTTTTTCTCAATTTTCTCTACATTTCCATTTCCTTTGTATTAGTATTTGAATGACAAATATTATATTATATCACATAATTTAAATATGTAAAGTTTTTATACAAGCGTGTGCAAAATATTTGAACATTTTTTAATTAATTATAATTATAATTATAATTAATTTTTAAATTCTTAGTATAACGCGATAAATAAATGTAGTGAATGCTGAAATGACAAAATAGAGTAAATTTGTAAATAAGAGTACAGTTAAATTCGGTATTAAAAATAAGAAAACAGTGCAGTTACATAAAATTCTCATATAATCTATAGTTGATGTCCTGCTGAATATTGTTATTTGTTACCTGTATACTCTGCATAATTATTGTTTTAGGGTCAACTCTGGCTTACTACATATATATATATATATATATATATATATATATTAAGCTAGTACAGCCTTCAGAAAGCAATTTACTTTAATATAAACAATTTATGGTATAATTAGAAGATTTAATTTAAATTAATGTCATATAATTCTCAGAAAATGTCAGATCGCGCCGTCTATATAGGAATGAGATAAGTAGGGTTATATAATAATATAGCTATTTGCAATTAAAATGCCAATTATTTTCTAACAAAATTGATTTAATTATTAAGGATTTTTAATACCTTCAGAATGCATCAATTTACTTTTAACCAGAAGTTCAAACCTACATTTCAAATTGGCCACGCCTTTTTCTGTTCAGCGGCTATTTTTCATGTAGATAACGCGTTAAAAAAATGGAACGTCGTTCGTGAAGGTAACGAAAAAAATATCAACAGAAAAAGAAAAGAACGAAGCGTTGCTTTTTAACGATAATGTCATGTCAAGATTAAAAAGGCGATTTTAAAAGTTATAATTTATAACTTTTAAAATCGCCTAAAGACGGCATACTATGTGCCCACACTGTCAAATTTAATAATAATATGTTTATATACTGAGAAGGATTGTTCGACGTTGAGAGATGTTATATTTGCATAGTTAAAGTGCTCTTTGTATCTGTACAATGGATCTTCAGTGTTGGCAAAATAGTTGCCTTAATTTTGTAAAATCTACATTTTTATCTAATACACCTTATGTGTATTATTAAATTTAACAGTGTGGGGCACATAGTCTGCCGTCGTATTTTATAAGTCGTATTTTGAAGCTGAAATATAAAGAACAATATAATTAAAATATCCATACTACTTTGGAGTAACAAAATTACCTTTGTTGCTAAGTGCATCTTCAAGAAATTAGATTATTCACAACGAACAAGTATCGAGTCAGCGTCTAATAATATTAAACCCTCTAATCCTTAATTTTATTTCGTTATATGATAGCCATCCAATTAATTGTGCTGTAAAACCAATCTTCTGTCATTTTTCCGGAAGAATAAATCCAGTAATCCAGCCCGTTATAGAGAACACATTTCATTTTGAGGTTAAATCAAATCGTTTTACTTTGATTATTGATATAAATCCTTTCAAACCACCTAAAAGGCTTTAAAATAGACAAAATTGTATGTAGCATATATTGTACAACTACTTACCTTGTTCGCATCTAATTATATTATTATACTGTAAAAGCTTAATACACATTTTGAAACAAATTGTTGCTGTCAGCATACCTGAGTTCGTATGCACTTAAGTATGTAAAAGGGGGGGAAATTTCAAATTATTACGCAAAAATATTATTTATGTTACTAAAGTTTTTAAATATTAAATTGAATTTAATTGTTTAAAAGTAGTTTTTCTTTCATTCTACAATATAGGCGCACGTACGTGGGGGCTTTTCATTTTCTCTCTACTTACTTATTATTACATTTTTGGCGTACAACGTGGAGCTGTCAATTATTGCATTATTCGTACAACGAGGGGTTGACATCATATTTACAATATATATATATATATATATATATATATATATATATATATATATATATATATAGAATGTAGTAAACCACCAGCGACAACGCTTATAGAAATGCCACAGCGACAAAATGATATCCCACTTAAAATTGCTTAGTGAAATAGGTGTGGCAGTTTACAACATCCAGTATACAATGATAAGACTCTTACTGATATTACAAAATCTCTCAGGTTCGTGTAAATTGGTCCGCTATTGCTGTGGATATAAACAAGCATAAACCATAAAATAAATCTTTATTTATATCACCAATTTCTAATAATGATAAATATCAATATCAAAATAAAAATAATACATATATATATCAATTCCTCAAACCTTTTATTTTAAACGTACCAAATGACATCTATGTCCGGTTGGCTATAACTACCTAGGCGAAATAAAAGGGACAAAGTACGAACTAGAATAGGTAGACTAAAGATACCTATCTTGCAACTTAAGTAGCTTCGCTAATATAACCACAAATAAACGCAAATGTCAGATAAAAGTAATAATATATTTATTTATTTAAATTCAATACTTTTAGTAAGACAACATAACAAAAAAACGATGTTAGAATATAGGTATACCCTTACAGGTAGGTATTCTCTTTTGTATAAGCTTATTTTTCTATATAAATATTACAATCACCTAAACTTATGTATTTATTCTTTAGGAAATAAAATTAATTTAAACTACTGAACGTTGGAAAGGATGTATCAAAGGAAAACATGAGTTGTATAAACTCTAACTGTAAAAATCAAACTTATAATGCAATATAACCCTGATTGTATTGAAAAACCGTAGTGTTCGGAATATAATTACCCTAAATGAGGTTAAACACATCAAATATATGATTCCAGTAAATGATTCAGACCCGACTGGTCTATACACGTTCAATAAGTAAGTGAAATGAATTTATACGATTAATAAAAATATTCTGAATAGTTTTTAAATTGAATAAGTAACGTTGACCAAAACTATCGATTATTTTAAAAATATAATCAAATTAATGTCTCTTTCTATGTATTGTTTTAGGTACCTTCTTTAATAGGATGCACAGTATGGTCCGGTTATAAGGAAGGAACTAGGATATTGCCTCGATTGATGTGGGATAAGGGAAGAATCTCATAGATCTTCTAAAAATTCAATAATTCTTCTCGGAGTTCAGAATTAATAGCTCTTGTTGAAGGATAAGAAGTTCAAGATGTGAATTTATAACATAAGGTCCCAAAAATACGGTAATCTTCTCTATTTTCCAGTTTTTCAAATTAATTATAGTGAATCGCCATGTTGAATTTTCAAGTTCAAAATGATGCTTTCGTTAATTAATAAATAATACACTGTTATACGCCGTTCAAAAGACTTTCTTCTAATTACTTAGATGTTACACTATTTATTGAGTATATTTTAAATACGTTGTATCGTCGAAATTTATTTAAATATCTGATTTTGTAATTAGCGGTACAAGAAGGACGCTAATAAATTATGAAAAATGGCGACCGTCTCTTACGGGCTCTATCGAAAGACTTCCCGGAAAGACGCCGTTCAAAACAAAACGTCCCATTAAAATTTAATACACATCTTTTCATTGGATAGTCCGAACAACGGAAATTATGTAAATTTAAATGTTCAAATTTGAATTAATTACTATTTCCTTCTGAATTAATTACCTATTTCTTATAATCTAATATAAATTGGGATATTTAAAAAACTATTCATAATATATTAATATTTCCTTTGATGTTTCCTTATCCTTAGGGTTTTTTAAAAATAATATAATAAGATATGTTTTTAATTTTCCAGAATTTTATTCATATTTGTAAAACTAGATTAACATCTCTAAATGTTGGAGGTATTTTGCCTCACAACAATATATATATATTGTTACGCTTCGTATTTATAAAAATATTCTAATTTATTTTTATATAATATCTCTTCTGAAAATATCTCACATTTTAAAATATTAAAATATAAATTCCCTTAGACACTTTCCTGTATATTCGTGTGCAAAGAGAAAGCATTTCTATTGTCCGTTCTAGACGATAGACCCTTGATCTTCTACCTGCTTACAATTAAAACGTTCACTTTGGAATTTCTATACACATTTCATTTTAAATTAAATTGTTTTAATTTAATTATGTACGTCTTCTTTTATATATGGTGTCTCATATTAATTGAAAGGTTGACTCACAAGCGATATTTTAATAATATTTATGTCATCGATAGCATACCTCTTCAGGTTGCGCTTTTGATTAATTATTATTCAAAACATCGACAATATCGACCCCCTCTTAACTTGGAGCAATAAATACAAACTTTAAGGACAATGTGTTACGTGTCGTAACGCTCAATGTTTTATTACTTTATTCCGTAATATAATTAATTATATCTTCAATATATTTCGCTTCATTTCAAACGAACCTACCTGTATAGGTATCGTTATTCGTTATTTAAATTTATAGCTAATTTCTTTCAAGTTTTTTTCTTTTTTCCTTGACCTTTAGTGCTCGCTTTTTTTTTCCGTTGTGAAAAAACTTGCTCTACACACGTTGGTTGTTCGCTTTCGATCTCTGAACGTAGTTGCGTTCTTTAACCCAACACGGATATCGATCGATGTAAGCCGTATTGTATCATTGTAATTACGGTCCCGTGAGGTTTTTTTAATCGATCAAGTTATCCAAATTATTCGCTAAATGCGATATCTCCCTGGGAGGATTTAAAGTGTTGGGAAAGGAAAAAACAAAACCTGGTAACACGTTAAATAATCATCGTTTTAATTTTCATCGCCATCAAACGCAATATTTGGTATGTATAGAGCTATCTCCGATGTACCTTTTTTTTATCTTATTTTCGTTGTATTCCCTTCTTTAGATGGTGTAGCCGACGGGTAAGCAATCCCGAAACATCACCTGATTGTCCCGCCAGTGACGCTTCTTTTTTTCCTGGAGGGAGAAGGACAGGATTGCCGTTATTCCATCATATAAGCCCTAGTTTCGCTAATTTAAGTTTTTTTACCTTTCAATTGTCATTCGTAACATTCTTATTTCTTTCATATATAAATTTTATTATTATTAATTAATAGTTCGTCGTCAAATAGTTCCAGGTGTTTTGCAAACAAAAAACCTGAGTCGCCTGATCTTCCTTTTTTGTAGATCATTTCTTATACCTTTTTGTTGTCGTTTCAATTTAACCTTGCGTTTAAACGTAAATTTATTTCAACACATTAATTGGTTGTATTTCATATTTTTGCTAATTAATTAGAATACGTTCATCAACACTTTAAGAGTTGGTATTTCATATTTTTGCCAATTAATTAGAATACTTTTTTTTACACATTAATTGTTGGTATTTCATATTTTTGCCAATTAATTAGAATACTTTTTTTAACACATTAATTGTTTATATTTCATATTTTTGTTAATTAATTAGTATACTTCCATTAACCCTTTAATTGCTTGCATTTCATATTTTTGCTAATTAAATTAGAATACTTTCATTTTACGCAATTACATATTTTGCGGAATCTTATTTGAATTTAAAAACGTTCTAGCTAACGATCGTTTTATTTCAATGAATTGTTGAACTTGTAATATAATGTGAATCAATAAGAAAGAATACGTACTGTTTTTTAGGGCGTACTAAGGCCAACAGCCACTCTGTAGTTATTTTATTTATTGATTTATTTGAAATTAGACAACATCGTTCTTAATTAAAACTTTTTCTTACTTTTGACTGGCCTTCAGCCGCAAAATAAGATTCACTATTTAAAATTTAATTCTTTTTTTTGGTGTCTTTAAATTGATATACTGTGTTTATAATAAATAGGTTGTTTGGTTGGAAACACCGTATTTTCTTTTTTTTTCCTGTCTCTCGATCCTCGAGAGTGGAACGAATCTCGGACACAGGACCGGCCTTCTGCCCCACGCTGCTTGCCTTCCTTTTTTTATAAACCTTTTTTATCAAGTTTCCGAGTTTGCGACGTCCAGCGGCAAAAATTCGGTGGCGCCCTTGTCCATCTGTTTTTTTAGCTGACTTGCTTACCTCTGGGTCTCCCCAACCCTGGGCTGAGGCAGCCTCAGAAGCCGGGTGGGCCGTTGGACGTTGGCAAGAACGGGCAGGGGCAGGTTTGGTGGTCCGAGTCCGGGTCTGCTCCGGGGAGCGTTTTCTGTTTTCTGTTTTTTTTTTTTTTATATTTTAAGCTCGACGTAGCGATCGTAGCAATTTGGCGCCCAACGTCAATTATCTTTAACTAGTTGACGTTTTTTTCTTTTTCCTTATCTTTTTGCATATATACAGGGTGTTCGGTTCTTGTATACAGGGTCCGGCAACGAAGCGGGGACGGAAGATTACACGCGTATTTGAAAGTTAGTCAAATATTTAGTCATCGGATATCCTTCCGTACCATCAAGCGCACGTTTTAAAAATATTTTATTTTATACAGGGTGTTCCAGATGGAAATGCCAGACTAAAGTTGCATTTTTTTAAATGGAACACCCTCTATATTAATATATAAAATGATTCGCGCTTGAAAGCTGGTTACAGCGATATCATGTTGTATGGGTCTAAAGTTGATAGTTTCTGTGTAAATAATTATTTTACTTGATAAATTGGTACATTTCAGTAGGCTATTCTGCATAAGGAAAATCAAAAAATCCGAAACCAATAGAATAGAATATTTTCTACTAGTATGCACTTTCGTTGCTACGTGAAATAAATTCTGCAACTGCTCGTGTTATACAGGGTGTTCACAATTTCGCAAAATCAAAGAAATCTCGTAATTTTTAAATGGAACACCCTGTATATTTTTAGCTCATTGAAAAGCCCTTTTACTACGCTTTCTATTGATGCCTCATTTGATGCACCTGGGATGGATCATTTGCTAATTATTTCTTTTTAGAATTGAATTAATGAAAAATGCTTGTATTTTTAGTAGCTAATTTGCGCTTTTAAACATTCTGTAAGATCGGATATTCAAAAAATTATCCATAAACGGTCTATAACAAGAAAAAACCCCATTAAGTACGAGAAACAGTTGATTTTCACTCAGCGGTGAAAGCAAACATTAAATTAATATAAAGTAATATAGCATTTTCAATAGATTCACTGCTGATCAAGTTATCTGGCGTCAGTTTTAAGCTTGTATACTGAATAACCAAGTTGTCAAAAATTTCGTTCCATCTTACACAGTATTTCGTTCAATCTTTAAAAGAAATTGCTATAATGACTAATTTTACTATTCAAGAAATGGTGAATATGATATTTATTCTTGGGGAGTGTACCAGAAATTGTCGCCTAGCAAGTAGAGTATATGCAGAGAGATTTCCAAACCTTGAAAGGAAGCCAAGACCGGAAGCATTTGAAAGGTTATTAGAGAGATTTACAGAAACTGGTAGTGTAACCTACAAGAAAAGAGAAATAAATAATCAATAATCAATGAAAAAAGCGAATTTACCGTATTATTAACAATACAGGAAAATCCACATATAAGTATACACGTTACACGGTATTTCAAAGGCAACAGCTATTGAAGAAAGGAGCGTACGAAGAATTTTAAGAAGTCATAAGTATCATCCGTACCATATGGAATTAAATCAGGAATTGCATGGTGATGATTTCATTAACAGACTTTTGTGGTTGGTTGTTAAATAAAATGCGAGAAATGCCAAATATTTTAACAAAGATTTTGTTTAGCGATGAGACTACTTTCAAAAGTAGTGGGGCGGTAAATAAGCATAACATGCATTATTATGTAACAGAAAACCCGCATTGGATACGTCATGTAGACAATCAGAATAGATGGTCTCTTAACGTCTGGGGAGGTATACTTGGTCCATATATCATTGGGCCGTACTTTTTCGATGGAACCGTTACAGGCGATACGTATTTGGCATTTTTGCAGAACAAACTGCTTAATTTACTTGAGCATGTGGATGCTGACACCCGACAAATTTTCTGGTTGCAACACGATGGTGCACCTTCTCATTACAGCCTTAACGTTAGGGAGTTTCTAGGGCGATGGAAGGAAGACAAATGGATAGGACGAGGTGGTCCAATCGCTTGGCCTCCACGAAGTCCAGATCTTACTGTCTTGGACTTCTACTTTTGGGGATATGTCAAGGCTCTAGTTTATGTGGAAGTTCCTACAACAAGGGAAAATATGATGGAACGCATAAGAGAGGCATTTAGAAATGTTCGCCAAGAAACATTACAGCATGTTCAACAGAATTTCACCAGGCGGCTTCATTTATGTATTGAGAGACATGGAATGACATTTAAAAGTTTTCTTTGATTTATTTGCATTTACTATTTACATTTACATTATTTTTATTTACTGTGCTACTACTTTTGTTAATTAAATTTGATGTTGTGGTTAATAATTAGTATTTATTTAAAATAGTGCAAACTTTTAATACTACTCGTACTTGATTCTTTCCTACATGATTTAGATTTATGTTAAGCTAATTAGGTATGTATTGCTTCATATTAGGTATTCGTAAAATAGTTGGTTTTACAAAATTCTTCAAAATACAATTAATTAGTGCAAATTTTTTATTAAACTAACACCACATAACTTGATTGGCAGTGTATCTATTGAAAATGCTATATTACTTTATATTAATTAATGTTTGCTTTCACCGCTCAGTGAAAATCAACTGTTTCTCGTACTTAATGGGGTTTCTTCTTGCTATAGACCATTTATGGATAATTTGTTGAATGTTCGATCTTACAGAAGGTTTAAAAGCGCAAATTAGCTACTAAAAATACAAGCATTTTTCATTAATTCAACTCTAAAAAGAAATAATTAGCAAATGATCCATCCTAGGTGCATCAAATGAGGTATCAATAGAAAGCTTAGTAAAAGGGCTTTTCAATTAGCTAAAAATATACAGGGTGTTACATTTAAAGATTACTAGATATCTTCGATTTTGCGAAATTGTGAACAGAGTGTTCACAATTTCGCAAAATCGAAGATATCTAGTAGAGCATTTGCAGAATTTATTTCACGTAGCAACGAAAGTGCATACTAGTAAAAAATATTCTATTCTATTGGCTTCGGATCTTTTGATTTTCCATATGCAGAATAGCCTACTGAAATGTATCAATTTATCAAGTAAAATAATTATTTACACAGAAACTATCAACTTTAGACCCATACAACATGATATCGATGTAACCAGCTTTCAAGCGCGAATCATTTTATCTATTAATATATAGGGTGTTCCATTTAAAAAAATGCAACTTTAGTCTGGCATTTCCATCTGGAACACCCTGTATAAAATAAAATATTTTTAAAACGTGCGCTTGATGGTACGGAAGGATATCCGATGACTAAATATTTGACTAACTTTCAAACACGCGTGTAATCTTCCGTCCCCGCTTCGTTGCCGGACCCTGTATATCCAGGGTGTTTTTTTTCTCTCTTTGGTAGACATTCTTTATATACCTGTGATCTTTACCTTACCTGACCGCTTCGCTTATTTGGTGGAGGGGGTGGTCTTACTGGTTTTACTATAGTTTTTTTGTCCCAATTTAGTTATTTTGACCCGGTCAACCAATATCGTGTCAGGTTCTCTGCCTATTGATGCTGGTAGCCTCCGTAAAGATGAGCTTCAATATGAACTCCAGGTTAGGGGTATTAGTATTGATGACTCCAAGACCGTCGATCACTTGCGTAGTTTGATGCGTCCTCTATTACGCCTGGAAGGCGCAAATACTTCCTTAACGTATCCAGAATTTTCAGTGGATGTAGCGTCAGAGTTGGATGCTCTGCGGGTAAAAACACGTGATGCGGAATTGTTGGCAACATCGCAGGAAGTGAGCAATGTCCGGCAGTTGGACACGCTTCGTGTTCGATTGCACCATGCCATCAATAGGTTTGTCTCTGGCTTCCTTGAGTCCAGAGCAAAGTGCTGAGCGTTCTCAATTTTTAGCCATCTTGTTGGAACGCTTGGACGAACTTGATCGAATTCGGTCTGCAGCCCAGCAAGCAATGCACGACGTTTTCAACCCAGCCTTGGCGAATTTGGACCCCGCATTCGCAGAACCCCCTGTTCTCGCTCATTCCACCCTCTTACCGCATTCGAATACTCGTTCGCAGCCTGTCCAGAAATGGCAGGTTAAGTTCAATGGTGATCAGCGGGTTTCGGTTCACAATTTTTTGGAGCGCGTCGAAGAACTTCGTACTGCGCGTAACGTTTCTGAATCGCAGTTGTTTGAGTCTGCGATTGATTTGTTTGAAGGTAGAGCCTTGCTATGGTTCCGTTCTTGTCGTCATCGTTTTTCTAGTTGGCCTTCCTTACGTGAGCTTTTGATTAAACATTTTGAACTTCCAGATTATAAGGCAGGTCTCTTCGAAGACATTCAGAATCACACCCAGGATCCGAATGAAAGTTTTGTGGAATATTATTCCAGTATGTCCGCTATGTTTAGGCGTTATGGTGATTTAACCGAAAACATGCAGTTAGGCTTACTTGTTCGAAATCTAGCCCCATTTTATACAATGCAATTACCGACCGTTCGCAGTTTGGTTGAACTTGAGGATGAGTGCCTCAAGCTCGAGTTAAAGAAGCATCGAGCGGACCACTATAGACCGCCTTCTCGTCGTCGTGCCAATTATGTAGAGCCCGATTTAGTTTGTGTTAGCACATCTGTTACTGACTCGCCTAGGAATCGCTCGCGTCCTCGCGAAGCCGCTGTCAGCGCCGTCCAGGCCGGCCCTTCTAACACTGTAAAATGCTTCAATTGTGGGCAGGCAGGTCATTTGTATGGCTCCTGTTCTGCGCCTCGACGACTCTTCTGCTTTCGGTGTGGTGAACCGAATGTAACTGTTCGCACTTGTCCCCGATGTTCGGAAAACGCTTCCGGGAGTCGCTAGATGGTCGAGTGGCCACTCCTGAAAGTACTGTCATGGAAAATATCGGCCGAAGTCTAATTTATCTTGATTTTGTAATGTCCTGGGTCGCGGGCGACCAGCGTCCCTATCTAACTGTCTCTATCTCTGGTTGTACGATTTCCGGTCTTTTGGATTCTGGTACTAATAAATCCTTACTAGGAGGTGAAGGATATTCCTTTTTGTCTCGTTTAGGCTTATCGTTACGGCATCAGGTTGTCGAGTGTACCGTAGCGAACGGCTAGAAATGTTTTAGTATTGGAGTCATGTCTGCGCCTGTTTCTTTAGAAGGCAAGACTCGTTTTATCGATTTTCTTGTAGTCCCCGAATTACCGCATAAACTCATTCTCGGAGTTGACTTTTGGATTTCTTTCGATATCGTCCCTGATCTTCGAAATGACTGTTGGCATTTCTCGAGTTCTGATCCCACTGTTTCCGTGCAAAGTATCTGTAGTAGCCCTTCCTTGTCTGAGGCTCAACGCCTTGCTTTGGATCAACTTATTGCTGACAAGCAGACGTTGATGAGTAGAAGTCTTGGTCGTACGCATTTGGTGTCTCATACTATCGAAGTGCTTCCTGGCACTAAGCCCATTAAGCAGCGTTATTATCCCGTTTCTCCAGCCAAACAGCAGATCATCGATGCGGAGATACAAAAAATGTTAGCTGCTGACATCATTGAACCTTGTCGTAACCCTTGGTCTTCGCCAGTCTGTATGGTTCCGAAAAAGGATGGCACCCATCGCTTTTGCGTTTATTATCGCCAGCTCAATTCTGTCACTCGTAAGGATGTGTATCCCCTACCTCTTATTTCTGCTATTATGGATCAGTTACGAGATGCCAAATTTCTCAGTTCCCTCGACATTAAGAGAGCTTACCATCAAGTGCCTATCTCCGAAGAATCTAGGGATTTTACTACCTTTGTTGTCCCCAAAGGATTATATCGTTTTAAGGTCATGAGTTTTGGATTAACCAATGCCCCTGGTACTTGGCAAAGGTTAATGGATTATATCTTGGGCCCTGAACTTCAGCCCTCTGTTTTTGTCTACCTTGATGACATTGTGGTCGTTAGCAAAGATTTTGAGTCACATGTTAACACATTACGTCTAGTTTTTGATCGTCTTCATGCTGCTGGTTTAGTCGTTAGTTTTGACACGTGTCAATTTTGTAGGCCGCAGCTGAAATATTTAGGTTTCATAGTTGATGAATTAGGTTTGAGACCAGATCCCGGTAAGGTTGAGTCTATCGTGCGAATTCCACCTCCGCGCACAGTTAAAGAAGTACGTCGTTTTGTGGGTACGTGTAGTTGGTATCGTAAGTGGCGTAAGGATTTCGCTTCTGTGGTTTCGCCACTCACTGCTTTAATTAAGAAGAACGCACGTTGGTGTTGGAGCGAACAGTGCGAAAAGGCCTTCCAGTCTTTGAAGGAAAGTTTAGTGATCGCACCCATTCTAACTTGTCCCGACTTTACACGTACGTTTCATCTCGCCACAGACGCGTCTGCAGTCGGTATCGGCTGTGTCTTATCGCAACATTTCGACGATGGAGAAAAGGTCATTTGTTATCTTTCTCGTTCACTTACTCCATCGGAACGCAAGTATAGTGCAACCGAAAGGAAATTACTCGCTATCATTTGGTCTGTAGAGAAATTACGTCCCTATCTTGAAGGGTTTCACTTAAAGGTCATCACCGATTGTCACTCTCTTTTGTGGCTACATCGTCTGAAAGATCCGCACGGACGATTAGCTCGCTGGCAATTAAGGTTGATGCCATTTGATTATGAGGTAATACATAGGAAAGGTTCTGAGCACGCCGTTCCTGATTTTTTGTCTCGCAGCGTTCCAGCTGCTGAAGATGTTGAGATTTGTCCTGTAGAGGTCCAGGACAATTGGTTGAGTAGAATGGTTGACAGAGTGCAACGTCGACCGCGACATTTTCCTCTTTGGCGTGTTGAACAAGGTCGCCAGTATAAACATGACATGTCCCGTTATCGTTATTTTTGGTTATCCAGCGAGCGAATGGAGGCTTGTACCTCCTAAAACTGAACGCGCTGAAATTATTCGACAGTGTCATGATCGTCCCACTTGTGGTCATGGAGGCGTGACTAAGACTGTGGCCCGTGTTGCACAAAAATATTACTGGACAAAAATGCGTGCCGATGTCGCCGATTTCGTTCGACATTGTGCGGTGTGCGTCAGCACCAAGCCCGAACAACGTGCTCCCGCTGGACATCTCTTGAGTAAAGTGGTTACTGCCACTCGGCCTGTCTGGGGGTCAGAGGAATACCCAGTCTGGCATAATCCACCATGTCGTAAGAGGCGACAAAAAAGAGTCATGTTCAGTTTGTTCTTACCATCTTGAACACTGTTTTTTTGGCCTCTCTGGGGGCTCACGAATACCCAGTCTGGTGTAATCCACCATGTCGTAGAAGACGACCAAACGGAGTCCGTTTGTTTGTTTCCTTCCTTCCATCTTGAACACTGTCTTTCTTGGCCTGTCTGGGGGCTAGACGAATACTCAGTCTGGTACATCTGCCATGTCGTAAGAGGCGACTAAAAGGAGTCTTATTTAGTTCGTTTCTTCGTCCCGATATCGTCGACGAATAGTATCTCATTCCTTTTTCTTTTAGTTTTTTTTTTGCAACTTCGATTTCTTTTCCTTTTGGAGGATATTTCTTCTGTTTGGGAGTTTCACATTGTTGGGACTCGTGTGGAATAATTTATTGAAACTTGAAACTTTTAGACTTTCTTTTCTTACCGTATATTTCGAATATCTAACTTTTGACATTTACTTTGAGATAAGGTATAGCTCGTTACCTTACCGTTACCGTTCTCTCTTTTCTTTCTCTTGAGTATATCTTATCTCGAGTTTTGTTTGAGTTCTTATGTCAAGCAGGAACTTGGTGGGTTACTTGGCGTTTACGCCTACGTTAACTTACTTACCGGATTTGACATTTTTCTCGATTTTGACTTTTTATCTTAGTTTAGACCATATAGGTTTCTTCTCAAGCTTGTCTTTGCCTGGTCTCGCTGAGTCCGGCTGCTTTGTGGTTGCTTAACGTTAGGTCTTTTTGTTCCGGACATTGATTGAATTATTTTTTTTTTGTAGTTAAAGGCTGCACCTGCTGAGTCGGGGGTTTGCTTGCGCTGTCGCCGTGTCGTGGGTTGCGTTTCCGGATTTCTTTTCTTACTACCTGCCTTTACCCCACTCACGAATTGAGAGCATGAGGGCCTTGCCGTTTCCGCATTGCCGCACCTCTCGGTTCCCTTCACATAGCTTTCTTCTCCTGTATATCTGCTTCACTCTTCCATCCTTTCTATTTTCTTACTCAAGCTTTTCTATACTCTACTTCTATTTTCCTCTTTACTTCTTCCCGTCCGGAAAGGTGTACTCTCGGCTTGGTCTCAGTCGGGGCATTCCTCCGTCGCAGCTGGTTGTAGTCCTTTGGTTAGTTTGGGCCTACTTCACCCTCGATAAAAAGGGCTCCTCAATTTAATATAGAATCCATAAAAATTAGTAAAACACAAAAAAATTCTTCCAAAAAAAAGTAAACTTCTTTCCTTTTTTTTTTATAGGGAGTGTTAGGGGAATTGTTACGTGTCCGTAACGCTCAACGTTTTATTACTTTATTCCGTAGTATAATTAATTATATCTTCAATATATTTCGCTTCATTTCAAACGAACCTACCTGTATAGGTATCGTTATTCGTTATTTAAATTTATATCTAATTTCTTTCAAGTTTTCTTCTTTTTTCCATGACCTTTAGTGCTCGCTTTTTTTTCCCCGTTGTGAAAAAAAGTACGAGACTTGCTCTACACACGTTGGTTGTTCGCTTTCGACCTCTGAACGTAGTTGCGTTCTTTAACCCAACACGGATATCGATAGATGTGAGCCGTATTGTATCATTGTAATTACGGCCCCGTGAGGTTTTTTTAATCGATTAAGTTATCCAAATTATTCGCTAAATGCGATATCTCCCTGGGAGGATTTAAAGTGTTGGGAAAGGAAAAAACAAAACCTGGTAACACGTTAAACAATCATCGTTTTAATTTTCATCGCCATCAAACGCAATATTTGGTATGTATAGAGCTATCTATGATGTACCTTTCTTTTCTATTATTTTCGTTGTATTCCCTTATTTAGATGGTGTAGCCGACGCGTAGGCAATCCCGAAACATCACCTGATTGTCCCGCCAGTGACACTTCTTTTTTTCCTGGAGGGAGAAGGACAGGATTGCCGTTATTCCATCAGATAAGCTCTAGTTTCGCTAATTTAAGTTTTTTTACCTTTAAATTGCCATTCGTAACATTCTTATTTCTTTCATATATAAATTTTATTATTATTAATTAATAGTTCGTCGTAAAATAGTTCCAGGTGTTTTGCAAACGAAAAACCTGAGTCGCCTGATCTTCCTTTTTTGTAGATCATTTCTTATACCTTTTTGTTGTCGTTTCAATTTAACCTTGCGTTTAAACGTAAATTTATTTCAACACATTAATTGTTTGTATTTCATATTTTTGCTAATTAATTAGAATACGTTCATCAACACTTTAAGAGTTGGTATTTCATATTTTTGCCAATTAATTAGAATACTTTTTTTACACATTAATAGTTGGTATTTCATATTTTTGCCAATTAATTAGAATACTTTTTTTACACATTAATTGTTGGTATTTCATATTTTTGCCAATTAATTAGAATACTTTTTTTTAACACATTAATTGTTGGTATTTCATATTTTTGCCAATTAATTAGAATACTTTTTTACACATTAATTGTTTGTATTTCATATTTTTGCCAATTAATTAGAATACCTTTTTTTACACATTAATTGTTGATATTTCATATTTTTTGCCAATTAATTAGAATACTTTTTTTTAACACATTAATTGTTGGTATTTCATATTTTTGCCAATTAATTAGAATACTTTTTTTTAACACATTAATTGTTGGTATTTCATATTTTTGCCAATTAATTAGAATACTTTTTTTTACACATTAATTGTTTGTATTTCATATTTTTGCCAATTAATTAGAATACCTTTTATTACACATTAATTGTTGATATTTCATATTTTTGCTAATTAATTAGTATACTTCCATTAACCCTTTAATTGCTTGCATTTCATATTTTTGCTAATTAAATTAGAATACTTTTATTTTACGCAATTACATATTTTGCGGAATCTTATTTGAATTTAAAAACGTTCTAACTAACGATCGTTTTATTTCAACGAATTGTTGAACTTGTAATATATTGTTAACCAATAAGAAAGAATACGTATTGTTTTTTTAGGGCGTACTAAGGCCAACAGCCACTCTGTAGTTATTTTATTTATTGATTTATTTGAAATTAGACAACATCGTTCTTAATTAAAACTTTTTCTTACTTTTGACTGGCCTTCAGCCGCAAAATAAGATTCACTATTTAAAATTTAATTCTTTTTTTTGGTGTCTTTAAATAGATATACTGTGTTTATAATAAATAGGTTGTTTGGTTGGAAACACCGTATTTTCTTTTTTTTTCCTGTCTCTCGATCCTCGAGAGTGGAACGAATGTCTGACACGGGACCGGCCTTCTGCCCCACGCTGCTTGCCTTCCTTTTTTTATAAACCTTTTTTATCAAGTTTCCGAGTTTGCGACGTCCAGCGGCAAAAATTCGGTGGCGCCCTTGTCCATCTGTTTTTAGCTGACTTGCTTACATCTGGGTCTCCCCACCCCTGGGCTGAGGCAGCGTCAGAAGCCGGGTAGGCCGTTGGACGTTGGCAAGAACGGACAGGGGCAGGTTTGGGGGTTCGAGTCCGGGTCTGCTCCGGGGAGCGTTTTCTGTTTTCTGTTTCTTTTTTTTCTTTTTTTTAATTTTTTAAGCTCGACGTAGCGATCGTAGCAAATGCTCCTGTGTTTTATTTAGTTAGTAAGTTGTAATATACTTAAGCATTATCACACACGTCTTGGACCTTTGATACAACTTCGCCAGCACCACAATTATTTTATATTAAATAATTCATTATTATTAGCACGCACAGCAGCCGGCCAACCAGAACGCTTGTTAGTAATAAATGTCGCCCAGATGTACAGCTTGCTAGTAATAAGTGGCACCATAACGTAACGAAAAGTTCGTGTTTGTAATAATATATATATATATATATATATATATATATATATATATATATATATATATATATATAGTAAACCTAATCAGTAGGCGATTAAAGGTCTGTATATTACTTCAAAATATATGTATTTAAAAAACTCTACATGTTTCGGCTGTATACGCCTTTTTCAAGAGAATACAAAATATGAATGACAGGATATAAAATTAAGCATTAAGCATTTTATATCCTGTCATTCATATTTTGTATTCTCTTGAAAAAGGCGTATACAGCCGAAACATGTAGAGTTTTTTAAATACATATATTTTGAAGTAATATACAGACCTTTAATCGCCTACTGATTAGGTTTACCATATCATACCAAGGTCACGAAGTTATTATATATATATATATATATATATATATATATATATATATACAGAGTCCGGCAACGAAGCGGGGACGGAAGAGTACACGCGTATTTGAAAGTTAGTCAAATATTTAGTCAACGGATATCATTCCGTACCATCAAGCGCACGTTTTAAAAATATTTTTTTTTATACAGGATGTTCCAGATGGAAATGCCAGACTAAAGTTGCATTTTTTTAAATGGAACATCCTGTATATTAATATATAAAATGATCCGCGCTTGAAAGCTGGTTACATCGATATAATGTTGTATGGGTCTAAAGTTGATAGTTTCTGTGTAAATAATTATTTTACTTGATAAATTGATATATTTCAGTAGGCTATTCTGCATAAGGAAAATCAAAAGATCCGAAACCAATAGAATAGAATATTTTCTACTGGTATGCACTTTCGTTGCTACGTGAAATAAATTCTGCAACTGCTCGCGTTATACAGGCTGTTCACAATTTCGCAAAATCGAAGAAATATCGAAATTTTTAAATGGAACACCCTGTATATTTTTAGCTCATTGAAAAGCCCTTTTACTACGCTTTCTATTGATACCTCAGTTGATGCACCTAGGATGGATCGTTTGCAAATTATTTCTCTTTAGATTTGAATTAATGAAAAATGCTTGTATTTTTAGTAGCTAATTTGCGCTTTTAAACCTTCTGTAAGATCGGATATTCAACAAATTATCCATAAATGGTCTATAACAAGAAGAAACCCCATTAAGTACTAGAAACAGTTGATTTTCACTCAGCGGTGAAAGCAAACATTAAATTAATATAAAGTAATATAGTATTTTCAATAGATTCACTGCTGATCAAGTTATCTGGTGTCAGTTTTAAGCTTGTATACTTAATAACCAAGTTGTCAAAAATTTCGTTCCATCTTACACAGTATTTCGTTCAATCTTTAAAAGAAATTGCTATACTGACTAAATTTAGTATTCAAGAAATGCTGAATATGATATTTATTCTTGGGGAGTGAACAAGAAATTGTCTCCTAGCAAGTAGAGTATATGCAGAGAGATTTCCAAACCTTGAAAGAAAGTCAAGACCGGAAGTATTTAAAAGGTTATTAGAGAGATTTACAGAAACTGGTAGTGTAACCTACAAAAAGAGAGAAATAAATAAGCCGGTAATCAATGAAAAAAGTGAATTGGTATAATTAACAATACAGGAAAATCCACATATAAGTATAGACGGTATTTCAAAGGTAACAGCTATTGAAGATAGGAGCGTACGAAGAATTTTAAGAAGTTTATGTGGAAGTTCCTACAATAAGGGAAAATATGATGGAACGCATAAGAGAGGCATTTATAAATGTGCGCCAAGAAACATTACAGCATGTTCAACAGAATTTCACCAGGCGGCTTCATTTATGTATTGAGAGACATGAAAGGACATTTGAAAGTTTTCTTTGATTTATTTGCATTTACTATTTACATTTACTCTATTTTTATTTACTGTGCTACTACTTTTGTTAATTAAATTTGATGTTGTGGTTAATAATTAGTATTTATTTAAAATAGTGCAAACTTTTAATACTACTCGTACTTGATTCTTTCCTACATGATTTCGATTTATGTTAAGCTAATTAGGTATGTATTGTTTCATATTAGGTATTCGTAAAATAGTTGGTTTTACAAAATTATTTAAAATACAAATTAATTAGTGCAAATTTTTTATTAAACTAACACCAGATAACTTAATCGGCAGTGAATCTATTGAAAATGCTATATTACTTTATATTCATTTAATGTTTGCTTTCACCGCTCAGTGAAAATCAACTGTTTCTCGTACTTAATGGGGTTTCTTCTTGTTATAGACCATTTATGGATAATTTGTTGAATATCCGATCTTACAGAAGGTTTAAAAGCGCAAATTAGCTACTAAAAATACAAGCATTTTTCATTAATTCAACTCTAAAAGAAATAATTAGCAAATGATCCATCCTAGGTGCATCAAATGAGGTATCAATAGAAAGCGTAGTAAAAGGGCTTTTCACTGAGCTAAAAATATACAGGGTGTTCCATTTAAAAATTACGAGATTTCTTCGATTTTGCGAAATTGTGAACAGCCTGTATAACGCGAGCAGTTGCAGAATTTATTTCACGTAGCAACGAAAGTGCATACTAGTAGAAAATATTCTATTCTAATGGTTTCTGATCTTTTGATTTTCCTTATGCAGAATAGCCTACTGAATTGTATCAATTTATCAAGTAAAATAATTATTTACACAGAAACTATCAACTTTAGACCCATACAACATTATATCGATGTAACCAGCTTTCAAGCGCGGATCATTTTATCTATTAATATATAGGGTGTTCCATTAAAAAAAATGCAACTTTAGTCTGGCATTTCCATCTGGAACACCCTGTATAAATCAAAATATTTTTAAAACGTGCGCTTGATGGTACGGAAGGATATCCGATGACTAAATATATGACTAACTTTCAAATACGCGTGTAATCTTCCGTCCCCGCTTCGTTGCCGGACCCTGTATATATATATTATAGAAATTAAATATATATTTTGTAAATGTAATAGCTTTTGAATCACCACCTAGAACTTATGTGGTGTATATTATCGTTCTCTATTTATATAATCGTTAAGTATAAAACAAAATATTTTTAAAACGTGCGCTTGATGGTACGGAAGGATATCCGATGACTAAATATTTGACTAACTTTCAAATACGCGTGTAATCTTCCGTCCCCGCTTCGTTGCCGGGCCCTGTATATATATATTATAGAAATTAAATATATATTTTGTAAATGTAATAGCTTTTGAATCACCACCTAGAACTTATGTGGTGTATATTATCGTTCTCTATTTATATAATCGTTAAGTTCGATCTATTTATTTCTTTAATGTCTACTAAAGAAAGTTTTAGAGGTAAAACGTTTAACTTGAAGATATAAAATGAATTTAAATTCGAATTTATACACGCATTAATACATATATTTCTGCGCAAGATCAATAATAGATGGAAAGCGTTCGAAGTTAACGATCATAAAACTTGTAGAACTCAAATAGTATTTTGTTTTAAATAATAGCTGGTGTTTAATGAAATTAGTAGAAATGATGAACATGAGCTGTCAAAATATCTCAAGGGTCGTGAAAAATTCTTATTTGGCAAGAAAGGTAAGCTAGTTGTATATATCGTGATTAATCTAGGTTAGTATGATTATATTTTATAAACTTATCGTACACACAAACAACTTGATTTAGTATCTTAAGACTCTGGTTATTAAGTAAATCTTATCTATATGAATTGAATATTTAGCTAGATAACAAATTATTCTGTACAAACAATGGATTAACTATTCTTATTGAAACATAATTTATAATGTTTATAGGTTATGTGTGGATTTCTTTTGTAAGTGGAAAATTAAATGAATGGGCTGATATGTAACAAATATTTGGATTTTTAAACTAAATAGGCTCTGGTAAATCAAACCACGCTTAAAATTGGTATATAATTTCCCTATTTACATTTTTAAAATTATTATTATTGGAATTTTAATCTACTTTCGGTAAGTTTTATATAAGTCTGGTTTATTTATTAAGTTAAATTTTGGAAGTGAAACATATAATGCAAACTTAGCTCAACATTTCCTTTCTAACTTCATGATTCTCGTCTAAATACGCCTAATCGCTGCGATCAATCTTGGTCCACCTCGTGTACAGCTTGAATATTCACCGAAACAGGAAAAACTGGTCACGAAACTAACAAATCCTTCAGGTGTTGAGTTCTCCAGAAAAGCAAGGTATACTGTCTTCTTTTTAATAATAAATAATCTTCATTTTAGATATTATGGCGTCTAGAGATTGTCCCATTTAAACCTATGTTGATCCAGGGTGATCCGATACCATTAGATTAGGAACGGGTAAATGTTTTCACATTTGTAACTGAATTTTCCTGATTTTAAACGTTTAAAAAAAATTCTCCTTCAAAACATAACTAAACTTTTGAAATGGCAAAAATTATTCTCGCCAACTTTATAAATAAGTAACCATAGCGACCCAACAGCTTTTCCTCTTTTGAAGATCATTGGTAGCTATAGTTATACAAAATTTCCAAAATATTTTGACATTTCAAATATAATTTTGATATTTTATTAATATTATAACTTGTTGATTTACAAATAATTTTGCTTTTCATATAACCTTTTACATTAGCAAATATTAACAAAATGTATCTAAAATTAACTAATTTTACATTGTCCAATTATTTTGGAAAATACATAGGAAAGTCATACTTTTAAAATTTAATTATAGATTTGACACTTCAAGTTAGTAAATATTCAATATAAATATGATATAGTCTTCCACATTCTAAAAAATCTCATACCTATATATAATAATAATAATAGAAATGTAACTAATTAAAATGAGTGCTTTCCATAAGCTAATTAACATTTTATTATAATATATAAATATTGAAGGAATTTCGTATTTTCTTGGCCGTGGTTATAATACCAGATAAAGAATAAGTGTTTCTTGGGAATGGCGGCCGGCTAATTAAAACAATATTTAATTTTGTTTACGTTTCGGTCTATATATAGAGCCTTTTTCACAATTAAATATTTATTTAAATTTTAGAAAGGTGAAAGTAATGTCATATTAAATGTACTTACATTATATTGTATTGTTTGAATACATTTCAACTATGACTAACTTGTTAAGTTTTGGGCCTGAAAACAGTGAAAATAAATGTGATAAACTTAGAGTAAATGATACACATTGGTTTTTCGTTATATGACTGACAGTAAACATACAGTAAGTAGTTGTAACTGTTTACATATAGATGGCGTCATATGTGGCCTACATATAATTAAAGATTAATATTTGAAGATAACTTATTTCAACACCTCCACTGTAGCGAATAAATATTTAATCATTACAATAACTTATACTTAAAGTTAACAAATGTTTATGATGCTTAGTTGCCCCTAAACTTTTCGTAAAATGTCAGCTGGCATGTCCCTAGTTTGTAAATAAAACAGTTCTATCATATTATTACAAATAGCGTTCCTAATAAAATGAAATTTTATATCTATATGTTTTGATCTTCTATGAAACATATGATTCACAGCTAACTTTTCAGCACTTTGGTTATCATTATACATAACAAATTGTTTAACTATACCCGTTAATTCACACAATAAACTTCTTAAATATATAGCCTCTTTAGCCGCTTCAGATATTGCCATATATTCGGCTTCCGTACTCGACAAAGCTACTGAATTCTGTTTCCTGCTTTCCCATGAAATAACTGCGTTAGACATCTTAAAACAGAAACCAGTATATGATTATCTATCAGTTATATTACCACCCGTCAGCATCCACAAAACATTCTAATTCTAATTTGGAACTCTTTTCAAATTTTAGACAATAGTTTTTAGTTGCTTTTAAATATTTTAAAATTCTTTTAGTTTATTTCCAATGAGTTTCATTATACGCGTTATTGAACTGACTCAAATAACTAACACTATAAGCAATATCTGGGCGTGTTTTTACTGCCAAATACATTAAGCCACCAATAAGATTTTGATAAGGTAAATCAACATTAATATTTTCAGATTTATCTAAGTTAATATTACTTTCTAAAGGAGTTTTATAAGTCTTGCAATCTAACATTTCAAATTTTATTAATAATTGACCTATATACTTCCTTTGATCAAGCTATATAATACCTAATTCCTTATCCATATTAATCCTCATTCCCGCATTGTTTCACTTGTCCTAAATCTTTAATTTAAAATTTAGCATCTAGCGCTCTAATTTTACTTTGCGTATTTCTTCTTTGTCATTTGAAAAAATAAAAAAGTCATCCACATACAGTGCTACTACAGTTAGTAAATTTTTCCTTTTCATAATAAATAAACAAGGTTCAAAGTTTGATTTCTTATAACTATATCTATACATTTATATCAAGCAGGAGAAGACTGCTTTAGCCCATAAATAGGTTTTTTAATTTAAGTACTTTACTTTCTTGTCCTTTAACAACAAGACTTTCTGTCTGATACATGTATACAGTATTCTCTAAAAAAACATTAAGGAAAGCGGTCTTAACGTCCAAATGAGTAATGTTTAAGTTTAAATTTACAGATAGCGCAATTAAAAATCTAAGCGTTGAATGTCTTACTACTGGCGAGTAAATTTCATCGCAATCTATACCTTCTTTCTGCGAAAAACCTTTAGCCACTAATGGCGCACGATGTCGTATCTTCCCGTCAGCTTCTCGCTTCCGTTTACACTGTACAATAGTTCCATTTTCAGTGTTGTCTACTAAATCCCAAGCTTCATTATCTTCAAACGAGTTTAACTCTTCCTCCATAGCTCTTCTCTAGTTGTCTTTCTCCGCACTCGATAACGCTTCTTCAACACTAGTTGGTTCACTCTCAAAGTTGTCTTTGATACCCATGTACGTAACATAGAAGAAAATATATTTTACACTTACTTTAAATTGTCCCAAATATTGTCTGACTTACAACCTTAAATGGAAAAGCCTTCCAAGGGATTGCACGGGTTAGACAATTCAGTAGCATATATCTTACAATTACTGCCAAATCAGTATTACGATTTTAGCACGCTATTTTGGACGCTTTGCCAATTCGTTCTAGAATCTTTCAGGAAGCCACGCCGCTATCAAATTCGCTGATGAAGATGAAATGTAGTTATTTCCACCGGGTTTTCCTCCAAAATATCGAAAATTTAAAATGAACAGCTATGAGCGAAAATGTGTTCGCTTGCCCAGCCTTTCACGAGGTTTCTTTAAACTTCGAAGAAATTCAGCAGTAAAATCGGAAATATTCTCCAACCAATAGGCGGTAAAATAAAATTATATCCTAAAAAGGATAAATAAAGGACTCACATTAGACAATGTACAAAAGATTTGAAATATATCTTACCGCAAAGAGAACCTTAAACGAACTTAATCCAAGTAACAACCTGACTCATCAAAGATCATCGTACAAAAGATAAAGAGAGTTATCTAAGTCACTCGGACATGCGCTACAGATTTAGGGCGACATCTATAACGTTCTTGACGAATGTCACGCAAGCGAAACTTGATTAGATTGAAGCTGTAAATCAAATCGCGCGAGGTCACCACCAGTCTTAATTCAATTAATATTGAAATAAAATTTAATTAATACAATTGGACTTTTTTTTTTAAAACGTAACAATATGGATTCAGATCTTCCATTATTATGACATCTCTACTTATTATGACTTGGTTCTTCTCTTCATTGAATATTCTATATCCTTTAGTATCTTCGGCATATCCAACTAAGATCATTCTTTCAGATTTTTTGTCCCATTTCCTCATTTTTTGCTTTGGAATATGATTCATCACAGTGCTGCCAAAAATTCTTATTCCACTTACATCTGGCTTCTTTCCATACCAAATTTCGAAAGGTGTTTTACCATTCAGACCACTAACACATCTTCTGTTTCTTATATAAACAGCTGTGACTTGCTTCTGCCCAAAATTTCGTCTCCAATCGAGCATCAAACATAAGACATCTAGCTTTTTCAACAATCGTCCTATTAAGCCTTTCTGCACTGCCATTTTGTTCTGGTGTATATGTATTTGGGGTCTGGTGAATTATTCCACATTTCTTGAGATAATTTTCAAAAATATCACTGCAGAATTCACCCCCATTATCTGTTTTCAGAACTTTGATTTTTGACTCATTTTGATTCTCAACCAATATCTGGAAGTTCATAAAATTTTTAAGTGCTTCATCTTTCGTTCTTAAAAAATAAATGAACGTCATTCTGCTAAAATCATCTTCCAAAATTAAAAAGTATTTTGAACCGCCTATAGAAGTTGTTTCCATCGGCCCACATATATCTGCATGTATAATTTCCAGACATTTAGAAACCCTATTTCCTATTCTAGGAAAAACCAATCCTGCTTTCCTTCACAGCATACAATGCAATTTCTTTTTGAAATATTTGTTCTGTCTACACATACCATGCCATTTACCGAACCATTTTTCATTCTTTCCACGTCTTTGTAATTTGTCTTATGTGTCTAAATCTTCTATGCCACTCAAAGTTGTCTACTGTTACTATTGCACTAGAATATATATTAGAATTAAATTAATCAATATTTAATTTATATATATTATTCATATATTTTAATTGTTTTTCTTTATTAATAATTTCACAACTATCCTTGTGGAATTTAACTGAATTGACATTTTTAATTAATTGATTTACTGAAAGTAAATTAGTTGTTAAGTTTGGTACACATAATGCATTTTTGATCACCACGTCAAATTGTTCATTATTTACCACTGTTTTAATGTCAATATCACCAACACAAAATCTGTTCTTATTTGCTACCATAATCTCACCAAGTTTATCATCTGCGAAAGCATTGTTTATCCAATGTTTGTTTACTGTTAAATGTGCACGGCACCAGAGTCCACATACCATTCATTGCGATTAAACTTTCCACTAGCCAAGAAGACTGCACTAAATGCGTTGTTTTTACTTTTCAATTGAGGGCACTTATTTTAATAAGTCCTAATTGACTACAGTTATAACACTTGATATCCTTGATATCTTTTCTTCTGTCAATAATTGACCTTTTTCTTGCCATTCCATTTTCCAGCAAAGGCACTGCCAGCTTTACGATCATCATCCTCCATATCAAGTAACTCTGTTTTTATGGCATCTGTCGTGATGGTAATACCAGAATGTTCAATTGCCATAATAATTGGTGCAAATCTTTCAGGTAATCCTGCTAATAATAAAGAACCTACCCACTCATCTTCGATTTTAAATCCTGTACCTCTAAGCTTCTGAGCACTCTCAACAAGTTGATTAATATAAGAACTCATTGAATCACAGTTTTCAAAACGTAAGCTTATCAAGGCTCTCAACAAACTAATCTTTCTTGCGAAACCCTTGTCGGCAAACATCGAGACTGCAATTTATCCCATAGCTCTTCAGCACTTTTAGCGTCTTTGATGTGTACATAAAGCGATGTATCTATTATTAATATAATTCTCGCTTTTGCTTTGTTTTCTCTTCATTTGTCTCTGTTCCTTCGATACAGCCTTCAACAGCGAAACACCATTCATCAAAGTTTTCCCGCCCTTTTAGTCTAGGTACATTTGATATATAGCTTGCCGCCATTATATCCCACGCTTGAGCCAACACCGAATAAACCGAATACCGAATAAAATTTTTAATCCAGTTTATCACTGTCTTATCTACAATCGACCGATTTTCAACAGTCTCATATTAACTTGCCCTATGAATACGTATCTGGGTCCATAAGCTGGTAAAATTTGGGACTGAAAACGGTGAAAATAAATGTGATAAACTTAGAGTAAATGATACACAATGGTTTTCGTTACATGACTGACTTTATTTCTTACAATGAACATACAGTAAGTAGTTGTAACTGTTTACATATAGATGGCGCCATATGTGGCTTACATATAATTAAAGATTAATATTTGGAGATACCTTATTTCAACATAACTGTGTTATACTTATTGTCTAGTTTTCATTTCAAAATAAAACTAAAGTTCTTGGTGGTAGACGGATGGGATGTAGGTAGTGTCCCATTGTTATTTTAATCTGTTCTCGAATATGTGTTTTTTTAAATTCATTTTTGTGAGTATACGGGGATGTTTATATAATGGGCAGATATATTGTCGAGAGGTTGTTTATATCTGTTGTGTCATAGATAGAATTTTTGTTTTTTTGTATATGGATGCTTTCTAATATATTTCTTGCCTTGTTATTTTTTTCTGATATAATTATTGAAGTTTTATCGAAATTGAAAGTGTGTATTATTTGTGTTATACGTTTTTTTAGAGCTGTACTATTGCTTGAGAATTTGTGTCCATTTAAGCGTTCTTGTAGATATTGCTTTGTTTGGCCGATGTATACGCCTTTGCAGTCGTTGCATGGAATTTCATAAATAACGTGTGTTTTATTTAATGATGGTATTTTGTCTTTTAATTTAGAATGTAAGTTTTTGAGATTATTGGAGTTCTTATGGGCAACTTTTATGTTATGTGGTGTTAAGATTTTGTTTATTTTTTCTGACGGGTTTATATAAGGTATTGTGACATATTTACAAATAGTTTGAGGGTTGTTTTCATTGGTTTTGGTGATATTTGTTTTATTTGTGTCTTATGATTTTGTTAATGAATGAAAGGTGATAATTATTTTTTTCTAGAGAATCTTTTGATTCTCTGATATAAAAGTAAATGTTGATATAAAAATAATTGAATTTAATAAATACTTGTAATACTTGTACAGTTCTACGCCTGAGGATATGGCACAGGAAATATTCAGGATCGTTTTAACGGCTGGAAGGTTGGGTTAAGGTTTCTTATCAGGAGTCTTGTTGCAGGCAATGACGACAGCGGTTTTTTAAAGGATTTAACCGTAAATGTCAGGTATGCAGTTCCCCTTTTGGGTTATAAAGATGCGTTATTGCTTTCTTCTTATTTTAATATCACTTATACGTAAGTATCATATAATTTTACTATTTTTAATAATATTTAAAATTTTAATTATACTTACTGTCGCGGCTTTACTAACAACAACCCAAACGACTCTCTCTATCTATTGTTTTCTTCCTTGGCCTCCGTATGATCTATTTTGCATTATTACAAGTATTTAATTTTGTAACTTCCATTTTAGACTTACTTTATACGTGTTGACTTACGTGTTAATATAGTATTTATAATAAATATTAATTATGACATAGAAATTACGTTCCTTTAAATGTCTATTAATATCATATGCGCACAAGATAAAATACATGATTCCCGCGGAAAGTTAATTCAAATTAAAAAATGCTAAGGTCGATAAAATAGATAACCATATGAAATTAATATTATGAATCAAGTTAATTATTTTCGAATTTTCAATTAAATTAATGAATATTGATAGTGACCTATGATCTAAATAAATAATAAAAATGATTTAAAATAAATTTTATAATTAATTTCGCGGTATTAATTTGTTTAATAACTTACACTATTCATGTACGGTTTTCGTTTGCAATACTTTTTTAAGTTTTATTTTTAACATTATCGCTCTCTTTCTTTCAGTTTTTGTTGCCAAAGTAAACTACTTATATATATATATATATATATATATATATATATATATATATATTTCACGATAACAGACGAGACACGTGACAAACCGTTACTTCGGAACAAGTAACATTTTAATTACAATAATACCTAGTAATTCGCTCTATTGAGTGAATATATTAGGTTACTTGAACTGGGCATGGTTGCCAGCTTGGATTCTGTTAAATGTCATTCAAGTAAGTTGTTTACATCGATACAGTGTTGCCAACTTAACGGATTTTCCGTCATATCTAACGGATTTTGGTGAAGGGGAGCGGAAAAAAAACAGTTTCAACGGGTGACGGATTTTTTAACGGAAACTAAATTTCCGTCAAAAAATTCTAAATTAAGTTTTGTAAGTGTGTTAACTGGCTGTTTACCGATTCAAGCTATTTTTTGTCTGTAAATATCATATTACACTATGTCATTGGTTCCGCATGATTGGCATCGCAGACTACCGGCTGTAGTCTACCGCTCGACCGGGACTTCCCGGGCCCCGAATCCTCTCAAAATAATTATTGGATCATTGCATTGTGTATGTGGCACTGGCGTATATACGTCTTAGTGAGTAGAATAATCTTATTCTCAGTGTATTGTGCAATTAATTTTGTTTACAGTGACAAAAATGCCGAAAGTGCAATATAAACAAAAATTTCGTAGTGAATGGCTTCAAGACAAGCTGTTTAAAGACTGGATTATTATGAAAACAGATAAAAATTCTGGTGAGTCATTCCTTGAGTGCATATTTTGTCGATGCATCGTAAGTAGTAGCAATAAATATTCTGATTTAAAAGCTCATATGATTTCGAAGAAACATATAAAGAATACAGATATGTTGGCACCATCACGCCAAGCAAAAATTAATTTTACTCCCAAAAAGACAGAAAAAAGTAAATATTTGGAAGCTTATACAACACTGTTTATTGCCGAACATTGCAGCGTACTAACAGTAGATCATTTAGGGCGGATAATGAAAAAGGTGGCAGATGATTCACAAGCAGTTAAAGACATGCAATTGCATCGCACAAACTGTTCCAATATTATTAAAAATATCTTAAGCCCTCACTTTAAAGATGATTTAAAAGTAGATATTGGAAATGGAAAATTTAGTTTACTTCTGGATGAGTCCACGGATATAACTGTAACTGTGGTAAAATATCTTGACATTGTAATAATATTTTACAGCACAAAATCCAAGAAAATAAAAACATCTTTTTTAAAATTGGCACCACTAACCGCATGCAATGCAGAAGGCAGAGTTTCCGCGGTTAAAGAGACGCTAAACGAATTTGGTTTGGAGTTTAAAAATATTCTTGGCATCGGAACTGACAATGCCAGTGTTATGACAGGTGTAAATAATGGCGTACATGCAATCCTAAAAGAAGATATTCCAGGATTAGTTCTTGTACGATGTGTCTGTCACTCGATTCAGCTTGCGGTATCTCACGCCTCAGAAGATACCTTGCCGAGGAATCTGGATTTTATGGTTTCTGAAACATACAATTGGTTCTCTCAATCATCAGTTCGACAGGCTGAATACAAAGAGCTGCATCGCACAATTAATGAAGGTCACGAACCATTAAAAATTATTAGAGCTTGTCAAACCCGATGGTTATCAATTTATTCGGCTGTATATAGAATTTTAAAACAATGGCTTGAACTTCAAACGCATTTTGAAATATCCCGACGAAATTATACTGCTGAATTGTTGTACAATATTTATAAAGATGAGAGTAATTTGGCCTTATTTTCATTCCTATGTCCCATATTAGAACAATTGCAACTAACGAACAAATCTTTTGAAGCCAAAGATGCTGATCCATGTAAATTGTTTACGGATTTATCTACGCTTATTGGATTTCTGGTTTCAAAAGTAGTCATGCCACGTCCCAATATTGATCCGCTAACTATAATTGTGGAGAATCATTTAGACCCTAAGCCATACTTTGGTTACGGATTCGAATCCAAGATACGAGAAATGAGGGAAAAAGGTCTTATAAACGGGCAAAGTGAACAAGATCTTCGTCAACGGTGTGGTGTATTAACTTTCTTTTAAAATTAATTCAACAATTACGTTTGAGGTAAGTTGTCAGTTTCTCATTTCTCAATGTTCCCTAAAAGAGTCTCCGTCTTGTTTACTGTAGGTTACCTGACAATATCGAAATCGTGTAGAAAACCAATCTACTCTCATGCAAAAACGTATTAAGGGTTCACAAAGAATCTTTAAGTCCCTTATTGGCCCATTTAGAGTATTCAAAACATGAAATATCTCTAATCGAGACGCAATGGAACGCCATAAATTACACTAAATGGGAGAACATCAATGACACTGTGGCGTTTTGGTCCGAAGTCAAAGAGTATGAAGATGCTACAGGCACAAATCCTTTCAAGGAGTTATGCGATTTTGCTTTTTCAATTCTGCTTTTGCCATACTCAAATGCAGAGGCAGAACGGGTTTTTAGTGTGATGAATATTGTGAAATCAAAGCTGCGCAATAAAATGAAGGAAAGTATGGTAAATGCAATTTTGAATATAAGATCAGGGCTGAAGAGGAACGATAAAACCTGCTTTTCATATGAGTTGACTGAAAAAGTAATTCGTATGGTGGGGACTATGCAAAGCTATAGGCAAAGCGAACCTTCAACCTCCACTGCTATGGGCCAACCTGTTGATGGTACGGACAGTGATGACGATTTTAATTTCGATTTTTAATATAAGTTCTTCTTTTATAAAATTTTATTATAAAATAAATTTTATTTGTTTCGCACATTTTTTATTCTGACGGATTTTATTGACGGAAAAAAAAAATTTAACGGATTTTTGACGGAAACCTACAACAAATTTAACGGAATTAAAAAAATACTGTTGGCAACACTGCATCGATATTATATATAAGATTAGTTGTTTTCATAAATAAATCATGCATAAACCGTTAGGTAAACACGCGAAAGAAATTATTTAATCGGGTATTTCGAAAAAGAACGCAATAATAATGGACCATTACTCCCGCTTTCTGCTGTTCGACAGGTAATAGTTTCTATTATTTATAATATAAACATTTTAACACTAATATTTTTTATTACAGAGAGTAGCAAGTGCTTTAAATATTCATATTGCCACAATAAATAAAATATCATCTGCGTCAAAAATAGGGGCTGAACTATCTAGTCTAAAGCGATAACTAAAAATAAAAATAAGCCTGTCATAGATGTTGATAATTTTATCAATGTGCAATTATAAACACAGTTTATGACATGTATGAAAACAGTAAATTCAAAGTAATTTAGTACTTATATTTATAAAATAAATACTTCAATTAATTACAGAACAGCATATTACGATTTCATCTTTGAATAATACCCTCAAAGAAAATGAAGTTTTTCTGGTGGTAATACATCTTATGAATTTAGACGAACCCCCGACAATTGTTTTAGATAACGCAAGTTATTATAGTACTATTATAAATAAAAATTCATTATCTAATAAAAAAGATATTCAGACATGGTTAACAATAAAATATTGATTATGACAAAACTGCCTTTAAAATAGTTGGATTTAGTTGAATGGTTAGGACATATATATTATTATTTTATTGAATAATTTGAATTATATCTTTACGTAAAGGTATAAACCACCAACTATATTTGAAGTAGATAAATTTGCAGTAAAATATGGCATGTGGTTCTTCGATTTTCACTAAATTATTGTATATTTAACCCCATAGAACTCGTATAGGGTATAATAAAAGCATATTTCAAAAATAACATAGGAAAATATGGTAGGAAAGAAGAAGAATGTGGAAGATTATGGAAAGAGGCATTAAACCAAGTAACCCCTGACATTTGGGCTAACAGCATTAACCATTGTAAAAAGGAAATTCAAAAATGGTGGGATAGGAAAGTGGATTTTGATAAGCAAGACATATTGCCATTTATAATCAATGAAAGCAATTCTGACTCAGAAAACAGCGTAAATATTGAATAAAACTAGTATTTCATATTAACATGGTTTTCTTTTTATTTATATGACATGATTATCACAATGTTACAAGTCCTTCAATCTCTAATATGTGTATAGATTTTCTGTGTATTATTTTTGTATATATAGTCTAAAATTAATAAATTCACATGTACATTTTGATTATGTTTGTATTTTTTTTTTGTATATACGGCTAGTTTCATAATAACTTTTCCTTTAAGATGTAGTTATAAAACACATTTCAAATAAATTTAAAGGCACTTTAAATTTATTATGAAACAGGGCCTTAATCAAATGAAGTATATTAATAGGAGTTGTAAATATTTTAAAATGACGTAAACCTAACCTCATAGATTATTTACTAACAGCTACAAACAGCTGACTAAAAGCAATGTAGATTTGTCTACCCTGTTTTGTAACTATTTATTACATGACTCGTCTGTTATCGTGAAAATCCTATATAGAGTATACTTTATGAAATATTACTACTTTTGCATGCTGTTTGTTCGCTAACGAAAGAATACTCGCAAATCTTTTACTTTTAAAATTATTCCTTTTTCATTACGTTATCAATATGAACTCCCCTTAAAATAACGTGTAATTGGAGTCTGAGAAGTATATCTATCTTTCATTTTACTGACAATGTGGAATCCATTGAGTATATTTTGTATAGGTTGCGGTTGATTTGACGTCCTACAGTATTGCAATCGTTCGGCAAACTGATTTTCTATTATAATAGATATTTAAATATGGCATTCGCACACAATTTATTTTCTTGCCTCAAATGCTTCAAAATTTTATTCAGTTGTAGATTTTCTGCTTATGATAATTAAATTCAATAATCTACCTATCATTATTTTGTTTTTATAGATCAATAAAGTTACTTATTAAAGAATATTTTAATAAATTCATTCATGATAAATTATACATTTTTTTATATTTCTTCTTATCTGCATATTTATTTTGCACATATATACCATTTTTTAATATAATATATAATATAATTTTAAGCCAAATTTAATTTTTTAATTCTTTCGGGTATTCGCTTATCAATTCTTCACATTCTTTTTTTTCAGGTTCTATTAAAAGGGCAATGGATGTAAACTGTTACCCTGTGACATTAAAGAAGAGTACTATTCCGGGATGGTGCTCACCAGCAAAGAAGAAGGTATTTATGCGGATTTCTGGTAAATTTTTTAAGTTAATCGACTCTTGTCAATCGACGCTTGTCAAGGATTAAGCAGGAAAGAACAGAGCCAAGTTAAAGATCTAATCCAGCAATATAAGGATGTCTTTGAAACAGAAACTAGCAGGAAAAGAATAACTAATATCGTCATGCATAAAATGAAGGTCAGCAATGCAATTCCAATACAACAAAGACCAAAGAGCCTACCACCGGCAAAACGGGAGAAAGCCGAACAAATTATACGAGATATGGAAAGCCAGGGGATAATGAACCTTCAAATAAATTGTCCATGGGCTTCACCAGTGTTTTTTCTAAGGAAAAACGATGGATTTACCAAAGTTAGTGAACCGGACTGATCACGTTGCTTTGAAGTACCTGTTGTAATTCAGGAATTCCGGGGGTCACGTAGCTAAATGGGTTGAGGGGCTACAGGAGTATGACTTTCACATTGAACATAGAGCAGGCCTCAAACATCAAAATGCTAATGCTCTTTCCAGAAGACCCTGTCCAGACGACTGTCGGCATTGCAACCGAATCGAAGACAAATGGCCAACGTTCTTCAAACCACTGTTGTTGATAATCAAGGGCAACTTGACAATTTACGCGCAGATCAAGACGCTTATCTTGATCTCGCAGTCTTAAGGACCTGGAAGAGAAACCAAAGGCAAAGACCAACCTGGCAAGAAATCATTCCCCGTTTACGAAAATTTCAGTCATACTGGGCACAATGGGATTCCTTGATCATGGGCTACGATCTCCTGACTCGCGAAATGGAGAATCATGATGGAAGCGAACGAAAACTACAAATGGTGATTCCCAGGAAAAGGATACCAGAGGTTTTGCATTAGAATAATGTACCGAATTTGATTAAAATTTAATTTAGAATGCTCTTGTTTTGAGAATAATGTAAAATTCTACTTGACTATATAATATCTAATGACAAATTCGTGGAAAATGACGTCCATCTTGGAATATGTGGATGCATTTTGCTCTTATTGGAGCTTGTCAACACACAGTATCCTCTTCACTTCTATACTTCTTGTATATATAGTTAGTACAATGAAATTATTGTAAATGAAAATTAACGTATGGTCCTAAAGTTTTCGGAGAAATTTTCGATGATTTGTAGTTGTACTAAATGTTGTTTGGTTAAGTTGTCGCTGGAAGTCATATGTTACAATTAACTTGTTTGAATTATGACAGTATGGTTTTTGTGATCTAGCTCAGAAAAGTGTCTTATAAGCTAGATATTCGTAAAGGAATTTATAATCTAGTTGGTCGAATGCCCAAGCTCGATATTGTTGCCATCTATCGTGAACAAGATATCTCTTTATCAATAACTTATTAAACCATAAAGGACACTAAGTCGACCAAGAATTTGGCCTAAGTGAGGGAACAAAGAATGCTTGAAGCCGTTAAGGACAGAGTTGGAGTTTCACAACGAAAAGTAGGTTGAAAATTCGGCGTTTCGAACACCACTGTTTTTGGAAAAATTTCTCGAAATAACGTGGTGTTTCGAAAACGAAGGAAAGCACCAAAATATACTGCGGCCCAGTTAGAAAGAATAGCCAGGTGTTGTCGTGCGCTAAGGCGCATCCATTTTGAGAAATATTTCACCTTATCCCGTTTAGATATGAAGGGAAACTACGATTTTTATACCGACGACATAGAAGACACGCCAGACTATGTCAAATTCAAAGATAAATCCAAATTTTACGACAAAATTTGAGCGTGGTGTGCCTTTTCTGAGACCGGATTTACTTCGTAGCCGTACATTGGTCGTATTCGGGGAGAAGCATTAACCACAACTTTACATTCAAAGATGCCTGTCTAAGCTGCTTCAGTTTTTAAGTACACATCATGGTAATGATGATATCACGTTTTGGCCTGATCTAGCTTCATGCCATTAGGTTAGAGTTACTAGAGACTGGTATAACGCGAACAACATAAACTTTGTTTCTAAATTAGACAATCTTCCCAATGTACCTCAGGCTCGGCCAATAGAGGAATTTTGATCAATATTGACCAGAAAAGTGTATGAAAATGGATGGTAAGCTGGAAATGAAGATCAATTACGACGTTGAATTTTTCAAAAAATGCGAGAAATTGATCCTGCTGTTTTCCAGAGGATGATGGCATAAGCCTGAAGAAAACTGAGGACTACCGAAGATACTATCAATAATTTGAAGATTTAGTATTTATTGTTGATATTATTGTCAATTGTTGTAATAAATAGTTAATTAATTTCTATTCTTCGACAAACTAAGTTTGTACCAGTATGCAGAAACGTTACACTTCGCGACGTCACCTTCCTGGTTGTTAGAATTGTAACATAGTGACATTTAAGGGCGGAACATTGAAGTTGGTATTAGAAGTTGACAATATATCATAAAAGCTCACTGTTGTATTATTTGCCATAGTAGTTACATTTAATAGATAACACTTAATATATAATAATAATATAACGCCTACGAGCACACTATGTTACATGGTGGCAGCTGTAAAAGTATATAAATATGAACTTAAATCCTCCTACAAATGTTGAACCTGGAAATGATCCTGCTTCGTCTTGGACAAAATGGCGACAAATTATAGAAAATTACTGGATAGCGGCTCAACTAAAAGAAAAAACAGAGGAGATCCAAAAAGCAATATTTTTACATATATTAGGAGAAAAGGGTGTCGATATATACAATACATTTACCTTTATTGAGGGAGAACAAATAACAATATAGATGAATATGTTATATCATTAAAACATAAGGCAAAGGATTGCAGCTTTGGACCTATCAATGATTCATTAATACGTGACAGAATTATTTGTGGTATCAAAAGTAATGACTAGAGAACGTACACGCTTACCACCCAGGGCAGTACTGGCGAAAGGCTGTATTTCTAAAATATTTAATTTTATTTATATAATTGGAAAACGAACGGGTGGTGATCTATAAAATTACGAAATACATATTTATTTGTTGAAAAGTTGTATTTATAAAGTTTTTAATTTTATTTATATAATTGGAAAACAAACGGGTGGTGATCTATAAAATTACGAAATACATATGTATCTGTTGAAAAGTTGTATTTTTAAAGTTTTTAATTTTATTTCTATAATTGGAACATTTTTATTAGTTCATTTTGTCGTTCAAGTTGAGTAAAGGAGTATTAATATTGACTAGCAATAGTTTCTCAAGGTTTTCTTCTGTCAATTTTGTTCTCTTTGAATTAAGTACATCCTTATAAATAGAAAACGTCCTTTCTACATCGCAACTGGTTATAGGTGCATACTGGAAATATTCTTTTATTTCTTCATATTTAGCCGTTAGATTTTGTGGAATTGTCTCCATACATAATTGCTGCAACGTAATTAAATCTGGATTTCTATTAAGAATTGCTTCAAACTTTTGCCGAAGGTCACATCCGAAGTCACTTGGAATACTTTTCAAATTATTAACAGCCACATCTAATGTGGTTAATCCGTCATTTAATTTGAGATTTCGATTTTCAAAATAAGTGATTAGTTTTGGCAATTTTCCAAAGTGTTCGTGAAGAAAGTACAACTGATTTTTTAAATTTGGGCTCCTTGCACTCACCAATACTTCTAGCATCCTCCTTTAGCAGTGTTACGAAATGTTTTAGACTATCGAAATTCTCAGCATAATAACTAGTAGCTTCCAGCACATGTTCCCCATCTAGTTATTACTGGAGTGGGAGGCAGTGACAGAGATGAAAATTTTTCCCTGAAAAGGGCTACTCTCAATGGTGCTTTTCTGGAAACTTTTTTAAAAGCTGATACAAGTCTATCAACTTCCGGAAAAGTGTGTCTGATATATTCACAGATTCTGTGGAGAGCATGTGCTACACAAGTAATATGCAGCATTAGGATATGTTTTCTTCAATAGTCTGCCTGTTTTTAACATATACGCAGCACTATCACTGACAAATAAAAGTATTTTTTCTTTGTACGTGGCGTCCGAATGAAGCATTTTTTGCATATTCTCCTTAATGGTTTTAGCAACTGTTTCCGCATCAACTCTATTTATAACACTTGTTGCTATTACATATGAGTTATAGGGAATAGTTGGATGTAGTACACCAGCTACAACATTTAGCACACAGCGTCCTAACATATCCACCGTTTCGTCGGCGCTTATCCATATGTATTGATTTAAAAGACGGCTTCTAATGCGTTCTACTGTTCTCGTATAGCACATAGAAACATAATATTTGCGTAAAGTTGATTCATCAGGAACATTTCGACCAGTATATTTTTTCAGAAATATTTTTAAAGTGGGATTGCTAAGTTTATTTAATGGAATATTAGCCGCCATAAAAGTTTTACAGAGTTCAGATGTGTTTGCGATCTTAAGTGACGAATTTTTGACGATATTTTACGGATTTTGTAATAAATTTCGGAATCACTGACAATGGACATACAATCAGTATGACCGTCAATCCAACTCGCCATTGTTTTACAATGCCGTTCTCGACATTCTTCCAGATCATGTCTGAAAAAGTAACTTAAACAATGCTCTAGATATAAATAAATGAAAACTAAAAATGTGTGCGTAAGTTATTGAAACTGAACGAAATTCAATGAACACTCTTACGTCGAAATAATTGGTAGAAATAGATTCAATCAAACGATATTAAACAGGATCTATCACAAAAATTACGATGTAATTAACAGTTAAAACTATGAAAACAAGAAACTTACTCACATCACTTTATTTATCTTACGAAATATAAACTAATAAATAAAATACATTATAAAAACCCCGCTTCTATCTACGCTCATGAAAACACTTTAAAAAACAATATATTCTCCGAATACAATAGCTGGCTTATCCATTGTTATCGCGGCGAGACCAGGTGTCCGAGTAAGTCAAACAAATACTTCATTGAATTACGCCGGGATGTACTGAGCGACGTTATACACAATTCCAATTGCCGATTGCGTTTTATGGAAATTGCGTCCGTTCTCTAGTAATGACATCAGAGAAAGGTTACTTAAACGGAAAAACCTTACTTTAGCTGATTGCATTGATATATGTAGGGCAGATGAAGAATCAAACTCACAAATTAAGCAAATGAATGTATATGAAAGTTCTGTGTCTGTTAATGAAATAAAGAATAAAAGGAAACATAAAAACTATAAACATGAAGGTAAGGAAATGCCAACTAACATTAATAAAAAATTTTGTAGCAAATGTGATTATGGAAAATGTCCAGCATGAGGAAGAAAATGCAAAAAGTGTAAAAAACCCAACCATTCCGCTTCTTATTGTAAGAGCCATAGAAGTATACAATATATAGAAGAATCAGAATGGTACAGAAGATGAAATAAGCAATGCATACACACTAGATATTGGTATGATTAATTAGATTAATTAGATCTGATCAAACGTTCAAATACTTTAAATATAAATGGCTTAAATGAGGATCTACTACAAATATTAGATAAATATAGTTCAGTATTTAAAGGACTAGGCTGTTTCAAAAAGAAATATAGAATTCAATTAACAGATGATGCAGTACCGCAAATATGTAGAACTCGTTGTGTACCTTTAGCACTAAATAAACAATTAAAAACAGCATTAGATATCATGGAACAACAAGGTATACTTAAGAAGGTAGTAGAACCTACAGATTGGGTTCACCCAATTGTTATTACTAAAAAAAAAGACGATACAATCAGAATATGTATGGATCCTAGACCATTGACAAATTGACAAATTTGTAATAAGACAAAGACTGCAATTACCAACATTCAGTCAGTATTTGCTTGTTTTGATGGTGCTAAATATTTTCCAGTTTTAGATGCTCTAAGTGCATTCCATCAAATTCCATTAGATGAACAAAGCAAAATTATGCACCATAACAACTCCATTTGGTAGATACATGTATTGCAGATTACCATATGGGTTATCCTCAGCAAGTGAAGTTTTTTAAGATGCCATGAATGATCTGACAGATGGATTGGAAGGGGCCATAGCTTATATGGATGATATAGTTATCTATGGTAGGACATTAGAGGAACATAATAAGAGGCTAGAAAAATTGTTGAAGAGAGCATCAGAATTCAATGTTAAATTTAAGAAAGATAAAATTCAGTTAGCACAAAATAAAGTTAGATTTTTGGGTCACTTTATTTCTAACAATGGTATAACACCAGAAATATCTAAAATATCAGCAATTTTAAATATTAAAAAACCAAATAATAAAAAAGAATTGCAAACATTTTTAGGCATGATAAATTATATAGGGAAATTCATTCCTAATGTTTCTCAAGAAACAGCATCACTCAGATTACTATTAAAGTCTGACGCAGAATATATTTGGGATCAAGCACAGCAACTAGCTTTTGACAGATTAAAAAGTTTGATAACTAAAGCACCTGTTCTGGAAAATTTTTCAATCCAGCAGTACCTGTAACATTTACAACAGATGCAAGCCAGTATGGTTTGGGTGCAGCTATATTGCAAGAAGGGAAACCTGTAGCATATAGTTCGACATCACTAACAGAGGCTCAAATGAGAAATTCTTAGATTGAAAAAGAATTGCTAGCTATAGTGGTGGGGTGCGAGAAATTTCATTATTATCTGACAGGAAGGGAAATTAATGTGATTACAGACCACAAACCACTATTAGGCCTTATAAACAAACCAATTGATAGCCTAACACCTAGATTACAGAGATTAGTTATTAAGTTAATGAGATACCAAGTAAATCTAAAATTTTGCCCTGGGAAGCAAATGGGTCTTCGCGATACTTCATTTAGATATCCAGAAAAACACACAATATCGACTGACTATTATTATGATTATTCCATATGGTCAATAGTATTAGCATCAAAGAAAAGGGAAGAAGAATTAATAAAAGACACATTAGAGGATGAGGAATTACAACAAATCAGGTTTTATTTAAAAAATGGCTGGCCTAAGCGTTTAAACTCTGTAGCAGTTCAGGCAAAGCCTTATTTTCAATGCAGGGATGAAATACATGAATTTGGAAATTTACTTTTTAAAAGAAATCAGATAATAATTCCAGCAAAATGTGATAACTAAACCAGGTCATGTATTCAAAATACCCATTTCGTCAACACGACCTCGGTGTGTTATGATCTTTCACCACATTGTGTTTATCTTGTAACCAGATCACTAGGCTAAGGGGACACACTCTAATATATAACGAGACACTCAGAGGTCTCGACAGACATAGTCAAACACAGAGTCAGTCAGAGACAGAGTCACAGTCAGAGTCAGAGAGTTAGAGTCTCTACAAGACTAGTGCCTCATAATTATAATGTAGTTTATTATTGTTATCATTGTTATTATCTTTATAAATTATATGTTGTTATTAATCGTTGTCCCGCCTGTTATTTATCACAATGGTAAACTTGCGGTATAAATGGAACTGCCTCGGCAACAATGTTACCTCCGGGACCAGGTGACATTACATGGCGATCCTGCCCACGTCTGATATTACATGGCGATCCTACCTTTAGTTAGATGATCAGATATTACATGGTGATTCTGCCATCCCATCATCTGACATTACAAAAACAAAGACCAAATATTCTGAACAATCTACACAATGTGCATCAAGGAACAATATGTTGCATTAGAAAAGCAACACAAGCGGTTTATTGGCCCAGAATAGCGGAAGATATAACAAGTTTTATATCCAGATGTGCGACATGTCAAACCTATTCTAAAGCAAACTCCAAAGAACCAGTTCAACATCATGAAATTCCAACATTACCACGGGAGAAGATTGGCGTAGATCTTTTTAAATTAAATAAACAAGACTTTTTACTGATTGTAGACTATCACTCAAAGTTTATAGAACTATTCAAGTTAAGCAACACTAATTCTAAATCAATAATAGAATCCTTTTTAAAGAGTTTTCAAAGGCATGGACTTTGTTTAAGTTGTTTTTCAGATAATGGTCCACCATTCAATTCACAAGAGTTTAACGAATTCCTTAAAAACCTTGGCATATCCCATAAAACATCAAGTCCCAACTATCCTCAATCAAATGGTATGATAGAACGCCATATACAAACTATTAAAGGACTTCTGAAAAAATCACCTACAATTCACCCAAGTATGGTAGTCCTTATATATATATATATATATATATATATATATATATATATATATATATATATAATATAATTCCACTCCTAAGGCGAATTTACCATCACCAGCCGAAATGCTAATGGGTAGAAGAATACGAACGACTATCCCGGCTTCCAGAAGAGCCATGAAGCCATATTTTGACAATGAAAAAACGATAGAAATATTAGCAGAAAACCAAGTCCGACAAGAAGAATATTGGAATGATAGTAGAAGAAAACTTAAACCTATAGAAGATAAAAACGTTTTTATGTGGAATAATACCCGATCGTGGACTCCCGCGCAAATAGTAAAACAAGATGAAGACAATTCTTACTGGTTGAAGACTGAAAACGGAATCTATCGAAGAAATAGACTACACGTTAGACCAAGTTCAAGCATGTTTAATGAAGAAACAAGAAAAGAAGCATCAAGTTCTATCGATCGTTCATATACGATTGATGCAACACCAAAATCTAATAATAATCAGAACCAAGAAAGGTCCGTAGTCAAATCAACCCCAGTTAAGATTCAAACCGATTTGGGCAAGCGGAAAAGAAGAATACCTTTAAAATATAAAGATTATGTTATATAACTTATTATACATTTATGTAGAAAGATGTAAAAAAAGGGCATGTAACATAGTGACATTTAAGGGGGGAACATTGAAGTTGGTAGAGTTTTCCATTATTGCCTCCTTTTTTGGAAACATTTCCAGGATTTAAATCTCGATCTCGCCGGAGTGTGGTTGCGTCCGTCATTTTTTTCATCCTCTGCTGCTCCAAGGCAGTCTGTCATCTTAAATCAGGCGTAACGATGCCAGCGAAAGGGTATATCTTCTCCAATGGGGTGCGACGTCAGCATCCTGTTACTATGCCGAGCATCTAGTTTAAAGCGGCGTCTATGTGTCTAATGTGAGTAGATCTATTCAGCAGAAATTTGATGATACTGTTTCTAGCTTGGAGTTTGGCCTTTGTGTTCACAGTCTTTCTTAAATGAGAGCGCATGATCCAGGGTTACCCTTAAGTATTTTTGGTACTCATATACTCTATTCGGCCTTTGTGTTCTCGCAGTATTTCTTAAATGAGAGTGTACGATCCAGGGTTACCCTTAAGTATGTTGGGTACTCACATGACTCCAGCTCTGCACTTCTTCAAGCAATTCTTAGTTTACTCTTAGCGCCCCTGTTTCCTTCACAAAGAATCTTCTATTTTCTGAAAACACCCTTATAATTCATGCCAGCTGAAAGTCGTTTGTAGGTTGATAGACTCTGTAGATTAGTTCCTGCCAGTTTGCCGTGTCATATGTGACTGACAGACTCACGAAGGCGACGTAATAAATTAGCTTAGCGTTCAAATCCGTCTTCGATATGCTGAGCCAGATTAAGAACTTGGATAGTACACGATCCTCCAGGTCTAAATCTTGCGTGTTCTGGTGTGATTTTCTGATCAAATTCGGTAGCTATTCTGTTCAGCGCCCTCAGAAGGGTGTTTGGAAGACTTTATTTTCGTTGTTTAGAACTCTAGTAATTATCTATCCGTTGCGCTACAGCTGCTGTGCGACTAGATTTTAAGTTACTAACGCCGAGTTGGATTAGAGTTTGATAGGGTCGTTAGTTAGGTTGCTAAAAACTTTCCAAACTTGTCGGCTGTTTTGTTTCATGTCGAGTTCGCTGAGTAGAACCGAAAAATGGTGCGGCCTACGAGATACCCTGGACTACCTTCTCGCGGGCCCGGACAGTGTCTTCGCTGAAGGAATCTTCGCCATACAGGTGAAATGCACTTGCTAGATAGTACAAATATGTCCTAGTTGCTCTATGTCGTTTTTGTCGGTGAGGTGTGCCGAGCGGACGCTCAAGTTCTGTTTTACGAAAACCGTACTGCTATATTGTTTGTGTGGTCTTTCCAAAATAAGATTCATGTCCTGTATTCTCGGTCTACGGTTGTTAGGGTCACAATGAGTTTCTTGTACTGCCAGGACGTCCAGTTGAGTTTATCTTTAATTAATTTATAATTACTGCCACTTTAATCGATACTATTTACTATTTAATTTAGTAATTTGGTCGCGTCATAGCAACTGTATATTAAAAAAAAAATTGCGAGTTTATAAAATAAGACAGCAGTAATAGAACCTTTTACTTTCTTTATTATAAAATATATATATTTTTCTATTTTGCGTTCGAAATGAACTCATTATGACACCCAAAATAGTATCGAAATAAGCTTAATTTCGATACGCTTTTTTACATTTTTCAATGTTGGTGTTGTTCGAACACAGAAATAAATATCATTGCTGTCATTTGGTTTTAAGAATTTAAGTACATTTGACAGATATGATATATGTTTGTACTCTACACAAACAACATATATTGTATACAATTGACAATAAGATATATTAGTTTCTATGTCACTCATGTTTATATTTTTAAATAAAATATCAAGTAATGTTTACGAAAATTATTAAATAATATGAAATATAATATACTTCACGGATAGCAAGATTTAAATTTGAAAATGTCAAGTATCAATGTGACCAACTGCATGCTTTATATAAAATTAAACTCTGAACCAAATTAAATAATTCCAATTTATTAATGTAAAAAATGCAAAATAGAAAAAATAGTATAAGAAACTCGTTTCATAAGGCCTTTTGCCGCACTCGCTCTTTAGAAAACTCGCCGCTACCGCGGCTCGTTTACTAAATTGATCTCGTGTGGCAAAATGGTGCTTTATGAAACTTGTTTTTTAATATACTATTTTTCTATTTTGCGTTCGTAATAAACTCATTATAACACCCAAAACAGTATCGCAATGAGCTTTATTTCGATACGCTTTTTTTAATTTTTCAATGTTGGCGTTGTTCGAACATAGATGTAAATATCTTATTGCTGTCATTTGATTTTAAGAATTCAGGTATATTTGACAGAATTATATACGTAGAAAACAAAAATGATACACAAACAACATATATTGAATAGAATTGACAACAAGATATATTAGTTTCTAGGTCACTCATGTTTATATTTTTAAATAAAATATCAAGTAATGTTAACGAAAATTAATAAATAATATTTCGCGGATTGCAAGATTTAAATTTGAAAATGTCAAGTATCAATGTGACCAACTGCATACTTTATATACAAATAAAACTCTGAATTTTCTGAATCTCTGAATTAACTAATTTCAATTTATTAATGTAAAAAATGCAAAATAGAAAAAATAGTATAAAAAAACTCGTTTCATAAGGCCTTTTGTCACACTAATTTTTTAGAAAACTCTCCGCTATCGCTGCTAGTTTTCTAAGCTGAACTCGTGCCACAAAATGGTGCCTTATGAAACTTGTGTTTTAATATATTATTTTATTTAAAACAACAGCCCTCGCCTTGTACAACTTATATCGAACAGGTGTGGCATACCTGTTCCAGGTTAAATTGGCTTAACTTGATAGCTTGTATCTAGTGTTACCTGTTGGCTGTAATGCCTCGTCTTCTGCTAGGCGCATTGCCCTCTGTTTTTTGTTGCTGTGACGGCTTTCCTACTACAGGACACAGTGCTGCCTATCATTTATGTGTAACGTATTGTGCTACTAGACGCATCACTTCCCGTTGTCGAATAGCTGCAATAATTCTCTATTTTCTGTCTCTTTCGCACTCACAGAAATCCCATTATGAAGAAATACATCGTTTCTACCATAAGGCGGAGAGCTCAGATCTGTCGAATCCCTAGTGCTTTTAGGCTTAAGCTCATTTCATGCAAGGGTATATAAAATTTACTTTAACTGGAATTACCCTTATATTTTACAGTAAGGTATTAAAAATAATATTCTCTTTTACTTGGAACAAGACTTTTATTTTTTATTAGAAATGTGTACATTAGCATCACAGATAGCAACTAAAGTTAGTTGAAAACGAACGAATGTGTTCGAGATTTGAATACATTTTTTATAAAAATCGTCAGCGTAAATTTTATTTTAAAGGCTAAAGATTTTCTTGAATATTCAATTATCTACTGTAAACTGACAAGATATAAATATGATTAATATTCGTATTCTCCATTTTATTTAATAGAAATAGATTTATAAATATGAGTTTAATAAAATAAATTTATTGTAAATAAGGCGATATACCTAACTTTTAGGTTTGCGTGCTTCGTCGGGTGGTTTGGGTAGGTCTGTATGTTAGCGAGTTGAAAAAGTTTACAATAAAATTTAATTGTTACCTTAGGAAAGAATTCTTCTTTCTTATTTACAGTAATTATTTTAAAATCATGGTTTGTTTAATGATCCAAGGAATTTATTTTGCAGTTTTACATTTTTTAAATAAAAGGTAGAATCAGAGTCAATTACTATTGTTGTGCTTATTGTATACTTATAGCATAAATACCGTTATCATTATATTGTTGATATGGAAATAATAAAAATATGAATGCAACAAGCTTCTATTAATAAATAATTGCACAATTTTATTCTCCCAGTAGCTTTTCTTTGAGTTCTTTAGATCTGCTATGTGTTCTAAATAAAAAGAATGTTATATATATACCAATTATTATTAGTGCAGTTAAAATGGAGATAATTATCAAAATCAGGCGCCAGTGATGATCTTCAGTGGTTATTCCATCTATTGGTGTACCTGATAAAAAAATACATTGTAAATTGTGAATAATTATATTATCAATAATAACAAAACAGATATGTTCTTTGTGATTCTGTAAGTGAATGGCTGTTTAATGAGATGGAATGATTGAATAGCGCCTTATATATATTTGTAAATAGTTGTCCGACCAATCACAGAGTTTAAAAGGAAATTTACAAAATTCCCTAGGTAAAATGTCAAAAAGTAATCTTACTAGAAAGTTAACAGATGCCTAATTTATGACGAAACCACATCTTATAGATTATATGAAAGTGTTGAATAAATCATAACATAATATTCAACATATTCAACAGGCTGTGATAGATTTTATAAATTATATTATGTATTAGTACTTCAAGAAAAATATTATTTAATTTCCAATAGTTCAGCTCTGGTGAGATAATTATGAATGAATAAAAAAGAAAGTTTTCGAGGGATTACAATGAACGTAAGAACAGAAACCAAGAAGAAATATAAAAACAAAATTGTGGACAATCACAATTTATACAAGATATTTAAGTTTATTATGCAGAGTTCGACGAGGCCCGATATAATACGAATGTATTTTGTGTAGGTATATCTACCGAGTGACTATAATTGATTGAAACAAATATTTAATTTGACAACTCGGGAAAATTGGCTTGCCCGATCATTCGCTTTAGATTTATCTTTTTTGGTTAGAATATTTTGTATAAATATGGATGACGTATAGTTAGATTTACTCATTTGACTTTGACTTTGTCAAATCAAATTTTTTACAAATTTAAATTTAAGAATCAGGCCACACAAAATTATTGCCAGCATAAGGAAAAAAATTCAATCATTCAGTCACCCGTTTATATTACATACGTTATGCAAGAACTGAATTTAATTCGATTTTTTATAGGCTTTTTAATTCTATAATTTTTATAAATATTTTGAATTTTATTTATGTAGAAGTGCCTATAAAAATTTATATAACTACTAACTACTACTAATTATGAAAAGTTGATATTTTCCACAATATTTTGTAGTTTATTTGATTACATTTTTTAAACAAAACTTGTGTAAATAATTTCTAATTTTATCAGTCTTTTTTATGAATAATTGAATTAGAACATTATCAAGACCAAAAGGCCCACCGAAACTAAAAATTAGAATAGCAGTTTAACAGTCGAATGGTTAAAAAGAAAAAAAAAACAAGTGTAATTTTTATTAGTAATATTTAAGCACCGCTTCCATTCCATAATGATGAAAGGGAATGTAAATAAATATGCAGATTCATAAAGACTACTCATTTATCAGATTGTCTCCGTATCATCACAATATGTATCTGTGATTATTCTTATTATAAAAGTCAATTTGTTTGCAGTAGTTAGTAGGATTTTTCGTTTAATAAACATATGTCCGCAAATGAGTCGTTTTAGCATAAAAAAAGGAAAAATTGTTTTGGTATTACATATTTTACAAAAAATGTTTAGAACATTAATAAATCACTTTTTGTTCAGGTTTGACTTTGTTTTATAGACAAATAAATGATAGTTTACAAAAATTATTGAAAATGTTGACCATTTGCTTCAATACAAAATTGCACTGTCGGTTCACTGACTCGCTGACCCTATGGAATATTCCGGGAATAGTTTCTACATGTGTACAACCCGCCATTAATCTCGCTAATCATAAACTAAAGATTTCGTTATGTAAACTCAATATTTCAGATAACTCCAAAGGGAAAAATACTGGCGATTGAGATCTAGGGAACGCGAGGGCCAGGCCACGGGACCTCCTCTTCCAATCCATTCGCGGGGAAATTGCTGTTCGAGATACTGGCGCACGTTTAAACCAAAATGTGGAGGTGCTCCATCATGTTGAAGCTACATGTTATTTCTAATGTTTAATGGAACATTTTCCAATAATAGTGGTAAAACATTTTGCAGAAAATTAAAATAAATGTCTGCGTTCAAACGAGCAGGCATTAAGTGAACTATTAGATTCTCTCCAACAATACCAGCCCACATGTTAACACTGAATTGTTGCTGTTGTCTTCTAGAGACCACAGCGTGGAGATTTTCATCAAGCCAAATGTGACTGTTTCACTGTTAAAAAAACCATCGCGCGTGAAACATGCACATGCATGTAGTATTGTTTTCACCAGAAAACAATACTACTCACCCGAAATCAGGTTAGTCGTGACCTAAAAACCATTGGCAAAACCCCAACCGATGCGGATAATCTTCAGGATTTGAAGCTTATACGCGTTGTAAATGGTAAGAGTAGAGAAGCTGTTCATGACTGACACGGTGTACCGTCGACTTGGAGGATTCCATATGGTATGCAAGTGCGCAAACACTTGTAGATTGCCTTTCTTCCACACGGTGTAGAACTTCTTTAAATTGAACCGTACGAGCTGTTGTTGGACGATCACCACCACCAGGACGTCTTAGGTTCCCACTTTTTCTAAAGCGACGATAGATGGAAACAAAGGTTGTATGATGAGGATGGTGACGTTCCAGATATCTCTGTTCATACAAGCGTACTGCGTTTCTTCTATTGCACTGTGCTGCACCATAAACAAGGTGCATATCGCCAAATTCTTTAAATGAGAAATGGTCATTAACTTTTAATTAAATTTTAAATTAACAATCAACAAAGTTAATGCTATGATGCCAACTAGATGTCACAAATAACTACTACGATCTCAAAATCGGCATCTGTGGAATGTTTATTGAGATAAAGAAATGTTTCTGCTGCCGGCAAAAACCGTAGTTGCAACAAAAAATGTTTAACAATAGAGAATGGCGTGCAACTAAATCAAGAATTACTTTAGTTATTTGTATATGGATTAAAACATTTTGTTGCTCTACAGCACAAAAGGTTCATTTGCGGAGATATGTTTATTAAATAAAAAAAATTGTTTTGATGTCCCCTACCACCACTTTAAATTTGTCGGTATGTTTTTGGGACATATATATATATATATATATATATGGTAAACCTAATCAGTAGGCGATTAAAGGTCTGTATATTACTTCAAAATATATGTATTTAAAAAACTCTACATGTTTCGGCGGTACGCCTTTATCAAGAGAATACAAAATATAAATGACAGAATATAAATGTCAAGTAATTAAGTTGCTATGGTTTAAATTATTCAAAGATACATTCCAGTAATAATAATAAATCATGCCTTAGTATTCCAAAAAATAGATAGCAAGGTGTGAACACATGTGTTGTTCGCTGCTAGCAATTTGTGCCTCTTTCTGGGTATGAACTTGTGTGTTGGTTGCTGCCGGAAGCTTGCTTATATATATATATATATTACATATTGTATTGTTAAATTAAATTATGTTTGTGGCTTATATACAGATAAAGTTCCGCATATATCAGCGTCTAGCAAGAGTCTAATCTAAAATAGTTTCGTTTTTTGGGTATTATAAATAATAGTGTAGTTGATTTCGTAACACGCATAAGCAAATGCGTGCAAAGCCGGGGTTTCACTGTTTTTACGAATACATACATAAATATGGTATACTAAATCTACATTTTTAATTACGCTATAACTCGAAAACAAATAAAAATCGGATAACAACATTTGAGTTTTTTTACATTACTTTCACCAGTAGAATACACTCCTTGAGTTTGGTCGATTCCTCAGGACTCACCCTGTATATATATATATATATATATATATATATATATATATATATATATATATATACTTTTAGTGGATTCCGGGTTTTCTTCCGCGTTTCCACTGTTTGGTCTTCGTAAAGACCGATGCTGGTAAACTGACGAAGTCAAGGTTAGGATGGTGGTTATATACCCGCTTAGCGTTCTGGTTGGTTACACTTGGTTGAGTGTGTTTTTGTTTGTTGTTGACAACTTCTTTGCTTAATACTGATTTCCATGCTGTTGGTAGCCTCTGGGAATCATCTCGTGAATTCAAATTGTCCGGACGTTTCTCAATTTCGATAGCTTCCCTGATAATTCTGGTTTTCATATGTTCTGTGTTCTCTAATAATTTGGTACTGCTAAAGTCTATCGTGTGGGACATTTCCTTTACATGCTGAGCCAAATATGAAGTTTCTGGTCTTTTCTTACGGAGTTTTGGTGTTCGTCTCTTCTTACGTTTACTCTTCTGTTTGTTTGGCCGATGTACGTCTTCTTCACAATTAAGGCATGGAATTTCATAAACTCCCTGGTTTTCTAAATGTATTCTTGTTTTGGATTCCGAAGGACTGCGCTGATTTTTCTGTCTGTCTTGAATGTGGTTTCAATGTTGTGTCTTTGTAGGACTCTGGATATTCTGTCAGTGGTACCTTTGACATAGAGTAAGTAGGTTTTGGTTATTGATTCCTATTTTTTCTCTTGTGGTGTGGCTCGCTCAGGTTTTAATGCTTTGTTGATTGCTCGTTTGCTAAAACCATTGTGCTGGAATGCATTGTGGAGCAATTACGTTATCTTCATCTTCTTAATCTCTGTGATTTTGTTACTAGGCTCTTCACTACTGCTTGCAGCTAAGCTGGGTGGTGGTGATACTGTTCGTTGTGTGGATTTCCGGTACACTGTATAACTTAATTCTCCATTTCTTTCTTCTTAACCAAACGACTTCCATTGTGAATTTTATTTTTGAATGGATACTATTCAGATGTTCCAGGAAGCTCTTAAGGTGATCTTCTCCATGTGTTCAAATCACGCACGTGTCGTCAACATATCGTAGCCAAAGTTTGGGTTTATGGGTAGTCTTCCTTAGTGCTGTTTTCTCAAAAGTTATTGGCGAAGGGGTTAATTACGCAATAACTCTTGCCCGTGTACCAGTAGAACAGATCATTTCTGGGGTAGAGGCAACTATATCTCGTATTGACAAGAATACGACCGAAGCAATCCGCCAAGATGTATCGCAAATACTACGGACAGCCAAACCACCAACGGAGAACTTATCGCACGAAGAATTACTGGCACTTAAACAATTAAGGAATAACGAAGACATTATTATACTACCAGTGGACAAAGGAAATGCAGCGGTGGTAATGAACACAACCAACTACGACACCAAGATAAAAGCTCTCTTAGAACATCCGGCATACCAACCAATCACTACGGATCCAACAACATACCTGGAGAAAACAATTAAAAGTAAAATCAAGGAGAGTTCCATCGACAAGGAAATCCAAACACAACTCATTCCAAGGAAGAAGTCATCAAGATGTCCCAAATTCTACGGCTTACCAAAAGTCCACAAGGAAGACGCACCGTTAAGACCCATAGTCAGCTTCATTGGGTCACCTCTTCAACAGTTGGAAAGATACCTTGCCCAACAACTACAACCACATGACGAAGAAGCCGAGTCTTACGTCAAGAACGCAAGCCATTTCATCGAGATATTGAAGAAAGAGAAAGTGGAAGGAAACAGATTGGCTATTAGTAAGCTTCGACGTACTGTCACTGTTTACCAATATACCAGTAACCGAAGCTCTAGGGAGCATCGAAAGAAAATACCAACCTCCATCATACATAATGAACCTGGTGAAACACTGCCTGGCAAACACCTACTTTATCTACGGTGATTAACGTTACAAACAAATAGAAGGCGCACCCGATGGGCTCTCCACTGTCACCAGTAATAGCGAACCTCTCCATGGAAGACTTGGAGAAAACAGCACTAAGGACGGCCACCCATAAACCCAAACTTTGGCTACGATATGTTGACGACACGATCGTGATTTGGACACATGGAAAAGATCACTTTAAGAGCTTCCTGGAACATCTGAATAGTATCCATCCAAAAATAAAATTCACAATGGAAGTAGAATCAAACAACCAACTACCATTCCTCGACGCTTTGGTTAAGAAGGAAGAAAATGGTGAATTAAGTCATACAGTGTACCGGAAATCCACACATACAGATCGGTACCTCAACGCACAGTCTCACCACCACCCAGCTCAGTTGCAAGCAGTAGTGAAGAGCCTAGTAACAAAATCGCAGAGATTAAGAAGATGAAGATAACGTCATTGAAGAAATGGATAAGCACCACATTGCACTCCAGCAGAATGGCTTTAGCAAGCGGGTAACCAACAAAGCATTAAAACCTAAAAGAGCCACACCACAAGAGGAAAAAGAGGTATTAATAGCCAAAATCTACTTACGCTATGTCAAAGGTACCACCGGCAGAATATTCAGAGTCCAACAGACACAACATTATAACCACATTCAAGGCAACCAGAAAAATCAGCACAGTCCTTCGGGATCCAAAAACAAGAATACCTTCAGAAAACCAGGGAGTTTATGAAATTCCATGCCTTAATTGTGAGAAGACGCCGATGTACGTCTTCTCACAAAACAAACAGAAGGGTAAACGTAAGAAGATACGTACATCAAAACTTTGTAAGAAAAGACGAGAAAACTTCATCTTTGGCTCAGCATGTAAAGGAAACGTCCCACACGATAGACTTCAGTAATACCAAATTATTAGCGAACCCAGAACATATGAAAACCAGAATTATATGGGAAGTTATCGAAATTGAGAAACGTCCGGACAATTTGAATTCACGAGATGATACCCAGAGGCTACCAACAGCATGGAAACAGTATTAAGCAAAGAAGTTGTCAACAACAAATAACAAACAAAAACACCTAAATCGCAACCCAGCCAGTACACTGCAGCTACAGGCCCAACGACACGTAGACGCGCACACATTCAACCAAGTGTAACCAATCAGAACGCTAAGTGGATATATAACCACCATCCTAACCTCAAATAAGTCAGTTTACGAGTAACCAGAAGCAGAAGCAGACAGTTATCGCAGACTTGAAGATGGCAAATGTGATTTTGCCGAAACGTCGTCCAGAAAGCAGCACCGGTCTTTACGAAAACCCAACAGTGGAAACGCGGAAGAATACCCAGAATCCAATTACAACACATAACAAGTGTTCATTTGAAAAGTCAATTGAAATTTTGATAGAATAAGATGCAAATATTGCAACGTATGCGTTTGCAAAATTTGTGTTTGTTGTTCCGTAAACGTAAATCCAAATGACATTTGATAATGTCAATCACAAATATCAGTTAGTGCATAAAATAATCGTGCGTCGATTCTGGTTTAAATAAATTGCTTCTCAGTTTTAAAAAGGCTTTCACTTTAGAACATACATTTTTTTTAGTCCAGGCTTATTTTCGAAGTGGTAATAAAATTGATTGTTTATGGGTTTATTCAGATTGCATGGTAGAATTTCAAGTTGAGTTTCCACATTTTGTAATAGATTATATACAATTTAAGAATACTTTGGATAGAACTTTAAAACTTTTTTCTGAAACTGGTAGTCTCTTAAGAAAATCAGCCAGCGGAGCAGTAGGAGCAGAATCGTACACTCGAGTTGTCAATCTTGTTGAAGAAATAATGGAAAATGAACCACAAACATCTGTTCGACATTTGAGTCAACAAATAAACCTTTCTGTTGGTACAACTCACAAGTTATTAAAAAAAGATATGCAACTTTATCCATACCGTGTCACAGCAGTACAAGAATTGTTAGAAATTGATTACCCACGTAGACTACAGTTTTGTAATTGGTTTATAAATATGAACAATAATGGAGAACTTTCGCAAAGAGTCATATTTACTGATGAAGCATGGTTTTATAAAACGGGATACCTAAATTCAATTTGGAGTAGTGAAAATCCACATGTAATTAATGAAGAATCGCTTCATCCAGAGAAAATTGGTGTTTGGGCAGCGATAAGCCAAAGGCGAATCATTGGACCAATATTTTTTCAGGGAAGGTTAACTGCTCAAAGGTACCGTACGGAAATTTTACAACCATTTGTCAATCAGTGGCATGATGATGAACTTCAAAATGCATATATCCAACAAGACGGAGCACCTTGTCACTGTACTGCAGAATATTTGGATTATTTAAGAGAATTTTTTGATGAGCGTATAATTAGTCGAAATACTGAAATTGCATGGCCTGCACGTTCATGCGATTTAACACATTGCGACTTCTCTTTGTGGTCTTATCTAAAAAATAACATATTTCGAACACCTATATTGAATGTGAATGATATGCTTCAGAGAATCGAACAGAAATGCATGGAAATTAATAACAATCCAGTAATGTTGCAGAATATCATCAGAAATTTTGAACGGAGGATTTTAAAGTGCATTGATCTTGAAGGACAACATTTTCACCATTTGTTATAGTTTTCAATAAATACCTATTATTTGTTATTTATTTGTATGTATGAAACTGTCAAAATATACGACTTCGTAGGTTAAGCAGTAAATTTTAATTTACGACATACTTCAAAATGTTCTCAGTAAATCACATGCTACTAGATTGACTTTTCAAATCAACAATTGTTACTACTACCCACGGAAACCTGAAAGAAAACACACACACATATATATATATATATATATATATATATATATATAATAACTTCGTGACCTTGGTATGATATGGTAAACCTAATCAGTAGGCGATTAAAGGTCTGTATATTACTTCAAAATACATGTATTTAAAAAACTCTACATGTTTCGGCAGTACGCCTTTATCAAGAGAATACAAAATATAAATTAAATTTATATTTTATATTCTCTTGATAAAGGCGTACTGCCGAAACACGTAGAGTTTTTTAAATACATGTATTTTGAAGTAATATACAGACCTTTAATCGCCTACTGATTAGGTTTACTATATATATATATATATATATATGTATATATATATATATATATGTATATATATATATATATATATATATATATATATATATATATATATAGTAAACTTAATAAGTCGGCGATTAAAGGTCTGGTTTATTACTTCAAATATTTAAAACAACCCCACATGTTTCGACAATGATGCCTTTGTCAAGGATATAAAATATAAATTTAGATTTAGATTTATGTTTTATATCCATGATAATGGCATCATTGCCGAAACATGTAGGGTTGTTTTAAATATATATACTTTGAAGTAAAGCCAGACCTTTAATCGCCAACTGATTGAATTTACCATATCGTACCAAGGTCACGAAAATATTATATTTATATATATATTTCATTGGTTGACTTCGCAGATATTTCTTAGTGAAACATTCTTGTAATAACTTGATTAATTATTCGAAAATAAAACACTTGGCTTAGTTTCACGACTTCTTTAAGTAGATATACTAACAATTGTTTCGGCTATTAGGCCATTATCAAAGAGCTATCTAAAACAAAAAACTTTTTTAGTTTTAGATAGCTCTTTGATAATGGCCTAATAGCCGAAACAATTTAGTATATCTAATTAAAGAAGTCGTGAAACTAAGCCAAGTGTTTTATTTTCGAATAATTAATAAAGTTTATATATATATATATATATATATATATATATATATATATATGATAATTTTGATGTTCTCGCTGTTGTATGATGAAATTATGGTTTCTCGGGTTCTTGGCCGCGTGTGAGATGTGTCCTGAGAAGGATTGTTGTCTCGACGTTTCGACGGGATCGCACTCGTCATTTTCTAGAGTTGTTCTTTCACTTGACGCTGAAGAGTAACTGCCGATCGTGTCCTCGGGTGTCTGCTATTATGCTGCACTATGGGAGGTAGGGGTTGCGCTGCTGCCGTCGTGCGTACACGGCTTCGCGTGATTGGTCCGGGTGCCTGTGATTCCTGTGTGGGGGCGTGTACCTGTCTCGATGTGTTGTGTTTCGTATTAGTCTTGATTTGCATGCCGGCTAGGAGTGGCTTCCAGGTGTACGGTAAACGTTGGCCGTCGTCGCGTTTGTTTAGACTTTTGGGTCTCTTTTCTATTTCAATCGCTTCTCTAGTAATTCTAGTAGATAGACTTTCGCTCTTCGCTAGGATCTTCGTATTCTCGAAGTCAATAGTGTGCCCCGTTAGGAGGCGGTGTTGTGCTAGAGATGATGTTGTTTGTTTCTTGAAGACTGCGTTTATGTGTTCCTCTTTTCTCACGCTTATTCGCCTGTTCGTCTGGCCTACATAGGATTGTTTGCATTCCGAGCACGGCACTTCGTAAACGCCTTGGTCTTCAAGTGGAATTTTATCTTTCGCGTTGACTATTTTATCGGCTATTTTTCCCTGTGCTGTAAAGATGGTGTCTATGTTGTGTTTTCTTAGTATTCTACCGATTTTGTCTGTGGTACCCTTTATATATGGTAGAAAGGCCTTTGATGTAAATTCCTCTTTTTCCCGTTTTTCTGCTCTATTGTGTCTGGCTTTGTCTATTGTTCTTTGTGAATACCCGTTATCAAGAAGAGCGTTTCTAATATTTCTTCTTTCTTCGTTTTTATGTTCATCGTCTGTTAGTCGTTCGGATCGTAGAACTAGGGTTTTCACTACTGAGTTCAATTGTGCCGGATGATGATGCGATTGTGCTTTTAAGTACCTATTTGTGTCTGTAGATTTCCGGTAAACGGTGTGTCCCAATGTTCCATTTTCTTTTTTGATCACTAACACATCTAGAAAAGGTAGCTTCCCTTGTTCTTCTACCTCCATTGTAAACTTAATTTTCGGATGTTCGCAGTTTAGTTGGTGTAAAAAGTCTTGTAATTTTTCTTTGCTATGTGTCCATATTACAAATGTATCGTCGACGTTGCGCAGCCACATTTTCGGTTTGTTCTTACAGGTGTTTAGAAAGTTTAGAAAGTAGAACAAACCGAAAATGTGGCTGCGCTACGTCGACGATACATTTGTAATATGGACACATGGCAAAGAAAAACTACAAGACTTTTTACACCAACTAAACTGCGAACATCCGAAAATTAAGTTTACAATGGAGGTAGAAGAACAAGGGAAGCTACCTTTTCTAGATGTGTTAGTGATCAAAAAAGAAAATGGAACATTGGGACACACCGTTTACCGGAAATCTACAGACACAAATAGGTACTTAAAAGCACAATCGCATCATCATCCGGCACAATTGAACTCAGTAGTGAAAACCCTAGTTCTACGATCCGAACGACTAACAGACGATGAACATAAAAACGAAGAAAGAAGAAATATTAGAAACGCTCTTCTTGATAACGGGTATTCACAAAGAACAATAGACAAAGCCAGACACAATAGAGCAGAAAAACGGGAAAAAGAGGAATTTACATCAAAGGCCTTTCTACCATATATAAAGGGTACCACAGACAAAATCGGTAGAATACTAAGAAAACACAACATAGACACCATCTTTACAGCACAGGGAAAAATAGCCGATAAAATAGTCAACGCGAAAGATAAAATTCCACTTGAAGACCAAGGCGTTTACGAAGTGCCGTGCTCGGAATGCGAACAATCCTATGTAGGCCAGACGAACAGGCGAATAAGCGTGAGAAAAGAGGAACACATAAACGCAGTCTTCAAGAAACAAACAACATCATCTCTAGCACAACACCGCCTCCTAACGGGGCACACTATTGACTTCGAGAATACGAAGATCCTAGCGAAGAGCGAAAGTCTATCTACTAGAATTACTAGAGAAGCGATTGAAATAGAAAAGAGACCCAAAAGTCTAAACAAACGCGATGACGGCCAACGTTTACCGTACACCTGGAAGCCACTCCTAGCCGGCATGCAAATCAAGACTAATACGAAACACAACACATCGAGACAGGTACACGCCCCCACACAGGAATCACAGACACCCGGACCAATCACGCGAAGCCGTGTACGCACGACGGCAGCAGCGCAACCCTACCTCCCATAGTGCAACATAATAGCAGACACCCGAGGACACGATCGGCAGTTACTCTTCAGCGTCAAGTGAAAGAACAACTCTAGAAAATGACGAGTGCGATCCCGTCGAAACGTCGAGACAACAATCCTTCTCAGGACACATCTCACACGCGGCCAAGAACCCGAGAAACCATCATTTCATATATATATATATATATATATATAATAACTTCGTGACCTTGGTATGATATGGTAAACTTAATCAGTAGGCGATTAAAGGTCTGTATATATATATATATATATATATGAAATGATGGTTTCTCGGGTTCTTGGCCGCGTGTGAGATGTGTCCTGAGAAGGATTGTTGTCTCGACGTTTCGACGGGATCGCACTCGTCATTTTCTAGAGTTGTTCTTTCACTTGACGCTGAAGAGTAACTGCCGATCGTGTCCTCGGGTGTCTGCTATTATGTTGCACTATGGGAGGTAGGGTTGCGCTGCTGCCGTCGTGCGTACACGGCTTCGCGTGATTGGTCCGGGTGTCTGTGATTCCTGTGTGGGGGCGTGTACCTGTCTCGATGTGTTGTGTTTCGTATTAGTCTTGATTTGCATGCCGGCTAGGAGTGGCTTCCAGGTGTACGGTAAACGTTGGCCGTCATCGCGTTTGTTTAGACTTTTGGGTCTCTTTTCTATTTCAATCGCTTCTCTAGTAATTCTAGTAGATAGACTTTCGCTCTTCGCTAGGATCTTCGTATTCTCGAAGTCAATAGTGTGCCCCGTTAGGAGGCGGTGTTGTGCTAGAGATGATGTTGTTTGTTTCTTGAAGACTGCGTTTATGTGTTCCTCTTTTCTCACGCTTATTCGCCTGTTCGTCTGGCCTACATAGGATTGTTCGCATTCCGAGCACGGCACTTCGTAAACGCCTTGGTCTTCAAGTGGAATTTTATCTTTCGCGTTGACTATTTTATCGGCTATTTTTCCCTGTGCTGTAAAGATGGTGTCTATGTTGTGTTTTCTTAGTATTCTACCGATTTTGTCTGTGGTACCCTTTATATATGGTAGAAAGGCCTTTGATGTAAATTCCTCTTTTTCCCGTTTTTCTGCTCTATTGTGTCTGGCTTTGTCTATTGTTCTTTGTGAATACCCGTTATCAAGAAGAGCGTTTCTAATATTTCTTCTTTCTTCGTTTTTATGTTCATCGTCTGTTAGTCGTTCGGATCGTAGAACTAGGGTTTTCACTACTGAGTTCAATTGTGCCGGATGATGATGCGATTGTGCTTTTAAGTACCTATTTGTGTCTGTAGATTTCCGGTAAACGGTGTGTCCCAATGTTCCATTTTCTTTTTTGATCACTAACACATCTAGAAAAGGTAGCTTCCCTTGTTCTTCTACCTCCATTGTAAACTTAATTTTCGGATGTTCGCAGTTTAGTTGGTGTAAAAAGTCTTGTAGTTTTTCTTTGCCATGTGTCCATATTACAAATGTATCGTCGACGTAGCGCAGCCACATTTTCGGTTTGTTCTACTTTCTAAACTTTCTAAACACCTGTAAGAACAAACCGAAAATGTGGCTGCGCAACGTCGACGATACATTTGTAATATGGACACATAGCAAAGAAAAACTACAAGACTTTTTACACCAACTAAACTGCGAACATCCGAAAATTAAGTTTACAATGGAGGTAGAAGAACAAGGGAAGCTACCTTTTCTAGATGTGTTAGTGATCAAAAAAGAAAATGGAACATTGGGACACACCGTTTACCGGAAACCTACACACACAAATAGGTACTTAAAAGCACAATCGCATCATCATCCGGCACAATTGAACTCAGTAGTGAAAACCCTAGTTCTACGATCCGAACGACTAACAGACGATGAACATAAAAACGAAGAAAGAAGAAATATTAGAAACGCTCTTCTTGATAACGGGTATTCACAAAGAACAATAGACAAAGCCAGACACAATAGAGCAGAAAAACGGGAAAAAGAGGAATTTACATCAAAGGCCTTTCTACCATATATAAAGGGTACCACAGACAAAATCGGTAGAATACTAAGAAAACACAACATAGACACCATCTTTACAGCACAGGGAAAAATAGCCGATAAAATAGTCAACGCGAAAGATAAAATTCCACTTGAAGACCAAGGCGTTTACGAAGTGCCGTGCTCGGAATGCGAACAATCCTATGTAGGCCAGACGAACAGGCGAATAAGCGTGAGAAAAGAGGAACACATAAACGCAGTCTTCAAGAAACAAACAACATCATCTCTAGCACAACACCGCCTCCTAACGGGGCACACTATTGACTTCGAGAATACGAAGATCCTAGCGAAGAGCGAAAGTCTATCTACTAGAATTACTAGAGAAGCGATTGAAATAGAAAAGAGACCCAAAAGTCTAAACAAACGCGACGACGGCCAACGTTTACCGTACACCTGGAAGCCACTCCTAGCCGGCATGCAAATCAAGACTAATACGAAACACAACACATCGAGACAGGTACACGCCCCCACACAGGAATCACAGGCACCCGGACCAATCACGCGAAGCCGTGTACGCACGACGGCAGCAGCGCAACCCCTACCTCCCATAGTGCAGCATAATAGCAGACACCCGAGGACACGATCGGCAGTTACTCTTCAGCGTCAAGTGAAAGAACAACTCTAGAAAATGACGAGTGTGATCCCGTCGAAACGTCGAGACAACAATCCTTCTCAGGACACATCTCACACGCGGCCAAGAACCCGAGAAACCATAATTTCATCATACAACAGCGAGAACATCAAAATTATCATATATATATATATATATATATATATATATATATATATATATATATATAAACTTGATTAATTATTCGAAAATAAAACACTTGGCTTAGTTTCACGACTTCTTTAATTAGATATACTAAATTGTTTCGGCTATTAGGCCATTATCAAAGAGCTATCTAAAACTAAAAAAGTTTTTTGTTTTAGATAGCTCTTTGATAATGGCCTAATAGCCGAAACAATTGTTAGTATATCTACTTAAAGAAGTCGTGAAACTAAGCCAAGTGTTTTATTTTCGAATAATTAATCAAGTTATTACAAGAATGTTTCACTAAGAAATATCTGCGAAGTCAACCAATGAAATATATATATAAATATAATATTTTCGTGACCTTGGTACGATATGGTAAATTCAATCAGGTGGCGATTAAAGGTCTGGCTTTACTTCAAAGTATATATATTTAAAACAACCCTACATGTTTCGGCAATGATGCCATTATCATGGATATAAAACATAAATCTAAATCTAAATTTATATTTTATATCCTTGACAAAGGCATCATTGTCGAAACATGTGGGGTTGTTTTAAATATTTGAAGTAATAAACCAGACCTTTAATCGCCGACTTATTAAGTTTACTATATATATATATATATATATATATATATATATATATATACATATATATATATATATATATATATACATATATATATATATATATATATAGTAAACCTAATCAGTAGGCGATTAAAGGTCTGTATATTACTTCAAAATACATGTATTTAAAAAACTCTACGTGTTTCGGCAGTACGCCTTTATCAAGAGAATATAAAATATAAATTTAATTTATATTTTGATAAAGGCTTGATTAAAGGTCTGTATATTACTTCAAAATACATGTATTTAAAAAACTCTACATGTTTCGGCAGTACGCCTTTATCAAGAGAATACAAAATATAAATTAAATTTATATTTTATATTCTCTTGATAAAGGCGTACTGCCGAAACATGTAGAGTTTTTTAAATACATGTATTTTGAAGTAATATACAGACCTTTAATCGCCTACTGATTAGGTTTACCATATCATACCAAGGTCACGAAGTTATTATATATATATATATATATATATATATATATATATATATATATATATATATATATATATATGTGTGTGTGTTTTCTTTCAGATTTCCGTGGGTAGTAGTAACAATTGTTGATTTGAAAAGTCAATCTAGTAGCATGTGATTTACTGAGAACATTTTGAAGTATGTCGTAAATTAAAATTTACTGCTTAACCTACGAAGTCGTATATTTTGACAGTTTCATACATACAAATAAATAACAAATAATAGGTATTTATTGAAAACTATAACAAATGGTGAAAATGTTGTCCTTCAAGATCAATGCACTTTAAAATCCTCCGTTCAAAATTTCTGATGATATTCTGCAACATTACTGGATTGTTATTAATTTCCATGCATTTCTGTTCGATTCTCTGAAGCATATCATTCACATTCAATATAGGTGTTCGAAATATGTTATTTTTTAGATAAGACCACAAAGAGAAGTCGCAATGTGTTAAATCGCATGAACGTGCAGGCCATGCAATTTCAGTATTTCGACTAATTATACGCTCATCAAAAAATTCTCTTAAATAATCCAAATATTCTGCAGTACAGTGACAAGGTGCTCCGTCTTGTTGGATATATGCATTTTGAAGTTCATCATCATGCCACTGATTGACAAATGGTTGTAAAATTTCCGTACGGTACCTTTGAGCAGTTAACCTTCCCTGAAAAAATATTGGTCCAATGATTCGCCTTTGGCTTATCGCTGCCCAAACACCAATTTTCTCTGGATGAAGCGATTCTTCATTAATTACATGTGGATTTTCACTACTCCAAATTGAATTTAGGTATCCCGTTTTATAAAACCATGCTTCATCAGTAAATATGACTCTTTGCGAAAGTTCTCCATTATTGTTCATATTTATAAACCAATTACAAAACTGTAGTCTACGTGGGTAATCAATTTCTAACAATTCTTGTACTGCTGTGACACGGTATGGATAAAGTTGCATATCTTTTTTTAATAACTTGTGAGTTGTACCAACAGAAAGGTTTATTTGTTGACTCAAATGTCGAACAGATGTTTGTGGTTCATTTTCCATTATTTCTTCAACAAGATTGACAACTCGAGTGTACGATTCTGCTCCGACTGCTCCGCTGGCTGATTTTCTTAAGAGACTACCAGTTTCAGAAAAAAGTTTTAAAGTTCTATCCAAAGTATTCTTAAATTGTATATAATCTATTACAAAATGTGAAAACTCAACTTGAAATTCTACCATGCAATCTGAATAAACCCATAAACAATCAATTTTATTACCACTTCGAAAATAAGCCTGGACTAAAAAAAATGTATGTTCTAAAGTGAAAGCCTTTTTAAAACTGAGAAGCAATTTATTTAAACCAGAATCGACGCACGATTATTTTATGCACTAACTGATATTTGTGATTGACATTATCAAATGTCATTTGGATTTACGTTTACGGAACAACAAACACAAATTTTGCAAACGCATACGTTGCAATATTTGCATCTTATTCTATCAAAATTTCAATTGACTTTTCAAATGAACACTTGTTATGTGTTGTAATTGGATTCTGGGTATTCTTCCGCGTTTCCACTGTTGGGTTTTCGTAAAGACCGGTGCTGCTTTCTGGACGACATTTCGGCAAAATCACATTTGCCATCTTCAAGTCTGCGATAACTGTCTGCTTCTGCTTCTGGTTACTCGTAAACTGACTTATTTGAGGTTAGGATGGTGGTTATATACCCACTTAGCGTTCTGATTGGTTACACTTGGTTGAATGTGTGCGCGTCTACGTGTCGTTGGGCCTGTAGCTGCAGTGTACTGGCTGGGTTGCGATTTAGGTGTTTTTGTTTGTTATTTGTTGTTGACAACTTCTTTGCTTAATACTGTTTCCATGCTGTTGGTAGCCTCTGGGTATCATCTCGTGAATTCAAATTGTCCGGACGTTTCTCAATTAGGATAACTTCCCATATAATTCTGGTTTTCATATGTTCTGGGTTCGCTAATAATTTGGTATTACTGAAGTCTATCGTGTGGGACGTTTCCTTTACATGCTGAGCCAAAGATGAAGTTTTCTCGTCTTTTCTTACAAAGTTTTGATGTACGTATCGACATTACGTTTACCCTTCTGTTTGTTTTGTGAGAAGACGTACATCGGCGTCTTCTCACAATTAAGGCATGGAATTTCATAAACTCCCTGGTTTTCTGAAGGTATTCTTGTTTTTGGATCCCGAAGGACTGTGCTGATTTTTCTGGTTGCCTTGAATGTGATTATAATGTTGTGTCTGTTGGACTCTGAATATTCTGCCGGTGGTACCTTTGACATAGCGTAAGTAGATTTTGGCTATTAATACCTCTTTTTCCTCTTGTGGTGTGGCTCTTTTAGGTTTTAATGCTTTGTTGGTTACCCGCTTGCTAAAGCCATTCTGCTGGAGTGCAATGTGGTGCTTATCCATTTCTTCAATGACGTTATCTTCATCTTCTTAATCTCTGCGATTTTGTTACTAGGCTCTTCACTACTGCTTGCAACTGAGCTGGGTGGTTGTGAGACTGTGCGTTGAGGTACCGATCTGTATGTGTGGATTTCCGGTACACTGTATGACTTAATTCACCATTTTCTTCCTTCTTAACCAAAGCGTCGAGGAATGGTAGTTGGTTGTTTGATTCTACTTCCATTGTGAATTTTATTTTTGGATGGATACTATTCAGATGTTCCAGGAAGCTCTTAAAGTGATCTTTTCCATGTGTCCAAATCACGATCGTGTCGTCAACATATCGTAGCCAAAGTTTGGGTTTATGGGTGGCCGTCCTTAGTGCTGTTTTCTCCAAGTCTTCCATGGAGAGGTTCGCTATTACTGGTGACAGTGGAGAGCCCATCGGGTGCGCCTTCTATTTGTTTGTAACGTTAATCACCGTAGATAAAGTAGGTGTTTGCCAGGCAGTGTTTCACCAGGTTCATTATGTATGATGGAGGTTGGTATTTTCTTTCGATGCTCCCTAGAGCTTCGGTTACTGGTATATTGGTAAACAGTGACAGTACGTCGAAGCTTACTAATAGCCAATCTGTTTCCTTCCACTTTCTCTTTCTTCAATATCTCGATGAAATGGCTTGCGTTCTTGACGTAAGACTCGGCTTCTTCGTCATGTGGTTGTAGTTGTTGGGCAAGGTATCTTTCCAACTGTTGAAGAGGTGACCCAATGAAGCTGACTATGGGTCTTAACGGTGCGTCTTCCTTGTGGACTTTTGGTAAGCCGTAGAATTTGGGACATCTTGATGACTTCTTCCTTGGAATGAGTTGTGTTTGGATTTCCTTGTCGATGGAACTCTCCTTGATTTTACTTTTAATTGTTTTCTCCAGGTATGTTGTTGGATCCGTAGTGATTGGTTGGTATGCCGGATGTTCTAAGAGAGCAAAATCGGTAGAATACTAAGAAAACACAACATAGACACCATCTTTACAGCACAGGGAAAAATAGCCGATAAAATAGTCAACGCGAAAGATAAAATTCCACTTGAAGACCAAGGCGTTTACGAAGTGCCGTGCTCGGAATGCGAACAATCCTATGTAGGCCAGACGAACAGGCGAATAAGCGTGAGAAAAGAGGAACACATAAACGCAGTCTTCAAGAAACAAACAACATCATCTCTAGCACAACACCGCCTCCTAACGGGGCACACTATTGACTTCGAGAATACGAAGATCCTAGCGAAGAGCGAAAGTCTATCTACTAGAATTACTAGAGAAGCGATTGAAATAGAAAAGAGACCCAAAAGTCTAAACAAACGCGATGACGGCCAACGTTTACCGTACACCTGGAAGCCACTCCTAGCCGGCATGCAAATCAAGACTAATACGAAACACAACACATCGAGACAGGTACACGCCCCCACACAGGAATCACAGACACCCGGACCAATCACGCGAAGCCGTGTACGCACGACGGCAGCAGCGCAACCCTACCTCCCATAGTGCAACATAATAGCAGACACCCGAGGACACGATCGGCAGTTACTCTTCAGCGTCAAGTGAAAGAACAACTCTAGAAAATGACGAGTGCGATCCCGTCGAAACGTCGAGACAACAATCCTTCTCAGGACACATCTCACACGCGGCCAAGAACCCGAGAAACCATCATTTCATATATATATATATATATATACAGACCTTTAATCGCCTACTGATTAAGTTTACCATATCATACCAAGGTCACGAAGTTATTATATATATATATATATATATATATATATATATATATATATATATATATATATATATATATATATATATATATATATATAATAGAGGCAAGATAAATATCGATGCACGTATTTTATGACGTATTATTACGTCACACTACCAACTCTAAAATACGTATTTGCCATTGTCCATAATATATGTAAATTGTGTTTTATAATTGATAGATTAAGGGGTAAATGATTGAGATATATATATATATATATATATATATATATATATATATATATATACAGACCTTTAATCGCCTACTGATTAAGTTTACCATATCATACCAAGGTCACGAAGTTATTATATATATATATATATATATATATATATATATATATATATATATATATATATATATATATATATATATATATATATATAATAGAGGCAAGATAAATATCGATGCACGTATTTTATGACGTATTATTACGTCACACTACCAACTCTAAAATACGTATTTGCCATTGTCCATAATATATGTAAATTGTGTTTTATAATTGATAGATTAAGGGGTAAATGATTGAGATTGCTACACTTTGGCGCATATTATCACTTATTATCAATAATTAATTAAATTATTTTAAAACTCTATTGTCAGTAAACGCAAACCGAGTTATTCTCTCTCTCTTATATTGGTATGAAAGTACATCGTTGTCGCTTTGTATCTGTCAGACATTTCTGACATTTGCGTTGAGCTTGTGCCGTTCGTTTAGGTTATAATAGTTTATTCATGGCCTATTTTGTCTATGATATTACATATTTTATCAAAATTAGTTCTTATTAGAACTTCTAGTAAATATTTACGATATTTGGTGACTGTCTTGTTTGTGAATTTTAGATAAACCAGAGACTGAAGGTGGTTTATCGTTATTTATGTGTACACACTTCATATATCTAAGATACAAAAAATAAAAACCATATATACACTGAGATCGCCACAATAACATGCACATGTACACGACACAGTACAGAGAATAATTTTTAATATGTTTTTACGTGCATATTAGTTTTAGTACATTTTAATATATTTTATCTATTTATATGTTTAAAAACAAATCCTACAATGTAACAATTGATATAAAGGGAATTTTAAATTATAACATAAGGACACAATTCACAACGCAGGTACGCACACGGAATTGTAATTTCAAACTTATTTGTAACAATACAAATATGACTTGGTTATATAATGAGAGTAGTCTATTCTAGTCAAGTCATCACCATTTGAAAAAGAAACTGTTACGCTTAGCATATAAAATATTTTTATCTATTTTTTTTAAATATATTTCTTCTTTGAATATCTCGTTTTAAAATATATTTAACTTAAGTCATTTTTACATTTGTACAACTGTACATATTCGTCCAAAGAGAAAGTGTTTTTCTTTTGTTATATATTCTTGACCGACAGACCCTTCCTTCTACCTGACCGTCAGCAACCCTAACCGTTACTATGGAATTTCTTTCTAGATACATTTCAATTTTAAATTGTCTAATTTAATTATACATCTTCCTTTATATATGGTGTTTCATATTATTAGAGAGCTTATGTCACAAGGGTTATTTTAATAATATGTATGACATCGATAGACTATGTCTTAAGGTCGCGCTTCTAATTAATTATAATTCAAGTTATCGACCCTCTCTTCGATGGTTCATAAAACAGACCGTTTTCGATACAAACTATCAGTCCTTCTTCTCGTTAGAACTATCGTAAGATCCACATCTTACGCGCGGTACTGTTCAAGTGCTAGCCATGGTTCCACGTGCCTCTGCATCCACCGCAATTAAAAGGTAATTTTGTATTGTTCAATATATATTATTCTTTTAAGCGAATTCATATTAATTAAACTAATTAATTTCTTATTCCTCCGGCCAACACCGCTCTACATATACTTGTCCGAGTATATCTTCAGACCACGTGGCCGCCACTCAAGGTAACTTTGTATTGTTCTATACAGAGATTATTTTTATATTAATCGTATTCAATTAACCCTTAATTTACTGCTCAATTTAACGTTCGTTTTCAGAGTATATTTTGTGTGTTAATTTTTAATCTACTTATTTACCGCTCCTTTCACTTCTTTCTTATGTAAATATAAATACAAACTTTAAGGACAACATGTGTTTTATTTAGTAAGTAAGTTGTAGTAGATTTATTTTAATTAACCATCATCACGCACGTCCTGGACCTTTGAAGGAACTTCACCAACACCACTAATATATATATTTTAAAACAATTTCATTATTATTAGCACACCAAAAGCCACCGTTTGTAATAGGTGCCCCCCCCTAATTTGCAATAAAACATACTCCGAAATATGCAATGGTAAACAAATAAAATTATTTTCATGTAATTACTGGTTTTTATCTGACCTAAAAAGCGCCAAAAACAAATAATCTATAAAGTATAAGGTCACAGAGAATACATTATATTTATATTGATATTGTACGGCTACATCTTTATTAAATTCTTCTTATATTAAATATTTGTCCCAAGAATGTTATATCTGAAATACATTGGTTGGAAAATATTACTATTAGGTTTAAAATTATGTATTCATGTTGTAAGATCATAATTAGATTTTTAAATCACGATGTCGATTTATTTTGTATATTTTTATTTGTTTATTTATTTATTTCGCTCATTAATTAATTTTTCATAACTTTATTTCGCGTGAAATTAAGAGTTTAAAAACTAATTATGATTATCATATCTCTGTACAAATTTCTGTATACATTGTTATTTGGTATGACTTTTGATTGCACCTTGTTTAGAACAGGTAATTGAAATTACGTGAGTGGGTTTTATTAGTATGATGATAGGCAGCCAGAGAAATATCTAATGCTGTATTACTTGAGAGATGCATAAAATAAACTTTTTAAATTATCTTATTTAAATTGTCAAAATTATCTTTTTAATATTTTTCGAATTCATTGTACAATTTCTAGGAAAATATGATTAATACTTCTAATACTTTCCTATGGTAGTCAAGACGACAAAAACAATATTATTGATTTGGAGATTTTTGCATGTAGTTTATGAAAATAGTCAATTTTATAAATTCTTCCTCGAAATTATCTTATAAATTGTTTAAATATACTTATAAAATACAAGAAAGTGGTTTTATTATAATCACTGAGCATATTTACCGTACTGGAAAAGTTATCTTCGACAGTGTAAGCACTGAAATACTTATTTTCAATTATTTTTGAGATTTACATCACATCCAAAATTAGTTTTCGTTCAAGCAACGTTTATAAGAAGATCCTGAAACCCTTTTGGAACATTTTACAGAACTTCTTATTGGAATATAAAATTGTAAATAACCTAGTGGTGGACTTCGTAAATAAGGATCGTTAGCGGTTCTACGAAAGGAATATCTACTAGACGTTCGAGACAAGTAATTTTACATCTTACCTAGCAGTTGCTGTTGGATATTTTCCGTATTTAAAACATTCAGTGGATACGCAGGTTTTGAAAACTTCATCTACGACAATATCAACAGGTATCCAAGCGATAATTGTTATTAATATAATTATTTAAGGTATAACATCTCTTGCTGATAGATATTTTATTAAAATAAACTCGCGTTATTTCAAGGGACAAATCACCTTTTATTTTCTATATCAATCCTTGCAAAATTTAATTAATACATTTTATTCTTGATAAAAATATAACCGTGACATTTACATTTTGATCTTTTAAAATTCTGATTAGGCAACCTAATATAACTTGCTATTAAGAAGGTTGCAACCTTTCATATTTTGCTTTTGTTTGTTCTTTTAAAGCATAATAAGTGTTTTGAAAAAATATATAATTTTTTGTGCTGATGTGGTCCTCTACTGGGTTGTAGCCTAGCATATGCGCTACAAAACTCTAGGGGGGTCTGCCCGATGGGCGGTCAGGTGCCATTCCGCCTTTCCAGCATGAGGAACTAAGCTACGCGGCGCAAACCTCGGCGCCGTGCATTGCACACACCACTAGGACCGGTCCTGGGCGGCAACCTGGCTAGGCTACCGTTAACAGCACACACACGTTCGACGTGTGTGCATTGCCCCCGCTTTTGCGGTAAACGTTAAGATGGCACATTGTGTGACCGTCGTTCACCGAGGTAGCCACTAAGAGTGTTCCCTCGGTTGCGATGAGCGACCCCGTGCAGGGTGGGCTTCGCTGGTCTGCGCCTTGCCTCGTTGGGGCGGGGGTCGGGCTGTCGAAGTACTGCACGGAAAAGTAAGGAAGTTGTCGGGAAAGGGTTGGCGGCCCTACGCACCGGCTGGTTATCCGATCTCTCTAATTTACGTGACCGGTCACTTAACACACGCACGAGCGCACCATCATACAAAACCCTATACTTACGCTCTTACACAAACACAAAATCACACACCCAAAGACACGCAAGCTGCCAGCAGCAACCAACACACAAATTCATACCCAGAAAAAGACACAAGCTGCTAGCAGCGAACAACACATCTGTTCTCAACTTGCTATCTATTTTTTGAATACTAAGGCATGATTTATTATTACTATTTGAATGTATCTTTGAATAATTTAAACCATAGCAACTCAATTACTTGACATTTATATTCTGTCATTTATATTTTTTATATCCTTGACAAAGGCATCATTGCCGAAACATGTAGGATTATTTTAAATATATACACTTTGAAGTAATAACCAGACCTTTAATCGCCGACTAATTAAGTTTACCTTATCATACCAAGGTCACGAAAATACTATATATATATATATATATATAAAGATAATTATTTCGTGACCTTTGTATGTTATGGTAAATTCAATTTGTTGGCGATTTAAGGTCTGGTTTTACTTCAAAATGTATATATTTAAAACAATCCTACATGTTTCGGCAAATGATGCCTTTTTCAAGGAATATAAAATATAAATGACAGTATATTACTGTCATATTTATACATTTGTAGTTGCTATGGATAAAATTATTCAAAGATACATTCCAATTTAATAATAATAAATCATGCCTTGCAAAATAGATAATCAACAAAAACAGTGAAACGCAAGAGAGTTATTATTATGTATGCACCTGTGGAGCGACTTAAGATTTTAAGCTGTCGGCATTCGCCTTAAACGAGAAGGAAAACTACGAAAACCTACTCGGACAGCCAGACAGGAATCAAAACACGGAACTGTCAGCATGATAAGCAATGTATAGACATTTAAATAACACAAGATGCATAATTATATAACAGCAACATATATTATGATGGTAAATTGCAGATCGTTACATAATTAAGTTATAGTATATACTACTTAAATTTTTTATATCACTTCTGTTGTTAATTGAATTTTTTTCCTGTTTAATACTAATCATTTCTTTAATTTCCCTTTTCACTGTGTATTGTTCTTTATCAATTATCTGTGTGTTTTGAAAATTGAAATCGTGATTATCTATATACATATATATATATATATATATATATATATATATATATATAGTAAACCTAATCAGTAGGCGATTAAAGGTCTGTATATTACTTCAAAATATATGTATTTAAAAAACTCTACGTTTCGGCGGTACGCCTTTATCAAGAGTATACAAAATATAAATGACAATATAAAATTTTATATTCTGTCATTTATATTTTGTATACTCTTGATAAAGGCGTACCGCCGAAACATGTAGAGTTTTTTAAATACATATATTTTGAAGTAATATACAGACCTTTAATCGCCTACTGATTAGGTTTACCATATCATACCAAGGTCACGAAGTTATTATATTTATATATATATATATATATATATATATATATATATATATATTTAGTGTTTATAAGAATTTTATTTTTCTTATTTATATATATATATATATATATATATATATATATATATATATAAGTGTTTAGATATTTTCTTAGCCGTACATACTAACTTGATATTTGTAAATATTTCATATAAAAGCCGAGAAACTCCAATAATTTATCAATTGTTATATATATATATATATATATATATATATAGATAGATAATTATTTCGTGACCTTTGTATGTATCAGAGTAATTGAAACATACATGAGTAGGTAAACCCCACCAGTTTTGTATAATACAAAGGTATTTTTAATAATATAAAATATTATTAAAAATCTGGTGTGAAGAACACAAATGCAGGTTCACTATTAATATTTTTGTGAACGTGTCCGAACATATCCCTTCCCAGAGACGTAGATACGTATTTCGCCTTTTTAGAGGCTCATCGGTACGCCCCTGCTGGAGAAAGGATATCTTCAGACGCATTCACAAAAAAGAACCACATCGCCACATCACAGAAATTATCCAGACCGAGCGTAGAAGTAAATTCAGCGCTGCCTGTTGTCAGACAGCCGAAGTACCTCGCCCCGTCCACATAACCAATGCGAAGCAACAACGCCCTTCTAAAGGTGGAACAGCCATCTCTCTAGAACACGTTCGGACACGTTCACAAAAATATTAATAGTGAACCTGCATTTGTGTTCTTCACACCAGATTTTTTAATAATATTTTATATTATTAAAAATATTTCAGTATTTCATCCACCTGATGAAGCCATTGTATGGCGAAACAATATTGTAGTGGTATTTACAATAAAAGAATTTTTGAAACTAGAAGTATATATTTAAAACAATCCTACATGTTTCGGAAAATGATGCCTTTTTCAAGGAATATATATATTTTATATTCCTTGCAAAAGGCATTATTGGCATGCCAAGGAGGATGGAAGCTGTAATTCAAGCCAGGGGTGGATATACCAGATACTAGTGCCATTTTAAACCAGTATTTATTATTTTGTAATTTTGAATAAGGTGTTCTTTTGTTATTTTCTGCATTATATGAGTTGAACAGTGCTGTTAATTATCCTTTATGTTTTTTTCATGACCTAACATTTATAAATAGAATAGTTTAGATATTCAGAAATGACATTTTATGGAAAAAAGTTGGTATTGTGATAATTATTTTGCGAAATATATATATATATATATATATACATATAATATTTTCGTGACCTTGGTATGATAAGGTGAACTTAATAAGCCTGCGATTAAAGGTCTGGTTCATTACTTCAAAGTATATATATTTAAAACAACCTTATATGTTTCGGCAATGATGCCTTTGTCAAGGGAATACAAAATAGAAATGACAGAATATAAATGTCAAATAATTAAGTTGCTATGGTTTAAATTATTCAAAGATACATTCCAATAATAATAATAAATCATGCCTTAGTATTCCCAAAAATAGATAGCCCGTGCAGGGTGCGCTTCGCTGGTCTGCGCCTTGCCTCGTTGGGGCGGGGGTCAGGCCGTCGAAGTACTGCACGGAATTGTAAAGAAGTTGCCGGGAAAGGGTTGGCGGCCCTACGCAACGGCTGGTTATCCGACCTCTATAAATTCACGCGGCCGGTCACTAAACACACGCATGAACGCACCGACATACAAAACCCTACACTTACGCTCTCACACAAAACCACACACCCATAGAGAGACGCAAGCTGCCAGTAGCAACCAACACACAAGTTCATACCCAGAAAGAGACACAAATTGCTAGCAGCGAACAACACATATGTTCACACCTTGCTATCTATTTTTTGGAATACTAAGGCATGATTTATTATTATTATTGGAATGTATCTTTGAATAATTTAAACCATAGCAACTTAATTATTTGACATTTATATTCTGTCATTTATATTTTGTATTCCCTTGACAAAGGCATCATTGCCGAAACATGTAGGGTTGTTTTAAATATATATACTTTGAAGTAATGAACCAGACCTTTAATCGCCGACTTATTAAGTTTACCTTATATATATATATATATATATATATATATGTATATCTTTTCTTGATCTTTGTATATAATAGGAGATTTTCCTATTCGACGATTTGAGGTCTTAATTAAATATTAATTTATTTAAAATGATTAAGCTGTTACATGTTTCGGCTCTAGTGGCCTTTTTTAAAAAATTATATTTATAATGTGAACAATTATAATTATAAAAAGTGTCTAATTAGTAAAAATTACATTGCCATATTGAATTTTACACTTTTAAATTTAGATTTTATATGAATATAAATTGCAAACCGCTACTTTACATTATTAAATTATAATATATACTACTTAGATTTTTTATGTTACTCCTGTTGTTAATTGAATTTTTTTCTTGTTCAATACTAATCATTTCCTTAATTTGCCTTTTCATTGTGTGTTGTTCTCTCCTGATTATCTGTGTGTTTTCATCCACCTGATGAAGCCACAGTGTGGTGAAACATATGTAGTTTGTTAACATTATATATATTATTTTGAAACTATACAACTGTGTTTTATTATATCTATATAATGAAGTTTCAACAAGTATCTCCTTCTTCGATTATTAATTTATTTCTTATAACATATTTGATTTTTTCTGATAGTTGTGAAACATATGGAACTGTGATGTATGTTGTTTCATTATTCAAATTGTTATTGGTGTCTACAGTGTTGTATATTTTGAGGATTCTCTTTTTAATTGTTTCTTCTATAAATTGTGGTGGATAGTTGTTATCTGTCAAGTTCGTTTTAATTTTCTTGATGTTATCTTTTCTGTACTGAGTATGCGATTGTTTTATTTCTCTATTAGTCAGATTAATTATAATAATTTTTGTTTGTAAAAAAATTAATAGTTGCAGCATTTAACGTTTTAAGACGTAGGCTGAAGATCGATATCGTCCAGCGAATTATTCTTCGAATATCAATTTTGGATCTAACACTACACATGTTTAAAGATGGTATAATGTAAAAATATCGACAATATCGAAAAATCTAGACTACATTTAAAAAAATTGAGAGAGAAGATTTTGAATTTTGATAAATGTGGCACATATTTATCGAATTATCGAAATATCGAAATAAACAATTGTTTCTTCTATAAATTTTGGTGGATAGGTGTTATCTGTCAAGATCGTCTTAATTTTCTTGATGCCATCTTTTCTGTACTGAGTATGCGATTGTTTTATTTCTCTATTAATCAGATTAATTATAATCATTTTAGTTTGTAAAAAAAATAATAGTTGCAGCATTTGACGTTTTAAGACGTAGGCTGAAGATCGATATCGTCCTGCGAATTATTCTTCGAATATCAATTTAGGATCTAACACTACACATGTTTTAAGATGGTATAATGTAAAAATATCGACAATATCGAAAAATATAGATTACATTTAAAAAAATTGAGAGAGAAGAGTTTGAATTTTGATAAATGTGGCACATATTTATCGAAATTCAATTTTTTTAAATGGAACCTATATTTTTCGATATTATTCGATATATTAAAAATGGTACCAATAATGTAATACTTATTACAGTCAGCGATATTCTAATCTCTTTAAGCCTGAAATCATTGCCCATAAAACCTTGAAATCGTTGTGTTCAAAGTTGACAAGGATACCGCCGCCGTAATATTTGACAGTGATGAGTACGCAAGCTAGGTACTTTCTTTTTTCCAAGATGGTTTCTATAAAATTATGAAGCGAGATTCTACTATACGCGCGAACGCTAAATTATTTTCTCTATGAAATCGTCTTCAATCCCCATCGATTCTCTAATATATTCTCTACTCAGTAATTTAAATGTTCCTAAGCTGTGCCGTTTACTACAACCTAATAAAGCTAAATTTCTCTTGCGTTCTATTATCAGCACGTTAAATAGATCCATTTACAAACTATCCAAATATCTAGTTCCTAGAGGTGTAGTTAACTGAATCCCTTATCCGAAATTTCACACTTTGTACAAAGGCTGGAAGAACTTGCGGTGAATCCTCAGGATTTACTGATAAGTTTTAATGTCGAATCCTTGTCCACCAAAATCCTCATACCTGATACCATGTAAGTAATACGAGAAATCCTACCTTCATATAACTAGTCTGACGACGTAGTCGACCTAGTGAAAACTTGTGTAACCTCTACCTGTTTACAATTCCGTGACTGCTACTTCGAACAAGTGTCTGGTGCATCCATGGGTTCCTCACTTTCTCCCGTCGTATTTTTATCCAAGCGTTCCAACAATAAATCCTTTGTTCCTATATGCACATATCGAAGTGTTGGTTGAGATACGTTAAGAACAATCTAGTTATCTGGCCACATGGATAAAATTTCTTAAATTAATTCCTCAAATCTTAACACAGTTCTATTAATTTCACTACGGAGTTTGAAGCGGCAGGCCTCCCTTCCTTTCTAAACGTCTTAGTGAATAGTCATTCTGATGGTTCATTAAGACATTCTGTTTATTGCAAACTTACCTATCATCCTTGACAAAAACGTGGTGTTACTAATTCATTAGTTCAAAGAGTTTTGCTATATTTTAACCTAATTCTTTATCCAAAGAAATCAACCATGTTTCCAATACATTATTCAATAGCAACTATTCCAAGTATGCCATCCAAAGCACTATGAACCTCGATCGTATCAGCAAAATGTTTATCAAAGATAACATCAAAAGCATCCTTAAATATCATACTACACTATCGCCCCCCTTTTTTTGTTAAAGACCGCAACTATCTAGAAACCTTCTGCAAACAGAATTTCATGTTCGTGTCAGCGTATATGACGAGATAAAGCGTTCAGTAAGCACTCGTGTTTATGTACACGAGCAGTGTCCTTGGGCGCTGCGCCTAACCGAGCTTGCACTTGCTCAACATAGGTTGGAAACTGGATACTAAATAGAATGTCAAACTGTCCAGATTCTACCCCGCAACTCCCCTACTACTTTAATCGTAAAGTATGCGAATCCATAGAAATCACAATGCATGCCAATAATATCAATTGCGATAATGGATACCTCATATAATACCTGGTAAACCTTTCTATCTCAAAACTCAACCATAACTGTGATACTTCAGTGACCTGGAACACCTCCATATAACCCCGTCCCAAACTAACAGACTTTCAGTTTCAGTACAGCAGCAGTAGTGCCAGCCCCGAAGATGTCCCTTGCAACAGTGGACGACACGTCGACCAAGAAGAAGTCAGTGTCAAAAACGTGGTTCCAGTCCGGAACCCCGGAAGCAATAATCGACTTCATTTGTTTTATTACTAGTAAGCATTTGTTATTATTTATACATTGAATGAGTCATACCATGGATTCCAAGAAGTGGTCGTATTTTTTTTTGTAGTCTCGCATTCCGGACTATTTGTATGACATATCGAAAAACCTTTAGAGTCTGTAGTGGGCGTGCCAAGTTTCTTAACCTTTTGCCCATGCCGCGTACCTTTAAGGGGGAAAATGTCGAGAAATTCGAACAGTTGTAGTATAAGTTAAAATGAGCCTCTTGAAAAAGTTTAGTGCAGATTTTGCAAAATAAGAAGGATATTGTGTTGGAAGACCGTGTCCTCTAATTTCCAACAATAGGAAAAAGGATGAGATTCTTGTTTTTTTTCTACAAAACGTTGGGCGATCAGAGAACCTCTAATGCACACCAGAGAAGACGTACATCCATGGGTAATGCCACCCCATACCATAATTTCAGCAGTTTGGTGAATAAATTTTTCAACAGAAATTTGAAGATCGTGCCTTTCTGTACGTCTTCGTTCAACCATTTAACGGTCCAAATGCATCCCCAAACAGAATCTAGATTTGTTACTGAAAATAATCACATGTCAGTTTAAAGCACCAACTCAAACGTTGTCATCGGTTTTCAGCAGTGAGTTGTAACACAAGTTGGGAGCGGTACGGCTTAAGTTTAAAAAAATGTATTCTACGGTAAGTCAGGTAAGCCAGTAACTGTGAGAACGAGAATCATGGACGTGTCGTCAATCAGATTTTGGAGTCACCTGAGCGAAGTTTTCGATGAACGTCCTTGAAATTGAAATCTCAGCAATACGTTGCTTCGGCGATTGTTTAAAAATATAGGTGGATTTCCGTACCGAATTCAGGTTGGACAACGATTGATAAACAAAGATATGCAAGGGTTGTGTATTGTGGACGAATTTCGGCTATGTGTACGAGAATCCAGATTTTTTGCGTAATGTGTGGTACTCTGACGAAAATTACATTCAATTGGAGGGTCACATCAATAAGCAAACAACTCGCTTCCTTGGTTTTCAGAGGCTAGACGTTATCGTTTAGAAACCGCTACTAAGTGAGCGTGTGACGGTATGGTGTGCACTGTCAGTACACGATGTGCTTGGTCTGTATTTCATTGACGATGATGATGGTGCTCAGGCAATTTATTCGGGATATCAGAAGGTTTTGTTGTGGCAGAAACCTCCGGATGGAAAGAGAGCTACACCGCTCATCAGTCAATAGCAGCGCTGCAAGAAACTTTTACAGGACGAATCATATCCCGCCGGACGGATTTAAACTACCCATCACATTCCTCTGATCTTATATCACCAGACGACTACCTATGGGGAATGTAAAAGGAGAAAGTGTTCAGTGGTGCAGACCCACCCAGAACTGTGAATGCATTACGTGAGAAGATCGTCTAGTTTCTCAGAGATCTGCAGCAATCTGTGTTCTCGAATATGCATGAAAATCTGCGTGACCGTTATAAACAGTGTTTGCAGCGCAATGGCGCACATTATATTACAGAAATAAAAATGTATAAGTAATACGTAATGTTTGTATTGCACCAGTATTATATATTTTGGCACGTACTGTAGGTGCAGAAAGATTTATATATCATTAACATATATCAGGTAGACATCTTGACCACCAGAATAATATTTTATATTTGTAATTTAAACTATCTTTGGTATTAACATTATACAGTTGCTATAAGACGTACGCTCAACAAATAATACGCGCTAGGGCTGGGCGAAGTATCGATACATCGTCCAATACCCGATACCTTAACTGGTATCGGGTACCCGATACCTCATATAACGAAGGTATCGATTCTAAGGTATCGATTCCAAAGCATCGGTATCTATCGATAGTTTACCGATTCCAGTACTCGCTAAGTATCGATGTATCGGGTAGCGAGGTATCTATTCCAAAGCATCGATACCTATCGATACTTTACCGATTCCAGTACTCGCTAAGTATCGATGTATCGGGTAGCGATGTATCGGGTAGCCATGTATCGGGTAGCCATGTATCGAGTAGCTTACCTTTATGCATTTTTTTAAATGTACATAAAAGATGCAATAACTAAGTAAAGAATTTTTAAGTATATATAGCATTATACACTATGTCTCACTAAGTTGGAACCATATGGAAAACTTTTTTATTATTAATTTTAGGAAAAAAAGTTATTCTTTATAAAAAGTTCTGCATGTTCTAAAATCTAAAATGCAATCATCAGATATTAAATTTTTTTAGTCGTATACGCTGTTTGTCAAAAAATATGAATTTTACTTAAGAGTAAAGTACCTTTATATTTGACAATATTGAAAATTGTTATAAATAAAAGATGATTAGAACTAAAAACTATGTTCAAATATGCAATTACATCCATCTACATTGAAAAAATTATTTTTTCTTTTTTGTCTACAATATCAATGCAAATTTAACTGTTGTTACATGTAATCTAGGATGCATTGACATACAAATGATTTGTTGATAGCAATAAATGTTTGACAGTGAGTTTCAAAACGCGTTAGAATTTATGTCACATAAAAATGGTAGCGTTAACTTCTGAAGAGAAAATAGAAATTGTTTTGATTGTGGGAGAAAATTATAAAACACATATAGATGCAGCTATTATTTTTAATAGTAGACTTCCCAATAAAAATATTAATAATTCAACTGTTACGAAAATAGTAAATAAATTTAAGAGTACTTGAAGTATTAAAAATAATTTTAATGGAAAACGCCTAAAGCTGGTTGCCGATGAGAATACGCAGTTTGAAGTCATGCTGTCTGTGGTAGAAAATCCAAGTCATTGCGCAAAAGGAAATCGTTGATGCAACAAAATGTAAGTAAAGATACAGTGGCAAGAATTTTAAAATTAAATAAATACAAACCATTCAAACCAAAAATCATTCACACATTGAAAGAAAGGGATTATGATAGGCGCTTTGATTTTTGCTGTCTCATCCAAGGAGAGTTAGAAGAAGACCCTTTTTTTACGAGGTATATAATTTTTTCCGATGAAGCAACGTTTTCCTCAAATGGAACTGTATCGTCACAACATTGTCGCTGGTGGTCTGACAATTATCGAAATTTTACAATAAAGGCTCATGACCAATATTCATTTTAGACGAACGTGTGGTGTGGCATTTATAAGGAGAGAGTAATAGGACCTTTTTTTCGACAGTCTATGAATGCCAAATGTTATTTACAGTTTTTACAAACTCACATCAATTACTACATAGACGAACTACCCATACAAGAACTTCAATGTATTTGGTTCCAACAAGACGGTGCCACATGCCATAGTACATTGAATGTTAGGGAATATCTTGAACATATGTTCCATGGAAAAGTTATTCACAGATATTCTGATCTTTTTTGGCCTGCTAGGTCCCCTGACTTAACCCCCCTTGATTATTTCTTATGGGGTTACTTGAAGCAAAAAGTTTACCAGAAAGGGCCGTTACAAGATGTTAACCATTTGGAGAGGATAATTTTAGAAACATGCCAGGAAATTTCTCCACAAATGATAAGGAATGTATTACGTGAATTTACTAATAGAATGATTAAATGTATTGAACGAGAGGGTGGATATATCGAGGTATTAGTGGAATGAGTAAAAAATAAATTTCTATTTATTTCTAGTATTAAACACAACTTAGTATTTGTATGTATTTTCTTATTTGCAAAATAAATGCACATGCATTAATTACGTGTTTAAATTGCAAAATTGTTAGAAAACATTTAGAAACGAAAAAGTTATCATGTGTTTCATAATCACAGGAGATAAATGTTCGTTGAAAATGAAGAGATTGGTAAAAAAATAACAAAACCAAATTTTTCAATGTAAATAGATGTAATTGCATATTTAAACATATATTTTAGTTCTGATTAACTTTTATTTATAACAATTTTCGATATTGTCAAACATAAAGGTACTTTACTCTTGAGTAAAATTCATATTTTTTGACAAACCGTGTATATGACTGAAAAAATTTAATATCTGATGATTTTAGATTTTAGAACATGCAGAACTTTTTATGAAGAATAACTTTTTTTCCTAAAATTAATAATAAAAAAGTTTTCCATATGGTTCCAACTTAGTGAGACATAGTGTATATATCATATAGTATATATTTCAAAGGATGTTGTTGAATTTTATATTATGCGTAGCAAATATACATATAACATAAACATAATAACTATAATTATTACAAAAAAAATATCACAATATTGCAAATTTCATACCGTAGATATGGTAGAATCGATAAATTAATATTATATCTCTTGAAACCGATATCAAACAAACGATACCTAGAAAATGGGTTATGAATACTGATTCCTAGGTATCGAATCAAGGTATCGATTCCAAGGTATCGATTCAAGGTATCGATTCCAAAGTATCGATTCCAAAGCATCGATACCTATCGATAATTTACCGATTCCAGTACTCGCTAAGTATCGATGCATCGGGTAGTGATGTATCGGGTAGCGAGGTATCGATTCCAAAGCATCGATACCTATCGATACTTTACCGATTCCAGTACTCGCTAAGTATCGATGTAGCGGGTAGCGATGTATTGGGTAGCCATGTATCGGGTAGCTTACCTTTATGCATTTTTTTAAATGTACATAAAATATGCAATAACTTTTTAAGTAAAGAATTTTTAAGTATATAAAGCATTATATATATTATATAGTATATATTTCAAAGGATGTTGCTGAATTTTATATTATGTGTAGCAAATATCCATATTATAACATAAACATAATAACTATAATTATTACAAAAAAAAATCTCACAATATTGCAAATTTCATACCGTAGTTATGGTAGAATCGGTAAATTAATTTTATATCTCTTGAAACCGATATCAAACAATCAATACCTAGAAAACGGGTTATGAATATTGATTTCTAGGTATCGAATTAAGGTATCGATTCCAAAGTATCGATTCCAAGGTATCGATTCCAAGGTATCGATTCCAAGGTATCGGTTCCAAAGCATCGATACCTAGCGATACTTTACCGATTCCGGTACTCAGAATTGATACCGTGCACAGACCCGATACATCGATACCTCGAACGGTATCGGTACCCGATACCGAAAACGTCGGTATCGGGTATATATATATATATATATATATATATATATATATACAGGGTGTCATTTTGAAAACGTACCACCCTCTATATTTCGGCCCCTATAGAAATTACAAAAATATGCAAAAACACGTCAAACTTATTTTTAAGGGGGACATTTTGTAGGCTGGTTTTCAATTAAATTACATCAACCCTCTAGCGGGGGTGGACATAACCTCTAAAAATTTAAATGGAAATGGGGGTTGAGTGATACCTCATTTTAAAGGTCGTTTAACCCGCTTTTCAAAAATGCTAAATTCTTGCCTTTTCTTTTTAGCAGTTCGCGAGATATTTGGTGAAAACTGTAAAGAAGTTTAGGTATCAAAAACACTTTGTGATATTGCTTTAATGAATTAAAATAAATGAAATTGAGGTATTACATAACGGTAAATTTTTAAACTATTTTCACTTCTAATATCCAACGAAATAATAAAGACGCATACTATTCAGTTAAACATTATTATTGGAAAGAATGTGATTTACCTAAACTAGTACTTGTGATAGTCGTACAGGTAGTTTATCGTAGAAAAAAAAAGAGCCCTGGTTTAAGCATTCTTGACATTCTTGTCAAATTTTTCTATATTTGTCACTCCATTTATTTTAGCCAAAATTACTTTATTGTAAAATTAGTTTTGCGAGGTAAAAGTTGCGATTTTATTACATTATTTTTAAAAATGGTGTTTACACTTCAACAAAGAATTGAAATTATTCTTATTTATGGGGAATGTGGAAGATGCGCAAGAAGAACGTCAAGAATGTTTAATGAAAGGTATCCGAATAGTAATTTAAATCACAAGTATGTTCTACAATTAGTCGCTAAGTTTAGTGAAACTGGTTCCGTTGCTAACAAAAAAAGAAATATTAGCCGTGTCTTGGATGAAGCAGCACAAATAGAAGTATTAGGCACCTTTACTGCAGAACCCTCCACATCACTTCGCATTGTGGCACGCCAAGTGGGAATGTCTCACGAAACAGTAAGGAAAGCACTAAAGTTAAATAAGTTTCACCCCTATAAAATTCAAATTCTACAACAGCTTTTTGACGACGATTTCGACAGAAGGATTGAATTTTGTGAAACAATGACGGATTTTATAAATGAAAACCAAAATATCTTGCACAATATTTGCTTTACTGATGAGTGTACTTTTTTTCTTAATGGGCATGTTAACAAGCAAAATTGTCTCTACTGGAGCGATGAAAATCCGCGACTTTTTAGGGAAGGTCACACACAGTATCCAGAAAAAGTGAACGTTTGGGCTGGTATCCTTGGGAATACTATTATTGGACCTTCATTCATTGAAGGAAATCTAACTGGTGAGCTCTACTTAAATTTGCTTGAAGAAATAATAGACCCCTTAATAACAACTAGTTTGGAAAATCAAATTGACGCGGCTGGTAACATGGTTTTGCAAGAAGATCTTCTACACTTCCAACAAGATGGAGCTCCACCACACTACTATCTTCCAGTTAGACAGTGGCTAAATGATAGATTTCCTGGCAGATGGATTGGTCGAAGAGGAGCAATAGAATGGCCACCACGATCACCCGACTTATCGCCTCTAGATTTCTTCCTATGGGGGCATCTAAAATCGATTGTTTATAAAACACCGCCTCGAGATTTGCAAGATTTAAAGAGAAGAATAACAGCTACATGTAGAGAACTTCAGGCAGAAGTGTTTCGAAATGTTAGAGAGGAGTTTGGGAGTAGACTTTATCACTGTTTAGAAAATAATGGACAACATTTCGAAAATTTTATAAAATAAGTTACTTTTTATTAGTTTTTTAATGTTTTATTGCAAAACACTTGATACTTGTATGTTCATGGTTTGACTTGATTTCTTCAAAAGTATTAAAAATAAAGGACAAGAATTTAGCATTTTTGAAAAGCGGGTTAAACGACCTTTAAAATGAGGTATCACTCAACCCCCATTTCCATTTAAATTTTTAGAGGTTATGTCCACCCCCGCTAGAGGGTTGATGTAATTTAATTGAAAACCAACCTACAAAATGTCCCCCTTAAAAATAAGTTTGACGTGTTTTTGCATATTTTTGGAATTTCTATAGGGGCCGAAATATAGAGGGTGGTACGTTTTCAAAATGACACCCTGTATATATATATCCTAATCGTTGTATAGAAGTATATGGTTCTGTTGCTTAGTGTCAGAATTCCCGGGCGTATCACTTAATATTTTTTTTCTCTGACCTTATTTAAAACACATAAATAAGAGGGATATTTGAAACCAACCTTCAAATTTAAATAATTTAAGACACGGACTTGCAGAAATGTGCACTGAAATTTATTCACGAAATTTTATGGTGGTTCATTAATATTGTCATTATAGACTAGCCCAGTTTATTAAAATACTTGCTTCAGAGATTTTAGACATTGAATTGTTCTTTATTTCATAACTATTTCCGAAAAAGAAATTATAAAGTTTTTGAAAGCTGTGATTTTGGAAGAATGGATTATTTTAACTTCATGTTATTGTTATCTATTTCACATAGAATATATTTTTATTTTATAAATAATGGTTATTTAGTTTAATGTCTTGATTTATCAGTTTTCATGAGGTTCAAGGAATATTTTTCAAATGATCTCTTAAGAAATTTATTATTCATATACATTTTAAAATTTTATTTTATATTTGTACTATACCGGGTGTCATTGAAAGAAAAGGCCAACGTATGAAAAATGGAAAAATGCAATTAATAAAATATGAATCCAGAATATTTCCCCAAATTCCCTCGCAAACGCAAGAAAAAAAAATACAAAATATTTATAATATATTTGGCCCTTCACTGCATTTGAAGAAGTGCGAATAACTATAAATAGTAGGGGTAGCGTTTAAGTAGCGAAATAATTGTTTCCTGATTTAGTTTCGATCGTTGTATGTGTACACGTGTACGTTGGATTTGATTTAAATTAACGTGTTAAGATTAAGGTAAACAGGGACAAAAAACACTTTTAATAATATAAAAACATGATTAAAAATCTGTTGTGGAGAACACAATACAAGCTCATGTTTGTGTGAAAGTATCTTTAACGAACTTGTATTGTGATCTCCACATCCGATTTTCAATAATATTTTCGTATTATTAAAAATGTTTTGGTTTTATACAAAATTTGGTGTGGATATCTACTCAAAAATATGTTGCAAATTACTTTGGAAGCAGGTAGATTGTTACCAAATTACGAAGCTTACGGACTAACACGACGCCAATGTTTTATATTTGTTACTTCTCACAACAAAAAAAAATTAACGTGATACACATGAAATGAAGTTGATTTAGGTCGATTCTAAAAGTCTTCGTCCACAAATTATTTTTAGTATAATTATTAAAATGGGTTTGTCAATTAATGCTAAGTTTGTATAATATAGTATCTATACAGAGAAAAAAAAACGGTAAAACTGAAGAAAATAATCTCACGAAAGTAATCGTACACTTGAAAAATGTGAAATCCCTAGTTAGGCACACATTTTAATTTTTAATAAATCACTTGAACATAAAATAATGGTATAAACACCTGATTTCGTAAGTAAATACTTTGAGATTATTGAACCTTAGCATACAATAATGTTGTAGTTTTTATAACATTGACAGCTGTTACGTATGAAACACATTTATTATTTATAGACATTCTGAATTCTTAGGCGGCACATAATATAATTATCACAGGGTTTTTAATTTTGGGGTTCACGTCATCTTTGACTCACAATTTTTTGGATTCATATTCTATATAATTGCATCTTTCCATTCTTCACGTTATATTTTTCTTTCAAGGACAGCCTGTATATGCATAATCACCAGGATTCTTAAATATATGCATTTTCTAGCCATTGTTGCATTCTCGATACTGTTATTGGCATTTGCAGTTTTGACTCGTATCACTATACTGAAAGTTGTTTACTGTTTGCGCAGTATTCATGCAATAGACAGCCAGCAATATATTCCGCATGATCCGTTAACATTCTATATACTTCGATTGACAAGGAAAGTCCCTCAACCCGGGGACACCGATTTGAATGAAGCTTGTCGGTTAATGGAACTATATAAGAAACCGTTTTCGGTTGATTCGGTACAAGCATTTTAAATGATTTTTCCCGTAATCATTGTAAGAAAAAATTATTGATTTATGTAGACATGTTACGTTTACGAGTGTTCTCTAAATATGCCAAAATCGATGCCTGTTTTTCTTAAAAAATCGTCATCGCTCCACATGTAGTATCGAATTAAAAAGAAGTGGTATAGTAGTTAAGTTATAACAAGTGTTCATTTGAAAAGTCAATCTAGGTTACTTTGAAATTTTGATAGAATTGTTGTTGTTTCGGAAACGTAAATCCAAATGACATTTGATAATGTCAATCACAAATATCAGTTAGTGAATATAATAATCGTGCGTCGATTCTGGTTTAAGTAAATTGCTTCTCAGTTTTAAAATGGCTTTCACTTTAGAACATAAAATTTTTTTAGTCCAGGCTTATTTTCGAAGTGGTAATAAAATTGATGGTTTATGGGTTTATTCAGTTCAAGATTGCATGGTAGAATTTCAAGTTGAGTTTCCACAATTTGGAAAAGATTATATACAATTTAAGAATACTTTGGATAGAACATTAAAACTTTTCTCTGAAACTGGTAGTCTCTTAAGAAAATCAGGCAGCGGAGCAGTTAAGAAACGTACATCTCAAGTTGTGAATCGTGTTGAAGAAATAATGGAAAATGAACCACAAACATCTCTTCGACATTTGAGTCAACAAATAAACCTTTCTGTTGGTACAACTCACAAGTTATTAAAAAAAGGTATGCAACTTTATCCATACCGTGTCACAGCAGTACAAGAATTGTTAGAAATTGATTACTCACGTAGACTACAGTTTTGTAATTGATTTGTAAGTATGAACAATAATGGAGAACTCTCGCAAAGAGTCATCCTTACTGATGAAGCATGGTTTTATAAAACGGGATACCTAAATTCACAAAATACAAGAATTTGGAGTAGTGAAAATCCACATGTAATTAATGAAGAATCGCTACATCCAGAGAAAATTGGTGTTTGGGCAGCGATAAGCCAAAGGCGAATCATTGGACCAATATTTTTTTAGGGAACGTTAACTGCTCAAAGGTGCCGTACGGAAATTTTACAACCATTTGTCAATCAGTTGCATGATGATGAACTTCAAAATGCATATTTCCAACAAGACGGAGCACCTTCTCACTGTACTGCAGAATATTTGGATTATTTAAGAGAATTTTTTGGCCTGCACGTTCATGCGATTTAATACCTTGCGTATTCTTTTTGTGGCCATATCTAAAAAATAACATATTTCGAACACCTATATTGAATTTGAATGACATGCTACAGAGAATCGAAGAGAAATGCATGGAAATTAATAACAATCCAGTAATGTTGCAGAATATCATCAGAAATTTTGAACGGAGTATTTTAAAGTGCATTGATCTTGAAGGACAACATTTTCAACATTTGTTATAGTTTTCAATAAATACCTATTATTTGTTATTTATTTGTATGTATGAAACTGTCAAAATATACGACTTCGTAGGTTAAGTAGTAAATTTAATTTACGACATACTTCAAAATGTTCTCAGTAAATCACATGCTACTAGATTGACTTTTCAAATGAACACTTGGTATGTAAAAGTTAATTTTTAAAAATTTTAATATTGGGGTACTTAAGATCGTAGTAACGTGCAAAACTCATTTTTAACACTTACACCTACCTGTATAGAGTAAAATTACTTTCGGATGAGACTGAAAATGCGCGAGCGATGACATTACAAAAATACTGAACACCTTAAAAACATTGAGCAGTCGCAGCAGTCGGCAGCGGGAGCAATGTACGTACAAGACCACTACGAAACACAGATCAAATGCCTGGTATCGACTGACAAATAATCGATAAACGTTTGTGGCTCCTATAGTACACGGATTTATACTACTAGCTGTTTCTCTCATTTATGAGGTGGCTCTCTTTCTAATTACTAAAATGTTTTTCTGCGCCGGTCTCATCCGAAAGTAATTTTACTATATCAACGTATGTGTTATTTGACACGTATAGGTTATTTGAACATTTAATTTTGACGCTTACATTTAATATATATAGGATTTTCACGATAAGAGTGCATACACGTCATTAACAGAAATTTCGGAATGACAAATACAAAGTCAATAAAATGCCCATGGGGAATAGCATATACCGCCTAATTCTGAGCAAACGCAACGATCCGAATGAATGAATATTTCTCCCGCTTCGAATACAATTCCCCTGAATGCTGTAGGCGTGTCAACATCAATGTCATATATCATACATACTTACATATTATGGAGCCGCGTAAGAAAAATTATCTGATTACCAAATTACTATTAAAGGACTATAAATTGTTTAGTCCTGTGTTATGGTAATGAGTAAATTGCAATACGTTATTCTACAAAGCGTAATGAAATTATTAATAAGCGGTTAAGAAAATTGCAAATAAGGCATCAAGAGATTTAATAAATTAAATTTTAATAATAAAGGTCACAAAAACTGTTCATAGTAAACTAAATAAACTTCAGAAATAAATAAAAACTAAATTAAATTCTAGTAATGTTAAGAAAAATTTACTCTTACAGATAATAAAATAAATTGTTCATAATGAGAAATTAATTATATAATAACGGAAATTCATCCGTTTAAACTCATCACCGTAAAATAATTGATGATGTTTGGAATATTTATAATTACGAAAACCATTTAATTTTAGTATGCGGTTAACGGAAGAGCAGCATATGCCTAAATCGTTGGAAATATCGCTAACTGTCAAATTTGAATTTAGTTCTATTGCAGCGCATACTAAAATGAACGTATCATTAGGAACTCTGCGATTTGTGAATAATGGTTTTAAACTTTGTACAGAACCAGTAATGTCTATTTTCTTTTCTTATTTTCTTATTTTCACTATTCAAACGCTTAAGAGACTCCGTATAGGGTGACAGTGGTGACACTAATTTGTGACATTAGTTGTTAAATGGTTGCCCGACAGACTGGTTTGTGATTGGCTAAACGCGTTCAGGGGAATTGTATTCGAAGCGGGAGAAATATTCATACGTTCGGATCGTTGCGTTTGCTCAGAATCAGGCGGTACAAAGATTTAATGTTGCCTTCATATTGCACTGAAAATGACGCTGGCATTGTTGACACATATGCAATAATAAATTGCTTTGACATTTAGGTTATAGCGCGTCTCTCGTTTTGCTTAATCTTGTTCTTATTATTTTTCACCGTTTTTAACGTCATATTAAATTATTTTTATAAATAATTATACCGAAAGCATTTTGCACTAAGTGCAAATCGCAAGTTGCAGCTGCGATTGCCTATTTCGAAGCAGAACGTGGTAACGGTGGACCATTGCTACCTATAACTGCAGTAAGAGAGATAAATTTGATCTTTTTCATACAATACACACTATTGCAATAACATATTTTATAGCAAGTATCAGGAACATTAGGAGTAAGCCTTGGATCCGTTAATAAGATCTCTTCTGATGTTAAAAAAGTCCAAAGCGAAAGCGTGACAAGACGAAACTTGTTGTTGATAACGACAATTTTACCGAGTGTGCGATTCGAAGTGCTGTTTATGACATGTACAGAAACAGTAAGTTTCGTAAAACATTTATATCATTATAATGCAATTTTGGTATATTTGCAGAACATATTACGTTAAAATCTTTACGTTCTGTATTACGTGAAAGATATATTTTTATGGATAGTCAAACATCACTTCGGAAAATACTGCGAAACATTGACTTCTATTATAAGAAACATGAGTCCAGAAAGGCATTGATGGAGTTACCATACATTGCACTAAAGCGTGTAAACTTTTTATTTGAATATATGCGTTTAAAGCTACATAGTACTTGTCAGTTTGTATTTACCGATGAAACTTGGATCTTTCGGGATGATACTATCACCCGTTCTTGGCAAAATGATGATCTCGAAGTGTTCGTACAACTAAAGTTGATGGAAAAAGGCAAGAAATAAATTCTGTACGTATCTTGATCTTATTTGACATTATTTTTTAGACACATTGTATTACATGCTGATAATACTGATGGTTTTATTAATGGCGCAGAACTTGTATTTCCATCAGAACTAGCAGTGGTGATTATCATGGCGATATGAATCGATCTAATTACCTGCGATGGTTTGAGCATCAGCTGCTATGCCATTTGGAAACACCATCAGTTATTATTATGGATAATGCGCATTATTGTGAATAAAGCACCTACTGCAGCACACACTAAGGCAGATATCCAGCAATGGTTAACTGATAAGTTGATAAGCAAGTACATTGAAGGCAAAGTATTCTTTCTAATATTTATATTTTTTATTTGATTGTAGAAATAAAACTGCACCTATCTATGAAGTTGACCAAATGGCACAACGATATGGTCACAAAATTCTTTGCTTATCACAATATCATTGCGTTTTTACCGCTATAGAACACAAATGGGGGTATCACAAAAAATTATTATACACGACGTGTTGGAGAAACGGGTTGCTTCTTAGAAAGTTAATATGGCAAGATGCTTTGAAAACAATTACACCGGAAATTTGGAAAAATACTATAAAACATACTGAAGAAGAGATACAGAAATGGTGGCATAGGAAAGTTGTTATAGATCGTGAAGATCCTGCGGAATTTATTATCCACGTTAGTGCAGACAGTGTTACGGAAGACAGCATTGCATCAGATTAATAATATCTTTGTAGTCAATTTTTATTGAATTATATATACTTTTAGCTTGGGTAGTTTAGTTTTATATTTTATATTTCCCACTTTTTATTTATCACTATATAATGTATATTAATTAAAGAGATATTTTCCTTTTTGAATTTCATGTTGTCATGCGTAACAAAAATTTGATTAGAAAATGAATTGGTATTTATATACAAATAATAGAGTAAAGTCAAAATGATTTTCAACTACATTAACATATTTAAATTAAGGATCATTTAATTTACCTTAAGTAAAATATTAGTTCAATCTTTTAATACTATGAAAGTGTCCCGTATCGTTATGTTCAAATTTTAGGAGTGTAAAGTAGACTTTTTTTTTTTTTTTTAATTTAATTGAATCGGCCGATACTTGCTGGAAATCCATTATATGTAAATGTATATATGTAACCCAAATATAGTAGATACAATTTAAAAAAAAAAGAAGTATAGGAAAGCAATAGAAAATGTGTACCCAATAATAAAAGATAAACCAAGCAATTATAAATTATTAACATACATAGGACCGATAAGTGAAAAAATAGGAAAAATTTTACGAAAAACAGATATAAATGTAGCTTATAAAACTAATAATTCTTTAGGGAAATTCATAAAAAATAATAAATCCAAGACAAGCAAAAGTAATAAATCCGGAGTATACAAACTAACATGTAAAGAGTGCCCTAAAACATACATAGGCCAAACTGGTAGGAGCTTTGAGAAAAGAATACAGCAACATTTTAAAAGTTTTATTAACAAAAAGACAGATTCCAATTATGCACTTCATTTGTTGGAAAATAATCATAGTTTCAATAAAGATTTCGAAATTTTACAGTCACAACAAAAAGGATTAAAGTTAAATTTACTGGAATCCTTAGAAATAAATAAACTTAAATATGCAGATATATTGTTAAATGACCAATTAGACCTTAATAATTCTCCACTTTTAAACTGGTTTCATTAAATATTAAAATAACAAGAGACGATTCTAATGTAGACAAGTGCAACCCATTGAAATAGTTTAGAAAAAAGTCATACATTTGTGAAGAGCGTGTTCAGTAGTAATATAAGATCCGAAGAAGCTACATCGTAGCGAAACATGTCATCTATTTATTAATATATATAATAAAGTGTAATATATACTGGAAATTAGTATAAGTGTTTTACTTAAATCCCATTTACATAAAGTAGACTTCATTTCAAGTAACAAAAACGCAAAACTTATATATTAATTTTTATTTGTTTCAAAGTTACCAATCTATGAACGTGATTGTCAGATCACGAAGAAAGTGTAATCCTAACGTCAATAAAAACTGATTTTATTTAAAAAAGTTCAATTAATAATATTTCGAAATGTCCCCCTCCTCGTTGAATGCAGGCTTGTGTCCGTAACAGTGGCGGCTCGGGGTGGTTCGCATAGGGAGTGCATAATTTCAATATTAAAAAGTGTAATACAAAAACGCTTACCCAATCCTTATAAATTTCACCGACGTACTGTTCCAGACAGGTACTGTTCATTGTAGAGTTTGTTTTGAGGGAATAGTAAATATTACACTACACAGTTTAATTACATCTGACGATAAACGAAGTCCATTTTACGTGTCTTTGACTTGCAGAACAGTTCTATCACTTTTTCATTAAAGTTTGGGAAATCATTTATACATTCTTTTTCACAAGATAACATAGTAAGGGCATTTAATCTCTCTTCTTTCATTGTATTTCTCAGGAAAGCTTTTATTTTCTTCAACAGTGAAAACTGGCGTTCCGCTTCGGACGTTGTCATTGGGATTGTAATAACAATTTTTAAAAGCATAACAACTTCATTAAAGGTGTCGCTTAATCCATCCAGCAGAAGACCTAGCAGACCTACAGCATCGACTTCTATATTTTGCCTAAATTCTTCTCTAGAATATAGAACGCTTAATTCAGTTCGTAGTCTGCTTTCATTGAGGCATGGATAAAATTTTGCTGCTTCTTTAAGGCAATCTTCCGGAAATTTTGTTTGAAAAGAGGAGAACTGTTTAAAAGAAATTAAGTTTGCTAATATTAAGTGCCCTGTATACCGAAATCTAGTTTTTATTTCTAACAAAATAATATCGCACACTTCAATAGTTTCCCTCCTTCTTTGGCTACCATCAGTTACTCTTCGCCGCTTTGATGGTCGAGGAGTCAGTTCTGGGTCATTTTGTTTAACCAACTGATTATCTGTGTCAGCGATTTCGGTTCGAATTTTTCCAATAGCACGTTCAAAATTATCTAAATTATTCTTGATTTTTAATGCATGTGTATTGACATTTTGTAATTGATTAAACAATATGTCCACATGTGGCATAATTTTATGAAAGAAAGTTAACCAATAGATAAAATTATCCTCCTCTAAAATTCGCAAATTGGCACTAGCTTGATGAATGGTAGTTTGTAAACTAGCTTCTCCCTCGATTTGTTCTAGAGCTTCAATTATTTCTTCTCGGTGCTCATATATTGTATTCACTGTCCTAGAATTGAAGTTCCATCTTATTTTTGAAGAACGAGGTAAGCTTTTTCTCTGAAGGAATTCTTCCAATCTTGCAGCTCGTTGTGGTGAAGTGGAGAAAAATGTACATAATCTCGTCAGATTGGCAAAAAAAATTCTGCAATTACTACTGCTCGATGTAGCATGTGACATAATTAGATTTGTCTGATGTGCATAACAATGTACAAAATTAGCCCTTGGGTACTGGTCTTGGACATGTCTTTGCACGCCGTTAATAGCACCACTCATGACTGCTGCCCCATCATAGCTCTGTGCAATCAGTTTTTCTGGGTCATCAACAAGCAAACTAATTTCGTTAAGGATGGAGGCAGATAAAGAATTAGCATCATGTCCACTAGGCAGAAGAAATTTCCAAAATCTTGCGACCGGTCTCGCGTTCACAATATATCTTAAAACAACCATCAACTGAAACTGATTGGACACATCTGTGGTTTCATCAGCTATCACAGATATGAAGTCGGTTGCTTTAATTTCACTGGCAACTTGTTCATGATAGACGTTCAACATTGCATCAAGCAGCTCATTCTGTATCGTTTTTGATAATCCCTTGAAAACCGGTGCTGCTTCGATGTGATCTCTGAGCGATTTATCCAATTCTGCCGTAAAATTGATCAATTCCCGAAAAATGCCCTTGTTATTCGACGTTTGCTGTTCATCATGACCCCGAAGTGCCAGTTCAAACGCGCCACAAAATCTAATGCAATTTATTATTAAATTTAACACATACCTATTTTTTGTTACCTTTTCGTTGTGTTGTGAAATTGCTTTTCTATATGATGAATCTAAAACATTCTGAATGTTATTTTTTCCTAACATTCTCAGACTAAATATATTTTTCAAATGCCCTTCGGAGTTTTTATGTTTACTAATTTTAGCACTAAGATGAATTAAGTCTCTTATTCCGTTGTTTGACCAAGACGGTTCACCACCAGACAAAAGACACGGGAAAACGAAACAAAATATTTTTAATTTCACACCCACAAATCCAGTCATTTTTCTGATAAATATTCATTTTGAATTTTCTTATAATGTCTTTACCTTTAACAGATTGTTTATTTTCTAAACATAATTGAGGCATCGGCCGTTTAAGATTTTTTACTGCGATTTTTTCATTATATGTTAAACGCGAAAACGCGTTGTTTTCTAAAAAAGACACGGAGTTCATCGCAATAACGCCCGAGAGCAGTCTGGTTTAGTTGCTCCAACGCTATGTATTATACGACATTGAAGTACGGCAAAATACAGTTCTCCCCGCCATCAATGTAATGTTAATGCCCTAACAGAGCAACGGTAGGGTTTTGCTCAGTATATCTGTGACAACGCTCGGTGTATGTACGTTGTTAGCATGCCACGTTCCTCGTCAATAACTATGAATACATAATATACATAATAAATAAATACTTTCAGTTAGTCGCCGCTTGGTTTGTTTTGTTTCATAATTCCAGGGGGTGCAATTGCTCACTTGCTCTCATTAAAGAGCCGCCACTGGTCCGTAAGCTAACCGAAGAAGTATGTACTTATCCAAGTTTCATACTTGTTTTGTCAGATTTGCTCGGCAGCCAGGTGAATACGATCCAACGACTCTTCTCTTGTGTTCTAAACTTGCGCGTAGACTAAATTTTTCATCTACACCCATAAATAAAAGTCAAGGGGATTAAGATCGTGATCTGGGTGGCCATGCAACAGGACCACCACGACCAATCCATCTTGGATAATTGACGTTAACTCAATTTCGGACAACAATTCCGAAATGTGGTGTTGCCCCATCCGTGTGAAACCACATGTCTCGTCGAACATTCAGTGGGACATCATCTAAAAGACCTGGTAGTTCGTCAATAAGAAATTGAAGGTAATTGTCCGCATTTAACCTCCCAGGAAGAACAACAGGATCAATCAATAAGTCATCGATTAGGGCCGCTCAAACGTTAATAGAAAATTCATGTTGAAATTTAGATAGGCGTATAGCTTTGGGATTTTCTGATAACCACCTGTGCAGGTTTCTCAGATTTGTAACACCACTTCTCGTGAACGTAGATTCATCTGTCCAGAGGACTGTTCTGCAGAAATTAAAATGAAGCCGTGACTGTCTTAATATCCAGGTAGAATAAACTAGACGAGCATAGTGGTCTGCCTCAAGCAAACCGTGTCCACCGCGATAGTGATATGGATATAAGCCCTCATGTTTTAAAATTCGCCAAGCTGTCGTTCGTGGCACTCTTAGTTGTCTAGCGATTCGACGTACACTGAGAGCTGGATCCCTTGTATCAATAGCTACTGCTTCTTCCTCTTGGTCTGCTGGCAAATTTACTCCTCGGTCGAAAAGATAATCACGCAGTCCGCATTCCCGAAATTGTCTGTGTACTTCCAGAAACGTTTTGTAATGAGGAATGCACCTATCGGGAAACCAATGTCGGTATTCAATAACTGCTTGACGTGCCCTGCCGTTACAGTAGCCATACAAAAAATGCATGTCCGCATTCTCTTGAGAAGAAAATCGGTAAGGCATTTTGAATAAAGAAAACGTGTCCACTCACTAATAAGCTGTTGTATGAAGTGAAACGAAATGTAATCCTTTATTAAAAAATGCAACGTTAGCAGTCATCTGAACATTTGTTTATTGTATGGTATTCATTGTTCAGCACTTACGAAATAAGTAAGAACCTTCTTTATCATTAATCAATTTCCAGTACTCTTTTTTGTAGATCTTCATGAAATTACTGTATGCACTACGACACGTGTTTATTTATTTTATGATAACATTTTATTATGCGACGTTAACAATCAAAGGGCTGTTATTGAATCGTATAACTTTTTTAAAATAAAATCAGTTTGTGTTGACTTTAGGATTACATTTTTTTTACGTGATCTGACAATCACATTCATAGGATCTGTAACTTTAAAACAAATAAAAATGGATATACAAGTTTTGCGATTTTGTTACTTGAAATAAAGTCTTCTTTACACTCCTAAAATTTAAACATAACGATACGGGACACTTGTATATAATGTTTTATTATAATTTTATAAGCCAATTTTGATAACTACATGAGGTAATATAACCTTCATGTCACGAACCTCGTCTAAAATTTTACAACATGGCGCAAACGTATCAGTGGCGTGTATGCACTGTTGTCGTCAAAATCCCACATCTACATTTACGCTGCTTAATTTAAACCGATTAAAATATGACTGCACCACTTTTTTAGAATTCGATAGTACATGAAATTTATTCATATGGTATCGTGTTATCCATATAGTAGCAATTTAAAGGGAGAGTAAATTTGAACACTTTTTGAGCACAGACTCCAAAAATTCCTTCTAGGCATGGAAATATTCAACATGATAAATCGGCTGCGAGGAGTTAGGTTTAAAGGTTCTGCAAGAAACTTGCAAGAAATGCATATGACAAATAATAGTCCTTATTCTCGCAAAAAATCGACACCATTCACAATTATTCAGGGAGAAAGTATAGACAAGTTGAACTACCTAATTTTGTAATACGAAATAAAATAATGTTTTCAACTTTGGTGAAATATATTTGTATATGACGTATGTCTCAGAAGTAATGAGAATTATCTATTTTAAAGTTTTTTATTGAATTTATGTACAATTTAACATTGTCCCCTTCAAAATATACTCCTTGGGAATGTTCATAGCATTTTCACAGACTTTGCAATTTCCTGGTAACAATTCTGGATGTCTTGTTTCATTAAGCTGTTAAAATCTGCGTCATGACTCTTTAGGTGTTGTAATGATAACCTTGATGATAAGCAGGGACTTGACTCGGGAATTGCTCATGCGAGCTTCTTTCGGCCGCGGTGATGATGGTGTGTGCCACACTACGCTTTATCCTATTGATTCAGGATAGTATTCAAATACTCATGACTCTTCACGTGTTATCACTTTGTGCATGAAATTGAGTTCGGTTGTCAAGTGATCAAACGGTTTTTAGCTAATGGATAAGCGATTTTCTTTTTGTTCATCAGTCAAGTTCTGGGCACTAGCTTTGCACAAATTTTTCTGATGCCTTGTTTCTCTATAAAAATTTGATGAACAGTTTCCTTACTCATCCTTACTTCATCTGCAATAATCTTGACTCTTAATCGGTTGTCTTGTGCTAACACAGAACGCACATTCGACAGCTTTCATTGGTTTTCGATGTGAATGAGCGATGTTAATCTTCAATGTTTTTGCGGTCTTCTTTAAGAGCCTTGTAGTATTTGAAAACTTGTGCTAAAAACCAAGCAGCATCTCCATATGCTGTTCTTACCATTTGAGGTGTCTCTGAAGCAGTTCATTCTAGTTTAGCGCAAAATTTAATTACATATCGCTGCTAGACATTTGCCTGCATTTTTTCGTGTGACTGACGCGTATTGGAACACAACTGTAAACAACTAGCGATCACACCACTAACACTGAACTGAGTGGACTGCATCTTTTCTGGTTGCGTACCTACCCTTTCCACTTATATGTAGTCGTATCCTGTTGACACATTGAATGCCAAAAATTTAATTTAATTCCTTCTGAGACATTCCATGTATATTTATAGCTAACATTGATGTCATGAGAATGTATCAAAAATAAGAATATTGTTTAGTTTTATTTCGTAAGAATTACATTAGGTACACAATTTTTATATTTTTCATACTATATCACGATAGTGCACATTGTCATTATCTGAATAATTAGTTGATTTTAGGGATTATATCGTTCTTTTGCGTAATCTGAACCTATAGAAACATTGTTGCGTCATTAGATAATAAACCAGTAATGATGCTAGCTATAGAGGTAATCAGTTATTTCTTACATTTTTGATACGTATTATAGTATAGTGTATATAAATCTTTGATACTAAAAAGTAATTTTAATGGACTTTTTTTAATGAAGAATACGGTGGCGTATTTTATTTCATGTACTTTTACGTTCATGTAATTCTAGTACAAAGTCTAATTTTTACTTTTACTAGAATCAGACTGTGTATTACAGACTGTGATTTTCAATTGGAAAATGTGTCAATTTAATTATTTAAAATACTTATATCGACAACAAAACTTACTCTGACAGATTCTCACATAGTACTATTAGGGCCACCTAACTGCGAAGTTTCATTAAAATCGGTATCTTCGGATTGGAGGAGTTTTCTTGTGAGACAAGTTTCAATAATAACGATAAGCGAATTATTTTTAGGTGATCTTCGAAGCGAACTTTGAGCAAGTGACTACTTACTGTATGGTACATCATTCGGAGTTGATGTATATGCAGGCAGAGTAAGGAACCTCTGAGTAAAACTTTTCTTGATTGCACCATTTTTTAAAAACATTTCCAACCAAACCAAATACTCTGAATCGGAGTTTAAATTTGAAATTTCCAAGGTTGAACTTGTATCTTCCTCCACAATGTTAAATATACAGTAATTTCCAGTATTATTTTGATATACGAGTCTGTATATACGAACGTATTCATTTCTCGGGTATGGGATGCCGTACCAATATAACGACACTGTGTCATCTTCTATGGTGTTTATGTCGAAATATATTGTAAAGTCGTAGGGATTTTCTTCGATGTCCGTCGTGAATGTTATCAATTGGACGGAAAACGGAGTAACAGTCTGTCCACTAAACAGCTTAAAAGACATACTGACTTCGTACGTGGTACCACATTCGAGATTATACAATGTATAGTTCGTTACTAAACGGTGGATTAATGGAGTTTCCATATATACGTTTTCATCTAGCTTATTGTAGATCAGTCTTACGCCATCTATTAAAGCCAATTCTTCTTCGTTGAAGTTCCACCATCGAATTTGCGCCCATGTATTATTTGTCATTGAAACATATAGATTTGGACGGATTTCTCTAGAAGTCGATTTCTCTTCAGGGGTAGATATAGTATGCACCTTGCTTGTATACAAATTAAGAGCATTTTTCCACGTAAAAAGAGAGACCATCACTCTATATTCCGTATTAGGTTGCAATTCCGTAACTAATAATTCCATTTTGGATGAAATCAGAAAGTCAAGCGATGGTGTGAATATTTGGACCGACCAAAAAGCGGGATTGACAAGACTGTAACAAAGGAAAGCTAAGTAAAAAAGTTAAGTGTGTTTATTATTTTAACTTTGTTCATTGTATAAACTTCTGGACTCTAAAATCCACTATTATTGTTATTATTATTAAAAAGCTTTGTAAGTATATTCGCAAACAGCGTTTCGAAAAGAGTAAGAGCTTTCTTTAAGAAATACGCAAGTTAATATTGTAAAAAGTGGTGAAGATTTTTTCTATAGTTATATGTGGGAACAGTAGTGCTCTAATTTCATACTATGCGTGCAAACTTGGTACATGAACTTCGATCTAGGATCAAAGATTGAGCGGAAGGAGTTGATATTTGAGCACATACTGCTGCCATATATGCGTGCCTACTGCTAGGTACTTATGACGGTATATGTTTTGTCATTTAGTAGATATAATATTCGTAGTGTAAATGAAGATTAAATGGGACTTTCTATTATAAAAAAAAACGATCTGTCAAAGGTAATCGTTATAAAAGAAGTAATTTTGGTTGATTGTTTGATGCAGTATGTTTCAGAGATTGACTTATAACAATTTTAGTACCACGTGTATAGATTTTATAAAGAAAAAAAATTTCTAATTGGTATTAACCTATGTATGTTTTATATCGAATATGCTTAGGTTATGAATGACCCGCTTTGCTCGAGTATGCCTCAATTATGATAAAATGTTAGATTTTGATTTTGTTTTTTCATACCAAATGCAACATATCTACCATGAGTTTTTTTAATCTCTATTCTAGCCTATGTTCAGTTTAAAAAAAACGCCTCAATGCACGGGGTTGTTATGCAACCAACATTTCTCGATTATGTATTTCGGCAAATGTCAAAATGTAATGTGCATAAAGGAAATGACATTTTAAATATTTTAATATTTAACATTTATATTCACTTAATTTAAAAAATGTATACAAAAGATGAAAAAATAGAAATTTGAAACTGGTATAAAGCTGGAAACAGTTTAAGGAAAGTGCAGGATCTGTTTTCTATCAAATATCTTGACAGGCCCATACCGTCTATCCGAACAATTCAGACGATTACTAGGAAATTTGATTCTGATGGCTGTATAATAAATACACACAGAAAGAAAATTAAAACCCCCACATTCTTTCAGAAGACGTTAAATTAAATGTGTTATGTTACATTGAAGAACACCATTAAGTAAAATAGCACAACAATTTAATATTTCGAAGACGTCTGTATTTAAAATTCTCAAACTATCATCATTCTCAAAAATTTTTGCGAAACACTGTTTAATTTATTAAATGAAAATCATAATATGTTGAGTTTTACAATTTTAATTACATTTTAAGGTACTGGTCGCGGACGAATTATCATATTCATAATTTAACACAAACACACAATATAACCCTAGAGTTAATGTATGGGCAGGTATAATCAGCCCTGAACTTGTGGGACCATACGTTATTGACACAAATTTTAATTCCAATAAATTATTGGTATTAATTCGTACACAAATTGAAAATTTAGCCATTGATGATCGTGGTTTAAAATGGATGGAGCCCCAATTCATTCAACTGCAGCAATTACAAATTTTCTAAATTCAAGTTTTCCTGGTCGATGGAAAGGGAGGTTTGGTCCGATAGTTTGTCAGGCCTGTTAGCCAGATTTATCGCCAAATAACTTTTTTCTTTGGGGATATCTTAAATCTAAAATATATAATAATGTAATTTTCACTAACATTGAAGGTTCAAAAGCACGCATAAGTACAGCCTGCGACGAATTACAAACTAAACCGGATTTTTTAACACATTCTTTGCAGGAATTTCATAATCGACTCGCATATTGTATGGAATGTGAAGGTGGACATTTCGAACATTTGTTAAAAACTTAAAGAATTATAAATAAAAACAAACTTTTTTCAATTTATCATAAAATTCATTTTAATATTGTCTGTGTAAGTTAACTGTTAAATAAATTATTTTCACACTTGTCGACACTGGCAACTAAAATGCGTTATTACGACAAGTGATGACACTCGCAATGTTGGTTGCATAACATTCCTATGGATTGAAGCATTTATTTTAAAACTGAACATAGGTGTATTCATGTGTTATGGCCAATGATAAAAGGAACTCACGGTATGTTAAATACTGAAAGCTAGTTCTTTTGGTTCTCCTCAGTTACTGGAGGAAAATATTCGAAAATTATTTCGACAAAATAACAGTCACTTCCAAAGAAAATGCAATAAATTCTGATAAAATAAGTCTGACAAAAGTACTAGAAGTACCTTAAATGTGGTAAAAAATATGATGGTTGAATATATAGTAACTCAACATAGTTTAAGCCAACGAAACGAAACGAAATTGAACATTATTTTTGGAAACTCCCTCGCTGCCAATGAGAGTTTCGCAAAAAAAACATCTGTCAACAATTACCATTAGTCGAATTAACAGAATTTGAAGAAAAATGTACACTTAGAAATGCGGAAGATTAGATAAAACAAAAATGAACAACTGAGTTAATTGTAGTTTACGTCATTAAAAAGATTACAAAGCATTCTATGGTAAATATTTCAAAAATTATGAAACATAAACAAAAAGAGGAGGCGAAAATAAAGATTTTACTCAAATTAACGGTTAACTATACAGGGTGTTACAAAAAAGTAGATCAATCCGATAACCATATATTCTTTGGGCTAAAATAATGGGGCTTTCCTTATGTCACTTTCTAATTGAACGCTCTTTGTTAGAGATATCTTTTTAAAATTTGTTGTAGCACGTCTTTTGTATTTCTAGAAAAAAACTCAAAAACTAATAGAATAGAAAAATTGATACCCTTGATCTCCCCCCCATTTTTTCTGACGAGCGTCAATGAAATTGACACCCATTTTTATAGTAAGCTGATATGGAAAAATTCATGAAAAGTCACATCTATCCCGGAATGTGTGAATGCATTTCGCTCTTATGTGAGCTTGTCAATGCACAGTATTCTGGAAACAGACATGACTTCTACTTCTATACTTCGCGTATATTGTTACGTGTTAGGAAAAAAGGTACATTTTACTTAATTAAACCGATTTTCGATCTCGTTGTTTCTGCAACCAGTTGTGCTCGCATATTATCGTGCAATAGATGTCGCCCTTAACTTTTGAATTGGCCGATGTTCATCTGTGACGCATGACCGGCTGTTGGCGTTTATCGCCATTCTCCCGTCGAGCGTTCGTGGATGTAGTAGGTCTTCACTTAAGTACGAAAAGGCACTTGCGGTAAGAAATATCTTAATTATTGGTACTTTGTCTAATAGTTGTCTCTTATCCTTTTAGGATTTATTTATATCGTAGGCCTGTATTTATTTTTTTCTCCTGCGGTTTCGACACGTGGGACTTCGCAAATACCAGGCGTGGTCGCAGCAAAAAAAGCAACGTTCTAGAACATTTATCGGCGTCACCAACATGGCGAATTTCCGAGTTTAAGAAATAGTACTCATCAGAATCCCTTTGGAGGGCATTTCCATTAAGTTAGTAGATTAGGCAATAGCGAAGACAATATAAAGTAGGTGTTAGAAATGTTAGTCGATACTTTGTTAAAAATATAAGTGCAATTCCTAACCTCTGATGGTTATATATGTGTGTTCACATTTCATTTACGTAAAGGCTTGAGAGAAAGCCAGTTATTAGTTAATTTTGTGCATTCGAGGCAATTTGAACCTGTCATAGAGGATAGCATCGTAATGATTCTGTCAGATTAATTTGTATTAAAGGTAATAAAGCCCGGTTATTGTGAAGAGCATTTTAATTGTTTAAATTCAAAAGTAATTTACAGTCAATTTTTTACTGTTCAGCGAATAGTTATTCGCACAGATTTTCTTAATAATTTTCATGTAACTTAGCTAGCCGAGCAAGGCATTAATCAATGTATATTTAGAAGATAGGTGGTTACACACCAAGGTACGTTCTATTTTCTTGTAGTATTACTTATACTGGTTGACTAACTTCTTTAGCGGCCAGGTGGAACTTGTATTGTTCTTCTGTACGATACATTGGTCCTTCAGACGGGCCTACGTACTGGATAAATATTATTTTTTATAACCTTATTGTAAAGAACTCAGAATTAAGTATACTCAGTTGTGTTCTACTGAAACACTTGTTCAGACTCGAATTTAATCTAATTCATATTTTATTTACATTAATTTCTTACCTGTTAATTCAGGGGGGTTATACCTATATAACCTAATTCATATTTTATTTACATTAATTTCTTACCTGTTAATACAGGGGGGGTTTACCTAATATCCTAATACATATCTTATTTACTTTAATTTCGTACCTGTTAATACAGGGTGTTATACTTTCAATTGATACTGTTCATTGTAATCACTGACATGTGCCGTACTTAACCAAGTTCACATTTTGTTCACTTTAATTTCTTACGTGTTTATACAGGGTGTTATACTTTCGATTGATTCTTTTTTTTTGTAATCATTGTCATGCGCCAGTGGCGCAGGAGTTTTACTTAATTAATTTTAGTAATTCAAATCCATATTACTAACTTGGAGATAATTGTTTAGTTTTAAATGTTGTGCTTTCGCTGACATCTAATCAAGCAAAATTGCTCTGAAAGCCGTCACATTTCTGTTCTTATAATAATTTTTTTTTTCTTATTTAAGCCATATCTATATTCATATTTAAGCTATATCTTGTGTACTCTAACATTCAATTTTTCTGGTGGATCACATGGGCTTCCCACTGTTAATGTAACCATCTTTCTCGCCTTTGGCGATACCTCTATAATTTTCGGGATTCTGATATTGCCTGTCGGCATAACAGGCGTTAGCCTTTTGATTATTATTTTCTTTTGTTACTAAATTTGTTATAGTTGATGTCATGTGTTTGTTTGATACCTATCCCGAAAGTGTATGAGTTAGGCAAAGGTATATTGAATCAGTATCAAGTAGTTTAGGGTCAAACAAGTTTTGCTTTTGAAGCTACCTGCATCCCACCCGCTTCCGTGTTACGGGGGTGCTCTGCAGGGGAATACGGTGGAGCTCACTTTCCACCTCGCGACCTTGACCCGCGACGCACTCCAAAAATCGATTGAGTTGGCCGGCAGAGTATTTCCATTGGGACGTTCGCCAACAGGCAGGTTCAAAGCAAGGGGGGTGGCCCAGCAGAACATCTCGCTACTACGTATAACTACTTGTTTTGTATTTAGATTTTGTTAATATATCGAACATACTGCAAATGAGAACTAATGAGTATTAAGCCTCAATTTACATGTTAATGTCGCCTAATGTGTTGCGTTAATTTATACATTATGGCCATAATGTTTAAAACCATTTAAATCAGATTTTTCCAAATCCCTGGATTAGCCGCAGACAGAACGCGTCTATTCACTGACCACTCCGTTTCCTCGACAATCAGCTGGATTGCAGTTTTTGAAAGCTATTGTTTATATGGTTCCAATAACAAATTAGAATCAATTAAGAAATCGAATCGCAGACGGTGTAGAAACCAAATATTTTTCAAAATATTCGGTTTTCATATATAAAAAGAGTAAGAAGGTGAAGGCGGTAGACGTATGAAACATTTAATTTAAATTTTTTATACTAATGTTTAAAGTGCTGAACTATGTTCTTGATCTTAAAATTTATTGTTTTACTTTATGTTATGAACTAAGATAAATACCTAAAAGTGATAAAAAAAACACAACACAGAATCTAAAAAGTAAAATATCTCAAAATACATAGGAGATATTAATAAATATACTTTTCAAAAAGTAAACTTTGACACCCTGTATATTGAAAACAAAGCGTTCAAATAGAAAGTGACGTGAGGAAAGTCTCTTTATTTTGGCTAAAAGAATATATGGTTAACGGATTAACCTACTTTTTTACATCCTGTATAATTAGAAGTTAAATTAAAAGTTAAAAATATTCTTTCTATCATGCAAGCTCCAGAAATGAAAAAATCTACATGTTTTTCCATTTGTAGATATTATGAATATTCTGTTGACAATAGACAAATTTAAATGAAACCTATCGTTGTAAGCTTTATTCATCAGCATATTTGTGAAATGTTATTCTACGCATATTAATATTATCTATTGGATAACTTGATCGCTATTGAGGTGACGTCAACTGCCAAGGTTATGTTCCTAAAAGGTCTGACGCAAGCATTGGGAGTCCAGACAGTGGAAAAAATTCGATGATTTGGAGGAGGCTAGACTGATAACACAACGTTGTTATTATAATAAAATGGTCCTAGTAATACAGCATCACATCTTAATTCTATCATCACTCTTAAGGTAATAAATGAAGTTTTGTAAAGTTCCGACATTGGATTAGTTACAATTGAAACAGACATGTAATATACATATCTGTAACTGTACACATGGACAATACATGGACAATTTTTTCGGCAAAGTCTCTTTCGTCCGTCAGATGTCACTTATTAAATAAGTGCCACCTTACAGGATGAAATTTGCTTTATCTTGTAGGCGATTTCGGCTTAATGTTATATACTGATACAAATCTATTTAAAAAAAGGTATATAACCCCTTACCACAATTATTAGTCGTATCCTAAATACGTATTTCGACAACTAAGTTGTCATCATCAGTAGGTAAAAACTACTAATTAAAGTCGCACATGGGGCACAGTAAAGTAAGAAAAACGCTTCCGCACAACTACTATACACTGCATCCCCGTATAGACTAAATTTAACATGCCAATTTAAACTACGAGACAAACACTTACCTCTTAAGGAAAAGGTCTAAACATGTGTTAAATTGTCGAACAAAGGAACGGCAGACATTCATCTCTAAGGGGGGCGGCGCTAACTTCGATTTTTAAAAACTACGATGACCCACTATTTAACTTAAATAAAACACCTTATATTTTCACAGAACAATAGTATATTTAACTATATGTATATTTCATGTGCTGTGCACACATCAGTAGTTATTATTTAAACGTATTATTTCGAGTACATGTATAGTAAAAATATCTATTTTGGGTAGGGGTGTAAAAATTTTTCAATTACAAATGGTTAAAAAGTATGGGCGTATATTGTAAAAACTGAACTCTATTGAAATTCTGAGAAGGACAAAATTGGGAAGGACCGTGAAAAACCAGACATCTGACTGTGTTGAGTTATATTAAATAACAATCAAGTAACGTGAAAAGGATCTATGAATTATTAGATATTGTTGGTATATAATTTGAAAGTTAATTATAAATAGGTGACATGTCATTGTTAAGGAGTTTTGCACTTTTAATATAATGTATAGAATTCACGGTTGGCTCTTGGTGAAACATGATTAATAATTTACTAAACAAAACACCCGGTATATTTGCTTCACAAAATGTGAAACATTTTACATTTTGTGAAACAAATACACCAAGTGTTTCATCCAGTAAACCATTGTTAAGGAGGTAATTTTTGTATTTTTTTCTCGTGTGTATGGCTTCCCACATGTCTAAATTTCTGTTGTTACCCCCCACCCACTTATGGTAATAAAAATGTGAATAGACAGCTGAACGGTATTGGAGATTTATCGCTATTCAAGGAGGTATGTTTATTTTTCGCGATAAATATACTTTCATAAGCATCAAGTTCGTGGGGTTTATTAATTCCTTTGATCAACTTCAAACCTGTAATCGTTACATTGTGCAGTGTGCTCAAAGCGTGATTTGCGACATTTGATTTATCCGGTCTATTGTATTTGATATGTGATATGTGTTCTTTAAAACGGGTTATTATAGGTCGTTTAGTTTGGCCTATATATTTCAAATTACAATCCGCGCAACTAATTTCATATATCCCTGATTTTGAATTGGAATTAATTCTATCTTTAGTATTCCCTAGCAGACTTTTGATGGTGTTTTCGGACCGAAAGGCTACCTGGAGACCTCTTTCTTTCACAACTTTATTAATGTTTTTCGTGACGGGGTGGTATGGTAGACATATGTACTTTTTCTCTTGGTTACTTTGGGATATCAAACTCGTGGATTCGCGGATTGTATTTTTTATTTTTGTTTTTCTAATTAATTTATTGATTATTTCTATGTCAAAGCCATTGTATGTCGCAATATTTTTAATGAAATCTATTTCTGTTTCATATCTCTCTTTTGTTAACGGAAAATTTAGTAACCGATTGACTAAGAAGTTAAAGGAAGCTGTCTTATGTTGATAACTATGATTTGAATCCGCGGTGATGAATCTATTAACATTGGTTTCTTTCCGGAAAATATCGATTTCTATTTTATGTTTATTTCTAATCAGTAAAGTATCTAAAAATGGTATTTTGCCATATTGTTCCTTTTCCACCGTAAATTTAATAGTCGGAAATTTCAAATTTAATTGATTAACAAACATGTCTAATTCGCATTTCCGTGTGTCAAAAATCGCGAGAATGTCATCTACATACCTAATCCAGACTCTAGGGAAATATTTAGCGTTGTTTTTGTCCATTTTTGGCCATGTGCGACTTTTAATTAGTAGTTTTTACCTACTGATGATGACAACTTAGTTGTCGAAATACGTATTTAGGATACGACTAATAATTGTGGTAAGGGGTTATATACCTTTTTTTAAATTTTTATTTAACCACAGTCTCCATTGAAAGAATTTTCACAAATCTATTCATAAAGATTTGTATCATTTGTATTACATTGCTTCACTAGCTTAACTGATGACGCCTAATAGTAATGGCAGAAACAAGTGTCTTAAGCAGAAGTAAATGCTGAAAATACGAGGTGTATTGTCCATGTGCACAGTTACAGATATGTATATTACATGTCTGTTTCAATTGTAACAAAAGCGTTATACGTGCATAAACGTATAGATATACTTAAAACCTTTTTGTATACTGGATTAGTGTGCATGAAGTGTCCAAATGCAAAGTCCTAAAATGCTTAAAGTCGCAATTCGTAGTGAAATCTATTATTAATTTTTTAAGAATTAACCACATATGAAATTTTGATTGATATATAACAAACTTTTAGTGACAATGCTTCGGAAGAGTGATGTTCACCCAAATGTGGTGAGCATCAAAGTTAATAATAATTAAAAAAATCAATACATGAAGAGGCTTTTATTATTACTACTTTCAGTTATTTTTCTACATAGTTGCCATTAACATTGAGACATTAGCGACGAACAAGTTGTTAATACCCTCTTCATAGAACTTTGCCGCCTGTGAATTAAGCCATCTCTCTCATAGCTCTCATACCGTTGGCTCCCAAGCCATTTCTTTATGTTAGGGGAGATGTAGTAGTCGCTAAGATCCAAATTAGGGCTGTAGGGAGGATGCTCAAATACTTCCTACTTAAAACTATCTAGTAGGCCTACTGTGCGAGCGGCGGTATGGGGGCGGGCGGTTTCATGAAGAAAAACGATGCCCAAATTTAATAATCCGCGTCGTTTGTTTTCAATAGCTCTTCTGAGGTTCTTTCACAGTGTTTATTGTTGTTCCATAAAGTCTTGCAAAAGCGACGCATATCTTGCCCAAAAGAAAGTGACCATAACTTTTCTCGCAGAAAAAGTTTGACGGTGTTTTAAAAGTTCCCCCTAGGTGTGTTAGAACGATCCCATTGCATTGACTGTCTTTTTTTCTCAACATAGGCGATCCAAGTTTCATCACATGTTACAATATGCTGAAGGAAATCTCCACCTTCAACATCGTAATGTGTCAGCAGAGTTAGTGCCAATCCCATTCTCTTTGTTTTATGGTCATCGGTAAGAAGTTTTTGCACTCATTGTGAACAAAATTTGTGATAACCTAAATGTTGAATAACAATCTGGTACAATACTGTAAGTGAAATTTGAGGGAAAAAAGCATTCAGTTCCATTTGCGAATCGCCGATTTTCAAGAATTTTTTCTTTGATATTACCCATAAGTTCGTTCGTCACAACAGTTGATCTTCCACTTTGTTTTTCATCATGAACATATTAGTTCGTCCTTCTAAAAAGATACGGCACCACTTTCTAACCATACTGTCATTCATGACATTTTCATCATAAATAAAATAAAGTTCATGATGAAATTCGGCAGGCTTCATGTTCTTTGCACACAGAAATCGGATAACAGCACGCAATTCACAGCCAGTGGGATTTTTAATAACAGTAACGACCAAAACAGCACGAAAGAATGTCTGAACGATTCTGTTACTAGCACTGCCAGACTCACACTGAACACAGCGCAGCGCTGCGATCGCGCCGATAAGCCCACTCTCCTGCTCACTAGGCGGAAACGGAACTTAGTTTACGAATTGCCCTCGTAATAATAATATAATAGTAATTCACGCTTTAGCATCCCCAAACAGCTTGACGTCAATTACAGGGGGCAGCGGCAAGCCATGAGCTTATAACGCACCCGTCCGTGAGGTTATTTAAGATATTTAGCTGTCGGCATTCACCTTAAATTACAAAGAAACCTACGAAAATCTCTTGGGACAGCCTAGCCCTGGATCCGATCCTGGGACCCTCGGCACGATAAACCAGTGTGTTACCATGAGGCTATCAGCTGGTGGTAAAGATGATGTGCAACCAGGACCATCAAAAACAGCAACAATTCGGAAAATGATCAATAAAATTATTGATATTGTTCTGCACTACTGAATTACATCTTGAATTTTTATCAAAAAGCTGAAAGAACAGGAACGTCAAGCGATCATTTGAAGCTGTTTAACAAGGACCTAGCTGATTTTTGCTAAGGTTTGTTACGGTTGATTAAATCAGATTTCACTACTATGTTCCTGAATCCAAACGACAATCTCAACAATGGATACACGATGGCAATCTTCTCCCAAAGAAAGTCAAGACGTTTCCATTGGCGGGTTTTTGGAATTCGAAGAGAATAATTTTCGAATCCCGAATTATCACACAACGGGTCATCCCATTGTGCTATGCCGTATGGCCTGGATTGTATTATGCCGTTTTATTAAGCAAATTGAAGAAAGCAGTGCGTAGGAAACCACCTGGAATGGCCCGTAAAAAGGTTATGTTTCATCACGATAATGCGACTTCTCAAACCAATTAAATTGTTTGTGACAAAATTGATAAATTGAAATTTCAGGTTGTGCCTGACTCACCCTCTTCGCCAATTTAACCCCAAGACTTTTACTTATTCCCTAAATTCAAATCGTATAAAAAACTTGCATCAACGGGGCGGTATTTTAATGATCTTAAAAAAGAAAGAAACAAATTTCATGTCCTAACCCATTTCTTTTATTTCTAGTCTCATTTTTCGTCACATCATCCTCATATATTTAAGTAATATTCTACAGCCTTAAAAACGTGAATATACATTGAAGGTGGAAATAAATTGGAGTTTGATCTCGATAATACGTCATCATTTTTTTAACTAGAAAAAGTTACTTATTTTACACATTTTCTTTACTTTTTATGTACTTTTACGACTTGATTTTATGTTGTCTATTATAATATCAGAAAAAATTAAGTTTACCTTCGATTTGTATACAAAACTTCAATTTCCCAATTCAAATCGATCGAGGTTTCCGTAACTTGAACGGCCAATTTCAATGTTCGGGGATCAAGGGCTTCTAAAGTTTGAATAATTAGTGCTGATTCAGTTAAGCTGAAACGTTGTCTAGGAATGTCGATACCTAAAACAATATGATCTTGATTTAAAAGAATGTGAATTACATATTTATGAGGTAAGCGCCATATGTTCTAGGCTTGATAGGATTATGTTCAAACGTGTTCAAAATGCGTTGTATTCTACAAGTAATACCTAGTTATTAATCTGCAATCTAGTGATATTACATTAGTACATGAAAATGTCTCAGATAACAAAAGTAGAATAGCGCGCGGGTCACTAAATTTGTGAAGAGGAATACGACTAATAAAATTAAATAACGTTTTGACGATGTATATGGTAATTTATCAGTAAAGAATTAGTAACAGGACATCGCAGTTTGAAAATAAAGGTATTATCAGCAATGGCTTACATTTCCGAAACAAGCGTTCGCTGATTTCTGCATTATCATTTGGTTATGAATAAAGTTAGTGTCAGATTGGTACCACGATTTCTTTCTGCTCCTAAACGTCGTGTTGAATGTACGTGTTTGTTTTTAAACATGTGTGGAGATGAGCCAAAACCCATTTTGGGGTCTATTGTCACAGGATATGAGACAACGGTTCTGTATTATTATTATCGTCTCATAAACAGAGAAGTTGTTTAATCCATGAGAAAGAATAGGATAACAATATTTTGGGATTGTAGGGGCGATTTACTGATTGACTTTAAAGATCGTAATGTATTACGATGAGCTTTCATCAGCTCATTTCAAAATTTTCATTTTTTATATGTCTAGCCGAGAACATATGGCGCTTACCTCGTATCTTAATATTTAAAAAAGCTGAAATTAAAAGTAACAACACATCTTGCGTAATTTACAAGTCTATAATTATATACAGTTTATATATATATATATATATATATATATATATATGTATATATAATATTTTCGTGACCTTGGTATGATATGGTAAACGTAATAAGTCGGCGATTAAAGGTCTGGTTTATTACTTCAAAGTATATATATTTAGAACAACCCTACATGTTTCGGCAATGATGCCTTTGTCAAGGATATAAAAAATATAAATGACAGAATATAAATGTCAAATAATTGAGTTGCTATGGTTTAAATTATTCAAAGATACATTCCAATAATAATAATAAGTCATGCCTTAGTATTCCAAAAAATAGATAGCAAGGTGTGAACATATGTGTTGTTCGCTGCTAGCAGCTATTGTCTCTTTCTGGGTATGTATTTGTGTGAGCGCGTAAGTGTAGGGTTTTGTATGTTAGTGCGCTTGTGCGGGTGTTTAGTGACCGGTCGCGTAAATTTCCGATCTCTCTAAATTTACGCGACCGGTCACTAAACACACGCATAAGCGCACCAACATACAAAACCCTACACTTACGCGCTCACACAAATACATACCCAGAAAGAGACAAAAGCTGCCAGCATGTTACGTGTAGAAAATCATTCTGCGTTCAGTCTAGAATTTTTAATCCATTTACTTCAATTTTAAGCTCTTCAAGTCAATTTGGTCCTCTTATTTTTCGACATGTACGTTTTATTCTATTTTATATTATTAGTTTGTTAATTATCATGCCTCTTAAGCCTTTCAAAACGTTAATTCCTCCAAATTTTTATTTCAGGTTCGATTATTTTGACCGACCCTATAATTTTTCAAATGATTTTTATCCACGTTTAGTTTTGCGCCATCTATTTTTGTTCAAGTTATTTCTAAAGTTGTTTTCTTTAATGCATCGTCGTAATTCGCTTTATCTCGTATTATGTACCCCGTTACCCACTCTTATGTGGTGGTAATTTTTATTTTGAATTTAAAGACCGTCTAGACGCTTTTTCCTTTTGATTAACTTGTTTTACTGATTTATTTTGCCTAATTTATTTCTTTCGTTGGAAGCGCCCTCTTCCCGTCGTTTTGGTTTCTTCCAATTACAGAGATCTGTACGTTGGAGGTAATCTTATGTAATGTAATTACCGACTTCTGCTAATTATTTAATTGACGAAATGTGTTCTGTTAGACTCTTATGACGATCTTCAATCGTTTGTGAGATTTTGAGCATTTATTATCCTTCTTTTAAATCTTCCGAATATTTTGGTGATGTTCGTCCGCCATTTGTTGTAACACGATGTACTATTCCAGCACTTGTTCTTAAGTCATCATTGCGCTAGCTTGTATTTTTCTGTGCGAAAAGCTGAATCTGCGGTAAGAATTAATTTTATCTTTTGGAACTTTACTTATTTCGTATTTTCTTCCTTAGGATTGATTGGTAATTACTGCTAAAATTCCGAGTGATTAGTATCTATTGCCGTATCTGATAAAGTTTTATCGAGAATTTTACCACGTGGCTAACTACGGCCATTTTGGACCGAGAATTTTGGTTGGAGAACAGACTCTTCCGATTGTACTTCAGGAAGAATTGTCTAGAAGGAAAGCCTTCAGGAGGATTAGGCTCCCTTATTTTTTACAAGCTAAGGGTAGCAATAATTTTGTGACTTCAGGAGGGTATTGTTGCCAAGATTTTCTCTAATAATTATAATTTTCGTTAGAGTGTTGCTTTAATTCAATTAAAATCTTTTGCGAACTCCAGAGAGAGGCTTCACCCTTCCCTGAATAACTTTGGTGTTTAACCTAACACATTTAGTAGTCAGATAATGGGCTTTACCCACCAACTTTGATCGAAAGGTAATAGAACGCTTGACTTTATACTAAATATTCATTTTTATTTATAGTAATTAAAAGGTTGACTGACTTATCTAGCAACCGTAGCAATTATCAATATCATTCACGAGGCTCAATACCTTCAGTAGAGCTTCTGTCTAATAATTGGGGTTACGTCAAGACCTAAATTAAGATGAATTAATCTGTAAACGTTTATGTAAGGAACCACTGTTGTGAATTCATTACTTGTGTTCTAAATTTATTCTGATTTGTTAAATTGACGTATTAATATTTAGTTGTTCATTTAATAATCACCTGTGTATACAGGGTGGTGCTAACTTAACAGGTGTACCTGTGCTTTAGTTATTTAACGTACACCTTAGGCTTATTTGAAGCGTTTTCTCTGTTATTTTATGTGTAGATAATTATTTACTTTATAGATATACCCGGTAGCTAATTATTTGTGGGGTATTAACTTATTGTTTTAAGCCACTTTGTTTTCTCTTGACATTTTATACACTTAATACAGAGAGGCTTAACCTCGTCTGTGGAACGTAATTAATTAATTTTATTACCTTTTCTCTTTATTTGTTTTGCATAATCAATTTTTTTTCTATTTTCCTATTTTCTGTATTTCACGATTTCAAGATAGAATAGTTTTAAAATTAAAACTACTTTTGTAAGATCCGAAACTCTAGCTTTTAAATTTAAACTTCTGTTAGATCTTTAATTATTGGTATTTCTTGTTTTGAACCTGATCTGATACACATGTAAAGGGGGGGCTAACTTAAAATTTCGATTGATCATTTCTTATACTATTATATAGAGTACTGCGTTATACGAAGGAATGTTGTGAACTAATTTGTTATTATTAAAGTTTATTGTTGAATTTATTTTCGTGTTTGATTTCTTTCCCTACTGGTGTTGGGGAGAGCACAGTTCCACGTTTTGGGCAGCAGCAGAGTGGGGGGAAAACAACTATCTCTTGTGTCTGAGGCCACCTAAGTTCCACCTGCATCCGTGTATACGGGGTGCGCCTTGCCGGGGACTTTTATGCGGTGGCGCCTTTTTATCATCGTGCGATCCTTGGACACACACGCTCTCCAATCCATTGAGCTAGTCGGCGGGGTAATTCTTCGGAGCGTCTACCTTCAGGTGGATCAGGCCGAGAGAGGGGGTATTCGCTGTACATCTAGCGTCAGCCTTGTTGCAAGCGTGCCTGCTACTATTTGGATCGCGTAGGTAGCAAGCAGCGAACAACACATATGTTCACACCTTGCTATCTATTTTTTGGAATACTAAGGCATGACTTATTATTATTATTGGAATGTATCTTTGAGTAATTTAAACCATAGCAACTCAATTACTTGACATTTATATTCTGTCATTTATATTTTTTATATCCTTGACAAAGGCATCATTGCCGAAACATGTAGGGTTGTTTTAAATATATATACTTTGAAGTAATAAACCAGACCTTTAATCGCCGACTAATTAAGTTTAATATATATATATATATATATAGTAAACCTAATCAGTAGGCGATTAAAGGTCTGTATATTACTTCAAAATATATGTATTTAAAAAACTCTACATGTTTCGGCTGTATACGCCTTTTTCAAGAGAATACAAAATATGAATGACAGGATATAAATGTCAAGTAATTAAGTTGCTATGGTTTAAATTATTCAAAGATACATTCTAGTAATAATAATAAATCATGCCTTAGTATTCCAAAAAATAGATAACAAGGTGTGAAAATATGTGTTGTTCGCTGCTAGCAATTTGTGTCTCCTTCTGGGTATGAACTTGTGTGTTGGTTGCTGCTGGCAGCTTGCGTCTCTCTATGGGTGTGTGGTTTTGTGTGAGAGCGTAAGTGTAGGGTTTTGTATGTCGGTGCGTTCGTGCGTGTGTTTAGTGATCGGTCGCATGAATTTAGAGAGGTCGGATAACCAGCCGTTGCGTAGGGCCGCCAACCCTTTCCCGACAACTTCTTTACAATTCCGTGCAGTACTTCTACGGTCTGACCCCCGCCCCAACGAGGCAAGGCGCAGATAGGCGAAGCGCACCCTGTACGGGGTTGCTCATCGCAACTAAGGGAACACTCTTAGTGGCTACCTCGGTCGACGATGGTCACACTTATGCCATCTTAACGTTTTCCGCCGAAGCGGGGGCATAGCACACACGTCGAACGTGTGTGTGCTGTTAACGGCAGCCTAGCCAGGTTGTCGCCCAGGACCGGTCCTAGTGGTGTGTGCATTGCGCGGCGACGAGATAGCGCCGCGTAGCATGGTTCCTCACTCTTGCTGGAAAGGCGGAACGGCACCTGACTGCCCAACGGGCAGACCCCCCTAGAGTTTTGTAGCGCATATGCTAGGCTGCAACCCAGTAGAGGACCACATCAGCAAAAAACAGAAAACAGGGATAGGCCGGGTTGGGCAGTCAGGTGCCGTTCCGCCTTTCCAGCAAGAGTGAGGAACCATGCTACGCGGCGCTATCTCGTCGCCGCGCAATGCACACACCACTAGGACCGGTCCTGGGCGACAACCTGGCTAGGCTGCCGTTAACAGCACACACACGTTCGACGTGTGTGCTATGCCCCCGCTTCGGCGGAAAACGTTAAGATGGCATAAGTGTGACCATCGTCGACCGAGGTAGCCACTAAGAGTGTTCCCTTAGTTGCGATGAGCAACCCCGTACAGGGTGCGCTTCGCCTGTCTGCGCCTTGCCTCGTTGGGGCCGGGGTCAGACCGTAGAAGTACTGCACGGAATTGTAAAGAAGTTGTCGGGAAAGGGTTGGCGGCCCTACGCAACGGCTGGTTATCCGACCTCTCTAAATTCATGCGACCGATCACTAAACACACGCACGAACGCACCGACATACAAAACCCTACACTTACGCTCTCACACAAAACCACACACCCATAGAGAGACGCAAGCTGCCAGCAGCAACCAACACACAAGTTCATACCCAGAAGGAGACACAAATTGCTAGCAGCGAACAACACATATTTTCACACCTTGTTATCTATTTTTTGGAATACTAAGGCATGATTTATTATTATTACTAGAATGTATCTTTGAATAATTTAAACCATAGCAACTTAATTACTTGACATTTATATCCTGTCATTCATATTTTGTATTCTCTTGAAAAAGGCGTATACAGCCGAAACATGTAGAGTTTTTTAAATACATATATTTTGAAGTAATATACAGACCTTTAATCGCCTACTGATTAGGTTTACCATATCACACCAAGGTCACGAAGTTATTATATATATATATATATATATATATATATATATATGTGTATTTTTCTTTTATATTTCGAAAATTTCTTACAAAAATTACGCGATATTGCGTACTATGTCTGCATGACCCGACATTTCATATGCACTAACTTAATAAAACAAAAATAATGTAATTAATTCTAACAATAGATAGGTCGATGTTACACTCATTTTGTGTATGTTAGAATATAATAATGTCTTTATACCAATAGTATTATCATAGTTATATTACCAAGTGGTTTACGTATTATGAGTAAAGACGCCAGACTATGTGTCCCAGCAGTAGCGTTGCGTGGAGAGTTTAGCAGAATAACAGTGCGCTTACTTAAAAATAAATATATCGAATTCCTATACAAAACGTTAAGAAAAAACATAAATAACTTACCCAACATTGTTGCAAAAAATGTAGATTTTACAAAATCAGGGCCACTTTTTACCAATACTGAAGATCCGTTGTACAGATACAAAGAGCGCTTTAACTATGCAAATATAACATCTCTCAACGTCGAACAATCCTTCTCTGTATATAAACATATATATACGTCGCTACGTACGAACCTTTCCGAGACTAATACAGAAACATATATTATGGTGCAGTTTTTTCATCGCGCACATCCGCATTTTTTTGCAACAATGTAAACATGTTGGGTAAGTTATTTATGTTTTTTCTTAACGTTTTGTATAGGGATTCGATATATTTATTTTTAAGTAAGCGCACTGTTATTCTGCTAAACTCTCCCCGCAACGCTACTGCTGGGGCACATAGTCTGGCGTCTTTAATTATGAGGCATTTACGGTTGAAGTAATTGTAATACAGCTTCACTTTCTACTAGGAATAATAACCAGAAATACATTTTATTATGATAAAGCTATTTTGTTTGTATTTTTCTATAGAATGTGTTCGAAATATAATAGAATGTTCTCTTGATGACGTACGACGTGCGCTGCTGCACGGATGAGACTGCTTCGTTTAAGCTTTCATATATACAGAGAAGCAAGTAACCGTACCGAAATCTTCCGAAATAGTTCGAGGTAGTCTCATTCGTGCAGCAGCGCACATCGTACGTCATCAAGAGCCGCCACTGGTTTAGGGTGTAGCTGGAAATAAGTAGAGTTGACACAATTTCTAGTATCAAAGAGTTAACTTCTGTACGTCTGTAAGAGCTGCCTAAAATACACAAAAATAGAAACTTGTTTTGAACATTTTGTCGAAATACCCCATATTAAAATGTTTCAAATTATTTTGTTATGTATATAATTCTTAGTAATTTAATAAAATAAAGAAAAACTTGCCTTACTCACACTTAGAAGTATATACGTATAAGTAGCTTATCATTTTAACATACAGGGTCGCTATTATGTATGAAAACGGTAAAGTATCTCGAGAACGGCTTGAGATATCTTAATGAAATTTTGCGTATGAAATATTTGAAGCTTTTTGGCCTATGTGCTCATTTTTTTTCTAATCGCATATTCTAACTTAATTTTTTTTAATGGCAAGAGTGCTTGAATTTGACATTACTGGAAAGACCTTTTTTTCGAATTCAGCGATGTTAATATAGTATCAGAATAATTGAAACATACATGAGAAGGTAAACCCCACCAGTGTTGTATAATACAAAGGTATTTTTAATAATATAAAATATTCTTCGCACCAGGTTTTTAATAATATTTTATATTATTAAAAATACCTTTGTATTATGTTAATATAGCATGCCTATTTTCCAAAATAGTTTAAAAGGAAGCGGATAAAAAGTGTTTCGACAATAAAAAAAAAACATTTATTAAATAAGAACTATTTACAAAAGGTGTTCAAAGTGTCCACCATTAACCTCCGGCAGTAATGGATACGTTGAATGAAGCCTCGAATGTGTTTTCTCCACTAAATCAAAGGTCTATCGGAAATTTCTTGCCGAATTCGTAATTTGAGATCTTCTAACCTATTAACTCGACGGGGGGGGGGGGGGGGTATTTAAAATACCCCCCCCCCAAAAAAAAGAATCATGTGATGCCAAGTCTGGTGACCTTGTCGGCCATTTGATAGTTCCTCGTCGGCCGATCCATCGGTTTGGAAAAGTAGCGCTAAGAAAATTTTTAACGTTAATCGCATAGTGTGCTGGTACACCATTTTGCTAGAATCCATATTTCCTGGTTTTGATTAAGTTGAGGGATAATATTTTCTTCCAATAGTTCTAAATACTTATCTGCAGTCAAGTTGCCATCAATGAAACAAGGTCATACAATATTGTTGCTACTAAATCCCATCCAAACATTTAATTTTTGGGGATACTGTGTATGAACTGGATCCATCAAGTGCGGATTTGTATTAGCCCAGTATCTACAGTTGTGTCTGTTAACATGACCATCTAAACAAAATGTTGCTCCATCCGTGAAAATTATATTTGAAACAAAATTTGGATTGGTATTCATTTTTTCCATTATAACTTCGCAAAAATTAATCGTACGATCAAAATCATCTTCACTTAATTTTTGCAGTAATTGTATTTTGTAAGAATAAAAATCTTTTTTTATTATTTTTTGAACTGAGCGTCTGTCTACACATGTTATGATTTAAAGCTAATTGTTGGACATTATATCAATAAAGACATTCAATGAATTTTCGTAATTAGTTTTTGTTTTTTGTCTTCCTAATTTTGAACGATCGTTAACGTTGCCTGTATTCATGTACCTTTTTACCGTTTTTGAAACCGTTGATTTATTAATGTTTCTATTTGGATGTACTTCATTAAATAATAGACAAACTTCAGCATAGGTGCGTTTTCTGTCGCCGTATCCAACTATTACTACTATTAAAATTCTTTCTTTTTCAGTTAAATACATCTTGATTTCGTATGATGAAATAAATCTAAAACTCACAAATGGACGTTAACGGCTATCAAGTCTAGTTAAATACTTGATTTGTTATCAGTAGTTTCATATCCAACTAAACGAAAAATTCATTCACACCAAAAGAAACCGAAACACTTTTTTTTATACATTTTTTTAACTATTTTGGAAAAAAGAACATGCTATATTTACATCACTGAATTCAGAAAAAAAAGATCTTTCCAACGATGTCAAATTCATGCACTGTTGCTATTTAAAAAAAGTCGAGTAAACCTTGGATTTCAAATATGCAATAAGAAAATAAAAGTGAAAATATAGTCAGAAAGACCCAAACATTACCTTATATCCGTATACAATACTTTATTTAGATATCTCGAACTGTTCCCGAGATATTTGACCGTATCCAAACATAATACGGACCCGAAATTTCTTTTCATGAGAGTAAGAATTCCTTAAACAGAAAACGACACTAGAATAATAGTAAACTGCAAATATTTTATTAATAACGTATGGTCCCAAAGTTTTCAGAAAAATTTTAGATGATTTGTAGTTGCACTAAATGATGTTTGGTTAAGTTGTCGTGGAAGTCATATGTCACAATTCTGTTGTTTTAATTATGACAGCTTAGTTTCTGTAATCTGGTTCAGCAAAAGGTCTTATAAGCTAGATATTCGTAAAGGAATTGACAATCTAGTTAGGCGAATGCCCAACCGTGATATTATTGCCATTTTTCGTGAACAAGTTCACGACAACAACTTATCAACAATTTATCAAACCGTAAAGGAATGTGAAGAGGGAATACCCTGCGTTAATTTGCCCGAAAGTGGTAGACCAAGAATTTTGAGCCAAGTGAGGGAACAAAGAATGCCTGAAGCCAATAAGGACAGAGTTGGAGTTTCACAGCGAAAAATAAGTCGGCGTTTCAAAGACCACTGTTTTTCGAACAATTTCCCGAAATCACGTGGTGTTTCGAAAACGAAGAAAAGCACCAAAATATACCGCGGCCCAGTTAGAAAGAATATCCAGATGTTGTCGTGCGCTAAGGCGCATCGATTTTATAAATAAACTGATTGTAATGGATGATGAGAAATATTTCATCTTGTTCCATTCATAGATGACGGAAAACGATGGTTTTTATACCGACGACATAGAAAACACACCAGGAAATTTTAAATTCATAGGTAATTCCAAATTTGAAGACAAAATTTTAGTGTGGTGTGCCATTTTTGAGACAGGATTTATCTCACAATCGAACAGTGGTCGTGTTCGTGGAGAAGCTTTAACTGGACAACTTTATATTCAAAGATGCCTTTCTAAACTACTTCAGTTTTTAAATACACATCATGGCAATGATTATATCATGTTTTGGCCTGATTTAGCTTCACGCCATTATGCTAGATTTACTAGAGACTGGTATAACGCAAACAACATAAACTTTATTCTTAAATTAGACAATCCTCCCAATATACCTCAGGCTCAGCCAATAGATCAATATTGACCAGATAAGTGTATGAAAATGGATGGGAAGCTGCAAACAAAGAACAATTACGACGTAGAATTCTTAAAAAATGGAGAAATTGATTCTGTTGTGGCCCAAGAGGATGATGGGGCAAGTCGGAAGAAGATTGAGGACCATGGAAGGTAATGGCCTACTATCAATAATTTGAAGATTTATTGCTGTATTTATTGTCAATTGTTGTAATATATAGTTTATGAAGTAAAATGGTTTTGAGAAAATTATCAACATCTAAAATTTTTTCGAAAATTTTGGGATCCTATATTACAAAGGTATTTTTAATAATATAAAATATTATTAAAAATCTGGTGTGAAGAACACAAATACAGATTCACTATTAATATTTTTGTGAACGTGTCTGAACATATCTCTCCCCAGAGACGTAGATACGTATTTCGCATTTCTACGGGCTCATCGGTACGCCCCAGTAGGGGCGTACTGATGAGCCTGTAGAAACGCGAAATACGTATCTACGTCTCTGGGGAGAGATATGTTCAAAACCAGCAGGGGCGTACCGATGAGCCTGTAGAAAGGCGAAATACGTATCTACGTCTCTGGGGAGAGATATGTTCAGATCCGGCAGGGGCGTACCTATGAGCCTGTAGAAAGGCGAAATACGTATCTACGTCTCTGGGGAGAGATATGTTCAGATCCGGCAGGGGCGTACCTATGAGCCTGTAGAAAGGCGAAATACGTATCTACGTCTCTGGGGAGAGATATGTTCAGACAGAAATATTAATAGTGAACCTGTATTTGTGTTCTTCACACCAGATTTTTAATAATATTTTATATTATTAAAAATACCTTTGTATTATACAAAACTGGTGGGGTTTACCTAATCATGTATGTTTCAATTATTCTGATCATATATTATTCGTATGGAAACTAATAACCGATTTTTGTACAAGAATTGATTGGAAGAAATTAGAAATTATAATTATTAAAGTTATCTATTAAAGTAAATAAAATGTTATCAAAAAAGGATATTTAGTATAGTTATTAAATGCATATGTAGTTACAGTTAATAGAATTTAATGTAGAACTAAAGGCTTCTTATACAATAAGTCAGTAGTTTTATAATATTTTGGCAAGGCAAGGATATAAGTTACAATGTTTTAACTAATTTGTAATAATATGTATATACAACGAGGAGCAGAATACGATAACACTGTCTTTAGAAGCTTTCTGAAGAAGCTGACTGTATAATCAGCGAAACCATGGCAACACTAGCAAGACTTATCTACTAAATTTTTGTGCATTGGAAGGAAACTTCGAGCTTACGAAGTCTATATTAAGTTCGTAATTACCTAGGTTTCCGAATCAATCGTAGAAACAGATTACAAGAACGACGAGGAAGTCGAAAACAAAAAGATTAAAATTCATTAGAGGAGTCAGGCGAAAAATAAAAAGTAAAGCAGTATACGAAGAAACTGATAGAGCTGATATCCTATATCGTCGGTAATTAATTTATGAGGAATATTTTGAAGAAACCGATTTAATAGCGTGAACTTCACGTGAACATTTGATCAAAATTAATGAAATATAAAAGACAAGATAAATTCCAAAACTCAGCTTTGGAATGAAGTAAAGTATAGTAGTTAACTTACCAATACAAGTTTTTTTGTCCAAACGAAGTTTCATAGCATGTGGGCACCCACATACATAACTTTTATTCACATCCAGCAGGCACAGGTGAGAACACCCACCATTATCCTGACTACAGGGATTTGGACCATCACGTGGTTGTCGATTTGGATGAAGCGTTTGTACATCTAAATATCGATCGGGAAAAGATGAATAAATAGTTTTAGTAATTCCGGTCCTTTTATCAGTTCCTTCAATTGCATCAGTTTTTGAATCTATCCAATAGAGTATATTTTCAAGTAGGGTAACGGGAATTGAAGAAGGAATACTAGGTGGCGCTTCTTTTAGTTCTGCTCTGTAAAAACCACGTCCATTGTAAGGTACCGCACGCACTTCTCTGGAATATTTATCTATCCAGTACACGAGCCTGTTGTCATAATCCAATATTAAATCAGTAGGTAAATTATTAGAGCTATCGAATTTGGTTATGACAACTTTATCTAATCCAGCCATCGAACATCTTTTTATTGCAAGTTGCGATTTGTGCGTATCAATCCAAAATAAGTAACCATCTCGAGGATCTAACGCAATAGCTTTAGGTACTTCCATTTGATGAGCAACCAGAGTTTTACGAAAGCTACCATTTAAGCGAGATACTTGAATTTCGTTCATATCGTGCTCCACCCAATACAAGTTCTCAGCGATCCAATCTACAGCTAAACTTTCGACTGCTGCAGTTTTGACAACTACTTCTCTATTTATTAATAAATTATCGACGAGTGTGGCTCGGAAAATTTTGTGAATTGTTCTGTCGGTCCAAAAAATCTAAAAAAATATATTGTATTGAAATTTTATATGTTAATATTTGAATTGTTTAAAGATAAGCAACGATTTCGATAAAGTTGTTTTGATTTTTTCTAAAAAAAATCAGTACAATATGGAAAAACTTTAAATAAAGACTGTCCACAAAAAGCAAGGAAATATTAAACAAGGAATGACTAAATACAACTTTATTTTACTTTTGATAAATTTAGTAACATTTAAACAAAAACATAATGCTGAAAAAGGCCTTAAACTTGGAAAAAAGTCCTAACTTTTCTTTTGATATTTTATTCATATTTGTACATTCTAACTTGTCACCGTTTCGTGCTGTAATTCATATTCTTTATTTTTTTAACGGCTGCTCTTTTTTGTGCCATCCGAATAATTTAGATTGACAAATTTGAATATAATTTTATCATTATTATCTGAATACCAACCCAGAGTAGCTTTAACGTAATGGACTGTCGCTACATCAGGCCAAAATATCACTGAAACATCGTGAATCGTTTTCTCAAACCCTCTTTAATGTATATTTCCAAGTTAATTGTACCGGTAGGAACAAATGTTTTGCTTTTAGACTACGAGATAATTTTACGGCAAGTGTATTAAGGTTCTTAGGATTAAATTTATTATTGTTAATGGGTGCAGCAGACGGTTCTTGGTGAAACGTTACATTCTATAATATATATATATATATATATATATATATATATATATATATATATATATATATAGTAAACCTAATCAGTAGGCGATTAAAGGTCTGTATATTACTTCAAAATATATGTATTTAAAAAACTCTACATGTTTCGGCTGTATACGCCTTTTTCAAGAGAATACAAAATATGAATGACAGGATATAAAATTTTATATCCTGTCATTCATATTTTGTATTCTCTTGAAAAAGGCGTATACAGCCGAAACATGTAGAGTTTTTTAAATACATATATTTTGAAGTAATATACAGACCTTTAATCGCCTACTGATTAGGTTTACCATATCATACCAAGGTCACGAAGTTATTATATATATATATATATATATATATATATATATTATATATATATATATATATATATATATATATATATATTGTAATAAATCAGAAGAGTTAAAAATTATAATGAATATAAAATTAAAAGAAATCTTCATAGCTTCATAGCAATTATTCATAGCTTCCAAAAGAGCTTTCATTATGTTGCTATATGATTGGGTTTCTATGACAATTTCTCCTTCTCCTTTTTCCTGTCCATCTTCTGATTTCTCCATACTTGAACCAGAATGTGAACGAGTTTCCATGATAGATAATATGTATTAATGAGAATATAAGATGTAAATAGATAGTTATTAGGTTAATTTTAAAAGCAATATATTATATAATATTCTGTATTAGATAATTTTTTTTTTATAATACAATTTCCCAAAATAAATACGTTCTTCATTTACATTATAAAATATTAAATCACACCACTCACCACTCTTTTACCTTTGTAAACCTACTTGCAGGAGCTCCCTCGCTTTATGGACCAAAGACTACGTTATTTCTAATATTAAAAAGAACACAAGACACAAAACAAATCCTCCAGATAATAATGACCTTCAAACAATATCGTTTTGTAAATTAAAAAAAAAATAACCCTTTTTATTTTATGTATTTCGTATTTACTATTTGGGTATCCGTTAATTTGCCCAGATGTTGCTGGCGCCAAAAATATAATAATAAATCAGAAGAGTTAAAAATTATAATGAATATAAAATTAAAAGAAATCTCTGAATTGCTAGCTCAAATCGAAAATTTTGAAATAAATAATAATTAATAATTGCAAGAAAACTACTTAATCTCAAGGGTCTCAAAGTAAGTTCCAGATACACAGACAAATACACAAATATACATAAAATAAAACGAAATTATCGAAAAATAAAAATAAATATATTTTTAAATAATATACTGTCGCTATTCAAACAAGATACAAAGTTCAAATTTCAAAAGCACTTATTACGCTAATAACAATCTTATGGTATTATACGAATGCATGAAACCTTTCATATAACAAGATGTAATGGGTTGCCTAATCAAAATTCTAGTAAAACACAGAGAAATGTCACGTTTAAAGTTAATACAAGTAATAAAATTATTAAATAATATAGCAAAATCTGATGCTAAAGATGAAGTGATATGTTTCTTGAAATAACGTGGGTAATAAGTTTAAATATGTATCAGCAAGAGATGATATATCTTTTATGAATATATAGATTACAATTTTCACTTGGGTACCTGTTGATATCGTCCAAGAATGGAGATTTCAAAAACCGACGTAACTTCTGGATGATTTATACTCGATAAATATCCAACTGTAACTGCAAGGTAAGAAGAAAGTAGCTCGTCTCGAATGCCTGGTTGATATCCTAATCGTAGAGCGGCTAACGTTCCTTATTCACGAAGTTTTCCTCTAGGTTATGTACAATATTTATATCCTAATAAGGTGATCTTAATTAGAATACCAAAAAGGAATCCAGGATCTTCTTATAATTCGCTGCTTAAACGTAAACAAATCTTAGATATGATGGAAAACTCAATTGTGATGGTTAATAGGTTTTTAAGTACTTCCACAATCGAAGAAAACCTTCTAGCAAGGTAAATATATCCAGTAAAAGTAATTATTCCACTTTCTTGCGATTTATATGTATTCATAAACAATTTAGATGATAATTTTAGAGAAGAATTTTAAAATATTCTTTATAACTGCACGCAAAAATCACCTAAATCAATAATATTGTTTTTTGTCATCTTGACTACCATAGGAAAGTAGTAGAAGTATAAATCATATTTTCCTAGAAATTGTACAATGAATCCGAAAAATATTAAATAGATAAATTAACTCCTATATAAAAATGTCCATTTGCGAGTGACATTTTTATCACTTTGACAGCGATAAAAACCTACATAGCTTTTTATCACCGATAAAAATGCTTCTTCCTCCGATAAAAAAAATTCTTCTTCCTGTTACATATCTAGTAGCCCTGCATCACTTAATTTATTTTGGCAGCTGACAGGTAATAACTATTAAGTATCGTTGAACGTAAAATGTACGAGTCGGTTTGGGGAAATTTCAACAAATATCAAAAGATCAATACCGCAATAGACAAGAAATACAAAATCGTCAATATGGAGACAATTTAAAAAGTTTTATTCATGTCGTCAATTTATCTTGCCAAAAAACACTCGAGCTTTTCTTTCAATCGGATAAATTTCTTTTTAACTCAATATTTTTCCAATCAGTAATTTCGCTCGAAAAACTTACATTAGAAAAAATCGCTCGACCTTTCGGTCTCGCGATTTTTTCATGTAAGTTTTTCTCGTCAAATTACTGATTGGCAAAATAATTTCGTTACAAAGAGAAATTTATCCAATAAAAAAAAAGCTCTTGTGTTTTTACTTATGATAATTTTGACAATTTGCATCTCTTTCGTAATACAACGTTAGATATTTCTCTAATTGCCTATTATCATACTTATAAAACCCACTCACATAATTTCAATTGCCTATTCTAAACAAGGTGCAATCAAAATTCATACTAAATAATTATGTATACAGAAATTTGTACAAAGATATGATAATCATAATTAGTTTTAAAGATCTTAATTTCACGCGAAATATAGTTATGAAAAATTAATTAATGAGCGAATTAAATATCTTGGCAAATTAAAATATACAAAATAAATCGACATCGTGATTTAAAAATCTAATTATTATCTTAAATCATAAATACATACTTTTAAACTAAATAGTAATATTCTCAAACCATTATATTTCGGATATAACATTCTTGGGACAAATATTTAATTGATTGAAGAATTTATTAAGGATGTATGCTGAACCATATCAATATATATATATATATATATATATATATATATATATATATATATATATATATATATATAATTGAAACGAAATTATCGACCGTAATATATTTTAAAAAATTCCGTCCGTCGGTTGTTCTGTCGCTTTCGACTATTGGTCGAGCGGTTTGCGTTCGGTCCGAGTTAGTATGAGTGGGATGTGGCAAGTTGTTGTCATTACGTCGCTTGTGTGTAATCTGCCTGTTGAGCAAGACCGGCTTCCATGTGTCAGGCAAACGCTGTGCGTCGTCACGTTTGTTCATACAGTTTCGTCGTTTCTCAATTTCTATAGCTTCTCTTATAATCCTGTACGTTAACCTCGTACTGCGTGTTTTTGTACCGTCAAAGTCGATGGTGTGTCCTGTATGTAGCACATGCTTAGCTAGGGATGATGTTGTTTCTTTTTTAGCTAGCGCATTTCTGTGTTCTTCCCTCCGTACGCTGGTTTTATGGTTAGTATGCCCTATGTATGTTTGTTCGCATTCATAGCACGGTATTTCGTAGACCCCTTGGTTTTCTAGTTCTATCTTGTCTTTTGTATTAGGCAAAATGTCTCTTATTTTCCTGTCTGTCGTATAAATAGTGCCTATATCGTGTCGGCGTAATATTCTACCTATTTTCTCAGTCGTACCTTTCACGTAAGGGAGAAATGCTGTCCGTGTAGATCTTTCTTTCTTTTTTGGTTGATTCTTGTTAATTCGTGTCGCTCTGTTAATGGTATGTTGTGAATATCCGTTCGCTTGTAATATGTTTTTTATTGTTCCTATTTCTTCGTTTCCATGTTCTGCGTCTGACAGAGTTTGAGATCTGGGATTAATGTTTTTACTACAGAGTTTAATTGTGCTGGGTGATGATGTGAAGATGCGTTGAGATATCTGTTCGTATGTGTAGTTTTTCTGTACACTGTGTATCCTAGCGAGCAAATCCGTTTTTTTTGAGTATCATCAAGTCTAAGAACGGTAGCCGATTACTTCCCTCCATTTCGACAGTAAACTTTATTTTCGGATGTCTGGTGTTCAGATGTTGTAAAAACTCGCTTAAGTTCTCTCTTCCATGTGGCCAAATCACCAGGGTGTCGTCTACGTAGCGCAGCCAGAGTTTTGGTTTGTATGTAGCGTTTTCCAGTACTCTTTGTTCAAATTCTGCCATAAACAAATTCGTCAGTATAGGTGACAGCGGTGATCCAATCGGCGCTCCATCGGTTTGCTTAAAAAATTGTCCGTTGTATATAAAATACGTGTTTGAAAGGCAGTGTTTCGCTAGATCTATGTCGTAGTCGGAGAGTTGGTGTTTCTTTATTAGTAGATCTATTGCCTCATTAATGAGGATCTGTGTGAAGAGCGAAACTACGTCTAGTAGTAGTTCCGTTAGCTCACCGACTCAAGCGCTTTCACGCTTCTTAGCACAAAAACTACAACCCCTTGCCGAAGAAATACCATCATATGTTAAAAACTCGACTTACCTAACTGAAATACTCAAGGATATCACCATGGATCAAGACGACATGTTGGTGAGCTTCGACGTAGTTTCGCTCTTCACACAGATCCCATTAATGTGGCAATAGATCTGCTGTTTTTCGATGGTCATCCAAAATCGAGCTTTTCTCGAACCAGAATCCCCCAATTCACCCAGTCAAATCTCTGGCGTACCTTTTCCAGTGTTTTATATACCCCAAAATGTCCTCCAGAAGCACCATTGTGAAGTTCTCGCAAAACCTCTGATATTGTTTTCTTGGGAATCACCATTTGCATTTTCCGCTCACTTCCATCGTGATTTTCAACCTGACGTCTCAGGAGATCGTCTTTCAAGGTTAAGGTATCCCATTGTGCCCAGTATGACTTTAATTCTCGTGAATGGGGAGCGATTTCTTGCCAGGTCGGGCTTTGCCCATTTCTCTTCCAAGCCCTGAAGTCTGCAAGATCCGGATCAGCTTCTTAATCTGCGCGTAAATTATCAGGTCGCCATTGGGCATCAACAACGATGGTTCGAAGAGCGTTGGCCGATTTGTTTTCGATTCGGTTGAAATGTCGACAGTCTTTTGGACATGGCCTTCTGGAAAGAGCATCTGCATTTCGATGTTTGAGGCCTGCTCTATGTTTAATGCCTCTCAATCCATCTAGCTACTTGATCCTCGAGATTCTTAAATTGCAAGAGCTACTTCAAAGCTGCATGATCAGTGCGGATCAGGAACTTCCGCCCGCACAGATACTTGTAAAAGTGCTCAATGGTTTTAACTACTGCCAGTAGTTCTCGTTTGGTTACGCAGTCGTTCCTCTCTGGTTTAGACAGGGTCTTGCTGAAGTATCCAATGACCTTTTCATGTCCATCTTGGATTTGAGCACACCACCAATCCCGACGTTATTGGCATCTGTATCCAGAACAACTCAAAAGACGCTTGGCATTCGTTGTTCTAAATGAAAGCTCGATTTTTTGTTAGGCGGGTAAGTGGTTTCGCAATGTTAGAGGCACAATCCTAAAAAGCTTCTTAGCTGATGTTTGTCTTTGGGTACAAGTCATTTTTCCACAACTCTTACTCTTTCTGGATCCACAGTAACTCCTTTTTCGGAAACCACATGTCCAAGGTAATTTACCTCTTTGCGGAAAAGGTGACACTTCTTTGGACTTAATCTCAGGTTGGCATCTCGCAACGTCTGGAATACCACTTCCAAATTTTCCATGTGATCTTCAAAGATCCTTTCTACCACAATCACATCATCAAGATATCTTCTTTCTCAACCTGTATCCGTCCACTCCTGGACGTAGGTCTCTCCCAATCTTTTCCACTCGTCTCTATCTTGTGCAGTATGGACCCATCGCCTTCCCGCTACGCTTCTGATATCATCCACCCATCTCTTTGCAGGGCGTCCCACACCTCTTTTTGCTTGTCTTTGTCTCCATTCCGTGATTTTGTGTGGCCATCTATCCTCGGTTTGTCTAGCTATGTGTCCAGCCCACGCCCATTTCATTTTTGCTATTTCCCATATAACGTCTCTTATCTTCGTTCTTTTTCTGATATCTTCGCACCTGATCCTATCTCTTAGTGAAATACCAAGCATGCTCCTTTCCATGGCTCTTTGTGATGTTCTGAGTTTATTGGCGGAAGCCTTGGTCAGGCTTATAGTTTCAAGTCCTTAGGTTTGGCAGAACACATGTGTTGTATACTTTAGTTTTTAGGTTTATTGGAATTTCCTTATTTTTAAGTACGTGTCCCAACTTGCCGAAAGCAATCCAGGCGAGCCTGATTCGTCTAGTGATTTCTGCATGTTGGTTTTCTTTTCCAAGCTTAATAACGTGACCCATATATATATATATATATATATATATATATATATATATTCCTCTACGCATTCAATGTGGTTATTATTTATGTATATGTTGGCATCATCAGGGCTTAGTATTTTCGTCTTGCTGTAATTCATTTTTAGACCTATGTCTGTAGATGTTCGGCTCAATTGTTGTAGCATTTCATTTAGTTCTTCAATGCTGTCTGCTATCAAGACTATATCATCAGCAAACCTAAGGTGGTTTAGTCTAGAACCATTAACGTTGATACCTTTGTTGTGCCAATCTAGCCGTTTAAAAACATCTTCCAGGGCCAACGTAAATAGTTTCGGTGAAATGACATCTCCCTGGCGTAATCCTCTTTGTAGTGGTATTTTGTCTGTTTTCGTGGTTTCATCAATTTTAATATGTATTTATGCTTCCTCATAGATGTTTTGGATTATTTTTATATATCTAGAGTCTATTCGTACGTTTTCTAGTGAGTTTAATATTGCCGTAATATCGATGGTGTCAAACGCTTTCTGAAAGTCAAGTACCAGGTGCATTGGTACATTGTATTCCGTACATTTCTCTACCAGATTACGTATTGTATGGATATTGTCTATCGTACTGTAAACCCTCCTAAAGCCGGCCTGTTCCACTGGTTGATAAAAGTCCAGTTTCCTTGATAGACGACTTGTTAAGATTTTAGTGAATAGCTTATATAGGTGCGATAGAAGAGATATTGGGCGATAGTTTTCGATATTTGTATTGTCACATTTCTTAAACATCAGTATAACTTCAGAAGTACACCACTCCTTTGGGATTTTTCCATCATATAGGCACTTGCTTTTATAGTTTGTCCCCCTAATTTCAGCATTTATGTTGTTATTTGATCCTCGCCTGGACATTTATTTATTTTCATTTATCTTAAAGTTGTATCTACTTCATCTGTTGTAATTTCCGGCATTTCTTCGGATCCTGTATTCAAGATCAAGATCAAGATATACTAGGCAGGTATTCCAAAACAGTCCCCTCAGTACAGTGTCCGCGAGTCGCTCAAAAGTAGCTGAGGCGTTATACAATCCAAATTGCATGACTGGAAACTGCCAAGTCCCGTGCCTAAGCTAAAGGCAGTCTTCTCTTTGTCATTGGGAGTCCATTCCCACTTGCCAATATCCGCTCAAGTCGAGAGTGGAGAACCATTTTGCTCCTGCCAGGGTGTCTAGTGTATCGTCTATTCTTGGGAGAGGATAGCTGTCCTTTTTTGGTCACACTATTCAAACGACAATGGTCCACGCAGAATCTGGTAGGTCCATCCTTCTTCCTGACAAGAACCACTGGTGAAGCCTATGGGCTATTTGAGGGTTCAATTACTCCTTGGCTTTCCATATCTTGTATAATTTGCTTGGCCTCCTCACGTTTTGCCAGCGATAACCTTCTTGGTCCTTGTCGTATTGGACTTGCATTGCCAGTATTTACTTTGTGCATGACAGTATTGGTTCTTCCTTTCTTACCACTTTCAGTTTCAAAGACGTCTTCATAATGTTCGATTAGATCCTTAACTTGGCTTTGTTCTTTCTGGCTTAACCCTTGACAGGCTGAGTCGATTATCTTAGAGAATTTCCCAGGAATCTGCACAAATCGATTATTCTTTGCCTCTACACGATTAACGATGGCCGACACTGGCGAACACCACCCCAGAATGGTACCCTTCATCAATGAAACAGGGTAATAATTCACATTCTTTATCATTATCGGTACCGTCTTCTGAGTCTTAACCAGCATTTTGGCAACTACTATTCCTCAGCCTACCTTGTTATCATCAACCTTTGATTCCAACATTGTAACATTTTCTTTCGGATAATCACCTTCTATACATGCTGTCAAAAATGTCTCACTTCTTGCATCCAGAACAACATTCTCTGCTGTATTTACTTGTACATTCCCACAATCTTTCTCATGAAGAAACATTTCTTCATTATTTATTTTTAAAGTGCCTTCTTTCATGTTTAACTGGAAGCCGTAGGTATTCATGGTGTCTAATCCCAAGATTATTTCTTCTTCTATGTCGGCTACGAGAACACTATGTCGGATTGATGTTGGTCCTACGGTAAAATTGACATCTACTTCACCTGCTACAGAAGCTGCTTCTTCAGTAGCTGTCTTAAGTCTCGATTTGCTAGAAAGTAATTTTTTATTCCTGGAAATCAAATCGGGTCGCACGATGGTTTTCGTCGATGCAGTATCTAGCAAGTAAGCATAGGTCCTTCTTTCCATAATAGCGTTCATATACAGGCCGTTGGTTTGATGTTGCAAGTCTGCGATTTGTCCAACCGTCCTTGGGGCTTTCTGATGCTGGATCGATGATTGCCCTCGCTCATCGACCCGCTTTAGTTTTCCTGCTACTCAGTCGATGCTTTCTTGGCCACTTTACCACATTTACTTCGATTGCGATCAATCTCTCCACAATTCCAGCATGGCAGCACTCTTTTGTTTGGCTTGATTTGATTTAGGACTCGACTAACTACCTGCTCCATGAACTCCTCATTTTTTGTTTGTCACCAGTACAGAAACGAGCATGATTCCGAGATGTTTGTTTTGCAATCTCAAACTCAAGCGCGGGCACCAAAGCATCGATCAAGTTTTCGGTCGTGCCAACCTTAATGCTTGCTGCATATCAACATCCCGTAGACCATCTATGAACGTTTGGACAGCTAGGTGTTCCGTGAAATTTTCTGGCGCCATCGGATATGCAGGTCGTACCAGACGAGGAACATCTGCCTCAAATTCTTGAAGATTCTGGCCTTTCTTCTGTGATTGATTCTCCAACCGTTTAATGAGTTGAGAATAATTTTTCGTTCTTCAGGAGGCAATGTCTGCAAAATATCACGAGCATCGCCTCTCAATGCTATGATTAAGGCAGTAGTTTTCTCGAGAGAAGACCATACGTTTGCTTTTGCGGCTGCTTCAAATTGCGTCAGGTAAGTCGTCCTGGCATATTTGATGTTCGTCTAGAGTTTTCTTGTGTTGTTAGATCTCGCTATTCATCCTCATTTACATTTTCTAGACGGTTCTCGACGTGTGACATCATCGGGTGACTTATCACATTATTTTTCCAACACAAAAACGTTTGAATGTATTAAAGTAGGCGTTCAATAATGAGTTACATTCATCAGATACCGTAAAACGGTGGTATAATGAATTTAGTTTTGACAATTAACGTTAAAATAAAATTACTCTCGCGTAGGTTATTTGCAAGCAGTTGTTACTGATAAAGATTTTACGATTGCACACAACATGATACAGGAACATTTTCTTGTTCCTCGCCACCTTGATATTCGTTTCTCGAATACGTATTTCGACAACTAAATTATTATCCTCAGTAGGAAAAAATAACAGTGTTGAACATGGCCCTCTCCTTAGGAAGTCATACAAGCAAATACATGAAATTGTACATTTATCTGCATTGTAAATGCTATTTTAGTTTTTAATGTACAAGTACTTTCAATAGATGTCCAGTTCTCTTGAATTATTTATATTTTTAATTAGTCTTAAACAATTTGCCGATATATATTATGTTAGGTTTCTAACGCGTGCTGGGTAATATGATATGATATGATAATATATGTTATACGATAACTGCTCTCGATAAACATTACGTTAACTGCTTGTAAATGAACCACTGTAAGATTAGATTACCTACTAAGATAATAAGATACTAGATATTTCTAAAATATAAATCTATGAATTTCATTACGACTGTATGAAACCCATGTTTGGAGATAAATTTCAATCAGCCTACACAGATACTGATTCAATTATCTATTCAAGTGAATGTTCGGATATCTACGATTTAATCCGTCGCAATTTTCATAGAAGATTTGAAGGATGAGATGAATGGAAAAATTATAATAGAATTTGTAGATTTGAGATCTGAAATGTATTCTATTGGGGTAATTAATTAATTTAAACCACCTACGTTGTTAAAATTGAAGTATCCTACGAATGTTGGTTAACTTTAAACCATGACTTAAGGCTTGTTTTAAGTTCTTATAATGTATAACATAACGTGTTTTTTCCGAATAAGGTAGTCATTAGTTTCTTCTCTTTTGATCCTGGAGCAGATAGATGTTCTAGACAAAAAGGTAAATCTGCATGTAAATCATGTAATTCTTGCAGATATTCTAAATCCACCTCTAAAATATATCCTATATCATTCTCATCAAGTATATCCATAAGATTGAAATTTTCAACATTAGATAACCATCGAAATCCCCCATAGGGTAAATATTGTGATATTGCCCATCCGTATTGGTTATTCATGTCATTCATACATTATAAATTTGTCAGGTTTGGAAGAATCATAATCTAGCATATATTTATTATTACCTTTAAGATATCTATAAGAACATTGACTGAGTCCTCCTCTGATCCCACGTTCAATAAAACTTGATCATATCTAGATCTGTTAGTAATTCTAATGTAATATCAGTATGTTTAAGCATGCAATATCATGCAATATCATGTGAATCCGGGTAAGGTGAAGTAAAGCCCTGGATAAAGTCCATATGTTTTCAGACAGCTCAATTTTTCACCGCTTAGATTAAAAATTTCAGATATAAGTTCAGGATATTCTTTCAAGTAAGATGCCAAGGTATCTAGTCCAGGAGCCATAAATCGAAAAGAATCTATGAATCTAAATTTGAATTATTTTCTCATCGATATGTTTAGTGAATGAAAGATATTTTTCTTTGGTTGTTTGCAAAACATCTATACGTCCCTTTAAATCCACAGCCAAATTCTTTATAATAAAATGCGAATCATATCCGGATAGATTATGGAAAACCGCCGGAACTGTATGTGAATATTGATAATTTACATTCTTGATGTGCGGCGCCACGGTATTTTGCATTCAATTGATCATGATTTCTAATCGTTTTCTTTTCATCTGAACTAAACGATTTTTCGTAAATATGACATATTGCGCACTTTCATACTAATATTGTTCATCAGACGTTAACTTGCCTATGGGAATGGGGCACAAAAATACTGTTTCTAAATCTTCAGCAAAAGTTTCGAGTTCTTTAGTAAGCTATGTTACACAATTACTTCCTCGATAGTTTCGATAAAATGATAACGATTTATCATAGCGGCACTTGACGTAATAATCTATGCTGCATGGTTGATGTTCTTGATATTTATTTTGATTTTTACATAGAATAAGTAAGCACTTGAAGTCGGCATATATAATGAAGGGTGCTTTCACCTTATTTTTGAAATTTTTAAATTTAATAAACTTATAATCTTCTGTGGGTAATCGAATCTTGCAGTGGTTCATTTCTAGACATTCAACGTAATGTTTGTCGAGAGCAGTTATGGTATAAAAGTAGTGTAAACTACGGTAACAAAAATACATTTTTTTTACGCTTTGATAGGCGTGAAGATAGGAGACGCGATAAGTTCCTAATTCAGATATAGTGATATCTAGGAGTGAATTTATTATCATCCTCATGATCATCTTCATGATAGTAAAACTCTTGAATAAGTAAAAAACTCACATGTGCAGTCCGCTTCATTTTTGTTAGGTATGTAGGTTATGGTAGTGAATTTTTCATTAGTTTTTTCAGAATATAGGCATTTTTGAAACATCGTTTTGTTTTTCTAACCGTGGAATTTGTTTCATCGTAATTGGGTACTGAATTCATGTTAAATTTAACACAGAAGATGGGTTCGGATACTTCGTAATACTGTGCGTGGCTATAACGGTCTTAGACGAAACATTTTTGATCATGATTTTTTACGTTAACACAGGCTTCTTTAATTTTAATTTGTTTAAGGAGTTCAATATATATGATCCTAGTTGAGGTGTAAATTCATTAATCTTCACTTGGAGATTGATAACAGCTGATATGGCCCAGCCGCTGTCTCTTTCTTGAAACTCTTCGAGATCGGCTAGAATTGGTTATTGTGTGTAGTTAACAAACCATTCCTATAGGTTAGTGTCTTGGTAAATTTCTATTATTAAATATTAAAATATTTCAGTTTATTAATTTCCTGTTCAGCCTGTTGCTTTGTAAATTTGCCACAAAATAGTACATCTTCTTTGATAGCTTCTTCCTTCTTCAATACATTTAAGATTCTTCTGCGAAATAAAACAGCAGCGTCTTCCATGAACAATTTTGGGTCGGTATGTTTTAGATTAGTATAACAACAGTTCGTATACGACCATGAAAAGCGGATTGCATATCTTCCCATTTAACATGGTTAGAAGTAGTATGCTTCCTCGGTGTGTAACTCCCTCCAGTTATTTGAAGAACACGACATTTTTGATTGGAGCTTCCCACCTTGGCTATAGTCGTTGTAAGTTCTTGTATCTCAGCAACATTTTTTGCACTACTCAACGAATTATATACAAAAAGGTTGTGTTTATGTATAACAATACGTTATGCACGTATAAAGCATTTGTTACAATATGAAACAGACATGTCAAAAATTTACATATCTGTAACTGTACACATGGACAATACATCTCGTATTTTCAGCATTTACTTCTGCTTAATACATATGTTTCTGCCATCTAGGCGTCATCAGTCAAGCTAGTGAAGCAATGTGATACAAATGAAACAAATCTTTATGAATAGATTTGTATCTGTATATACATTTCATTGAAATCGCCTAAAAGATAAGGCAAATTTCATCCTATAAGGTGGCACTTATTTCATAAGTGACATCTTACGGACGATATGTAAATTTTTTACATGTCTGTTTCATATTGTAACAAATGCTTTATACGTGCATAACGTATTGTTATACTTAAACACAACCATTTTGTATATTTACCGCCATCTGGCACGTGTTAATGGACTGCACCTATACGTATTGTTTCGCTTATGTAATAGCTTAGCTATTCAAGCGAAAGGTCGCCTTTTTCGGCAAAGTCTCTTTCGTCCGTAAGATGTCACTTACGAAATAAGTGCCACCTTATAGGATGAAATTTACTTTATCTTTCAGGCGATTTCAATGAAATGTATATACAGATACAAATCTATTCATAAAGATTTGTTTCATTTGTATCACATTGCTTCACTAGCTTGACTGATGACGCCTAGATGGCAGAAACATATGTATTAAGCAGAAGTAAATGCTGAAAATACGAGATGTATTGTCCATGTGTACAGTTACATATATGTAAATTTTTCACATGTCTGTTTCATATTCTAACAAATGCTTTATACGTGCATAACGTATTGTTATACATTAACACAACCTTTTTGTATATTTACCGCCATCTGGCACGTGTTAATGGACTACACCTATACGTATTGTTTCGCTTATGTAATAGCTTAGCTATTCAAGCGAAAGGTCGCCTTTTTCGGCAAAGTCTCTTTCGTCCGTAAGATGTCACTTATGAAATAAGTGCCACCTTATAGGATGAAATTTGCTTTATCTTTTAGGCGATTTCAATGAAATGTATATACAGATGCAAATCTATTCATAAAGATTTGTTTCATTTGTATCACATTGCTTCACTAGCTTGACTGATGACGCCTAGATGGCAGAAACATATGTATTAAGCAGAAGTAAATGCTGAAAATACGAGATGTATTGTCCATGTGTACAGTTACAGATATGTAAATTTTTTACATGTCTGTTTCATATTGTAATCAACGAATTATGTTTGGAGAGTTTGATTAGATTTTTTTATTCCGGAAGCCAAAGCATCCTTATTATTATCAATATTAGCATTGAAAAGCGAAGATTTAATGTGTGCGATAGCTTCTTCCATCATTATTAAACAACGAACACTCACTGAGTAACTCTCGTACACATCTCCTCCGTTATATATTATATTCGTTTAATTAGATAATAATGATAACGTGATATTATTTACATATAAAATTCGTTAATCATAGCATCTGACGCAGCGACCTCCGACATCTCGCGGTGGCCACATTTGAAACTATAACCGATCATGAATGAGCCCTAAGTCAGGGCGGTATTTCGCAACCCCTGAGAGAGCCGTTTTAACGTTATTTTCAACACCTTGCAGCCTCCCCTGGCAATTCACTTGCAGCCTCCTGGTACCCCCTTGCAGGCCTCCTGGTCCTTCAACTCATCATGAATCTTCGATCTCCCAACACAACCCCCCAAAAAATGCAAAATGAACCTCCATAAGAAAATACATGGGATTTTGACCCCGAATCTCTATTGCTTATTTATTCCTATTGACAATAGTTTCTTTCCAAAAAATATCAATTTATCTTTTATGCTTATTTTTAAGTTCCACTTCGAAGTGCTGACAAACAAATTGGCTATGAATAAAGATAGGCAAATATCTATTGCTGTGCCTTTATTCTGTTCGTAGAATTTCTCTAAAACTTGGAAACAATTATGCCACATGTCAAGGGCTATCATCCGCAAGTATTTCTTGACTGTCGCTGTTACGTTTAAATATTGAAATATCTTGGTACAGTGCGTTTTGTGTCGGGTTATATCGTGGGTGGTGGCACGGAGTGTACGCCGTTAAAATGCATGTTTATTTGAGTCACGTGATCGCTTTGGGGCCAATCGTCTCTTCAGAAAACCAAGGGAGTTTTCTCTCCTAATCTGGTATATGTGCGCGTAGGAACGCGTTGCATTTTGCGTTACTTGCCTTTAGATATCGATGGTGTTGGAAAGTGTAGCTATTTTAGTTTAATGTGAGTTTTCTGAGATTATCGAGGAAACACCTGAAAGGTGGATCCCTTTGTTACACTTTGAGCCCAATTTTAGCACCAAATATAGTTAGATTTACGCACAGTCGACTATATGTATCTATCGTTGCCCTTAACATAGGTGTACGATATTTTCTTTTGCGATGTTCATTGTGCATATATCTACGCATTTTTCCTTTTCCAATGCATGAATTATATCTTTAGGGCTTTTAGTTACCGCTGTCTTATATACTGCTTAATTACCATTTGAAAGATCTAAATTATTCGTAGTGGGACCGGATGCTATCCGGATCCCCGTGATAGCAACAGAAACGCTATTGTACACCTAGCGTTGCATCTTTTCGACACGAGCTAAGTTATACCCATTTCATATCCGATTTTTTTTATTTGTTTAAAACATTTGTAACAATAATATCAACTTCGAAACTTCAGTAATTTTCGTTTAATGTCAGTTCTTGCCTTTGTTATTTAATGAGCAATTTAAACGTTTAAGAATAAATATTGTGTAGTTCATTTTACATTTATTACGTAATATCTATTCTTAATATTGTTGTATTTATTATTTGTGTAAAAAGTTACTGTCACATTTACTAATATTACGTTTCACATGTATGACTGTATTTTTTGTTAACGTCTACTGTGTTAGGGGTTGGTAGTATTGAAATAGATACCGCCATATAATGGCGTACATGTTAATAGTTTGTATTTCTCATGTGTTAAAAATATACAATAAACGCCCCTAAATTATAGTGTTTCATAAAATGGAGTAAAGAAAAACAACAAAACATGGCGCAGTCAGTAGTGTTATATATTTGACTTTCTTGGTGCGTGAGTAAAACAAATCACAGACGTTTTATAAGTATTTATTTCAATACAAACATAGGAACGTTGTGTAACATTTGTAGATGTCTGTTCCACTACGGCATGCTCAATGCTTTTATTTTCAGGTGTTAACTGCGATGCATATTTCTCTCATTCGTTGTTCCGTTATCAACTCTATCTTACACTCTTTTAGATCATCAGTATGTACATATTTTACTTTTTGATTAACAAACACCAAGTAAGTTACCTTACTAATGTCCTTCAGTATTCTCCCTGGATACCATTTCTTCTCATCTTTTATTGCATGCGGGGAATGCATTAATGGCATTTCATTTGAACAGAATTGATTAAATATCAGACAATTAAAGGGAAGCCCATTATCTGTAACCACGACCTGTGGTAAACCGAATATTGCAAAAGAATTTAATATCTTTTCAATCGTCTTTTCAGCATTTGTTCCATAAGGCATTAAATAAATTTCTATCCATTTTGTTGTAGAGTCTGTTATGAGCAAGAATTCGTTTTCTTCTAGATGCAAAAAATCCATATGAAGTCTACTCCAATTTGTCGATGATTTAGTCCACGGTCTCAAGGAAATATTTTTATTTTTGCAGCTAAATGTCTGACATGCCTCACACTTCGCTACTTTTTCTTCGATATCTTCGTCTAACTTTGGCCACCAAATATCGCTTCTAGCTCTCATTTTGATTCTTAATATACCCCGATGTTGGTCATGTAGAATTTCCATAACTGCTGGACGGTGTACAGATTGTATAATAACTCTGTTGCCCCATGTCACACAGTTACTCTCTACACTAAGTTCTAATCTCCTCTTAAAATATGGTTTAAGTTCTTTATCCTTTACATAATTTGGTCATACAGTTTTTGTCAATTGCAATACCTTTAATAACACTTTATCCTTTTTTGTTTCTGTTGCGATTTATTCTGCTGATAAGGGTAATTCGTTTGCTACTGAAAAAAATTGAGTTCATCAGGAAGTGACTCTGACAATGGCTATCTTCATAAGGTATCTGCATGGACTATTTCTGATCCTTTCTTATACTTTATTTCGTAATCGTATGCTTGTAAAACGTTGCATAACGTTGTAATCTATTATGTACATGTAAAGGTAATCCTGTTTTAGGTCCGAAAATAGTTTTTAATGGTTGATGGTCTGTTTGCAAGATAAATCTTTTTCCATAAATAAATTTATGAAACTTTTTTGCAGCAAATATCAATACCTCATTCTCCTCATCATCAATTATGTGGCTTAAGACTGCACCCAAACCATACTTTGATGAATCAGCTGTGACTACTATAGGTTTTGAAGGATTAAACTGTGTTAATGTTTGACTATTTGTCAATAACAGTTTACTTTCTTCAAAAGCATTTTGACAGTCATGAGACCAATAATATGGTATATATCCTTTTTTAATAAATTATTTAATGGGTGTAAATGAGTAGACAATATGGGAATGAATTTTGAATAAAAGTTTAATAATCCTAAATAGGTTCTTAATTCTGTGACATTCTTAGGTGACGGAGCTTTTTCTATAGCTTCCACTTTTGACTTTAAGGATAATATTCCCTCAGGTGCCAAGGTATGGCCCAAAAACTCCTTCCATATTTACTACGTTATTTTCCACATTTATATTAAATGACAATGATTTATGACCAGATACGTACTTCAATTCACTAAAATGTTTTACATCACTGAGTTCCAAAGTGTTTATAACAAACCTTTCTTGATCCTCACCTGACTCTGCATTTTCCTTACCTTCTTCGTTAATCTGGTGTACTTGTTTCCGATATCGACATACATTTGATGTGTCCCTGTTTCTTACACACAAAACAACTTCATTTTTTTGCAGGACATCCCTTAACATCGTGCATCCTTCCACAACGTGTACACTTGCTAGTGTTTTGTACTTGTTTTTCTGCATTTGATTTGAATTTTTGACTGACTTCATTATTTGACTTCTTTGCACTTTTAGGATGACTTGACTTGACTTGATTAACCTTATCTTCTTCAGGTTGCAATAATTTGACTTTATTTTCAGCTAGTTCGAAACTTAAAGCAATGCTACATGCTTTTTCAAATTTAAGCTTCGCCTCTGATAACAAACGTCTTCGAATATTTTCTGAACTCAATCCACAGACTAATCTGTCTCGTAATGCCCCGTCCAGAAAATCTCCGAATTTACAAGAACTTGCTAAAGATCTAATCTCAATTATGTATTCTGCAACTGACTGATTGTGTTTCTGTATGCATTTATTAAAATTAAAAGTTTCAGCTATTTCTGATTTAGCAGGTTCATAGTGATCTTTCAAAACCTTTTTTACCTCTGTGTAAGTCATTTCACTAGCTAATTTAGGTGCTATTAGACTTTTTAATGTGTTATACAGTAGTGCACCCCCTAATGTTATCAGTAATGACACCTTTTTACTTTCTGTTGTACTATTTACATCAAAAAGGTGTTCCAACCTTTCCAGGTATGACGTGAATTCACTTTTAACATCAGTGAAGGGTTCTATGTTTCCAATAAACACCATGGCGTCGTTGACTTTTACGTTTTTCATTTTTTCCTTTTTGTTTTGACTGTGTTCTCTTGACTCGTCGCCAATTGTTATATATTTGACTTTCTTGGTGCGTGGGTATATTAAATCACAGACGTTTTATAAGTATTTATTTCAATACAAACTAAAAGGGTTGACATTCGTTAACATTAATTCTCGACACCATTTTCTACTGTACTGTCGTCATATCAACTTAAATTTAGATACTACAAGTAGTAGAAGAAGTTAGAAAAGACTAAAAATAAAAAGGAAGTAAGGTTAAGCACGCCTTATAACTTCAACAAAAAGCAAGGAGAAAATGGCTAGTAACGCAACGATATCAGCAAAACCACCAAACGAAATGTCTTTTGACGAGAACTTAGCCAGAACTGGGAATTTTTTAAGCAAAAATTCGAAATATTTTTAAAAGCAGCAAAACTGAATGACGAATATGGTTCATATAAAGCGATGGCATTTTTTAACACAATAGGGGACCCTGTAATTAAAATTTACAATAATCTAGAATTCACAGAAAATGAAGATAAAAGTAAATAATTATAAATAAACTAAATGAATACTTAATCCCTACAAGAAACGTAACATTCGAAAGAAATTTATTTTTTACAAGAAATATGAAAGCAGGTGAAACCATTGATGAATATGTCAATGACCTAAGGAGATTAAGTGGAACTTGTGAGTTTGGACAATTGACGGATTGTTTAATCGAATAGTTTTAGGGATATATGATAGAAATCTAAAAGATAGATTATTTAAAGAAACAAATTTAACTTTAAAGAAAGCCGTTGAACTATGTAAAGCAACCGAACAAGCAAGCAAATTGGAAAAGCTAACACGGAAATAGATACAATATTTAAGCAAAAATTCACACAAAAGACTCGATATCAACTACAAATGTCAAATAAACATAGCTTGGACCAGCAGAAACAAAGTAAACAAAGCTGCAGCATAACAGAAAAGACAGTTTGTTTTCGTTGTGGTGAAGATCATCCGAGAGACAAATCAAAGTGCCCAGCCAAGGATAGCAAATGCAATAGATGCAAGAAAACAGGACACTTTTCATATCTCTGCGAAACAAATAGTATACAGTGTTGTACAAGATGAATGCCCAGCAGAACAAGAAGAGAAAGATGATGATTTATTTTTAGGTAGTGTACAAAATACTTATAATGTAACTAAAACTTGGAATCAAATATGCATGTTAGATAATTTTAAGGACATTAGTTTTAAGTTAGATACAGGAGCTGAAGCTATTGTTTTACCTGTTCGTATATTTAATTAGCTGCCTATTAGTAAGAATGTTAAATTAATCAGTTTTAAAGGTAAACTGTAATGGTGAACCATTACAAACATTAGGCAAAATCAAAATTAAAACATCTGCTAATAATGTCAGTTAATTTATTGAATATCATGTTGTGGATATAAATAATTAGAGACCGGTCACTAGAGCGTCACGACACGAGCGTGCTATTGAACATTTGTATTTTTAAAGTGTTTAATTTTATTTATATAATTATACTTATAACAAGGACTATGACTATAACTAACGAATGTACGACTAAAAAATACGAAACACATTTTTATTTGTTCATTTTGTAGTTCAAGTTGAGTAAAGGAGTATTAATATTTACTAGCAATACTTCCTCAAGGTTCTCTTCTGTAAAATTTGTTCTCTTTGAATTAAATACGTCCTTGTAAATAGAAAACGTCCTTTCTACATCGCAACTGGTTATAGGTGCGTATCGGAAATAATCTTTTATTTCAGCGTATTTAGCAGTTAGATTTTGAGGAATTGTCCCCATACACAATTGCCCCAATGTTATTAAATCTGAATTTCAATTAAAAACTGCGTCAAACTTTTGCCGAAGGCCACATCCGAAGTCACTTGGAAAATTTTTCAAATTATTACTAGCCAAATCTAATTTGGTTGCTACATAATTTAATTTCAGATTTTTATTTTCAAAATAAGTGATTAGTTTTGACAAATTTCCAACGTGTCCCTGAAGAAAGTACAACTGATTTTTTAAATGTGGAATTTGTGTTAGTTCTTTGCACACAGAAATACTCCGAGCATCGTCATTTAAACATGCAGCGAAATTTTGTAAACTATAGAAATTCTCGGCATAAAACTAGTACCTTCCAACCATGTCCCCCATCTATTTATTACTGGAGAGGGAGGTAGTGACAAAGATGGCAGTTTTTTCCCTGTAAAGAGCTACTCTCAATGGTGCTTTTCTGAAAACTTTTTTAAAAGCCTATCAACTTCTGGAAAAGTGTCTCTGATATATTCACGGATTGTGTGGGGAGCATGTGCTACACAAGTAATATGCGGCATATTAGGATATGTTTCCTTTAATAGTCTGCCTGTTTTTAACATATATGCAGCACTGTCACTTACAAATAAAAGTACTTTTTCTTTATACCTGTCGTCCGAATGAAGTATTGTTTGAATATTCTCGTTAATGGTTTTAGCAATTGTCTTCGCATCAACTGTATTTATAACATTTCTTGCTATTGCATATGCATTACATGAAATAGTTGGATGTAGTACACCAGCTACAACATTTACCACACAACGTCCTAATATATCGATAGTTTCGTCGGTACTTCTCCAGATCTAATGCGTGCTACTGCTTCGGGTAGCACTTAGAAACATATTTGCATAAGGTGGATTCATCACGCGGGAGTAAAACTAGAAAAACGAGCAAAAGAGGGAGTAGGAATAATAGTCAATAAAGAAATGGACAAAAAGGTAGTAAAATATAGGGCTATAAATCTAAGAATAGTAGCACTAACAATAAAATTAACAGAGTTAGTTAACATAATATATGGACCAATGGAAGGGACGCTGGAAGAGGAGGTAATAGAATTTTACTTGAATCTGCAGAAAACACTTGACGAATGCATGGAGGAATGTGAAGGGCTAATAATAATGGGAGACTGGAATGCCAGGGTAGGATGTGACCAAAATAGAGGAATGGGATACATGTGGAGACATGGAGAGGAAATAATAAATAGAAATGAAATAAAAATGATAGATTTCTGCAGGAAAAAATGACCTGATAGTAGGTAACACAAAATGGGAAAAACGACTAGAAGATAAATATACATTTGTGGCAGAAGAAAGAAATGCGAAAAGCATAATAGACTATATAGTATACACACACAATATAGAGGAAATGTTACAAAAAATAGAAAAGAAAAAAGAATCACAGATAGGATTAGGGCAAAGGCTGGTTGCATATTGCAGCGCAAAAGCGAAAAGGAAAGGAGCGGAAAAGCAATATAATAAGGTAGCAACGCACGAATTTAGGAAAAAGGAAAAGAGAGAGGAATATGAGGCAAAACAAATAAAGAATTTAGAAAACGGAAAGAAGAGAAAGAGGAAAGGACACTAGAAGAAAAATGGAATACATTTAAAGAAGTGATAAGTACAAAGGCGGAAGAAGTATGTGTCAGAAAGAAATATGATAAGCAACAAAAACGAACAGATTGGTGGACCGATGAGGTAAAAATCCAATTAAAAGAAAAGAAGTTAGCATGGAAAAATATGTATAATCCAAAACACAAGAGGTTAAGGAGGAATATTACAGAAAAAGGAATAGAGGAAAAAACAGTGAAAAATGCAAAAGCAGAAAGTTGGAAGAAATTTGGAGAAGAAATAAATACAGAACAAAAAACAAATAACAGAAAATTTTGGACAAAAATTGAAAGATTAAAAGGGACGAAAAGCAAGGAAATAAAAGCGATAAAAGATAGTCAAAATAAACTGAAAACAGAAATATAAGATATACTGGAGGTGTGGAATTAATACTATACGAAGAAGTATATGAGTGAAAAGCCAAGGCACAACACAGCAAGGCAGGACAAAGAAGAAAAAATGCAAGAAATAACAAGAGAGAAGGTTGAGGAAGCAATAAACAAAATAAAAATGAATATCTAGGTACAATGATATCAGAGTATCGGAAAATAGACGCAGAAATAACAAATAGAGGCAACAAAGCAACAAGACTGTATTACTTAATAAACAAAACAATATTGGGGCATAAAAATATAGATATTGAAATTAAAAGAATAGTACACAATAAAATAACAGCACCAATAATAACTTATGCAACAGAGAGTTGTGTAATACAAAGACAACACGAGTCGAAAATAGAGGCAATAGAGATGAAACACTTAAGAAAAATATCAGGGAAAACGATATGGGACAAGTGTAAAAACGAGGAGATAAGAGAAATGACAAAACAAACATTAATATTGGGAAGAATAAGAAAGAAGCAGCTGAAGGGATATGGACATATAGTAAGAATGAAGCAAGAAAGAATTACAAAAAGAATAATGGAGTTGGGAAAAATAAGGAAAGGCAAACGAGGGAAGCCAAGAAAGGGATAAACCAAAGAGAGGAAATAGGATGGAAGGAAGGAAGGAAGGGAAGACGATGGAAGAAATGAGAATGATGGCAAAAGATAGAAAGGAATGGAAGAAATGGGTAGAGGAGGACTGGAACTCCGAATCCGACGCCTGAAAAGGCATAAGGAGTACGACACAGACGAGAAGAAGAAGGATTCATTAGGAACATTTCGACCAGTATATTTTTGGAGAAATATTTTTAAAGTGGGATTGTTAAGTTTATTTAATGGAATATTAACCGCCATAAAAGTCTCACAGAGTTCTTCGTTAAAATTGTCAGATTCCAAAGGTTCAAATTTCTGTGCATGTATTTGCGATGCTGACGTACGTACGCTTTCATGGAATTTTTTAACGATAATTTACAGATTTTGCAATAAATTTCGGAATCACTAACAATGGACATACAATCAGTATGACCGTCAATCCAACTCGCCATTGTTTTACGATGCCGTTCTCGACGTTCGTCCATATCATGTCTGAAAAAGCAACTTAAACAATACCCTAGATCTAAATAAATGAAAACTAAAAATGTATGCGTAAGTTATTGAAACTGAACGAAATTCAATGCACACTTACGTCGAAATAACTGGGAAAAGTAGATTCAATCAAACGATATTAAACAGGATCTATGACAAAAATTACGATGTAATTAACAATTAAAACTATGAAAACAAAATACTAACTCACAGCACTTTATTTATCTTACGAAATATAAATTAATAAATACAATAAATTATAAAAACCTCGCTTCTATCTACGCTCATGAAAACAGATATTTAACTATAATTATCCAACAAAAAACGTCGAAATTGTCGATGAAAACAGATGTGCGCGCTAGCCAGATGAATACTGCATTCAATAACTGCGTGATGTACTTACAGATGTTGTAGACTATTTATATCGTCCGTCGTAATGGCGACGTCATTTCAACCCGATATGTCCGGTCTCTATAAAATAATACACCGCTGCTAGGATTAGATGCTTATTGCAAATTAGGATTAATTCAAAGAACAAACGTAAATATCATAAACTGAAAATAATTTTCTAACCATTGATAGAATAATTGAAAAGTATGAAAACTGCTTTAAAGGGTTAGGATGTTTATCTAATACTCATCATAACAATTGATTCTATCGTTAAACCAGTAATATATGCTACACGTTGAGTTACTTTTGCTCTTCACGATACTTTGAAGCAAAAATTAGAGTCATTAGAAAAATATGGTGTTGTAAGCAAAATAACGAAACCAACAAAATGGGTTAGTTCATTAGTAATAGTTCATAAAAATTATAAATCTATTAGGTTGTGTCTTGATCCAAAGAATCTCAATAAAGTAATTGGTCGTGAACATTTTAATATCACTGTACTAGATGAAATACTTAGTAAACTAAATAGTAAAAACAAATTAGCATATCGATGCGAGAGCTCGCATCAAGCGTTGTTACAAATGATACAAATCTGTATAAAACAAATCTGTATTTGTAAAGATGGATATAACAGCACGTATTTACTACTAGCGTTAACTTCAACCACAGACGCATGCGTTTCTGTCGAACGAGTTTGTCAATGCGGATTTACGAAGGAAGTAACGACTAAAGTTCGCTTTCTAGCCTAGTAATGAATTTTGTCCTATAAAATGACACCAGATAACCTCGTGACAACTTACGGACAAAACAGACTACGTCGATGAAAGCGACTTCTTCTCAAATAGCTAACCTATTACAAAAGAAGAAAAAATACGTACACTACTGTAAGTCCATTAACTCGTCGCCAGCTGGGGTCACATAACAAAAATAAATTAGCATATCGATGCGAGAGCTCGCATCAAGCGTTGTTACAAATGATACAAATCTGTATCAGTAAACATGGACATAACAGCACGTATTTACTAATGTTTTGGATTTAAAAATATATAGACTGTTGTGTTCTTTTAATAATAATTTTGGTGACACACACACACACACACACCCAAATATATATATATATATATATATATATATATATATATATATATAACAATTGATAAATTATTGGAGTTTTTCGGCTTTTATATGAAATATTTTACAAATATCAAATTTCGTATGATTTGCTTTGTAATTTGTAGACAGCAATGTTTACATCCCCACTTACTCTGCAATTACATACATTCTAATTTGATATTTGTAAAATATTTCATATAAAAGCCGAAAAACTCCAATAATTTATCAATTGTTATATTTAATAAACGGCTAAGAAATTATCTAAACACTTATATATATATATATATATATATATATATATATATATATAGTATATAGTATAGTATATAGTATATAGTATAGTATATAGTATATAGTATAGTGTTTTGCTTTAATATGTATATATTTAAAATAATCTTACATGTTTCGGCACCTAATGCCTTTTTCAAAGAAATTTAAAATATAAATGACAGTATATTAATATCATATTTCTATATCTGTATTTGTCATGGATAAAATTAAAATATTCAAAGATACATTCAAGTTTATCAATAATACTTCATGCCTCAGTACTCTCAACAGCCATGACAAGCCATGAGTTATTATAATGCCTCCGCCCGTGGAGCGACTTAAGATGTCGGCATTCGCCTTGAACGAGAAGGAAAACTACGAAAACCTACTCGGACAGCCTAGTCAGGCATCTAAACACGGAACTGCCAGCATGATAAGCCAGTGTATAGATATTTAAATAACATATGATAGGTATTTATATAATAACAACATATATTCATAATGGTAAACTGCAGATCGTTACATTATTAGATTATAGTATATACTGCTTAGATTTTTTTATATCACTTCTGTTGTTGATTTAATTTTTTTCTTGTTTAATATTAATCATTTCTTTCATTTCCCTTTTCATTGTGAGCTGTTCTTTATCGATGATCTGTGTGTTTTCACAGTGCTGAGTGCTGAGGCATGAATTATTATTATTAAACTTGAATATATCTTTGAATATTTTAATTTTATCAATGACAACTACAAATGTATAAATATGACAGTAATATACTGTCATTTATATTTTAAATTTCTTTGAAAAGTGCATTACGTACCGAAACATGTAAGATTATTTTAAATATATAATTTAATCTACTTAACATACTATTTCTTGACCTTTGTATGTTAAGTAGATTAAATTATATATTTAAAATAATCTTACATGTTTCGGTACGTAATGCACTTTTCAAAGAAATTTAAAATATAAATGACAGTATATTACTGTCATATATACATATATATATATGTATATATATATATTTAATGTTGTAGTTCTTCTGATGCTCATAATTTCTTTCATTTAAATGATTTCTTGGACAGAAATGTTATATCTGAAATTTAAAGTTTTTAAAAATATATAATTTGATAGCCAAATTTCTGTATAATTTATGTAAAATCATAATTAGATTTAGCAATATTGATATCGTATATAATTGTAATTTGCATTCTTTTTATTGTTGTTACTTGCTTCTAAATTAAATTTTTAGATTATATTTTATGTTTTCGTGATACTAAATCTGATTCTGATCATTTTTTTTGTAATCGAACTGCTATAATCGTTACTGTATATTAAGTGTCTAATTAACTTTTATTTCTAAATTTGTAATTGCAATTACGTGAGATATGCCCATTAACCTTCTGAACAATCAGTCAGAGTTATCTTTATCTCTGGCTCATGTGAGATTTTCTTTAGAGAAACACTTTAAATTTTTCCTTACTAAATTGTCAAAATGACTTTTAATTTAACTTTTGAACTTACTGTATTTATTCCAAAGAAAATCTGATTCAAAAATGTAAATTTTCTAATGGGAGTCATGACAATAAAAAAAAAAGGATAAATAAGATAGTTTTTTTTGCACGAAATTGGTGAAGATTGTTATATTTAAAGTTATCTCTTCAAGTTTATTAATTTTAAAGTAAAAACCATAAGAATTCGATAAAAAGTAGTGTTTTATTAATAAAATATTGGGAAATACCTTGCTGTTAGAATTTTCTACGAGTGGAATATTCCAGGAATCCTTATATACAGTTTTCAACGTTATATCCTCTTCACAGTTATTATTTGCATTTATGCAGAGTTTTTGATGGAGTTTCCAGTAATTACATAGGATTCCGAGGGATAAATTACACCTTTCCCTGTTTATTATATTAACACATAACCTTGCTGAAACCTACGTTCACCAGGATTATAAGCCGTTTTATATTAGGATCATTTCTACTAGATGTGACAAACCAGATTATCGTGATCTTCCACAACTGTAACTGACGATCTACATCGTGGTTTTTAATATCATCCAGAAGATACACGTACTTCAGATTTATTGTTACTGTTTATACCAATAGAACAGGTATTTCATATTTTGTTGTCTGTAATTTTCCTCAAGATATAACATTTCCCACAAGTCTTAAATATTTAATTAATACTCACGTAATTCCAAAATGATAATCACTTTTCAATAATGTTTATATTTGCAATATAAAAATCTTTAATAATTGATGCACTAATAGAACTTGTTTTATGTTAATTTGGGGTAGGCTTCCCATTTTACAGTATAATATAGGGAGTAACATACTCACCTATCATATGCAATTTGTATCTTGTTTTATTTATTTAAGAAAATACAACAGTTTAATTCTTTAATATATTTATTACAAACATATACATATTCGTATTATTTTGTGTACTTAATTCCTGATATCCGAACATCCGGATCCCGCCTATAGACCCGAAGATTAAGCAGTCTCAGCTCCTATTTCATTTATTTTTCTATAATTTATATTCATTCTCATAATTATTATCCCGGGTTATATGTTTATTACAAAATTGGCGCTAGCAACTTGGGGCAATTTAACGGTTGTTTAGATAGAGGGTGTTGAGTACATAGAATAAAGGTAATTTATTAATTTAAAATATCTTATATTATTGACATAACGACATTAATAGGGAGTTGTGTGTGGTGTGTTCTAATTCTACAAAATATTAATAAAGAAAACGTCGTTATATTTATTTATTGACTATCTATAATACAAATATTTACAATATAGTATCATATTTTTAATAACACTTTTTGTTATTCATACAATAAATTTATTTGCGAGCAATATATTAATATTTATATCTCTTCGACTATGGAAACAAGATCTCGTTCAGGATCTAGTATGGAAAGATCTGATGATGGTCAGGAGAAAGGGGAAGGAGAAAGATCGACTATACCAGTAACTCAATCTGTTCGTGAAGAAATGCCAACAGACCAGATGAAGGTTTTGTTTGAAGCAATCATGGTAATTAAAAGTACGAATGAGAAGATAGAACAGAATCAACATACTCTTAAAGAAGAAATGAAGATGATAAACGAGAAAATAGAACAGAATCAACATACTCTTAAAGAAGATATGAGGATAATGAATGAGAAAATGGAACATAACATTAATACTAAACTAGAAGATACAATTAATTTACAAAATAGACAATGGGGATTACTTTTGAAGGATTCCGAAGAACGTATTCAGGCAAATGTGGAAATAAAATTGTCTTTACAAAAAGAAGAGGTTACCACAATTATTAACTCGAATAAAGACGTTCTGGAGGAGCAGATAGTTAAACATCAGGAGAAATGTTTGCAGAATTTTAATACAGTCAATCTAAGGTCTTTGGAGTACGAAGATATTTACAATAAAGAGATCAACGCGGTGAAGAACAATTTACAGGATTTGTTGAGGGATCAGTGTAGCAACAAGGTTTTTATCGACACTGAAATAAGGAGTATGAGGGATACTATTAATCAAAGATTAGTAACAACAAACTATCAATCTTATGGTCTACCGCTGCTGAGAGTTGAAAATTTAATTACTTTTAATGGCGACGTTAACATAGTACATCCGATGACTTATTTAACTTCAATGGTGAGGTATTTAGAAGATATACCAGATCAAAAACAGCGGTTGTATATATTGAGAGCTACCCTGAAGAATAGTGCATTAGATTGGTTTATGCGCATAGAAGAACATTGCACTGATCTTAATAAATTTGTTGACCTTTTCAAAAAGAATTTCTGGGACGAAACTCAGCAGAATCGTGCCAAGATTCGCTTACTTACAGGGAAGTATAGATTGGGATCAACATCACGAGAGGCGTATGCTTCAAAGATATATAATAGTTGTAAATATGTCCCTGATTTGGACGAAGCTTCAATAGCGCGACAGCTTTTGAATCACTATATTCATACGGATACGCACGCGATTATTTGCCAGAGGGTGAATGATATGGATTCGTTGATGGACATTCTTAGGAGGTTGGATGATTATTCCGAGAATAATCAGAGAATAGGTGATAATAACAATTTTAGAGGTATGTATAATCGAAATTATAATTTTAATAACCCTATGAATATGAACCGAACTTTTAATCAACCTGATCTTCATAATAATCAGACTAATAATCATGTTATGGATAATCTTCGTCACAATTATAATAATAATAGAGCTCCATTTAATATTTATAACAGGAATTTTAACTCACGTCCCCAGAATTTTAATAGAAATGATATTCGTCAAGATTCCAATTTCCCACAACCGTCAAATAATAGATCTTATAATAATAATTACAATAATTTTAATCGTTCTTCATTTAATAATAATAATAATTTCGGTCATAAGTTAAGAAATAACCATTTTTCTAGAAAAACTATATACAATGATAATTTTAATTCGAGAGGACGTGGACATATTAATAATATACAACGAAGACATAGATCTTTGTCACCGACTGTTCCAGAACCCGAATCTACCCAAAAAAAAACTTCGATAAAAAAACAGGACTTATACAACAATCCGATTCCCAGTACCAGCACAACAAACATTTAAGTCGGATCGACTGTAACATACCACATAAATTTAACAATATTTCTTTTTATCAAAACCCCGAAGAATTTATTTCTATTTATGATAATGAAAATAAAATATTGGATACTTATAATTTACCCATTATTAAAATTAAATTAGATGATGGTATTATCAATTGTTTGATAGATACCGGTGCAGAGATATCATTGATTCATGAGGACAAGGTGAAACTAATAAATAATTATGAGGACAAAATCATTAAAATTAAAGGCACGGATATAGTCGCCGCTAATAAGAGACGGATAGGATCAATTAATCAAAGGATTACTACAGATATCATTATAAATAATCATAATTACATAATACCATTTTATATGATTGAAAAACTTCAATATGACGCTATTATAGGTATTGATAATATAAAAGTTTTAGGTATGGTTATGGATTTCTTGGAGGGTAAGATTTTTATTAAAGATAATATAATTAATTTAGTTGAAACGTTAACTGAGGAGGAAAAAGTTGAGTATTTTAAATATAAAGAAGATAAGTTAAATGAAGAGATATATAATGTTATGTTTAGGATTAATATGGTTAAGAAGAAGGAAAATGTATGTGATAGTTTGGAAGATGGTTTAAATATTGAATATATGAATATAAATAATGATTATAATGGAGTGGAAAATAGGTTGACGGGATTAGGATTGAATAATTATGAAGAAGAAAATGTTTTGGAGGTGAGAGATGAAGCGAAAGTTGGTAAAACAGTAAATAGTTTAGAGGAGATAGAGGAATTAATTATGAAGCAAAATATTAAAGATGACCATGTTTCTCATAGATTAATTGATATCTTATATAATAACATGCAGTTGATTGATGATGCTATTGTGTTTGCTAGAAACTACGAACATGTTATTAGAATTGATAAAGATCCTTTAGCAAGCAAAAACTATCCCATACCCTATTATTACCAGGAAAGAATAAACAAGGAACTTTTAGATTTGTCAGAACGTTTACAGGATGTTAGAGGAAGACTTAGGAAAAGGAAAGACAAATGGGAACGCAATAGGATACTAGTTCAACGTAAGTTTAAAACATATCAAATAGGTGACTATGTCATTGTCAAGAGATTGCGAGTAACAGATCGCAAGAATAAGATCATGGCGAAATTATTGAGACCTTATCAAGGACCTTATAAAATTAATCGTATTTTTGGAAACAATACTTATGAACTTATCGAAGAGGATACTAATTTAATTAAGGGTAGATATCACATTTCAATGCTGCAGGACCACATAGCAAAGGAGAATTGAATTTTACATTTTTACAGTATATTCTAAGATTACAAGTCTAATTTATTATCTAATCTGTTACAAAATGCAAGCCAGCTGTTTTCATGTTAATTGAAGAATTTTTATGTTCAAACGGGTTAATAAGAATAGGGGTAAGTCTATTATCGGTCAAATTGGTATGTTACAGATCGAAAGGATATTTTTATATATCAGTCTTAGTTTAATATACTACTTTTAATTTTGATTAATACTTGCATTTCGAAAGAACTTTCTAATACAATAATTATAATTTAATTTTTCAATTACTAATTTATATAATACATTTACCTATTTATATGTTTGACATGTTTTGTTTTTTTTTTTTTTTCCCTTTAAAGTTTCATTTATTCTTTAATGTCTATTACTTTTGTTTTATTTTCTAGAGATACTTTAATAATGTTTATACTTGACTAGTTTGCTATATATTTATAATCAATATAATGCAAGATACAATTTTAATATGCACCAACCTATATTACTTTTAATAATAACACTTATTTGCAGTTAAAATTCTTTTTCTTAGAATTTTTCCTGTTAACAATGGGGATTAATGTTGTAGTTCTTCTGATGCTCATAATTTCTTTCATTTAAATGATTTCTTGGACAGAAATGTTATATCTGAAATTTAAAGTTTTTAAAAATATATAATTTGATAGCCAAATTTCTGTATAATTTATGTAAAATCATAATTAGATTTAGCAATATTGATATCGTATATAATTGTAATTTGCATTCTTTTTATTGTTGTTACTTGCTTCTAAATTAAATTTTTAGATTATATTTTATGTTTTCGTGATACTAAATCTGATTCTGATCATTTTTTTTGTAATCGAACTGCTATAATCGTTACTGTATATTAAGTGTCTAATTAACTTTTATTTCTAAATTTGTAATTGCAATTACGTGAGATATGCCCATTAACCTTCTGAACAATCAGTCAGAGTTATCTTTATCTCTGGCTCATGTGAGATTTTCTTTAGAGAAACACTTTAAATTTTTCCTTACTAAATTGTCAAAATGACTTTTAATTTAACTTTTGAACTTACTGTATTTATTCCAAAGAAAATCTGATTCAAAAATGTAAATTTTCTAATGGGAGTCATGACAATAAAAAAAAAAGGATAAATAAGATAGTTTTTTTTGCACGAAATTGGTGAAGATTGTTATATTTAAAGTTATCTCTTCAAGTTTATTAATTTTAAAGTAAAAACCATAAGAATTCGATAAAAAGTAGTGTTTTATTAATAAAATATTGGGAAATACCTTGCTGTTAGAATTTTCTACGAGTGGAATATTCCAGGAATCCTTATATACAGTTTTCAACGTTATATCCTCTTCACAGTTATTATTTGCATTTATGCAGAGTTTTTGATGGAGTTTCCAGTAATTACATAGGATTCCGAGGGATAAATTACACCTTTCCCTGTTTATTATATTAACACATAACCTTGCTGAAACCTACGTTCACCAGGATTATAAGCCGTTTTATATTAGGATCATTTCTACTAGATGTGACAAACCAGATTATCGTGATCTTCCACAACTGTAACTGACGATCTACATCGTGGTTTTTAATATCATCCAGAAGATACACGTACTTCAGATTTATTGTTACTGTTTATACCAATAGAACAGGTATTTCATATTTTGTTGTCTGTAATTTTCCTCAAGATATAACATTTCCCACAAGTCTTAAATATTTAATTAATACTCACGTAATTCCAAAATGATAATCACTTTTCAATAATGTTTATATTTGCAATATAAAAATCTTTAATAATTGATGCACTAATAGAACTTGTTTTATGTTAATTTGGGGTAGGCTTCCCATTTTACAGTATAATATAGGGAGTAACATACTCACCTATCATATGCAATTTGTATCTTGTTTTATTTATTTAAGAAAATACAACAGTTTAATTCTTTAATATATTTATTACAAACATATACATATTCGTATTATTTTGTGTACTTAATTCCTGATATCCGAACATCCGGATCCCGCCTATAGACCCGAAGATTAAGCAGTCTCAGCTCCTATTTCATTTATTTTTCTATAATTTATATTCATTCTCATAATTATTATCCCGGGTCTTTTATATTTATTACAATATATATATATATATATATATATAATTTCTTGGGCTCAAGTTCCAACGTGGACAAAATTTTTCAAATAAATTTCGTATAATTTGCATTGTAATTTGTAGACGGCAATGTTTTCATTCACATTTACCTTGCAAAATAACATACTTATTTGAAAATATTTAATATAAAATCCAAAAACTCCAAGAATTTATCAAACGATATATATATATATATATATATATATATATATATATATATATATATATAGATATACGCAAAAAATCAGACTGCTTTAAAAAAACACCAGATGACACTAAAACATCATTTTGATTTTGAAAATACCAAAATAATAACAAAGCCAAAAAATACAAAGGCTAGGGAGGTCTTAGAAATGATCCATATTTTCAAAAACAGCAGAACAATCAACGACCGAAACGAGATTGATGGAATTTCTAAAGTCTATTATCCACTCATTAAACAATAGAAGACAACCAACCCCACCCACACACACCAAAAATTTTTATTGTTTCCCATTGTAAATACATATACTATGTTTCTCTAACACATTGCCTGACCATTGCTAATTTTAAAACGAAATAAGAAATTTCAATTCTCCAACAAAGACATTTAGTCACACAATATATTCGAAGTGACGCGGTCGTCCCGGGAAAGATCTCGGTGCAAGTCCGAACCACACATGTACAAAAAATGTGTTTTAAAACGGAATAAATCGGTGAGGTTTTATATCATTCAATTATCTTTACTTTATTATTATTTTATTTTTAATTAATTCATACAAATGTAATCATTTAATTTTCCTTACTTTATTATTATTTTAATTTTAATTTTTAATTCATTCATACAAATGTAAAGATATTTTCTTACTTTTCGTTGTATTAATTTTTTGTTTCTAGTCACTTGAAGAAGACTTAATAATAAAAAGAGTCGAAACGTCGTAGAGAAAAACATTGAAATTCATTAAAGGTCGCTAAACCAATAAAAAAGTCTATTATTTTAATATTAAAACACGGCCAATAAAATAAATAAGAAATCCAATTCTTATAACACTATATATATATATACATATATATATATATATATATATATATATATATATATATATATATATATATATATATATATGTACAGGGTTCACCCTTTAAGCTGTTTTGTTAATTTGATACTTTTTATTTTGCAATTTATATACAAAGCCGTTCAAAAAATATATGTACTGTTTATGTGTTTTGAGGGGCATATGTTCCTAATAAAGTTTGTTGCATATTACTTGGTTGTTAGTTTCTTAATACTTAGTTATAGCTTCTTTGTGCCTTGAACTTACGTGGGTACGTTATCACTTCTACGTTCTCCGCACGACGTCTATCCACTTTTGCAAATAGCCTTTAAATCACGGTGACGCCCTTTTTAAATATAGATACAATCAGGTTAACAACATTTCGTAAGGCATCCCGTCTTCTTCAGTAGAGTTAAGGTGTAATTCTGGCTAGTAGGCCAATTTTCGCGATTTTTATTGCTTACATTTTATGTGGATAGCACTGTTGAATATTATTCTTATAAACCAAATTCTCTAAATATTTTAAAGTTCCCGAAATAGGTACCGAGGGAACGTTAAATCGAATGAAACTAAAATCTCCCCATCTTCAAGCTCATTGTATCATTAAAAAGAAAAATAACATTTAGAACGCAGATCAGGGTTGAATTCATATACCTGCTTATATGACTTTCTAGAAAGTGTTTCGCGAATTTTGTGTTGGTTTTACAGTAACTCATATTCAATATGTGTTAAATACGTATATAGGATGCGAATATCAATGTGGTAGCTTAGCCCTGAAGATACAAGAGAATTTGTGCAAAGTTATCCTCACATATTTTACTTACTGATCCTCTTGTCAGATTAAAACATCATTCATGAAAAAAATATAGGAAAGCGATTAATGATATCTTCGCCATCACTTGATATATTACAATTGTAATCCTAGATGATTATAGTACCGTCAATTTTAAATGGTAAACTATGGTGGGGTTTTACAAAGTGTTGCTTGAACAGTAGGCTATGTACAAAGATTTCTTTTTAATTTCACATTTCAAAAATAAGTTGTGGATTATACGTTTTATTTTGACTTAAAAAGCAGTTGTTGTCTTCACAACAAAAGCGATAACGTTTGGAAATAGAGAAAATATTTTGAAAAGTGATTTATTGACTCGTAAAGGTATATTGATAAACAATGGACGGAACTTTATTAGCAAACTATATAAGGCTCGAGTTTAAGAAAATATCTCTAGTCTTATATTTTACTCACCATAATAGTTGTATTAGCCTGATAAAAATCTAAAGAAACGGCATTTTCTAATGGTAACGTAAATGCGTCAGATTCACCTAAATCATAAAAAGTTAGTTGATTATCACTGCTAAATATAATATACGACTTTGCGTCAATTGTATTTTCGCAAGTGATTCCATCTTTCATTAAACTGTAACCGGAAAAGCATTTGCATTGATAGCTGGAATTGTACAAAACACAATTTTGGGAACATTTTCCCCACGATCCGCAGGAACTAATTTCCGAACACTGAGTTCTATCCGCTTGAAGATAGTAATTCGCAGGGCAATAGCAAGCAAAACCTTCGGGCGCATCGTGACAATTATGGGAGCAGGTGTAATTTAATGAACATTGACGTTCCTCGCAGCGTTGGTCTTCATCCGACATGTCTTGGCAGTCATAAACCTCATTGCATAATTGTTCAACGTTGACGCAAAGAGTGTTGGCGTCGCAAAGCCGAGACGGATATTCACATACTATTCTCATAGGTGTCAATGACGTTAGTACTAGAGGACTAGAACACCTATTCTCATCATCGCACTCATTAGATGTGTCCAGAACAACCTGTAACAGTAAATTGTGTAAGTGTAAGATTTTATTAAGTAAGATACGCATATAGAAAACTTATGAGGTGGTGATGGAAAATTTACAAGCACCGATCAAACATTGTTATTGTCTATATATTTGTTTTACCACCTATTCCATCTTAAAAAAATGTCGAACTAATTATCCGAAGCGGAATGTATCTTTGAATTATTTTATCTATAGCAACTACAAATGTATGACACTAATATACTGTCATTTATATTTTGTATTCCTTGAGAAAGGCATCATTAGCCGAAACATGTACATGTAGGATTGTTTTAAATATATAGTTTTTAAAGTAAAACCAGACCCTAAAAGGCCTACAATTTGAATTTACCATATATATATATATATATATATATATATATATATATATATATATATATATATATATATATATATATAATATATATAGACTATTAAGTATTATCGACCGCACTGTATAAGTAAAAATTAACGGGTGAGCGGTCTGTCAAGTAAAAAAAAAACTCCTTTATTTCACTCTATATTTCATAACGAATTTGTTACTTCCTCAGGAGTGTCTACATGTTTAATAAAACCACAATATATTAAACAATATGACAATAACAAAATACTTAAAATTGAGAGCTAAAATTTAGCAAACAACGACACTAAACATGTTAAAATTAATCAAATTTAAAACATTAAATTAATATAATGTTGGTTTATCGTTAACCTTTTAAAAACAAATATACATAAATGTTAAAATATAAAACTAAACTTATAAAACACACACCAAAAATCTAATGTCATAAAAAATCGAAACCAACAACAACTACAAATCAAATGATACAAGGACTGGTTAATAAAACTTGGCAGGTCAATTAACCGCCAACACCGAGTATATTCCAATAGATTATACTTAGTCCGTTAGTATCCGACTTATAATTTACGCTATTAGTGTCTCCGTTGATATGAACCACTTCTAAAAAGCATCCTTTTTTGTAATTATTTTCAGGGTCCACAATTCTGACATCGCCAAAATTAAATGTTTGGCCGAGATCAAGTACATGATCCACCAGAACACAAGATCTCTTACCAATACGGACATAACTTTTGTGTTGTGTGATGCGCTGTTTTAGCCATGTTTGGCCTATGTACACGGCACGACAATCCGAACATGGTATCCTGTAGATAACATGACTATTTAAAAACAAAGGTGTTACATCTTTGGTCTTACTATATAATTTTTTCAAAGTAAATGTGTTGTATTTGGCTATTTTAATGTTACTAAATTGTTTAAAGTGTGATATAATTGAATGAGTAAGACCACCAATATATGGAATTTCCTTGTAAATCACACTGTCCGCAGGGACGTCCGCAGTAGGGCCGTCGTAAAAGTTGGAGCTGTATATCAATTTATTCAGTATATGTAAATGGGATTTAACATAGAAAAAGAATCAGATCAAAGTATAAACTTCTTGGACCTTGCAATTTCTAGACAAAATAATAAACATGTCTTTTCAATATATCACAAACCCTCATACACAGATGTTATCATTCACAATGGTTCCTGTCACCCGGTTAGTCATAAACCAGCATCATTCCATTGTATGATACACAGATTAATATCAGTACCTTTAAATAATGAAAACTTCTTTAAAGAATTAAATATCATTAAACAAATAGCGCAAAATAATGGATATAACCCAAATATAGTAGATACAATTTTAAGAAAAAAGAAATATAGGAAAGCAATAGAAAATGTGTACCCAATAATAAAAGATAAACCAAGCAATTATAAATTATTAACATACATAGGACCGATAAGTGAAAAAACAGGATAAATTTTACGAAAAACAGATATAAAGGTAGCTTATAAAACTAATAATTCTTTAGGGAAATTCATAAAAAATAATAAATCCCAGACAAGCAAAAGTAATAAATCCGGAGTATACAAACTAACATGTAAAGAGTGCCCTAAAACATACATAGGCCAAACTGGTAGGAGCTTTGAGAAAAGAATACAGGAACATTTTAAAAGTTTTATTAACAAAAAGACAGATTCCAATTATGCACTTCATTTGTTGGAAAATAATCATAGTTTCAATAAAGATTTCGAAATTTTACAGTCACAACAAAAAGGATTAAAATTAAATTTACTGGAATCCTTAGAAATATATAAACTTAAATATGCAGATATATTGTTAAATGACCAATTAGACCTTAATAATTCCCCACTTTTAAACTGGTTTCATTAAATATTAGATAACAATAACTTTAGACGATATATCGGTAAGAGATGATTCTAATGTAGACCAGTGCAACCCATTGAAATAGTTTAGAAAAAAGCGTGTGAAGAGCGTGTTCAGTAGTAATATAAGATCTGAAGAAGCTACATCGTAGCGAAACATGTCGTCTATTTATTAATATATATAATAAAGTGTAATATATACTGGAAATTAGTGTAAGTGTTTTACTCAAGTCCCATTTACATATAATGGATTTCCAGCAAGTATCGGCCGATTCAATTAAATTTATTCAGTATATGCCTAGGATAACCATTGTTGACGAAGATGCTAAAAAGTTCTCTAAGATTGTCTTTTAAGAAGGTAGTGTGACTTATGTGTGCTATTCTATTTTTCATAGCTATGACGGTGTTATATTTTTGATTGAGAGGATGATGAGAATAGTAATTAATGAACCGACCAGATGAAGTTGTCTTTCTGTACCAATTCAAAATGATCGAGTTGTTATCATCACGAATCACTGAAACGTCCAAGAAGGGTACACTATTATTGTTTTCTTTTTCCACAGTAAATTGTAAATTTTTGCTATAGCTGTTGAATATTTGTAGCGTTACATCTATCTTATCATGTGGTACAGAGCAAACAATGTCATCAACATACTTGTACAAAAACGGTAATTGAAATGGTAACTTAACCATCACACTCTCCAACAATTGATCTATAACTATTTTGGCTAAAATGGGACTAATGGGCGTCCCATAGGTGTTCCAAATATCTGACTGTAGAATTTTTCGTTGAACGAAAAATATGTACTATTGAAAATAAAAGTAATTAGTAACAAAAGATTTGATTTTGATAAGTCCGTGTATGGATCAATTAAGTGCCACTTACTCGCTATGACATCTATTATTAGTTGTAATGGTATGTTTGTAAAAAGTGATATGACATCCAACGAAATCAGCACATAATTATTGGGGAGTGTTATACCCTGCATCTGATTAATAAATGAAAACGTGTCTTTTACATTGGATGTATTGTCTGTCTCAAAAGAGTTAGTTAAAATTTTGCTGAGGTATAGCAAACGCCAATTAAGTTGGCGCGAGGAGGGGTAAGTTCGCGCAGGACTAAAGGTAGTGGGGAGATTTGTATTTGGTTTTACATCAAATGTCAGATAATTCTAACCTCTAAGCGTGTATCACTTTATGATCCCCTAGCAAAGACATTATGTTCTGTCAAACGTCTATGACAAATGTATTCTGACAATTACTTGAGTAGTGGGGGTGGACGTTTTTAAAAACGGCTTCTGCGCACCCCCTCCTCGCGCCAACTTAATTGGCGCTTGCTATACTTGGAAAGGTTGTATGTTATCGAGTTGATAGAACTAATGATTGGTCGGACTGGTATGTTAGGTTTATGAATTTTCGGCAGTGAGTAAAGTTTCGGATGAGTGGCGTTGTAGATTGTTAAAACTTTTACTATATCATTCGGTAATTGTCCACTAGAATGAATCTTTTTGATCAATTCATTGTATGTTTTCTGTATGCTTACCGTAGGATCCTTCTGTAAAGGTTTGTAAGTAGAATTGTCTTTCAACAAATTCTGTTTTACCTACATATTCTATCGTGTCCATAGCCACCGTGCAACTACCCTTGTAATATGTACAATTGACAATTTACAATTTACAATTTACAATTCACAATTCACAGTTCACAATTTACAATTTACAATTTACAATTTACAGTTTACAATTTACAATTTTCAATTTACAATTTACAATTTACCATTTACCATTTACCATTTACAATTTACAATTTACAATTTACAATTTACAATTTACAATTTACAATTTACAATCTGAAATTTACAATTTACAATTTACAATATACAATTTACAATTTACAATTTATTTGGGTTCAAGTCCCAACGTACAATATTTTTCAATTAAAAAAAAATTCGTATGATTTGCTTTGTAATTTGTGGACAGCAATGTTTACATCCGCACCTGCTATGCAATTACATACCAATTTGATATTTGTAAATATTTCATATAAAAGCCGAAAAACTCTATTTGTATCAATTGACATGTATATATATATATATATATATATATATATATTAAAAATAATAGATTTTTATTGGTTTTAGCGACCTTTTATTGAATTTTGATGTTGTTTACGACGTTTCGACTTTTATCAATTCAGTCTTTTTCAAGCATCTGGAAACTAGAATCATTACAATGAACATGAGAACTGTGTTTGTTTCGTGTGATATAACAATTATTAACAATTTTAAATTTTAAATTATATTAAGAAATGAATTACGAATTAGGTTAGCATTTTACGTTGAAAATTAAATAAGATTAAATTAAAATAGCTTAAAAGAATGGTAGGGGGACATTAAAGTGATTAATATCTGTATGAATTAATTGGAGACTTAACAATTATTAACAATTTTAAGTTTAAAATTAGATTAAAAAATGATTACAAATTGAATTAACATTTAACGTTGAAAATTACATAAAACTAAAATAAAAAATAGCTTAAATGAATAGGTAGGGAGACATTAAAGTGATTAACAACTGTATGAATGAATTGGAAAGTTGAATTACACTACAAATAAGTAAAGAGAACAAAGAAAAGACAAATAAACTCACATTTGTTGTTCGTTTGGTTTTACAAGGGTACGCATTCTGTGTAACACATGTGTTGGACATCCGGGACCAATTTTCTTAAGGAACGATCGTGCTTGTGCGGATATTGTAAGTGAACTAATACTTTAGTTTGCGGGGGTTTTAATTTCTGTTCTTTGGAATGAGCATGGTGGTCAGGACCGTATTTAGGGGTATATGTTAACGATGTTTTTTCTAATGGGAGCTATTTTTTTCCCCGTTTTGTCTTGTGCGTGCAGGGGTTTTTTTTATTTTTCTATTGTTTTATGAGAGGGTAATAGAGTTTTGAAAGCCTATCAATTTCGTTTCTGTCGTTCATTGTTTTGCTATTTTTGAAAATGTGTATCATTTCTAAGACCTCTCTAGCTTTTGTGTTCTTTTTTTGTGTTATTACTTTGGTGTTTTCAAAATCAAAATTATGTTTAAGTGTCAATTGGTGTTTTTTTAAAGCAGTTTGATTTTTTGCGTATTTGTGACCTTTCAATCTTTCTTGTAGTAACTGTTTTGTTTGGCCTATGTATATTTTGTCACAGTCTTTGCAGGGTATGTTGTATATTGTGTGTGATTGTTTTAGTGTAGGTGTTGAGTCTTTAAGTTTGGTGTGTAGGAATTTTAGGTTTTTACCGCTTTGGTGTGCTATTTTAAAATTAAATGGTTTGAATATGTTGTCTAATTTTTCGGATAATCCAGTTATATAGGGTGTGGGGATATATGTGAATTCATTGGTTTTTTTGTTATTGTTTTGGTTGTTTGTTTTGTTATAAATTTTATTGAGTCTAAGTTTTATAATTTTTTGTATGAATTGTGGTGGATAGTTGTTTTCTGACAAAATTGTTTTAACTTTATTTAGTACTTTTGGTCTGAAAATTGGGTTAGTGAGATTTAAGGCTCTGTCTACTCACGCTGTTACTACATTTTTTTTGTGGGCTAGGGGTTGGTTAGAAAAAAAGTTTACATATCTGCCGGATGCGGTTGGTTTAGTGTACCATTTTGTTTGTATGTTGTTTTTTGTTCTTATCAGTGTTAGGTCTAGGTAGTTTATGGAGTTGTTTTTTTCTATTTCAATGGTAAACTTTAAATTTGGGTGGAAATTGTTGAAACTATTTTGTACATTGTTTATTTCATTTTCTGGTAGTAACATTATGCAATGATCGACATATCTTTTGAAACAGATTGGTTTTGTTTTCAGGGATTTTATAACATTTTCTTCGATGTGCTCTAGTACTAATTGGGCTACTACGCTGGATATAGGTGCTCCCATTGCTAGTCCTTCTATTTGTTTGAAAAATTTGTTGTCGAATTGAAAATATGTGGAAGTTAAAGTTAGTTCTATTGCTTCTAGGAAATCTATTAGTGGTAAGTCTGTGAAATTTTTGATGGAGTCCCATTTTTCTGTGATTACTTTTTTGGCCAGTGTTAAAGGTATATTGGTGTACATTGATTCTACCAGAAAATGAAATAAACAATGTACAAAATAGTTTCAACAATTTCCACCCAAATTTAAAGTTTACCATTGAAATAGAAAAATATAATGTATAGAATTCACGGTTGGCTCTTGGTGAAACATGATTAATAATTTACTAAATAAAACACTTGGTATATTTGTTTCACAAAATGTATTTAAAATATATCTGACATATGTTTCGACTTATACAGTCACTGTATAAGTCGAAACATATGTCAGATATATTTTAAATACATTTTGTGAAACAAATATACCAAGTGTTTTATTTAGTAAATTAGAAATAGAAAAAACAACTCCATAAACTACCTAGACCTAACACTAATAAGAACAAAAAACAACATACAAACAAAATGGTACACTAAACCAACCGCATCCGGCAGATATGTAAACTTTTTTCTAACCAACCCCTAGCCCACAAAAAAAATGTAGTAACAGCGTTAGTAGACAGAGCCTTAAATCTCACTAACCCAATTTTCAGACCAACAGTACTAAATAAAGTTATAACAATTTTGTCAGAAAACAACTATCCACCACAATTCATACAAAAAATTATAAAACTTAGACTCAATAAAATTTATAACAAAACAAACAACCAAAACAATAACAAAAAAAACCAATGAATTCACATATATCCCCACACCCTATATAACTGGATTATCCGAAAAATTAGACAACATATTCAAACAATTTAATTTTAAAATAGCACACCAAAGCGGTAAAAACCTAAAATTCCTACACACCAAACTTAAAGACTCAACACCTACACTAAAACAATCACACACAATATACAACATACCCTGCAAAGACTGTGACAAAATATACATAGGCCAAACAAAACAGTTACAAGAAAGATTGAAAGGTCACAAATACGCAAAAAATCAAACTGCTTTAAAAAAACACCAATTGACACTTAAACATAATTTTGATTTTGAAAACACTAAAGTAATAACTAGAGCTGAGGATGTTTGCGGTATAACCATGGTTATATCATGTAACTATAGTAATTTACTATGGTTACATGATATAACCATGGTTATACCGCAAACATCCTCAGCTCTAGTAATAACACAAAAAAAGAACACAAAAGCTAGAGAGGTCTTAGAAATGATACACATTTTCAAAAATAGCAAAACAATCAACGACAGAAACGAAATTGATGGGTTTTCAAAACTCTATTACCCTCTCATAAAACAATAGAAAAATCAAAAAACCCCCCTGCACGCGCAAGACAAAACTGGGAAAAAAATAGCTCCCATTAGAAAAAACAACGTTAACATATACCCCTAAATACGGCCCTGACCACCATGCTCATTCCAAAGAACAGAAATTAAAACCCCCGCAAACTAAAGTATTAGTTCACTTACAATATCCGCACAAGCACGATCGTTCCTTAAGAAAATTGGTCCCGGATGTCCAACACATGTGTTACACAGAATGCGTACCCTTGTAAAACCAAACGAACAACAAATGTGAGTTTATTTGTCTTTTCTTTGTTCTCTTTACTTATTTGTAGTGTAATTCAACTTTCCAATTCATTCATACAGTTGTTAATCACTTTAATGTCTCCCTACCTATTCATTTAAGCTATTTTTTATTTTAATTTTATGTAATTTTCAACGTTAAATGTTAACTAAATTTGTAATCATTTTTTAATCTAATTTTAAACTTAAAATTGTTAATAATTGTTAAGTCTCCAATTAATTCATACAGATATTAATCACTTTAATGTCCCCCTACCATTCTTTTAAGCTATTTTAATTTAATGTTATTTAATTTTCAACGTAAAATGCTAACCTAATTCGTAATTCATTTCTTAATATAATTTTAAATTTAAAATTGTTAATAATTGTTATATCATACGAAACAAACACAGTTCTCATGTTCATTGTAATGACTCTTGTTTCCAGATGCTTGAAAAAGACTGAATTGATAAAAGTCGAAACGTCGTAAACAACATCAAAATTCAATAAAAGGTCGCTAAAACCAATAAAAATCTATTATTTTTAATATTAAGACACGGCCAATAAAATAAAAAAGAAAAACAAAATTCTGTAAACACTAAATATATATATATATATATATATATATATATATATATATATATATATATATATATATATATATATATATTGTTATAGTACAGATTTGTAACTAGTTAAGAATGATTTTGGTTGAATTTAAAAATATTACCCCAGTTTATTTCAAAATAATTTCCGCTGTTTTAGCGAAACGCTCTCCTAACGCCATCTATAGGCAAATTTACGCAACACTTGGACATCAGCTGATTGATAAATTGCTTTTTAAATTTAAACCGTCTTCGTGTAAAAAAACTATAAATATCTAATAACCTCCTTGCAATAACTATTTTTTTTAGTTCTATTTGCATTTCCTTTTTGCGTGGATTAATCCACATTCAAACATCCCGCTTTATTATGGAACGGTAGATTATTTACTTTCAAGGGATGCGATAAAATATATTAGTAAGATCATATATTCTATGTTTATAAACAATACGGTATTATTTTTTTTTTCCGTTGTTGACAGTTGATCTTTCCTGAAAAAAGAAAAGGTCGCGCTCAGAAAAGTTCAAAGCGTTTTTACTTTATGTGCATATTTAAAGCGTGTAGAAACCTGATATTTATAACATTACAAAGATTGAATATTTGTACACCTCTTGAATAATCTATTACCTATTATCCAAGCTCCTAATGCTATTTTTAAGCCTGGAAACTTATACTCAATAAGAATACCTGTCCAAAAGCTGAAAAGGACTCACGATACCTGTTCCATATAATTTCCGTGCCTATTATAAACTAGTACTACCCTGGGACTTGCTGCATACTTTACTATTCAGTGAACCAGCCCAATTCCAAGTAAAGAACCCCTAAAGTCTAATTTAAGGTAGTTTTCTAATTAATATACGTATTGCTTGTATCACTCATTAATAGGGTAGTTATTAGTAAAGCGGATTTCACTTTTGAATGTGGATGTTAACTCATGGTAACACTGAGAAGCTTGTAGTTAGCAGACCTCACTTGGTTTTTATAAAATAGACAGTTTTTATTAATATATTTCTCATTCCTGGATGTGGAGGTTAGAATTTTTCTTTTACCGTGTTGAAACATATATATCCTTGGTTTAGAAGCATATTAAAACCTATAATTAAATATTACATTGGGTTTAGCTAAATAAAGTCACCTTACCCGAGTTTTGTTAAAGTAGATATATAACTGCATCTGTACTAAATCATTGTCCCGAATTTGTTATCGATATTTTTATATTTATACCATGGTCAATCACCTGTTGTTTAGGGTGAGTTTAAGAAAATTTAACTTTGATTTTTACTGTCTATCTTGTTGACCTAGTCATTTATATTTTACGTTAATAAATATTTATAACTTGTTCAAGAATGTGTTTTTTTAAATAAAAAAATATAGCTCACGAAAACCCAAGGTATTAACACGAAAGGTAGTCTCACCTATTATTTGTACTTATCTATTGAAAAAATATTCAAACCTACGCACCCAAAAGCCCTGAGAAGAATTATATAAATTTTTAATTACAATTAAAAGAGTCTTTTGCAAATTTTTAATGAATTTATAAATTTCCTTTCTATTTCAATTTGTTTTTCTCTTCCTCCTATAGAGAGGAGGAAGACTAGTGCATTTTATGACATCCGAACGTGGGCAATTCTCCGCAGTCCTTCGGGTTAGCATAGCATTTTATGGCGCCACAACGTCGGAGCTGTGTGTACGTTTAATTACCTCAGTAGTACCATTATAAATAGTAAATATCAGTGTGCTGCTAACATTAAGATTCTTCGTGAGACCACGAGCAAATTTCAAATAGGTAAGAGTTAGTGGGGATAGCAATAAAATTAAACAAATAAGCAAACGAATTTATTATCTTAAATTAGCATTTTTATCATAGTATTATAAGTATATGTGTATGACTACAACCAAATAAATAACTGTGTATTAAATAAGTTTTGCACATCACAACACTACACTATACTAATTATTTAAAGAATATTCATATAACAAAATGCCTATCACAAGACGATCACAAGTAGCTGGAGAAGAAGGAGAAAAGAGGGGTACAGAAGAAATAATAAGTCAGATGGGAGATCAAGAAAGTGTGGGGACGATGCAAATACCAAGGCAAGAAGTCACTGAAGATACACCAGGAGTAGAAGGAACAGCTGGCACATCGCAAGACAGTAGCAAACCTGTTAGTACTGAGAAACCAGATGGGCAAAGTGATATCCTTAAAATGCTGTATGAAATGATCAGAAGTAATCACGAACAAATAAGTCAAAAGTTCGAAAAACAAGAACAGGCCCGGCAAGAATTGCGCGTCAAGTTCGAAACTATGAGTAAGGACATGGAAGGGCGTCTAGAGAAGAAGTTGGTCGTACATTTCCAACAAATTAACGATATGGTGAATAACAAAAATATCAACCTACGTGAAGAGTTGTTACAAGCTCACGACAACTTACGAGTTGACACACAACACATTGTCGACAAAGTTCACACCGACTTGCACACGAAGATCGTTAGTTGTGAAAACAAAACCAAAGCACTTGAAGAAAGGGTCCGATTAGAAGTAACAACCATTGCTGGAAAACATCTTGACCGTGAGGAAATACAACAGAGCATGATCACCTTGTTTTCCGAAAACGTACTTCAGACACAGAAAGAGTTTGAGAATATTAGACCGTAATAACTCGATACACAGTCATGTGTATGTGTAACACTTTGGCAAGGCAACAGCCTCGGCTTTAATACAAAACATTAATGTGTTATCCAAACACGACCTTACTTCGTATGTGTTACATACACAAGGCTATGCATCAGGGTTATACATTTGTTCTAGAAACAACTTGTAAGTAAGACAAGGATCTTCTCTGATATATAAAGGCGATAGTTTAAGTCATAGAGATAGTAACAACCAGTCAGTGGTACGAACTGTGGGTACATCTTAATAACCACGTTCTACCCTGTCTTAGTTGAACTAAGTATAATGTGTATATCTTGTAAATAGTATTGTTATTCATTTTATAAGCGTTGATTAATTATAGTATGTAAACCGAACTTCGAATGTGTATCATTTAATTCTCCGCTCAGCCTCGAACCTGCACAACAATGTGGCCGCACAAACGGCCCACATTACATAGCGATCCTCCAGTTACATAGGACTTTACATGCCGATCACTGCTAGTCGCTTAAAGCCGTAAGCGCACATTACATGGCGCCCTGCCACGAACTTACATGGACGATCCAGACGTAAGGCGATTCTGCCTTAGGGCTTAAGGCCCCACATTACAAGACAAACTCATGATAACATACATCAAGCTATGAGAGACGAGATTGAGCGATTAAAACAAAACGCTAACAATCCAACATTTAACATACCCAACTTCAACTTGATGAACAGCGGCATTAAAGTTGAAAACTTAATGCAATTTAATGGAGACAGGTCAGCCATTCATCCTATCACGTACTTAAATAACATCCTTAGATACATCGACGATTTGCAAGATTATAAGATAAAAATAAATGTCATTAGAGCAACACTAAAACAAGCCGCAGCTGAATGGTTTCAGAGGGTAGAAGAAAACTGCGAAACCATAGAACAATTTTCCACTCAAATTCAAACGCAATTTTTGGAACGAAAGCCATCAGGATCAAGTTAAGACCAAACTTCTAACAGGAAAATACCGATTAGGTCAGCTATCAAGAGAAGCCTACGCCACACGGATTTACAATACATGTAAACATGTGAATGACTTGTCAGAAGCGACCATTGTTAGACAGCTGTTAAATCATTTTATTCTAACTGACACTCATGCAATTATCTGCCAGAACATCAACGATATGGATGCATTAATAGACATCCTTCGTAAGCTAGACAACCACGAAGCGAACAATCAAAATCGTACAAACCAACCCACTAGAAACTATCCTACTCGTTCAAACAATTCATATCAAAATCAAGGATACCAGCCAAGACCATACATCCCTCAACAGGCGTACAACAGTACACAGCATACACAGAGAAACACATCTAACCCCACTAACTATCCTACAAATGTACAAACAGGTAACAGTAATGGTCATCATAGATATAATGGACCGAATTTTAACAATTTTCACAATAATAACTATACAAGGCCTGCTCAGCCAAATTATTCTAATAACACATTTAACAATGCTATGAGAAATTCAAGACAATCTTCTCCGCAAGAAGGGCAGAGACAAATTAATAATATTGGGATTAACAATTCTTTAAAATCTGAATCTCAAGAGAATTCAGGACAAAAAAAAACTCCAATTTCCGAAACAGATCTATACAGAGATCCAATACAGACCTCCTCTCAAAATTAAAGGAGACTCCGTCAAAAAATATTGTAAATACGTTCAAAAATAGATTTAAGATCATGAATATCCAATTTTATCAGGACCTTGAAGAATTTCTACACATCGAGGAAGGTAATTCAATTATAGCAACAATTACTAGTCTACCATTTATTAAAATCACGATAACAAACATAATCTTTTCAACACTGATCGATTCTTGAGCCGAATTCACACTTATAAATGAAGAAAAGGCCAAAACAATTATGGGATATCAAGACAATATAATAAAAACTAAAAATACCGATGTAGTTACAGCGAACAAGAAAAAGTTGGGATCAATAAATCATTGTTTAAACATAAAAGCGAAGATAAATGAAAAAACATATGTATTACAATTCTACATTATAAAACAATTACACTACGATTGTATAATAGGAATAGATTATATGAAAAAGTTAGGAATGGTACTGGACTTTGATAAAGATAGGATTACGATTGGTAAAAATGAAATGAAGATGGAGAAAGTAACTAATGAATTATATATAGAAAAATATGAAGAATATAAAGATAAAGAATTAAATAAATTGATAAATAATATATTATGTGAAAACTTTGATGAAGAATTATATGATAAGAATGGATTTAGAGAAATGGATTGGAATGGTAATAATGAAGATGTTCAAGATGAGGTAACTATTAAAGAAGAGGTGAATGATTATACGTTTGTAATGCATGTAGAAGATATTGAAAATATTATAAATAAACAAGGAATAAACCATGATCATATGAAACAAAAACTGATAGAGATCCTCCATCAAAATATCCAATTAATCAACAAATATATCATTTTTGCTAGAAACTACACACACACTATCAGAGTTGACGATGACTCTCCGTTAACATGCAAAAATTACCCCATACCTTATCACTATCAAGAAAAGATAAATGAAGAAATAAATAGACTAGTAGAAGCTAATATCATAGAAAGATCAAACACTTATGATATCGCAGAAATTGACACACTTTACCCTAAAGGCAGATATCACGTGTCCTTATTACATGATTACTAACCGAAAAACATTCAAAACTATTATATCTATGAATAACGAAATTATTGGTTCCTTAAAACTACTTTATAATTAAAAACATATGTAATTAGTATACTATTATAAGAAATTAATCCTAGATATTCATGATCAACAAACATTTTAGTTATAAGTTTTGTATTTTTAAAAAAATGTTATTTTAAAAAAAAACTATCTTTTCGTTAGAAATCACGTTTATCTTAAAATATTAATACCATTGATATTGAGAGATAAACTAAGCAACCTCTCAAATTATCTAATCTTATTCCACAGTGTAAAACTTAATCACTTAAACAAATCTATTCAATGTCAGGCTAAGAATATTATAGAATGTAAAATGTATATATTTAATTGTAATAAAAACCAATTGTTGTGAACAACAATTGATTTTGGTTTGTGGGGATAATGTTAAGTAGTAGTACAGATTTGTAACTAGTTAAGAATGATTTTGGTTGAATTTAAAAATATTACCCCGGTTTATTTCAAAATAATTTCCGCTGTTTTAGCGAAACGCTCTCCTAACGCCATCTATAGGCAAATTTACGCAACACTTGGACATCAGCTGATTGATAAATTGCTTTTTAAATTTAAACTGTCTTCGTGTAAAAAAACTATAAATATCTAATAACCTCCTTGCAATAACTATTTTTTTTAGTTCTATTTGCATTTCCTTTTTGCGTGGATTAATCCACATTCAAACATTCCGCTTTATTATGGAACGGTAGATTATTTACTTTCAAGGGATGCGATAAAATATATTAGTAAGATCATATGTTCTATGTTTATAAACAATAAAACAATACGGTATTATTTTTTTTCCGTTGTTGACAGTTGATCTTTCCTGAAAAAAGTAAAGGTCGCGCTCAGAAAATTTCAAAGCGTTTTTACTTTATGTGCATATTTAAAGCGTTTAGAAACCTGATATTTATAACAGTACAAAGATTGAATATTTGTACACCTCTTGAATAATCTATTACCTATTATCCAAGCTCCTAATGCTATTTTTAAGCCTGGAAACTTATACTTAATAAGAATACCTGTCCCAAAGCTGAAAAGGACTCACGATACCTGTTCCATATAATTTCCGTGCCTATTATAAACTAGTACTACCCTGGGACTTGCTGCATACTTTACTATTCAGTGAACCAGCCCAATTCCAAGTAAAGAACTCCTAAAGTCTAATTTAAGGTAGTTTTCTAATTAATATACGTATTGCTTGTATCACTCATTAATAGGGTAGTTATTAGTAGAGCGGATTTCACTTTTGAACGTGGATGTTAACTCATGGTAACACTGGGAAGCTTGTAGTTAGCAGAGCTCACTTGATTTTTATAAAATAGACAGTTTTTATTAATATATTTCTCATTCCTGGATGTGGAGGTTAGGATTTTTCTTTTACCGTGTTGAAACATATATATCCTTGGCTTAGAAGCATATTAAAACCTATAATTAAATATTACATTGGGTTTAGCTAAATAAAGTCACCTTACCCGAGTTTTGTTAAAGTAGATATATAACTGCATCTGTACTAAATCATTGTCCCGAATTTGTTATCGATATTTTTATATTTATACCATGGTCAACCACCTGTTGTTTAGGGTGAGTTTAAGAAAATTTAACTTTGACTTTTACTGTCTATCTTGTTGACCTAGTCATTTATATTTTACGTTAATAAATATTTATAACTTGTTCAAGAATGTGTTTTTTTTAATAAAAAAATATAGCTCACGAAAACCCAAGGTATTAACACGAAAGGTAGTCTCACCTATTATTTGTACTTATCTATTGAAAAAATATTCAAACCTACGCACACAAAAGCGCTGAGAAGAATTATATAAATTTTTAATTACAATTAAAAGAGTCTTTTGCAAATTTTTAATGAATTTATAAATTTCCTTTCTATTTCAATTTGTGCATTTTATGACATCCGAACGTGGGCAATTCTCCGCAGTCCTTCGGGTTAGCATAGCAATATATATATAAGGTAAACTTAATAAGTCGGCGATTAAAGGTCTGGTTCATTACTTCAAAGTATATATATTTAAAACAACCCTACATGTTTCGTCAATGATGCCTTTGTCAAGGGAATAAAATATATATATATATTTATATATATATATATTATATATATATATATATATATATATATATATATATATATATATATAATTGAAACGAAATTATCGACCGTGATATATTATAAAAAATTAATTTAAATTCGGGTAAGCTGTCAATTAAGAAAAAAAAAACTCCTTTATTAAATAACCCTATATTTCAACATAATTTGAAACATACTTGAGTGGGTAAAACCTCACTAAATTTGTATAATACGAAAGTATTTTTAATAATATAAAAAATATTATTAAATCTATATTTCGCAACAGACTTTGTCGCTTCTTCTGGGGTAAAAAATGTAGAGTTGAAGAAAATATAAAATTGACGTACAAAATATAAAAATGATTAGATATAAAAAATATATAATATATCTAATCATTTTTATATTTTGTACGTCAATTTTATATTTTCTTCAACTCTACATTTTTTACCCCAGAAGAAGCGACAAAGTCTGTTGCGAAATATAAGGTTATTTAATAAAGGAGTTTTTTTTTCTTAGTTGACAGCTTACCAGAATTTAAATTAATTTTTTATTATATATATGTGTCATGCTGACGTTAAAATTTGTCAATATATTAATTTTAATGTCAGTATGACACATAACCTGAAAATTTTATCAGATTTTTCTCAAAAGGATGATATAAATTAAGACAGACGTTTTTCACCCCATGGCCATCTTGGACCCAGAAACTTTATGATATCGCGGTATTTTATTCCCTTGACAAAGGCATCATTGCCGAAACATGTAGGGTTGTTTTAAATATATATACTTTAATCGCCGAATTATTAAGTTTACCTTATAATACCAAGGTCACGAAAATATTATATTTTTTTATATATATATATATATATATATATATATATATATATATTATATATATTTTATATATATAATTATCCTATCACTTATATATATATATATATACAGGGTCCGGCAACGAAGCGGGGACGGAAGATTACACGCGCATTTGCAAGTTAGTCAAATATTTAGTCATCGGATATCCTTCCGTACCATCAAGCTCACGTTTTAAAAATATTTTGTTTTATAAAGCGTGTTCCAGATGGAAATGCCAGGCTAATGTTGCATTTTTTTAAATGGAACACCCTGTATATTAATAGATAAAATGATCCGCGCTTGAAAGCTGGTTACATCGATATAATGTTGTATGGGTCTAAAGTTGATAGTTTCTGTGTAAATAATTATTTTACTTGATAAATTGATACATTTCAGTAGGCTATTCTGCATAAGGAAAATCAAAAGATCCGAAACCAATAGAATAGAATATTTTCTACTAGTATGCACTTTTGTTGCTACGTGAAATAAATTCTGCAACTGCTCGCGTTATACAGGGTGTTCACAATTTCGCAAAATCGAAGAAATATCGTAATTTTTAAATGGAACACCCTATATATTTTTAGCTCATTGAAAAGCCCCTTTACTACGATTTCTATTGATACCTCATTTGATGCACCTAGGATGGATCATTTGCTAATTATTTCTTTTTAGATTTGAATTAATGAAAAATACTTGTATTTTTAGTAGCTAATTTGCACTTTTAAACCTTCTGTAAGATCGGATATTCAACAAATTATCCATAAATGGTCTGTAACAAGAAGAAACCCCATTAAGTACGAGAAACATTTGATTTTCACTCAGCGGTGAAAGCAAACATTAAATTAATATAAAGTAATACATATAGCATTTTCAATAGATTCACTGCCGATTAAGTTATCTGGTGTTAGTTTAATAAAAAAATTGCACTGATTAATTTGTACATATTTTAAAGAATTTTGTAAAACCAACTATTTTACGAATACCTAATATGAAGCAATACATACCTAATTAGCTTAACATAAATCGAAATCATGTATGAAAGAATGAAGTACGAGTAGTATTAAAAGTTTGCACTATTTTAAATAAATACTAATTATTAACCACAACATCAAATTTAATTAACAAAAGTAGTAGCACAGTAAATAAGAATAAAGTAAATGTAAATAGGAAATGCAAATAAATCAAAGAAAACTTTCAAATGTCCTTCCATGTCTCTCAATACATAAATGAAGCCGCCTGGTGAAATTCTGTTGAACATGCTGTAATGTTTCTTGGCGAACATTTCTAAATGCCTCTCTGCGTTCCATCATATTTTCCCTTGTTGTAGGAACTTCCACATAAACTAGAGCCTTGACATATCCCCAAAAGTAGAAGTCCAAGACAGTAAGATCTGGACTTCGTGGAGGCCAAGCGATTGGACCACCTCGTCCTATCCATTTGTCTTCCTTCCATCGCCCTAGAAACTCCCTAATGTTAAGGCTGTAATGAGCAGGTGCACCATCGTGTTGCAACCAGAACATTTGTCGGGTGTCAGCATCCACATGCTCAAGTAAATTAGGCAGTTCGTTCTGCAAAAATGCCAAATACGTATCGCCTGTAACGGTTCCATCGAAAAAGTACGGCCCAATGATATATGGACCAAGTATACCTCCCCAGACGTTAAGAGACCATCTATTCTGATTGTCTACATGACGTATTCAATGCGGGTTTTCTATTGCATAATAATACATGCTATGTTTATTTACCGCCCCATTACTTTTGAAAGTAGCCTCATCGCTAAACAAAATCTTTGTTAAAATATTTGGCATTTCTCGCATTTTATTTGACAACCAACCACAAAAGTCTGTTCTTTTAATGAAACCATCACCATGTAATTCCTGATTTAATTCCATATGGTACGGATGATACTTATGACTTCTTAAAATTCTTCCTACGCTATACGCCGTCTATACTTATATGTGGATTGATTACCGGCTTATTTATTTCTCTCTTCTTGTAGGTTACACAACCAGTTTCTGTAAATATCTCTAATAACATTTCAAATGCCTCCGGTTTTGGCTTTCTTTCAAGGTTTGGAAATCTCTCTGCATATACTCTACTTGCTAGGAGACAATTTCTTGTACACTCCCCAAGAACAAATATTATATTCACTATTTTTTTAATACTAAAATTAGTCATTATAGCAATTTCTTTTAAAGATTGAACGAAATACTGTGTAAGATGGAACGAAATTTTTGACAACTTGGTTATTAAGTATACAAGCTTAAAACTGACACCAGATAACTTGATCAGCAGTGAATCTATTGAAAATGCTATTTTACTTTATATTAATTTAATGTTTGCTTTCACCACTGAGTGAAAATCAACTGTTTCTCGTACTTAATGGGGTTTCTTCTTGTTATAGACCATTTATGGATAATTTGTTGCATATCCGATCTTACAGAAGGTTTAAAAGCGCAAATTAGCTACTAAAAATACAAGCCATTTTTCATTAATTCAAATCTAAAAAGAAATAATTAGCAAATGATCCATCCTAGGTGCATCAAATGAGGTATCAATAGAAAGCGTAGTAAAAGGACTTTTCAATGAGCTAAAAATATACAGGCTGTTCCATTTAAAAATTACGATATTTCTTCGATTTTGCGAAATTGTGAACACTCTGTATAACGCGAGCAGTTGTAAAATTTATTTCACGTAGCAACGAAAGTGCATACTAGTAGAAAATATTCTATTCTATTGGTTTCGGATCTTTTGATTTTCCTTATGCAGAATAGCCTACTGAAATGTATCAATTTATCAAGTAAAATAATTATTTACACGGAAACTATCAACTTTAGACCCATACAACATGATATCGATGTAACCAGCTTTCAAGCGTGGATCATTTTATCTATTAATATACAGGGTGTTCCATTTAAAAAAATGCAACTTTAGTCTGGCATTTCCATCTGGAACAACCTGTATAAAACAAAATATTCTTAAAACGTGGGCTTGATGGTACGGAAGGATAGCCGATGACTAAATATTTGACTAACTTTCAAATACGCGTGTAATCTTCCGTCCCCGCTTCGTTGCCGGACCCTGTATATATATATATGTATATATTGTACTGATATTATTCTCTCGTTCCACGTTGATCGTCAATAATGTCGATTAATCAATGAAAATAAATAATTTCTTATAAACGTATGTCGATAATAATATGCTATCACATTTAATTCGACACGTCTAATGATACCGAGGATTGCAATACCAACAGTACGCTCAATAAACGAATCGATTCTATACTCAGGTCATTCAAGCTAATTTAAATAAGGATGTCTTTCGAAACTAACCTTTGTCAAAGAGAAAGAGAATATTATCTTTCTAAGGGTATGGTTCTCTATAACTATGTTAATTTTAATAGGTAAAGATCTTTTTAAATAACATAAACTTTGTAGGACTAACTAAATTAAATTCAAGAATATAATACTTCAAGAATGTATGTTTATTTTCTATATGAAATTAAATCTGATATAGTTATTTACATCTGTGGCTATTTCTAATATTATAAAAACAAATTTTATTAATATTTCAGATATGACAAAATTTATGAAGAAAAATAAAACCTATGCCTTTGAATCTAAGATTTAAGAATAAATGACTATACTAAATAAAACTGGTAAATTGATATTATTCAACACCTGATGATGAATTCTTGGTCTTAAATATTTTTAGTTTATCACTTACATCATTTGATTTATTGTGACAATAATTGAAGAAATTTAGATAGACTCGAATCAACTGCAATACTGCTTCTACTACGAAGAAAATTTCCAATTAGTATCCTAGCTATTGAAGAATCTAGTGGTTAATTTGATAGCAATCAATCCTTAATGATATGAATGATCGAACAGCTAATGTGTATCCAACTCCTCCGTTCGTAGACCAATTAATAATAATCTTTTCGTAACCAGGAAATTATTTCCCAAAATACAGCATATATATCTAAAGGTGGTCAAATATTTAAATGAATTGTGATCCAGCCTTCTGGGTCCCTCTCCAGGTATTTTAAAATGACTTAATGTCTCTCTTTCAAAAACATCATTTCTTCTTCTACTATTATATGATATGTCTACATAAAATTGCTATTTTTTTCTTCAGGTAAAAAAAATTCTTCCTTCTTTTTTTTTCAATTGCTATGATTATTCAATATACTTTCATTTTTGTCCATGTAAGTTAGTTTTTTTTAAATGCCAGTTTTATATTCAGTAAATCTAAATACCTTTTTTTATTAATTTAAATTTGAAAATGACATGTTCATATAGTTAATTATCAATTTTAAACTACTCACTTGCATACGCTAAATTTTACAATAATTTATATAAATTTACTAAATATAATTTTCACTATTATTCAACTTTCAAAATATAATTAACTAAAAATGTCCACCAAGATTTAACTCTAATCTATATTACAAAGCTAAGTTGTTAATAATAAGATATCCAATAAATAAAATATCCATTATAACCATTTCAAATTCAAATAAATCAAATATCTCTTGCATATGTTCCAATTATAAAATCGTATAGACATATTATTCGAAATAGCTCATCAAGCAATATAATGGAGGTTTATCCCATTATAATATATATATATATATATATATATATATATATATATATATATATATTGTAAAGTTTGTCTTTTCGGGTTCTTAAATAACTAACGGTAACGTAGACACGCACTATATTAATAATAAAAACGAACAACAATTTAAAAGCTAATTACTAACAATAAGCACATTTATGTATTTATATTTATGTAAGTTCACTCGGCGATGATTTGGTATCGAATTAATTCAAATCCCTTCCTCGACGGCTTATATATCGGCCACCGAGCCTCTCGTGTTTTCTTCAGTCTTGATCTTTCCGTTTCTAGATCTGTCGGGAAGGCACCAGGGGCGTGACGTATCGTTGGATGAGTCATCACATTGCCCCCTTTTTAAAAATGAAGTTTCGTTCCGAAACATGTCATGCTTTGGTTCCCTCAAACGATGGCGAAATCGACAGGTAGGGCCTTTTACATTGTGATGTCATATCGAAATAACAGTCCACGGTCTTATCTTGCCTGGATGTTCAGGAATATTCAAGCCGGTAACTGCATACCAGAATTTCCATACCAGTATGTTGGAATATTACTTCTAACATGCTCTTTACAATTCTCCAGTCCAAGCGGTCCAATCCACAACTTAATTTTGGAATTGCCAATTTCAAAATGTCTTGTTGTAACATTTGTTCACGTATATGGACCAGGGCCTCCCATAAGGCACAACAGGTTGGGTGCAGGCTTGACAGTTCTTTCTTGACCAAATAAAATATTGGCTGCTCGTTATTTGTTATTTGGAGAATCTTCCCAATTGCTGGTCCCTGCAGTCTTAATTTTTCGATTCTGCCAAATCTCTCTTTAAATTCTCTGGAAATTCCTTTGGCGCGTAGTCTGGCGGCACTGTGAACAAATCTTGCTGTTTCGCGATGGTCACCCCAAATCGAGTTTTCCTCGAATCAGAATAATCCTCCATAAAATCTTCGAATGTTAGTTCCTTGTGGTAGCTATAACAAGTGTTCATTTGAAAAGTCAATGTAGTAGCATGTGATTTACTGAGAACATTTTGAAGTATGTCGTAAATTAAAATTTACTACTTAACCTACGAAGTCGTATATTTTGACAGTTTCCTACATACAAATAAATAACAAATAATAGGTATTTATTGAAAACTATAACAAATGTTGAAAATGTTGTCCTTCAAGATCAATGCACTTTAAAATCCTCCGTTCAAAATTTCGGATGATATTCTGCAACATTACTGGATTGTTATTAATTTCCATGCATTTCTGTTCGATTCTCTGTAGCATATCATTCAAATTCAATATAGGTGTTCGAAATATGTTATTTTTTAGATAAGGCCACAAAAAGAAGTCGCAAGGTGTTAAATCGCATGAACGTGCAGGCCAGGCAATTTCAGTATTACGCTCATCAAAAAATTCTCTTAAATAATCCAAAGATTCTGCAGTACAGTGACAAGGTGCTCCGTCTTATTGGAAATATGCATTTTGAAGTTCATCATCATGCAACTGATTGACAAATGGTTGTAAAATTTCCGTACGGTACCTTTGAGCAGTTAATGTTCCCTAAAAAAATATTGGTCCAATGATTCGCCTTTGGATTATCGCTGCCCAAACACCAATTTTCTCTGGATGTAGCGATTCTTCATTAATTACATGTGGATTTTCACTACTCCAAATTCTTGTATTTTGTGAATTTAGGTATCCCGTTTTATAAAACCATGCTTCATCAGTAAAGATGACTCTTTGTGAGAGTTCTCCATTATTGTTCATATTTACAAACCAATTACAAAACTGTAGTCTACGTAGGTAATCAATTTCTAACAATTCTTGTACTGCTGTGACACGGTATGGATAAAGTTGCATATTTTTTTTCAATAACTTGTGAGTTGTACCAACAGAAAGGTTTATTTGTTGACTCAAAGTCGAACAGATATTTGTGGTTCATTTTCCATTATTTCTTCAACACGATTGACAACTTGAGGTGTACGTTTCCTAACTGCTCCGCTGCCTGATTTTCTTAAGACTCTACCAGTTTCAGAAAAAAGTTTTAAAGTTCTATCCAAAGTATTCTTAAATTGCATATAATCTATTACAAAATGTGGAAACTCAACTTGAAATTCTACCATGCAATCTTGAACTGAATGAACCCATAAACCATCAATTTTATTACCACTTCGAAAATAAGCCTGGACTAAAAAAAATTTATGTTCTAACGTGAAAGCCATTTTAAAATTGAGAAGCAATTTATTTAAACCAGAATCGACGCAAGATTATTTTATGCACTAACTGATATTTGTGACTGACATTATCAAATGTCATTTGGATTTACGTTTACGGAACAACAAACACATACTAATATATTTGCGTCTTATTCTATCAAAATTTCAAAGTAACCTAGATTGACTTTTCAAATGAACACTATTGTCTCCAGAGTATGGGGCTAATCCATTAAAATGTACTACTCTTGGCTTAGTATGAGGTGTTCGCCTTATGTGGTATATTACATCGTTAATCCGCTTCAGCACCTCGTATGGCCCCTCCCAATTCTTTTGAAGTTTTGGAGATAAGCCCCGTCGGCGTTTTGGATTATATAACCAAACCCGATCGCCTTCATGGTAACCACCCTTCTCGACGTTGATGTCGTAGCTCTCCTTCATTCTGTCACTAGGATCTTGGATTATGTCTGACTTGTTCATGGATATTATCTAGTCGTCTGAGCGTGCTGACATAATCTTCTCCAGCAAGATCATCACCAGGCTTGCTCCCAAACTTTAAATCACAGGGCAATCGGAGTTCCCTCCCGAATAGCACGTTTGCTGGTGATTGGACAGTTATCTCTTGAACAGAGGTCCGATACGCCATTAGGAATAATGGTAAATGTTCGTCACAATCTCTCTGGTGTTCGGAGACCACTGTGTCTGATCATGGTATAGTTCATTAGCTCTATCATCCCATCTGATTGTGGATGCAAGGGAGTTGTTCTCGTCTTTCGTATGCCCAAAAGTCCACACATCTTTTCGAACAGACTGGACTCGAAATTTCGCCCTTGATCGGAATGAAGTTCCAAGGGTACACCAAAACGGCTGACGAACTCCTTCACAATCACGTCTGCTACAGATCCAGCCTCTTGATTTGGTAGAGCATATGCTTCAACCCATTTGATAAAATAGTCCATGGCCACTATTATGTATTTATTTCCTTCGTCGCTTTCTGAAAAAGGGCCGGCGGCATCTATGGCGATCCTTTCAAATGGGCTTTCCATATTGTATTGGCGCATGGGTGCACGTCGGCGCCTCTGGGACCATTACTTCCGGCGCAATTAGCACACTTTCGGCACCACTCTTTCACATCTCGTGAGCAATTCACCCAGTAAAACATCTGGCGCACCTTCTCGTGTTTTATGGACGCCAAAATATCTCCCAGAAGCACCATTATGGAGTTGTCGCAATACATCTTATATTATTTTCTTGCATCTTCCGCTTGCTTCCGTCGTGATTTTCGACCTCACATCTCAGGAGCTCGTCTTCCATGGTTAAGGAATCCCATTGTGCCCAGTATGACTTCAATTCTGCTGAATGGGGAGCAATTTCTTGCCAGGTCGGCTTTGCTTTTTTCTCTTCCTAGCCCTGAAGACTGCAAGATCCGGATCAGCTTCTTGATCTGCGCGCAAATTATCAGGTTGCCATTGGTTATCAACCACAGTGGTTCGAAGAGCGTTGGCCGATATGTCTTCGATTCGGTTGCAATGTCGACAGTCTTCTGGACTTCTGGAAAGAGCATCTGCATTTCGATGTTTGAGGCCTGCTCTGTGTTCAATATCGAGGTCATACTCTTGTAGCCTCTCAATCTAGCTACTTGACCCTCGGGATTCTTAAATTGTAAGAGCCACTTTAAGGCGGCATGATCAGCGCGGATCAGGAACTTCTGCCCATACAGGTACTTGTAGAAATGCTCAATGGTCTTAACTACTGCCAATAGTTCTCTCCTGGTTACGCAGTGGTTCCTCTCCGGTTTGGACAGGGTCTTACTGAAGTATCCAATGACGTTTCTTGTCCATCTTGGATTTGAGAGAGCACACCACCAATCCCGATGTTACTGGCATCTGTATCAAGAACAAACCTCCCAGATAGCAGTGGATTGTTTAATACAGGTGCACTGATCAAAGCTCCTTTTAACAACTCAAAGAACGCTTGGCATTCGTTGTTCCAAATGAATGCTCGATTTTCTGTTAGGCGGGTAAGTGGTTTTGCAATGTTAGAGAATCCAGGAACGTAGCGTCGATAATACGAACATAATCCCAAAAAGCTTCTTAGCTGATGTTTGTCTTTGGGTACCGGCCATTTTTCCAGAGTTTTTACTTTTTCTGGATCCACAGCAACTCCTTTTCCGGAAACCACATGTCCAAGGTAATTCACCTCCTTGCGGAAAAGGTGACACTTCTTTGGACTTAATCTCAGGTTGGCATCTCGCAACCTCTGGAATACTACTTCCAAATTTTTCATGTGATCTTCAAAGGTCTTCCCTGCCACAATCACATCATCGGGATATAACAGGAAGGTATTCCAAGACAGTCCCCTCAATATAGTGTCCATGAGTCGCTCAAAAGTAGCTGGGGCGTTACACAGTCCAAATGGCATAACTGTAAACTGTACCTAAACTGAAGGCAGTTTTCTCTTTGTCATTGGGGTCCATTCCCACTTGCCAATAACCGCTCTTCGAGTCGAGAGTGGAGAATTTTGCTCCTGCCAAGGTGTCTAGCGTATCATCTATTCTTAGGAGAGGATAGCTGTCCTTTTTGGTCACACTATTCAAACGACGATAGTCCACACAGAATCTGGTAGCTCCATCCTTCTTCCTGACAAGGACCACTGGTGATGCCCATGGATTATTCGATTGCTTAATTACCCTTTGGCTTTCCATATCTTGTATAATCTGCTTGGATTCCTCACGCTAACCTTCTTGGTCCTTGTCGTATTGGGCTTGCATCGCCGGTATTTATTTTGTGCATTTGTTCTTCCTTTCGTACCACTTTCAGTTTCAAAGACGTCTTCATAATGTTTGATTAGATCCTTAACTGGCTTTGTTCTTTCTTGCTCAATCCTTGACAGGCTGAGTCGATTATCTTCGACAATTTCTCAATTTCTCTTCGCCTCTACACATTGAACGACGGCCGACACTGGCGAACACCACCCCAAAATCCGGATTCCTTCTTCAATGAAACAGGGTAATAGTTCACATTCATTTCCCTTATCGGTACAGACTTCTGAGTCTTAACCAGTATTTTGGCAACTACTATTCCTCGGCCCACCTCGTCATCATCAGCCTTTGGTTCCAACATTGTAACATTTCCGTCCAAATAATCACCTTCCATACACGCCGTCAAAAATGTCTCACTTCTTGCATCCAGCACAACATTCTCTGCTGTAATTACTTGTATATTCTCACAATTTCTCCCATAAAGAAACAATTCCTGATTATTTATTTTACAAAGTGCCTTCTTTCATGTTTAACTGGAAGCTGTAGGTGTTCATGATGTCTAATCCCAAGATTATTTCTTCTTCTATGTCGGCTACGAGAACACGATGTCGGATTGATGTTAGTCCTATGATAAAATTGACATCTACTTCACCTGCCATAGAAGCTGCTTCTCCTGTTGCTGTCTTAAATCTCCATTTGCTTGAAAATAACTTTTTATTTCTGGAAATTAAATTGGGCCGCACAATGGTTTTCGTTCCAGTATCTAGCAAGCAAGCATAGGTCGTTCCTTCCATAATAGCGTCCACATACAGTTGGTTTGATGTTGCAAGGATGCGACTTGGCCAAGCGTCCTTGGGGCTTCCTTATGCTGGATCGATGATTGCACCCGCTCATCGACCCGCTTTAGTTTTCCTGCTGCTCAGAGAATGTGACCAATCTCTCGACAATTCCAGCATCGCAGTACTCTTTTATTTGGTTTGATCTGGTTTAGAACTTTACTAACCACCTGCTCCATGAACTACTCATTTTCCTGTTTGTCAACAGTGCAGATACGAGCATGGTTCCGAGAGGCTTATTTTACAGTCTCGAACTCAAGCGCACGCGCCAAAGCATCGATCAAGGTTTTGAGTCATGCCAACCTTAATGCTTGCTGCGTATCAATATCCCAGAGACCATCTATGAATGTCTGGACAGCTAGGTGTTCCATGAAATTATCTGGCGCCATCGCATATGCAAATCGAACTAGACGAGAGCAATATCTGCCTCAAATTCCTGAAGATTCTCGCCTTTCTTCTGTGGTCGATTCTTCAGTTGGGTATGGTATACTTGCTAAAAATGCTCATGGCCATATCTCATCTCCAAGCGTTTAATGACTTGAGAATAATCTTTTCGTTCCTCAGTAGGCAATGTGCAAAATATCACTAGCATGACGCCTCAATGCTATTATTAAAGCAGTAGCCTTCTCGACAGAAGACCAAGCGTTTGCTTCTGCGGCTGCTTCGAATTTCGTCAGGTAAGTCGCCCATGACGTCTTTCCATCAAAGGTTGGTGGCTTGATTCCGGTCTTCGAAATAGCCACAAGTTCTTTTTTTATTTCGATGGGCCGTGGTGTAACTTCTTCGTTGACCTGCTTGGGATCAGAATGACTCGTCGTAATGCGTAATTTCATCTGAGTCATTATTGCCTCTAAAAGTCTAGAATGTTCTCCAATTTTCTGTTCTACAGCTATGAAAGCCTCTTCCTTTAACGCTTCTGATTTTTCCGCTAATCGCTGTTCTAGAACTTTCTCCACTTATTCCAGCTTCTTGAATTTACTAGTAATTTCTTTTCCATATTTTTCTCGAGGATTCTAGCGGTTTCTAGGTTTCTTTGTTCCATTTGTTGCATTTGAGTTTGTGAATCTATTAGATGCTGTTCCAAGGTTTGCGAATTGTCTATTAGTTCGTTGTTCCAAACTTTTCACACTGTCCAGATTCTTCTGCTCCATTTGCTGCATTTGAATTTGCGCATTTTATATTAATCGTTGTTACATATTTTTCGCACTAACCAGATTCTTCTGCTCCATTTGAGTTTGTGAATCCATTAGACGCTGTTCCAAGGTTTGCGAATTGTTTATCAGCTGTTGTTCCATTTTCATCAACAGCGAATGCACGTCAGCATTTCCACCTGGAACTTGACATAATTCTCTGGATCCTCGCCTTCTTGGATCAACACATTTCGAAGCCGTTGCTGGAGAATTTCCTTTCTGCCAGTTGTATCCTCATCCCTCTCCTCTAATTCTCGTTTTAAATCATTCACTTTTAATTCCGTGAGTTTCGCTCTATTTGCTATCACCATATTTAAAATAAAGGTCTTTTCGCACTGTATATTTATTTAAACAAATACTTAATTGACACTTAATTGTCCCCTTAGTCCGTTATTTATTAATTAACTCACACTGGACACCACTGTAAGGTTTGTCTTTTCGGGTTCTTAAATAAAACTAATGGTAACGTAGACACACACTATATTAATAATAAAAACGAATAACAATTTAAAAACTAATTACTAACAATAAGCACATTTATGTATTTATATTTATGTAAATTCATTCTGCGATTATTTGGTATCGATTTAATTCAAATCCCTTCCTCGACGGCTTATGTATGGGCCACTCTCGTGTTTTCTTTAGTCTCGATCTTTCCGTTTCTAGATCTGTCGAGAAACTGTTAGCGCTATATTAAGCTTAATATTTTTATATAATTGACTAGCTCAGATTCGTTAATAGAGTATCTCAGGGTAATGCACGGTCCCTGTAAATATTGCTGTATAACTAAATGAATTTATGAATGAAACTATATATTAAACTTTGAATATATATGTTCTTTATTAAATCAACCTGTAAGTTAGGCAATCTCTTAGCTCTCATGTATTAATAGCACACATTAATTGAAATCAGTTGTTGTGTGATATTTAATTATAAGTGAATGCTATATAACATTGGATAGATCTTGTATATGCATGTAAGACTAAATTACAATATTACTAGCAAATTATACTGTTGAAAATCGTATATTAAAAAAAATGATTAGAATTAGGTCTTAGGTGTCTGGTAATCAGGGACAAGATGATCTCTGGGTGTTGGAAAGCCAGGAAACAAGATCCGGATTTATAACCAACAAAATTCCGCTTCGGCGTTGACTTTTCTAGTATGGAGATAAATAATTTTTCTTTTATTTGTAGATATAAAATTCAGATATATAAATGTTAATTAGACGGTGTTTTTATCATTTTGAATGTGGTGACTAAATTTTAGGGATGCTATCGAAAAATCTTGCTTGCTTAGGCACACTATTCGTCAATTGTTAATTTCCAAAGCCTTAGTTTTGTGTTATTTTTAATGTATTTGTATAAATTAAATATTCCTTAATATGAATAATTTACCATTGCTCATTGTTTAATATACGTTTAAAATTTATTTTATATATTAATTTGGTGTTCCTAATGTTAGTTCATTATACGCATACAATAAATCGGGAGATTACAAACTTGAATGTAGTTCATGCCCTAAATTTTATATAGGCCAGACAAGTAGATCCTTTTCTAAAAGAATCAAAGAACATGAACGAAGTTATATTAATAACAAGAATGACTCATATTATGCAATACACCTGAGAGAAGAAGCCCATAATTTTAATTGTTTGTAATTTAATGACTATTTAACTATATATAATAACTATATAGTCAAATTAACAACTGTTGGTACTTATATTACTATTAAATTTTATTTCATCTAAATTGCAGTAATTACAATTTACTTAAATTTTGTCATTACGGACCTCAGCAGTTTGTTTGCGTAAAAGATAATCGTATTGAGCGGCCAGGTAGTTATTGCCGCAGGTGGTGAAATAAAAGCATTAGAGCCGTTCAAAGTTATATTCCTATAATTTGAAATAAACTATACTTATATAAGTAACCGGGTGAATGTCCTCCATCTCATTCCCATTAAATTTTGTCCAGGCATTAGAGTCTAGAGTAGGAGTATTAATATTATTTGTTATATATCTAATCTCTTCTACTTTTAATTTATTTACCCTCAGTTTTAAGAAATCAATTACTGATTTGTAGAGACCGGACGCATCAGGCTGAACGTTACGTCGGACGATATAAATAATCTACAACATCTGTAGGTACATCAAGCAGTTATTGAATAGCACTATTTATTCGGTTAACCTCACACAAGATATGCAGTTAATCGAATGAATAGTACTATTCAGCAACTGCGTGATGTACTTACATTTATATTCTGTCATTTATATTTTGTATTCCCTTGACAAAGGCGTATTGCCGAAACATGTAGGATTGTTTTAAATATATATACTTTGAAGTAATGAACCAGACCTTTAATCGCCGACTTATTAAGTTTACCTTATCATACCAAGGTCACGAAGATATTATATTTATACTTAGCACAAGGCGTGTAGTGCTAACCAAATGGAACAATTACATCATGAAATATACAATTATATAAACGATGAAAACCAGAAAATCCTCAAGGAATATATGAAAATTAGGAAAAAACTGTCAAACCAGATCAATAGAAGAAACTTTTTGGTAAGATGCAGATCGTTACAAATAACACCTACATTTATAAAATTGAAAAAACTTGACAGATTTCATTTCACTATTTCAAAATTGTAAACTAAATTTCAAAAAATTATGAATTCCTGTTATTTACAAATTTTAAACATTACAATATCCCAAACCATTTGTAACATAAATACATTCAATCAAATTATTTCAAACTTGAAAAGTATTATCATACAGAAATTATCTCCTCAACTTTTAAATAGCTTCGAAAAAATAGAATCTAAAATTTACAATAATCATTTCCTAACAAACAAAAATAAATTAAAAAACAAAGTAGATAAACTAATGAAGAAACAACACTTAGAGATAAATTACAAAATTAACAATAACTGGATTATCAATTTAACCAATATAAATATTCCCGATAATGTTAAATACATACTTAGCCTAGGACCCAAATTTAATATGCCACCTAATAAAATACCCATTAATGACTATATAGCTATATTGAAACAGGAATACAAAATTTACCACAAGACAAACAGAATGAAATACGTAACAAAATTTGTAATATAATCACTAACCATAAACATAAGAAAGTAAATAATAAAAAACATATATCAAATCTATATATGAATAAATTCATTAAAGAAACAAAAAGATTTATCCAAGACAACCCTCATATTATAATAGCAAAAGCAGATAAATCAAATAAAACAGTGATCATTCTTAAAGAGGAATATGAACAAAAAATAGAAAAGCTATTAGACGATAAATTCACCTATAAAAAAGAAAGAAATAATCCAACAGAAAAAACTCAAAAAGAAAATAATAACTTAATAAATAAATGGCATAGACTAAACCTAATAGATTTCAACACTAAAAACAAACTTCGCATTTTTAATTCCCACCCTCCTTCAATATATGGTTTACCTAAAATTCACAAAAATAATATCCCTTTAAGACCAATAGTATCTAACATACAAGCCCCTACTTATAATATAGCAAAATTCCTAGGTGATAGCATATCTAAGATGTTAGGAAAAACTGAATATCATACTAAAGACTCATGGCAATTTCAACATTTCATCAAGGAACAAAAAGTCCCAACTAATCACAAAATTATATCACTTGATGTAGAATCTTTATATACTAACATTCCTACACATCTAGCTATAAACATAATAGAATCCAAATGGGATGAAATTAGTCCACACACATCACTAAATAAAAACGAGTTTATTAGAGGTATACACTTCTGTCTCGATAACTTATATATATATATATATATATATATATATATATATAAGTAAGGTTTTAGTTAAAACATAAAGAAGATTTTCTGTTATTATTTCATATTTTAATATCATTAAATTATATTATTTTATTGTTGTAGATATAACGCATGCACTTGGAGAAATTATGCAAAATTTTAAAATAGTGAAAGAATTTGGAACTTCTTTCGAATAAATAACTTAGAAGTTTATGCAAGTACGTTTAGAGTCGTTGACTTATTCGAGTATTTATACTTCTATATCACAATAAATTATAATCATTTATTTAATTTACTAAATTTTATATAATATTTTAAATCAATATTTGTTTACTGAAATATTAATTTTAGTAATTATTATTATGATACTAACTATAATTTATAATATCTTCCTTCGTTTTCTTTTTATTTTACACTCCTTTTACCGTCTGGGTAAGATTTATTTAGCTTTCCTTGATTTATAACTCTAAGAAATAAGTAATTAAACTTTTAGTTTCAAAAAATTCTATTTATTATAAATATCACTACAATATTGTTTCGCCATACAATGGCTTCATCAGGTGGATGAATACTGAATATGTACAATGCAAGTTAGAATATTTATGTGAAAATTATTGGGGAATGGTGGTGGAAAAATTTTTTACAATCTTAAATTTAGTAGAGGGGAGTTGTTTAAATCTAGTTGGTCATTTAAAGCTAATCCTAAACTATTGTATCTATTAATTTCTAAGTTTTCTAACAGGTTAAGTTTAAGCATTAGCTTTAAATGACCAACTAGATTTAAACAACTCCCCTCTACTAAATTTAAGATTGTAAAAAATTTTTCCACCACCATTCCCCAATAATTTTCACATAAATATTCTAACTTGCATTGTACATATTCAGTATTCATCCACCTGATGAAGCCATTGTATGGCGAAACAATATTGTAGTGATATTTATAATAAATAGAATTTTTTGAAACTAAAAGTTTAATTACTTATTTCTTAGCGTTATAATGCAGTTTCAACAAGTATCTCCTTCGTCAATTAACTATTCCTTGATTTAATTTGAAAATGTATCCGTAGATTATCGAAATAGTTATCGATTCCCCAAACTCAGAAGATGTAACATCCTCCAATAGATTCTAGATAAAGAATTGCTTTTTCCAACTATTCCAAATTGGATGGTGGTGAATTTGGCAGCTAAGGCTGGTCAGATTTCATGAACGTTCAACAGATAATTGTTGGTTCTCGAGAGAACATGAAAATTGCACTTTTGTACGTGATGAAGTTTTAAAACGCATATAAGTTGAAGCAAAAAGTGAATTTACAAACTTTTTGAATTTTACTTTTAAATATTCTCCTACAAATTACACCACGACCAAAACCTCGTGATAGTTGCGCGGTAGCAAAACGTATAGAGCTGCTCGCATCGTATTGGCGCGCTGATAAAAGGGGCGGGCGTAAAGCTAGATAAGCCTAATTGCCGGTCTGATATTGGTTGGTCACTAATAACAGCTCAGTGCCATATATACAATACGTGTATGTATGTATAACTCCATTGCATAACTATTGCATAACTCCACCCACTCTAATACAATATGCGCAGACTGGCCCACCGCTATCACGAGGTTTTGGTCGTGCTGTACGTGTCTATTTTTTTACAGAGAAAAAATTATTCAGTTTCTATCTCTATGGAGATTTCATATAATTTTTTTAAAATATTTTTCAAATTCAAGTTAGCCTTTGCTGTTATTAATTGCGATAATTTTCCAGTCCTACTTTCAAGTAATAAATATACAGATTTCGATTTATTTTTCTAAATTACGATTTGTCTTAATTAATAACCAATATATTTACAATTTCAATAAGAAATAAATATATTTTGTATTCCGAAATTGGTGGTACATTTTGTGTGATTAAACTACATATACCGCCTCATTCCGAGATCCGAATGTGCAATTATTTATCTCGCTCCTAATACGATTCCCCTGAATGCTATAGGCGCGTCAACATCGATGTCATATGTAGAGCTGAGGATGTTTGCGGTATAACCATGGTTATATCATGTAACCATAGTAATTTACTATGGTTACATGATATAACCATGGTTATACCGCAAACGTCCTCAGCTCTAGTCATATGTCATACATACTTACATATTATGGAGCCGCGTAAGAAAAATTATCTGATTACTAAATTACTACTAAAGGACTATAAATTGTTTAGTCCTGTGTTACGGTAATGAGTAAATTGCAATACGTTATACTGACGATGGTCACACAAAGCCTAATGAAATTATTAATAAGTGGTTAAGAAAATTGCAAATAAGGCATCAAGGGATTTAATAAATTAAATTTTAATAATAAAGGTCACAAAAACTATTCATAGTAAACTAAATAAACTTCAGAAATAAATAAAAACTAAATTAAATTCTATTAATGTAAAGAAAAATTTACTCTTACAAATAATAAAATAAATTGTTCATAATGAGAAAGTAATTATATAATAACGGAAATTCATCCGTTTAAACTCATCGCCGTAAAATAATTTATGATGTTTGGAATATTTATAATTACGATAACCATTTAATTTTAGTATGCGATTAACGGAAGAGCAGCATATGCCTAAATCGTTGGAAATATCGCTAAGTGTCAAATTTGAATTTAGTTCTATTGCAGCGTATACTAAAATGAACGTATCATTAGGAACTCTGCGATTTTGGAATAATGGTGATAAATTTTGTACAGAACCAGTAATATCTATTTTCTTTTTAAGTCTGCAAATTGTAGCTTTGTTCGGGATGGGCCTGTCGGGATACCTTCCGGCAAATAAGTTGTTACGGTTGAGAAGAAAAAAAGGTTCTTCTGCAATTCCGTACATTTTACTTAATTAAATTGATTTTTCACTTCTCTGTTGGCTCTGCAACCAGTTTTCCTTGCATATAATCGTGCAATAGATGTCGCCCTTAACTTTTGAATTGTCCGATGTTCATGTCCGACGCATGACCGACTGCGTGCGTCTATCTGCATTCTCTCGTTGAACGTTCGTTGCATTACTTGGTTCTTATTTAAGTACGAATAAGGCACTTGCGGTAAGAAATATCTTAATCATTTGAACATTGTCTAATAGTTGTCTTTTATCCTTTAGGATTTATTTTGATCGTAGGCCTGTATTTATATTTTCTCCTGCGGTTTCGACACGTGGGACTTCGAAAATACCAGGCGATTGGAGTTCTCGCTACCATCCATCTGCAGTCAATTCAAACGGGTCGAATTTCCGATGAAGACCGTGTGAAAACGGCTTCATTTCACCCTCATTAGAGGAATTTTCCCCAGGCGTGGTCGCAGCAAAAACTAACGTTCTAGAACATTATTCGACGTCACCAACATGGCGAATTTCCGATGACATCTATGGCCGCAGTGCTTTGGGTGAATTACATAGGAGTTTAATGAAATCTCGTAGTATTCAACAAAATCCCCTGGGAGGGCATTTCCCATAAAGGTTGTAATTTAGACGTTAGCAAGGATAATTTAAAGTAGGTGTAAGATTTTCTTTTCTTGATTTTGTTTAAAATATAAGTACAATTCATAACCTCCTCTGGTTATCTATGTGTGTTAACATTTCATTTAAGTAAAGGCTCTAGAGAAAGCCGATTATTAGTTATTTTGTGCATTCGATGCCATTTGAACGTTACATAAATGATAGCATCGTAAGATTCTGTTAGATTGATACATTTCATTTAATATAGAGCTCAGTTATTGTGAAGTGCATTTTAATTGTTTTAATTCAAAAGTAATTTACAGTCAATTCTTTACTGCACAACGAATACATGAATCGCTCAGTTTTACTTATTAATTTTCTTGTAACTTAGTTAGCCGAGCAAGGCATTAATCAATGTGTAATTAGTAGATAGGATGTTTACACACCAACTTACGTTCCATTTTCTTGTAGTATTAATTATACTGGTTGTCTAGCTTCATTAGCAGCCAGGTGAAATTTGTATTGTCATTCTATACGAGTCAATTATCCTTCAGATAAGCCATCGTACTGGTTAAGTATAATTTTGGGATACGTTGTTGTGTTGATTTAATTAAGATCGTTATAACCTTATTGTAAAGAACCCAGAATTAAGTATACTTAGTTGTGTTCTACTGAATCACTTGTTCAGACTCGAATTTAATTTAATTCATAATTTGTTCATGTTAATTTCTTACCTGTTAATTCAGGGGGTTATACTTATTTAACCTAATTCATATCTTATTTACATTAATTTCTTACCTGTTAATACAGGGGGTTATACTTTCAATTGATACTGTTTATTGTATTCACTGATATGCGCCATGGGCGTAACAGTTAAATTACATTTATTTTAGTATTTTATTTCATAGATTTTGGAATTTCAAATCTTTTTTTTCCCCTTAGTGAAAATTGCTCTTAACGTCGACTCAATATTTTTTTTATATTTCAATATTTAATTTTCTTGAGCCTACTGGTTTTTTTTTTGTTTATAATAAACTGGTTATAGTTGATGTCTTGTATTTGTTTGATACCTTTCCCCAAAGTGTATGAGTTAAGCATCTGCGGTGATAGGTATATTTTTTAGTCATTATCAAGTAGTTTGGGGCCAAATAAGTTTTGCTTTTGAAGCTACCTGCATCCCACCCGCTTCCGTGTTACGGGGGTGCTCTGCAGAGGAATGCGGTGGCGCTCACTTTCCACCTCGCGACCTTGACCCGCGATGCTCTCCAAGAAACGCTGGAGTTGGCCGGCAGAGTAATTCCTTTGGGACGTTTGCCAACAGGTAGGTTCATAGCAAAGGGGGTGGGCCAGCAGAACATCTCGCTACCACGTTTAACTACTTGTTTAGTATTTAGATTTTGTCGCGAAAAGTGTAGCAAAGTCACATACTCGTTGGTAAGAATTATCAGCGTGGTACCATTTCATCATTTCGGATTTCTCTTCTAGTGTATAATGCGGCATGATCACTATTCAAATGCTTAAGAGACTCCGTATAGGGAGACAGTGGTGACACTAATTTGTGACATTAATTGTCAAATAGTTGCGCGACAGACTGTTTTGTGATTGGCTAAACGCGTTCAGGTGATTTGTAATCGGAGTGGGAGAAATATTTATACATTCGGATCGTTTGCTCAGAATGAGGCGGTATACAATTATAGGTGCTATTAGTGACAACTAGTAGTAGATAAACAAAATTCGAGTATATACAGTAAGAAAATTTATTTATGTTAAAAACGTATTTTTTTTGTGTTCGTTAATTTTTTAAAAATATATATGTAGTTCTATAAAGACTCGTTCAGAATAATTGAAACATACATGAGTAGGTAAACCCCACCAGTTTTGTATAATACAAAGGTATTTTTAATAATATAAAATATTATTAAAAATCTGGTGTGAAGAACACAAATGCAGGTTCACTATTAATATAACTCGTTGCCTGAATAATTTTCCCTGAATAATGTTTCAGTTACTGCATTAGGTGGATAGATTACCATAATATACATATATATATATATATATATATATATATATATATATGAAAAAACCACATCCGTCCAGAAACGTGCATATATCGATATTTCACTGTCGTTACAGATCATCAGTACACGATATTCTAACATGGACATGATTTTATTTTTATACTTTCGTGTATATATACGAATTATATTGAATTTAATTGGAGTGAGAAATAGCAATTATTCAAATCTCCTCTCACATGTAATTGTCGCTAAATTTGTGCAATTGATTCTACAATCTGACAAGATTACTCCTGCCGAAGAATGTAGACGCAAACACGTCGCGACGTTAGCCATCCACCTGTGCGGATAATGAAAATTGTATGAAAAAAACCACATCCGTCCAGAAACGTGCATATATCGATATTTCACTGTCGTTACAGATCATCAGTACACGATATTCTAACATGGACATGATTTTATTTTTATACTTTCGTGTATATATACGAATTATATTGAATTTAATTGGAGTGAGAAATAGCAATTATTCAAATCTCCTCTCAAAAAATTCAATATAATTCGTATATATACACGAAAGTATAAAAATAGAATCATGTCCATGTTAGAATATCGTGTACTGATGATCTGTAACGACAGTGAAATATCGATATAAGCACGTTTCTGGACGGATGTGGTTTTTTTCATACAATTTTCATTATCCGCACAGGTGGATGGCTAACGTCGCGACGTGTTTGCGTCTACATTCTTCGGCAGGAGTAATCTTGTCAGATTGTAGAATCAATTGCACAAATTTAGGGACAATTACATGTGAGAGGAGATTTGAATAATTGCTATTTCTCACTCCAATTAAATTCAATATATATATATATATATATATATATATATATATATATATATATATATATATATATATATACATATATATATATATGTTTGATTTTAACTATAAACTGTAAATATTACTACATCGAAATTCGTATCCTAAATATAGTTTTGCATATGCTGAACATTACTCTTCAAAAAAAAAATGACGCGTATGTTATAGAACGGTTCTTGTGTACAAACGTTAATGCAACTCAGCGTCACGCGGGTAATTCTTAGAAGTACGATAAAGAGACGAGGTATTATAAACCAAATATAAGACAATATTATTCATTATATCATATACATTACTATACATACAGTAAGATTAATTAAATCGCTTCACATAGAATCAAGTATTGTTTTTTATTCCAACGCACTCTCCACGTTATTATGTACCTTGATTATTATTTTAATAAACTATATTAAAACTAAACTAAATGTTTTAATTTTAAATGATAATTAAAATAAAGCTTTTTAAAAAAAAAACGTAACGAGAGTTGAAAAATATAATTGGCGCAGTCAGATCGGATTTTTGCGACCAAATATGCGATAATTTGGGTAAATATCAATTTTTTAGGCAAAAAGTAACATAAAAGAAAGTGCAAAAAGCGATTGAACTTCCAATATTGGATCATCACCCACTTCCTTTGGTAAAGCCAGCAGCCCCCTGGTGGAACTCGAGGACGGATCTTCATCGTGAAAACTAGCACTTCGAATCCATTTCGTTCATCCTCGCCATAGCGGCAAAAGAAGACGTCGTTACACAACAGCTGATACAGCAAGGATTCATAGCAGAAAACCAGCCAAACGACATGCTGATAGTTTTTCTTAATGTAAGTCTTTACACAATTTAATATATATATATATATATATATATATATATATATATATTAAATTATTATATAATTTATTAAAAAAAAAACAATAACAATCAACAATATGTGACAATGAATGCAATGTCAGTACCCTGTGGGATTTCTACAAGTGTTGACTACCTTTCTACACCTGTTTGGCATATTCATAATCAAGTGGTCTAGCTCTTGTTGATCGATGGTATTCCACTGTTCTATAAGACATTAATACAATTGTTGTTTTGTTTCAAAGACTGGATTTTGACGCAGTATGTTTCTTTGCAGGTGTTCTATGAAATTTAAATATTCCACCCCATACCATTACACCACCTCTTTGGAAGGTGTGAACAGTTTGCGATGCAGCTAATCTTTTTGCATTTCAGGGATGTCTCTACACTTTCGTTCTTCTTGTATCTGACCCCAAATCAAATCGGGATTTGTCAGAAAACAAAACAGATGGCCAGTTTTGTTAAATGTTGCTGCGCCCATTCTAATTTTCCTCCGCGATTTTCCTTCGACAAAGTAAGAACTCTCAGAGGACGACGGGCATTAAGACCACCTGCATAGAGTCTAACGTGTGTTCATTTGAAAAGTCAATCTAGGTTATTTTGAAATGTTGATAGAATAAGACGCATATATATTAGTATGTGTTTGTTGTTCCGTAAACGTAAATCCAAATGACATTTGATAATGTCAATCACAAATATCAGTTAGTGCATAAAATAATCGTGCGTCGATTCTGGTTTAAATAAATTGCTTCTCAGTTTTAAAATGGGTTTCACTTTAGAACATAAATTTTTTTTAGTCCAGGCTTATTTTCGAAGTGGTAATAAAATTGATTGTTTATGGGTTTATTCAGTTCAAGATTGCATGGTAGAATTTCAAGTTGAGTTTCCACATTTTGTAATAGATTATATCCAATTTAAGAATACTTTGAATAGAACTTTAAAACTTTTTTCTGAAACTGGTAGTCTTTTAAGAAAATCAGGCAGCGGAGCAGTTAAGAAACGTACACCTCAAGTTGTCAATCGTGTTGAAGAAATAATGGAAAAAACAAATAAACCTATCTGTTGGTACAACTCACAAGTTATTAAAAAAAGATATGCAACTTTATACATATCGTGTCACAGCAGTACAAGAATTGTTAGAAATTGATTACTCACGCAGACTACAGTTTTGTAATTGGTTTGTAAATATGAACAATAATGGAGAACTTTCGCAAAGAGTCATCTTTACTGATGAAGCATGGTTTTATAAAACGGGATACCTAAATTCACAAAATACAAGAATTTATAGTAGTGAAAATCCACATGTAATTAATGAAGAATCGCTACATCCAGAGAAAATTGGTGTTTGGGCAGCAATAAGCCAAAGGCGAATCATTGGACCAATATTTTTTCAGGGAACGTTAACTGCTCAAATTTGTCAATCAGTGCATGACGATGAACTTCAAAATGCATATTTCCAACAAGACGGAGCATGTTGTCACTGTACTGCAGAATATTTGGATTATTTATGAGAATTTTTTGATGAGCGTATAATTAGTCGAAATACTAAACATATTAGAAATATTAGACGAAATTGCCTGGCCTGCACGTTCATGCGATTTAACACCTTGCGACTTCTTTTTGTGGCCTTATCTAAAAAATAACATATTTCGAACACCTATATTGAATTTGAATGATATGCCACAGAGAATCGAACAGAAATGCATGGAAATTAATAACAATCCAGTAATGTTGCAGAATATCATCAGAAATTTTGAACGGAGGGTTTTAAAGTGCATTGATCTTGAAGGACAACATTTTCAACATTTGTTATAGTTTTCAATAAATACCTATTATTTGTTATTTATTTGTATGTATGAAACTGTCAAAATATACGACTTCGTAGGTTAAGTAGTAAATTTTAATTTACGACATAGTACTTCAAAATGTTCTCAGTAAATCACATGCTACTAGATTGACTTTTCAAATGAACACTTGTTATTCCTCACAGTTTGATTGCTTATTAACACACATCATGAGTGTCGTAAAGTCGAATCAGTAATTCTGTTGCCGTAATCTTGCGATTTTTTAATGCACAAAGTCTCAAGTATCTGTCATGAATTGGTCGAGTTGCTATTGTACGTCCTGTATGATGTTCACAGACATCATTGGTTTGCTGATATCTCAACCACAAACGATTGATGACACTTTTTGACGTGTTGGGAGCTCTTGCAACACTTTCAAGCATTCCAATAGCTTTTAATTGCGTATCACGGTCTAAATGATGTCTCTCCATCCTCAATTAATGCTAAGGAAACTTGAAAAGAAAATTAATAGCAAAACATACACAAAAATCTTAGAATGACAAATCAACAACTCTTATATTTTTTTAAATTTCCACTGACTTTTCAGTTAATAAGACCTTATCGTCACTTAAACTGTCGAAACACCTGCGGCAAACTCAATTGACGTTTAAAATTACATTACAAATCATTTGATATATATATAGCTCCCAAAATATTAGCAAATAAAGGCTTGTCCCCTAGATTAATTTGATGTATGTATTTCACCACATTAGATTTAGCCAGTGGTTATCACCAAATTGAAATGCATCCCGTTGATGTAGAAAAAACTGCGTTTAATGTCGAAAATGGATATTTCGAATTTTCAAGAATGCCATTCGGATTAAAAAATTCCCCGAGTACGTTTCAAAAAACAATGGATAACATTTTAAGAGGTATACAAAATGAAAATTGTTTAGTTTATTTAGATGATATAATCATTTTTTTAACTTGATTACATGAACATATGGTACATTTAAAGAAAGTGTTCCAAAGATTAAGTGAAACCAATTCTAAAATACAATTAGATAAATCGGAATTTTTAAAGAAAGAAGTAAGTTATTTGGGTTATATCGTTACGACGGACGGAGTTAAACCAAATCCCGATAAAATTAGTGCAATAAAAAATTACCCTATTCCAAAAACCGCGAAAGAAATTAAGTCATTTTTAGGATTATTAGGTTATTATCGAAGATTTATTAAAGATTTTGCGAAAATCACTAAACCTATGATAAAATGTTTAAAGAAAGGTGCAGAAATCATACACAAACCTGAATTCACTAACAGTTTCAATACATGTAAAAATATTCTAACAAATGAACCTATTTTAAAATATCCAAATTTCGAAGAACCTTTTGTTCTAACTACAGACGCTAGTAACTTTGCGATAGGTAGCCTATTTTCACAAGGACCGATAGGTAAAGATCTTCCAGTAGCTTATGCCTCAAGAACATTAAATGAATAAGAAATTAATTACAGGACTATCGAAAAAGAACTTTTATCAATTGTATGGGCAACGAAATATTTTCGTCTTTATTTATACGGTAAGAAATTTACGATCGTAACAGATCATAAACTACTACAATGGCTATTCTCATTAAAAGACCGAAATTCTAAATTAGATTCTAGATTAAAGTTAGAAGAATTTGATTATCAAATCGTTTATAAAAAGAGTATTAATAATAAAGACGCAGATGCATTAAGTAGAATAGAAATTAATACTAAAGAATTATTTAATTATATAGAAGAGTTTAATGATAAAATAAATCAAAATAGAGAAATTAATAATGGCGACACGGAATCAATAGATGAAAATGAGATTAATCATAATAATACAGTACATACAAATCAATCGGACAACCCGATAGTAGAAATTCAAAACATAGATAAAGCTTTAAATGTAAGTCAAAATCAAATAATCGTACAATATGTATACCATTCACCGAAAAAACCTAAAATCATAAGAATATTTGATAAACAAAGAATAGTTGTACAAATATCAAAAAATAATTTTAATAATGACATTATAAACTTTATTAAAGAATATATAGTACCAAACATATCTTATTATTTATTATTTGAAGTACCATTTCAAAATTTGATTGACAATTGAAATTTCGCTCACACAGAAGATGTTTTTATCTTTGGCACATTATTCGACTTTTTTTGCTTAAGAAATATTGAGGTGTCTCTACCTACTGTCTAATGATCTAAAAGCTTTAAAAAAATTCAGAATTTTTTGTTGGTGTAAGAAGCAATATAACAAAATAATGTTAGCAAAGTGATTTGAAATATAGTTGAGTAGGCAAAACCTCCTCTAGTTTTGTATAAAACAAAAACATTTTCAATAATATAAAATATTATTAAAAATCGGATGTGGAGAACACAATACAAGTTCATATATTTCATATATGGGTGTTCAAAGGTTCAATTAATTCGAGTTAGTTTGCAAGATTCTTTGTATCGACAGAATTAATAATCACATAAGGTTTACACAAGATAGAAATTGTCGATCGATAGCTTGCTGATAAATGATTGATAAAGTTATTTGCTTTAAGTTTCTGTTATTGTTACGACTAATTCAGCGCTACTAAATAATTAAATGGCAAAGTTTTATTTTAGCAATAGCATTAAAGAATTTAACAAGCGTGTTACACAATAAACTAATTAATAATGAAAGATGTTGGGAAAATAGTACATAAGTTGTACGAAAGAAACGAGATAATTAAAAGTTCCTGAGATTAAGTAAATTAAGGCATATTGTAAATCTAACACATAAGAGATTTCGATGTCTCATGTGATTGTAGTATGGTAGCTCTACTGAACCACTCACTCTCATCACCATGAGTCGAACAAATACTGTGATGATCTAGACTGTATCAGAGTTCATCACACCTACAGTTTAGATATCTACTCGGTATAACACCATATCTTCGATTACTAAAACTTTAATCTAAATTCCAATATAAGTTATGGATTGCTTAATTTTATTTTATTGTCATAATTTACCTCAAAAGTAATTCACGTTTCTAATTTTATTTTCATGAATTTATTTATGCTCCTTTTATTAAAAACAATATGATAAATTTTATTGACCATTTTCGGAGTTGTTGAAGTTTTCAATGGTGCTAGTTGGCAACATCTTCGATGCTCATATCATATATTTAAATTGTGCAACCAGCTACAAACTGTGGCTTTGAAAGAAGTATTGGCAACCAAAGTTTGCTGCATATCATTTAAAGCTTCAGACGTATTTAGTTCTTTTAAAATAAATATTGGTTTCCACAACGAATGGCGAGTTTACTTTACAAATGAAATGCCAAAAATTAATCTGTCACCATAAAAATAAGGGACAATTAGAATAACACTAAGAAATAAGTAATTAAACTTCTAGTTTCAAAAAAATTCTTTTATTGTAAACACTACAATATTGTTTTGCCATACAATGGCTTCATCAGGTGGATGAATACTGAATATGTACAATGCAAGTTAGAATATTTATGTGAAAATTATTGGGGAATGGTGGTGGAAAAATTTTTTTACAATCTTAAATTTAGTAGATTGTAAAAAAAATTTTTCCACCACCATTCCCCAATAATTTTCACATAAATATTCTAACTTGCATTGTACATATTCAGTATTCATCCACCTGATGAAGCCATTGTATGGCGAAACAATATTGTAGTGTTTACAATAAAATAATTTTTTCGAAACTAGAAGTTTAATTACTTATTTCTTAGTGTTATAATGCAGTTTCAACAAGTATCTCCTTCGTCAATTAACTATTTACAATTAGAATACCTACGATGCTAAGTCTTTCCGAAAGATATAGTAATTGTAGCAGTCTAGAGTCGCTTATCTCACTTAATATACAAAAATATATATAAAAATAACGGACTCAGATTAGTTTTGAGAGACACGGAAAATTGGTACACAGAAATTCGATCTGCTATCAATCAATAATTCACTATGTTACTTAAATGATGTATAATATATTAGTCGTTACAAAAGAACGATAAAATCACTATATTATATTCCATTTAGTCTTAATTATTAGTAATTAATAATTTCTAGGTTATTGGATTTTTCTGAAATGTACTGTTAGAAAGATTTGTAAGGACGAATACCATAAATATACCAAATATACAATTGCATAGATATTATATTAATGTTTTATCGATAACAGAATTTCGCAAGGTTCAAATTCATTGCTTTATGCACAGTTATGTGTGTACCTTTTACGGCTTGTATATTAATTTTATGTGCTTTTTATAAATAAACCATCACATAATGTATTTAAGCACATAACGAAAATTTATATCTTACGTTTTTTATCAGTGTATTTAATGGCATGTAGTCATAACACATACCTGAGGATTGCAGGCGTCCTTTTCATTACATATAGGTTTAATATCAGAGTTGTTTTTACAATTATTTGTCTGGCATTCGTCATTGTCATCATACTCATTATCATCTGAAATCAACAAGAAACAATAAATACAATTAACCACAAACTAATAATAATAAATTTAAAGCTAATACAAGAATATTAACAAACGAAGTCTAAGTACACCAAAAGTTTTGTAAAATTATATTGAATTATTGGAATAAATAAAAGTTTTTACTTTTTAGAGTTTCTGAGATAACTAAAAATATACATTTATATTATTATATTTTATAATTACAGATTTTAGTCAGCCTTTAAAAAATAAAAAATTTTCGTTTTCGGATTTTCATTCAAAGAATTAATCAATAATATTTTTGCAGTCTAGCAAATGTAAAGTATTTTTTTATAGCAAGCATTGCTAAAGACAGTTCTTCTTCTTCCATTGTATTTCTTGAATTTTTAACTCTTCTTAAAAGATTCTGTTGCATTACTTAAAGGTATATTAAGTATTCTTAATAATATTTCGGTATTGTGAGAAGAAGATGCAATGTTATTTTTTATGAACTGGTACATATTGTTTGGCTTTAAAATTTTGATTTCTCGTCTAGTTCTCTTCAATATCAATGACATTTAAGTAAACTTTTTTATTTCAGTTATTTCTTTTTATATACCGCAACTGGGGCCCTCTGAATTATGGACTCTAGACATTTATTTTATTTGTGTATTTGTTAAATCGGCATTGTTTAATGATAGTTACATATTTTATTTTCAAGGCTCATTTTGCGCATTCGAATATAAGCGGTTTATTCGGGGGCGAAATGTATCTCGCGAATTTTTTCGGCTCCTGCTAATAGTATATCATTCATGTGCTCCCTTGAATCTAAATATTTTAGGAATTCATCACCTAAAATGTGTCCATATACATTAAATAGAATGTTATTCTATGTTGCGACAACTGTCAGACGTGAAAAATTATGGTTGGCCTAGAGGCATTAAATTTTAGGATGGAATATATTATATTCCAATTGTTCAATTCAGTGGAATTTGTTGTCCTTCAAAACTTAGAGTCTACATAATTCATATAGTCATATACATTCCACATAGCCTACGTAACATTTGCATTGCTTGTAATATGACTTCAACAAAAATATATCGACGATGAAAAAATGCTGGTGATTTTTTTATTCTGCAGTACGAACATCTTTCGTCCATTATATAACAAACATAAGAGCACGTTCCCCAAAAAATCAATAAACATGATTTCTAATTTCGTTCAAAGCTAAGAATGTAAAATTATTTGATATCTGTCTGGATATAAAATAAATCTTTTAGTCAATTTCAAATTTCATTCTAAAACGTTTTGGAAATAACTAGCTAAGATTAATAAGGTTGTTATGTTGTTGTGGTAGAAACGCATTAAAGAAAGTCGGACTCTTCCAAGAACACTGGTGTATACTACGAGGATGATTTGACGAAAGGTGAGGCTTGAAACACTTGAATAACCGCAACGATTTGTGTTTACTTTTAAACGTATTTACTTTCGATTAACGCACTTGGGCCAGCGGTGCTGAAGCACCAGTATGCCAGTTTTATAATCACTAACATAAAGGTCGTCAAAATAGTCCTCTACTTCTGCAATAACTTTCTCGTCTGTCTTGAAGTTTCTTTCGGCGAGCAACAGTTTTAGTTTTGGGAATAAGTGAAAGTCTGGCGGGAGTAGATTGGATGAATAGGGTGATTGGAGCATAACCTGGAATTGTCATTCATCCAGTTTTTCCAGAATACTACTGGTGTGTAGCGGTGTATTGTCATGATGGAATAGCACTTTCTTTCTAGCCATTGCAAGTCTTTTTCGGTAATAGCTACTTTCATCTTGTCAAGAAGGGTAGTATAATATATCCTGTTGATAGTTTGACCCTTTGCGAGATATTCGATGAGAAGTATGTCCTTAGAATCTCAAAATATCATTGCCATTACCTTTCCAGCCGAATGTTTCCACTGCTGAGATTGCCGTTTCGATTCTGGTATATATAATGGGGAGAAGTTTCATCGGGCGTAACGAAGCGAAGCAAAAAATCTACTGGGTTGATATTAAAGAGCTTCAAATTGTCGTTGGAAATTCACGCTCTTTGACGTTTTTGATACATTCAGTAAACGCGGCACCCACTCAGCAGAGAGCCTGGACATGCCTAATTCGACATGCAAAATGTGGTGTATGTGTCCACAGCCTTGGAAATCTCACTTTTCACTTTTCGGTCATGTAATACAACATCATGAACTTTTCTGCCATTTCTGCACTGGTAGCACGTTGTGGTGGTTCAGAACATTCTTTATCTTCGAGACTCATGTAAAGATTTAAAGCAGGCAATGCAGCAATAAATCGTGATCTTCGAAGCAGCATAGTTGCTCGATGTTTACTGGGTATCCGCCAAAATCTTAGTTGTGTGCATCTTTTTTAAAAAGGTACTATTGAATTTTGATTTTTGTAATTTTCACTAAACACGTGTTCTTTAAGTACCTGTATCTGTCAAATTAAACGTGAGACGATAGTGAAAATTTAAATAGTCTCTTGCAAAAGCATGTCTTACTCAAAAGTAATACTAATTTTTTTCACAAACAAACTCTGATCGGCGTGTCTCACCTTCAGTCAAATTAACCTCTAAACTCTTCAATTTGTTTGTACGTAGTAGTTGTTTTTGATGACAAAATAAAATTTGAAATTTTTTAAAATGAGAAATGTACATATACGGCAAAAAATGCAGCTCGTAATGTTATTTGTTGAATTTCATGTAATAAATGTTTAAAATTGAAATTCCGGTATGTGTTTGCATATTACTGACAGAATGTGGTTAAGAAAATTACATTTCTGGTTGTTATAATTGGTAGTTGTTAAATAAGTATGTTGTCAATGGTTTAGTGACCTTTGGCAAAATTTTTCCTTATTAAGCTACAAAATCATTATTGCGAATAACATTTTGATTGTTTAGAAGTTCATTAAAAATATAACCAAAGATAAATCTAATTGCTTAACCAAAATAAAGAGAAAATTTTGGAACTACTTTCAATTTATAACTTTATGTTAAAGATAACAAGGTGGTGTTATTTAAGTAAGGGTTTCGTGACTAAAAATGTTGTCAATGAATGGGGATATTAAAATTTAAGTGTTCTTAAAACTGTCTTCTTAGTGGAGTTATTATCTATTGAACTAACTGATAGAATTGTTTTCATATATGTCGTATTTATATGTCGTATTTCGTTTTGAAGGATTCTTACCGTCGTAATTCTTTGTTGGAAAATTATCCTCGAATTCTTCATAAGAGACGAGTTGTTTCGAAGTTTCACTACAAACTAATTTCAACAAAACAATGTATATCCACAATCTACACAGTAACTTCATTTTATCAGAAATAATCAGAAGCAATGAGCGTTAGACTTTTTACGCTTATAGTTTCATTAAAAAATAGAACGACGTTATATACCTCTAATAAATACTGTCGTCTTTGACCTTATTATTATGATTATTATTGAAAGTCTAAAGTAACTTAACCTATTGACTCCTAACCTACGCATATTTTCTTGTTCGTCGGTTTTCCTGTGATGCAAAAATGCCATTTGTTTTTGATATGTTGTAATTAATTAAGAAAGTCATATAAAGATGCATAAATCAGGGAAAAATGTTACATTTTTTTTAGCGAAATTGAAAAATATGTAGGAGCAATTCATTGACGTCATAAGAAATAATTTAAATAATTGAACACTGTGTTTTGATAAGACAGTGATTGTTAAATTACCATCTCGTAATTTATTTTGTTTGTTCTTAAACATTTCGAAATTAATAAATAATAGGAAAAGCTATTACTTTTTAGCTGTAAATATATGAATAAGGAAATGCCTTAAATTATATGTATATATGTAGTTCGAAATTTCCTTTAATTTCAGAATGAAATTTGAAAATTATATTAATTTATGAATTAACATACAATATACAATAATGTTTTCGACCTCACAAAGAAAACACAAGATGTTTGAGAAACTTTTTAAAATTTTTCAACATAGTCAATGCATTAACAATTTTCTTAATATCCTCATTATAATATGATTTGTCCAACTCTGTAAGATAAGAAGTTGTGTCAGCTTTGACCTCATCATTTGAAGTGAAGTGAAGTGAATTCCAGAGAACCATTTTTCAGATTGGGGATGAGATAGCAGTTGTTGTGAGTCAAATCCAACGAATGTGGCGCATGTGGAAGCAACGTAGGTCATGGTGTTTTGCAGCAAGCCGGAACCTGCGCGGGCGCATTATGTTGATTTGGCCATATGTGGACGCTTAGTTCAAATACCATCCCTTAAGTTGGTTCAGCAGTTAAGTGGAATCCTCCACTTCTCGGTGATAGTTCTGCTTTGTTATAACTAGTCAATTGGAAACACACCTCGAGAATCACAAAAAAAACTGAAGCCATGATTTTTCTTGTATTAAATATGGAAGCATTTGTTCGTTATTTAACGCACTTTCGCCTATTCCCAGCCATTGTTTGGGCTGCTGCTTTATCCCTGGCGTGCAATGGTGAATTCATATTTAATCTACGCCAAATAAACTCTCAATCTTGAGGAGTATTGATTTGATTGTGTCTATTGTCGACTGTCGACGAACGGAATGCTCTTTCATACGAAAGGCATCATGTTAAATCTGGTAAACTCTATCGATATCTTTGCAATGTCTGAAATATGACGTACCTTCTATTGTTTTTTTTTGTGACGATTTCGCCGGCATAGCGGTTTGGGCGTCCGGACCGTTTATAATTTGCATGGAATGTATTACCACGTTTAAATTTCACAACCTAAATGGGTTTTTGAACGGTATGGAAAAATTTTCCTACCGCCGAAAACGAAGGGAAAGAATCCTTTAGTGGAATCTAACTGTTTTTATGTGCGTTGAGTTATGTGCGTTAAAGTTATTTGATTCAACTAAATATGGCATCTCGTTGCGGCACCTAAAAAAATATGAACCACACGTTAACTAGCCAAAAATGTAATGATTAAAAGTTATTGAAGTTACACCACGTGACATGTAAAATAATTTGAATTAAATAACTAATATACTCAGGGTCCATAGTTTTTATTTATTAAATTAAATTCCTTAATTTAAGCAAAAAAAAATCTAAATTTTATTTAAATATATTAAACTTATTATTATACATTTTTTTAAATGAAATGAATAAATATGAATTGCTTTATATTTATCAGTTGACGATATTTAACATAACTTCTTATGAACTATGTAGTTAGTTCTGGCTTTGAATAATGTTCCTGTCACAACTACTATCACTTAATTGAAAATGCTTCTGAACGTCACTTTCTCCTTTCCAAATCTTCTATCTTATCTTGACTTTATATAATAGTATTACCTATATTTTCTTTAATATTTTATTTTCTTATATATAATTTTTTTTCAAATTATATAACCATTTATTTTAACTCTTTCACATTAAAATTTTTTAATTTTTGATTTTTACTATTTTCCATTTACTTGTTATTACATTCTATTTACCAATACTTCTTTATTTCCAATTATAAATTTTTCCCTGACAATCTATTAACTAATATATGTTTAACATTTATATCGGTAATTTAAAAATCAGATTTACTTTCTTTTCTCATTTAATAATTTTAAATTATCAAGATAATAACTTTTTTATGCTCTTTACACAATTATTCCATCACAATTTTTTTCTCGTTGCTAATCAAAAATCAATAATTTCTCATACCTCTTTTTTCTTTCAAAAACCCAGCTACTTTTATAATTGCTTTTAAAATATAAGTTGAAGTACTATTATTTAAATAGTTAATTGACGAAGGAGATATACTTGTTGAAACTTCGTTATAACGCTAAGAAATAAATAATTGAACTTCTAGGTTCAAAAATTCTTTTATTGTAAATACACTGCAATATTGTTTCGCCATACAATGGCTTCATCAGGTGGATGAAAAACTGAATATGTACAATACAAGTTTGAATATTTATGTAAAAATTGTTGGGGAAAAAGGTGGTGGAAAAAAGGTGGTGGAAAAATTTTACAATCTTAAATTTAGTAGACGGGAGTTTTTTAAATCTAGTTGGTCATTTAAAGCTACTCCTAAACTATTGCATCTATTAATTTCTAAGTTTTCTAACAAGTTAAGTTTTTTACTTTTTTCTTGAACGTGTAAAATTTTGAAATCTATATTAAATCTATGATTGATATCTATACAATGACTTGCAAAAGTTCAATCTGTTTTCTTTTCTTTATGACTTCTCTCGTGTTCTTTCATCCTAATTTTGAATATCCTCCCCGTTGTCCTGTATACCTTATTACAATCTTCGCATGTTAACTTATATATACCAGAGTTTGATTCTTTGTCTATTTTATCTTTGTTGTTTTAAGTAATGTTCTGTATAGTATTGTCTGTTTTAAATGATATATGTTCGTTATTAAGTTTTTTAATGAAAGTACCAATTTTTTCCGAAATTTTTCCTAAGTAAGTGATTGAGTTGTAGGAATTAATTATCTTGTATTTTAATTTTGGGTAAGCTAAGGAAAGGGTTTTAGATTTTTGTTGGCTATTCAGGATGTTATTGATAATATTTATAGAGTAACCATTGTTTAATGCTATTGTGTATATTCTATTTAGTTCGAGGTCGAAATTACTTTTACTCATAGGTACTTGAATTAATCTATACACCATTGATTAGTATGCTGATAATTTGTGTGTTATAGGATGAAAAGAATTAGCGTGTATTGTGGTGTCTGTATGTGTGTTGGTTATAACAATCAATGGTGTATAGATTAATTCATGTACCTATCAGTAAAAGTAATTTCGACCTCGAACTAAATAGAATATACATAATAGCATTAAACAAAGGTTACTCTATAAATATTATCAATAACATCCTGAATAGCCAACAAAAATCTAAAGCCCTTTCCTTAGTTTACCCAAAATTAAAATACAAGATAATTAATTCCTACAACTCAATCACTTACTTAGGATAAATTTCGGAAAAAATTGGTACTTTCATTAAAAAACTTAATAACGAACATATATCATTTAAAACAGACAATACTATACAGAACATTATTAAAAACAACAAAGATCAAATAGACAAAGAATCAAACTCTGGTGTATATAGTTAACATGCGAAGATTGTAATAAGGTATACATAGGACAAACGGGGAGGACATTCAAAATTAGGATGAAAGAACACGAGAGAAATCATAAAGAAAAGACAACAACATTCAACTTTGGCAAGTCATTGTATAGATATCAATCATATATTTAATATAGATTTCAAAATTTTACACATTCAAGAAAAAAGTAAAAAACTTAACTTGTTAGAAAACTTAGAAATTAATAGATACAATAGTTTAGGATTAGCTTTAAATGATCAACTAGATTTAAACAACTCCCCTCTACTAAATTTAAGATTGTAAAATTTTTCCACCACCTTTTTTCCACCACCTTTTTCCCCAATAATTTTTACATAAATATTCAAACTTGTATTGTACATATTCAGTTTTTCATCCACCTGATGAAACCATTGTATGGCGAAACAATATTGTAGTGTATTTACAATAAAAGAATTTTTGAAACTAGATGTTTAATTACTTATTTCTTAGCGTTATAATGAAGTTTCAACAAGTATCTCCTTCGTCAATTAACTATTTAAATAATAGTACTTCAACTGATAGATTATGTATGTATAGGGCGCCTTAATTTGAACTTTTAATATTTTGGTCTACCAGCTGATAGTACGCAGTATCTTCGATTACAAATAGATGTCGTTAGAGCATGAGAAAGATACTGAATTTATTAGACTCTTATCCCTGGATCATCGCAAGAAATTACACTTTTATAAAGCTGATAAGTAATAAATTAACAATATAATTGAGATAGATTTAGCTACGCATAGATAAATAAAAAAACTTCTTTAAAATAACAAGTATGAAATATTTATTCAACACAAGATATCTATACACTTAAATGTGCAACTTAGCTAAACGGCAAAGTAAGGTATTATAAATTTATGTTTGTAATAACATATGTGAATAATTGTGGTTATGTTTACCAGTTGCTGTTTTATAAGCAAAGACTATTATAATATAAATAAGATAACAATGTTAAATGGTAAGTACTATAGGAATCTCACTAGAAAATATTCTTTACGTTAATTAATCAAGATAGTTATTCTTTCAAGGCAAAATTAAGATATTTTAAGTAAATTTTGAATTTATAATAAAAAAATTATTTGTTATGCTTTTACAAGATAATAAATGAACCTATGATTTGTAGAAAAATGCAGCAATGTGACTGGATATCTACAGCAAATCAGGATATTCGGCCAGGCAGGAAAGGAAAAGATTTTGTTGAATGGTTCAGGTATTTTCTGTGTAAGTCTCGATGTTGTATATGATACAATAGGAAAAATGCAGATACATAAAATTTTATTACGTTCAGTCGTTTTGATGTTCGGCGACCAACACCAAATGATGCTATCGTAGTAACCAATTTTTATCAGGTAAAAATTGTGTCAAACGCTGCTTTAGTACTATGGGCACCTTTTGTACATATTTTGGAATTTATATCACTAATATTTCTGTATTTTATAAATTTAAAAAACGGAGAACTATATTTTCGATACAACGCTATGCAATTTCTAATACCGACGCCAACCTTCATTTATTTTTACCAAAGCTTTTTTAGAAAGCAAAAATTATCTTGATTTATACTTTTTAAAGCTAGTTATTTTAATTAAATTATAAATGTAATAATGATTTTTATGGAAAGATAAAATTAATATTTGAATTTACATGCATGTATGAATTGCTTTTAGATGTAAGGTTAGGTTACAAGTTTGGATATAAATATAACCTGTTCGCGGTTTTTCTATGTTTGAAAAATGGGTGTTTTTTTTTTTTTTTTTTTTTTTTTTTGGCATTCGGGATCGTTGCCCATATTGCCACGTTAAGAAATGTTTACCGAATCTATAATAAGATAAAATTCACACAAATCGGGAAGGGAAACGTAGGAATAAACATATTTCACGTCTGGGGCCTATCAGACGACTTTAGACACAATAAAAAACGGCCATCGGAAAATAGGTTTCCCTACAAAGGCAAACGAGGATAGGTTTTGATTTTAGATCCTAATCCTAGATTTAAAAATGTAATCCATCAATGGATCGTAAACATGCTTAGTATTATACATTAGGACACACGTAATACTAGTAGGCATGACCACTCCCGCATTAACAAGTCTGCCAATAAATTCACCTCGAAAGTTATTGTACTTAGGGCATTCGAAGATTAAATGGTTCATATCGGCTATATTGGTGCCACATGTACAAGCAGCTGATTCGATAATTTTAAGTTTGTGTAAATGTGCTGGAAATTGTCCATGGTTAAATTTTAATCGAGCGACGGTAGTGCTATATATCCTTGATACCCTATGTTCCTTATGCCATTCTCGGATAGTTACATTTGGGTGTATTTTTGCGTAGTGTGTCATTCTATTCGTATACGAATGCTTCCAATATGCTTGCCAATCATCTTTTAGTATTTTGGTTTTTAAATGAGAAATAAGATCATTAGATGGTACTTTTTCCGTCACTATGTTATTACTATTTATAGCCTCCTTTGCTAAGCGATCCACAGCCTCATTAGGCTCTATACCTGAATGTCCTTTGATCCAATAGAAACGGATTTTTACATGTTTTTTCTCCAGATATCTCAAGCGTTCGATGATGTTCAAAATTATGGGGTTATTTTTTTTTGGATGAGTTCTCTTATGTAAAGATTCCAGTACGCTTTTGGAGTCTGACATAATCGTTGCATTCCCAATATTATATTTTTTTACATATTTTAGAGCCTCTGCAATTGCGACTGCCTCTGCTGTGAAAATGGATACATTATTATGTAATGTTACCTTCTTTTCATATCCATTTCTAGGTACAAGTAAGGCACATCCGCATCCTTCTTTAGACTTGGATGCATCAGTGAAAATTACCGTCGATGCAGGAATTTCTGAGCGGATACTTTTATACAAAGTAGAGTTGTATAGAGTATTTTCGCTGTATGGAGGGTAATTTACATTAATAGATTGCATATATTCAAAGTAATTTAATTTTGTTCCAAGGTTAATATGCATATATCTACTATATTCACCGGTATTCCTATAAGCTTCGGCTAATGGTGGGGTTGTATGATGTATCCAATATTTTTCCGTTAGATCATCTACTGCAAGTTTATATATATGGTCTAATATATGTCTGCTATTAATTGCCTTCATCTTAATTATCTGTTTTGCAGCTAGGAATTGGCGCCTTAGAAATACAGGCGGCTCTTGAGCTTCAACATACAGTGCATCGACGGGGGTAGATTTCATGGCACCTAGACAAATACGTAGAGCTTTATTGTGTATTATATTGATTCGCTTTAATATTCTGTTTGATGCAGACCCATGCAGAGTGGAACCGTAGTCCGTTATGGCTCTAACGCATGCTCTGTAAACATTTTTACTAATGCTAGGATCAGCTCCCCATCTTACTTTGGATATTATTCTTAGAACATTAATATATCGCTCACATTTAGTGGATACGTAGTTTATATGATGGAGCCATTTAAGTTTGTTATCTATGACTAAACCTAAGTATTTTATATTTGAACGTACTGGGATTTGAGTTCCCTTTAGGTTAATACCATGATCTGGTAAACTTCGGTGCCGTGAAAAATACATAACTGCAGACTTTTTAGGATTTAAATCAAATCCATTTGATCTTAACCACCTCATTGTAATATTCAATGCGGTTTTTGTAGTTTGTTGTAGCATCTTTAAGTTCTTATTTTGTGCAAAAATACAAATGTCATCGGCATATTGTATAGTGGAAACTCGGTTTCCTATTGTACTGTGAAGATCTAGTGTATATAAATTAAATAAGATGGGGCTAAGGCTGGATCCTTGGGGTAATCCTAGCGAAGCCACCCGAGGACCTATGGCTTCACATTTGGAATTTCTAACATAAGTCTTCCGATCTCTAAAAAGTTCCACTATATTTATACTGATATGTTCTGGAATACCTAAATTAATTAGTTTATTTTCCAGGTTATCTAAGTCAACACAGTCATATGCTTTTTGGATATCAAGAAACACACACTCTAGGTGTGAGTTGTTCGTGAAACAATTTTGTATGTTAGTTATAAGATATGTTAATGCATCCAATGATCCAGAATTTTTTTTAAAACCGAATTGTTGCATCGGGAGAATGTTGTTTTCTTCTATCCACCATTCCAATCTTTCTTTTACAAGCCGCTCATACAATTTAGTGTATACCGATAGTAGCGATATTGGTCTGTACGATGTCGCTAATTTGGGATTTTTGTCTTGTTTGAGTATAGGGACAACAAGTACATTTTTAAACTCTGGTACACCTTCATTGTTTAACCACATATTATTGTATACCATAAGTAGTATTCTTTTTATGTGTTTTGGTAATTTTGCTACCATGCTGTAGGTTATGTTATCCAGGCCTGGAGCAGTATCTTTTGTATTAGACATGATATATTCTAATTCAGCTATTGCAAAAGGCTTATCAAATATGCAATTACTAGTCTTTTTTTGATACGATTTCTTGGAATTTGTAACATATGCAGGTGTAAGGTTTCCAAGGAATTCATGTATCCACGACTCTTCTTTTTCGTGAGGTTTTTGGTATGCCCTACTAAATTTCCTAATCGTCTTCCATATATAATTTGGCGAAGTATTTTTATCAAGACTATTACAAAAATTACGCCAGCTCTCACTTTTCTTTTGTTTTAGGAATCTCTTTGTATATGCTGAAGCTTCTCGACATTTAATATAATTATCTACTGTTTTATTTTTTTTGTAGGCGTTTATAATTCTCTTTCTCATACCTACTTTTTCAGTACATTCACTATCCCACCATAAAGGTGAGTCTTTGTTTCTCGGTACAAATGGTACGTTAATTTTGAATGAATAGTCTGCAGCTTTTGTTATGATTTCTGTAAGGAGCTTAATTTTGTCGCTACTACTTTCTGGTTCGATTACATTTTGATAGTGTTTGTTAATGTAATTTTGGTATTTTGTGTAGTCTTCTGATTTCGTTTTCCATCTAGTTGTAGGGTAGATCGTATTAATGTTTTGCCCTTGATATACTAACTCTATTATTATGGGAAAATGGTCTGATGAAAATGAATCACTTAATAGGTTCCAATTACATTTAGTTGATATATTGCTGGTTGTTAAGGTAATATCAACAACTGATTCACCTTGATCAGGTCGGGTAATTCGAGTAGGTTGTCCATTATTGAGGAATACTAAATCGTGTTCATCAATAGCTTTTACTAGAATAATTCCAGCGTTTTCTGTTTTACTAGAACCAAAAGTGGAATGATGGGCGTTAAAGTCTCCTCCAAAAACAAAAGGTGTATTTATGCACTTAAAGATTCCACAATATGCATCAACACTGCAAAAACTTTGCACCGGTCGGTAAAATGATACAAATGAAATATTGATTTCCGGCACGTTAATACCGCATATGTTAAAACAGTTTTTAATCACATTACTGAAATCAATATTAGTAAAATGGATACATGTTTTGACCAGTATGGCTGTGCCAGCATATCCATCATTTCGATCATTGCGTATAATATGATAGCCTTTAAATGTTATTTTCTGCGAGGGTTTATACCATGTTTCGGAAATAAGAGCAATGTCGATATTTTGTTGTGTTAATATGACTTCTAAATTTGTCCTTTTAGCTGCCGCAGATTGGCAGTTCCATTGTAAAATATTCAGTTTATTAAGCATGAATATTGAGAGTAAGTTAAAAATAGAAAATTAGGTTTCTGACTGATCAGTAGCATAATCTTGGGATATGCTAAAGTCGGATGTGTCTTCTTGAGACGGAAAATCCGTAATGTTACCTTGTACTTTTAACTTCTTCGTTAGGCGTTTTAATCGGGCTCTTAACGAATTAGTTTTAACTGAACGGGTACTATTGATTAACATTTTTAATAAAACGGATAAATTTAAATCTAAAACTTTTGCTATACCAATTATATCCTGTTTCCCCTTTGTTTCTATTAAAAATTTACAAAATGTATCATATGTAATATGTTCGTTTGGAAATACTTCCTCAAATTCTGTAAACAAATTACTATCATCTAATGCTAAGGATTCTTGTTTTTGTTTCTTTCTATATCTGGGTTTGATAAGTTTTTTAATTGGCGCCTGCATATTCAACTCACCTAACCTTTCAGAGTCATCATTCGATTCGGCAATTGTAATGATTCCCTCCAAGTCAGCTGGTGATGTAGCTAACCTTTTCTTCGGATTTAATTGACTGTTATCTGTCTCAGAAGGAGCTGTATTTACATCTTTAATAGACGGGGCAGAAATGTTAGCCTGCCTCTCACTAACCGCTACTGTTTGCGAGGTAATATTAAGACTTTTACCACTATCGTTCAAAGCTGAATGTACCTCTGCCACCACTGTCATTTCATTAATATTTTTATTGTTATTAAAATTGGAGCACTTGCTAGCAACATGCCCTGCCTTTTTACAAACGAAACATTTCATTTCGTCCGTTGCCATAAATATTCTAAATGTATTGTTCATGTGAATAATTATTAAAGAGTCTGGTATTTTATCAACCGTTTCCAAATTTATATAAACTTGTCGACGAAAACTTAAGATATGTCTGTATTCAGGATGATTAACCCGCTCCAATAAAAGTAATGGCGGAAACCACATCCAATCCTTCCCGTTTAAGTGTTTCCTCGATAATTTCATGGGGAATACTAGGCGAAACATTAGATAAAATTACCCGCTTTGCTGGCGATATCAGTCGACGGGCAACAATAAACTTCTCATTCAAGGTGATGCCCTTAAAATCTGTTATAAATTTATTAACGAAATCTTTTGACGAAAAATAAATACAAATTCTATTATTAGATATCCTTGATGCAAAAAGTATGTTACGGGGACCAATTAATTCTCCCACTCCCAGAATATATTCATTCTTTTTTGTGTTTTCAACAGCATCAAACACAATTGCTTGATCCCGCTCAGGGTATTTGTACTTATTTACTACTGCAGCAAAAGACGGAGTTTTCGCTTTTCCCATTTCCTTGTTGTCATTTAATTGTGTTATATTTTCCGCATTACCTCCATTTTCAGAAGTATTACGGCTAGTGTTCGATAACATTTTGTAGTATACTTAAATATTTTATTTAAAGCGGCAGTGTTATTGTACACTGCAAGCTTGTCAGAACAGTGAATAAGAAGTGAGGTATAGTACCTCCCTCCACGCGCCGCATGCGCGTGGAGAAGATGTTTCTACAAGCTATTATGACTTATAAAATTAAACTATATATAAAAACCGACAAATATAAAATTAATCTAAATCTTATTCAAATGAAGAAAAATAACAACTTCCACTTATCTTAAGTTATGCAAAGTTCCCAAAATGCTTCACTCATGTTGAACAAATTCAATTTAACAACACTTATAACACTATTTGAAATGCAATCGGAACACACGTGTGTATGCGACCAGATCAAAAACGTCTATGAAAAATGGGTGTTTTCAATTAGTATCGATATAAAATTCAAATGTAAATAAATTAAATATCTTTTTTTTTAATTTCGCGTAATTGACTTGAATGACAAAAATGAAAATTAAAAATATAAAAAGTAAATTTTGAAATAAATATAATTTAATCTGGAATATACAAAGTTGTCGTGATATTAATTTATTAACATTTCGACACTAATTTTATGTTGTGTCCACCAAATGCTGTTGTTCAATAGGATGTTTCCCTTATGTTAATTTCTACCTTCTCAAGTACAGTTAGCTGGAATAACCAAGCTATACGTATCACAACAATATATATATATATATATATATATATATATATATATATATATATAGATAATTATTTCGTGACCTTTGTATGTTATGGTAAATTCAATTCGTTGCCAACGAATTGAATTTACTATATATATTAATATAGTACTGTTGGATTAAATGTTATACATATAGGTGGCATGTTGGGCCGCCTCAATTAATATAGAACATATAATTGTATAAAAGTGAAATATAAATTTACGACCACGTTGGGTGATCAAATTAATATATAGCTGTTGTTCGTATAAGAATAATAAATAATAATAATTATTAAGTAAATATAAGGTGTTATATAATAGGGTGTAAATATTGAATTATTTCAAATATAAAGTTTTCTTTTTACATATTGCTATGAATAGTGGGTTGAAGATTTGTTACACCACCATCCACAACTAGTTTTCCCAACTAGGTTTTCTCAGCCGGTGAATTTTCAAATCTGAGACCTCTAACTTCTCGGGTTCCACTTAGGAAAGACGTATCTAAAATATATGTTGAGCGCCAGTGAAATGTTAACAAAAATTCATTTACTTATTTTATATAAATTGATTCCAAACTAATTTCTCTTTAAATTTCTTTTAAATATATTCTTTTATATGTATATATAATATACTTAGCAAAATTGGAGTGAGTAAAGAAAAACAAACGCAGGTTAAAAATTGAAATAAAATATAATTATATTAAATACAAAAATAAAGAAAATAAAAAAATAAAAAAAAATATCTTCACAAAGTATAAAGATGTGGTATCATTTAACAAATATACTTGAGGTAAAAACATTCATTGAAAATTGACCGCTATATGAATGGAAAACGTCCTCCAAATGACTCCGATCAAAACTATCTAAAAATAATCAAGTTTACTATTAAATTCTGCCCAGAAAACCACACTGTATATTTAGATACTGATACGCGAACAAAAACTACCACATGTACCTTGCCTTGCACAAAAACCCTTGACTCCAATCGAACAAACTTTTCATTTACAATTTTAACAAAGAATTGTTAATACTAAACTGTATTATCTACATGCTTAAAGTTTAAATCTATTATCTACTTGTTTTAATACAATGGAAATATAATTATGACGTCATAAAATTTTTATTCTACTTACAAAAAATAATGGAGACTCACGAAAAAGGTGCTTAATCAAATTAAACTTCGAAAATACGAGAATTTATCTCTATAAATATCGGGACTTTAATATCAATATAACATCAACTAATAACACTTTCAAAAAATCAACAAAACCCGAACTAATTAATATATATATATATATATATATATATATATATATATATGGTAAACCTAATCAGTAGGCGATTAAAGGTCTGTATATTACTTCAAAATATATGTATTTAAAAAACTCTACATGTTTCGGCTGTATACGCCTTTTTCAAGAGAATACAAAATATGAATTTTCAAATCTGAGACCTCTAACTTCTCGGGTTCCACTTAGGAAAGACGTATCTAAAATATATGTTGAGCGCCAGTGAAATGTTAACAAAATATGTGATTCATTCATATTTTGTATTCTCTTGAAAAAGGCGTATACAGCCGAAACATGTAGAGTTTTTTAAATACATATATTTTGAAGTAATATACAGACCTTTAATCGCCTACTGATTAGGTTTACCATATCATACCAAGGTCACGAAGTTATTATATTTATATATATATATATATATATATATATATATATATATATACAATGTGTCCGGGAAAATGTGGGAAATCTCTCGGATTCAGATAGAACATTAAAAAATAAGATAACAAGTTCCCATAATTTTTTTCCTAGCGGCCCTCCCTACGGAGATACGGCCTCCTACAGGACGCCACTGGAAATCAATTTTTCTTGAATAACTTTTAAACTACTTATTATAATTTAATGAAAATTTAATATGATAAACAGTAGTAAGGACCTCTTAAAATACTGCCCTTAAATTTAAATTAGCTTGTTTAGTTTACCAGGGGCGGACTAGGTTGTACATTTTAATGCTTACATTTTTAACACCCTGTATGATAAGTAGTTAAAAAAAACTAATTTGGATACCTTGAACATTAAGCTAAAGAAAAGGTACTCTTGTTCATTATCGATAAAATGAACCGTTTTCGAGGAAAAAAAAATAAAAGAATTAATGTTTTATTTCTATTAAAAAGAACCATGTTTTTTATTTTTTTTTGTCCGCAACAAAGTGTGATACAAAAGTCTGAAATAAAACTGTTTTCAGTACTAAAAAACGCATTATTTTTACAAACGTTACTATGGTACCCACGAATTAATAAATATCTTGCATTGACGTGTAAATTTTAAATCTTGTAATCTTTCATATTGTTAACACGTTGATCCTTTACTTCGATATTAATTTATTGAATTTTGAATATCTTGGTCTTGGTAAATTTAATTTGATAATGGGATACACATTTAGTGAGTATGCAGATATGCAACTTATGTACGGTCTTGCATCTTGCAATGCTTTGGAAGCAAGAAGGTTGTATGAAGAAAGATATCCTAATCGCAATATTCCAAATCAGAAAACATTTCAGCGACTTGACCAACGTCTAAGAGAGACTGGTGGGCGATTCCAGTTAATAAGGTAACATTATTGACTTTCTCTAATGTTTTAGGAAGTTTTGCGAAAAGAAGTACTGATGCTGGTGTGAGAAGAACAGTACGTACGGTGCAATTGGAGGAAAATATTTTGGATACTGTAGGTGATACTCCTTCAATAAGCACTCGAAGATTAGCCGCGCAGCTTAATACGTCAAAAACGATAATTCACGAAGTACTTAAAGAACAGTTGTTTTACCCTTATCATCTGCAAAAAGTGCATCTACTACTTCCTGAAGATTTTACTCGTAGAATCCAGTTCGCAAACTGACTGTTAGATCAGCAACGAACAAACCCATACTTCATTAGCACTATTCGTTTTACCGATGAAGCAGGGTTTACCAAAAATGGTACTGTAAATTTACATAACTCGCATGTATGGGCTGATGAAAACCTTCATGCCACTATCGTTCATCATTATCAACATCAGTTCAAATCAATTAATGTTTGGGCAGGAATAATTGGCAATTTTTTGATTGGACCATGCGTATTGCCGCCACGATTGAATGGTGAACTTTATTTACAGTTCCTTCAGAACGCTTTTCTGGATTCAATAGAGCATTTGCCACTTGCAACCCGCCAAAGCATGTATTTTATGCATGATGTATTTTATGCATGATGGGGCCCCACCTCATTTTAGCGTTGCTGTACGCGACCACCTGAATAACGTCTATCCAAACCGTTGGATAGGCAGAGGAGGTCCCATTGCCTGGCCTCCACCTCCCGGCCTAACGCCAATGGATTTTCACCTGTGGGGTGGGGTCATCTCAAAACCTTGGTGTATTCCTCTCCGGTTGATACTAGGGAGGAACTTTTACAGAGAATCACATTTCATTGTGATGAGATAAGAAACAATGCTGGGTTGATGTGGCGAGTACAGCAGTCCTGTATTCGTCGTGCCCGCGAGTGTATCAGAGTTCACGGAGCCCATGTTGAACCCACTTATGAAGTTTTTAATTGATTATTTCTAATTAGCGTATTTAGGTTCAATCGTTGCAAGCTTTAGTGAGTACATTTCTAAACATAATTTTTGTTAAGGTGCCTTTCTGGGACAAAACTGCATTTCTAAGAATCTTTGTAATTTTGTCGTATTAAATAACCTAAACTAAAACTTTTTTGTTCCTGGAATGACTTTTGTATCACACTTTGTTGCAGGCAAAAAAAAATAAAAAACATGGTTCTTTTTAATAGAAATAAAACATTAATTTTTTTATTTTTTTTTCCTCGAAAACGGTTCATTTTATCGACAATGAACAAGAGTACCTTTTCCTTAGCTTAATGTTCAAGGTATCTAAATTTAAGAATTAAGAAATACTGAAAAAACAAGCCTATCAACGCGAGGAAACGTACAGACGACCGTTTCGTTCTAATTGGAACTTCTCAATGTACGGCATTCCCTTTCGATGACGACCTTGCTTTTTCATTTCTATACTTTCTGTATATATAGTTAACATTTGGAATTTACTGCAAGTGAGAATTAATGAATATTAAATCACATTCTTACATGTAAATGTCGACTTATTTAATGCGTATAAATCTACAATCCGTCAAACTAAGTTTGTACTAGTATGCAGAACACACTCTTTCGCGACAACGAACTTCCTGGTAGTTAGGTTAATTAAGAATTAAGAAATACTGAAAAAACAAGCCTATCAACGCGAGGAAACGTACAGACGACCGTTTCGTTCTAATTGGAACTTCTCAATGTACGGCATTCCCTTTCGATGACGACCTTGCTTTTTCATTTCTATACTTTCTGTATATATAGTTAACATTTGGAATTTACTGCAAGTGAGAATTAATGAATATTAAATCACATTCTTACATGTAAATGTCGACTTATTTAATGCGTATAAATCTACAATCCGTCAAACTAAGTTTGTACTAGTATGCAGAACACACTCTTTCGCGACAACGAACTTCCTGGTAGTTAGGTTAATTAAGAATTAAGAAATACTGAAAAAACAAGCCTATCAACGCGAGGAAACGTACAGACGACCGTTTCGTTCTAATTGGAACTTCTCAATGTACGGCATTCCCTTTCGATGACGACCTTGCTTTTTCATTTCTATACTTTCTGTATATATAGTTAACATTTGGAATTTACTGCAAGTGAGAATTAATGAATATTAAATCACATTCTTACATGTAAATGTCGACTTATTTAATGCGTATAAATCTACAATCCGTCAAACTAAGTTTGTACTAGTATGCAGAACACACTCTTTCGCGACAACGAACTTCCTGGTAGTTAGGTTAATTAAGAATTAAGAAATACTGAAAAAACAAGCCTATCAACGCGAGGAAACGTACAGACGACCGTTTCGTTCTAATTGGAACTTCTCAATGTACGGCATTCCCTTTCGATGACGACCTTGCTTTTTCATTTCTATACTTTCTGTATATATAGTTAACATTTGGAATTTACTGCAAGTGAGAATTAATGAATATTAAATCACATTCTTACATGTAAAATTGTACATTGAGAAGTTCCAATTAGAACGAAACGGTCGTCTGTACGTTTCCTCGCGTTGATAGGCTTGTTTTTTCAGTATTTCTTAATTCTTAATTAACCTAACTACCAGGAAGTTCGTTGTCGCGAAAGAGTGTGTTCTGCATACTAGTACAAACTTAGTTTGACGGATTGTAGATTTATACGCATTAAATAAGTCGACATTTACATGTAAGAATGTGATTTAATATTCATTAATTCTCACTTGCAGTAAATTCCAAATGTTAACTATATATACAGAAAGTATAGAAATGAAAAAGCAAGGTCGTCATCGAAAGGGAATGCCGTACATTGAGAAGTTCCAATTAGAACGAAACGGTCGTCTGTACGTTTCCTCGCGTTGATAGGCTTGTTTTTTCAGTATTTCTTAATTCTTAATTAACCTAACTACCAGGAAGTTCGTTGTCGCGAAAGAGTGTGTTCTGCATACTAGTACAAACTTAGTTTGACGGATTGTAGATTTATACGCATTAAATAAGTCGACATTTACATGTAAGAATGTGATTTAATATTCATTAATTCTCACTTGCAGTAAATTCCAAATGTTAACTATATATACAGAAAGTATAGAAATGAAAAAGCAAGGTCGTCATCGAAAGGGAATGCCGTACATTGAGAAGTTCCAATTAGAACGAAACGGTCGTCTGTACGTTTCCTCGCGTTGATAGGCTTGTTTTTTCAGTATTTCTTAATTCTTAATTAACCTAACTACCAGGAAGTTCGTTGTCGCGAAAGAGTGTGTTCTGCATACTAGTACAAACTTAGTTTGACGGATTGTAGATTTATACGCATTAAATAAGTCGACATTTACATGTAAGAATGTGATTTAATATTCATTAATTCTCACTTGCAGTAAATTCCAAATGTTAAGTATCTAAATTTGTTTTTTTAACTCCTTATCATACAGGGTGTTAAAAATGTAAGCTTTAAAATGTACAACCTAGTCCGCCCCTGGTAAACTAAACAAGCTAATTTAAATTTAAGGGCAGTATTTTAAGAGGCCCTTACTACTGTTTATCATATTAAATTTTCAATAAATTATAATAAGTAGTTTAAAAGTTATTCAAGAAAATGATTTCCAGTGGCGTCCTTTAGGAGGCAGTATCTCCGTAGGGAGGGCCGTTAGGAAAAAATTATGGGAACTTGTCATCTTATTTTTTAATGTTCTATCTGAATCCGAGAGATTTCCCACATTTTCCCGGACACATTATATATATATATATATATATATATTGTTAAAAGCCTATAGAGGTATAATAACAATATAGCTTATATTAATTGATAATAAATGTTAATATTTTTAAAATAAATAATTTTATCCAAAAATTCCAAGCAAGCGGTTAACAATGTGTTCAATAGAGGGCGTATAGTTTTATCACACAGCTGATATCGGTGATGGTTGCTTGTAAAGAAAATAATATAAACAAATTATACTTAGCTTTGGTAGGCCTCTTTTAAAGTGCTAAACTTATCTTGGAATACATTGTGGGTGCCTTTGTTAATATGCCGACTAGCTCATAGGTCAAGATAATAAGTTTTATATGGGTGCGGGATCAGTATTTTGAGAAAATAACAGTTTTATAAACAAGTAAATTCAGGTGTAAAACTCTGAATGTAATGACGAGAATAAAACAAGCAAGTGAATGTTCAATATCACAAGTTTAATCTGTTACTCAAAGAATTAAGGTGAGTTATATAACAATTTACATAACATAAAAATATGAAGAGTCACGTGGTTTGATAAATATATAAAGTAAGGTTAAAATCAATAACAAATTGTTGTGACTAAAGTAATTATTTTCTATATAACTAAATTCAAATTTAGAAAGAACTGTAATTTTCTGTTATACTGTATATAGATAATTAGGTAATATTTCTAAGAAATTTAATTGAAATATGAACGATTAGTTTGACTAATTAAAAATAACAATTTTATGTTTTTAGAGATTAATAAATATATACTCAAATTTACGTCGCTGGTGTTCTCTGGATCGTAGAAGTACAATAGGAGACTGGAAAGGCAGGTGTGTGAGCTCAGGTATCGATGAAAAGCTTGTAAAAATTTCTACATTTGGCGTCGTTTTGGAAATTGATGTTTTCGTTTCCTGCATTCAGCTTGTTAAGGATGCGGGAATACTTGTAAAAATAATGTTTGATGGATCAGGAGCTTAGAGGAAGTCTTTTTGGTGAGGTTTTTCTTTTTAATTTTGATTTTTAACACTTAATTTCTTCAAAAACTTTTAATACACAACCACGCGTTCTACCATTTTTTTAATTATCCAGCTCACCCTCTTCTGTTTTTTCTCCATCTCTAGGCGTCTTATTTCGAATGTTAGTTTACATCTATTTAATCTCGTCAATTTATTAAATCAATTTAAATAAATTACAAATGCTAATCGTTTTATCATTTCGCATAAATTATTCTATGAATTTTACAATAAATATAAATGTGTTTTTAATGTTGAAATCTTTGCTAAAATGCCTGTTTACATGTGGGATAATTCCCGCTTCATTTAATTCAAAATTACGTACAGTTCTGTTCATAATTGCTGACATATTATTCCAATCAATTAAGTTAAATATCTTCGGTGGAATAAAAAAAATAAAAGAAAATGACTATGGTGAATGAAAACATGAAATTCGAAAGAAATAAGAAGCAAATTTGATAAATTAAAAACTCGGTATTAACTTTATTGATATGGCATGAGAAAATTGCAGTTATACCTATTACTAACTCTTAATATTAACAATTTTAAACTTAACACAGTATTTCTGTTCCAGGACTCTCCAGTACATAGGTATGCCCTATCACAATATATATATATAACAATTGATAAATTATTGGAGTTTTTCGGCGTTTATATGAAATATTTACAAATATCAAATTAGAATGTATGTAACTGCAGAGTAAGTGGGGATGTAAACATTGCTGTCTACAAATTACAAAGCAAATCATACGAAATTTTTTTTTATTTGAAAAATATGGTCTACGTTACATTCTAATTTGATATTTGCAAAAATTTCATTTAAAAGCCGAAAAACTCCAATAATTTATCAATTATATATATATATATATATATATATATATATATAATAATAACTTCGTGACCTTGGTATGATATGGTAAACCTAATCAGTAGGCGATTAAAGGTCTGTATATTACTTCAAAATATATGTATTTAAAAAACTCTACATGTTTCGGCTGTATACGCCTTTTTCAAGAGAATACAAAATATGAATGACAGGATATAAATCAAGCACACACACGTCGAACGTGTGTGTGTTGTTAACGGCAGACTAGCCAGGTTGCCGGCCAGGACCGGTCCTAGAGGTGTGTGCATTGCGCGGCGTCGTTATTTGCGCCGCGTAGCTTGGTTCCTCACTCCTGCTGGAAAGGCGGAATGGCACCTGACCGCCCAGATCGGGCAGACCCCCCTAGAGTTTGGTAGTTTATCTACACACAAACTACAACGCGATTTCCCATTTCGATTTTGAAAACACACAGATAATTGATAAAGAACAACACATAATGAAAAGACAAATTAAAGAAATGATTAGTATTAAACAGGAAAAAAATTCAATTAACAACAGAAATGATATACAAAATTTAAGCAATATATACTATAACTTAATTTTGTAACGATCTACAATTTACCATCATAATATATTTTTTTGTTTTTTTGTTATTTATCTTATGTTATTTAAATATATCAATTACATTTAAATATCATATACTTTTGCTTATCATGCTGACTGTTCCGTGTTTTGATTCCTGTCTAGTTGTCCGATTAGGTTTTCGTGGTTTTCCTTCTCGTTTTGGGCGAATGCCGACAACTTTGCATCTTAAGACGCTCCACGGGCGCATACGTAATAATAACTCATGTCTTGCTTTTTCCCTGCCTTTCCCCGTTTTTTGTTTTGTGCTGATGTGGTCCTCTACTGGGTTGTAGCCTAGCATATGCGCTACCAAACTCTAGGGTGGTCTGCCCGATGGGCGGTCAGGTGCCATTCCGCCTTTCCAGCAGGAGTGAGGAACCAAGCTACGCGGCGCAAATAACGGCGCCGCGCAATGCACACACCACTAGGACCGGTCCTGGGCGGCAACCTGGCTAGGCTGCCGTTAACAGCACACACACGTTCGACGTGTGTGCATTGCCCCCGCTTTTGCGGAAAACGTTAAGATGGCACAAAGTGTGACCGTCGTTGACCGAGGTAGTCACTAAGAGTGTTCCCTCGGTTGGCGATGAGCAACCCCGTGCAGGGTGCGCTTCGCTGGTCTGCGCCTTGCCTCGTTGGGGCGGGGGTCGGGCCGTCGAATTACTGCACGGAAAAGTAAAGAAGTTGCCGGGAAAGGGTTGGCGGCCCTACGCAACGGCTGGTTATCCGATCTCTCTAAATTTACGCGACCGGTCACTAAACACACGCACGAGCGCGCCAACATACAAAGACCTACACTTACGCGTTTACACAAACACAAAACCTCGCACCCAAAGAGAGACGCAAGCTGCCAGCAGCAACCAACACACAAGTTCATACCCAGAAAGAGACACAAGTTGCTAGCAGCGAACAACACATATATTCACACCTTGCTATCTATTTTTTGGAATACTAAGGCATGATTTATTATTATTATTGGAATGTATCTTTGAATAATTTAAACCATAGCAACTCAATTACTTGACATTTATATTTTTTGTATCCTTGATAAAGGCATCATTGCCGAAACATGTAGGGTTATTTTAAATATATATACTTTGAAGTAATAAACCAGACCTTTAATCGCCGACTGATTGAGTTTACCATATATATATATATATATATATATATATATATATATATATATATATCGAAGAAAGCAACCTGCTCGTTTAATAGGTTAAAGTCGTCTCCCCGTTTCACCTCGATCTCCTGACGACTCCTACATCCTGACGACCCCGGATAACCAGTTTTTCTCACTAGTTAAATTTATAAACATTTTCAATATACAGTCCTATCACAAATAAATGTACATTTTTAAATTAAATTATTTTTAAATAAAAATCCATAGCAATATGCAGAGATTTACCCTATTCGTACATCACCACAAATTAATACATTTACCAGGTATATACATTTATTTATTAATATAAGAATATACTTATCTTGCTGGTTTTCTCTGGAACATAAAAGGGTCGTGCTAATATTTTGGAAACAACTTTCGATATTACCCTGACTAGTTAGACTCTTATTTAACACATATTTTAATTATTCTTAATGGTGTGAGTAATGGTTCTTATGCTGATATGATCTTGAAGTGGTAGCAAAAGTGTCTCGAAAAATCAAAGTTGTCGAATGAAATAATAATATAAATTCTTCGGTAAAAGAAAAGAAGTTTTCAAAGTAAAATAAAATGTTTAATGTGGTCTATCGGTTTAAGGTAAGTGTGTACATTTACTATTACAAATGTTATAACCAAACTATTTGGTCACGTGATCACAAGAAAAGTTTCCAAGTTTTGAATTCAGGTGATTATCAATTAAAACACTTAAATGATTAAATTCTATAATTATCACTACAGAAAGAACTGTATATTTCTCGTTAAAATGCTAAATGTAACTAATTGAAAATGTATTTACGTTTATGAAAGTATCAAAACGATTATTATTTTGCAAAATTTTAATTTAATATTATATTTTAAATGTGAATTCAAAAATACTCAAATGTAAGTGATTCTTGCTTCTGGAAGTTCTGCTGGTAGTCTGTAACGTTTCGATGCGACTAGGGCTTCTGTAGAGCTCGTATTAGCGTCCCTTGGATATTAATATGCAAATTCTAACCTCTATTCCAGTGGTTGATGTTTTAAAATGTATTCTTCGAAAGCGTAAATGACTGACAATAATATTTCTTTTTACTTGGGGTAAGTAACTGCAGTTTTTCCACCTATTTTTAATTATTTAGCGGGAGCTTATGAAAAGACGCATACTTATTTTTAATTTTTGCCAGAAGATTCTCGTATCAATTGTTATTTTCGTGGCTTCTCATTCGATATTATTCGTAAAATTTAATTCATTTTAAAATAGTTTATGGGACTTATAATAAATAAAATATTCGTTTGGATAAATTATAAAATTTTTAAATCTAATATACATGTGTCAAATTTTAAATTACAAATATTCGGTACAGCGCTAGTGCGTACATTTGATTCCACATCTTCCCGCCATAGACTTTTTAAATAGTACAGTCGTTACATGAATATATTGAACATATTTTAATTCTATTAAATAAGTTAAAAAAAACTTCGGAAATACAAAAATATAAAAGAAAGGTACATCAAAAATAAAAAAGACAAAAATTCACATAAATACAAACATGAATACAAATGGTTAATGCGCGAATCTAACTTATTTAATAATTGCATAGGAAATATACAGTTATTCTGGCCGCTTAAATTCTAACTTATGGCAACGGTTTTATTAATGTCTCTTTTCTTGTTCCTAGGCTTTCTTATGAGGGTAGACTCATAACAATATATATATATATATATATATATATTTATATATATATATTTATATATATATAAATATATAATTATATATTTATATATATATATAGTAAACCTAATCAGTAGGCGATTAAAGGTCTGTATATTACTTCAAAATATATGTATTTAAAAAACTCTACATGTTTCGGCTGTATACGCCTTTTTCAAGAGAATACAAAATATGAATGACAGGATATAAAAAATGCAATTTTTATATCCTGTCATTCATATTTTGTATTCTCTTGAAAAAGGCGTATACAGCCGAAACATGTAGAGTTTTTTAAATACATATATTTTGAAGTAATATACAGACCTTTAATCGCCTACTGATTAGGTTTACCATATCATACCAAGGTCACGAAGTTATTATATTTATATATATATATATATATATATATATATATATTAGTTGTTTGAAAGTAAAATATGCTGTATTTTAATAATTTCTAATATATAAGATATCTGAAATTTTTATATATTTTAGAACTAAAAACATTTGTAAATAAAAAGTAGTCATATTCGTAACCAATATATAACGTTTTAGATACCTGTAGGAAAAATTCTTTAAATCCAATATTTCGATTACTACGTAAGATGTATCATGCTTATATACATATTTAATTTATAAAATTTATCACATAAGGGTTTTTTCGGGGAATGGATTTCATTTTTAATATTAATTTTAATATTAAAAAAAAATTCTGTAATATATATATATATATATATATATACAACGTGTCCACTTAAGTATGAGACAAATGGGAAATATTTTTATTTTTGATTTCACAGAAAACTTTATAGAAAAGAAAAGTTCGTGCATCCTAAGAAACTTGATATTTTGTATTCAGGGTTGCGTTGTATTACTTGGTTAGAGGAAAAATTAAAAAATATTGAAGTTGCCGTAAGAGTACGCTACACTTATTTTTAAAGATATCAAAAATATTCATTTAAAAATGTTGTTTCAAATTTCAAAATATGCTCAAATACGAATTGTTATTTAAAATTTCGAAAAAATAAAAATTAAATTATCGAGCAATAATAACAGCAAATACGCAATAGTTTTTAACATCCATCTATGTGACAGTAGTTCTATGGTTGTCATTTGTATTGTCACTTTATTAATAAATTTTATGTGATTGTCAGATCCGCGTCACTTTAATAATTAAGTAATTTTAAGACAATTCATTAAGTTACTTATTACCTACCAACTATGGCTGAACGGTTAACTATGCAAGAGCGAGCTGAATTAATTCTTATTTGCGGAGATAACTACAAAACATGTAGAGACGCAGCTGATATTTTTAATGAAAGACATCCCAACAAATTTATTAGTTTCCAAAGCGTCTCAAGAATTTTAAATCAGTTTAAAGCAACTGGTAGTTTAGAAATGCGTTACAAAAAAAGTAGGGAAAAGCAAGTGAGACATTTCGAAAATTCTTTACGTGTTATGCAAAGTGTAATTGAAAATCCCAAAATTTCTGTCAGAAAAATTGCAAGCAATTTGGATATTAAAAAATCATCAGTAAGCAACATTTTGGTTAACAATAGATATCACCCCTATAAGCCAAGATATATTCAAACTTTGCAGGAACGGGACTACAACAATAGATTTGAATTTTCTTTGCATATTCAAGGTACATTAGAAACGCAGAAAACGTTTTTCAAAAGCATTTTGTTTACTGATGAAGCAACCTTTACTACTAATGGTGTTGTGTGTGCACAAAATTGTCGTTGGTGGTCGTCTGACAACCCACATTTTAGAATTCCCTGCAAGAATCAATATTCGCAAAAGGTAAACGTTTGGTGTGGAATTTTAAACAGAAAAATTTTTGATCCGTATTTTTTTCAATCGTCATTAAATTCACAACGATATTTGGAATTTCTACAAACATACCTCGATAACGAATTAGACGAATTGCCACTAAATATTATAAGAACCCTTTGGTTTATGCATGATAGAGCACCTGCACATAGTGCACGAATAGTTGTAGACTATTTAAATGAAAAATTTGGAGAAAGATGGATGGGACGAAATGGACCTTTTCCATGGCCAGCGCGCTCGCCCGACTTAAACCCCATGGATTACTTTATCTGGGGATGGCTAAAGAATAAAGTATATTCAGAAAGGCCTTTTCAGAATTTAGAAGAATTGAAAAACAAAATAGGAGATGCGGTACTGTTCTTAAGAAATAATCCTATTGTGTTACAACATGCATGCGAGGATTTCAACAGGCGTACAAACATATGCATTCAACGAGAGGGACATCATTTTCAATAGCTTTTTTTTTTTTTGTATTTCTGAATTTGTTGTTTTTGTTAATTTCATATTTATTTTGTAATATAAAAATGTATTTTCATAAAGTTATATGCAAATTATTTTTGTTTCATTCTATTGCATTTCAGCGATAAAAAATTGATATCGAATGTAAATGATTTCACGTGCAATTACATAAAATTTATTATTAAAGTAACAATACAAATGACAACCATAGAACTACTGTCACATAGATGGATGTTAAAAACTATTGCGTATTTGCTATTATTATTGCTCGATAATTTTATTTTTATTTTTTCGAAATTTTAAATAACAATTCGTATTTGAGCATATTTTGAAATTTGAAACAACATTTTTATATGAATATTTTTGATATCTTTAAAAATAAGTGTAGCGTACTCTTACGGCAACTTCAATGTTTTTTAATTTTTCCTCTAACCAAGTAATACAACGCAACCCTAAATACAAAATATCAAGTTTCTTAGGATGCACGAACTTTTCTTTTCTATAAAGTTTTCTGTGAAATCAAAAATAAAAATATTTCCCATTTGTCTCATACTTAAGTGGACACGTTGTATATATATATATATATATATATATATATATATATATATATATATATAGATATACGATGCCGACTGTGTATAAAATGAATATGCATACAAAATTTTAAATATTAAATAAACTGGTTGGTTAAATTTTTAAATTGTGAATTATCAATCTCTATATTAAGTGAGCTATTACAAGTTACATATAGATGGGGTTGTATTGCATCAAAAACTGTTATTTGCGCATGATGCAAGGATACATATTCGTTAATATCGAAGTAAACATAACCAAAACAGCTGTTCATAAATATAACTACTTATAAGTATATTCAGGTGGGCGAAAGTTTGTGTGATAAGTCCGGCTAGACAGAAGAACAGTTTAGACTCTTGTTGTTGGACATAAAAACATGCCTATTAAATGGTAGGTTCGGTGACTGCAATAGGACACTTACAAAATCAGCTGATGCTAATGCCATTAATAATAGTGTTTCTATATTCAAAACTACAAAATAAAACGAATGAGATAAGGATTATAATTATGGACTTTAATGAAGTAAATTGCAAAGAAAGAACAGGTAAGTGGAAAAATTAATTAACTTATAAATATATATATATATATATATATATATATATATATAATGTAACATGTCACGTGATGAAATAAATATGGCATAAAATCTAGGTTAAACGATACAACAAAATAAATGTGACATGCATAAAGCTACACGCATAAAGGAATTCTAAGATTGAATTTAATAAATTAACAGGAAACTGTATTCTTCGTAACTTATATTAGAATATCTAAATCTTAATATGAAACATAGGTTATATTTATTTAAAAAGAATAATTCGATAGTGGTTTTATTTAATGACATTAAATTAATTTATCATTTTCAAAATTCATAGGATGCTTAAAGAATACTTATGTGGACTTGGATAGGAATTGATTGTACTGCATCAGGCTGGTGGATCTGTGGATGCGGCATACAGGTATCAACGGCGATCGGCTGGCGTCCCCCGCTTGTTGTTCGATCTTGCGGCTGGCTTCCCGGCGAAATGCAATTTACGTTTTCTTGGACACCGGTTACCGTCTGGACTCGCAAAATGAGTTAAACAGGAGCTGGATATACTGGTAAGGTTTTGACTAGATTTGACGTATGGTTTTTTAGATTTATTAATACTTTTTCTTTTAATTTGCAGAGAGACACTTATAATACGTCTAGGTGTTTTAAATGGAGAATTTTCTAGAATTTTCTGATTCGTCCAACTGTATGTATTTATACAGTCTCGACATTTTATTATAATGAAAATGTCAATTTAATCATTTTAAATATACTTATGCTTAGTATAAATTATCTAGTTTATATTTGTGAATACATGTTTGACGTGTGAATGTTGATAGTTGTATATAATTCTAATTTTATAGTGGGGAAAATTCCCGCGGTAATCTTTTTAAATTTATACAGTTTTGCCTAAATAAATGGCGTCATTTATTATTAATCAATTAAGTTGAAATATCTTTTGAAATACAAGATATCGGAAGGAAATGACAGATACAAATTAAAAAAATAAAATAAATAAATGTGAGAATGAATTTAAAATAATTAAATACGCGAAATCAACTTTATTGATATTACATATGAAGAATTCAGTTTCAATATTTTTTTATAAACCTAAAGCTTACATCTATACATGAAAATTCCGTCTTTTGCTAACTGAGGCATTCTTAGGTGTAAGCCTGACCTACATCAATATATATATATATATATTTAGTGTTTGTAAGAATTTTATTTTTCTTATTTATTTTATTGGCCGTGTCTTAATATTAAAAATAATAGACTTTTTATTGGTTTAGCGACCTTTTATTGAATTTTGATGTTTTTTTCTACGACGTTTCGACTTTTGTTTTTATTCAGTCTTTTTCAAGTAACTAGAAACAAGAATTAATACAATGAAAACATGAGAACTGTGTTTGCTTTTGTGAGACTGAATTAACAATTAAATTAACAATTAAAATTAAAATTAGATTAAAGACTGAATTACCAATTAAACTAACAATTAAAGTTAAAATTAAAATTAAAATTAAAATTAGATTAATGATAGGTAAGGAAAAATTAAAGTGATTACATCTGTATAAATGAATTGAAAATTTGAATTAAACTACAAATACAGTAAAGAAACATTGAATGACAATAAACTCACCGTTTTTTTGTGTTTCAAAAACCCGCATTTATTCTCTAATTTAGTTATTTTCTTGTTCTCGTGTAAGTTTCTTGTCCAAGGTGTTTCTTTATTTTAGTGTAACTCCATTCTTCTTGTTTCATTACCATATAAACACTGAATATTGGAAACCATGGTTGAAAATATGGTAATGAAACAAGAAGAATGGAGTTACACCAAAATAAAGAAACACCTTGGACAAGAAACTTACACGAGAACTAAGAAAATAACTAAATTAGAGAATAAATGCGGGTTTTTGAAACACAAAAAAAACGGTGAGTTTATTGTCATTCAATGTTTCTTTACTGTATTTGTAGTTTAATTCAAATTTTCAATTCATTTATATAAATGTAATCACTTTAATTTTTCCTTACCTATCATTAATCTAATTTTAATTTTAATTTTAACTTTAATTGTTAATTTAATTGGTAATTCAGTCTTTAATCTAATTTTAATTTTAATTGTTAATTTAATTGTTAATTCAGTCTCACAAAAGCAAACACAGTTCTCATGTTTTCATTGTATTAATTCTTGTTTCTAGTTACTTGAAAAAGACTGAATAATAATAAAAGTCGAAACGTCGTAGAATAAAACATCAAAATTCAATAAAAGGTCGCTAAACCAATAAAAAGTCTATTATTTATTTATATATATATATATATATATATATATATATATACTTTTTATTGGTTTAGCGACCTTTTATTGAATTTTGATGTTTTATTCTACGACGTTTCGACTTTTATTATTATTCAGTCTTATATATATATATATATATATATATATATATATATATATGGTAAACCTAATCAGTAGGCGATTAAAGGTCTGTATATTACTTCAAAATATATGTATTTAAAAAACTCTACATGTTTCGGCTGTATACGCCTTTATCAAGAGAATACAAAATATGAATGACCAATTCATAGGTCATTCATATTTTGTATTCTCTTGATAAAGGCGTATACAGCCGAAACATGTAGAGTTTTTTAAATACATATATTTTGAAGTAATATACAGACCTTTAATCGCCTACTAAGGTAAACTAATAAGGTAATAAGGTAAACTTAATAAGTCGGCGATTAAAGGTCTGGTTTATTACTTCAAAGTATATATATTTAAAATAACTCTACATGTTTCGGCAATGATGCCTTTGTCAAGAGAATACAAAATATAAATCATTTATATTTTGTATTCTCTTGACAAAGGCATCATTGCCGAAACATGTAGAGTTATTTTAAATATATATACTTTGAAGTAATAAACCAGACCTTTAATCGCCGACTTATTAAGTTTACCTTATATATATATATGTATATATATATACAGGGTGAGTCGTGAGGAATCGACCAAACTCAAGGAGTGTATTCTACTGGTGAAAGTAATGTAAAAAAACTCAAATGTTGTTATCCGATTTTTATTTGTTTTCGAGTTATAGCGTAATTAAAAATGTAGATTTAGTATACCATGTTTATGTATGTATTCGTAAAAACAGTGAAACCCCGGTAGCAATTCATTATAGGGAAGTCTTCCTAGCTGAAGCGCTACCTGTTCGTGGTTTTCCGAACTAGCGGTAGTGACATTGAAAGCAGTCGAGAAATAGTGTAGAGTGGTTTATATGCCTAATGCGTCTAATGTCACTACCTCTAGTTAATCGTTGATATAGTGAGGGCGCTGCCATCATAAAAAATGTTCCCTATACCTTGGAGTAAATTATAACATTGTGTTCGGGTATTGTGACATTGACTTGACGTTTGTACGACTATAGTGTAACAAACTAAGATGCCACACACTTATTCTAATTTAGAATATGCTAATATGGTGTTTGTTTATGGATTTTGTGATGGGAATGCTACAGATGCTGCTAATGAATATCGTCAACGGTTTCCACATCACAGACATCCTAATAAAACTGTATTTATTAGTGTATTCAACACACTGTGCGCGACCGGAAAGCTTCTCAGTGTAAACATAATATCTGAACGAGGCAGTCGACAACAATTACAAGAAGTAGAAGATATTCTGGATGTAGTAGAAGAAGACGCAACTACCAGCTCACGGAGAATTAGTATTCAATTGGGCATTCCACTAACAAGGGTGATAAAAACACTCCACGAGCATGGCTTACGTCCGTACCATGTACAAAGAGTGCTGCACCTACAACGAGATGATAATCGTAGACGTATGGAATTGAGAATCGCCTCACGGGAGACACCTATTTACATTTTTTAGAAATTGAACTGCACGGACTGCTGGAGGATGTTCCCATAAACATCAGAATCCAAATCTTCTACCAGCACGATGGAGTGCCTGCACATTACGCTCGTGCAGTCAGGCAACATTTGGCTGAAAGGTTTTCAGGGAGTTGGATTGGACGTGGTAGTCACATTGGTTGGCCTCCTAGGTCTCCAGACCTCACGCCACTCGATTATTGTTTATGGGGCTGGTTAAAAAATGAAGTGTATCAAGTAAAAGTGGACACTCGTGAAGCACTAATTCAACGGATTATGAATGCTGCTGACAATATCAAACATCAACCTGACGCAATCAGGAACGCAACCAGCGCCATTGGTAGACTTTGTAAAAAATGTTTTGATATGAATGGCGGTATTTTTGAATATATATTATAAAGAACGATAATATCAATAAAATACAAAAACTTCAATGTATGAAATTTTGTTTATTTTTAATTACGCTATAACTCGAAAACAAATAAAAATCGGATAGCAACATTTGAGTTTTTTTACATTACTTTCACCTGTAGAATACACTCCTACAGTTTGGTCGATTCCTCACGACTCACCCTGTATATGTACATATATGTATCGGGACAAATGGAGATCATTTTCATTAATTTCACATAGCACTCGAGGTCCGTTTTGCAAGATGAGATCCAATTTTGGATCTCACTCAGTTCACTCAGTAATGATGAATTTTAAAATTTATGTTGGATTTCATTTTTACCAATTTTTTCACCTATTATACATTTATAGTTCATCTATATCTGCGGCAGAGGGCGTCTCGCTTTGATATACATAATACATATTTAAAAGTAAGAAGAGATCCAAACAATCCGGCAACACTGCACTGTAATACAATACGTCAACACGTTATTTCTCTAAGATAAGCTGATGAATTAATAATAACAGAAAAGATGTGTACGTTTTTAATAGTATGTTATCGGGTGCGATTAAACTTGTTCGTATACATACTTTATTTGTTGAAGGATTAATCGTCATAACGGCACAATATTTTTACCTTTTCTTTTTATATAGATAGAATATATTTATTACATTATTTTGTGGAAATTCGATGATCTTGTGATATAACAATATTGTAGAACGTATTAATATTTTAAAAAATTATTCTACCAAATACATGTTTTTTAAAATAATACAGAACTTGTCCAATTTTCGATCTCATATAAAAAGTTTTTTTTTTTTTTTTTTATTTGCGGAGATGCGGAGATATAAAAAAACATTTAATATGTGCCCTTTTTTGATCACTAAGTTAGTAATAATAAAGAAATCAAATTTTTGTCTGGTAATATAGCCCAAAATTCAAAATTTCATGTTCTCTAAAAGTGTTTCTAACTTTACTATTATGGGAAATGTAGTAGAATTACAAAGACCGTGTTTGTAAATATTCTGATATATATATATATATATATATATATATATATATATATATATATATATAGTAAACCTAATCAGTAGGCGATTAAAGGTCTGTATATTACTTCAAAATATATGTATTTAAAAAACTCTACATGTTTCGGCTGTGTACGCCTTTATCAAGAGAATACAAAATATGAATGACAGGATATAAATGTCAAGTCACTTGACATTTATATCCTGTCATTCATATTTTGTATTCTCTTGATAAAGGTGTACACAGCCGAAACATGTAGAGTTTTTTAAATACATATATTTTGAAGTAATATACAGACCTTTAATCGCCTACTGATTAGGTTTACCATATCATACCAAGGTCACGAAGTTATATATATATATATATATATATATATATATATATATATATATATATATATATATATATATCTGATGATGCTAATGCATTTTAATTATTTAGTCTTAGATGTGACAAAGTTATAAATCTTTTATATGAAAATCATAGGAAGATATTACATCAATGTATTGCGTTTTGCACGTGCATCTCAAATCATGAGTTTAATGTACTTTATATCGACGGTTCTTGAGTTATTTGAAATTATAATTTCCAATGTTATTACATACTTCTAGCGTGAGATTTTATGTTGTTTGCCATGTACAAATTGATTTTCTTCACGTTAGAAACTTAATTGACATATATGTTACCGTATACATAAATGCTAAATAACTTTCAAAAATTTTCAAAAACATGATAGAAATAAAAAATGAAATGCAGTCAAATCAAGAAATCATTACTAAAAGTTATATCCAGCAAGAACGCAATCAGGTTTCCTAACATTCACCGGAGTAAACTGAAACATAGATTATGGATCCTTCGCTGGAAACTATAACCCCAAATTAAATGCCAAGGAAAATGTTATTACTGTTCTGGCTCAAGTAAAGTTAGATTCCTCGATATCTAGCAGAGTAATAAAACACTGTACCTCTGCAAAGTGAAACTGCCAAAAATTAAAAAAAAAACGGAATACAAACCATTTAAACTAGAAGTTATGTAATAATTATATCTAGCGAATTATTTAGCAATTTTGCTATTGATATGTAGAGAAGTGTGAGCGAATTATTAACCATTATTTTGAAAAGACTGGCAAAGTAAAATACAGAGATATAATATCTAATGATCTAGACTAGACCTCCATATTTGGGTGTTTGCATTTTCGTCACCAAGGTAAGAAAAGTGATAATCGGACATGCATTTTCGTCACCGTCCTGAAAGGCAGACATTACTTACACATGCATTTTCGTCACCGACCATTTTCTTATCTTATTAAGTATGTAGGTACTTAGCAATTGAAAATGAAACGAAACAATTTATATAAAACAAGGTTGCAGAGCTATATAAAAAATATGTAAAACATCATTTTATGTAAAATAACAATGATATGAGAGACATTTAACTAGATGTAACCTACAAAGGTATTTTTAATAATATAAAATATTATTAAAAATCTGGTGTGAAGAACACAAATGCAGGTTCACTATTAATATTTTCTGTGAACGTGTCCGAATATATCCTATCCCCAGAGACGTAGATACGTATTTCACCTTTCTACAGGCTCATCGGTACGCCCCTGCTGGCGAAAGGATATTCCCAGACACATTCACAGAAAAGAACCACATCGCCCTATCACCGTAATTATCCAGACCGAGCGCAGAAGTAAATTCGGCGCCGCCTGTTGTCAGACAGCCGAAGTACCTCGCATACCGTCCACATAATTAATGTGAAGTAACGACGCCCTTCCAAAGGTTGGCACAGTCAATCTCTCTAGAAAACTGCATTTTGTTTGTGCCTTCACTCATACTACGGCTTAACCGCATGTGTAATGTATCAGAATAATTGAAACATACATGAGTAGGTAAACCCCACCAGTTTTGTATAATACAAAGGTATTTTTAATAATATAAAATATTATTAAAAATCTGGTGTGAAGAACACAAATGCAGGTTCACTATTAATATTTTCTGTGAACGTGTCCGAATATATCCTATCCCCAGAGACGTAGATACGTATTTCACCTTTCTACAGGCTCATCGGTACGTTGTGTTCTTCACACCATAATATTTTATATTATTAAAAATACCTTTGTATTATACAAAACTGGTGGGGTTTACCTACTCATGTATGTTTCAATTATTCTGATAGATGTAACCTGCTTATTTCATTGTTTTGGTATTGTGTAAGCATAGACTCAATAAATTGCTGCCTTTTTTAACTTTACGATTGTGAATTTTTGTAGGCATATGCAAACTTTGTATTTTAATATAGGTATCTATTTGAAATTCCTTCAATTTTTCTATAAAAACAAATAAATTTGGATGATTCTTGTATAACGACTCGTTAAAATGTTTATGGAAGGATTCACACGCATTTGTTGTTCGAGTTAAGGTAGCTGAATGCTCTGCTTGGATTGAAGGTGGAAAAAGTGATTCGTCAGAGATATACGTATCAACCAAATAATCAGCATATTTAACTAGTCGGTCGTCTTGTGGCATATTTGGTATTCAATCAAAGGCAAAGCATTCACCTACCTCTTCTGGACGTAGGTACATAAGCGAAACCCGGCCCTCCTAAGTACCTCGTAATAGCCCGTTGCTTAAAGGAGTAATCCGTAATTAAGCACTTTGGTGACGAAAATGCATGTGTCATAAATGCCCCAACTATTGCGCACGGTTTATCTACCTGGTCGGTGACGAAAATGCATGTACCTATTTTTCTTAGCCCTTCCGTTAATTATAAATGGTTAATTATTCTTGGAAATTCGACTTGATAAGTATTCTTCAAATAAAACTATCCATTTTAACGTTTCGACTTTTATTTTGTCTTCCATATATACATATATAAGTAAATTAAGTTAGTCGGCGATTTAAGGTCTGGTTTACTTTGATATGTATATATTTAAAGCAATCTTAAATCTTAATATACAGGGTGAGTTTTTTTGAATGTTTAGCATTGGGATCTCAGAAACTACTGGAGATAGAAAAACGCTTAAATGGGGAAAGATGCGCAGTTTCACGAGTTTGATTTAAAACTGCTTTTGTTTGTCCGATAACTTTTATGGCTTATTAGATATTCGAAGAAAACTAAATTTTACGATTTTCTTTCAACATGCTTAGCATCGTTAATAGTAATTTTAGAGAAAAAGTGTTCAGACAAAAGTTCTAGATAATTTTACTCCAAATAAAACTATGTAGCTAATATTTTTTTTTCTTTCACCATTATCGAGTTATGACACAAACTTTTGTTTTTTTAAATGGAAACCATAGTTGGTTTTGACATTATTAAAAAGCTTATTTTTTGTTGATTACAATGATATAAGGTTTAATATGGTTATTTTAAAAAATAAAGAGGATATAGACATTTCTATGATTGTTCACTTTATAAGATAAAAACTTAAAAAAAAATGTTTGGTGTTTTGTAATTCAAAAACAAAAAAATCTGAGTTACAATAGTGTTCGTAGGAGCAGTCGAGATAAATATACTAACATTGCTTTCACGTTGAGTCACAGAAGTGAGAGCTGTTAATTTTTACTTTTAAGTCAAGTTAATTGTCAAACATTGACAATTAACTATTAATTAATTTAATTGTAACTTAACTATAAGCGGTGCAAACGGCCGTTAATCATAAGTTTGCATTGGCTATGGAATTTTCTAACGTAGAAAAGCGTGATACGGTTGAATGTTACATTCAGTGCCAGAAAAATTCTACTAGAGCTGCTGAAGTTTATTTTGAAAATTATTTTGATCGACGTCAGCCGTTGCTACCTACTTTTAAGAGATTATGGGATAATTTAGCAGATTATGGTTCGTTCGTTAAACCAAAATAAAAAAAAAAGGATGGATGAAGATAGAGAAATAAACATATTAGCAAGTGTCGCTCAGAATCCATCTACATCGACCCGACAAATTTCAACAGAAATGGGCTCCTCTCAACGCACTATTGTCAAAGTGTTGAAGAAGCATAAATTTCGTCCCTACAAATTATCAGTATCACAAACTTTACATGAAGGTGATAACATCAGGCGAATAGCTTTTTGTAGATGGTTTAAAGATCAGTGTCAAAACGATCCACACTTTTCAATGAAAATATTATGGACTGATGAATCTCGTTTCACAAATTGTGGAATGTTTAATAGGCACAATGAGCACATATGGCTCAAACAAATCCACTTCACTTTGAACATAGGAGACCACAAATTAAATTTGGGTTTAATGTTTGGTGTGGTGTTATAGGATCAACTGTTCTTCCTCCTTTTATTTTTGATGGATCACTAACTGGCAATCGTTATCTTAATTTTTTACAACAAGATTTCGAGGAAATGTTAGATAATTTAAATTTAAGAACCAGAGCAATGCTGCAATGGTTTCAACATGACGGAGCGCCTCCGCACAATCAACTCAATGTTAGAAATTATTTATATTTGAACTTCCCTAGTCAATGGATAGGACGAAATGCACCCATTGAATGGCCGGCTAGATCCCCTGATTTACCAGTTTTGGATTTTTTCTTGTGGGGTGCACTAAAGGATACAGTATACAAAAGAACATATGAAACAATCGACGATTTAAGAGAAGCTGTCTTAGTTGCTTTTAATAACATCGATAGGCGTAAAGTCCGCAATGCTACAAATTCTGCTGTGAAGAGATGCAATTTGTGTATTAATAATAATGGAGGTATCTTTGAACATTAATAATGTTGTGTGCCCTTAATAAAAGTTCTTATAGTTTTCATTTTATTACTACATAAGATTTCAAAATAAGTTTTCGTTTGGTTTGTATTTTATCAGTTCGAAATTCAATTGTTTTCCATAAAAACCATAAAAATGTCTATATCCTCTTTATTTTTTAGAATAGCCATATCAAACCCTATATCATTGTAATAAGCAGAAAATAAGATTTTTAATGATGTCAAAATCAACTATGGTTTCCATTTAAAAAAACACAAGTTTGTGTCATAACTCGATAATGGTGAACGAAAAAAAAATATTAGCTACATAGTTTTATTTGGCGTAAAATTATCTAAAACTTTTGTCTGAACACTTTTCTCTAAAATTACTATTAACGATGCTAAGCATGTTTAAAGAAAATCGTAAAATTTAGTTTTCTTTGAATATCTAATAAGCCATGAAAGTTATCGGAGGAACAAAAGCAGTTTTAAATCAAACTCGTAAAACTGCGCATCTTTCCCCATTTAAGCGTTTTTCTATCTCTAGTAGTTTCTGGGATCCCAATGCTAAACATTCAAAAAAACTCACCCTGTATATATACAGGGTCCGGCAACGAAGCGGGGACGGAAGGATTACACGCGTATTTGAAAGTTAGTCAAATATTTAGTCATCGGATATCATTCAGTACCATCAAGCGCACGTTTTAAAAATATTTTGTTGTATACAAGGTGTTCCAGATGGAAATGCCATACTAAAGTTGCATTTTTTTAAATGGAACAACCTGTCTATTAATAGATAAAATGATCCGCACTTTAAAGCTAGTTACATCGATATAATGTTGTATGGGTCTAAAGTTGATAGTTTCTGTGTAAATAATTATTTTACTTGATAAATTGATACGTTTCAGTAGGCTATTCTGCATAAGGAAAATCAAAAGATCCGAAATCAATAGAATAGAATATTTTCTACTAGTATTCACTTTCGTTGCTACGCGAAATAAATTCTGTAACTGCTCGCGTTATACAGGCTGTTCACAATTTCGCAAAATCGAAGAAATCTCGTAATTTTCAAAGGGAACAACCTGTATATTTTTAGCTCATTGAAAGGCCCGTTTACTACGCTTTCTATTGATACCTCATTTGATGCACTTAGGATGGATCATTTGCTAATTATTTCTTTTTAGAGTTGAATTAATGAAAAATGCTTGTATTTTTAGTAGCTAATTTGCGCTTTTAAACTTTCTGTAAGATCGGATATTCAACAAATTATCCATAAATGGTCTATAACAAGATGAAACCCCATTAAGTACGAGAATGACGATGAAATTGTAGTGCAAGAACCAACATTAGAAGAAGTGAAAGAAGTCATAAAAGCTAGTAGAAATGGGAAAGCACCCGGAAAAAACGGTATAAATAATGAATTATTGAAATATGGGGGAGATGATATGCAGGAATACATATACGCACTGACACGGAAAATATGGACTGAAGAAAAGATGCCAAAGGACTAGGAATCAGGAGAAATAGTGACTCTGCACAAAAAAAGGAGACCAGAAAAACTGCAAAAACTATAGAGGAATCAAGCTTTAAAGCACTATGTACAAGATTCTATCATCGATAATACAGAGAAGATTAGCAAATACAACCGAAAAGCGCATTGGACAGTATCAGTATGGTTTCAGAAGCGGAAAATCGACTATAGACGCGGTGCATAACATAAAGCAAACACTAAAAAGAGCATATGAATGTAGTATGGAATTAAAATTCCTGTTTATAGACTTTCAGCAGGCATTTGATAATATTAGAAGGGGAAAGCTTATATCAGTAATGAGGGTACTTGAAGTGCCAGCGAAACTAAGAAGGCTTGTGGTGATGACCTTAAAATCCACAAGAGTTAGTGTGAAAACAGCGAAAGGCGTAACAAACGAATTTGAAACAAATAAAGGTGTCAGGCAGGGCGACTCCTTGTCCGCGACGTTATTCAATCTGGCTCTGGAACATCTGACAAGGAAAATAAACAAGGGTACGCTAAGAACACGAGGAAGCCAGGTGGTTCCTTATGCGGATGATGTAGTAGTCATAACAAAAAGGAGAGAGATAATGGTCGAAATAGTACAAGAAATAATTAAAGAAGGGGAGAAATTAGGTCTTATAATCAATGAAGCAAAGACGAAGTTCATGAGAATTCGAAAAAAGGGCAAAGAAAACAAAAGTATGCAAATAAAAAATTTTACATTTGAGGAGGTCGAAAAATTCAAATATCTGGGTATTATGATATCAAGCGATGGAAATAGAGATGCTGAAGTAAAAGAAAAAATTATGGCAACAAACAGAGCCTCTTATTCCAATAAGAAATTGTTAGAGAACACAAATCTTTCTAAAAAGAATAAATTAAAAATATATAACACGATAATAAGACCAGTACTAATGTATTCGGCAGAAACGATGACAATGGCCAAGAAGGACGAAGAAAATCTAAGAATACTTGAAAGGAATAATATTAAGAACAAAAATGGGACCAATAAAGATAACTGACAATGAATTTAGAATAAGAACAAATGATGAGCTGCAACAAGAAATCAAAGGAAAAGATATTGTAAAAAAAAATAAAACAGCAAAGAATAAAATGGTTGGGGCACGTATGGAGGGCGGAAGAAGGATCCGTAATCAAATTACTATTGAGCTGGAAGCCGGGAGGAAAAAAGAGAAGAGGTAGACCGAGATCCAAATGGCTGGAGAAGGTAGTGGAGGATTTACGAGGAGCAGGCGTTAACAACTGGCAGGAAAAGACAAAAACAGAAAACTCTGGAAGGAAATATGAAATACTCTGGAAGATATGAAAAGTTAGGATGGGGACCGATCCACCCCGAAAATGAGGATTTAGAAAGCTTCCCGAAGCTGCTATGCCCTGCTATGGGGTGTTTTGGCAATTATATATAAATATCTCCGAAACTATGACAAATATTATTTTGTTTTCTTAATAAAACTTGCAACATATTACATGGTCCCAAGGATGAGGCAACTTGTCTTCGAAAAAAGTTAAGCACGGGGAACGGAATACCTCATACCCTCCATTTTTTTTTTTATATATTTTTTCTTATTTATAAAAAATCGTTCGCTTTTACGCAAAACGATGCTATATCAAATATAGAGAATTAATAATAATATATAATGAAAAAGGGCGAATTTTTTTTTCAGTAAAAAATTCGAATAATTAGCGTCGTATATGTAGAAAGCATTTATTTCATTCACATCACTTAGCGAAAATGCAATTATTTGCCAACAAATTTGCCAACTACGGGCACAATATGTGTTCTTATGCAATTTAAGGCTTTTCCCGACGATCGAACTTCAGTCTCTTAGTAGCTTAATTGTTAAAAGCGTGGTCCGACAAACCAAAGGATGTAGGTTCGAATCCTGCATGAGGGCGAATTTTTTTTCAGTAAAAAATTCGAATAATTAGCGTTGTATATGTAGAAAGCATTTATTTCAGTAATATATGTAATTATTGCAATAATGATAGTCAGCGTAAAAGTGCTTAAAACACATTTTGCTTGCACCACGAACAGCGCTCAATAGCGGGTTTATTACAAATACTACACAAGGGCGTAGACTCTACATCTTTCATAAAACAAAACTGTGCAGGATTTTTAAAGGATCCAAGTTTTTCATCCATGTATCCACTCTTATACCACGCGTACTTGAACACATCGAAAAAGCTTGAAGACGAAAACTGGGAAAATTTGGGTTAGCAATTTCAGCATAATAAAATTATTTCTCTGGTGCAAATTTATGTCATTGTTCATAAGAATCACCATATCAGAAAAAGTTCTAACGAAATTTTTCCACAGTCTAAAACCAAACACATCTAGAGGTTGAGCCATCGGTGCCGATTTTTTTGGTATACTCAAAATGTTTATTTTCTGGTACCATTTTCTGAACTTCATCAACACAATGCCCACTCCAAAAATCAACAAAAAAACACCGTTTAGTTCGGTATTTGGGAGGAAAACATCCATTAGCCAGGTTTTGAAATGATCAGAAGTGAGCTTTCCAGATGTCGAAGAAGAAATATATACATTACAGGTCGAAACAGTGATTGCGCAACGCGATGTCCAAATATATTTGTAGGTTCCTTCAATACTAAAAATAATGCATCACTGACCTGAGATCCTATCACACTTGGAACTTTATGGAAGCTATACGGAACTAGACTCATGTGCTGTGACTCCATCACGTAAAATATTGATTCAGATATTTTAGTGAATGTAACTTCATTAGGAATTTACTAAAACATTTCTTATGCTTACCTGTAAAACTGCAGGTTAAATCGAAAAATAGCTTATACGTGAGCTGTTTAGTTTTCAGTTTGGAATAAATGTAAAAGAAACTCAATATGTTTATATAGAAAAAGTAAATTGATCTTCAAATGAAAGCGTCTCATAAATAAATCACCAATTTGAAATTCACGTCAACCCTAAAAATTAATTAACCCTTTTTTAGACACAGTTTTTTGCAAAATACATCGTTCGTGATATATTTTATTTGTTCAAAATAAATAACTCGCCAATAGAACTAATAGATAGATACTAATTTTATAATATAAAATTTAAATTTTTATCATTCAGCTTCTTTTTGAGTGAATAGTATAAATAAAATGAGGCGAAAGAAAATAATCTAATATATATGAAGAAGTCTTTAAAAAAAAATTTGGTGATATATATATATATATATATATATATATATATATATATATATATATATATATATATATATATATATATTGAGGCATTGCAAGAAGGAGTCGCTCTCTGAAAGAAACAAAGAATATATGTAACCATAATGTTTATACCATAATATTTATATCTACTTTGTACGTTAATATTAAGAAGGGGAAAGATTGATTCAAAGAATAAATACGTTATTTTGACGACAAATTCACCTTGAAATAATTAACTTATTTTTCTAATTTTTTTATTATAATGTTTATATTCATTTTTCTTTCAAATTCATATTTAACGCGTGTTTATTCAAACAAATGTAACGTATTTATTTTCAAATGCATTTGAACGATGAAGCCCCGCCCACAATGTCAACGGTGCAATAACCCGAGGAAAAAACCAATATTGACGGAGTGTTTGTAAACACATAAAACATATGTTATGCAACTAAAATTATCTTATAAATCGAATTGTAATTTTTTAAACTATTTTACACAGTAAAATTGTCTAATTTAATAATATTAACAAATTTAATGCAAGTAAAGAATGGGGCGATTTAGCGGAAAGTTATGCAATTAAAAACAAGTGAAAAAAACAAGCGTCGGTCATTAGTCGTCACAGTGAAAGGTCACGTTTTTTTGTGCTCCGTAATAATTAAAATAATTAAGCAAAATTATTAAGTGCAAGAGATTTTTAATATTACCAAACGTTACACCTGCATACCAACCACCTGTGGACAAAATTTAACAGCCGCCGACCAAATAGTCCGAGACTTACGAATTTTTAAAGATTTTTACCGCCATAAAAATCTCACCGTAGCTTGACCACCATCGTTGACGATCGAAATCGGTCATTCGCTCTAGACGCAGTCGGACTTGGAAATTTCAACAAATTTCAAGTTATCCCGAGGGACCGTAGCAGAAACATTCTCCCGTTTCCCGTTGTGAAGACGTTTCCAGAACACAGGCACAAGAAGCAACGGAGATCATATACGAAGATTCAGGTTTTTGCTAATTTTAACAAACGCTCCCGCGCCATTTTTACTTGCGCATGTACATTTCTAGAACTTTACTTTGTTATTCCATAACTAACTATTTATATTACTTTCACCGATATTTTATCACTGCAATCTTTAGTCAAATTATTTAAATATTGGCATCTACTATTTGTATTTGTAAAACTTGATGCCATGTCACTGTTATAAACTATTTTACTAAGACAACACATTATTGCACCTGTCTTACACCATATTATTATACTGTACGAATACCAACCGTCGAGTGTGTCTCGCTTAATATTACTTGTGTGTCACGAAATTATTAATATAAATTTCTCAAACTTTGAAAAATCGTTTATCCCTAATAAAGTTAATTGTCAATATTTTACTTTGTTTTTTTGTAATATACTTGAGATATTGTTCCGTTGCCAACTTAATAAATCACGTAAAGAAAGTAAAAGTGGAGAGAAGTGAACCGACCTTAGCCCTGAAGAGAGAAAGAAGCTAGCCGAAGATAATAATACAGATAAGTATATATGAGCCCGATTTGCATTTTACATGTTTTTATGACATTCATTCATTTTATTTTACCGTACGTAAGAAACAATTTTATTTATCAACAATTCGTAACATTACATTTGGCGATCCCAACTTAGTGGGGCATTTATAACAGTCATAACAGTTATTCTCATTATATTCATTCTTTAATTTACTCGCTACACTCATAGTAACATTTCATTTGTCAGCCCAACTTTTGGGGTAATTCAGAAATATAATATATGGCACCCGAACGTTTTGGGGCGTACTTCTACTCTACATTTCAATAAAAAGTCACTCTATTGTCAAAAATATTAAGAAGGAACATTTTCTCAAGTAGCAAAGTTTCGTGGCACAAAGAATCAATAAATAAACCATAAAAAATAAAAACAAAAACAAGGAGAACCGTTGTATTCGCATTTACCATATTATACTATTTGTTTATGTATTTGTTATTTTGTCTTTGTGGAACTTCAGAGAGAGAACACAGTTTTGCATTTCAGGGGATTGCTGTATTCGAGACCATCGGTAAGATATTCAAAAGGTTGTTACAGGGAAATATTAAAGTGCAGACTCATATTTCTTTTATATACATATATTTTGTTATTTGTCATTGCATTTACGTGTGTACATTAAATCTAACAACACTATAAACAACAACATTTTACAACAAACATATTTATAATATAATTACAACTACCTGTACAAATACTAATATAATTTACAAACTAATTAACTATACTCTAAAATGGATACTAGACACAGAGCTAAGACCCCGAAAGACGCAGTAGAAGAAGACCGGAGTGAACAGGGGGACATTACAACACCGCAACCGTCCGTTTCCGGGGAAGCCAGTATTTCGCCTGACAGTAAATTCATGGACATGTTCAATATGTTAATGGCACAGATGCAAGAAGTAAATAACAAATTAGACACCAACAACCAAGAATTAAACACCAAATTAGATAACACTAACAACAAACTAGATACTAACAACCGCGAACTAAAACAAGACATAAACAATTCAAATAAAGATTTAAATGCCAAATTAGACAACAACAGCCAAGAATTAAAACAAGATTTAAATAACTTAAATTACGAACTTACAACGAGATTAGAAGTTAACCTCATTAACATAAATGAAAAAATAGAATTAAACAACGCTAACATAGAAATAAAACTTAATACATTCAAGGGGGATATCGACGTACAAATCGCAGAAATCACCGCCACACAAAAGGCCATGGAACAAAATGAATTGAAGTATCTCCTAAAACTGGATGAGACCGTCAAAGCACAAAATTTACAGTGGGCACAACAACTAGAAACTTCTACCACTCAAATTTACGAAACAACCGAATCGAAAATTAATGCAGCGAATAAAGAACTTCACAAAGATTTAAATAAAATAATACTCGAAAATAATTGTACGTTAGATACAAAATTAACAACATATAACCAAATCAATGAGGAACAGAACCAACATCTAAGACGCGAACTTACTACACAAATTAACGAAAATAAAGAAATATATAACCAAGAAATACAGGCGGTGAACGTAAATCTAGATAATATGAAAACCGTACAAACCGAAAACTATAATGAAACGCAGCACAACTTACACCAATTAGAAAATAAACTTAGAACGTACACGGTACCTATACATAACATAAATACAGGTAATTCGATAATAAAAATCGAAAACTTACAACATTTTGACGGAGATATGACCAAAGTACACCCAATGGCGTATTTAAATGGGATACTACGGTATTTAGAGGACGTGATGGACGAGAAACACCGGATCGAAGTAGTGCGAGCAACATTGCGGAATAGCGCACAAGAATGGTTTCAGAGGATAGAGGAACATTGCCATACTTTAGATCAATTTGTTGTGTTATTTACGAAGAACTACTGGGACGAAAACCAGCAGAACCGGGCCAAAGTTCGCTTACTAACAGGGAAATTTAGATTGGGACAAGCGACGAGAGAGATGTATGCGTCTCGCGTATACAACCAGTGCAAACACATCAGCGACATGAGTGAATCAATGATCGCGCGCCTATTGTTAAACCACTTTATTTTCACGGATACTCAGGCGATTATCTGCCAGAAGGTCACTGACATGGACTCCCTCATCGAGATACTCCGAAGACTGGACGATTTCGCTGAAACCAACCAACAACAGCAGCCTAATAATCGGACGAACAACACTAGGAACCCACAAGCACCGAACTACATTCCCAACCCCATACCACGTTTTAACAACTATTCGAACAATAACCACACAAATAATTATGCTCAAGACAATCGCTATCAACCAGCAACCTCTCGACCATACAACCCGAATAACAATCACAATAACAACTACAACAATCGTCCTCATAATAATTATAACAATCAGAATCGACCGAATACACAACATGCGTATAACCGACCTTATCCGAACAATTATCAGAATAACTCGGCAAATAATAACTATAACAATAACCGACCCGACAATAACGATACTTATAACACGCAGCGCGCACAAACTCACCAATCGAGACGCGGAATAAATCATTACGCAAGCAGAGGAAGAGGTCGAGGTAATAATGCTCACCGGCGATATCGATCGTTATCACCTGACAGAACGAACATAGAGGGGCTACAAAAAAAAACTTCAATTTTACAAGACGATCCATATCTGAACCCAACACCCGGACCGTCAAACCAACAAAACTAAATAATGACAACGGCTATAACATGCTCTGGAAGTTACAAAACATAAAATTCTACCAATCACCGGAGGAATTCTTAAACATAGAAGACGCAGGGGACGCCGTAAATGAAGTATATTCTCTACCCATTATTATTTTACAATTCAGCAACATAAAATTAAATTGTTTAATCGACACCGGAGCCGAGATTACATTAGTTAGAGAAGATCTCGCAAAACAAATAAAGGGATACGAACAACAAGTTGTTCAAACCAAGGGTACCGACATAGTTACTGCGAACGGAAGAAGAATGGGCACTGTCACAAAGCAACTCAATACCGAAATAAGAATAAACGAAATCAGTTATTTAATTCACTGTTACGTAATAGAGAAGTTACAATATGACTGTATATTGGGTATAGATAATATCAACAGGTTGAAAATGATATTGAATTTTGAAAAGGGTATTTTATCAATTGGAAAGAATAATTTAACATTTAACAAACATTTGTCCGTAGAGGAAGTGCAAGAATATAATACGTATAAGAAAGAAGTTTTAGCAGTTGTAATAAATAATTTATTAGAATATAATGTACCGTACTATAGAAGAGCTGAAGAAAGGTTTATTGATAGAGTTGGAAATGATAATATTATAAATAATGAATATATAGGAGTGAATAATAGGCCAGATTTGTTAGGAACGCGAGATAGTTACGAGGGCGAAGGAGAAGTAAAGATTAAGGAGGATTTACAGACAACTGACATTATAAATAATAAAAATGATATAACGAATATAATTGATAAACAAGAAATACCTTATACAAACGTCGTACCGCAATTAATTAACATTTTAAACGAAAACATCACTTTAATAAATAACGATATTGTTTTTGCAAAAGAATATGAACATCCAATTAATATTGACAATGACTGCCCATTAATAAGTAAGAATTACCCGATCCCGTACTACTACCAACAGAAAGTTAGTTTAGAATTAGAGAGATTAGAACAATCCGGAATTATCGAGAGATCGAACACATATTTTATTAATCCTATTGTAATAGTTCAAAAGAAGGACCTATCATTAAGAATATGCTTAGACGCGAGAGCTCTGAACAAACGAATTAAACCAGAATTCGAAATGCCGCAAAACATAGACATCTTATTAACGAAATGCGGAAGTAAACGAATTTATAGTAAATTAGACTTAAAGAATGCTTTTTGGTTAATAAACTTAGAACCAGAATCCAGAAAATACTGTGGTTTCTTAGTGAATGGAATAGTATATCAGTTTAGAGTATGTCCATTTGGTTTAAAGACATCACCAGCCGCTCTGATACGTTTTCTGCATCGTATACTAGACCGATATGATGAATTCGCTTTGCATTACCTAGACGACATTATTATATTTTCCGAAACTGTGGAACAACACCTACAACATATTAACATTATCCTTAACACTTTAAAAACTCATGGTATGAAACTTAACTTAGCGAAATGTCAATTCTTTAGACATGAAATTAATTATCTAGGATATGTGATTAATCAGAATAACATTTTATTAGACCCGACACGGTTAGATATCATTCAGGAGTATGCGAGACCGAAGAATTTAAAAACGTTAAGAAGTTTTTTAGGAGTGTTAAATTATTATAGGAAATTTGTCTCAAACTATAGCGAGAAAACGTTACCCTTGTTGGAACTAATCAAAAAGGGGAAGAAATGGAATTGGACAGCTGAATGCGAATTATGCTTCACAACTTTAAAAGAGAACTTTGTAGAAAATCTTCGTTTACATCACCCAGATTTTACTCTACCGTTTGTTGTGCGAACAGATGCTTCACACAAGACAATTGCAGCAGAGCTAGTACAAATGAAAGACGATCAAGAAATCCCTATTTATTTTATTTCACGCACTTTGAAAACATGCGAGACTCGATACACGATTTCCGAGAAGGAAATGCTTGCTATCGTATTTGCGTTAACGAAACTCAGATATTATTTGATAGGAAAGTCATTCGTATTAGAAACGGATCACAAAGCTTTAGTCAACATCATGAGCTGCAAACTTAATAACAGTCGCATTTATCGTTGGACTTTGTTAATACAACAGTACGAGTTTACAATAAAATATAAACCTGGAAAAGAAATGGTAACGGCCGATGCACTCACGAGACAGGAGGGGGACGTAAAGAGGCAGAATATTTGCATCAACTTAATAAATCTACAAAGGAGAGGCATTTTCTCGAAAACAAAAATCTTACAAATACAATCAAGCCCAGACTTCGATGAAATAAGACAACATTTAAGAACTGTAGGTGAATACAAAGGTATATCAATCAGGGTCCGATTCATAGTAAAACAAATAGGAAGAACTACTGTATACGTCACAAACGAACAACACACCAGAGAAATAACAGAATATATACACCAAAGATACACACACATAGGTGCACGAAAATGCTGGTTACTCTACAGAGAAGCTTTCTACTGTATAAATGACGAACGAATAATAAACAGCGTGGTAAAACAATGTCGACTCTGCGAAATAACCAAAGATAAAACTTTCACTAACACCAACATAAGCCACAATATAACTGCATATGATAGACTAGAGTTAATATCTATTGATTTTCTATCCAACCTTATTCCCAGCACTAAAGGTTATCGCCACATTTTAGTAATATGTGATATATTTTCTAAGTTCATCAAACTCATACCTACGCAGAAATGCGATACCAACACCGTTTTACAAGCTTTAGTGGACTACTTCGCACAGTATGGAAAACCACAAACAATACTTTCGGACAACGCTACCTATTTTACTAACGATCGCTACAAGGAGTTCTTACACTCACACGACATCCACACCGTCTATACATCACTCCGCTACCCACAAGGAAATCCTACCGAGCGATATATACGCGAAACGATAAAATATTTACGTATATTACTGGACGAAAATCACAGAAAATGGGCCAGACTGTTACCACAGATAGAATTTACTATAAACAATACACCTAGCACAGTGCATAATCACTGTCCGATAACGTTATTCACTGGACAACCACCACAAAGACCATGGACTGATTCTGAGCATATAAATTTACGTAACCGTTTACAAGAAGTCAGAGAAAGATTATCACTAAGAAAGCGAAAATGGGAGGAAAAGAGAAATACGGCAATTAAAAAGTATAAAACTTACAATGTAGGAGACCAAGTTATAGTTAAGAGATTAAGAGTAACAGATTTAAAACACAAAATAATGGGAAAGCTACTGAAAGCTTACCAAGGTCCCTATACGATTAAGAGAATCATTGGAAACAACACCTACGAACTTTTCGAACCCGAAACAAATTACATTAAAGGTAGATACCACATAACTATGTTACAAGACTACCACACTTAAAAAAATAATAAAGTATTTTTTTTATATAAATATACATAACGAGCCGAAATAACTTCCAGAACAAACCCGCCAAGCATGTTATAGTCCGTAAAACAATAACAAGTACTATATTACTGTATTATATAATCTATATTAATCACAAGTTTACATTTAGACTAGGCTAATTAAATTAATCATATTATTATTAAATAAGAAATAAGGAAAAAAAAAAAGGGAAAGAAGAAAATAACTACTTAATATTAAAAAGGGGTTTTCAAACACAAGAACCCGAACAAACAAAATAAAACAATTAACTTTAACCATTTAATGACAATTACTAAATAGGGAATTATTAACTAGAATAATATAAAGAACTACTTATAGAATTTGAAATATTTTTAACGTGAACACACACATTCACTAAATTTTCATTGATCACTATACTGCATTTATATATTTCTGTCTTACTCCTAGATACGGTTGATTAAAAGCTCTCAATAAGTCTCTATCTTTTAATCAAGGGGGAAATTGAGGCATTGCAAGAAGGAGTCGCTCTCTGAAAGAAACAAAGAATATATGTAACCATAATGTTTATACCATAATATTTATATCTACTTTGTACGTTAATATTAAGAAGGGGAAAGATTGATTCAAAGAATAAATACGTTATTTTGACGACAAATTCACCTTGAAATAATTAACTTATTTTTCTAATTTTTTTATTATAATGTTTATATTCATTTTCCTTTCAAATTCATATTTAACGCGTGTTTATTCAAACAAATGTAACGTATTTATTTTCAAATGCATTTGAACGATGAAGCCCCGCCCACAATGTCAACGGTGCAATAACCCGAGGAAAAAACCAATATTGACGGAGTGTTTGTAAACACATAAAACATATGTTATGCAACTAAAATTATCTTATAAATCGAATTGTAATTTTTTTAACTATTTTACACAGTAAAATTGTCTAATTTAATAATATTAACAAATTTAATGCAAGTAAAGAATGGGGCGATTTAGCGGAAAGTTATGCAATTAAAAACAAGTGAAAAAAACAAGCGTCGGTCATTAGTCGTCACAGTGAAAGGTCACGTTTTTTTGTGCTCCGTAATAATTAAAATAATTAAGCAAAATTATTAAGTGCAAGAGATTTTTAATATTACCAAACGTTACACCTGCATACCAACCACCTGTGGACAAAATTTAACAGCCGCCGACCAAATAGTCCGAGACTTACGAATTTTTAAAGATTTTTACCGCCATAAAAATCTCACCGTAGCTTGACCACCATCGTTGACGATCGAAATCGGTCATTCGCTCTAGACGCAGTCGGACTTGGAAATTTCAACAAATTTCAAGTTATCCCGAGGGACCGTAGCAGAAACATTCTCCCGTTTCCCGTTGTGAAGACGTCTCCAGAACACAGGCACAAGAAGCAACGGAGATCATATACGAAGATTCAGGTTTTTGCTAATTTTAACAAACGCTCCCGCGCCATTTTTACTTGCGCATGTACATTTCTAGAACTTTACTTTGTTATTCCATAACTAACTATTTATATTACTTTCACCGATATTTTATCACTGCAATCTTTAGTCAAATTATTTAAATATTGGCATCTACTATTTGTATTTGTAAAACTTGATGTCATGTCACTGTTATAAACTATTTTACTAAGACAACACATTATTGCACCTGTCTTACACCATATTATTATACTGTACGAATACCAACCGTCGAGTGTGTCTCGCTTAATATTACTTGTGTGTCACGAAATTATTAATATAAATTTCTCAAACTTTGAAAAATCGTTTATCCCTAATAAAGTTAATTGTCAATATTTTACTTTGTTTTTTTGTAATATACTTGAGATATTGTTCCGTTCCCAACTTAATAAATCACGTAAAGAAAGTAAAAGTGGAGAGAAGTGAACCGACCTTAGCCCTGAAGAGAGAAAGAAGCTAGCCGAAGATAATAATACAGATAAGTATATATGAGCCCGATTTGCATTTTACATGTTTTTATGACATTCATTCATTTTATTTTACCGTACGTAAGAAACAATTTTATTTATCAACAATTCGTAACATTACATTTGGCGATCCCAACTTAGTGGGGCATTTATAACAGTCATAACAGTTATTCTCATTATATTCATTCTTTAATTTACTCGCTACACTCATAGTAACATTTCATTTGTCAGCCCAACTTTTGGGGTAATTCAGAAATATAATAATATATATATATATATATATATATATATATATATATATATATATATAAAAATAATAGATTTTTATTGGTTTTAGCGACCTTTTATTGAATTTAGATGTTTGTTTGCGACGTTTCGACTTTTTTCAATTCAGTCTTTTTCAAGCATCTGGAAACAAGAATCATTACAATGAACATGAGAACTGTGTTTGTTTTGTGTGATATAACAATTGAATTAACAATTTTAAATTTAACATTATATTAAGAAATGAATTACGAATTAGGTTAGTGTTTTACGTTGAAAATTAAATAACATTAAATTAAAATAGCTTAGAATGGTAGGGGGACATTTATGTGATTAATATCTGTATGAATTAATTGGAGACTTAACAAATATTAACAATTTTTAAGTTTAAAATTAGATTAAAGATGATTACAAATTGAGTTAACATTTAACGTTAAACTTACATAAAATAAAAATAAGAATGGCTAAAATGAACAGGTAGGGAGACATTTAGGTGATTAACAACTGTATGACTGATTGGAAAGTTTAATTACAATACAATACGTAAAGAGAACAAAGAAAAGTCAAATAAAACTCACATTTGTTGTTTGTTCTACACGGGTACTCATTCATGTGCCACATGTGTTTGGACATCCGGCACCAAATTTCTTAGAACGAACATGCTTGTGCGGATTTTGTAAGTGAACTAATGCTTTAGTTTGCGGGGGTTTAATTTCTGTTTTTTGGAATGCGCATGGTAGTCAGGACCGTATTTAGGGGTATAAGTTAACATTGTTATTTCTAATGGGAGCTATTTTTTCCCCGTTTTGGGCGTGCAGGGGGATTTTTTTTGGTTTTTCTATTGTTTTATGAGAGGGTAATAAAGTTTTGAAAGCCCATCGATTTCGTTCCTGTCGTTGATTGTTTTGCTATTTTTGAAAATGTGTATCATTTCTAGGACCTCTCTAGCTTTTGTGTTCTTTTTTTGTGTTATTACTTTGGTGTTTTCAAAATCAAAATTATGTTTTAGTGTCAATTGGTGTTTTTTTAAAGCAGTTTGATTTTTTGCGATTTGTGACCTTTCAATCTTTCTTGTAGTAACTGTTTTGTTTGGCCTATGTATATTTTGTCACAGTCTTTGCAGGGTATCTTGTATATTGTGTGTGATTGTTTTAGTGTAGGTGTTGAGTCTTTAAGTTTGGTGTGTAGGAATTTTAGGTTTTTACCGCTTTGGTGTGCTATTTTAAAATTAAATGGTTTGAATATGTTGTCTAATTTTTAGGATAATCCAGTTATATAGGGTGTGGGGATATATATGAATTCATTGGTTTTTTTGTTATTGTTTTGGTTGTTTGTTTTGTTATAAATTTTATTGAGTCTAAGTTTTATAATTTTTTGTATGAATTGTGGTGGATAGTTGTTTTCTGACAAAATTGTTTTAACTTTATTTAGTACTGTTGGTCTGAAAATTGGGTTTGTGAGATTTAAGGCTCTGTCTACTAACGCTGTTACTACATTTTTTTTGTGGGCTAGGGGTTGGTTAGAAAAAAAGTTTACATATCTGCCGGAAGCGGTTGGTTTAGTGTACCATTTTGTTTGTATATTGTTTTTTGTTCTTGTCAGTGTTAGGTCTAGGTAGTTTATGGAGTTGTTTTTTTTCTATTTCAATGGTAAACTTTAAATTTGGGTGGAAATTGTTGAAACTATTTTGTATATTGTTTATTTCATTTTCTGGTAGTAACATTATGCAATCATCGACATATCTTTTGAAAACGGGGAAAAATAGCTCCCATTAGAAATAACAATGTTAACTTATACCCCTAAATACGGTCCTGTCTACCATGCGCATTCCAAAAAACAGAAATTAAACCCCCGCAAACTAAAGCATTAGTTCACTTACAAAATCCGCACAAGCATGTTCGTTCTAAGAAATTTGGTGCCGGATGTCCAAACACATGTGGCACATGAATGCGTACCCGTGTAGAACAAACAACAAATGTGAGTTTTATTTGACTTTTCTTTGTTCTCTTTACGTATTGTATTGTAATTAAATTTTCCAATCAGTCATACAGTTGTTAATCACCTAAATGTCTCCCTACCTGTTCATTTTAGCCATTCTTATTTTTATTTTATGTAAGTTTCAACGTTAAATGTTACCTCAATTTGTAATCATCTTTAATCTAATTTTAAACTTAAAAATTGTTAATATTTGTTAAGTCTCCAATTAATTCATACAGATATTAATCACATAAATGTCCCCCTACCATTCTAAGCTATTTTAATTTAATGTTATTTAATTTTCAACGTAAAACACAAACCTAATTCGTAATTCATTTCTTAATATAATGTTAAATTTAAAATTGTTAATTCAATTGTTATATCACACAAAACAAACACAGTTCTCATGTTCATTGTAATGATTCTTGTTTCCAGATGCTTGAAAAAGACTGAATTGAAAAAAGTCGAAACGTCGCAAACAAACATCTAAATTCAATAAAAGGTCGCTAAAACCAATAAAAATCTATTATTTTTAATATTAAAACACGGCCAATAAAATAAAAAAGAAAAACAAAATTCTTTAAACACTAATATATATATATATATATATATATATATATATATATATATAAGGTAAACTTAATAAGTCGGCGATTAAAGGTCTGGTTCATTACTTCAGAGTATATATATTTAAAACAACCCTACATGTTTCGGCAATGATGAAAACATGTAGGGTTGTTTCAAATATATATACTCTGAAGTAATGAACCAGACCTTTAATCGCCGACTTATTAAGTTTACCTTATCATACCAAGGTCACGAAGATATTATATATATATATATATATATATATATATATATATATATATAAACTCTGATTTACAATGCTTAAATAATGACAGATGTGGAGTTTACTATAAACGGTGAACAGTGATTGAAATATTCCTGTAAGATCTAAACTGTATCGGCAGCGGTGTCGGATGCTTAATGCACCGATACATGAAAGATAATATACGTCACGGACGCCAAATTGCCGATGTACTAAACGGTGTTATATACTTCAGACGTTATATTGCTACTAGAGTGAAAGGAGTTCTAATTGATAAAAATGTAAAAGTTGGAAAATCTCAACTAAGTTAAGAAACGTAACGGTTTAAAGCGAGAAAGTAATATACTTGAATCAAAACTGACATTCGAGCTTTCCTCCTCAGGGACGTCAAGATGATGGATTATGAAAGGACATGAGTTTGATAGTCGGATGTATATATATATATATATATATATAGATAAAGATAAATATTTCTTGGCCTTTGTATGTTATAGTAGATTAAATTAGTCGGCGATTTAAGGTTTGGTTTACTTTGATATATATATATATATATATATATATATATATATATATTTAAAGTAATATTACATGTTCCGAGACATAGTGTCTTTTTCAAAGAAATTAAAAATATATATTTTTAATTTTTTTGAAAAAGGCACTATGTGCCAAAACATGTAAGATTGCTTCAAATATATACATATCAAAGTAAACCAGACCTTAAATCGCCGACTAATTTAATCTACTATATATATATATATATATATATATATATATGTACAATGACAACATATTGACAAATTTGTTTACATTCCTTTTTTGTTTGCTTCTTAATAAAAAACAGGTCTGAGGAAGGTCTAAATCCAAGACCGAAACGTCACACAACCAAAACAGTGTTTTTCTTCAAAACGACACCCTAATTCTACACAAGTGTAGTAATTTATTTATACATAGTGCTATTCACCATCAACATACACGTAGAATTCCACCATACATACATATATATATATATATATATATATATATATATATATATATATATATATATATATATATATATTGTAATGTTACTAAATTGCCCCACTACGTTGGGATGACAAATGTAATGTTGCGAATTGTTAATATATATAAAAACGTATGTATATAAAAGAATGAATGTTATATAACTGTGAATTGTTTTATAATAAAAAGTTTATTTAAATCGGGCTCGTTCAATACTTATCTGTTTTTGGTTATTTTTCGTCGTCGGCTAGCTTCTTTAATTTCTTCAGGGTTAAGGTAGGTTCACCTCTCTCCACTTTGACTTTATGTACGTAGTTTATTTAGTTGGGATCGGAACAATATCTCAAGTATATTACAAAGAAAACCAAAGTAAAATATTGACAATTAACTTTATTAATAAAAAATTATCTAGCAAAGTTTGGAATTTATATTAACAATTTTCGTGACACACAAATAACAATACGGGAGACACACTCAACGGTTGGTATTCTTATAGTCTAACAATATGGTGTACGACAAGTGCAATTAGGTGTTGTTTTATTAAAAGAGTTTATAAAAGTAACATAGAATCAAGTTTTTAAAATTACAAACAGTGGATTCTAATATTTAAATAAGTGGAATAAAAATTACAGTGATATAATATCGGTGAAAGCAAAGTAAATAGTTAGTTATGGAATAAACAAAGAAAATTCTAGAAAAGTATATGAGCAAGTAAAAATGGCACGTAAAATATTGTTAAAGTTAGCAAAAACCTGAGTCTTCGGATATAGCTTCCGTTGCTTCCTGCTCCTGTGTTCTGCTGGTTTTCACAACGGGAAACTGGATAATATTTCTGCGATGGTCCCTCGGGATGACTTGAGTTTTTTGAAATCTCCAAGTCCGACGGCGGCTTGCTCGGATGACCGGTTTCGAGCGTACCAAGATGCTGGTCGTTGCACGGTGAAACTTATGGCGGGTAATTAACGTATTGAAACTTTAAAAATTCGTAGTTCTTGAACTAATTGGTCGGCGGATGTTAAACTTTGTCTACAGGTAGATCGTAGGTGTGAGTAACGTTGTGTAGACTCAAAACTCTCCAGAACTTAATAATTTCACCAATTTGTTTTAATTAATTCGGAGCACAAAAAGCGTGACCTCTCACTGTGACGACTAATTACCGACGCTTACTTTTTCACTTGTTTTTAATTGCCTAACTTCCCGCAAAATCGCCCCCTTCTTTACTTGCATTATCTTTTCGAATGTTATTATTTTAAACATTTTTACAGAGTAAAACAGTAAAAAAAATTACAATTTGATTTATAAAATAACTTTGGTTGAATAACATATGTTTATGTGTTTACAAACACTCTGGCAATATCGGTTTATTTTCGGGTTATTGCACCGTTAGAATTGTGGGCGGGGCTTAATTGTTCAAATACATTTGAAAATAAATACGTTACATTTGTTTGAATAAACACGCGTTAAATATTAATTTGAATAAAAAAATTGAAAGTAAACATTATAAAAAATAGAAAAATAAGTTAATTATTTCAAAGCAAGTTTGTCGTCAAAATAACGTATTTATACTTTGAATCAATCTTTCCCCTTCTTGGTATTGAAGTACATATTAGATATAAATATTATGGTTACAAGTATTCTTTGTTTCTTTCAGAGAAAAGAAACCCTTCTTGCAATGCCTCAATTTCCCCCTGGATTAAAAGTTAGAAACTTGTTGAGAGCTTTTAATCAACCGTATCTAGGAGTAAAACAGAAATATATAAGTGCAGTATAGTGCTCTGATGAAAATTTAATAAAATGTGTGTGTTCACGTTAAAAATATTTCAAATTCTGTAAGTGGTTATTTGTATTATTCTAGCTAATAATTCCCTATTTAATAATTGTCATTCAATGGTTAAAGTTAATTGTTTTATTTTGTTGTTCGGGTTCTTTTGTTTGAAAACCCCTTTTAATATTAAGTGATTATTTTCTTCTTCCTTTTTTTTTTCTTTCTCTTATTTAATAATAATATGTTTAATTTAATTAGCCTAGTCTAAATGTAAACTTATGAGTAGTATAGATAATAAAATATAGTAATATAGTATTTATTATTGGCTTACGGACTATAACATGCTTGGCTGGTTTGTTCTGAAAGTTGTTTCGGCTTGTTATGTATATAATGCGATTAATAAAATATGTGTTCGATCTCTCAATAATTCCGGATTGTTCTAATCTCTCTAATTCTAAACTAACTTTCTGTTGGTAGTAGTACGGAATCGGGTAATTCTTACTTATTCATGGGCAGTCATTGTCAATATTAATTGGATGTTCATATCCTTTTGCAAAAACAATATCGTTATTAATTAAAGTGATGTTTTCGTTTAAAATGTTAATTAATTGCGGTACGACGTTTGTATAAGGTATTTCTTGTTTATCAATTATATTCGTTATATCATTCTTATCATTTATAATGTCAGTTGTCTGTAAATCCTTCTTAGTCTTGACCTCTTCTTCGCCCTCGTAACTATCTAACGTTCCTAACAAATCTGGCCTATTCACTCCTATATATTCATTATTTATAATATTATCATTTCCAACTCTATCAATAAACCTTTCTTCTGCTCTCCTATAGTACGGTACATTATATTCTAATAAATTATTTATTACAACTGCTAAAACTTCTCTCTTATAAGTATTATATTCGTGCACTTCCTCTACGGACAAATGTTTATTAAATGTTAAATTGTTCTTTCCAATTGATAAAATACCTTTTTCAAAATTCAATATCATTTTCAACCTGTTGATATTGTCTATACCCAATATACAGTCATATTGTAACTTCTCTATTACGTAACAGTGAATTAAATAACCGATTTCGTTTATTCTTATTTCGGTATTGAGTTGCTTGGTGACAGTGCCCATCTTTCTTCCATTTGCGGTAACTATGTCGGTACCCTTAGTTTTAACAACGTGTTGTTCGTATCCCTTTATTTGTTTTGCCAGATCTTCTCTAACTAATGTAATCTCGGCTCCGGTGTCGATTAAACAATTTAATTTTATGTTGCTGAATTGTAAAATAATAATGGGTAGAGAATATACTTCATTTACGGCGTCCCCTGCATCTTCTATGTTTATGAATTCCTCCGGTGATTGGTAAAATTTTATATTTTGTAACTTCCAGAACATGTTATAGCCGTTATCCGTATTTAATTTTGTTGGTTTGACGGTCCGGGTGTTGGGTTCAGATACGGATCGTCTTGTAAAATTGGAGTTTTTTTTTGTAGCTCCTCTAGGTCTGTTCTGTCAGGTGATAACGATCTATGTCGCCGGTAAGCATTATTACCTCGACCTCTTCCTCTACTTGCGTAGTAATTTATTCCGCGTCTCGATTGGTGAGTTTGTGTGCGCTGCGTGTTATAAGCATCGTTATTATTGGGTCGGTTATGGTTATAGTTGTTGTTCGAAGAATTATTATGATAATTGTTCGGATAAGGTCGGTTGTACGTATGTTGTGTATTCGGTCGATTCTGATTATTATTATAATTATTGTGAGGGTGATTATTGTAGTTGTTATTATTATTGTTGTTATTCGGGTTGTATGGTCGAGAGGTTGCTAGTGGATAACGATTGTTTTGCGCATAATTATTTGTGTTGTTATTGTTAGAATAATTATTGAAACGTGGTATGGGGTTGGGAATGTAGTTCGGTGCTTGTGGGTTCCTAGTGTTGTTCGTCCGATTATTAGGCTGTTGTTGCTGGTTGGTTTCAGCGAAATCGTCCAGTCTTCGGAGTATCTCGATTAGCGAGTCCATGTCAGTGACCTGACAGATAATCGCCTGAGTATCCGTGAAAATAAAGTGGTTTAACAATAGGCGCGCGATCATTGATTCACTCATGTCGCTGATGTGTTTGCACTGGTTGTATACGCGAGATGCATACATCTCCCTCGTCACTTGTCCCAATCTAAATTTCCCTGTTAACAAGCGAACTTTGGCCCTGTTCTGCTGGTTTTCGTCCCAGTAGTTCTTCGTAAATAACACAACAAATTGATCTAAAGAGTGGCAATGTTCCTCTATCCTTTGAAACCATTCTTGTGCGCTATTCCGCAAGGTCGCTCGCACTACTTCAATCCGGTGTTTCTCGTCTATAACATCCTCTAGATACCGTAGTATCCCATTTAAATACGCCATGGGGTGTACTTTGGTCATATCTCCGTCAAAATGTTGTAAGTTTTCGATTTTTATTATCGAATTACCTGTATTTATGTTATGTATAGGTGCTGTGTAAGTTCTAAGTTTATTTTCTAATTTGTGTAAGTTGTGCTGTGTTTCATTATAGTTTTCGGTTTGTACGGTTTTTATATTATCTAGATTTAAATTCACCGCCTGTATTTCTTGAGTATGCATTTCTTTATTTTCATTAATTTGTGTATTAAGTTCGCGTCTTAATTGTTGGGTCTGTTCCTCATTTATTTGATTATATGTTGTTAATTTTGTATCTAACGTACAATTATTTTCGAGTATTATTTTATTTAAATCTTTGTGAAGTTCTTTGTTCGCTGTGTTAATTTTCGATTCGGTTATTTCGTAAATTTGGGTGGTTGAAGTTTCTAGTTGTTGTGCCCACTGTAAATTTTGTGATTTAACGGTCTCATCTAGTTTTAGGAGATACTTCAATTCATTTTGTTCCATGGCCTTTTGTGTTGCGGTGATTTCTGCGATTTGTACGTCGATATCCCCCTTGAATGTATTAAGTTTCATTTCTATGTTAGCGTTGTTTAATTCTATTTTTTCATTTATATTAATTAGGTTAACTTCTAATCTCGTCGTAAGTTCGTTATTTAGGTTATTTAAATCTTGTTTTAGCTCGCGATTATTAGTATCCAGTTTGTTGTTAATGTTATCTAGTTTGTTATTAAGGTCTTTATTTGCAGTATTCATGTCTTGATTATTAGTATCTATTTTGTTGTTAGTGTTATCTAATTTGGTATTTATATCTTGTTTTAATTCTTGGTTATTGGTGTCTAATTTGGTATTTAAATCTTGTTTTAATTCTTGGTTGTTGGTGTCTAATTTGGTATTTAAATCTTTATTTGAATTGTTTATATCTTGTTTTAATTCTTGCATTCGTGCCATTAACATATTGAACATGTCCATGAATTTACTGTCAGGCGAAACACTGGCTTCTCCTGAAACGGACGGTTGCGGTACTGTAATGTCCCCCTGGTCACTCCGGTCTTCTTCTACTGCGTCTTTCGGGGTCTTAGCTCTGTGTCTTGTATCCATTTTAGAGAATATTTAGTTAGTTTGTAAGTTATATTAGTGTTTGTACAGGTAGTTGTAATTATATTATTAATATTTTGGTTGTAAAATATTATTGTTTATAGTGTTATTAGATTTAATGTACACACGTAAATGCAATGACAAATAACAAAAATATATGTATATAAAAGAAATATGAGTCTGCACTTTAATATTTCCCTGTAACAACCTTTTGAATATCTTACCGATGGTCTCGAATACAGCAATCCCCTGAAATGCAAAATTGTGTTCTCTCTCTGAAGTTCCACAAAGACAAAATAACAAATACATAAACAAATAGTACAGTATGGTAAATGCGAGTACAACGGTTCTCCTTGGGTTTTTTTATTAATTCTTTGTGTCACGAAACTTTGTTACTTGAGAAAGTGTTCCTTCTTAATATACTTGACAATAGAGTGACTTTTTATTGAAATGTGGAGTAGAAGTACGCCCCAAAACGTTAGGGTGCCAAATGTAATGTTACTTAATTGGTTAATATTTAAGAATGTTTATTATCGTTATAAAGGCCCCAAAACGTTGGGCTCCAAATGTAATGTGACAAGCGTGATCTAATATATCTGTAATGTGTTTATTATATGAGGTTATATTTATGAACGCCCCAAAACGTTGGGCTCTATATGTAATGTGTCAATGGACGTTATAATATTTAAGAATGTATATAAAAGAATGAATGTTATATAACTGTGAATTGTTGTATAATAAAAAGTTTATTTAAATCGGGCTCGTTCAATACTTATCTGTTTTTGGTTATTTTTCGTCGTCGGCTAGCTTCTTTAATTTCTTCAGGGTTAAGGTAGGTTCACCTCTCTCCACTTTGACTTTATGTACGTAGTTTATTTAGTTGGGATCGGAACAATATCTCAAGTATATTACAAAGAAAACCAAAGTAAAATATTGACAATTAACTTTATTAATAAAAAATTATCTAGCAAAGTTTGGAATTTATATTAACAATTTTCGTGACACACAAATAACAATACGGGAGACACACTCAACGGTTGGTATTCTTATAGTCTAACAATATGGTGTACGACAAGTGCAATTAGGTGTTGTTTTATTAAAAGAGTTTATAAAAGTAACATAGAATCAAGTTTTTAAAATTACAAACAGTGGATTCTAATATTTAAATAAGTGGAATAAAAATTACAGTGATATAATATCGGTGAAAGCAAAGTAAATAGTTAGTTATGGAATAAACAAAGAAAATTCTAGAAAAGTATATGAGCAAGTAAAAATGGCACGTAAAATATTGTTAAAGTTAGCAAAAACCTGAGTCTTCGGATATAGCTTCCGTTGCTTCCTGCTCCTGTGTTCTGCTGGTTTTTACTACGGGAAACTGGATAATATTTCTGCGATGGTCCCTCGGGATGACTTGAGTTTTTTGAAATCTCCAAGTCCGACGGCGGCTTGCTCGGATGACCGGTTTCGAGCGTACCAAGATGCTGGTCGTTGCACGGTGAAACTTATGGCGGGTAATTAACGTATTGAAACTTTAAAAATTCGTAGTTCTTGAACTAATTGGTCGGCGGATGTTAAACTTTGTCTACAGGTAGATCGTAGGTGTGAGTAACGTTGTGTAGACTCAAAACTCTCCAGAACTTAATAATTTCACCAATTTGTTTTCATTAATTCGGAGCACAAAAAGCGTGACCTCTCACTGTGACGACTAATTACCGACGCTTACTTTTTCACTTGTTTTTAATTGCCTAACTTCCCGCAAAATCGCCCCCTTCTTTACTTGCATTATCTTTTCGAATATTATTATTTTAAACATTTTTACAGAGTAAAACAGTAAAAAAAATTACAATTTGATTTATAAAATAACTTTGGTTGAATAACATAATTTAATTTGTTTACAAACACTCTGGCAATATCGGTTTATTTTCGGGTTATTGCACCGTTAGAATTGTGGGCGGGGCTTAATTGTTCAAATACATTTGAAAATAAATACGTTACATTTGTTTGAATAAACACGCGTTAAATATTAATTTGAATAAAAAAATTGAAAGTAAACATTATAAAAAATAGAAAAATAAGTTAATTATTTCAAAGCAAGTTTGTCGTCAAAATAACGTATTTATACTTTGAATCAATCTTTCCCCTTCTTGGTATTGAAGTACATATTAGATATAAATATTATGGTTACAAGTATTCTTTGTTTCTTTCAGAGAAAAGAAACCCTTCTTGCAATGCCTCAATATATATATATATATATATATCTATATATATATGTATATATATATATATATATATATATATATTATAATAATATATGAGAGATGTAAAAGAAAAGGAAACACAATAAGAACAGATAAACTCAATTTAATAAACATCAACTTAAATAATACAAATAATAAAATACGTTACAATTTGAATTTTCCCTCCCTATAACATATTTGAGTGCATGTGTACTCAAGTACAGACAAACAATGGTTAGAACGATGATGGAAAATAAGCTTATTCAGTTTGTAAATAAAGTTAAAAACACGAACAGGTAAGTAGATATAATATATATGTTTCCAATCAATTTGTCAAAATAAATAATTCCCTTTAGGTGGATTGAAAGAATTAAAAATAATGATCAATGCAAATCGATATGATTTAACCTAAAAATGGAATCTGTTCTCTATATTAATGATATCTTAATCTCATGGAAAATTAAGGTAAGTCAAATCTTAATTATCAATCAATATGTTATTGAAAAATACTAGCTCAGTAATTCTACATTTAAATATTCAAATAGGTGATATTTTATTTAGTGAAGCTGTACTATCTGCGATTAATAATAATAATACAAAAAAAATGCTTTATTTATAGGGTAAATTCTACCTTAACTATGAGCACTGAAAAAGTCGTAACAGTACCCTGGCTTTGTATATAGGAACCATCGGGAAGTATTGGGAACAGGATACAGGTATAGATCTTCCGATTAAGTGGCAGGTAATAGGATGTTCAGCACAGTTATCTGGATGGCTTATATATAATAAAATTAAATTAAGGATTAGAAGGATTATTGTTCAGGATACTGGCTCGATACTTGTGTGTTGTGGATAATCAAAACTTGTAAATGCACTTAGTATTCGAAGGTAAAATTATAACTCCCACGTAATATAAATTTTTAAATGATTATGTACTTTATTTTTCAGCTTCTAAATGCGATATTACACTTAGAAAATCGCATTTTAAATCTTGAAATCGCTTAATTATATGAAAAGCGACGCTTCACCATTTTTTGGTTGTTTATTCATTAATTTTCATACCTCTTTTTTTTCGTTACCTACGAAACCCGTTCCCTTATTTTACCACGATGACTACCTGGAAAAATTGCCGCCGAAAAGTAAAAGGCGTGGCCAATTTGAAATTAAGATTGAACTTCTAATTTAAAGTGAATTTAAAATCATATGAAGGTACATATTTAAATATCCTAAATAATAAACAATAAGTAAAAAGATAAATTGACATTTAAAATTGTAAATAACTGCATGATAGATAACCTTACTTAAGTTATTCCAAAATAGATGGCGCGATCGGACATAATTTAAATATAATAAGATATAATATATTTCAAATTTAAACTTGAAATATTAACAAATTGTTTATATTCGCATAAATAATAAACTGAAGACAGAACCAGCTTAATATATATATATATATATATATATACAGGCTGTCCTTGAAATAGAGAGACAACATATGATAAATGGAAAGATGTAATTATGTAGAATATAAATTCAAAAATATTGTGACTCAATTACGACGGGAACTCCGAAATAAAAAGTGTGTTACGTGGCCGCTATTAATTCAAAATATTCAGAATGTGTATAAATAATAAATACCTCACACACACATACGCTATAGCGTATGCTTGCATACTGCTATGAATTGTGATTTTATATACTGCTTATTCACAATTCACAACCAATGTGTCCAGCTTCGATATTCAGTCGGTTTAATTTCCAGGATGAGACGCTTTTCCCTCAGGGTTCCAATCGGAAAAGTGGAAAACACAATAGTATTAATAAAAATAGTTGAGCGCCACTCAAAATTAATTTGAGAAAAGTTATGATAATGTTTTTAAGTTACTTGTAAACTTCTTCAAGTAAGGTTACTTTCAAAAACACACATAGTATAAAATAAATGAAACTTTAATACAAAAATAAGAAAAAATAAAAAAATATATTTATGAAATATAAAGATCAATATTGCGTCATTAAACAATATTATTAAGGTAAAATTATTATATGAAAATGACTGGACCATATAATTAAACTTCCTTATTGAATGCCGATCAAAGTTAAAACTAATAAATTACAAAGAAGTATTCTAATTTCTCCCACAATATTTAACGTAAACAAAATATCTGACAGACCGAACAAACTCTAAACGCATGTGCGAACCACATGAAAAAAAATGCCCTTGATAAACAAAGCGAACAAAATTTAAAGTTATAGAAAATTTTTTATATTAGAAATTTTAAAAAACGTTCTTTGTCATTTAATTCAACTACTAAGATTAAAAATATATATAACAAAATTAATACAAAGAAAATATATAGTTCAAATCATACAAATAATGATAATAATGATAATTAGTAATAATTTAATTACTTACATCAATGAAAACAATATTTCTTTCACGAGACACCTGAGTTGGAAAACTGTATAAAAATCACTACGAGATCAACAAACTCGCATAAATATAACGGTATTGAAATCAAGCACAACAACCAATTAATAAAAATCACGAAGCTACTTATCTAAGATAAAATATAAAGATTTATATCTTATAAACCACGTCTTCACAACTCAGATAACATTTAGTGTCTGAAGCGGATACAGAAAAACCGGCGTACTACAACAACGCTAGTCAAAAATAAATATAAATGGTTCAAAATAAAATATGCATTCATAGATAATAAATTTCAAAAATTATACACTGACATCAAAAATAAATGTACAACAATAAATAATAAAATTTTTCAAAAAGTTTGCGGGGAAAAAACCACAGCAATACGTAACAGCTGGATGAGGTGGACAATAACAAAACTATTATTTTTGTTATTGTTGGTATTTAAGGTATTGTCTCTGATACTTTTTATAATTGCACAGTGGCGTGCTAAAATTTTTTAAAAAGCTTTGTCATTTTTTTCTCGCTTATGGGAGGGAATTTTGAGAAAATATTTCGGATTTATATTCTATATAATATTTTTTTCATTTTTCGTACGTTGTCTTTTTATTTCACGGACACCTATATATATATATATATATATATATATATATACATATATATATATATATATATACAGACTGTCCCGTAAAAAACGCCCGGTTTTATTTAAACAAAAAGTAAATTTAATAGCATCAAAAACACTATAAGGTAGCAGTGTTTTACTTGTTTTCAATTGTTTTCATTAATGTCAAACGACAGTCAAGTTTTTTATTTTAAATGGCAACATATATATTTTTGACTATATTCGGATTGTATTTTTTTTTCTGAATTCAACGATGTATAACATGTTTATTTTTGATAAACGTTTATTGCAAAAAAAACTTTATAAATTTCATCTTTGTCTTCCATTATTTATAAATATTCGAATGTGTCATGAAACATTTGAAATGTAAGTATTATAAATATTACTATAAGAAACAAAACACTTTACAATAAATGTTGAAATTGCCTGCCACCTTGTTTAACACATATCGCACATCTCCTAATAATAAAAAAAAAAAAAAAAACTTTATAAGTTTCATCTTTCATTATAGTAGACTTGGCCCAGTCCACTGGCATTATGTCAATGTGCCTTAAGTGTCAGTTTGACTTTATTAAGTTTTCTGTATTATCCTGTTTGAACGTTTTGGCGCAACAAAAAGCGTATTTTCATTAAAAATGAATAACAATGAATTAACGGACATGTTACAAGTGTTCTTTGAATGTAATAAAAATCGCCTTCAAGCAGTTCGTCGGTACAGTGCTCGTTTTCCGGACAGAGAAGTTCCAGGTTCGAAAATATTTCAGAGAATTGAAAAGAATTTAAGAAATTATGGATCATTTACCAAACCAAAAACACAAAAACGGAAATTCTCCGAAGATAAGGAATTAGATGTTCTTCTTGCAGTACAGCAAAATTCACGAACTTCGATTCGCGAAATTGCACATAATATTGGGGTATCATAAACTACAGTTCATGGTATTTTAAGAAAACACAAACTTAAACAGTACATAGCTCGAAAAGTTCATGCATTAGAACAAAATGATCCTGGCCGAAGAATCCAGTTTTGTCGTTTTTATTTAAATGCATTAGAACAAGACCCGAATTTTTACAGAAGGATAATTTGGTCTGATGAATGCACTTTTAGCAACAACGGTATTTTTTATAGAAACATACATCGACAGTGGAGTGCAGACAATCCGAGATTTGTAATTGAAAATAATTTTCAAAGACGTTTCAACGTAAATGTTTGGTGTGGCATTTTAGGTGATCAATTAATTGGGCCATTTTTCATAGATGGTTGCTTAAATCAACAAAAATACTACACTTTATTACACGAAAATCTCCAAAACTTTTTAGATGAATTACCTTTGGCAAATTTAAATAGAATATTTTTTCAACAAGATGGGGCTCCCGCGCACAACGCCAGAGTAAATACTAATTTGTTGAACACCCAATTTGGAAATAGGTGGATAGGAACATCCGGTCCTATCGAGTGGCCTGCACGTTCACCGGATCTTACGCCCCTCGATTTTTGGTTGTGGGCTTATCTACAAGATCGAGTTTATTTAACAACTCTGGAAAATGTTGACATTTTAAGACAAAGAATTATTAACACTTGTCAAGAAGTACCTGCCGCTTGTCTATTAAATGCGACCTTCGGAGTAATTAGGAGATGTGCGATATGTGTTGAACAAGGTGGCGGGCAATTTCAACATTTATTGTAAAGTGTTTTGTTTCTTATAATAATATTTATAATACTTTCATTTCCAATGTTTCATGACACATTCGAATATTTATAAATAATTGAAGACAAAGATGAAATCTATAAAGTTTTTTTTTTGCAGTAAACGTTTATCAAAAATGAACATGTTATACATCGTTGAATTTAGAAAAAAAAACCAATCCGAATATAGCCAAAAATATATATGTTGCCATTTAAAATAAAAAACTTGACTGTCGTTTGACATTAATGAAAACAATTGAAAACAAATAAAACACTGCTATCTTGTGTTTTTGATGCTATTAAATTTACTTTTTGTTTAAATAAAGCCGGACAATAAATAACGGAATTATGAATGTTGGCGTTTTTTACGGGACAGCCTGTATATATATATATTTATATATACTTGTTTATTCATAAAATTCAATTATAAAAACTATATAAGTTACAACTATTTCAGTTGCTCGGAACAGCATACGATAATCTACATTTAGGAATCCTGCAGCGCAAACAACAGGATACTTTTGAATCATCACCCTGACAGTAGTTAACAATTCTTCTCTTAAATTAATAACTTGCATTTCTCTTTGTTGTATGTATAATAAGTATAACGAAGATCCTATTCGTTTAGCAGAGTCCGTCATACTTCCACATACATTTGCAATAGTAAAAATTACAATCTGTAACACAAAAAAGTCTTAATAATAAGAAAAATGTGCAGTTAAGATGCCAGTTTATAAACTAAGTGATAAAACCAGTGTGCCAGTCTTGATTTGTATGGAATTGCATTAAATAGTTTAATTTATTTTTCGACCATGATACACATTTATTCATAGTCAAACGAATTTTAGTTGCATTTAAAATATATAAATTTATTACAAAATTTTCCTGTAATTTTCTTAATTTGTTCAACATGTATATCAATTGCATTGTAATTGCTTAAGAATTAGAATCATCTGATCACTATGCGTATCGAATTGTCTCTTATTATTAAATTAATACACAGTCAAAAAGACACGTGTTCAAAAGAGAAAAGTAAATTGAATTTAGTGTAAAGAAATTAATGTCGGAAAAATCTGAGATATAATTGAAGCAGCTACATAGTAATATAGAGGAGAGCGAAATTCGTTTTTGCAAGTAGTAGATTAAACTTAGTATGTTTATCTAGAAGCTTGTAAAGAAAAGCTTCGGTGAAAAACATGCGACAAAATTGTAAAAACAAAAATAATTATAATAATAATAGTAATAATAATAATAATAATAATAATAATAAATGGCTGACGGATGAAAGAAGGAAGGTAAGTAACGTTAGAACAATCATAAATTGGCGGATTGATTCAAAAGATGTGAAAAGAGCAATCCAAAAAGCAATGAATTGGAAATCACCTGGACCAGATAAAATACAAAATTTCTGGTTAAAAAAATTTACATCGCCGCACTTGCAACTTGCTAAGTGCTTCCAATTATTGCTAGAACAAGAAACCGAACTGCCAGAATTCATGACCGAGGGAAACACCTTCTTAATCCCGAAATCTAATGTATCTGCGGAAGATCCCTCTAAATATAGACCAATTACATGTCTTCCTACGTTATATGTACAAGATGTTCACCTCGATTATATCTGAAAAGATATATGCCCATTTGGAGAATAACAACCTTTTAGAAGAGGAACAGAAAGGATGTAGAAAAGGATTAAGAGGTTGCAAAGAACAGCTCCTGATTGATTCAGTTGTGATGAAGAATGTGGTGAAAGCAAAAGGAAATCTCTACATGGCATATATAGACTATCAGAAAGCGTTTGATAGTGTACTTCACTCGTGGCTGGTAGAGATTCTTAGGTTATATACGATTGAGGAGCATCATATTAATTTTCTTAGTTACGCCATGACTAAATGGAAGTCATGTTTGTTAATGAAAACCCCTACAGAAAGTATTGATGCAGGTAAGATCAGTATTAAAAGAGTCATATTTCAAGGAGACGCTTTGAGTCCACTGTGGTTTTGTTTAGCCTTGAAACCGTTAACAACTTTGTTAAATTCCCTAAATAAGGGATGTAATTTACTACAACCTGTCGTACAAATTAGTCACCTTTGGTACATGGATGATCTAAAATTGTATGCTAGTAAAAAGAATCATCTTCGCGATCTCCTAAACTGTGTTGGCCGTTATAGTAGAGATATTCAAATGAAATTTGGATTGGAAAAATGCAAAATAAGTTGCATAGAAAAGGGACAATGGGTTGAACACCGTGGGTTCGAAGTGGGAGGCGGACAAGGACTAGTTATTGGAATGGAGAGCAACGACTATTATAAGTAGAGCTGAGGATGTTTGCGGTATAACCATGGTTATATCATGTAACCATAGTAAATTACTATGGTTACATGATATAACCATGGTTATACCGCAAACATCCTCAGCTCTAATTATAAGTATCTTGGTTATTTGCAGTCTAGAGGAATAGAATACAATATTGCAAAAAATCGGCGAAAGATCAGTATTTCTCTAGGCTGCGATCGTTGTTGAAAACCAGATTGTCGGCAAAAATATGTCCAAGGCAATAAACAGCTTTGCAACTTCCGTACTTACTTATGGATTTGGAATAATTAACTGGACTGATACTGAACTTGAAGCAATAGACATCAAGACAAGAGTAGAATCCAGAAAATTTAGAATTCATCACCCACCATAGTAAATTACTATGGTTACATGATATAACCATGGTTATACCGCAAACATCCTCAGCTCTAATTATAAGTATCTTGGTTATTTGCAGGCTAGAGGAATAGAACACAATATTGCAAAAGAATCGGCGAAAGATCAGTATTTCTCTAGGCTGCGATCGTTGTTGAAAACCAGATTGTCGGCAAGAAATATGTCCAAGGCAATAAACAGCTTTGCAACTTCCGTACTTACTTATGGATTTGGAATAATTAACTGGACTGATACTGAACTTGAAGCAATAGACATCAAGACAAGAGTAGAATCCAGAAAATTTAGAATTCATCACCCACGTAGTGCGATCGAAAGGTTCCACCTACCAAGAAGAGAAGTAGGTAGAGGAATACCGAGTGCTTATTGCAGGCATTATACACGGGTAAATAATTTACGAGAGTACTTTCTGCAAAAGTCGAAAGAAAGTAGATTGCATAATGCGATTGCTCAAATGGACAATTTTACGCCACTCAAACTGGCTAACGATGAATTCAATCCATCCACGAGAATCTTAAGTATACCCCAACAGAAAGAAAGATGGAAAAATAAATCTTTGCATGGCAAGTATCCGTTAACAATTGGATCTGAAAATTTTGACACCTCAGCGTCGCAGGCATGGCTGTATACAGGTAACCTGTTTGCAGAAACAGAGGGATTCATAGCCGCCATCCAAGATCAAGTAATTCCAACGCGTTCCTATAGGAAAAAAGTTCTTAAGGAGAATTTATCTGACATTAAATGTCGTGTATGCGCAGATAAGGAAGAAACAATTGATCATTTGATGGCAGGATGCTCTGTACTTGCCCCCAAACAATATCTCGAGAGGCACAACATGGTTGAAAAAATATTACACCAGCTGCTCAGACAGAAGCACTTGTCGTATTCTGAAAATGTCCCGTATTATGAATATAAAGCACCTTCAGCGAGGACGAAAATTCTCGATTATATTGGAATCGCCAAATAATCACAGATAAAACAATTCCCAACAATATTCCAGATATAATACTGACACTGAAGAAGGACAAGGTAACGTACATCATTGACATTGCTGTTCCGTTGGCAAAAAATACTGCAAGGAACTATAGTGAGAAGGTAAATAAATATTTACCTCTCAGCGACGAAATCAAGAGTATGTGGAAGATGGACAAGGTCCTAATGGTCCCAATTGTGATTGGCGCAACTGGAAAAATTCCACAGAAATTCCACAAGTCCATAAATACTTTGGATCTCTACCAAAAACTTTATTTAAAAATGCAAAAAAGTGTCTTGTTAGACACGTCTGCAATAATACGTCGCGTGCTAAACTGATGTTGGAGCGCGCGAACGCGGGCGACGTGGCCGGGAGGCGAAATGACGGAACGGGTGGGGTGCTGATGTGGTCCTCTACTGGGTTGTAGCCTAGCATATGCGCTACCAAACTCTAGGGGGCTCTGCCCGATTGGCGGACAGGTGCCATTCCGCCTTTCCAGCAGGGGAGAGAGGAACCAAGCTACGCGGCGCAAAACACGACGCCGCGCAATGCACACACCACTAGGTCCGGTCCTGGGCGGCAACCTGGCTAGGCTGCTGTTAACAGCACACACACGTTCGACGTGTGTGCAGTGCCCCCGCAATGGCGGAAAACGTTAAGATGGCACAAAGTGTGCCGTCGTCGACCGAAGCAGCCGCTAAAAGTGTTCCATCGGTTGGCGATGAGCAACCCCGTGCAGGGTGCGCTTCGCTGGTCTGCGCCTTGCGTCGATGGGGCGGGGGTTAGGCCGTCGAAGTACTGCACGGAAAAGTAAAGAAGTTGCCGGGAAAGGGTTGGCGGCCCTGCGCTACGGCTGGTTCTCCGTTCTCTCAAAATTAACGCGACCGGTCACTAAACACACACACGAGCGCGCCAACATACAACACCCTATACTTGCGCGCTCGCACAAACACAAAACCACACACCCAGAGAGAGACGCAAACTGCCAGCAGCAACCAACACACAAGTTCATACCCAGAAAGAGACACAAGCTGCTAGCAGCGGACAACACATGTTCACACCTTGAAAGTACTGGTAAGTATCTACTATAATAAATATTCATATAAAATAAATGAATGATAGATAACTATGCCATCCATCTTGTTCGAATGAACCGATGGGGTAAGATAATGGCAACCAAGAACGAATGGTTCTTGTGAGTGGAAGAGATAATAATAATAATAATACTAATAATAATAATAATAATAATAATAAATACAACACCCCTACACTTGCGCGCTCGCACAAACACAAAACCACACACCCAGAGAGAGAAGCAAGCTACCAGCAGCGGACAACACATAAGTTCACACCCTGAAAGTACTGGTAAGTATCTACTATAATCAATATTCATATAAAAATAAATGAATGATAGATAACTATGCCACCCATCTTGTTCGAATGAACCGATGGGGTAAGATAATGGCAACCTAGAACGAATGGTTCTTGTGAGTGGAAGAGATAATAATAATAATAATAAGTTGACCGTGCTGCGTATATGACATAGTCGTACGCGCTCTGCGTAATATTTACACAAACATGGCATGCTTCAGTAGAAACAAAGAACACAGGCGAGGATGTTGTTGAGATACCTTCATCTCAACCCACTTCGACAATAACAACTAAAGCGCCGGACCCTATGGGCCGTGAAAATGAACCCCCCTACATGGTGGGAGGTGTTATTATCTGCTTACTAAGAATGAAGCATGCCATATGGAGGAGAGCTGCATAGTTAGGTTACGGAAAAATACATGGAAATAAGAAATAATAAACAACAATAATAATAATATTATGATAGTTATGCCAGCCATCTTGTTCTCACGAACCGATGGGTTAACACACTGGCAACTAAGGACAAATTGAATGTTCTTGTGAATGGAGGAAATAATAATAATAATAATAATAATAATAATAATAATAATAATGATCTAAGTTGGCGTAGGGAAGGTGGCGTTCCCAGCGCCCAAGGACATAGATCCTTGCAATAGCCACGGCAGAGGCAGCCCATTAGGCTGAAAAGGGGACTATTTCCGACTGTCCCTTTCCGACCTCTGGTCGATCACTAACACCATCTATCCTGCTTCCCAAGACCAACCCAGCGCATTGTCGTAGGAGGCGGAATTTTTACGGGCTCTGGCTACCGCATTGGGTTAGCACCCCTCTGTGTGTTTATGACCGCTATGAAAACTAGGAGTGGATGCCGGGGTGGAATGGGGGAGCAGGCACCCCCAGATCGGACCCACCATAGACTGCCTGCACCAGATGACGAACATAGCAATGGAAATGGACCCGGAACACACCAAGACCAACCACAAACCGAAGTTCCAATCCCTGAAAGTGTTACTGGCCATACCGGTCAGCCCACCGAAGGGACCAGTAAGAGTAAGCGGTTGAGATGGACAAATGAAATGAATGAATACCTCTACCGAGCTTACTTGCAAATAACCAAAATGGAAACAAGTTCCGACCCATATAGAAAAGAGCTACATACAACGATGGCAAAGAAATTCCCAGTTCTGGGAAACAAAACTACACAAAATATCATGGATCAAAAAAGGCAAATGCTAACACAAAACCGTCTAGCGACGGAATCAATAATATAAGAAGAGAGGTAGAAGTAGAACTAGGAATGAGAAAAATCGAAAATATTCAAGGAACCTATGAACAAACAGAAGAAGAACAAGAACCTATCGACGGAGATATCATAGATACGTTGGAAAAAAACACCATGTTATATTCTCATACAGATCCGACAAGAAGGCCTAAAATACCCAGACTACAACCATGCCGTATAACAAGAACACTGCTTGACCAAATCAACAAGGCAATAGAACCTGCTATCGAGAGCTGCGCCACACTCGAACAGCTACAAACGACAATATATATCGTCGCGATAACAAAAACAGAGCTTCATAATAGAACAAAACCACAGAGGGAACAATCACACTAAAACCAAATAAAATGCCACACTGGGAAAGAAGAATATCTACAAAAATTAACGTACTTCGAACACAAATTGCAAGACTAACGCAAGCAACACGCAAAACAATTACCAAAACCAGTACAAAAAAAAAGTTGACGAGATAATAAAGCACACAAAAACAACGAGAACACTACGACAGAAGAAATTCTAGACCTGCTGAAACAAAAACTGGCAGTCTATTCCAATCGAATTAAAAGATACAAAGAGAGTCAGCTACGGAAACGGCAAAATAGGTTATTTAACATGAACCAAAGAAACTTCTATCGATCCTTAGAAGAAAAAACTGAGACTCAACCAACACAAGATACCCCAGATATAAATACAACAAAACAATACTGGGAAAACATATGGCAGAACCCGGTGGTACATAGAACCAAACAGAAATGGACTCAGAAAGAACAAAAGAGTCAACAGAAAACGAACTTTATGACACCCGTTCACATAACCACCGAAGACGTCACTAAAGCCACACACAAGACCCTCAACTGGCGAGCAGCAGGTATAGACCATGTCCAAAACTACTGGTACAAGAAACTTCCTAATACGCATGCGAAAATTGCTAGGCTGTTCAATGAGGCTGTTGCGGATCCTCGAAAAACTGACTTTTTCACAATGGGAATAACATACTTGCTCCCTAAAACCAAACCAGCTAGTTCCGACCCATCAAAATATCGACACATTACCTGTCTTCCAACAATATATAAGCTTTTGACATCTATACTGACAGATAAGATATACGAACACCTTGAAAAAAACCAAATCCTAGCGGAAGAACAGAAAGGGTACAGAAAGAAAAGTAGGGGGTGCAAAGAGCAGCTGATAATCGACACCCTTATTACCGGAGAGGCAAAGAAGAGCAAAAAACCTCTCCACACAGCCTATATAGACTACCAAAAAGCATTTGACAGCATTCCACATACTTGGCTCTTACAAACACTGGAGATATATAAAATAGATCCGCAAGTAAGGCAAATGCTAAAACATATTATGAAGGATTGGGAAACAACATTGACAATCAACATACACCGAAAAACAGCAGAAGTAGGTAAAATAAAAATACAAAGAGGACTATTTCAAGGCGATTCGCTAAGCGCTCTCTGGTTCTGCATGGCAATAAACCCTCTATCAACTATGCTCAATGCGGACGGGAGAGGCTATGAAATTATGGGAAGTGGGCTGCAAATATCCCATCTGTTCTATATGGATGACTTCAAACTTTACTCAACAACAAGAAAAGATCATGAAAAGCTATTGAGAACAACAGAAACTTTCAGTCATGACATAAAAATGAACTTTGGCCTAGACAATTGTCGCATAAACGCGATGACCAAAGGCATCTGGATTGATTCGGAGAAGTATACATTAGAACACACACTAGACGCACAACAATTTATACAGACAATGCAACCTCAAGACACATACAAATACCTTGGCTTCGAACAGAGCAGAGGGATAGACAAGAACCGCACAAAAGAACAAATAACTCAAGAGGTCAAACGCCGAATTAATCTGATCCTAAAGACAAAACTTTCAGGTCGAAATATGGTCACCGCAGTAAACACGTACGCACTACCAGTGCTAATGTACACGTTCGGTATAGTGCGATGGACCGCAACAGAATTATAGGAAATAAACAGACTAATACGGGTCACATTCACTAAACACCGTGCCCACCACCCCAGAAGTTCGCAGGAGAGATTCCACCTTCCTAGGAAGAAAGGAGGCAGAGGTATAATTGATATTAAAAACATCTACTATGAGCAGATACATGACCTCAGAGAATTCTTCACAGTAAAGGCACAAACATCAAACATCCACAGAGTTGTGTGCAACAATGATGACGTTTCACTTCACTCAACTTAAAGGACACGCAAAATAATATTCAAGAAAAAATTGTACACGAAAACGAAAAAATTGACGTGTGGAGAAGCAAAGAACTACACGGCAGGTATACACGCTGCATACAATGAATACATCGATAAAGAAGCGACACTACAATGGCTAGTAACACGAACTTATTTGTCGAAACAGAGGGCTTTATGATGGCTATACAAGATCAAGTGATAGCAACTCGCACCTACAAGAAACATAGAAACCATAGAACATATACTCAGCGGATGCCCCATTTTAGCACCAAAACAATACACCAGACGCCATAACAATGTTGCGAAAGTGATCCACCAGGCAATATGCAAACTGTATGATGGAGCCACTGGAACAACGCCATATTACCAGTACCAGCCGAAAAATGTAGTGGAGTTGCCTGGGGCCATGATTTACTGGAATCGGACAATACAAACTGAGAGAACTGTCCAACACAACAGACCAGACATTACGTTACGAGACCATAACAAGAGCATTACATACCTCATAGACATCTCTGTGCCAGCGCCAGAGAATATCCAGACGAAGCACAGAGACTAGATCGACAAATATTTACCACTTGCCCAAGATGTTAAAGAAGTGTGGAGCCAAAACAAAGTGATTGTAGTACCCACCATCATCGGTGCTACAGGAGAAATACCGCTGAAGTTACATGAGGCTCTAAAGACCCTAAATATACATCCTATGACATATAAACAGCTTCAAAAAATTGTCATACTAGAGTCAACGAGCATTGTGCGGCAGGTGCTGAGCCTGAATACATGCTAAAAACAACAACATCTCAAACCGAAACTATCTCTGAAAACACGAACTAAACGACTCCTACGATCTATTGCGCCGATTAATGAAAAAAAAACAACGTTACAGTAGATCCATGGAAAAAAAGAGCAACAGAACAATAAAGACAAAAAAAAAAATTAATATTTAATATACATTCTACCAATGTTTCCATCCATATCAAGCAGGATAGATGTTGATATGCTTGCCTCGCGGCCGTGTATCAACTTTTTCCCTTTCTCCCCGAAAGGAGCTTTCACATCAATAATAATAATAACCAAGCTACGCGGCGCAAAAAAAGGGCGCCGCGCAATGCACACACCACTAGGACCGATCCTGGGCGGCAACCTGGCTAGGCTGCCGTTAACAGCACACATACGTTCGACGTGCGTGCAGTGCCCCCGCAATGGCGGAAAACGTTAAGATGGCACAAAGTGTGACCGTCGTCAACCGAAGTAGCCGCTAAGAGTGTTCCCTCGGTTGGCGATGAGCAACTCCGTGCAGGGTGCGCTTCGCTGGTCTGCGCCTTGCCTCGATGGGGCGGGGGGCGGGCCGTCGAAGTACTGCACGGAAAAGGAAAGAAGTTGCCGGGAAAGGGTTGGCGGCCCTGCGCAACAGCTGGTTCTCCGATCTCTCAAAATTAACGCGACCGGTCACTAAACACACGCACGAGCGCGCCCTACACTTGCGCGCTCGCACAAACACAAAACCACACACCCAGAGAGAGACGCAAGCTGCCAGCACCAACCTACACACAAGTTCATACCCAGAAAGAGACACAAGCTGCTAGCAACGGACAACACATATGTTCACACCTTGAAAGTACTGGTAAGTATCTACTATAATCAATATTCATATAAAATAAATGAATGATAGATAACTATGCCAACCATCTTGTTCGAATGAACCGATGGGGTAAGATAATGGCAACCAAGAACGAATGGTTCTTGTGAGTGGAAGAGATAATAATAATAATAATAAGTTGACCGTGCTGCGTATATGACATAGTCGTACGTGCTCTGCGTAATATTTACGAATTTATAATATTGCGTGCTTTGGTGGTGTTACTTATTAATGCAACTTTGATTAGCTGTTGGTTTTGTGTTAAGTGAAATGTGGGTTTGCCTTTTCTGCAATTTTTCGGTAAGAAAATAGAAAGATATTGAATGAAAAGGTAGCTGTCAAAGTTGACATTGTAAATAATACATCTTATACTAGATTATATCTTATAGTTTGATTTTTCCTTTTAGGTTTATGTTATAATGTTGGTTTTTTAGCTTATTAGATTGTTAGTTGTAGTGTTTTACATTCTTTTTGGTAAAAACTGCACTTTTTTGATTAGATGTCAAAATGACATTTTAGTTGAAAATTTTTTCATTCATTTGAATTTATTTAATTTTCTTAATTTGTTGCTTTAATCTGTTGCTTTAATAACTATGGTTAGAACATGGACTCATTACCTAGATGTATCATTACAAGACAGCTAATGAGACCGCTAGTATAGCATCTTTTAATGAAACGTTTGCAAGCACTAGTACAGGCCCAGATGTTGCTGAAATGCTCACATCTCAGCCCACTCGGTCTGGTCAACATCGAAGAAGGAGAATTTTATGGAGAAACGAAATGAATGAGTTCTTGGTTCGATGTTATTTCTTGCTAACGAAAATAAACACACTGAATGTGCAATATGGGACTGAATTACACAGAAAAGTAATTGAAAAGTTCCCAGAACTCAGAAATAACACTATACAAAATGTATTGGATCAGCGTAGATCTATATTCATCTATAATAGATTATCTCCAGAAGTCATTGATGGAATAAGAAATGAGGTTTCTGTAGAATTGGAGATTGAGAATATAAATGATAAACAACAAACGCTGATCCAAGAAGAGGGAAATAATGTAGAAGTGAATATAGATAAAGATATTGAAGGAATAGTCAATTCTCAATCTATTATAGCGGACGAACATCAAAGGAAAAGAACTTCTTGGACGTTGGAAATGAAGAAGTTTATGCTCAGATGTTACACAATAACAAAACTGGGAACAGTTAAAATACCGTATGGAGCAAAGCTACATAGACAGGTAACTGAAAAGTTCCCAGAGTTGGCGGATAAAACCATTCAAAATATCTTAGATCAAAGACGATCTACATTCATTAATAATAGATTATCAGCGGAAATAATTAATCATGTGAGACAAGAGGTTTCCTTAGAACTTGGTATGAGTAGTAATGATGAAGTGGAGGTTGAAGAACAGATTAACCCGTTTTCAGCTGAATTAATAGTCTTGCCCGTACAGGAAAATAGATTTCATTTAGAATTTGAGAATAATTTTCTTAAATATCATGGAGTTGTACCTAGTACGAAGCCGCATCTAAAAAAGCTTATCTACAAAAAGGGCACATCTAATATTATAAACGAGGTAAACACCATTATTGGGACAAAAATAAAAACCGGCACAACACTGGAGGAGCTCCACAGTTTAATATATACAGGTGCATGTACGGTTTTGATATTAAATGATCAAAATGTAGACCCCGTAGATATGCGATTCGATAGTAGAAATAGAACTCCTTGTTGGGAAAAAAGATTGACATGGAAAATAGAAAATCTGAGACGGGAAATTGGAATATTAACTCAAAGCTTAGAGGACAATGCTAGCGCGAGGGTTATGAGAGATACATAGGTTATAGTGAGCCGCTATGTTTCACCTGAAAACTCCAATGCTGTAGAAATTTTGGATTTATTAAAGCAGAAATTAGCGGCATATGCAAAGAGGTTGAAACGATATAAAATCAGGAATATGCCACAAATTTAGTGCAGCCAGTAGATAAGATCCAATGGATAAAGAAATAAGAAACTAAATGAACCAATTTAACTAAGCAGGAAACATATACAACCACAACAAAAGAATTAACAGAAATATATAACTGGAAACCCAATTAGTGACTACATCCAAAATTATTGGTATAAACAGCTTACGACAACACACAAGTATCTAGTGCAACAAATAAATATACCAAAGTAATTCAAAACATACTTGAGTAGGTGAAACCTCAAACATTTTTAATAATATAAAACACTATTAAAAATCGGGTGTATAGAATACAATACAAGTTCACATATTTGTGAAAGTATCTCTCCAGATGCACAGACACGTGTTTCATCGCACGACAAAATCGTCAGTGCACACCACTGGAAAGATACTTTTACAAAAATATCACCCATGCCATATTACAGAAGTTATTAAGACAGAGCGCAGAAGAACATTCATCGCTACTCATTGACTAATGTCAACATCACAAACGGCAAAGCAAGTATCACTGTCTCCATAACAAGTGCAAAACTAAGCCAGGAGCTTCCATCTGACCGATGTAACCGCAACTTGCAGAAGCTGCATTAGTACCTTTTGTAATATAGCAAGGGTGTTCTTTTGTGAAAATATCTCGCCAGTGGTGCGCACTGACGATTGATATATGGACAGAAACAGACTTTAATAATATTAATTCTTCAACACGTGCATTTATGCAAAAATACAAAGAACTACATCTAAACTTTTAGTGTTGAAAGAATGATACTAAAAAATTAGAAGGAAGGGGAATACACAACCTTCGGCAATACTTTCCGACGAACACGATAACCTACACATTACAATAACAAAAGCTGACTAAAACTACACATCTTTAGACTTAGCAAAATGGAGAAAAAGATAAGGGAAGACAAAAACTTCATGGAAAACATTGCTTCCATATTGCAAGAGAAAATATAATTTATGCTGGTAGTTACAAATGGCTAGGAAGTGGGCACCTATTAGAGATCGAAGGTTTCGTCTCTGCAATCCAAGATTAATACTTACTAGAAACTATACGAAATAAATCACTAAAGACACAAACATTCAGAAAGATAGCTTTAGGAGATGTAATTTTCATCTAGAAACCATAGACAATATTACTGCAGGATATAAAACACTAGCAGGAATAGAAAATACTAAGATATAATAATGCAGCTAAAATATTACACCAAGCAATAGCAAATACAACCTCATTAATGATACATCTACACCCTACTGTAAATATACACCTACAACATTTCTTGAAAACCAAAGATGCAAACTCTATTAATTAATATACATAGCTGTACCAGCAGGCAATAACATTAAAAATAAACGCTCAAACAAACTTTAAAAATATGTTTTTCTATGATGTATACCAATATCGCAATATCAGCTGCGTACTATCGAGCTCATACCCTCAGATATGTAAGTAAAGTAAAATGTTTGCAGGCTACAGGCTGAGGAAGTGAAAGATAACGCGACGCCATAATAATAATAGTAGGGGCATATCACGGCTGCAATGATGATCTGTAATGGCCCCTCCGTCCGTCCCCTAGTCTATAAGAGTGGTTAACACCTTGGACCCTAAAAATGGACCCAAATTGTATTGGTTTTCTCCGAATCAGAAGAGGGTCCGAAAGTAAACCAGCGTCAACTTGTTGGGCCAGCACACCCGATGTAGTCGTCTAGCGTGCTCGAGATAATATGGAGTATGGTAAGATTGCCCAGAATGTGGCTCGTTCGAATGAGTCACTGGGAAGGATTGGGTGCAGTCGTTGGATTCAATCTTCTATTGGTCATCATTCCGTGAGACCTAATTGGAACAAGAATGCACGTTAAGAAATGTTACCACCTAAGCGACGCCAATGAGAGGGGTTATATGAAAAGGTTTCATACGCTATAGAAAGAGTGTAGACCCGAGTATGACCATTTAACATTACAAAATTTTTAAGATCAAGTGGCCGCACTTAAGAGAAAAGGTTTTATGGAAAGAACCGATGCACAAAATATTCAAGCTCCAACCTCTATAACCACTATCGATATTGAAATTAATGAAGGTGTAGGAAGATTGGAAGGGTTAATATTTTGAACAGCGTAATCAACAAGGATATGTCAGCTTCGTCAGATTTGGAAGCTATAAATTGTTGTGTGTATATGGCCGCATGCGCAATATCACAGTATACACCTAAAGACGATAAAATAATCAAATTTAAGAAGAAGAATATCGAAATTAAAGATTTCGGAATTTAGGAAAAGGGCCTCGCAATGGGAATGTTCAACAAAATATTTGGTGACTGACGAGAAGTTACACATAAAGTTAAGGAAATCGTTGTAATAATAATAAAGACATAGCTGTACCAGGAGACAATAACATTAACAGCAAGCACTCAATGATAATTGAAAAATATATACCACTGAAGATAAAACTTCAGAGTATCTAGAAACAGAGAAACGTATATGTAATACTATTTCTTACATCAGGTACCGTAAGGGTCTCGAATGATTAGAATTACCATCCAAAGTCCGCGAATTAATGAAGCGATCAATAATACTCAATACATGTCTAGTACAGTCAGTAAACTTTTACACATAGAATAAATTGAATCATGGAAAAAATAAAAATAAAAACAATAAAATACATCAAAGAACTTAAGTAAAGTTAAGTAGTTAATATCGTTTGTTATGTGTCCGTAACGTTCCACATTTTATTGTTACGTTTTCGATCCACTTCATTATCTCGTTATTATATTTTGTATTATTTGCATCAAATCTACCTGTATAATTTTCGTATCTGCAATTTAAATTCATATTTTATTTCTTTAAGTTCTTTTTCTTTAATCCTCTTGACCTTAGAGTTTTTTTTTACTGTCGCTATGAACGAACGAATTTCTCTTTTACATTTGGTTTTAATCGCCAGAAAACGGTGAATGTGAAACGCTCTTCCTTACCTTTAATTTCAATCAATGCCGCCGTATTTTTACTGGTGTTAATTACGGTCCTATATATGGGGATTTAAATTGACTGAGTATTTATTCGCTTGATGCGAAAACTCCGCTGGAGGTTATAGAAGGGTTTGGTTAAGTTTCCATCCGAGATACGTTTCGCAATCGACGTTTATTTTTGTTACCATCGAGCGCTAATTGGTATGTAGAGCTTTTATGTAATCTTCTTTTTCGTTATTGCCATTGTTATTCCTTTATCTAGATGGTGTTACGGTCAGGCAGGAAAGAAAAACCTTTATTTGACGACAAAATTCTCCTGAACCATTGTGCCGACGTTTTCCCGTCATCATTGTTCGTCGCTTTGGAAGACAATTAACAGCCGTTCGTCGTCGGAAAACAGCTAAGAATTTAAAATTATTCATACGTTTTTGATTTTACAAGTTATTATTTGTGTAATTACATCAATTTAGTTATTTGTTACAAAAAAAAATTGTTATCTTTCGGCTTTCAATCGCCCAGGTGTTTCTCTTAAAGAACACTTGTTTAACCTTCGTGCAATATTGTTTTTTTTTGTTACCTGTTCGTAGAGGATATATCGATCGTCTACGTTCAATTTTTCAAATTTGTTTTTTTATAGATCACTCAATTTAATTTTTTGATAACTCTAGATGTAATTCTTGCTTCACACACCTATTTGAAATTTTATATTGATATCAATTTATTAGTATACAGTCATTTATTCTTTAATTGAGACTTTTTTTTCTCTTCATTTTGCTATTCTTTTGCTATTACTTAAAATACCTAGTGTTTCAACGTATTTGTTGTTATTTTCAAAACTTAAACCTAAAATAGAAAAAAATCGAGAAACACATGTCATATATAAAATACCATGTCGCGATTTCGATAGTTACTACATAGACCAAACGAAACAATATTTATACAAAAGAATACAAGCCCACAAATACTCTAAAACAGACAAAACTGCTTTATCTACACACAAACTACAACGCGATCACCATTTCGATTTTGAAAACACACAGATAATTGATAAAGAACAACACACAATGAAAAGACAAATTAAAGAAATGATTAGTATTAAACAGGAAAAAAATTGAATTAACAACAGAAATGATATAAAAAATTTAAGCAGTATATACTATAACTAAATTGTGTAACGATCTGCAATTTACCATCATAATTTTTTTTTTTTTATATAATTATATATCTTAAGTTATTTAAATATCTATTACATTTAAATATCATATACATTTGCTTATCATGCTGACTGTTCCGTGTTTTGATTCCTGATTCCTTCTCGTTTAAGGCGAATGCCGACAACTTTACATCTTAAGACACTCCACGGGCGCATACATAATAACTCATGTCTTGCTTTTCCCTGTTTTTGTTGTCTATCTGTTTTTGGAATACTAAGATATGATTTATTATTATTCAATTGGAATGTATCCTTGAATAAGTTTATCCATAGCAACTCAATTATATTACATTTGTATACTGTCATTTATATTTTATATCCTTGATAAAGGCATCATTGCCGAAACATGTAGGGTTGTTTTAAATATATATACTTTAAAGTAAAGCCAGACCTTTAATCGCCAACTGATTGAATTTACTATATATATATATATATATATATATATATATATAATGTAATAGTACGGATAACAGCCCCTAAGTTGGGCCGCCAATAATGTAATAATACTGACGGAAAGCTGCCCCACGTTGTGGTGACAATAATGTAATAACGCTGACGGGGTATAGGAAAATAAGAAAATTTATTAATGATAAATATAAATAAATTTAGAAAGAATACCCTGTATTATGCTAGCTCAAATGTAATAAATAAAAGATAATCTGAGATGAATACTGCTTATCTCTGGGTCAAAGGTAGGTTCCGGACGTACAGAAAGCTACACAAGAGTACATACAATAAAACGACTAGGTCAATAATAATTATAATATATTTTAGAAATCAACTGATGTCCTTTTCCAATTATAAAACAAGATATAATATATAAAAGTTGTATAGATACTTTGAAATGGAAATGTCAAACCACGTGTCTTCTCAACTGTAAAATGTGCCGTAGACAACCAACAGATACAGCAAAGGCAGGTTACGAAATCCTTATTTCGAACGTCTGGTAGAAAATCTTGTTGTAGAATCGCCAATGGTCCTCTTGCATGAAGTAAACAGCATGGTTATGTGAATATACGTTTCCCAGATGAGTGTAATTTGTCCAAAATTTCAAAAAGATAATTCCAGTGGCTTCTTTAGTAAAACTGTATAAACGAACATTAATTAATTTATAGAAGGAATCAAAATAGTGAAGATTATTAGGTCTCCATGATCTCCAGACACGAACAAAATCTTCTCACAAGGTAAATATGTCAAGTAACTATAAATTATCCACTTTTTGGTAATTAACACGTTGTTATAAGTTATTATGAGAATAATTTCGTAGAGGAATTCAAAAATAACACTTAATTATTCAACTGCATGCAAAAAAACTTCTCAATCAATAATATTGTTTTTCGTTGTCCCGGTTCCCATAAGACAAATTTGTATTTCCATAAATCAGATTTTCTTAGGAATTTGTACAATGATCTCGAAAATTATATTAAACACAACTATGACAAATTCAAATAAATAATAATTTTGAATGTTACTTTAGTAAATAAAATATATAATTTAGTAATGAAAATAATTCTGACAGCTAAACGTCATGCTGATAAAATCTACTCACGTATTTCAAATTACAAATTTAGAAATGATAATATCCAAGGAACAATAAAAGATATTACAATATTAAAAGAAATATATGTATAACAAAGAATATAACTATAATCAGATTTAGAAAACCTAGATCTTCGCGGAAAAATATAAAGATATTTAAATAAAGAGCGAGTAATAAAAATAGACTGAATATAATTTACAATGTTTATCGATATCAATATTTCTAAATCCAACTATGGTTTTACATTAATATACAAAAATTTAGCTATTCAATAATCTCACAATGCATTATTTTTCAGATATAACATTCTCGGATCTGTTATCTTATAAGCAGAAGAATTTGATATGTGGGTTAATTGCCCTACAACAATATATATATATATATATATATATATATATATATATATATATATATCTCGTTCATTTTTAAGGCTGGTACCACGGGTAATATGCCAGTGAATATTTTTAAATCGTCAGCAAACATTATCTTCAAACAGTTAATGACGTCAGGAAGATAATTAATGATCATGCTAATAGTAACAGGTGGCAAGTTGGAATTTTCTGGTGTGGATATGGTCAATTAATTGGGCGAGATATATAAATTATAAGAGTGATATAACTGATTGCCTCGATGATTTATGAGTAGGATACGAAAAAATGCAAAATTTCATTAAAAAATGGTCCGAAATTTTTATTGAGAATTATGTAAATAAAGCTTTAAATATCAAAAGGTTAAATTTTAATAAAAAGGTTTGTTTCAGTAAAGACGAATGAACTTTATGATTTTAGTTTTCTAAAGACTATGTTAGCATATCTCGGATGAATGGCATGCTCTTCGTGAAAACAATTTTGAGGGAACAGTTTACGTGGCCAGCAGAAAAGGTTGGATGAACGAGGAGACATTCAAAAATTACTTTCTCAAAGAAACCTTAGAAACCTGAAACCTCAAACCTCAGGAATATATTACTATTTGAAGCTACCGCCCCATACCAGTCACTTATTTCAGTCTCTTGCTCTAGCGGTATTTAAATGCAAATGAGAACGGCAACTTCTAGTATGGCAAAAATATCACATTGGCAAAAAATTACCTTAAAAATATTACACAGGTTTTATGTGAATCTCTTGCAAGCAGGTATACCAAAAAGATGCTTCTCACTGGAATTGATAGGTAAAAATAGGAAAATTGAGAATTTCGAAGAAACCCTAATACCAATACAAATAACCAACTACAAGGAAGCAAAATTTGAACAAATTCCAGGTCTGTCATCTAATCGAGTTGACTTTTCTTTTGAAGAATTAATTTTTCCTAGAGTCAAATACTGAAACTTAAAAAATACGAATATGTCGTGGGTTATAAAGTTTGACGTGAGCCCAGGTCATAGATGCATCAAAAGGTAAACTAGTTAGCAAAAATACAGCGACAATATAGACGGGAGGGACATATAATAATCTATTGCCCGACAGACGAGTTTCATTTGAATTTTTAATTCGTTTTTATGGCTACAATTTACATTAAACTGTGGTTAAGTGCAAACTTGAAAAAGTTCTAATACTCCTTGCCACAATTAATACTCCCAGATATCCTAAATACGTATTTCGACAATTAAGTTGTCATCCTTAGTAGGTAAAATCAATAATATCGGTGTTGAACGTAGGGCACGATAAAGCTAACACAAAGAATCGCGAAACACGTATACAGGTGTTTCGCAATTCTTTGTGAATCATGTTCAACACTGTGATTATTAATTTTACCTACTGAGGATGACAAGTTTGTTGTCGAAATACTTATTTAGGATACGACTATTAATTAATCTCGAGGCGAATGTTATTGTTAACATTTTTAAAAAGATGAGCAAATCACTAAAACCAAATTATTTTAAAATTGGCCTTATTTGCTAATTTTGTAATTCCTGCTGAATATATATTCTTTTTAATTGTGGATTAATTATTGCTCTCCTCGTGATACCATAAAATTCACCTCATCTATAACTGCATCGCATTTACTCCCCTTCACCTTATAGTCTGCTGAAGTACAAATTGAGTATTCGAATAATAGTATCTTTCCATGGAGCCTATTTTTAATACAATAAATGCTAAAATTTGGTCAAAACGCTGTTGTCAACAATGTTTGTGATACACAAGATATGCAGTTTCTACGTCTTCTAATAGCCAAATTTTCTCAAGCACATGTGTACCATATATAATCTAATGGCCTCGCAATTTGCAATGGTTAAAAAAAGTTAGTTTCTTTTTTTATCTACCTTATATGTGAAAATAAATGTTAAAAAAATAATTAAAAAGGACCTGCTAAAAAAGTTAAGAAATTCTGGATATTATTATTTAGGATACTTGCTGAAAGGAAAATCATCCATAATAATGCTACATAATCGTGGTATGAGTCTATGAAATTACGAAAGTAGATTGTGAGATTGAAGAAATACAGATAACTAATAATCGTATTTATGAGAATCACGAAAATTGCCATACCGAAGATTTTGTTAAAATTTTCCACTTGCTCGAGCAACATAATATAAGTACACTTTATTTTATTGATTTGGCCTATAGATATTGAATTACAGCTGCTTTCGTTGTATTCATCAACGATCGTATTTAAATTTCTGACACTTGATTACCAACATTAAATTACATATTAGGCTGGTAATGATGTATGTATAATATCTACTGATGTTGTGTATTATAAAAAAAACACCTTCGCTTAATTTTTTTGTGATAATGTACCAATATGCGTCGTAAAAATAAATGCACAGTATCAGTAAATGCATTGCAGTAAATTCCAGGTAAAATGTCCATCGTTTTTTTATATTCTTTAAACTGAAATATGTTTGAAAAGTATTTTCATTTCGCATTAATTTATTAAGTGTTTCTTGCAATACATTCTTATATCGATAATTAGTGTTAATTAAAGTAGTCCAGTTGATCAGCATTAGTGTAATAGAAGATATTCCACGCATTTTGTAGATCGACGCCGTACTCTTTGTCTTCGAATTAAAACGATGCGGTATTAAGATAGCGTATATTATTGTCATGCATGATAAAATTAAAAAGCTGGAAATACATCTTATATCGACCATTTCATATATTTTCTTTGACTTAACATAATTGGGAAAAATATTCAAAACCTTTGCATATTTCGTCAAAACGATGAAATAATACATGTTAGATTGTTTTAAATTTGTTTTTAAAGTAGCCATTATTATCTCTCGATATAATATAAATTGCTACATGAAAAATGCAAACATGTTCGATGAATTCAAATGGCTTAGTTTGAAAATTGATCGTGTTCATGTACGGGTTTTATACAAAAATATTCATTATGTATTTGTGTTTAACATAATTTCAACCGTAGTTACCTATGTTTTGTACGTCTTGTTGCGATTTGTTTAACTACCATTATTTATTCAGAAGAAGGTACACATTAATATAAAACTTAAGAAATAGGTTAGTCTCCTTCAGACTTATGTATATGAAAATACAGTGTTCCAGATTTTGTTCATAGATAAAATATCTTTTATTAGAAAAGAAAAAATATTGACTAAAAATAATTAGAGTGGCGCTGTAGTAAATAACGGTATTAGGATGATATGATTGATATAACAGGCGAGAGTAAATTCTATGGCTATCCGAGTTTGTTATATGCATATATGCCATATGTTGTTTTATAGTTTTCGTAGTACATGAAATAAATATCCTATTTTCGTGAAATTTGTATGATTTGGTTGTGTTGAAAGATTTTCTTACAAAAAATATGTAGATTTATGATATAGACCCAGTAAGGAAAATAAAAATGTTTCCGAAATATACCAAGAAATTCTTTCTACCGTACTATTTGCCAGGAATGTTAAAAAAAATGCACAAAATAGTTTGTGAACACAAGTTTCACTGCTGAAAACGCGCTTGAAACTATATATAAATATTGATTATAAATTGATTATAATTTTTTAAGAGATACGGAAAAGTATTTACCTTTTTGAAAAGAAAATCCAAGTTCTACAAACCTAAGAAAGCAAAGGTGTTAACAGTCAAGCAAATTAAAACTTTTGTTATGGAAGCACCCAATGAGTACTTTCTGCTGAACAAAGTGAATTTATTATTTGGAATATTCGGAGCTTGTAGACTTGAAGAACTTGTCACATTGTCTATAGATAACGTTGATGACATCGGTTAATGCATAATAGTTAATTTACAAGGCACAATAAACTAACCATTGAGGAGATTTGTTATTACACTGTTCAAAGGTTGTGCTTTATTTAGAAAATATGCAAAGTCGTTTTTTTGTCGATTATAGTAAAGATAAATGCACGAAACAACTTGCAGGAGTGTTCACGATAGGAGGAGTTCCAAAGAAGATCGCATAATTCTTTAAATTTGGAAACTCTGAAAACTTTACAGGGCATAGTTTTCAGTGTCACAATGTTTGCAGATAACGATTGCGACCTTCTAATATCAAAACAATTCGGAGGCTGGAAATCGTCATCACTAGCGGAATAATATGTCGAAGAATCGGTTATCAAGAAAATCAAGATTTCTAAACAACTTTTTAGTTCACAGTAAACAATGAAGAAAGAGAACAGATCCAAGGAAGTTTTCTAAATAATGAATAGAGAAAGAATTCTCAAAAAAATCAAGTAATACAAATTCTTATTCTAATTAGCTGTTCACTCTCATACGAAAAAAAAATAATTATGTTAGAATGTGTAATTAATTACAGCCTATTGTTGATAAATAAAAATCGATAAAACAACGTTGTTGCTAATAGTATTGTTATTAAGTAATAACGTGTTACGTGTTCGTAAACACTTATTTGTTTTGTCGATAATTAGGGTCTTCTTTCTTTTATTTTGTTTCATTAATTGAGAACCTACCTGTATGATCATATATTTGTTAGTACGATTGCGTATTACCCTTCTTTGTTATCTTTGTTGCTTTCTCCCACCTCGGTCACCGAGTGTGAGCTACATTGCGGAGTTGAAGACCGTCATCGATATCAAGAAGTCGTTAATCCACGGCTTCATATTAATTTCTGCAGAACAGTCCTCTGGACAGATGAATCTACGTTCACGAGAAGTGGTGTTACAAATCTGAGAAACCTGCACAGGTGGTCATCAGAAAATCCCAAAGCTATACGCCCATCTAAATTTCAACATGAATTTTCTATTAACGTTTGGGCGGCCCTTATCGATGACTTGTTGATTGGTCCTGTCGTTCTTCCTTGGAGGTTAAATGCGGACAATTACTTTCAATTTCTTATTGACGAACTGCCAGGTCTTTTAGAGGATGTCCCACTGAATGTTCGACGAGACATGTGGTTTCACATGGATGAGGCACCACCACATTTCGGAATTGCTGTCCAAAATTAGGTTAATTATCCAAGATGGATTGGTCGAGGTGGTCCTGTTGCATGGCCACCCAGATCACCCGATCTTAATTCCCTTGACTTTTATTTATGAGGGTACATGAAAAATTTAGTCTACGCGCAAGTTGCGAACACAAGAGAAGAGTTGTTGGATCGTACTTTTATCCTGTAACATTAATTTCTAATATACGTTAATTAATTCTGAATATAAAATAATTTAAGATACTTCAATTTTTAGTAACAGTTATTTTGAGATTTAAAGGCTTATTTTATGATATTGTCAGAGTACAATATAGACGAATCTTGGCGGATAGTTAGTTTTGTTATATTTTAAAAATATACTGATTATTAAAAAAAAAGTAATTAATGTTAATATTTAACAAAGTAACACACAAAATTGTAAATGAAACTAATGCTTTGAAACGAGAGTACTACAATTACTTTGATTATTAATAGTAAATGTTCAAATTATAATCTAGAAAGAAATTTCAAAAGTCACTTTATAAGTTTTTTAAATGACAAAAATATCTAACTTCCTTGATATATGAATTATAACAATTCTCTGGGGAGATCTCTTGAAAAAATTGGAGATGAATTCTTTTTGTGAAAAAAAGGAATATACACATTTTTGTGGTGTGTTATAAAAAGGGATTTTTTAAGCGGATATCAATATCTTATTGGTATATAAGTGATCTTATTTGATGAAATATTCCTTGTGAATTTGGACTATTCAACCTTGTCAAGATATTATCTATAAACATATAATAAACAACTTTACCTGGTCATAGTTGGGACTGAAGTACCGGAAGGATAAATATTTTTGGATTACCTTCATATTTACCTCAAGGAAGTTGAAACGTGAAGTATTAATTGGTATCCAGAAGGAACAACATATTGGGTATCGTGCAGGAAAATTAATTGGATCACATTATCATAATCAAGATTATCCATTAAGATCTGAAAAAAGGACCTGTGGTAGTTTTAATGATATCCGGAGGAGTTTTTAGAGTGTCTTGGGTCCAGTTCGAATTCCTAACAGACTACATCCAGAGGATAAGAAAATCTTAAAAGAATTCAATTCATAGTTAAAAAAAAGTTAGTATCATATATACAGAGAATTTCACTTAAGATGCAATATACAAACATGTATAGGTTTTTTATTTAAATAGAAACTAGGTAATACATTCTTACATTGTCCCACGTAAAATGCAACATATCAATATAATTTGACGTTAGTTAAGTCAAAAGTAGCAGTATTTCTATTTCGATATTAGCTTAGTATCAATCTTAAATGATATACACAAAGGAAGAGAGAACTCAGTTAGTGACATGGTATCTTTCGGGATTCAATTCAATAAACGATATTTATCGGAAACGTAGTTTTAATCCTAAAACACTACATTGAATTAAATAGGCTTTACTGTCAATAATTTGACAAAACAACCATGAAAGATATCATATCGATCATAACTCATAACATAACAGTCATAACATAACCATAACTATTACATATTGCATTTTATGTGGGACAGTGCAAGTGCATAGTATTTTCGTATCTATGGTTACTACATTCATATATTGCAAGTTACATGAAATTCTCTGTATATAAAAATAATTAAATTAACATTTTTCAAATTAGATCTAAAATATTCACATTTGACAACTGATTATCTCATTTGACAACTCATTAAAGAGTATTTAAATTTGAACCAAGAATTCGATTGAGAATTTGTATAAGTACGTTTACCTGTTAAATTTTTGAAACTATTATACATTCTGGTAATATTTTGAAGTACTCACTCAGAATCAGCATAGTTTCATCTTGCCGATATTTCTGTATTAATTAACATGTATTTGTCAATGTTTAATAATATGAAATATAATTGTCTATATAACCCTATAAAATATTGAGAGGTTTTTGTACAATAAACAAAGGTTTTAGTAGAATACATTTTTTCAATTATTAGCAAATTTAATACTGAAATACTTATAACTTTGTTAAAAAGAAATATCTACTTACAGTTATATCTCTTCTTTATGTTGAAGCACACCTTGAGAATAATAAAGTATCGTGGCTCAACGATTGATTTAGTATCAGGGCATTCATTTATTTATTAATTCTATCATTCATTCAAACATTTAAAATTATACATTAACTTGGCGAAGAAACGTGGACCTTTAACACCATATTATTTTAACTTACATGTGGAGTCTTTCATTCTCATATTAACGTGAAGCGTGATCTCATATTATCTTGACGTTCAAACGTGGGGCGTAACTCCATATTAATATATATATATATATATATATATATATATATATATATATATATATATATATATATAGTAAACCTAATCAGTAGGCGATTAAAGGTCTGTATATTACTTCAAAATATATGTATTTAAAAAACTCTACATGTTTCGGCTGTATACGCCTTTTTCAAGAGAATACAAAATATGAATGACAGGATATAAATGTCAAGTGACATTTATATCCTGTCATTCATATTTTGTATTCTCTTGAAAAAGGCGTATACAGCCGAAACATGTAGAGTTTTTTAAATACATATATTTTGAAGTAATATACAGACCTTTAATCGCCTACTGATTAGGTTTACCATATCATACCAAGGTCACGAAGTTATTATATATATATATATATATATATATATTAAAAATAATAGATTTTTATTGGTTTTAGCGACCTTTTATTGAAGATGTTTGTTTGCGACGTTTCGACTTTTATCAATTCAGTCTTTTTCAAGCATCTGGAAACAAGAATCATTACAATGAACATGAGAACTCTGTTTGTTTTGTGTGATATAACAATTGAATTAACCATTTTAAATTTAACATTATATTAAGAAATGAATTACGGATTAGGTTAGTGTTTTACGTTGAAAATTAAATAACATAAAATTAAAATAGCTTAGAATGGTAGGGGGACATTTATGTGATTAATATCTGTATGAATTAATTGGAGACTTAACAAATATTAACACTTTTTAAGTTTAAAATTAGATTAAAGATGATTACAAATTGAGTTAACATTTAACGTTGAAACTTACATAAAATAAAAATAAGAATGGCTAAAATGAACAGGAAAGTTGAATTACAATACAATACGTAAAGAGAACAAAGAAAAGTCAAATAAAACTCACATTTGTTGTTTTTTCTACACGGGTACGCATTCATATGCCACATGTGTTTGGACACCCGGGACCAAATTTCTTAGAACGAACATGCTTGTGCGGATTTTGTAAGTGAACTAATGCTTTAGTTTGCGGGGGTTTAATTTCTGTTTTTTGGAATGAGCATGGTAGTCAGGACCGTATTTAGGGGTATAAGTTAACATTGTTATTTCTAATGGCAGATATTTTTTTCCCGTTTTTGTCTTGTGCGTGCAGGGGTTTTTTTTTGGATTTTTCTATTCTTTTATGAGAGGGTAATAAAGTTTTGAAAGCCCATTGATTTCGTTCCTGTCGTTGATTGTTTTGCTATTTTTGAAAATGTGTATCATTTCTAAGACCTCTCTAGCTTTTGTGTTCTTTTTTTGTGTTATTACTTTGGTGTTTTCAAAATCAAAATTATGTTTTAGTGTCAATTGGTGTTTTTTTAAAGATTGAAGATTGAAAGATTGAAAGGTCACAAATACGCAAAAAATCAAACTGCTTTAAAAAAACACCAATTGACACTAAAACATAATTTTGATTTTGAAAACACCAAAGTAATAACACAAAAAGAACACAAAAGCTAGAGAGGTCTTAGAAATGATACACATTTTCAAAAATAGCAAAACAATCAACGACAGGAACGAAATCGATGGGCTTTCAAAACTTTATTACCCTCTCATAAAACAATAGAAAAATCAAAAAAAAAAAAAATCCACCCTGCACGCACAAGACAAAAACGGGAAAAAATATCTCCCATTAGAAATAACAATGTTAACTTATACCCCTAAATACGGTCCTGACTACCATGCTCATTCCAAAAAACAGAAATTAAACCCCCATAAACTAAAGCATTAGTTCACTTACAAAATCCGCACAAGCATGTTCGTTCTAAGAAATTTGGTCCCGGGTGTCCAAACACATGTGGCACATGAATGCGTACCCGTGTAGAAAAAACAACAAATGTGAGTTTTATTTGACTTTTCTTTGTTCTCTTTACGTATTGTATTGTAATTCAACTTTCCTGTTCATTTTAGCCATTCTTATTTTTATTTTATGTAAGTTTCAACGTTAAATGTTAACTCAATTTGTAATCATCTTTAATCTAATTTTAAACTTAAAAATTGTTAATATTTGTTAAGTCTCCAATTAATTCATACAGATATTAATTACATAAATGTCCCCCTACCATTCTAAGCTATTTTAATTTTATGTTATTTAATTTTCAACTTAAAACACTAACCTAATCCGTAATTCATTTCTTAATATAATGTTAAATTTAAAATGGTTAATTCAATTGTTATATCACACAAAACAAACACAGTTCTCATGTTCATTGTAATGATTCTTGTTTCCAGATGCTTGAAAAAGACTGAATTGATAAAAGTCGAAACGTCGCAAACAAACATCTAAATTCAATAAAAGGTCGCTAAAACCAATAAAAATCTATTATTTTTAATATTAAAACACGGCCAATAAATTAAAAAAGAAAAACAAAATTCTTTAAACACTAAATATATATATATATATATATATATATATATATACAGGGTGTTCAGAAACTCTCCTGACAAACGAAGACCGAAGTTTCCTCAGATAATTTTAAGACAATTAACCCCAATTCACCTAGTCCGAAAATGCTTCCTAAGGGAGCTAGAGTTGTTTGAAGATGGCGCCTTGTATTTTTTTTTTAATTCCTCCAGAACGCTTCTATTTAGAAAAACAAAAACTGGTGTGCTTATTTATCCTCCAGATATGAATCGATTCCATCAATTGCGAATTTCTAGTACCGGTCATAGGCGTCCGTTTTGGGTAGGTCAACGGTTATTTTAAGGCATAACTTTTTTGTCTTTAACTTTTAAGCATTTGTGATACTAGATTATTAAATTTTCAGGTACTCCAGTACTAAAAGGTACTCTTACTTTAAGTCGGTAGGATACACCATTTTCTAGAAAAGTCGATTTGTAAATTTTTCGATTTTTCTTCATTAAAGTTCAATTTTTTATTTTTTGCAATAGTTAGCTCTGAACTGCCAACAGAAGTAAAACCTACGTTTTTCATTGTCAAATTGTTGTCAGTTCGCGAAGTTTATCTTTTCATTTTTTACTTTGTGTTATTCAAACACAACGATTTCAATTTAAAAAAAAATGGTTTTTACTAATGAGGAATACGCCGATATGCATTTAGTTTATGGCGAAATGAGGTGTAACGCTCGAGCGGCGCAACGTAGATACGCTGAAAAATTTCCCAATCGTCAGCATCCCACTCACTCAACATTTACAGCTCTTCATCAACGATTAAGAGAAACAGGTTCAGTGGTCCCAAAAAATAATGAAACAGGGAGACATAATGATGTAACAGCAGAACATGAAGATGTTATTTTAGTGGAAGTTGAGGAAAATACAGAAATTAGCGTTCGAAGACTATCTGCCATGTACCCCACAATTTCAAAATCTTCCGTAGGAAATATCTTACACAAAGAAAATTTATATCCTTTTCATTTTACAAAGGTGCAAGCACTGCTAGAAGGAGATCTTCCTGCTCGCGTAGAATTCGCTAGATGGTTACAAAATCAGAAAAATCAAGATGAAGATTTCTTCAGGAACATTTTGTTTGGTGACGAAGCTACATTCTCAAAAAATGGAATTTTTAATGTACATAATGCACATTATTATTCGTACGTTGGTGACAATCCCCACGTTGTTCAAGAATTTAAGCATCAGCATAGGTTTAGCATAAACGTCTGGATAGCAGTAGTTGACGATTATCTACTTGGACCTGTGGAATTACCTGCTCGTTTAAATGGTGCTAATTACTTACATTTCCTGCAAAATATTTTACCTGATTTGTTAGATGAGGTGCGTTTAAATATTCGGCAAAACTTATGGTTTCTACAGGACGGCTGTCCGGCCCACTTTAGCAGGAATGTACGAGACTTTCTAGATAATAACTACGAAGACCATTGGATTGTAAGAGGCGGTCCAGTTGCTTGGCCAGCAAGGTCGCCGGATTTGAATCCTTGCGATTATTGTGTTTGGGGATACATAAAAGCATTTGTTTATTCCGTTCCGATACAAAATCGCGCACAACTCTGGCTAAGGATACAAGATGCTTGCAACGAATTTAGAAATAACTTTGGAATTTTTGCAAGAATTCGGCGTTCTCTAAGCAAAAGGGTAAACTTATGCATAGAGACTAATGGTCATCACATCGAGCAACTTTTGTAACAATCTACCTTTGATACTTGTTCTTTTTTTGTTAGTTTCGTTCCATTGTAATAAATAATTTGTTTTTAATTTATTAAATTAATTTTCATCCATGCCTTGATAGTCCAAGCCAACTTCGTCGCTAAAAATAAGTAGGTACATAATAAATTGAACTTTAATGAAGAAAAAACGAAAAATTTACAAATCGATTTTTCTAGAAAACGGTGTATCCTACCGACTGAAAGTAAGAGTACCTTTTAGTACTGGAATACCTGAAAATTTAATAATCTAGTGTCACAAATGCTTAAAAGTTAAAGACAGAAAAGTTATGCCTTAAAATAGCCGTTGACCTACCCAAAACGGACGCCTATGACCGGTACTAGAAATTCGCAATTGATGGAATCGATTCATCTCTGGAGGATAAAAAAGCATACCAGTTTTTGTTTTTCTAAATAGAAGCGTTCTGGAAGAATTAAAAAAAAAATAAATACAAGGCGCCATCTTCAAAGAACTCTAGCTCCCTTAGGAAGCATTTTCGGACTAGGTGAATTTGGGTTTAATTGTCTTAAAATTATCAGAGGAAGCTCCGGTCTTCGTTTGTCAGGAGAGTTTCTGGACACCCTGTATATATATATATATATATATATATATATATATATATATAATATCTTCGTGACCTTGGTATGATAAGGTAAACTTAATAAGTCGGCGATTAAAGGTCTGGTTCATTACTTCAAAGTATATATATTTAAAATAACTCTACATGTTTCAGCAATGATGCCTTTGTCAAGAGAATACAGAATATAAATTTATATTCTGTCATTTATATTTTGTATTCTCTTGACAAAGGCATCATTGCCGAAACATGTAGAGTTATTTTAAATATATATACTTTGAAGTAATGAACCAGACCTTTAATCGCCGACTTATTAAGTTTACCTTATGTATATATATATATATATATATATATATATATATATAACATTTGAGGTTTTCGGCTTTTTATATGAAATATTTACAAATATCAAGTTAGTATGTATGTAATTGCAAAGTAAGGGGGGATGTAAACATTGCTGTCTACAAATTACAAAGCAAATCATTCGAAATTTTTAATTGAAAAAATGTCTAAGTTGGGACTCGAACCCAAGTCTACAGCTATCCGGGCTGTCGCCTTTACCACTAGGCCACAATAGACCCAGGTTCAAGCCATATAGAAATGCATTATAAAGTAACAGTGTTAATGAATCAGATGTCATTTATTGAATGTAGATGTCAAGCTGAAAGCAGAAGTCAGTTTTGAAAGCTCATGTCAGTTTTGATAGCAGAGTCAGTTAGTGAAAGCAAATATCAGTTATTGAAAGCAGATGTCTGTTTTGAAAGCAGGTGTCAGTTATGAAAGCAAACGTCAGATTAGAAAGCAGATGCCTATTTTGAAATTAGATGTGAGTTACTGAAAGTAGATGTCAGTATTTCGAGAGCAGATGTCAGATTTGAGTGTTTGAAAATGCTAATTATTACTCCATAGCTATATGAGTGTTTAGATAATTTCTTAGCCGTTCATTAAATATAACATTTATAACATTTCAAATGTTATATATATATATATATATATATATATATATATATATATATGAAAAAATGTGTGAAAGCCGTATCCATCCGGGATGTGCAGACGTCGACGTTTCATGGTTATAGTCGTATCTATTTCTGGGTAAGGTGTATTGACAATTAGTAATAACTATGAAACGTCAACGTCTGCACATCGCGGATGGATACGGCTTTCACACATTTTTACATTTTCCCGGACAACCTGGACGGTGGACGCCGTGGCGCGTTACAGCTACATTCTTAGACAAAGGTGATTTTGTCATGTGTAGAAGTTGATGCAACGATTAGAGCGGCAATGGCATGTATGTGAGGATTCAATAATTATGAGTTCTCATTAGCATTACGTTTATCATATATATATATATATATATATATATATATATATATATATATATATAAATATAATATTTTCGTGACCTTGGTATGATATGGTAAACTTAATAATATATTTTAATAATTATATTATTATATTTATTATTATATTTTAATTTTTTTTTATTTTTTAATATATTTTTTATATCCTTGACAAAGGCATCATTGCCGAAACATGTAGGGTTGTTTTAAATATATATACTTTGAAGTAATAAAACAGACCTTTAATCGCCGACTTATTAAGTTTACTATATATACAAGGTGTGTATAAATTGTCGCAAAAGCTACACGTAGCGACATTCTTCGTTCGGTTCTGAGTAAAAAATCTTAATGTTAAAATGTCGTATCATGCTTCGTAAATTCGTAAATGTCAAAATTTGACAGTAATGATTTTGATTGAACTCACTTTGAAATACAAACTTATTGTTCTACAACGTTGCCAAATGTGTTTTTCGTGGAAGTACGTTAATGAATAAATGTTTAAAACAAGCTTTTAAATCAAAAAGAATACGTTTACGAAATAATACTAGTAAATTTTTTTTCTTTAAACTAAATTGCATCTATCTCTATTAACAGATATCGAAGAGCAAAGGTTAGTTACGCACTAAAAGTCTGAACTTCAAGAACCCCGTGAAAACAAACGAAGCATGATACGATATTTTAACATTAAGACGTCGCTGCGTGTAGCTTTTGCGACAATTTATACACACGTTATATATATATATATATATATATATATATATATATATATATACATATATATGCGAACATATGCACAACATACACAAAAATCAGTGTTTGCCCTTCCCGTTCTAAACGTGTATGGTACAGAAGAAAAAATACCAAAAAATTTTATATCGTAAAAAATTTACGTCAAACACGATGAGACCATAAATTCATAGAAATATCTATATCTAGTTCCACAAAAGTTATATCACCGAACAACCAAAGACGCAAGAAACTCAGTGGTGTAACGCATACTGTTATTTAAACCTTAATTACTGTTATTTACAGAAATGATGGAGAATTTATTTTATGCACACAATTATGAATGTCTTCACTTTATAACTGAGAGATGGAAATCCGACGGAGCGAGATTAGAAGAATAAGGCGGATGTGGAATAATCCCCCAACTGAGTTCTTAAATAGCCGCTTCTGTACTGTTACCAGTATGCGTAGTGCTATCGTGCCGTAAAATGACTCGATGACGTCTTCCTGGTCATTTTCTTGAATTGTAGCCTCAAGTAGAGTTGTTGGTCGTGACTCTCAACAGTGATGCTTACATTTCTCGGAAGCAATTCATGGTAGATGATGCCTTCTTTGTCCCACTAGATGAACGACATCAGCATGTGCAGATGAGTATCAGCTTTTGCTTGGAGGGCAAAAACGGTTGTTGACGAGCTAACCAATGATGAGCTAGCAAAGAAGCACTAATTTTGGCACGCTGATTCTTGTTGTTTTCGTTCAGAATATGCGGCAATCAAGCACTCATTTTTTTAACTTTGTCTATTAACTGCAAATATACTATGGTCGATTTGTTATTAATCCATTATAATGGCAAATTTGCCAGTTGATTGGCGTTCATCATCATGAATTAAAGCGTACAGACGAACTTCATAATTCCGGTAGTCTTCTTAAACTTCGAGAATCGTTTAAATCGACAAAAGTACTTCCGTACTCTCCCCAATTACGGATTCTCTGTTAATGGCACAAGCAATTTCTTCTAGCAACTTCCGATACATTAGCTCTTCCGTTGAATTCGAACAAAAAGATATGTCGGAAATGTTCGTTCTTTTCATCTTGATGTTATATACATAACAATTTTTGTCAAGACACTCTTATCTTAAAAAAAAAAACAGTACGAACATATGCATCAATTTGATATAATTCTTCCAGTTCAGTTGTTACAGTTCTAAACCGATAAAAAATAATAATATTAACTTTTATATAACGTAAATATATACAAAATGTGTACTTTTCTTCCAAAGATGACTATTTAGAAAGAGAATATTTTTAATTCTTTAATTGTTTCGACCTTTGCTTGATGCAAATCCATATCACAAATAAATAAAACACACATAAGATGTTTTAGATTTACACTTTATTAATAAAATAATGACAGCTGTTTCGCTAACACAGTAGCTTCTTCAAATTCAACTTAAGACTAAAGATACATACAAGATACAGCGTTAATTAGGTAGTTGACCCAAGTTAAAATTCTAGGAACTATTACATTTATATTTTGCTTTTTGAAAACTATACCATGTCCTACTTGTGTGAGGTTTAAGTATAAAAATATAGTATAAGCAACTAAGAAACAATATTTCTACGGGTGAACAGATTTAACAGTGGGGATGAATTCAAGTCTAATTTATCGTTTAGTAACATTTCTGAGTTTTTAAGTTTATTAATTTCTAAAGACTAAACAATTTAGTTTTCTACCTTTATTTTCTACATGTATGATATCGAATTGTAAATTAAATTCGTGCTCATTCTCTATTAAATGATTAGAGTAGGTTGAGTCAGTTTTCCTATTGATATAAGAATGATAGTGGTCTTGGATTCGTTTTTTAAACGTTCTACCTGTCTGTCCAATATATGTTTTGGTACATGATCCGCATGATAATTTATAGACTCCTGATTTATTGTCTTTGGTAGTTTTTTCATTATTATTTTTAATATATTTGGCTAGTATAATTTAAGTTGCTGTTGACCTATGTAAGTAAATGATTTAAACTGCTTGTCTGGCTCCACTTTAATTTTAACTTGGGTCAATTACCTGATTAACGCTGTATCTTGTATGTATCTTTAGTCTTAAGTTGAATTTGAAGAAGCTACTGTGTTAGCGAAACAGCTGTCATTATTTTATTAATAAAGTGTAAATCTAAAACATCTTATGTGTGTTTTATTTATTTGAGAATATTTTTTCAGACTTAAGTAATATATTCTTTTAATATCTAAATCAATACTATAAATAAATTAACAAGAAATAAAATAAATAAGTATATAAATCGTTAAAAAATAAAATCTTCGGTGAAAATCAAAATCACAACTTAACCCAGTCTTTGTATAATAGATAGATACTCAAATTGCTCTTTTATTTGTGCAGAGTGTTAGAGTAATCTATCTTAAAGTTTTGTTGAATATGTCCTATTATTTCGGGAGCAATACTTCTAGTTATTGATTTTAGTCCTTCAATCTGTTACTATAGTAGAGTGAACGAAAGATGAATACCATAATTGTTTTAATACATTTGATTGTATTGTCTTTGTTTTTCTCTACTCTACAAATACGGGAGATGTACTAATGGTAGGGATATTAAAGTAATTCACTCCGATATATGCACGTGAACATTATTTATTCATAAAATTGAAGTATAAAAACTATGTAAGTTACAACAATTTCAATTGCTCTATATAGCATTCGATAGTCAACAATAAAAAATCCTGCTGCGCAAACAACAGGATATTTTTGAGTCATCAACCTAATAGCTGTTAGCATTTCTTCTCGCAAATGCTTATCTTCAATTTGTTTTTGTTGTGTATACAATACGTAAAAAGAAAATCCTATTCTTTTAGCTGAGTTTGTCATACTTTCACATACGTTTGCCATTGTAAAAATTATGATCTGCAAAAAAAACAAAATTTAGTTAGACGTAGAGTGAAAATTAAAGGAATGTATTTCACATAATATATACGTAACATATACATAATATATGCTGAACATGATTCTCTGAGTGGCAAATGACTAAAATTGTGTTGTGTGTAAACACGTGAAAAATGTATGAGATTCATGTTTAAATCTTACCCCAGATTTTTTTTGGTCGTTTCTTTATTTTTTTTAAACTAGTTTCTAAATATAGGGTAGCCTCCTAGTAGGATTTATATTGATAAATTCTGATTAACGATATATTTTTAAAATAACATCGAAAAAGAAGTTAACATATAATTGTTTTGCGCATACATTGATTTAATAAAATTTGCAATAGAATGTGTTTGAGGAACGATTACTTATCCAGGAATATTAAAATGCAGCCTCTGCAGCAACCTTCACTCTATCAGGCATGAATGAGTAAACGCAGGTAGAACGTTTAAAAAACGAATCCAAGACCACTATCATTCTTATATCAATAAGAAAACTGACTCGACCTACTCTAATCATTTAATAGAGAATGAGCACGAATTTAATTTACAATTCGAAACCATACATGTAGAAAATAAAGGTAGAAAACTAAACTGTTTAGAATCTTTAGAAATTAATAAACTTAAAAACTCAGAAATGTTACTAAACGATAAATTAGACTTGAATTCATCCCCACTGTTAAATCTGTTCACCCATTGAAATATTGTTTCTTAGTTTCTTATACTATATTTTTATACTTAAACCTCACACAAGTAGCACATGGTATAGTTTTCAAAAAGCAATATATAAATGTAATAGTTCCTAGAATTTTAACTTGGGTCAACTACCTGATTAACGCTGTATCTTGTATGTATCTTTAGTCTTAAGTTGAATTTGAAGAAGCTACTGTGTTAGCGAAACAGCTGTCGTTATTTTATTAATAAAGTGTAAATCTAAAACATCTTATGTGTGTTTTATTTATTAGTGATATGGATTTACATCAAGCAAAGGTCGAAACAATTAAAGAATTTAAACGAATTTTATTTAAAAAAATACCCTTATAAGATGCAATTAGTTATACATAATTAAAATTATTTAAAAGTAGTGCAAAATCATAACCTGTTCCAGGGGACGATTCTTCTGACAAACAATATTAATTTGAGAAATTTTTTCTGAATACCGTCTTTAATATGAATGTGGTTATTATAAATGAGAAACCATATAATGAAAGTATACTATAATCTATAGTGTATTAGTGAAATAGTTTGGATACGTCAGCATTATTGAAAGTAGCATAAGCATTATCCAAGTTTGAAGTAAAAAGTTTTAGCATATTCTGTGAATAATTGACCAAAAAGCCTAGCATATGCAGATAGAAATTCGTTTATCAGTGTGAAATGTAATGTAATTGTTATATGTTTGTCAATAGTCTCAAACACCAGCAACCTTATACTTATTAACTGGAAATGAAAAATTTGAGAAATTCGCTTTTTTCAATTTAAAGACTTTGATCTGGTCGTTGATACGTAAATACTAGGAAATTTAATACATGTGCTCTGTGTGATGAATATTATCATCAAGAAGATCGACACTACGACCTACTGCAGTATGATGTGTGCTAACTATGAAGTGAAGTAGGCATGCATTGCTATGTAGATATAACTATACTATGACATATTATGAAAGTGGCTGAAATTATATAAGACTACTACAAATTGATTGATGTTATTTAAAATAAACGTATCGAAGGCGGTATATATATATATATACATACACAAATATAAATTAAACAGATAACTTAACATCAATGACGCCGATTGCATTAATAATATTAATAAGGAATTAGTATTTGCACATTAAACTGCTTCTAACCACTAAAAAAGCACCACCACTTTTGGTATGTCATTGGAAAAACATTTTGGTATAATTAATTTCTTCATTCAAGTTAATTTCCGGAAAGGCTATGATGCTTCAGTTCAACCAACGTTAAAAAGAAGGATTAAGAAAAGAATTGATAACATATAAATAACGAACTTCAATAAATTTGTCGGGGGCGGTAAAATTTGTTAGAATAAGTGTATTGTACGAGGAATGACTAAAGTTAAAGCATAAATTGTACAAATCGTTTATTGTTATAAGTCGAAGTGAAAACATTATTGTCACAGAAAAGCTAATTAAGGTATAGGAATATCACTATAGAGAGATTAAAAAAAGTTAGCCTTTGTACCATCTGCTGTAGATATTATTTTACACAAAGTCTATATGATATCTCAATAAATTGTTGGTGCAATTATTATTTAAAACACTTACCGAAATGAAGACTATCCATAATAATGTTACGTAGTCGTGATACGAATCCGTATAATTACGAAAGTATATTGTAAGATTGAAGAAGAACAAGTAGCTAAGAATTGTATTTACGAGAATAATAAACATTGATATGCCAAAAATCTTGTTAAAATTTTCTACTTGTTCGAGTAAAGTGATATAAACGCATTTCACTTTATTCATTGCTTCTATAGATATTGAATAGGCATCCTTTTCACTATATTTGTTAACAATAAAATTCAAATTTCGAAACTGACACTCGATAACCAACATTAAATTCGCTATTAGTGTAGTGATAATGTAAGCGCAGTATCTTTCAATGTTATGTATTATAGAAAATATTCCATTACTAAACTTTATTGTAATAAAATACCAATAAATGTCATATAAAAAAATACACAATATTAATAAATGCATGGCAGCAAGTTCGAAATAGAAAGACCATCGTTTTTGTGCGACTTTCAAACCGAAGTAACATCGAAACAACTTCTCAATTCCCATTAATTTATTGAGCGTCTCCATCAGTACATTCTTATAGCGATAATTAGTATTAACCAAAGTTGTCCAGTTGATCAACAATAAAGAAACCGAACATATTCCACGCATTAAAATGATTGAAGTTGCTGCTTTTATCTTAGAATCAATGTGATATGGCATTACAATTGCGTATGTTATCGTCAGACAAGATAAAATTATAAAACCAAAAATGCATTTTACATCGGTCTGAGTGAATTTTTTCTTCGATGTAATATAATTAGGGAAAGTATTTAAGTAATTTGCGTATTTCGCCAGACTTATCAAATAACCCATGTTAGAATGTCTCAAAGCTGTATTAAACGAAACCATTATTACCTTTCGATGTAGATTATTATAGTGAAAATACAATTTTATTCTAATGGATGTAATTTTGTCTGTGTACCAACACATTTTAGGTAAACAAATTTCATTACATATTTATGTACATACATTACGTTAACTTTGACCCATTTATTGTAATCATTTAATACACGATGAGCACACATCATCGTTAGTTGTGTTAAATTAGAAAACTAAACATACATATATATATATATATATATATATATATATATATATATATATATATAAGGTGAACTTAATAAGTCGGCGATTAAAGGTCTGGTTCATTACTTCAAAGTATATATATTTAAAACAACCCTACATGTTTCGGCAATGATGCCTTTGTCAAGGGAATACAAAATATAAATGACAGAATATAAATGTCAAATAATGAAGTTGCTATGGTTTAAATTATTCAAAGATACATTCCAATAATAATAATAATAAATCATGCCTTAGTATTCCAAAAAATAGATAGCAAGGTGTGAACATATGTGTTGTTCGCTGCCAGAAGCTTGTGTCTCTTTCTGGGTATGAACCTGTGTGTTGGTTGCTGCTGGCAGCTTGCGTCTCTCTCTGGGTGTGTGATTTTGTATTTGTGTGACCGCGTAAGTGTAGGGTTTTGTATGTTAGTGCACTCGTGCGTGTATTTAGTGACCGCACGAGCGCACTAACATGCAAAACCCTACACTTACGCGGTCACACAAATACAAAATCACACACCCAGAGAGAGACGCAAGCTGCCAGCAGCAACCAACACACAGGTTCATACCCAGAAAGAGACACAAGCTTCTGGCAGCGAACAACACATATGTTCACACCTTGCTATCTATTTTTTGGAATACTAAGGCATGATTTATAATTATTATTGGAATGTATCTTTGAATAATTTAAACCATAGCAACTTAATTATTTGACATTTATATTCTGTCATTTATATTTTGTATTCCCTTGACAAAGGCATCATTGCCGAAACATGTAGGGTTGTTTTAAATATATATACTTTGAAGTAATGAACCAGACCTTTAATCGCCGACTTATTAAGTTCACCTTATTATACCAAGGTCACGAAGATATTATATATATATATATATATATATATATATATATATATATATATATATATATATGTATATATATATATATAGAATAAAATAAATTAAAAGCGGGCAAGCGGTCTGTCAATTAAAAAACTCATTTAATTAAGTATCCCTATATTTCGCAACAACTTTGTTGCGTCTTTCGGAGATACTACAAGATTAATGAGAAATAATATTAAATAAATAAGAATATAAAGCAGTAGTAAAATACTTACAAAATGTAGAGTTGAAAAAAATAATAAAAGTGACGTACAAGGACAATAAAATTGATTAGGTTTAAAACTTAAAGTAACTATAGATACAAGCCTTTAAAACCTTTAAAAAATATGTATATGTAACAGTTAAAACATGAAAAATACAAAATATAAAACGAAACATATAGCAAAAAACTAAAGTCACAAGAATATAAAAAAATAATCCATTATAAATTTAACAATATATATATCCAGCCTTTAATCGAGGCCAGTTTTTAAGAAAACCGAGAAGTTATTCCCTATTTCCGAACAATTCCGGAGGATTACTTCTCAGAACTTCCTTATTATACCATCAATCCTCTTTATTTAAGTAGCCTAAAATTAACATTTTTTACTTGTTATTTAACCATTAATAATTTAATCAAATCTACTTCATCAATTTCATCGTATATTGCACGATTCAAGCAAATACTATTCAAATACTCACCGTATCAGCATATCTTAGTTTATTCAAAATTATTATTCACAGATGATTCATCTGTTTAATACTAAAACGTACATATTTAAATAGTTTCATTCGGTATACCTCGTAAAGGTATATTACTATCGGCATTATATTTGGATTTGAGTTAGATTAGTTCACATAATTTTTTATATATAATTAGACCAACATGCTTATATTTCTTTTGGAAAAATTTGATTACTATTTCTGAAAGAAAATAATATAGTTCTCTAATTGTAAATATTGTTATTTTATACATAAGATTTCATAGCACTTGCCTTAGACATTTAAACGTTCAATTTACATCTATACATGTTATGTCCTATGTTCATTTACCCTCAAACAAATGTAATTTTTGTATATTTAAACGAAGTGTTGTTTTTATTTAATGTCGTTCTGTCAACCGTATCTATTGCCAAGGTTATAAAAATAAACATAATAAATAACTAATATATGATCAAAAAGTCCTTGGATCGCGATAGCCATGAAGTGTAGAAACGATCTATAGAATTATTTACTTCTGTTCTTTGAAGTATACATAAGTCACAAATAAGATAGATTTTAGGTTATGGCAATTAGTTGCATTTTATGTATATTTTAGAATCAGCTGACTTGAAAGTTGTCAAATAAATATCAAAACTAATTGAAATAAATAATTTCATAGATAAATCCACGGCAATAACGATCAAAAGATATTTTGATCATACGATATATTGCTTGCTTATTGTTGAAGTTAATGCTATTCTGAAATAGATGTCAGGCTAAATAACTTGAGTTTGAGTTAAAAATGATATTTTTCCCAATATATCAATAATAAAAATTATAAGAAACAAAATTATAAGATCCGTATTTGAGTTCCTCCAGCTTTCCACAGACTAACTACAGAGATATTTAAAGAAGTATAGAGTCTCATAACAGTGTTTTGTTGCAATAAATAATAAAATTGATTTATATATTTTCTTTTCATCCTGTTGTGGAATTTTCTCTTCGGCATCCCTTGTGCCCGCAACATTTTTATGGCTGTCCTGAACGTGGGTCATTAAAGGATTTGCTAAGAGGAAATTATATATTTTATTACAGGTAAAAAGCCAAGCAACGTCGAGGTCAACTTGAGGTAGCAGAGAAAGCAGTATTATTATTAATTTTTTGTGTATTGTAATTGAAAATAAATAAAAAAACTAAGTGTGTTTTATTTTATTGTGTTTATAAAATATTCTTAGAAAGGAGATATAATTACTCAAACCACGCGATTGTGTGAGACATTAAAATAAAATGACACTAAGGATACAGTGTAAAGAGAAGATAAAAGAAATTAAAACTGTTGCCACAAATATTATATTTATTATTATTGTAATAATATCTATTCTACATATATTATAAATTGTAATACCTATTGTAAACATCATATACTCACATAAACAGTAGAGATAATGAAGATGGAAGGAAAGATGAAGGTGATAGGAAGATACAAGAACCAAGCATCGTACCTGAAGTCAGCCTGATGGAACAGATGATGATTTTAATGAAAAGTATTGAACAAAGGCAGGATAATTTCAAAAAAGACTTAAAAGAAATAAAAAACAGCCAAACAGAAAGGAAGAACGAACTACAAAAAGATTTAAAAAAACAGCGAAAACGAAATGAAGACCGAACTACAAAATGATATTAAAAATAGCCAAACAGAAATAAAATCCGAGCTCCAAAATACCCAGACGGAGATTAAAAATAATATTCAGGGAGAAATAATGAAACTCGAACAAAGATGACTTATTCCAAAAACATACGACCGAGCAACGCGAAGAATTAAAAGCGGAAGTAAAATTAATCCAAGAAGAACTTCAGGAGAATGCGAGCCAAGTGTTAAGCGAAAAAAAGGTAAAAGTAGTCTGCATTCAAGAAGATATCAAAACCGTTTCAAACGTTGTACAAACCAAAAATCAACAACGCAAAAACCAGGGAAACGAGTTGGCCATTCGAATCTTTGGAATGTCCACAGAATGCAAAAAGGGAAAAGAAGAGGTGGAGCTGAAATTAAAAGAAGATTTAGGTCGACAATTTCAAACATTGAAGAAGGATATGGAAGTTTGAAGACGGCCGGAACAAAATACCATTACGCCGCCGTGCCAATATTACAATTCAGCGATAAAGGTGGAAAATCTCTTGCCAGAAGAGGAATCAGAGGAAATGTTACGTCAAGAGGAAGAAACGCATTAAACAACCTGTCCTGGAGAAAAAGACCTGAGGAGAATGAAAATACAGACTCAGGAGAAAAAGAAATGCCTATTGGAAATCATCCGAGGAGTTCCTCAGCTCAACCCGGCACATCGAAGCAGTAAATACGGAAAAATCCTCCAAACCCTTGTCTCATAACAACATTAAATACTATCAAAACCCTGAAGAATTTATAACCATTGAAGACCAAGGAAACAATATTATAAAAAATAGTTCATTACCCTCTATAAATGTCAAGATAGAATAAAACGATTTTTCATGTCTAAAGACGCAGAAGCTGAAATTATCTTATTACAATAAGAAAAAGCAAAACTTATTCCCAGAATTGAGGAAGAAATTGTTCAAATTAAAGGTATAGACATTATAGCAGACAACAAAAGAAAATTGGGTACCATCACAAAAAGAGTTGGTTAGAAGTGTCGATCAACAATAAAGATTACATTATGCAATTTAATTTAATAGAAAAACTTCAATACCACGTTATATTAGGCGTGGAAAATATTAATTTATTAGGAATGAAGTTAGATTTCGAAGAAGGTCGGATTACTATTAAAAAGAATGAAATACGAAAAGACGTTTTATTTAATTGCTAAATTTTAAACTTTTGTTCAATGATTTCATTTATATATCGAATCTAATTAATTCAGGCCAATAATTGAATTAGTTTAAATTTATATTTTACAATGTTTATTTTCTTACTTTAAACTGTAATTCTCTTGAATATTTTTAATAATTTAGTAGCATATATACTGAGTATGTAAAAACATATGTAAAATTCTTTACAGATAATGCGGATGAATTGCCAATTTTTTCTCTTGGTTAAGGCATATGAAATATTGGCTAACTACTTAATTATTAGAATCTTGGTGTATTTTGCAGTATAATTAACGTATATCTGATTTTGGAATTTTAATTTCGATTGAGTTTAACTTCATGTAATTTCTTTAATATGTAATTTTGATAATAATTATTATCAAAATTACATATTGATAAATTATAATTGAATAACTTAATCGTATATCGGGTGATTCATAACCCAGTATCAATTTTCGCAATTTTACTTTCTATTTAATTTATTAACTAAGCAAATTGGTCGCTTGGATATTTATTTTGATATTATTTAATTGCGGCTTGAGAGCCACCTGTTATCCTGATAATTTTTTTATTTCTTTCAAAATACGTATTTTTTTTTCATGTACCTCATACCTGGCTATTATATATATTATTTGGACCTGTTTATGCTAGAATAAACAATACCTTGTTATTGTTATCGAACTTTTCATTTTTTTCTTATTTCATTTGATTATTGTCTGCTTGATCCCTTCGGATTTATTTGGCTTACCTTCGGCAGCTTCTGTGTTAGCCGTGTAGGTTGAAATCATACACACGGTGGCGCCTATCTTAAAAAGAACCTCTCCGTAAGCCGCCTCTAAACTGACTAGAAAATCCAAACGAAAGGTCTCCGGGAAATTCATGTCGGTAAGTAGGTAATTTAGTAGGGTTTAAGATAATTAGAAGAGGCGCACGTAACAACATCTTACGTTAAACCTCTGTGTACTGCCTTTGAATTTTAAGCTGTCTGTATGATTTTTTAATCATTTGACGGTAGACCGATCCTCTTGTAGCCTTACTGAATCTGATTATTTTATTTAATGTGAAAAGTTTAGTTGAGTAAACTAGTATGTGTTAAATACAATCTTGTCCCTATTTGTTACTTATGGTAAGTTTGTTCTTATAAGTAGTATATTTGAATTTCGAACTGCTTAATAGTTCTAATCTTTACTGTATCTAATATTTATAGGCATTTTGCCAGTTATTTATTTTAGTAATTTCATGTTTACATTTCACTGAGTCTATGTTATTTATGTGAGTGTTATAATAATATAGATCTTCTGATACTACATAGCCTGTATAGAATCTATCAAAATATAGAAAAAATAGGTTGTTGGAATATATATTAAGTGTACAATACATAATAAATATTTTATTTTCTTTTCCAAAATACAATAAAATATTAGCTTACAAGTTGTTTAGGTAGGTACATAACAATTAATCTGCAAGTTAATAATATACAATGTCTCCGAGGTAACGTACCGTAACTGTCTTTTATTAAGTATCTTTTATCATCATGAGGACTTTTTTGATTCACTGGTATAGTCATATGCACTGAACATCGCAGATGTTGATATTACATAATCGCTTCTTCCGCGCTTGTATGTGCATCACGCGATCGTCTCCCGGCAAAATAATTTATAGGGATCCGATGCTTAGTCGTTAGGTATGGATACAGCGCTTGTCGCTCTTGCTTTAGTTAGTTACGTTTGAATTTTGGATGTGGTCAGAAGGTTTGCGTTACACAAACCTTGCCGATCGTAAGTGAAGTTTAAAAAATTACCGAATACGCATCTAATTAAATGTATTTTGTTACTTTACCTGTAGTTTGATTGACACCAATATATTTATATTTGGATTTGGGCCTTCGTCCATGCCGATATCTATTGTGCATATACATTGTCTCCATACATTGTCTTCTACTAACGCATATATAACTTTCTTAGGGCAGCTGCCGTTTGTTGCTATCGTTAGCTGTCGTTTGTTGTTGTCATTAGCTGTAGTTGTTGCGATTGTTGGAAATCGCCGCTGAATTTAACAGCCATAGGAACTTGAGTACCTGTTGGAGAGTTGAATTGAACAGCGTGGTACCAAAAGACATTTGTAATCTCGTGCGAGGCGGAAGAGACGCCATTTCCGTTGGGTTATCGTCGAGCTATTCCTCTACAACCCCAGAGCTAAATGTTGTATCGTTTTGATTAACTAATAATATTTATTTATTCAGAACTTGTATTTGTTTCACATGTAATAGTAACGTCACGTTAAAAGTTTTAATCCGTAAATTTTTGATTTTGTTATTTGTTAACTCCATTGAATGTTTAACAGTTTATTATTGAGTACACCGTTGTGCATATATATATATATATATATATATATATATATATATATATATATATATATATTGATATAACGCTGACGTGGTATAAGAAAATAAGAAAATTTATTAATTATATATATAAATAAATTTAGAAAGAATACCCTGTATTATGCTAGCTCAAATGCATATATAAAGATAATCAGAGATGAATACTGCTTATCTCTGGGTCAAAGGTAGGTTCCGGACGTACAGATAGCTACACAAGAGTACATACAATAAAACGACTAGGTCAATAATAATAATAATATATTTTAGAAATTAACTCATGTCCTTTTCCAATTATAAAACAAGATATAATATATAAAAGTTGAATAGATACTTAAGTTTGTTAATTTTAACACATCTCAGTACAATGGGTTGCCTAATCCAAAATATATAAAATATTAAAATGGTTGAACAAGAATCTGATTCAAATGTAAGATCAGAAAAATATGATACTTCGAAATGTCGTGAGTAAATTTTAATATTTGATATTTGATCTCGAGAAAAGTTATATCTTTAATATAATTAAGGTAAACAATCTTTACAGAATATCTGTTACTTTAAGTACAAATGGAAATGTCAAACCACGTGTCTTCTAAAATGTCAAATGTTCCGTAGAAAACCAACAGATACAGCAATGGCAGGTTACGATATCCTTATTTCGAACGTCTGGTAGATAATATAGTTGTAGAATCGCACATGGTCCTCTTGCACGATGTAAACAGCAAGGTTATGTGTATATACGATTTCCAGATGAGTGTATCTTGTCCAAAAAATTTCCAAAAGATAATTCCAGTAGCTTCTTTAGTAAAACTGCATAAACGAAGATAGATTAATATATAGAAGGAATCAAAATAGTGAAGATTATTAGGTTTCCTTGATCTCCACACACGAACAAAATCTTCTCGTAGGGTAAATATGTCAAGTAATTATAAATTATCCACTATCTGGTGATTAAAACGTTGTTATAAGTTATTATGAGAATAATTTCGTAGAGGAATTCAAAAATAACACTTAATTATCCAACTGCATGCAAAAAAAAACTTTTCAATCAATCATATTGTTTTTCGTTGTCCCGGCTCCCATAAGAAAAATTTGTATTTCCATAAATCAGATTTTCTTAGGAATTTGTACAATGATCTCGAAAATTATATTAAAGACAACTATGACAAATTAAAATAAATAATAATTTTGAATGTTACTTTAGTAAATAAAATATATAATTTAGTAATAAAAATAATTCTGACAGCTAAATGTCATGCTGATGAAATCTACTCACGTATTCCAAATTACAAATTTAGAATATGATATTATCCAAGGAACAATAAAAGATATTACAATATTAAAAGAAATATATGTACAACAAAGAATATAACTATAATCAGATTTAGAAAAACTAGATCTTCGCGGAAAAATATAAAGATATTTAAATAAAGAGAGAGTAATAAAAATAGATTGAATATAATTTACAATGTTTATCGATATCAATATTTCTAAATCCAACTATGGTTTTACATTAGTATACAAAAAATTTAGCTATTCAACAATCTCACAATACATTATTTTTCAGATATAACTTCTCGGATCTGTTATCTTATCAGCAGAAGAATTTGATATGTGGGTTAATTGCCCTACAACATTATATATATATATATATATATATATATATATATATATATATATATATAAATATTTAACGTAGCATTTTATTTAGTAATAAGTAGAGCTGAGGATGTTTGCGGTATAACCATGGTTATATCATGTAACCATAGTAAATTACTATGGTTACATGATATAACCATGGTTATACCGCAAACATCCTCAGCTCTAGTAATAAGTTTCGTATATAAGCTTGTAAGTTTTATAAGCGATATCGAGATCTCGCGTATACGCATAATTTCTTTGTTCTGATTTAGTATATAGTCTGGGTTGTATACAGGCGCGTTCACTAATTTTACTACTTAATAAATATATAAATATTAAGGGCTTCGCGAACTGTGCTGTTCTGTCTAGTTGATATATTGTTACCATTTATTATTTTTATGAACAGAGACATTCAAAACTTTATATTATTGTTTTCTGTTACAAACATTTAAAATAAATATTAGTACATGTTATTTGGCTGCCGTTCGTTTTCTTTTATTTTCTATTGCTTTCTGTTTTCGGACTTGTTAAGTGTAGTGGGGGTACGTTATCGCATATGCGTTCTTAGGCTAACGTTCATTAACTTATACAAGCAACATTCAAAACGCGGTGGCGCCCTTCTTAAATATACATCAGTCAGGTTAACAATGTTTCGCCAAGGCACCCATCCGTCGTTACTAGAGCTGAGTCCGTGGTACTGGTCGGCTGACTTGTAGGTTTAACAGCAACCCGCCCACGAAAGGTAAGTCTGAGGAGGGCTACTGGATTTCGTAAATTTAGTAAGACTAGTTTTCATGAGTTTTGTTGCTTGCCCATGGTGCAGGCCGCATTATATACAGGCTGTCCCGTAAAAAACGCCAACATTCATAATTCCGTTATTTATTGTCCAGTTTTATTTAAACAAAAAGTAAATTTAATAGCATCAAAAACACTATAAGATAGCAGTGTTTTATTTGTTTTATTTGTTTTGTTGTTTTGTTTAATTGTTTTCATTAATGTCAAACGACAGTCAAGTTTTTTATTTTAAATGGCAACATATATATTTTTGGCTATATTCGGATTGGTTTTTTTTTCTGAATTCAACGATGTATAACATGTTTATTTTTGATAAACGTTTATTGCAAAAAAAAGAACTTTATAAATTTCATCTTTGTCTTCCATTATTTATAAATATTCGAATGTGTCATGAAACATTGGAAATGTAAGTATTATAAATTTTATTATAAGAAACAAAACACTTTACAATAAATGTTGAAATTGCCCGCCACCTTGTTCAACACATATCGCACATCTCCTAATTACTCCAAAGGTCGCATTTAAAAGACAAGCGGCAGGTACTTCTTGACAATTGTTAATAATTCTTTGTCTTAAAATGTCAACATTTTCCAGAGTTGTTAAATAGACTCGATCTTGTAGATAAGCCCACAACCAAAAATCGAGGGGCGTAAGATCCGGTGAACGCGCAGGCCACTCGATAGGACCGGATGTTGCTATCCACCTATTTCCAAATTGGGTGTTCAACAAATCAGTATTTACTCTGGCATTGTGCGCGGGAGCCCCATCTTGTTGAAAAAATATTCTATTTAAATTTGCCAAAGGTAATTCATCTAAAAAGTTTTGGAGATTTTCGTGTAATAAAGTGTAGTATTTTTGTTGATTTAAGCAACCATCTATGAAAAATGGCCCAATTAATTGATGCCACACCAAACATTTACGTTGAAAATTATTTTCAATTACAAATCTCGGATTGTCTGCACTCCACTGTCGATGTATGTTTCTATTAAAAATACCGTTGTTGCTAAAAGTGCATTCATCAGACCAAATTATCCTTCTGTAAAAATTCGGGTATTGTTCTAATGCATTTAAATAAAAACGATAAAACTGGATTCTTCGACCAGGATCATTGTGTTCTAATGCATGAACTTTTCGAGCTATGTACTGTTTAAGTTTGTGTTTTCTTAAAATACCATGAACTGTAGTTTTTGATACCCCAATATTATGTGCAATTTCACGAATCGAAGTTCGTGAATTTTGCTGTACTGCAAGAAGAACATCTAATTCCTTATCTTCAGAGAATTTCCGTTTTTGTGTTTTTGGTTTGGTAAATTATCCATAATTTCTTAAATTCTTTTCAATTCTCTGAAATATTTTCGAACCTGGAACTTCTCTGTCCGGAAAACGAGCACTGTACCGACGAACTGCTTGAAGGCGATTTTTATTACATTCAAAGAACACTTGTAACATGTCCGTTAATTCATTGTTATTCATTTTTAACGAAAATACGCTTTTTGTTGCGGCAAAACGTTCAAACAGGATAATAGAGAAAACTTAATAAAGTCAAACTGACACTTAAGGCACATTGACATAATGCTAGTGGACTGGGCCAAGTCTACTATAATGAAAGATTAAACTTATAAAGTTTTTTTTTAAATTTTTTATTATTAGGAGATGTGCGATATGTGTTGAACAAGGTGGCGGGCAATTTCAACATTTATTGTAAAGTGTTTTGTTTTTTATAATAAAATTTATAATACTTACATTTCAAATGTTTCATGACACATTCGAATATTTATAAATAATGGAAGACAAAGATGAAATTTATAAAGTTTTTTTGCAATAAACGTTTATCAAAAATAAACATGTTATACATTGTTGAATTCAGAAAAAAAAATACAATCCGAATATAGCCAAAAATATATATGTTGCCATTTAAAATAAAAAACTTGACTGTCGTTTGACATTAATGAAAACAATTAAAAACAAATAAAACACTGCTATCTTATAGTGTTTTTGATGCTATTAAATTTACTTTTTGTTTAAATAAAACCGGACAATAAATAACGGAATTATAAATGTTGGCGGTTTTAGGGGACAGTCTGTATATGTTCAAATATTCTATATAATCATTGAAACTTATTCGATCTTTAACAATGTTTTTCTTAACTCTTATCTCTTTCCTCTTAGCTTTTGTTACTGTATCCTTACCCTCTACCCTAATAGCATTCATTTTAAACCTCAAAACTGCAAATTCTGTTATAATTGTTCGATTCTTCTCATCCGTCATCATATCCAGAACTTTTTTGTTTACAAGAGGTATACATAAACATTATCTTTAGGATAATCGCTAGCATCAAATCTCTGACAGTCGTGACGGATTAAATCGTAGATATCTGAACATTCAATTGAATCAATATCTGTGTAGGCTGCTTGACATATCTCCAAACATTAGTTTCATATATAATTTATTTATTTGCGTATGGCTAACATGGATTATACATCTAAAAGTTAAGGCCATTGATCCAGTATAACGCGGAGTCAGTTGCTTTAAAGAAGTCCCTCATCTCACCTCCATATGCTGTAAGGGGCCACTCAGCTGTTATATGGTGAATAGTCTGGCGAGGTTTTCCGCATTCGCAAGTTGGTGTATCAGTCAGTCCCCATTTATATAATGAGTCACAACAAATTTCATGGGATGTTCTTATTCTATTGAGTGTCTTCCACTCATGGCGAGGCAACTCCTTTCGTGGTAAGGGTAAGGCAGGATCAATGATATGGGCCGCTTGAGTGGGTTTCAACGCAGCCCAATACTCTCTCCCTCTATCATTTGGGTTGAAATCTTCTGCTATAAGTCGTTCTGCTAGCAGTAGTTGAGGAGATCTCGACTTCAGTCTCGACAGGCCAGCATCAGGCAAATCATTGTGTATTGGAAGATGGGGATCCAATATTATTTTATTATATTCTCTTACCCGGCTTTCCTGTCTCCGGATGGTGGGAGGTGTAATATGGCATAGAACCGAAAGCCAGGGTAGAGGTGTACTTTCTAAACAACCGCTAATTACACTAGTTTACCCTGAAAATGTACATTTGATGAGAGATAGATTTCCTGATGTATTTTCTTCCGCTGAATTCGAAAATCAAGGTTAAATTTTTTTTTATGGAACACTTTTTGAGATATTGTAATTTTTTCATTTTTTCGACCTTTTTTCACTTGACAAATCATATCTCGAGCTAGAAATGCCCGATTGGGTCGTTCTTGGTACCCAAATGCAAGGTATTGAGATGAGAACAAATATGTATAATCGGATCTTTGATTGGTAAAGCGGTTCAAAATATATCGATGAAAATAGGGCACATTTTCAAAAAAATCATATTTTACAGTGATTCTGTGCCGACAGAAAAGTACAAATCGTTAAAAAAAACGTCTGGTTTCTGTTCATGTGCGTAAAGATGATACTTTTACGTAAGAACTAAGACCAACCAGAAGAAAATCGACCGAAAAATGACAAAGTTATAAGCAATTGAGTGAATATATCCAAATCCCATATTTTCCGAATATTTTATTTTTTTCGACAATTTATGAGTTCGGTTGCTCACACGCAAATATATTGAATTTATTATTTGTTATTTTTATGTATTTTGACTTTCTTATTACTATTATAATAATAATTATTATTCGTACCAATAAACAGCTGACTATATCTCGATATTTATATGTCTTTGGTATAGGAACACGATTTTATATCGATAGCCTGTTGGTATATTGGCAACGTATATTAGTTCTCACGTTGACGCTAGAGTTCTTAGATTTTATTCCAAACAAAACGACAACACATCACATTTTGGAACCTTAGAACCCTGACATTTTGTTTTGACATCTTCTATAAAACGTAGTGTCGGTTGTTTATATATTATAGGAACTCACAAATTTGATTGAAATTATATTTCATTGTGTTCACCAAAATGCCTAAAAGAAAACGAGAATTTAAGTGCTTAAACAACTGAAATAATTTCTGTTACGTGTGTGGCAATTTTGTCCCCCAACCAAATAGACGTAGATTCACCGATTCATTACAACATAATTATCTGCAATATTTTGGAATAGCACCTGCAACTTTTCATGAGAAATGGACACCAAATAATGTTTGTTTATAGTGCCATATAACTCTTGCCGCGTGGGCTTCTGGTTGTTTTCTATTGTATTGTTTTTACCATTTTATTTATTTCTTACAGGTGTAAATATGTCTCTAAAAATCCATTTCTTGCATTCGCATTTGAATTTCTTTCCGGACAATCTTGGTGACGTAAGTGACGAACACGGCGAGAGATTTCACCAACAAATTAAGACCATTGAGCGGCGCTATCAAGGATTTTGGGATGAAGCAATGTTGGGAAACTATGTATGGTTTCTCACTAGAGAAACGGATCCCAAAAGCAACCGAGGACAAAGCAAGAGCCACAACTATTTCTAACACACAAAAATGTCAAGAATGTATTGCAAGCGTTTAAACCCAATAAATTGTCGAAAAAAATAAAATATTCGGAAAATATTGGATTTGGATTTATTCACTCAATTGCTTATAACTTTGTCATTTTTCGGTCGATTTTATTCTGGTTGGTCTTAGTTCTTACGCAAAAGTATCATCTTTACGTACATGAACAGAAACCACACGTTTTTTTAACGATTTGTACTTTTCTGTCGGCACAGAATCACTGTAAAATATGATTTTTTTGAAAATGTGCCCTATTTTCATCGATATATTTTGAACCGCTTTACCAATCAAAGATCCGATTATACATATTTGTTCGTCATCTCAATACCTTGCATTTGGGTACCAAGAACGACCAATCGGACATTTCTAGCTCGAGATATAATTTGTCAAGTGAAAAAAGGTCGAAAAAATGAAAAAATTACAAATTAAAATCTCAAAAACTGTTCCATAAAAAAAAATTTAACCTTGATTTTCGAATTCAGCGGAAGAAAATACATAAGGAAATCTATCTCTCAACAAATGTACATGAAAAAAATTTCATTTTGTAAACTAGTGTTATTCTCATGGTCTCGTTGAGTTTGACATCGACCTTATTTGCGTGACAGCTGTTTAACCAGACTTGGGCGTAGTATTCAGCTACCGAGTAAACAAGGCTAAGAGCTGACGTTCTTAGGGTGGATGCGTTCACACCCTAAGCAGAACTGCAGAGTTTGTGGATTATGTTATTTCTGGTGTTTATTTTAGCTGCGGTGTTTTCTAGATGTTTTTTACATGAGTGTACGATCCATTGTTACTCCCAGATATTTTGGGTAAGGATTATAACGTAGTAAGTTGTTATTGAAATACACTTGCGGCTCTAGACGGATTTGTTTATTATTGAGGTGAAAACACAACACTTTTGTTTTATTCATATTCGGGATTAGTCTCCAGGCGGCGAAGTATTTTCCCAGCACGAATAGGTCCTCTGAATGTATACTATTATTTCCCTCTATGGTTTTACTCCTGCATGCAAGAGCCAGGTCGTCGGCATATCCAAACTTTTTTGACTTTGTATGTGGCATGTCAGAAATATACAGGTGAAACAGGACAGGTGCAAGTACCGATCCTAGAGACAATCCATTATTAAGATATCTCATTTTACTCTTGCTTTCTCCTGTGCGTTGTTAAGCTGAGCACCTGGTCTTCGGTTGGGTCTGAAACCAACCTGTTCAACGGGAACATGCTTCAATATCAATGTGCTAAGTCGGTTTAATAGCAATCTTTCCAGAAGCTTATAACATGAGCTTAATAAATCTATCGGACGAAAGCTTTCATGAAGATTTTTGGCTTCAAGACTGCAATTATTTTGGATTTCTTCAGCTCTGTAGGGATATGCCCTGTCAATAGAATGTCTGAGTAGAATTTACTCATCGACATCCCTGCGTGTTTTCCACAATTCTTTAGGAATTCGGGATGGATTCCGTAAAATCCAGGTGCTTTGCCAGATTTAATGTCATTCAGTGCTTTATCTACCTCCTCTACCTTGAATGGCCTGGAGTATTAGCATGGGCTGTTGTTGTTTGGCGGCGGAGTGTCAGTTTCTTCTTAATGTCTGCATTCTCCTGTCTTGTACTTGGGACCTTTGACAGGGCTACAATTGTGCAGCGATTTGGTCAGCTGATACTTCCAGTGGACCACCAGTGGGTGGGTTAGAGCTGCCTAGTTTCTTCAGGAGGCTCAAAGCTTTCCTACTAGATCTTTTGAAGTCCATACTACATGTCTTTTCTTCCTATTTTTTGCGACGTTCTATGTCCAGGCGATTAAGGAGTTTATCCGCTATCTCAGAGTCCCCGCTGTTCTGAAATTCCTGGTAAAGCTGCTTCGTCTCATTGATCCATTTCGGGATATATTATCTACGGAAGCCCCGATGTACATACCTTTTTGCTGTTGCTAATATGGCATTGATGAATCTATTATAATTGCTGCTTTTTGGAGGTACCCATCTGACAACCTTGTCTAAGTGCGCCGCGAATTTACCCCATTGGGCCTTCCCAAGATTCCACCTAGGCCTAGGTGTAGAGTAGATTATCGGGATTTTAATTCCAATTTCGAGAACTACCGGGCGTTGTTGGCTATGGAAAGAACTTTCCTTGAGATTGGAATTGGGTGTTTTCTAGCATTTTCCGACACGAAGCAGATGTCCGGGTTGGTTTCTGTGTTCCATGAAGCTGACCTGAAAGTATTTCGTTCTTTAGCATCGAAGATTAGGTGGAGATTGTAGGTGTCTGTTCAATTCGCAAGGCGATCACCATTCTCATCAGTGGTATATTTCCAATCAGTGTGATGGCTGTTACAGTCACCTGCATATATTGTAGGATATGGATACGTACCTAATATATTATCAGGCCAAGATGCTTGTGGTGGCTTATTAACATTGACTACAGTAATATCATCTATTTTTGTTACTACTTGGTGAACGTGTGACTTTACTGTGGAATTTACTGCTGCATTTCCATAGGAACGGTGGTAGGTGGCCCCAAGTAAGTCAAATCCATCAATTTTACCTCTATAAGTTGTTTCATATAGTCGTAGTGAAATTCATAGATTGATGTTTTAGAAATATCTAGAATCGCCATTCCTACATAAATAGGTTTTTTAAAATAGATCTCTGTTTTGTCGAGTTCAATAGCAACGAATGTAATTGCAGAGTAATTACTCTGCAATTACATACATTCTAATTTGATATTTTTAAATATTTCATATAAAAGCCGAAAAACTACAATAATTTATCAATTGTTATATTTAATAAACGGCTAAGAAATTATCTAAACACACATATATATATATATATATATATATATGAAACATTTTTTGTGAAAAACTTATCTGCGCGGAATGTGCATATATCGATATTTCACTGGTTTTTACAGATCATCAGTGCACCTTACCGAAGACAGACATGATATTCACTTCTATACTACGTGTATATATACGAACTGTAATGAACTTCATGTGTATGAGAATTAATAATTATTAAATCTCATTTTACATGCGATTGTCGCTATAATTTGTTGCATTTAATTCGCGGCTTGTCGTATATCTACACGTAGTATAGAAGTGAATATCATGTCTGTCTTCGGTAAGGTGCACTGATGATCTGTAAAAAACAGTGAAATATCGATATATGCACATTCCGCGCAGATAAGTTTTTCACAAAATTTTTCATTTGTACTGACAACTTGTACAGTTGATGTCGCGGCTTGTTGCGTCTACAATCTAGGGCAAAAGTGATTTGCCGAATTGTAGAATTAAATGCAACAAATTATAGCGACAATCGCATGTAAAATGAGATTTAATAATTATTAATTCTCATACACATGAAGTTCATTACAGTTCGTATATATACACGTAGTATAGAAGTGAATATCATGTCTGTCTTCGGTAAGGTGCACTGATGATCTGTAAAAACCAGTGAAATATCGATATATGCACATTCCGCGCAGATAAGTTTTTCACAAAAAATTTTTCATTTGTACTGACAACTTGTACAGTTGATGTCGCGGCTTGTTGCGTCTACAATCTAGGGCAAAAGTGATTTGCCGAATTGTAGAATTAAATGCAACAAATTATAGCGACAATCGCATGTAAAATGAGATTTAATAATTATTAATTCTCATACACATGAAGTTCATATATATATATATATATATATATATATATATACCGGGTGCGGCAATAGTGTGTCGGCGGAGCTTAGCATGAAAACCAATAAAGTTGTAACAATGAAATTTTACGTACACATGCAGTATGCTACAGTGCATTTTCTAATTTTATTTATATATTTACAGGGTGTTTCAAATTTCCGCAACCACTTTCAATTTTTTTTTTTTAATAGATTACTATACTTTCTTGTTATTATGATGATAGCCACCCAAATTATCTTTGCAATGATATATGACAATGTGCACTTACAACTGTTAGTTTTGGTTTTATTGCAAATTTTGTTAAAATCTTGACAGTTGCAGCGTCTAACATTTTAAGTCTTAGCCTGAAAATGGGTGCAGTGCCTCACGTAACTTTTTTGTTACAAATTTATGGACTAACACGTTATATGTTTTGAGAATGAACAACGTGACAACATATACAGAGTGTTAAATATGTCGTGCCAAAGTTATCGAAGTTTAAAGGTTATTTTCTCTTTTTTTTTAAATTGAACCTATAATTTTTTTATTAGTCAGCAAATTCCTTGTAAAATTGCCGTTAAAATGGTATCAATAACATATTACTTATTTCTAGTATTTTCGAAGTTATAACCCTTTAATGGGATATACCTACGTTTATAATATTCAATATGCGGTGCTGCATCTAATAGTTGGGTGGTTGACCATGAAATGATATTAAGCAAAAATTGCTATGTAACCAAACGTCAAATATCTACTTAAAATTTCCATATTAAGTGTTTTTCAATAGTTTCTCTTTACTGTAATCGCGTTTAATTGTTATAATTTAAGTTCGGCTAGTTAATTATCAATTTCCGTTTGTTCGTTATTAGTTGTTATCTTGTTGTCAGTTATATCGTTTTGTTGTCATTATTTTTTATTTCCATACCGTAATAGTTGTGTTTCTTTGGAATGAATTTTTCGAAAGAGGAGCTAATAGACATGGTATTTGTTCTTGGCGCTAGCAATGGAAATCCACTTTTAGCATCAAGAACATATGCCATGGAGTATCCTCACCGAAGAGCACCAGATATTAAGACTTTTGAAAATTTGTTGACAAGGTTTCTTCGGACGGGTTCAGTGAATTATGTCAAACATGAAAGAACTAAGTCTATGGTTACAGAAGATAATGAAGTGACAGTCGTCCAGTTCGTTGTGGAAAATCCGCGCGTATCTACAAGGATAATTTCGAAAGAACACGGGATAGAAGTCACTGCTGTAAGAAGGATTTTAAAAAAACATAAATTTCACCCTTACAAAATTCAAAATCATCAAGGCTTATTACAAGCTGATTTTGAAAGGAGACTTGTTTACTGTGAATGGCTACTTTTCCAATTACGACAAGATCTAAATTTTCTAGATCATGTGCTTTTCACAGATGAAGCAACATTTGCTAATTGTGGAATAACAAACAGAAAAAATTCTCATTATGACACTAGAAACCCTCATTTTGTGCAACCCATTTTATACCAACAAAAATGGAGTGTTAACACCTGGGGAGGCATCATAGGAAACACTATTGTAGGTCCATTCTTTTTTAATAATACTTTAAATTGTGAAATCTACACAAATTTCCTACAAAATAATTTACCATTGCTGTTAGAAGACCTACCAGATAACGTCATAAGGAGATTGTGGTACCAACATGATGGTGCACCTCCACATTACGGTGCTGCTGCAAGAACACATTTAGATAGGGTATTCACCAATAGGTGGATTGGGAGAGGAAGCTTTATAAGCTGGCCACCGCGGTCACCAGATCTAACCCCTTGTGATTTTTTTCTGTGGCCTACTGTAAAAAATATAGTTTACGAAACACCTCCTACAACGGCAGAGAACATGCAGCAACGAATCAGAAACGCTTTTCTTCAATTAAGTGAAAACAACATGGCTCAAAATGTAAGTCTGTCGATGCAAAGGCGATTAAGAGCATGTGTAGAGCAGAATGGAAATATATTTGAACACATTTTAAATTAATTTTGTTTTATTATTGAAAAATTACAAAATGTAATTCTAAAACTAATAATAAAGAATTAAGAAACAGGTGTTTGTAAAAGTTACTTTGTTTGATATCATTTCATGGCCAACCAACTATTAAATTCACCGCATATTGAATAATATAAACATAGGTATATCCCATTAAAGGGTTATAACTTCGAAAATACTAAAAATAAGTACTATGTTATTGGTATCATTTTAACGGCAATTTTACAAGGAATTTGCTGACTAATAAAAAAATTATAGGTTCAATTTAAAAAAAAAGAGAAAATAGCCTTTAAACTTCGATAACTTTGGCACGATATATTTAACACTTTGTATATGTTGTCACGTTATTCACCCTCAAAACATATAACGTGTTAGTCCATAAGTTGGTAACAAAAAAGTTACGTGAGGCACTGCACCCATTTTCAGGCTAAGACTTAAAATGTTAGACGCTGCAACTGTCAAGATTTTAACAAAATTTGCAATAAAACCAAAACTAACAGTTGTAAGTGCACATTGTCATATATCATTGCAAAGATAATTTGGGTGGCTATCATCATAATAACAAGAAAGTATAGCAATCTATTTAAAAAAAAAAAATTGAAAGTGGTTGCGGAAATTTGGAACACCCTGTAAATATATAAATAAAATTAGAAAATGCACTGTAGCATACTACATGCGTACGTAAAATTTCATCAGTTTATAATTTATATATATAGCATCCTGCACCTTCCTATTCCCAATCTCCATTCCTCCCTGTCATTCCAGAGATTTTCTTCCAGCCCTCTTTCTCTCATTTCTTGATTTTGACAGCTCTTTCGAAGTCTACCTTGTTTACTCCTGGTTTCCATTCGAGAATTTGTTTGGGTAGTTTTGTTTCTGGCATTCTTTGTACATGTCCGATCCATATGAGTTGTTTATCTTTGATGTCGCCTATTATAGTATGGTTAACCTTCATAATTTTTCTAATTCTGTTGTTCGTTACTCTTTCCATTTTTGATCTGCCTGCTACCCTCCTCCAAAAATCCATTTTTGGAACTCTTAATGTTTTTAGAGTTTTCTCTTTTATTAGCCAGACTTCCGAACTGTACGTTATTATGCTTTTCACGATAGTATTGTATATTCGTTTTTTTTGTTTTCTTTTGAAATGTTTTTGTTACATAAAATGTTGTTTAGCAAAGAAATATCTTTCCTGCCTTGTATGTTACGTTATTGGATCGCCTCGTTCAGTGTTCTGTGATATTTTTATTCCCAAATATTTATATTCGTTGCATTGTTTTATCCTTTTTTCCATTTTCTATTAATAGGCCTTGATGCTCTCCTCCAATGCACATGTATTCGGTCTTGTTTAGATTTATCTCTAGCCCCAATTTTACATATTTCTCTACAAGTTTGCGAGCCATGTAATTCAAATCATCGTATTCCTGGGCTATTAATATTTGGTCATCTTCGAAACATAATATATATACGATGTTATCGTTTAAGGGTAAACTCATGTTTCGGCATTTTTTCTTCCATCTCTTTAGTACGTGTTCAAGGTAAATTTTGAACAACGTTGGTGAAAGGCAGCACTGTTGTTTTAATCCTTTGTTTGTCATGAATCCGTTTGTAATAGTTACCTATCTTAACTTTTGTCTGTGACTGTATAAAGTTTTTACGGTTTTTATTAATTCGACATTAACATTAGTTCCCTAAAGGGCTTCCCATAGTTTGTTGAGGGAGACGCTATCGTATGCCTTTTCAAGTCGACAAAAAGAAGAAGGAGCTCTTGATTATAGGCTATTTTCTTTTCAATAATTTGCGTGATTGCAAAAATGTGGTTAATGGCCGAACTACCTCCTCTGAATCTAGTTGTTCTTCCACTTCCATTTGCTGGTATTTTCTATTCTTTGTTTTATTATCTTTCCATATAGTCTACTAATTGTATTTGTTACGGCTATTCCTCGATAATTTTCTCAACTGCTTCTGTCGCCTTTTTTAAATATGGGTGTTATTTAGGTGACTTTTCATTCAGCTGGCATACTTTGTTTGTTAATATTGTTGGAAGAGTTTTGCAGATGTTCAGTTAGTTTACTGCTTCCATATTTTATCAATTCTCCATATATATCGCCAGGGCTCGGTGCTTTGCCATTTTTTAGAAAGTTCCATTGTTTTTTAACTTCTTCTACCGTTAATCGTATAGGTGATCCTATTAATCTTATGTTACTTGTTAGGTTAATGTCTTTGAATTCTCTACGTTCTTCTGTTAATAGATGTTGGAAATATTGTTCCCATTCTTTTGGTGTTATTTGTGATAAAATTTCTTTTTTCCTTTCTGTTATCATGTTTTCAGTATCCAGCTTTCTGTAATTTGTCGTCCCCCTAGGTATGAATTTATTCTCGAACAGTTTCTTTCGCATGTTTCATTTTTTTTCTGGCTAATTGTTCTGCATACTTTTACTTGGGCTTCCTTAAACATTATTTTATATTCTATGTTCTTAGTGCTCAGATATATTTGATATTTCTTTCTTCTTTCCTTAATCTTATTTCTATATCTTCATTCCACCAATACGGTTTTCTTTGATATCTACCTAACGCATTAAAGGCTACGTCATAGATGCACTCTTTTATATGGTTAGAGTGTACTTCTATGGCCTTGAAGTTTTTTTTCTTTAGTTTTTGCTTTAGCCGGGCTTTGTAAAATCCTGTTGTGCTCTCTTCTTCTAGGCCTCTTAAGTTGTATCTTCGTTGTAATTGATCGTTTTTTTCTTGTTGTATTTCTGCATTTTTTCTCTTTATTCCAGAGAAGAATACTTTTGTTTTGACAAAGTAATGGGCACTATTACATACTGGTTCTCTACAGACTCTTACGTCTTGGAATTTTACGTTAGCTTTTTGTTTTGAAATGACGTAGTCAATAATTGACCTCAGTCCTCCGGTTTCTTATCTCCACGTATATTTATGTATGTCGCGGTGTTGGAAGTAGTTATTTATGATTTTCATGTTATTCTATTCGCATACTACTAATAATATTTCTCCATTATTGTTGACTTTGTCTTCTCCATATCTTCCTATGATGCTGTCTTTCTCTTTTCTTCCCGTTCTGCCATTAAAATCTCCGAGCAACATCACCTCTCTTGAAGTTCCAATTTTCAAAATTTCCTCATTTAGTTGTTGGAAGAAACTATCCTTTCCCTGAACCGGTTCATCGTCATTGACAACGTACACACCTATCATCGTTACTTTGTATCTGAATTATTGCATTCACAGCTTTCGACATTTTTATATATTTTCTCCAACTTTTATGTAAAATTTTGAAGACATTTATATCAGACATGAGCTTGGCAAAAACTGGCCCTTCTGAAGACGGTAACGTATTGACTGCCGAAACGTCGGATTATTCAAATCCTACAAACGATGGAAATAACCCAAACTACTCAAGTAGTTTTAGTGTGATATCAGTATGTTTAAGCATACAATCCCATGTGCATCCGGATAAGGTGAAGTAAACCCTTGGATCAAGTCTATGTTTTCAGACAGCTGCTTCTAAATTGTTCGAAAATGCAGGTTAATAATAACACATCCGTCTTGAGATATAGGTCTGAATATTCACCCAAGTTTTCGATATGAAATTCATTCCATACTGTTTGTGCATACCATAGTCTTCGTCTGAAATATCTTGGTCGTTTAATTGATTGAAGAATTTTGATTTTTCTAGGAGCTTCACTTTCTTGAATTTCTCTTCTGAGTCGAAATAATTGCAAGGGTATACCCATTTCGTGTCTGCAATTTCAATTTTTCACCGCTTAGATTTGAAAATTCAAATTTAAGTTCGGGATATTCTTGTAAGTAAGATGCCAAGGTATCGAGTCCAGCCATAAATAGAAAAGAATCTATGAATCTAAATTTAATTATATTCGCATCGATGTGTTTAGTGAATGAAATATATTTTGCTTTGGTTGTTGGCAAAACATATATGCTACTTTTAAATCCACGATAAATCTAAACGATTTGTCGCAAATATGGCATATTGTAGCGTTAACTTGTCCATGGGCATGGAACACAAACATGCTGTTTCTAAATCTTCAGCACAAGTTTCGAGATCTTTGGTATATCATTCTACACAATCACTTCCTCGATAGCTTCGATAAAATGATAATAATTATTCCTCATAGCTGCACTTGACGTAATAACCTATGCGGTGTTGTTGATGTTCTTGATATTTATTTTGATTTTCCATGGTGCAAGTAAACATTTTAAATCGGTCTATATAATAAAGGGCGCTTTCACTTTATTTTTAAATTTTATAAATTTAATAAACTTATTATCTTCCGTGGGCTATCGGATCTTAACGATTCATTTCTTGGCAGTCCACGTAATGTTTATCGAGACCGGTTTTCGAATAAAAGTAGTCTAAACACCGGCCACAAAAAACTTTTTCTTATCATGTTTTGATAGCTGTGAAGATAGGAGGCGCGATAAGTTCTTAATCCAGACGAAATAATATCTAGGAATTGATTTATTATCATCCTCATGCGCTTCATCTTTGTTATAGTAAAAGTCTTAGATAAATATCGTCTATGTCTTCAAGGACATTCACATGTTTAGTCTGCTTCATTTTTGTTAGGTATTAAGGTATGGTGGTGAATTTTCCATAAGTTTTTTTCAAAATATGGCCGTATACTGATATATCGTTTAGTTTTTCAGACCATGGAATTTGGTTCATTGTAATGAATTTCTGTTAAATTTAGCACAGATGGTTTGGATACTTCACAATTCTGTGTGGTTTCTCATTCACTGGATATAACGGTCAATGCGAAATATTTTTGATCATTACTTTTTACGTTAACACATGCTTCTTTATTTTAATTTGTGGAGGTAGTTCAATATAAGATGATCTTAGTTTAGGTGTAAATTTTTTAATATTTACTTGAGATTGATAACAGTTGATAAGGCCCAGCCACTGTCTCTTTCTTCGAGATGGCCGTTGGTTGTTGGATATAGTTAACCAAGCATTCCTGTAGGTTAGTGTGTTACGGTCGGCTTTCTGTATTTTAAATTCATCACAAAATATTACATTTAGTTTGGTAGTTTCCTCCTTTTTCAACACATTCAAGATTTTTTATTGCAGTAGAATGAATGCATCCTTCATAAATAATATTGTGTCTGTTTGTTTTAGATTAATATTAACTACAGTTCAAGTGCGGCCTTGAAACGCTAATTTTATATCGTCCCATTTCACTCGACTGGTTATAGTTTTCTTCTTTGACATATAAAGGGTCCCAGTTATTTGAAGAGCTCGGTACATTTGTTTGAACTCTTTATTTGAGCAATGACAGGTGTCAACTTTTGTTTTTCTCCAACACTTTTATCATGTAATAATAATGTATTACAAATTTGGAGAGTTTGATTACATTTTTTAATCCCGAATGCCAGACCATCTTTATCATTTTCAATAATTGCATTGAAAAGCGTTGATTTAATTTATGCAATAGTTTCTCCCATCGTTCCCGAACAACGAACACTGAGTGAATGACTCTCGTGCAGATATCCTCGCTGTATATTATAATCATTAAATTAGATAATAATGATCACGCAATAGCCTTTATTATTTTACATATAAAATTCGTTAATTATAACATCTCATACAGAGTCCTCGGAGGTTTGGCAGTAATCGCGTATGAAACTATAACCTATCATGAGTCACTCCTATGTCTCCTATGTCACTTCCATATATATCGCAACCCTTGACAGTTAGAGCCACTTTGATGATATTTTCAACACTCCGTACACTTCCCTGTAATCTTGCAGTATCCCGGAACCCCTCTTACGAGTCTCTGGGACCTCCTTACAGACCACTGGTATCCCCCTACAAGAAAGTATATGGGATTTTGAGCTGAGTCTGCTTTTGCTTTTCCGTCTCGACTAAAATGACCTTGAAAGGCGAAAATGAAACTCCATAGGAAAATACATATTATTTTGTTTTAGAATCGGCACAGCTTATCTACTAGTATTGACTAATGTAAGGTCTATAAGCCGAGTACATGACATTGACCGTCATAAGTTGATAGAAGAACTTCAGACAGAACCTATGGTTGAAAAATTCAACTTCGATAAGAAATATAAAATAGACATGCCGGATAGGAAAGAGTAGAATTCAGAATCTTTCTGGTTCTCTGAGGGCTCTAAAACAGAATAAAAGTGTTGGTGACTTCCTTTGGCATTGCAAAAATATTGATTAAACATCAACGAAAAAATGGGCTGAAAGTAGATCTAGGGAAAGGTGGAAGAACAAAGCAGTTCTAAACAACTGTTTTGTTCTGAATATTGGCTAAAGACAATATTCGCCTAAGTTTATAACGTACCTACTGAATAGAAACAGAGTCTGTTAACCTTCAAGCAGCATAGTAGGGTAATACTTACACGTTACTGTACCGCAAAATATTTCAGTGCCCATTTCTGCAACTGAATTAAAGGTTGCTATTTTTAACAGTCAATTGTATTGTTCTTGTAAATATCAAACAGACAAAATGCGCATGGATATTTTTATTATCCTGTAATTAGCGCAAATTTCATAAGAACTAAAATGTAGGGACATTGTGCATACTGCCAAAATATTTCTTCCAGAAAAATAAATATTTTTTTAAAAATAAATTGACGTATTTCTAAAAGTATACAATGTGAAACTAAGTAATGCATACAAAAATGTGTCAAAAGATATGGTATTATAAAAACGGACAAAAAATTTCTCAACTGATACCTCAGCAAAGTGTTCATGAGAAATGTTCAAGACTCTGCAAATGGTAGATTGTTAGTGTCGTTTCAGATGTGAATTAGACGCTTTTTTTGCAGTTGTCACTTGACTAATTGATCGGCAATTCTTCGAAAAAATCTGTTTTATCGATTATTTTGGTATGCTGATGAAGTATATGAGTATTTACGCTACTAATATCTAATGATCGAAAAAATTTGCCATTAGCCATCTTCTAGTATGGCGACTTGTACTGTGTTTAGCGCATTTTTCGTCCAATGCAGCGACGCCTCCTTTATTTGCATTGCAGTATAGGATATTTCTGGGTTTTACGTAACTAGGCCTAACGTCCAAAGTAATTGTAAAAAATAATACAAGTCGTAAATTGCTAACAATTCTTTTATTGTAAATTAGTATGTTTTAACTTAAAATATCTCATTCTTAACTTAAAGACTTAAATTATCAATAAAAAGTTTTAAACAAATTTAGTAACGAACAACACACGTATAGTTTTGGAGTCTTTGATATTGGATTCGATTGAATCTCTCATATTATCACATTTAAGTATTTCGCTCACAAAAGGGCGTATTTTACCTACTAACGGTAAGCTCAGTACTCAAAGTGTATCTCCAATTTGAAATATGGATTTCTGGTTTCTACTGATACTTCTTTCGAAATCGAGTGTCTTATTCAAGGTCTATTTAAGTGGATGTCTAGTTCCTACAGAATAGTAACCTATCTTCACACTGTATATATTATTGTATTTTAGGTCTATTAATGAATGTTTAATTAAAAGTCTCAGATATTTTTAGATTACTCATGGAAACTTGCTTCCTGCTTGTTTGTCTCAAGTACGCGATATAAGTTACACTTCAGTCGTGTATTTATTATTATTAATTCAAATTAAAAATCCGTATGCATTTCAAAATTATTTGTTTAAGTTTTATAGACTCAGATTCTATCGTATATAAATCTTACTTACTTTAAACAAGTTCCGGGTTCTATCAAATTCTTCTTGTCAGTGAACATTGATAATTTTAAAGTGATAATTGATATAGTAACAATACTAATTGCGATAAATATATCTTTCACTTTTATATCATTTCAATTTAAATAAATTGGTAACTTCTAGTGAATCAAACGCTGAACGTAGAAGTTTATGCAATTTAGTAATAACAGTAAAGCAAATGAATGTATTGAATGAATCTTGAATCTGGAATAAGGAATATTGAATCCCGAAAACTGAATCGAATGTATATGAATATCGAACAAATATTTATGAATTAATTTTTTCTGCCGCATCCTGACCTTTTATATGCCGTGTTTTCTAGTTCTTGGAATAACTTTCCCACTCCTTAGGATTTATTTCTAATTTTGTTTTCTCTCGGTTTGATTTTACATTTTGATCCCTATATGTTCCTATTGTTACACTTCGCGTATATTAAATAATTTAAGTTTCATTAAATCATCACTTTTTCTTTTGTACGCGCAATGTTTTTCAAAAACTCTGTATACAACCTTCACGTCGCATTCGTAAAGAGAAAGTTCGGTTGACACAAGTATCGGGTTAACCGTAATTCTAGGAAAAGCTACCTACCCTCTAAGTTTACGCGCGAAAATGCTACTTTTTTTAGAAGCCTAATGAGTTAGCGTTGGTTTTATTCATCAAGAGATTACTCGCCTTCTAATTAATATTCAGCTATAAGCGAGGTACGATTCTGTAAGATAATTTAACCCAATTCTTCTGTCAAAATCTCATACATCTAACTTATAGCAGAAGCGAGATAATTAATAATTTGTCTAGAGTTTTCTTTCTTTTTGCCGCCATTTTCAATAACTTGATAGATTAGTCGTCAACCTAGATTTCAAACGACACCTGTAGTTTAGAGTACATAGGGTTATTGTAAGTCATCTAGACCCATTTTCAGGCAAACCTACGTCTACCTGCCATTAGTAATAATTGTAGTTTACCTGGCCATTCTAACTTCGTTATACACGCCTCGAATTACCAGCTGTGAGGTATCATTCTAACCCGCTTTCTATGACGAACCTCGCGGATATATTTATTTTCATCGATACCGCGGTTCCACGAGCGTATCGCGGCTTTTATTAATTCTGACTCTGTCTGCAGCCTCCCATTCGTTCACAGTTTCCGTAGAGATTCACTCCCCGCACGGTCATATATAAGCGCCGGTTTCCGCGGATACGCTCTCGCTCTGCTTAGTTTCTTCGACCTCATATGTTCATTCAACACTCTCGACGCTTTCGTGCCCATCCACGGAACGCCAACAACAGCAATTACAAGCTAAGTACACTTTACTTACTTTAATTCTTTTCTTTTTTTTTTCGTTATTTATTAATCATTAAATAACTCATACAGAGGTGAGCTTTCACTAGAATTTAACGTGTTTGTGTAGATTAACTTTAACCGGAAGTTAACTCTGCACGTCGCGTATTATAGCTGTTATTTGTTTTTATATTTATGGTGTAGTGTTTAATATCGTTTGTTGTTATTAAATAAAGCGCTTTAAGGGCACCTCTGCTCTTTTATTATTCATTTATTTCATACTAATTTTATTACACCTGTATTATACAATTTTAACAACGACGCCTTGTGTTTCGTGCATCGATCACCATTTACCAAAAATTTGTTATCATTTATTGAAGCGCTAAACCTAGCCGGGATTACAACATACCAAGTGCGACACTATCTATTATAAATAGCTTAATTTTTTCTATCATTGTATGCAATTACTTTGTTTATATATCATAATTTATGTGTTTTATACCTTTTATCATGAGGTTACAAATTTCTCTCTATTTTAATTTCAAGAACTTCTTTATTTGCGTGTTTTATCATGTAATAATTTCCAGGTAATTCTGATTCCGTCTAGATTAAATACTAAATAATTTTTTTCTTTAACTCCATAGACATAAACCAGTTGTCGGCTGTAACATTCCGATTTGTATTTTAAACTGGCTGAATTAATCTATGTACCTTTTGTGTAGGTTTCAATAACTTCTTATCATTCTCGTCAAGACCTATTTCATTAGCATTTTTACCACAATAAATGTATCTATTGTTGAATTATTGGTTCAAACATCCATCATGCACATAATTTTTATACCATATTTACATGGCTTGCTTGGTATGTACATTTTGTGTCTACATTTGCCTCTGAAGGAAACAAGCATATTATCAATATACATCATGTTGAGGCCAGAAGTAAATACCGACTGACATTGTGACACTAACTTATTAAATATTTCGGAAATAGGTGCTAGTGCATCGATTTGTTGTCTCTGTAACCTATGTAAGGGGTTGCCAAAATTATTTCTATTTATCACACATCTGAATATTTCACTTTCAGTGTCATCTGTGGCAAAACTTATCTCTACATTTTCATGGATTGGAGTAAATAGGGCTCTATGAAATAATAGCCAATAAAAGCTTTTAGTTCGTCCATGTCCATGTCTAGTTCAGATCTTGATGTATTCTTGTACTTTGCTCTCATCGGTTGAATTTTTGTACGAGTAGTACTATTTGCAAAATATCTTCTGAGAACAATAAACTCCGAAAGGAACCGGATCTGCAGTTTGCCCTGATTCAACTAAAGGTTTCAGACGTGGTAGTTGTATCACAATATTATGTTTCTGGGTTCTACTACGTGTGAAAGTACTTAGAAATGGTCATTTGTACCTGTTTTGGCCATAATAGCTTTTATATACATTCAAGTTATATTCGTTTATATCTCCATTGTCTTCCATTTCTTTTTCTTGAGGTTCCTTCTGTTAAATTTCATATTCAAGTTCGTCTCCACCATCATCTTCTTCTTAATTAGAGTCGTGCTCACTTATTTTGCTTTCAGCGACCGAATCGCTTTCATATATATTTATATATCAGCCCTCATGTATATTTTTATACTTGTAATTATATAGTTATATTAATACATATCTAACAAAATAATTTGAAACATACATGAGTGGGTAAAAACCACACCAATTTGTATAATACAAAAGTATTTTTAATAATATAAAATATTATTAAAAATGGGGTGTGAAGAACACAATACAAGTTATATATTTGTGAATGTATCTCCTCTCCAGAGACGCAGATACGTATTTCACCTTTCTACAGGATCGTCGGTACGCCCTTGCTGGAGAAGAGATACATTCAACCAAATATAACTACCTTGCTATCAACCAGAAATTATTAAGACAGAGCGGGAAAGAATATTCAGCGCTGTCTAGATAACAACTGTCGAACTAATATTCGACAGTTGTTATCTAGACAGCGCTGAATATTCTTTCACGCTCTGTCTTAATAATTTCTGGTTGATAGCAAGGTAGTTATATTTGGTTGAATGTATCTCTTCTCCAGCAGGGGCGTACCGACGATCCTGTAGAAAGGTGAAATACGTATCTGCGTCTCTGGAGAGGAGATACATTCACAAATATATAACTTGTATTGTGTTCTTCACACCCCATTTTTAATAATATTTTATATTATTAAAAATACTTTTGTATTAATACATATCTACCTGTTTACAGATCTAATGGGAAATAAACAAACAAAAGTAAAAATTTGTGATTTGGATCGGTTAATTGGTCTTTGTATTATATGAAATTATCACTAGAGTGGACCAATTCGGAGCGAAAGCAGAAGCGTGACTTTCAAACTTACTTAAAATACACTCATTTCTTGCGTCTTCTATCGAACATAGCTGTGCACATTATTAAATACACAGAATATACTTTCCTGCTGCTATTATACGTGTACACACAATGACCGTGAACAACATACTAAGTAATCGTGAACCAATTCGTTAGTCACGCCTCTGCTTTCGCTCCGGATTGGTCCACTCTAATTATCACCATTCATTCAAGAATTTTTGTCCAATGTAATGCGTTAATTTAAACTCGTAACATAAACAAAGTTTGAAGTGAGACTTCATTCGAGAAGTTCTGTGGTGGAGATAAATCTCTTGAAAATAAAACTCGGGGTATACATAAAATTATAAGGGCTTTAGTGGAAAAAATCCGAGTCAAACCTCAGGACAGCTTGTGGAAAAATTAAATGTCAATCATAAATATACGAGGGATGTTTCTAAAGTTCTGTGAATTTAGCTATAATTTGTTTATTTTGTTAATTTTCTTCAATATTACAATGCAGTTTTTCAATATAATCGCTATTGAATTGAATACATTTACCCCAACTATAAATTAATTTTTTTAAGCCTTCCTTAACTTTTTTGGTGTCTCCTCATTCCATCTATTTATGGCACGGCACGTTTTACGTCAGTTAAACTCTCAAAATGAACACCCCGTAAAGGTTTTTTCAAAATCTGGGAACAGATGAAAATCACTCAGTGCGAAATCCGGTGAATAAGGTCGATGCGGAAGCAATTCCCATCGTAAATCGTTCAAAACATCCTTCGTTTTTCTTGCGGTGTGCGGTCATTATCTTGTTGTAATAACGGATGTTTATGCAACTTCCCAGGCCGTTATCTGATAAATGCCTGCCGCAGTGGTCCGGATAATAAGTTCGAATAATATTCTACGTTAATTGTAGTACCTTTCGCCAGATAATCCATGAAAATAATCCCTTCGCAATTCCAGAATACAGTAAACATTACCTATCTAACACACGGAATTGCACGCTCTTAAATGGAGACCCTTCTTCGTGTTTACGCCATTCTTTGGATTTGCTTTAAATAAGGAACCCACGCTTCGCCATTGGTTATGGCGTTGCCAAAATTCATCACCGTAACGGGCTAACAGCTCTTGAAGTTGACGACAAGTGTCCGACCTATTGAGTTTCTGTTCCAACCCCAACAGCCTTGGTACTCAGCGGGTTGAGCCCTTGCCTTGCCTTTTCACAAAAAGAAAATTATTGCTCTTTGAGATTTTGCCGCGTCTTTCTTACATAAACAGTACTACGAAAATGCGTCTGTATCGGTCCAACACCTGAATCAGACTGAACAATATTGCATTGCCTATAAGTTCTGCGCAATTTAATTAGAGCACAATTCGCAGAATTTTGAAAACATCCTCGAATGTACCTCATAATACTCTCGAAGAAAGTTGAAGCTGGAAAATATATTCCAAACGTTTTCAAAATTCACTCAAAAGTTTTTTTATTTTACAAAGTTGTAATGATTCTTTTACCTTCTTTGGCGCCATCAGATGTAAAAATAATATTACTATCTTCAATATTTAATAAAAATCGATAAATTTCTAGTAATCATCAGAAATTAATTTATTGAAAAACTTTGTAGAAGCAGTTGAAATATTTAAATACAAATGCCAGTTTCTTAAAAATGTGAAAATTACGTTATGATTTCCTTAATCAAGAACTATCTTTTGCAAGGACAAAATTATCCAATGTAAACTTCGTCGCCTACTTTTATTTGACCAAGTCTGTGGACTCCCAAATGAATTCCCATAACTCCTCTTTTCCCTTGGCATTTTATATGGGCAGGATTTTTCAAACTATTTGTTCTGAAAAAAGGAAATAATTCCAAAGTATTAGTAAATGTTGAACGTGGCACCTAACTAAGAAATAAATGTTTCATAGGTTTATTTTATATAAAATTTAGACAGTCTTAATAAAGTAAATGATTCTTGCGAAATGTTAAAAAAATATTTAAGAAGGGAAGATGAAATGAAACATCAAATGAGATGGAAACAGAATCTGTCGAGGATAAATCGCGTTTCAGGCAATCATTGCAAAAAAAATCTGAATTATATTTAAAAGTAGTAATGTCTAATTTTTCAGGACTCTCTAAGAATGTATAAAACTAGTATTGACATTTCTGTCAATCATCTAAAAAGAATAGGGTGGATTATGCTAAAAATTTGCAATTGCGTGATGTGGATAAAATTGAAATATTAGAATACATTGTGACTCAAGAACCAAATTCTTCTACCATGATTTTACCAGAAGTGACAAAAAATGTATTAACAATTAGAAATAAAAAAGCCAACAATTATGTTGGACGAGTTGTTGCCATTGTCAAGAAATTCAATGTCAACAAATTCCCTTAACTTGGACGCGTAGAATTGAGATTGATACCTTGCTTCTAGTTCCATGACACTGACAAAGTGAAGTCTAGGATGAAAGCAGGCCATTGACCTAAATAGATGGTACTCTAATGGTAATAAATCAGGGTTGTGTGTAGAATATGGTAGGAACTCCAGTCCATCAACTTCTTCTAGTTTATAGAGGATTCTTTCAGCAGTATGTGGATGGAGTTGCCTTGCTGGAAAGTACACTATTTCTCCAAAAATTGTGTCCGTGTGATTCAGTTATTCACAATATAGATCGACGTTTATCGCTCTACTTTCAGGTACCAGCTCAAAATGAATAATATCCCCATAGTTTAGCCAAATGCAGAGCATCTCCTTCATTTATAAGTTTTTGCGCTTTATAAGAAGTTCTACAGATTAGCCTGGGTCCAATCACTGACTTGATCTGTTAGGATTACTGACTTTTTCGTTTAAGTATACCTATATTCACATTTTTATTAATCACACAAAATAAACATTACGAAATCCCGTATTATAACACGATAAAAATTGAAATTTTGAAATAGCGGGGTTGCCGCTAAAAAGAATTTATTGTAAGATTTTACGTTACAATTGAACGATGATTCTAGTAGTTCCTTGGTGGAGAGTAATCACTGTATGTAGGTCAAATTAGTTTTAAGGACTGAAGTACAAAATTATCTAAATCTAACATAGAGAGAATTTGTAAAGAGACTAAATGTTATCCATTCTACAGTATTAAGACATATAGAGACCATATATTGCTACCTATGCGCGTATGAGCGGGTCTAGCGAAATGAAGATGGTCGGTAAGTTAACGAAATTGGTAGTCGTAGCGCACAATATAAAGGAGCCTCTATTTATCATGTATGCCCTTACTCAGTAGAGACAGGTGTGGATTGACTAAAACAGATGATAGGTAGCGCCACCTACTTTTACTTACAGAGGCTACAGAGGCTCGAGACTAAAACTAAGAAAAGGGTTTGCCCGGTTTTAGGCGCATGCCCTTACACACTACTAAATTGTTCCAAAATGACGAACTAAACTAAGGAAAATGGAGTACGCAAATAAATAAAATAAAAGAATCGGAAATAGTTAATTCGTATATTAAAAAAACAAAAAATGATTAGCTTAAAATCAAAAGAAAAAGTTAATAGTTAAATAGTTGAAAGTAAAGCTATGAAAAATTGACGGTGGGTTATGTCACTTTGTATCACTTTGTATATCAAATCATCAAATTATTGAACTTATAACATAAGAAAAGAAATTACAAACGTTTATACCAAATCAATTTAAAACACCAAAACCAAATTAATTACATTATACTGCGAGATTGTATCCAAATTAGAATAATTACTTAATAAATCGACAATTCCTTTGGCCTTAACCTTAGATCAAAAATTCGTAGTTCGACGGCAGATCTGTAGTTGAACCTTACATTTGATTTTGCACACACAGTATATAACGAGCCATCGAAAAATTCATAATTGGAGTAGACTGTGAAATTGGGTTGGTACTTTAGCCACTTCCACATAATGACATTTATTATTTGACATTGAAACTAAAAGTTTGTGTCAAATTTTTCAAAACTCTTATTAAGAAAATGGTATTCAACATAGAATAAAAAGCAAAAATTATCGAATGTTACTTCCGTACAGGTGTGAAAGTAAATGGCAAGTGGCAGTATTCAATTACGGAATGCATGGCTGATTTTAGTGAAGAACAGCCTGAATTAGTGTTTGACTACAATGATTTTTACAATGTTTTGACAAATTATGTAAAGTTATTCAGAGAGACTGGTAGCGTCCGACGAAAAACCGGAAGTGGACGGCCATCTAAAGGTACAGCTGATAATATTGAAGCCCTTCAGCATATTATTGATGAAAATCCAAAAACATCCATTTCAGTAGTGTCCCAACAAACAAATTTATCTTATGGTACGTGCCAATTCATTCTTAAAAAAGTCTTACATTGTCATCCATACAAACTGCAATGTTTTCATGAACTTTATCCATTGGATTATTTAAGACGAGTGGAATTTTGTCAATGGTTTCAAAATAATCTACACAATCAGGATATCCTTAACACAGTTTTTTTCACGGATAAGGCCTGGTTTATCTTTCTGGATATGTTAATTCACAGAATATGAAGTGTTGGTCCTCCGAAAATCCTCATTTTTTTGTTGAAAAAACATTGCATCCCCAAAAAGTTGTTGTTTGGGTTGGAATATGTCGAAGAAGATTGGTGGGTCCCATTTTTTTTGAAGGTACACTTACTGCGGCACGATATTGCAATGAGATATTCGGCTCATTCATAAATCAACTGGATGATGAGGAATTACAAAATGGGTATTTCCAACAAGATGGTGCAACAGCACATACGACCGGAGAAACACTTCAATATCTCAGAGAATTTTTTGATTACAGAATAATAAGCAGGAACATTGAAATCCCATATCCAACTAGGTCTTGCGATTTAAACATATGTGATTTTTTCGTATGGCCATACATCAAAAATTCAACGCCAATTCATAATCTGGAACAACTGAGAATTCGCATTTAGATGTAAATGGACATTTTCAACAACTTCTGTAGCTATATGTAAATTTTGATTATGATTTCGATATTAAATAAATTATTTGTTTTCTTTTTTGTTGTAGTATCATTTCAATGCCATAACCTTTTTTTACAATGAAAACCAAATGAAACTATCAAGCATCAAATAATGTGTCATTATGTGGAAGTGGCTAAAGTACCAACCTAATTTCACAGTCTACTCCAATTATGAATTTATTCGATGGCTCGTTATTACGAGAATGGTAATATAATTTTAATAGAAATTATAATTTGAAGTCATAACCAAAAAAGACATTTTAAAATTTATATGTCTAGTATCTCACAAAGTTGTGTAAAAGAAAACAAAAAAAGAACTACTTAAATGTATGAACTTAACTATTAACCATCAATTAAAAATTTAAAACTATCATTACGTGAAGCAACTAAATTTAGAACTAAATTTGTTTTAAATATATATACTTTGAAGTAATAAACCAGACCTTTAATCGCCGACTTATTAAGTTTACTATATATATATATTGTTGTGAGTCAACCTACCCTCTTAATTAATTCTTTTACTAATAAGTTTTCAGTTTCAACAATGTTATATCTTGAATGTTAAGATTTGTAAAGTATTTCTTTATAGTAAGAATTTTGTAATTTTGATATTATTTCCCATATTTTATTATCTGCTTGTCTTATGTGAATTTCATTTACAAGATTTGTAATTGAGATTACGTAAGTGGATTTTCTATAATATTATCTTTTAAATTATTTTAGTAACCTTTGCACAAATTTTCGTAAAATATCTGATTTTTACTTTTACAAAATTGCTATTAGGAGTCTTGACGACGAAAAAACATAATTATTGATTATTATTTTTTTGACTGATTGAAAGAGATCTTTATCTGCATTTTATAATTTGAGTCTTTTTATCAATATTCCATTTATATTCCTATACAAAATTCTTATGGACGTATATTGTACATAAGGAAGTGTTTTAATAAGTATTCTGGATGTATTAATCATATAAGGGGTATTTATTCATACATTTGAATACGGAAGATTATATTTATATCAAAGGAACACTTTTAAAGAAGAAATCAGATTTCTTTTGAATCATCTTGGAATAAGAACAACTCATCTGGATCCCATATTGAACATAACCTGGTGGTTTACCCTGCTAATTTGGATTATAAGCAACGCAGCGACTAGGATATTATCCAGAAATTTGAATCGAGCAACGGACATTCATTCTTGACGTATTAGATAGAAATTTTCCTGTGAACTTCATACAAAGAACATTGAAAATTGTGATCTCCAAAATTTTAACATATTCTTCAGGTATTTAAGTGTAATTGTTATATAATAATTTGTTAAAGATATAACATTGCTTGATATCACTTTTCTATACACGTTATAAACTCACGTCATCTCAAACGTCATTTTCCTTTATATTTATATGTCAGATTTGATAGTTATATTTGTATCTTGTGATAATTGATATAATTTCATTTAAATATATATTTATACATAAATTTGACGCTTTCGTATTATTTCATGTATTAGTAGAAGTCTATTTGTGTATGGAGAACTTACTTTTAGACCCTTGAGATTAAGCAGAATCCTTGCAATTATTATTTAATATATCAGAAGTTTTCGAGCTAGCATTTTGTTATTTCATTTTATTTTTCATTTATTTTTATTTCTCAGCATTCCGCGTTATTACATTTTTGGCGCCCAACGTGGGGCAAATTTATTCATACACAAACAGTTCATATTAGATACATGAAATAAATAGGTGCAATATATCAGTTTATAAAAATAAATAAGGAACGTAGTTATATTAGAAATTGTATAATAAAGATATTTCTATTAACATCAATTACAGAACAACTTATATCATATTATCTATTACTTAATAGACAACTTTTACAAATAAGATATATATTAATTCATATTATCAATCATGGAAACACGTTCACGTTCCGGTACAAGAACAGGAAAATCAGATGATGGTCAGGAAATAGGTGAAGGAGAGAGGTCCACTATTACGGAGGTTCATGCTGCACAAGAAGAAGCGCCAGTCGATCAGATGAAGATCATATTTGAAGCGTTAATGGGAAAACTTCATGAAAATCAACAAGATATGAAGGAGGAAATAAGGATAATGAAGGATGATAATCAACAAGCAATGAAAATACAGACAGAGAAGATTGTAGAAAATCAACAAGAAATGAAGAGGATGAATGAAGAAAATCAACAAGAAAGGAAAAGGATGAATGAAGAAAATCAACAGGAAATGAAGAGGATGAATGAGAAGATGGAACAAAACATAATTACTAAATTAGAAGTGATAATACATTTACAAAACAGGCAATGGGGATTGCAAGTAAAGAATATCGAAGAAGACAAAATAATTACAAGAATCCAACAAGAAGAGGTAATATGCAATCCGGTACTGAAAGAACAACATTTGAGCACTAGTATGAACACAAATAACAACAAAAAGGTAACTAAAATTATGTCTGACTGTAAATTTAATAAACCGTTGAGATACAAAACTAAATCTAATTTACGTAATCAATTTCAAATAAATGATAGAGCATATCAGAATTTTCTATTAACTTATGCAAAGGAGTATGATAATTTTAATACAGAGACATCGGGGATCAATCAAATTAATACTAATGTTCATAAAGTTAGAAACTTTATTCATGATAATGCTACCTATATGACTCAAGCAAGTTATAATATTTATATACAAAACACTACTCCAATTTTACAAAACTCATTTATATACACTGACATTGATGAAACATTTTATAAAGTAGGTAACATAAATAATAATAATAATAATGAATATTTTAATATTAACAATTTTCTGAACACTATACTTAACACGAAAATCAACACCAGTTTACATACTTATACAAAAATGGTAATTACACATACACTAATTATTAAAAACCTTCACAAAACACTAGGTAGAGGCAATATGATATTTTTATACATAGATAACAGCATCAATATCCATAAAATCGTTCGTCGGAAAATAATAATTTAAATGAATTTTGTTAGAATCTCGGTGTTCTAATATTCATACAATGACGAACTAAGCTAAGAAGAGGTTATGATTTCTTATTACTCACAAATTAAACTAATTAGATTTATATATAATACTAACAAAGATATGCAGATCACTTTTGTATAAAAAAAGAACATAATATAAAACTTAAATATATTTATGAACGTATAACAAGACAAATTATTAACATATTAAAAGAGGTATTACTTCTATAACTGGAGCTTAAATATTAAAACTGTTGAACAATAATAAAGAAATATTATATTCTGAGTTTAAAAAAAAATAACGTCATATATTCTAATGGTATAGATAAACTTACAAAAGAACAATTATTTAAATAATTTTGTACAATAAATCAAAATATATAATGGGGAAAACGACCACATATAAGTATGTTAAAGTTAATAAATGAAAGATTAAACGTTTTATATTGAAACAGATAGTTAGACTGAAAATAAATATGAGGCTTGATGAATTGATAATTGAAATGGATAAGGTACAGATTTATAAAGTTAGTAGGAAGCATTATATGATTATGGGGTATATAGAATTAATTATGATTAATAATAGATAAAGACAAATAGGTCTTATTATGGGTAGATTATATATGTTAAAGGAATGGATATGAAGATTTGCGTATGGTTTGGAAAGCGATGATTTGTATGTAAGAGAAGCATTATTTATTATGGGAGCTAAAACTTATATGGAAAGATATCATTTATAAATGAGGATTATATATAACAATTTATTATAAGAGAATATTAAGCTTATACCATCAATTCAAGAGATTAACAAAACAATAACCCCAAGTATAACAACATTTTCTAATACCAGAATATCGAATACAAATAAAACAAGAATCTAATACAAAATTTAGATTACAGAAAACAGCCCAGTTTTTCAGGTATGTTACAGGTCGAAAAGATTTAATTATATATATTAAACTCATAATAAATATTCAACTAGTAATATAAATATTTATTTACAATTCGGAAAAAATAATATATTTGTATACGATAATTTTATTTTTATTAACAATGACTAGTTAATATTATATTTTAAAAATTTTCCTATAATTTAAACATAAAAACTATGTTCCGATTTAGTTATGTAACACTGATATATTTTGTTTTATGGTAATAGTTTCTTTAATATACAGTTCTTAACTAAGTATTGTATGAACGTTATAAAAGTTTTAGTTTGTTGAGTTTCTTCACACATATTGAACAATCATTTTCAGATTTACAAGACCAGTATTTTAATTGACTATTACAAGATACAATCTTCGTTTTTAATTTTTTTTTTATTTCTTATATACCTTCTATTATTGAATTTAATTTTCTGAAAAAATTCCGACTTAATCGAATTTATTTCATTAACAATGGGGATAATGTTGTGAGTCAACCTACCCTCTTAATTAATTCTTTTACTAATAAGTTTTCAGTTTCAACAATGTTATATCTTGAATGTTAAGATTTGTAAAGTATTTCTTTATAGTAAGAATTTTGTAATTTTGATATTATTTCCCATATTTTATTATCTGCTTGTCTTATGTGAATTTCATTTACAAGATTTGTAATTGAGATTACGTGAGTGGATTTTCTATAATATTATCTTTTAAATTATTTTAGTAACCTTTGCACAAATTTTCGTAGAATATCTGATTTTTACTTTTACAAAATTGCTATTAGGAGTCTTGACGACGAAAAAACATAATTATTGATTATTATTTTTTTGACTGATTGAAAGAGATCTTTATCTGCATTTTATAATTTGAGTCTTTTTATCAATATTCCATTTATATTCCTATACAAAATGCTTATGGACGTATATTGTACATAAGGAAGTGTTTTAATAAGTATTCTGGATGTATTAATCATATAAGGGGTATTTATTCATACATTTGAATACGGAAGATTATATTTATATCAAAGGAACACTTTTAAAGAAGAAATCAGATTTCTTTTGAATCATCTTGGAATAAGAACAACTCATCTGGATCCCATATTGAACATAACCTGGTGGTTTACCCTGCTAATTTGGATTATAAGCAACGCAGCGACTAGGATATTATCCAGAAATTTGAATCGAGCAACGGACATTCATTCTTGACGTATTAGATAGAAATTTTCCTGTGAACTTCATACAAAGAACATATTGAAAATTGTGATCTCCAAAATTTTAACATATTCTTCAGGTATTTAAGTGTAATTGTTATATAATAATTTGTTAAAGATATAACATTGCTTGATATCACTTTTCTATACACGTTATAAACTCACGTCATCTCAAACGTCATTTTCCTTTATATTTATATGTCAGATTTGATAGTTATATTTGTATCTTGTGATAATTGATATAATTTCATTTAAATATATATTTATACATAAATTTGACGCTTTCGTATTATTTCATGTATTAGTAGAAGTCTATTTGTGTATGGAGAACTTACTTTTAGACCCTTGAGATTAAGCAGAATCCTTGCAATTATTATTTAATATATCAGAAGTTTTCGAGCTAGCATTTTGTTATTTAATTTTATTTTTCATTTATTTTTATTTCTCAGCATTCCGCGTTATTACAATATATATATATATATATATATATATATATATATATATATATATATATAAGGTGACGCTTTCCGATAGTTGTGGAACATATGGAATCGTGATATATGTTGTGTCATTGTTCACGATTCCATATGTTCCACAACTATCGGAAAAAATTAAATGCACTTTAAAAAAATATGATATAGCTACAACATATAAATTTAGTAATACTAATAAACATTTATTTTCAAAACTTAAACCTAAAATAGAAAAAAATCGAGAAACACATGTCATATATAAAATACCATGTCGCGATTGCGATAGTTACTACATAGACCAAACGAAACAATATTTATACAAAAGAATACAAGCCCACAAATACTCTAAAACAGACAAAACTGCTTTGTCTACACACAAACTACAACGCGATCACCATTTCGATTTTGAGAACACACAGATAATTGATAAAGAACAACACACAATGAAAAGACAAATTAAAGAATGAAAAAAATTCAATTAACAACAGAAATGATATAAAAAATTTAAGCAGTATGTACTATAACTTAATTTTGTAACGATCTACAATATACCATCATAATATATTTTTTTGTTATATACCTTATGTTATTTAAATATCAATTACATTTAAATATCATATACTTTTGCTTATCATGCTGACTGTTCCGTATTTTGATTCCTGTCTAGTTGTCCGAGCTGGTTTTCGTGGTTTTTCTTCTCCTTTTGAGCGAATGCCGACAACTTTGCATCTTAAGTCGCTCCACGGGCGCATACGTAATAATAACTCACGTCTTGCTTTTCCCTGTTTTCTGTTTTATGCTGATGTGGTTCTCTACTGGGTTGTAGCCTAGCATATGCGCTACCAAACTCTAGGGGGATCTGCCCGTTGGGCAGTCAGGTGCCATTCCGCCTTTCCAGCAGGAGTGAGGAACCAAGCTACGCGGCGCAAATCACGGCGCCGCGCAATGCACACACCACTAGGACCGGTCCTGGGCGGCAACCTGGCTAGGCTGCTGTTAACAGCACACACACGTTCGACGTGTGTGCATTGCCCCCGCTTTTGCGGAAATCGTTAAGATGGCACAAAGTGTGACCGTCGTCGACTGAGGTAGCCACTAAGAGTGTTCCCTCGGTTGGCGATGAGCAACCCCGTGCAGGGCGCGCTTCGCTGGTCTGCGCCTTGCCTCGTTGGGGCGGGGGTCGGGCCGTCGAAGTACTGCTCGGAAAAGTAAAGAAGTTGCCGGAAAAGGGTTGGCGGCCCTACGCAACGGCTGGTTATCCGATCTCTCTAAATTTACGCGACCGGTCACTAAACACACGCACTAGCGCACTAAAATACAAAACCCTACACTTACGCGGTCACACAAATACAAAATCACACACCCAGAGAGAGACGCAAGCTGCCAGCAGCAACCAACACACAGGTTCATACCCAGAAAGAGACGCAAGCTGCTGGCAGCGAACAACACATATGTTCACACCTTGCTATCTATTTTTTGGAATACTAAGGCATGCTTTATTATTATTATTGGAATGTATCTTTGAATAATTTAAACCATAGCAACTCAATTATTTGACATTTATATTCTGTCATTTATATTTTTTATTCCCTTGACAAAGGCATCATTGCCGAAACATGTAGGGTTGTTTTAAATATATATACTTTGAAGTAATGAACCAGACCTTTAATCGCCGACTTCTTAAGTTTACCTTATCATACCAAGGTCACGAAAATATTATATTTATATATATATATATATATATACAAGAAAATTAAATACAAATATACAGATATATAAAGAGTACAATTATATAATTAAATTGATTTCTTATGGAAATTATGAATATATACAAGGATTTAACTACGAGTATAAATGAATTAAACAAATTTCAATTGAAATTATACTTTAAATTAAAAATGCATATACCTCAAGAAGTCATTTACACTAAATGTATATACATATCCTTTATTTGCTTAGTCATAGAAATATTACAAAATTAAGTAAATTTCGAATTGTCAGGGTATGTTAAATTAGAATCATAGTAAAAATAAGTGTGCATATTGTTACATTCACTTTCATCTAAATATAAATATATCAAGAAGAGAAAAAATACACCGCACATTTCTATGATATTTGACTATAAAATAAAGTAAATAAAGAAATATGAGCATAAATGACAACAAAACGTAGTTGAAACAGGTTGTGCTTTGAGTGCACCTATATAATACGTAAGGTAATAACAAATTAAATGTGCAAATGCAAGGAATCTTAGGAATCGCAGCCGACTTGAGATTGAACACATATATCAGAAGCATATGTACATACATATAATTCCGATATATGTGTTCAATCTCAAACCGGCTACGATATGGTACAGTTATTGCGTGTAAAGTGAAAAGTAATAAATCAATAATATCGAAAGCTATAAAGAAACAGAAAAAATGGTGACGTATTTGTGTTTGAGTTATGTGTAACTTCAATGTTGTGTAATGTATCGTTTATTTTAGTACATAAGAAAACATTTCGTTCCTTTTGGGACTCATGTTGATAATATTTAATCGATTCATTTTTTTTGTTTGTGACTTCACGCAAGACGTTTAAAACGGTAAATATTCCAGCACGTTTTATGAATTTATAATTTTATTTATTATTCACTATTATTCATTTATAAGTATACGTAAAAGTGCGCATCGGTATTTCAGAGAAATAGACTTAATCGCTATGTACCGTTAGCATGGATTGAGACTGACCACATATATCGGAAACATATTGCTATGAATTGTGGTTTATATATTTACTGCACCACCATCCACAACTAATTTACCCAACCAGGATACTCAGCCAGTTGATTTCCAAAAATGGGACTTCTTTTTTCTCAGGGTTCCAATCGGAAAAACGTGGAACTGTTAAACATGAATTGAGCGCCAGTGAATTTATCACACAAGTTTAATATAAGTTACTTATATTAATTAATTCGCAGTAAAGGTATTCGCGCAAATCAAAGACAGAATAAAATTTAAATGAATATTTAATACAAAAAAATCAAAAAAGAAAAAAGAATCTATCTTTATAAAGTATAAAGATAAAGTATACACAATATACTTCGAGGTAAAACAATTCACTGAATATGACAGCTAAGTGAGTTAAAACTTCCTCTATGACTCCGATCAACTTATCTAAAATAGCAATGTTTATTTTTAATTTCTCCCCAGAGAACCATACTGTATAATCCATATTGAAACACGTTCAAAATTACCACATGTGCAAACATCAAACACATGAAAAAATAACCTTGACTTCCCAACGTGCAAAATTTTACAATTATAATTTTTTATTACTTAGAAATTTTAAAAATATTCTTTATTATTTATTACTACTAATTAAGACTCTTAACTAACAATATTGAATACAAGATAAATATACTTATCAAAGCTTTTCTAATTAAGACGTCTTAAGCATGTAAATTTACTTACATACAAAATATTGGAGACACATATACTCGAAAACGTTGTTTAATCAAATACAAAAACAAAATTACGAGAATACCAAACTCGTATAATTATCGGGAATAAATATGAACTGCCATAACTATGGTCACACTCAAAAAACAACCCGTACTAATTAAATATTAAATATATCAATCACTACAACGTTCCCGGATAAATTCGGATGTAAATCTCCCAGAATTTTTACTCTAGGCCCCTCAAACATGAGATCGATAACCAAAAAACACAAGTTTTTTTTTATCTCACATGTGAGATTTAAAACACATCGGATATACACATATCCATGAATTATGTTCATTAATATATAATTAAATTTTAAATATAAATTAGGGAAAAATCCATAACAATATGTACATATAATTGATATAATACATGCCTGTACAACCAAGGCCCCTTTCACTGAGACGCTGCGTTTACTCCCAAATGCATCCTTTACTTATACTTAAGATATCTATTAGACAATAAAGTTTAACATTATTATTAAATTCGAGGTTTTCGATTTATGTTTGTACCACATAATTTTTAGAAAATGAATAATTAGAATGATATATAGATAGTATGAATAGATGATTAGAATGAGTACGTTCTAGGGAACGTATGAATAAAATCTACAAAGTTTATTAGAATTGATAATTATTTAGTTTTACAGCAAATATTTATTGGTCGAAATAATTTCAAATTTTTAAATCATTAAACATACTTCCCTCTAGCAAGAGCAAAAATGTCATTAAAAAACAAAATCTCTGGAGCTGATAGTAGAGTATCTCAGCCGATTCTAACACCTCCTCATTGACCTTGATCGCATGCATTATTGGCGATCAAGGTCAATGAGGAGGTGTTAGAATCGGCTGAGGATGAGTGACCTTGCCTTCAAGGTCATTGAGGAGGTGTTGGAATCGGATGGTGGTGGCTTAGGTCATTCGAAGGTCAACGTCGTGTGTAGGTCGTTTGAATGTCAATGTCATCTTGATTTCAAAGTCATTGGGGAGGTGTTAGAATCGGATCCACAGAGTGGTTTTTTCTTTTATTTTATTGATAATTAAATATAAATAAAAAACCACAGAGCTGTTTATCTAACATTTTTATTGATAAATGAAGATAATTTTTAGTATATAAAATATATTATTTAAATCATATTTAATGTTTTAGTTTTTTCTTTTTCGGTATTCTAAATTTTCTAAATTGTTGGGTAATACTCTTTTTACAAATTGAGCAATTTCTCTTTGAAGGGGCTGGACCGTCAATTTGTTCCTCACCGGTATTATAGTGTTTAAAACATGGTCGATATTCTTCTAGTTCAATTTGTTTGTCAGGTGAAATTAAATGCCAGAACTCCTCTATCCATTCTGGGGCTACTTTCGTTTTAAATAAATCTAATGGAATATACTCTATTAGATTTGTTTTAATACCAGATAGATGACCATAATTTTCATAAACAAACTTGACTGCTTCTAATATCAATTCTAGGTGTTGGGACATTTTGTTTTAATGGCTGGTTTCAGTATACTAAGCTTCTACATTATTTTCAACAATATTTATTGGCGATCAAGGTCAATGAGGAGGTTTCAGAATTGTTTGAGGATGATTAAGGTCATTTGAAGTTTAAAGAATAAAGAAGAATGTTAGGGTGGGGACAATGTTAGGGTATATAAAGTTAGCTTATGTTAAATAGATGCTAGTATTAGAGAATAGAGAATAGAGAATTAGAGAATATGTTGAAGCGGAAGTTTAATGAGGTACCACATAGTTCTTTATGTTCTTTAATTGTGGAAGAAAGTGAATTGGAAACAGATAATAGTGGTTCTTTGGTAGTGGAAGAAAGTGAAGTGGTAAAAGATAATAGTATTGATAGAGGTTTACAAGTGGTTGGAGATATTGAGGCAGATTTGGGTATTGAAGAATTTTTTAATAAAATGTCTGAGTCAAATAAATTTTGGGAACATATAGATGTAGCTGCAGAGAATTTTGCACGAGAGACATCAAGTGGTGAAAGATTTGTTGAAAAATATGTTAGAGAACCAATTTGGGAGTTACCATTAGTAGGAGAAAAAATTTTCTTTTTGAATAAAAGTCATTCAAAATGGATATGTATTGGTTTATTACCACACCAAGATTTTGAACCAAGGTTAAAAATTGTTGGTGTAAAAAAACAATGTGTATGCTTTAATTCAAGGGAATGGAAGTGGGTAATGGCGGAGACTGCAAAGTTAAGGCAGTATTTTGATTATAATAATGGTATATTTCCAACTTTTAGAGGTATGAATATTCGAATATCACCTGAATCATTTGATGGAGTAAGTAGAATTGTGAAGATAGAAAAAGGTGGCGCGTATGTGTATTTAGCGTTTGAAAGTTTATCGGAGTTATGGCGGTTGAAGGAAACATTGGATTGTCGATTAGCTGTTTTAGAAGATATGAAATATCATGTATTTTATAATGATATGGTCCGATGTGTAGCTGAAAGTGGTGGAGAAGTGGATGTAGAAATCGATCGAATGTATAGTGGTGTAATATCCGAATGTGTTTGTATAATGAAGGAGTTAGTTATGTATTGGCCTCAAAAAATTAAAAATGATGTAAATTATTTGAGGAAAAATTATATATGATTAGGAAATATAATATTAAAATAAATTTAATGTGCTTTATTTTTTAAATTTGTAAGAAATTAATCCTGTAAGATAAATTTTAAGGTTTTTAGGATTAAGTGAAATCGACTATTAAGTATTTATATATTGTAATTGCAGATGCGGTTTTTGTCATTTAGATTGTTGATGTTGACTGAGATAGTTTAATATATAAGATTGTGATGGTATTTAGAAGTGGTAGTTTGAATAAGGCACGCAGAAGGAAAGGTGGTGGATTGTTGAATACTGTGATAAATAAGCTCCCAGTAGAATTGCACATACCGGGTTATAGATTTTGTGGTCCAGGAACGAAATTAGAAAAACGATTGAAAAGAGGTGATAAGGGGGTGAATATTTTGGATGAGGCTTGTAAAGAGCACGATATATCATATTCTCAATCAAGTGAATTGTTAAAAAGGCACGAAGCGGATGAGAAATTGTATGAAAAAGCTGTGGAACGAGTGAAGAGTAGAGACGCAGGTATAGGAGAAAGGTTAGCTGCAACTGTGGTTTCAGCTGCTATGAAAGCTAAAACAAAATTAGGTATGGGTTGGAGTAGGCAACGGAAAGAAACGAGTAAAAGTGGCAGGAAGGGTAGTAGAAGAAGTTATAGGAGGAGAAGGCAGGGGTATCGATTAGGTGGTGCTATTTCGTTTTTGCAAGCAATGAAGAAAGCACGGAATGCAATAAGACGGATTGGTAAGAAGAAGGGTGTTTTAGAGAATGCTAGAGTTGCATATCAAAGTTTAATAAAATCTGGAAGAAGAATAAAATATCCGCGATCTAGGGTAATTGCGATACCAAAAAAAGGTGGATTTTTACCGTTAATCCCATTATTTGCAGCATTGGGTGCTTTAGGATCATTAGGTGGTGGTGCCGCAGCAATTGCAAAAGCAGTAACTTCTGCAAAAGCTGAAAGGGATCAATTAGATGAAGCAAAGCGACATAATATTGCTATGGAATCAAAATCTGGGAGTGGTTTATATGTGAAACCATATAAGTCTGGGTGTGGTGTATCTGTTGGAAGTGGATTATATGTAAAGCCGTATAAATCTGGTTGTGGTGTTTATTTACCTGAAGGTGCTAGTTCAAAAAACTGATAAGCAGTTTACCTCGAAGGCCTTTAACAGAAAAAGATTTGTGGATGTATGTTCAAAGGTGGAGAATTGGTAAATTTCGGGGTATTTTTAGTAAAGATGTGTTACCGATAATTATACGCAAAAGAGAGAATGGAATAGTAAATTTGGATGATGATGTTGGTGAAGGGACTCATTGGGTAGCATATAAGAAAAATAATGCTGTAATAAATTATTTTGATAGTTACGGTGATTTAAGACCTCCGATTGAGGTTGAAAAGTATTTATTATCGAATGGTGGTGGTGTTTTACAGTATAACTATGAAAGATATCAAGACAGTAACAGTGAAAATTGTGGACATTTGTGTTTATTGTTTTTGAAAGGATTTATTAAATAAGAAGGAGTTTGTTGCGATTGTTTTATTAAATATTAGTGCAACGATTTTGGAAAGTTGAATTTAAATTAGAAATGGATGCGGATGGTAATGGAAGTGTGAATAATTTGACTTTTGTTTTGACAGGGAAGGGATCTGAGGTGGGTTGTGTACTGAATCCACCTATATATTTAAATGGTGAATATGAGATGTGTATGTTAAGTTTGCAAACTTATAATTCTATCCCTAATGTTACTAGTAAAAATAATGTTTTTAAATATTCAAGAAGTGAGTCAAGTGGTTGGAAGGAGATAATTATTCCGGATGGTACTTATGATATAATGGATTTACAGAAATATGTCGATGAGCATTTACGGATTGCGGAAGGAGCAAAACATTTTTTCTTATTAACTGGTAATAGTAATACTATGAAAGTGTTTATGAAGGCGTCTGTATATATTGATTTTGGAGTGGAAAATTCCATTGGTTCTTTATTAGGTTTTTATAGAAGGGTTATTGGAAAACAGATACCGAGTCATAGTGATGAAATAGTTGATATAAATAGAATTAGTGCTGTTGATATTATGTGTAATATTGTAGATGGATCATACATTAATGGTGAATTATCACATGTTTTGTATCATTTTTATCCAAATGTTCCACCAGGTTTTAAAATTATAGAGGTTCCGCAAGAGAAAATTTATATGCCTATAAATACTAATGTATTATCTGATATTATTATTCGGGCTGTAGATCAGATAGGTCAACCAATTGATTTAAGAGGTGAAGAGATGACAATATATTTGAGGATTAGGAGACGTTAGGTTTTAAAAATAAATGTTTTATGTTTTAGGAATAGTAAATGATTTATTGAGAGAAATGATTGTATATATTAGTGAATATTTAAATAATTAAAGAATAGTATTAGTACAATTGTTGATTAAGTAGGGTGTGTAGTAATAGATGTCAAAGGTGAATACTGGATATTTCACATATTAATTTGAATTATTGAGATTATAAATTGGAGAATAATGAGGAGCAGTAGTATTAATAAAATGTGGAGGAGGAATAGAAATTCTTCACGGAAATTAGTGAATAAGTTGTGGAGGATTATTGGTGGGGTGAGGGTACGAAATTGTTTAACAAATGAGAATAGGCGGTTTTTGAAAGGTATGGGATATAAAGTTTTGGTGTAGATTTATTTAAGTGAGAGGGAGTTTTGGTATGTTGATTTTGGGATATTAAGAAATAAAGAGAGGATTATGCTTTAGTATAGAAAGATATTTGTCTAGAGAAGAAGTTTGTTGTGATAGTGTGATAGTAACAATTTTAAAAATGGAAGTTTTAGATGTTTTAAGAAGGGTTCGAATAGATAATTCTATTGTGGAGTTGGAATATCATAATCATGTTCCGTTTGGTTCACCAAGATATGAAAATAATGATGAGATTAGAATTGTGGTACCAGAAATAGATAAGTATACTTTACCATCGGAGTCAGAATTATTAATTGAGGGGAAGTTACGATTATTTAGTGATGAAAGTAAGGCTAGTGCTACAGCGTTTTTAATTAATAATGCGGCAGCTTTTATGTTCAGCAATATTAGATATGTGATTAGTGGAGTGGAGGTGGATGAAGTAAGAAATGTAGGTATTACATCGACTATGAAAGGATATTTTTCTCATAGTCCAAGTTATATAAATAAATTGGAAAATTGTGGTTGGGAATTTTCTACTGGAAAGGCTCCGGTTTTAGATAATAAAGGTAACTTTAGTATATGTATACCATTGAAGATGCTAATGGGTTTCGCAGAAGATTTTAAGTCTGTTATTTTAAATATGTCTCAGGAGCTTGTGTTGAAGAGATGTGCTGATGATAATGATGTAATTTATAATACAAGTGGTGCTATTAATGAGGGTGTTAGGTTAACTATTAATGCTATTGTATGGCGGGTACCACATGTTAAAGTTGGTTTAAGTCAGGATTTGGCGTTAACTAAATTAACAACGAAAAATACTATAATGGAAATGTTTTTTAGAGGATGGGAAATTCATGAAAATCCGGGAATTCCAGAGACAACAAAACATAGTTGGGCTATTAAGACAGCTCCGCATTTAGAGACACCTAGATATATTATTTTGGGTTTTCAGACTGGTAAGAAAGGGAAAGTGGATCAAAATATGAGTAGATTTGATGCAATTAATTTAACTGATGTGACAGCTTATTTAAATGGTAAAAAATATCCATATGAAAATGTTCGAGTGGATTTTGATGAAAATCGTGTAGCCGTTTTATATAATATGTATGCTAGATTTCAACAAGTTTATTATGGTCATGAATATACTGAGCCGATGTTAAAATTAAGCCAATTTAAATTGTGTCCATTAATTGGTATTGATTGTTCACATCAGGAAGGTGCTATACATAGAAGTGGTGTGGAGATTAGAATTGAATTTACGGCGAAAGATAATATACCAAAAGATACGGTTATGTATTGTTTGATATTACATAATAAATTGTATCAGTATTCACCATTTAATAAGGTGGTGCAGCGACAGTATTAGTATTTTTTGTTTGTTTGAGGAGTAAGATGGGTGGTGGGAGATATGATAAATACAGTTTATGGAATGTGGTTGTGTAGTGTATGGTTACTGATTGGGTGAGAAGGTTGTTTAGTTAAAGATGCTGGATTTAAGTGGGAAGAAATATATAATTATAGATTTTCAATGGTATCGATTTAATAGTTATAGTTTGATGCCTAAGGAGTTGGCTACTTGTGATAGTGAATTTAAGAGGAGTCATTTTATATTCAAACCGGTTTTGAGTTTTGGTGTATTGGCAGAAGAAGATCGGCAAGTTGCAAGATATGCTTTTAATTGTCATCATGGTTTGAAGTGGGAAGATGGTTATTTAGCTGCAAGCGAGTTTGATGATATAATTAAACGATTGTGTAGAGGTGTTGATTTAGTGTTTGTTAAGGGTAGAGAAAAATTGGATTTTTTGAAACGTATTATAGATCGACGAATAATAGATTTAGTATATGCGGAAAAAATTAGAAGAGGAGAGCCAAGTTGTAGTTTTCATGTTAGTAATTATGTTGTTTGTGCTTTGTCTAATGTGGAACGATTGTACAAGTTTTTGTTAGAAATTAAGTTGAAAGATAATAAAGTTGGCTATATTTAATTATTGTTATAATGGGTTATGCGTGGAGTGCTATGAGGAGTTATGTTGTGGAGAGGGTTGGTAATGTGTTGCGACGACTTGAAAATGATGGAAATTTTTCTGGATTGGATGATGATGATTTATTTTATGTGCCTAAGACATATTTAATGAGCAATATAGGATGTTTGAGTTTAGAATTTGTTTGGCGTCGATTACCTAGAAGTTATCGAGAAGATATTGATTTAATTGGATGTAGACCATGTGTAAGTCATTATGTAATTGACGGTGATGTTGTTGATGGACCTGTTAGGAGAAGAAATTGCTATATGTGTAGACAGAATGATTTATAGTTTTTGTATTAATATAGTGTATTAATATAGTGTATTTATGTATGTAGCTATAAATAAATATTTGAGTTTAAATTTTTTTGTTAATACAATGTTAGGTATTGAATTTAGACAAGGGGTGTGGGAGGGTTTTCTAGAAATAAAGGAAAAAAGGGAAAGGAGAAAAAGAGAGAAAGGAAAAAAAAGAGAAAAAAAGGAAAAAGGAAAAAAAAGGGAAAAAAAGAAAAAAAAAGGAAAAAGAGAGAGAACAGGGGGGGTTGGGCGAGCCCCCGAACCAATCCACACCGTAGCGACGCCACGGAGCGCGATAGCGCGGAGTGAGCGCGCGGAGGTGGGGATTGGGGCAGGGGGCTCCCCCCCCCCCCCCCCGCGTGACCTACATTCGAAAATTTCCCCCTCCACTTTTCGATGAAGAACTGAAGAATTTGGGAATTTTCCCGATGTTCAAGGTCACACCTAATATCTAAAATCATCTAAAAATATCAACTTGACCTTGATTAACATATGCAAATTTATAATGCAAATTTGTACATGTATTTGTAATAGGTCAAGAATGACGTCAATGGAAATTTCTAAAATGTTAATTTACATAATTAATTGAGACTTGACCTTTTGCAAAAAATGCGACGGAATTTTTTATTAACATATGCAAATTTATAATGTAAATTTGTACGTATTATGTAATAGGCCAAAACTGACGTCAATGGAACTTTCTAAAATGTTAATTTACATAATTAATTGCCCCTATTTTCATATAAATACGAGTTAGTTTTACTGGGATAGACATTACAAGTTATACAATGGTAAGTAAACATCCATATTATTAATATTATTACTATATTTATATTTGTTTTTGCTTGTATTTGTTTATTTAATTATTTATAATTCACTGTTATATATTTCTTATATCTGAATAAAATTTAAAATGTAGCATTTTCAAAATTAATGTATTACATTTATAATACATTAATTTTGAAAATATTTTATTTCTTTTGTGTTCTAAAAGTAGGAAAGTAATTACTTCTTTTATGTATCCTGAAAAGTAGTAAAATTATAATTCAATATTTGAAATTCAATATTTGAAATTGAAAGTTTAGTATCAGTATTTAAATATTTCGAATTAATTTGATTCCTTCCCTCATTTTTATTATTCTTTAGGAAACACCATCCCCGCCTCAACCAACTTCACAGCAACAGGTGTTTCCCCCTGATACTGACAACCCTAACCCTGAAAGCCTCATAAATATTTCCAATATTAATATTTCCAATCAAGGACGTTTTATGCAAGGACTAGAGCAACTGGAACTTCCAGAAGTAGATGATGAAATGCTGTCGGCGGCGGTAGATAGAGCGCTGTCTACCGTTGCCCCTGCTAATGTAGTCGGAACAATTACGAGGGCAGCTGTAATGAGAACTGCTAGCGTATTTGTTCCTACTATGACAGAGACAGAATTTCCGACGGTGTTGTCTCAAGTTGCTACTATTGCACCGCTGGGCACTGCTGAAATGAGTAGAGCAACTGCTGAAATGAAAAGACAATTCGATTACGAACAGTACCAACGACAATTCGAATACGAACAGTACCAACAACAACGACAACTAGAACAACAACGACGACGAGAACAACGAAAATTAGAACAAAAACAACGACGAGAACAAAAACGAGAACAAAAACGACGACAACAGACAAATACACAGACGCGACGAGAACAAAAACGACAACAACTGACAAATACACAGACGCAAACAGTTGCTTGGACGCATGCAATTGCTTCTACACCCATTTCTAGTGTGAGAGAGAGTAGTAGTACTCTCAAGAGACTACTTCTGGGTAGACAGGTACACTCTGGTACTGTAATGGTGTCAGCTGCTGCAGTACCACCACCAGTGGACCTATCACCTATAGAAAAACCAGTAGTGGCACATGAGTCATCATCGGTTATATTTCTATCTGCTCATTCACCTGGCAATCCACCGCTTCAACCTGATCCCTCTCGAGATCATCCTCCCTCTCGAGATCATCCTCAATCAGATCCTCAACCAGATCCTTCTCGAGATCAAAATTCACCGCTGCCCCATAGTTCGCCTTTGATTACCCCTTCGCCTGCCCCTTCGCCTTTGATTACCCCCTACCAAAGACAAAAACAAGCCTCCGAACCTAGATCAAATGGAGAACCTCAACCACTTCCTTTAGAAACTCAACTACATCCACCTTCATTAGAACAAGAATGTCATCCACCTCAATATCAACCATTTCAACCAGAATATCAAGCACCTCAAACACAACCGCCCTTATCAGAACCTCAACCATTTCCATCACATCAACGTCAACCACGCAACACTCTCGCTGCGGATTTTAAAGAACTTTCTGACAAAGTTATGTCGCACCTTGAGAGAAATTCGTCAGTTAGAGATGCCTCCCTTGCCCATATGAATGAGCAGGTATCCGGTTGGATCGCAGACGTCGACCTGTATCTTCAACTCCATAATGGTGCCATTAATACGAACATCCCAGATGTTCATATTAATGAGAAAGTTCAATCTTACCGGAGGAAGAAAAATCGATTCGGACAAATCAAAGCTTTGATAGTTGAACATATCAATAGTAATGATGATGACAGTGATGATGAATAATTTATTATGCTTTTAAACTTTGCACTACAGATTGATTTATTGGTACTTTAAACTAATTACATGCTTTTAAATTTTGCACTGCAGACTTTGATTTATTGATATGTTCAATAACGAAGTTAGACCCTCGTACGTAGACATAGACCGTAATAGTATGATTTGGGAATAATGATTTGGAAATATTTATAGTAATATTTGTAGTAATATTTACAGTAAATATAACTGTCCATCCTTCCACCTTATAATAGTAATATTTATAGTAAATGTAACTGTCAACATCCTTACAGTCATCCTTACAGTTAATATATCACTGTATATTACTGTAAGGATAACTGTCTAACTGTCAATATCCTGGGGTGACATCTGGTAAGGAAGTATGGATTTAGGAATATTTACATTATCTTTTCCATGGGGTGATATTCGTCAGAAGAAATAGTGTTAATATGTTTGTTGATTTTAACCTTTTTCATGGAGCTCAATATAAAGATATTACATTTACAGGAATTCCAGCTAAATACTACGCTAAATACTTCCGCACATACTAAAGTGCTGGTGACGGTGACATCGACACCAGGCCGCCGTTCACCGATACTTCAAGTATCGGTATCGGCAGCGATGCCACCAACACTAGCAACACCACTACCTACAACACCAGCACCACTACCTACAACACCAGCACCTACAACACCACCGCCGACACCACAGCCGCAAGCATCAACACCGCGGCCGCAAGCACCATCACCAAAGCCGCCGCCGTATTCAGAGGTAGACTCTTGGGGATCATCAGATGATGAAATAATTCATACACCTGCCCAACCGGTGCCAAAACCGGTGGCGATGGCCCCACAGAAGGTCATCAGAGAACTGCTGAAGAGGTATGAAAATAATAAACAAAATTAATAATATTAATTTTGTTTATTATTATTTTCATATCTCTTCAACAATTTCCTATCTCTTCAACAATTTCCTATCTCTTCAACAATTTCCTCTTCAATAATTTCTTCAAACTTTTGTGCTTCACCATTTCCAACATTTGTACTTCACCATTTTCAACACGTCCACCTTCACCATTTCCATCAGGATATGACCCACCATTTCCATCAGGAATATTACCGATGCCAAAGCTTGTGTACAGCTAGTAACTTATCTTTTAATATGTAAAAATATAATGAAATGTAAATAATGTAAATAAATATAATAAAATTTATTAATATGTAAAAATATAATGAAATGTAAATAATGTAAATAAATATAATAAAATTTAATGTCATTTAAAATGTAGAAATTTGCTTTTTTTCAATTAATAAGAAGCGTCTACAGCTAATATGGTTCAGTATACATCGTGAATTCATGAAGTGCAGTATGCAGCTAGAAGCACAATCATTATCATTACCTTTATACAACTACGATTCCGTATTTAATGAGAAGAATTTTAACCGACACAGCAATCTATTTGGTGGTACTTGTAAGAGAGCACTAATAGTGGGTCCTTCAGGATGTGGTAAAACGAATGCCCTCCTTACTTTATTATTACATCCTAATGGGTTGCGCTTCAAAAATATTTACATCTGCTGTGGATCTCTTCATCAACAGAAATATGAATATCTTAAACATGTAATGGCAACTATTCCAGAGATAGGTTATTTTGAATATACGGATCCGATTGATATGATAACACCGGACCAAGTTGCCGACTATTCAGTCGTTATATTTGACGATATACCCACTATTAATTTGAATATTGTCAAGCAGTTCTTCTCTTTCGGTAGGCATCGGAATTTAGATTGTTTTTATTTAATTCAAACATATAGTGCTGTTCCTAAACAATTGTTGAGGGATAATACAAATCTTTTAATTTTATTTCAACAAGATGGTACTAATTTGAAACATATATTTAACGATCACATCCATGACTTAAGTTTTGAACAGTTTTTAAACGTATGCAGAATGTGTTGGAAGAAATCATTTGGTCTATTATTTATCGATACTGACTGTAAGTATAATGAAGGAAGATACCGTTTAGGTTTTGATACTTATATACATTTACAATAAGTTCCTCTAAAAACACCATTAAAAGGATCCTACTTTAGGAAATCTACATCAGTATTTAAGTATTCGTTAAATAGTAAAGAGACATGGATGATAAATTAATAAATAATTTAGTAAAAGCTCGCACAGTTTTAAAAGAAAAATTGAGAACACTAAGGGCTGATATCGCGAAGTCTCAAAGAGATATTGATATACAGTATGCACCTATATCCAAACCTTTGCAAGAAATTGCCGTGAAATTAGGTAGTACCATTCCGAAGCAAAGTAGAACCCCCCACTCGAAGGACGCTATGGAGGATACACCAGACACATGGTCTGAAATTTTTCCAGAAAAATCCTATGCAGCAGTACAAGGAACGTCTATTATACGGCAAGGGACACCTTCACGAAAACATGTGTCCTGGTTTAGCCCATACACTCATTCTTCCCCGACCAAGCGCAAATTGGAAGGAGTTGGTACTACACCTCGAACATCTAAAGTTCTAGCAACACTGGACTCTGAACCAGATGCCCCAACACCTAAGATGTCAACGTCATTCACACAACCTACATTCTTAGAAGATGACTACATAGGTCACCTGTTGCCAGAAACGCCAGAAGGAAGGGAAGAAGATGGAAGTAAAGAAGACGAAACAGATGCAAGTGAAAGTATGGATTTAGATAAATCAATGGCACATGCCGTATCACTATTGAGTACGCGTCCAGCTAAGTCGATAATTGCTAACAAATCGTTGAATAAAACCCTTCTAGAAACGGATGAAGTTAAAGAATCATTGAGAGATTATGATCGTACTATACGGCCATATCTTATCGGTTTAATGACCGATGAAAACGATGAATTTGATGAAAAATATGGTGTTCACGAAGTCGGTGGGGATTTAAAAATTGGAAACAATGATGTTAGATTTGATGGACCCAACATTATCATCGGTCAATTCACTTATAAGGCAACAAAAGGTTTACTAGAATTGCTTTTCAAGAAGAAACCAGGGAAATTTTTATATGCTGATGCAAAGAATTATAAATTTATTCTCAGTGATACAAACTCTCATCGAGTTGATTACGATCCTGATAGGAAGTTTGCAGCCAGTAAAGGTTTTAAATACAAATCAATTATAAAACCTATTATACAAGGGAAGAAACCTGAAGTTTGGTGGAGTCGAACTTGGAAGACTGGCTTAGGTTTGTCAAATAAGGTATCCATGCAAAAGATGGTTGTACCTAAAAGTAAAATTGAATATAAGTACTGGGACGATGTAAATGAACTGTGTGATAGATTGAGGCTACTAATAGCATCGAAGGATGCCGGTCACTCAGGGCACCAGAACGAGATATTGTCAATAATAGAGGAGTTGAAAGAGTCAAAAATTATAAAATAGTCTCTCTGTATACTCTGTAAATTCTTGGTTGTATGACAGTTTATATTTCGACACCAATGATAGGTAACGATGACAATAGATAAATTTGGAAGACACATAAACAAGCATGTCCTTAAGAGACATTTAATGGATGTAGACGTAGTCTCAGACTTTCTCAAACATCCTAAATTTCAAGAAGTATTACAAATGCATAAAAAAAATATTCCTTCTCCCAGTGCAACAGCATCTTCGAACTATATTATTCCAATATATAGTGACGGTTCCATTGACCTTATGGGTTATTATGTAAGTACGTCATTGGCGAAACATACTTATTTATATAAGAATAAATTATATCGTGGGAAGGTTATAAATGTACACTATTCTAACGAGAAATTAACAACACTGCAAGTTGATAAGGAACTATTTAATTCCAAGAGACCGTTCGAATTGGCAGAAGGAACAACGTTTAGGTTGATATACGTTGGTACCAAACCTACGCCACCAAAAACAGAAGCAGTATTTGCGGAAATAGTCATCGAAGGAAATGTCGTCAATTAGGAGGGATGTTGTAAATGAAATACATAGACCAGCTCGGAGGAGGTTTACTCGACGTCGGGTCATCATAAAAGGATTGCGGGACCTATTTCAAATCGATCTGGTTGAAATGATACCGTACGCAAAAGAAAACGACAATTTCAAATACATTTTCGTATGTATAAACACATTTTCGAAATTCGCCTGGGCAATTCCAATAAAAAATAAAACAGCGATTGAAGTAATGAACGCCATGAAATCCATACTCTCAACTGGGAAAAAAAATATTCCGAAGAATGTTCAAAGCGACCAAGGAAAGGAATTTTTCAACTCTCATTTCAAGAAGCTTATGGATCAGTATAATATTAATCACTACACTACCTATTCCAATCTAAAAAGTTCCATTGTCGAACGTTTTAATAGAACCCTAAAAAATAAGATGTGGAAGGAATTCAGCTTCAATGGGAATTATCGTTGGATAGATATGTTGCAAGGACTAGTCAAAGATTATAATAATACCGTACATCGAACAACAAGGCACAAACCTGTAGCAGTTAATCAAAGAAATGTTAGAAATATTTTGGATACAGTTTATAGTAATATTAAAGTAGGTGATCCAAGAATTTCAAATTTTAAGGTGGGCGACTTCGTTCGTATCAGTAAATACAGGCACGTGTTTTCTAAAATGTATACGCCAAATTGGTCGAATGAGATATTCACAGTAAGAAAAGTTCAAAATACCTTCCCCAGTACCTATCTACTACAAGATTCGCAAAAACAGAATATTTTAGGGGGGTTTTACGAATCAGAGTTGCTGAAAGTGAAGCATCCGGACGTATATCTTGTTGAAAAAATTATACGACGACAGAAGGGTAAAGTTCTCGTAAAGTGGCTTGGCATGCCTTCATCACACAACTCTTGGATTTCTAAGGATAATGTGTTGTAGAGGTTTAGCTGATCATATAATTTAAAATAAAAAGTACTAAATAAGTTTGAAATGTTTTTTATTTTATAAATAATTAATACAAATAAGTAGAATTAACTAATATCAAGTTGGATTAAACAACTTACAATTATTTATAAGACACATTTACAAAAGATGCACATAATTTATATCATTGCTAAAATACATTAATGACTAATACATTTACAAAAAATTAGATATCTATGTCAGAGCATTTAGTTCTAAAAGAATATTTTGTAAGTTTTCTTCCCGTGTAATGCCTTCTATTTTATAATGACCCCACGCCAAAGTATTGCTTTTATCAGGGTGAATATATCGTTTATCATCTTTAGACGAGAGAGCAACTTTATTCCTCAATTCCGTGTATATTGTGTGTAATTCAGAACGGAATATGTACATTTTCCTCATTATATTTCCATCATCTTCCACCACAGTTTTATAATCAGTTACTGATAAATTTTTATCAATAACGTATTTCTTCACTCCCTTTGCAGTTTTTACAGTTTTATCAAGTAGTTTTAGACAATAAGCTTTAGCACCTGTTCCATAAAAATACTCAATAATTTTTCCAGCATATTCATCCTTCATTTTTCCCAACCTGGGTAAAGTGGGAGGTATTCCATGAATATTATCGACAGTAAAATTCGATGTATCAAACATATGTAAATGTTCTTTTATATCATTATATACATTATAATTTTGCACACTTATAATCAATGAATCTGTATCTGTATACAATAATGAAACGTCTGTATCATACAAAGGTTTTAAGAAACCATAGAAAAAACTATACATTACCCTCTTAGCTAGTTCCAAAATTGTGAATCCCACATATATAGGTTTTACGTAATCTACACGTACCTTTGTTAATTCGATGGCTGTAAGAGAGTCACAAAAGATTTTACAAGATTTAAAATTTGGTTTTGCTATATACGCCTCAGCGCCAAGCCTTTTATGAATAGTTTCCCAATGTGAAACCAATTTTATATTTACTCGATTTTCTACATTTTCCATCGTCTTTCCAAATATACTATTCACCATTAATTTATAAAACTGTTTAAAAAACTCGTTGGTGGATTCATTTCGTTTTTTTGTATTGAAATCAATATATTTCTTTAACCAAGTACTTTGTTTAAATCTAATTCCTCGACGTATTCCACGTAATATCAAACCATTATTAAGACATTGTTTCAAAGTTAAGTAATGTATGACGTAATTTGATTTATCGACAAGGTTTGGAATCAATTTCCCATACTTTGAATTAGGTGGAATAACATGTTCGGGGCAAAAAGGAAAGTCATTGTGCTGTTCGTGAAGATTTGCAGGATATTCTAAATCTACTTCGAAAACATAACCATAATCTCCATCGTCTTCTAAGGCTTGTATATCCATCGTCGGTAGTTCTTCATTTGTTAACCATTGAAAATCACTAACTGGTAAACTGAATGACATAGCATAACCATATAAATTCGTTGCATCTAAATATAGAATATATTTTTTCGCTTCGGATGAATCAAAATCCGGTAAGAATTCGTTGTTAGCTTTTTCCATTCTTTTGCAACACATGCTCACACCTCCACGTATACCGCTTTTAAAAAAGTGAAACATATCTGCATCTGTTAATAGTTCCAAACTAATACCCGTCATACGCAGCATAGCATCCCAGCTTAATCCTGGAGAAGTAAAATAATGTGCAGGATCTAATTTGTAATTGTGCAGGCAAATGTTTCGAAAATTTTCAAATACATCTGCTAGTAATAATACATCTGATTGTATATATATATATATATCACTATATTGTCCTAGTGTTTTACAATCGAATAAATTCCAAACCTTTTGAGCTCTGCAATAGTCTTCATCACTTATGTCACTATCTGATAGCATATCATAAAAGCACTCTTTGTTGGGTAATTCCGAGAATGAAAGAGTTTCATAAGACGTAACATAGTTATATGGGAATACACCCTTCTGTCGGATTAATTCAAATTTTTCACCCATATAATATCTTCTAATTTCCTCACATAGTTCATTGTCTAAATAAGATGATAATTTCGTCAAAGAGGAATTCATAAATCGAAATGAGTCTATAAATCTCAACTTGTAGAACACGTTTCTTTTCTTACCATTACAATCTATTATATCTCCAACGTGAACTTTTTTGGAAAATGAAATATATTTCTCTTTATTTTGTGCAATAACATCTACATCCTCCTTTTCCAGTGCCAGCACTTTTACAAACAAATGTGTATCATAATTTGACAAATTATGAAAGATAATAGGTATATATCGGGGCTCTTTATAATTTATATTACATACCATATGTGCTGCACCCCGATAAAATCCTATCATATGATCATGGTCACGAACTTTTTCTTCAGGGACTGCTATTGCTTTTTCACAAATATGACAGACTGTCTCTTGCTCATATTTATCACGCTCCTCATCAGTTAAAGGTTTCATTTCTACCTCTTTACTTAAATAATTTTTATATAAAAAAGTAACATCAGTTTCTAGCTCTCTAATAAATGATGTGGCTGCATTTTGTCCACGATATAAACGCAATTTACTCAAATTATCATCAAAACTACATTTCACATAATAGGCAAAAGAATATGGTTCATGCTCGAAACATTTCACAGTAAATGGTTTGGAAGGATCCGGTTCTGACGTATCAATAGGTTTTAATATTGCTTCGAAATCAGCATAAACCACAAAAGGAACTCTTAATTGTCGTTCAAATTTATCAAATTTTAATACATATTCTGGTAGTTCCTCTCCGTACTTATTGATTTTTAATTCTGTGCCGGGAAACACTGCCTTCACCTGCTTACAATCTTCATTTTCATGTCTTCGTAATTTATCTTCACATGTAAAGAAAATTAAACACCCTTCACATATGTATTTTTGATGTCCTGATAAAGATTTCTGTGACGAAACTAGTCGCGACAAATTCTTTATCCAACAGTAATGTGAATTTACATTTTCTGAGGTAACAAGTAATAAATTAATATGAGCTATTCTTCTCCGCTTCGTAAAATATAATGGGCCCACTACTTCTTGAGCTCTCACATTATTCTGAAAACATTCTTCTATACCATATACATTAATGGATATATTATTTTGCTCTTCAAACTTATGGATATCTTTTAAATTTACAGGGAAATGTATATCAGTAAAATCTGCAACTGTACTATAATGTGGATACGATGAAACTCTTTGCGGGAGTCCTACTGGTTCCCTTAAAGCAGAAGTAACGGCCCAAGCGAAACATTTGTTGTCAGAATTTTGAACATTTATTATAGCCTTCTTTTTCTTTATTGATGGTGGTAAGTCCATATAAGTGGAACCTCTCAATGGACTATACTTATTCATATTTACTTCCAAATATAAAACGTTGCTCAATGTCCACCCTGAAATATAATAAAAATAGTAATTTATAACACTGTGAGGAATTAACAATAATCTTATTTTACCTGAATCGCGCTCCTGAAATTCACTCATTTTATTCTTAATCTCATCAATAAAATCTGCGTATAGCTCATATAAATTACTTCCATGGGTTATGACTTTATTTCGAGTATTAAACGATTTTATTTCTACATTTTCCTTCGTCAATAAATAATATAAACCATACAATTCCAAATTCACTTTCATAGAAGTATGTATACTTAGAATACTATCCATAAGTGCTATCACTTTCACCCTAATATTATTTGCAAATTCTTCCACATCAACGTATATGCGAGACGAATCACATACTTGATAACTTACTATTCTATCCCCGAACGTGCCAACACTCTTCTTTACACCATTATCGATTATTACGAACGCTTTAGTACGGTGTAAAGTACTGCGGATATGTGCAGTATAACAATTTGTTTCTACATATACATCACAGATATCACATTTCATTAATTCCACTTCGTTATCGCTAAATTTCATTCTCTTCCCTTTACAAGAAGTTAACATGTGGCGACTTCTGTTATCTCCTCGAGTAAACGTCTTCCCACAGTATTCACATTCAAACATATTGACTTATTATTTTCCAAATATGCACTGAATAGAAACAACACCTCCACTGTACCGGCTCAACTGTTGCTGGAATGGAACGACCATCACCATATATACACCTCGTCGAAGGTCAAGCTTAATATTATACTATTTTATGTGTGAAAACATTTCAAACTTATAAATTACATTGACTTATTTATACTAGTAACAATAAACATCTTAGCATTATATGTATAATCAATCCAATTAATCAAAGTCATACATTCTACTCTCCATATCATCGATTAAAATAATCGTCTCTATTTCAAATATGTCCTCCTCAATTTCTTCCTCCTCAATATCTACCTCGTCTGTATCATCTCCTTGTTCCTCCTCAATATCGTCCTCGATATCGTCTTCAGCTTCACTTAACTCATCATCACTACTCCATTCTAATTCCACTACAATCACTCTATTTTTTCTATCGTGTGCAGCACCCATATCTACTTATATGTTCAAACAAATATTAAGAAAACTTAACACTTTATGATAGAAAAATTCATTCGTTATTATTTATATATTCACGGTTGAACCCCTACCTCGATGTAATCTTTAAGTGATTACCTTGACCTTCAAATGCCCTTGACCTTCAAATGCCCTTGACCTTCAAATGCCCTTGACCTTTAAATGTCCTTGACCTTCAAATGCCCTTGACCTTCAAATGTCCTTGACCTTCAAATGTACTTGACCTCCAAATGCCCTTGACTTTCAAATGCCCTTGACTTTCAAATGTCCTTGACCTTCAAACACCCTTGACTTTCAAATGTCATTGACCTTCAAATGCCCTTGACCTTCAAACACCCTTGACCTTCAAATGCCCTTGACCTTGGTACGACCTTGGTCTTCTCATAACCTCGACTGACCTTGGAAATGACTTTGACTTTGGCATGACTTTTTAATAATCTGCTTCGACCTTTTAATGACCTTGACTACTCAGCCGATTCTAACACCTCCTCATTGACCTTGATCGCCAATATATATGCGATCAAGGTCAATGAGGAGGTGTTAGAATCGGCTGAGATACTCTACTGCTGATGAAGCTTTGAACGACACATTTACCCTCTTATAATTATTTTCTTCACATGTCAGTAATTTATTGTATTAATTGTTTATTGTTAAATGCGATAAGCACTGATTTAATTACTCGACCCACCTTTTTTACTGTATCTATGGTCTCTAGATCTCTTAATACGGTAGAATGGATAAGATTTTATCTCTCTACAAATTCTTTCTAGATTAGATTAAGATCATTTTCTACTCATTTAATGGTATACATACAGTGACCACTTTTCATCAAGGAACTACTAGAACCAACGTTGAATTGTAACCTAAAATCTCACAATAAATTCAATTTTTTTACAAGTAGCGGTCACTCCGCTATTTTAAATTTAAATTTATATCGTGCTACAATACGGGTTTTCGTAATGTTTAATTTGTCTGATTAATAAAAATGTGAATATAGGTGTACTTAAACAAAAAAGTCAGTAATACCATCAGAACAAGTCAGTGATTGGATCTGGGCTAATTTGTAGAACCTCTTATAAAGCGCAAAAACTTATAAATGAAGGAGATGGCATTACGGAGATATTATTCATTTTGAGCTGGTACCTGAAAGTAGAGCGATAACTGTTGATCTATACTGTAAATAACTGGATTATATGGACACAATTTTGGGAGAAATGTATGTCGCGCAAGTAAACTTTTTAAGTCAACGAAATAATGTACTTTCCAGCAGGACAACTCCAGGCCACATACTGCTGAAAGAACCCTCTGTAAACTAGAAGAAGTTGATGGGCAAGAGTTCTTACCATATTCTACACATAACCCTGACTTATTACTGAGAGAATATCATCTTTTTAGGTTAATGGCGCATTTAATACATCCGCGTGCAACCCAAGCCCTTCAACTGCGATGTCGAATGGGCATCCTTAACTATAAGACAATATAAATAAATAATATATTTACTTATACGTATAAACGTAGGTGTAGGTTTTCTCTGTCGTTTTCTAAATGTAGATCTCGGTTTCCGAGTTGGAACCGCGTCCAGTTGGGCGTAAATGCATTCTTCAGGCTACTGCGAGTCAACGAACATCTACGTATAGCACTGAAGATGTCCCTTGTAACAGTGGACGAAACGTTAGCAATTACACCTAAGTCGACGCGGTTGCAACACGGAAAACGAGATCTACTAATACGTATAATTTTCAAAAATGCCTAATGGTATTGTTTATCATATTACATAATTTGTTTCTGATTTCATTACTTATATGAAAAGGTAGTTATTTAATTATTAAATACCACACAGTTTCACTTACTTTTCTAAAGTATTTAGAGGTTCCTGTTTCTTAGAAAGAATGCCACTGTCGGGATCAACAGTAGTTACAACACATCTAGTGCACAATTTCACGTTTCTGAAAACTACGTCGGCGATCTTAATCCAGTCCCAATCTTCTTCTATGTACGGCTGCATGTCTTGGCCTTCTATTAAAATATTAGGCCTGAAGTTGTGAGCAGACACAGGTTCTGTTAAATGCCTATTTAGAGCATCAACTGAAGATTGACACACCAAAAGATAGCTAGTTAAATTTTGGTATAGTCCCTGAAATGGTATTGGTTGTTATAATTTTAAATTTTAGTTAAAAGACCTGAGTACAATCAATTATGTATTTGAGAACAAATTTCTTTGAACTTAATATGTAGCACCTTTAATGGAAATTTGAACTCTTCCCTAAATGAAAATAAAAAATAACATATACTAATACGAATTAGAAAATGATTTGAGCAGTTTTTCAATTAATTTTTGACTATATGTAGCAAATAAATTGAACAAACGACAAACGAAGATCTGTTAGAATAGCTTATACCACCATTTGTGAAAAATGACATTCTTCTTACGACCATTTTCAGACTACAAGCGAATTCACTTTCTTTTTAACCAACAATTTATTTAATATGGAAATAATATTAAACAATAAATTATTTACCCCGCTATAATTCTTGAGATTGTGATAAACCCTAGTAAATTCATAATATTGCTTTTCAATATTTCTTTTGTATACGCCCACATGGTAGCCTAATCTCAATCCAGTTGGTTTACCTATGAGATAATTAGAAAGCCAAGCAGCAGCTTGGTCACCACAGTCAATTCCTTCACACGGTTCTTTTTTTATTAATCTAAAAATCAAATATAAGAAGTAACTTCATAAATACCAATTAACAATATATATGTATATATATATATATATATACCAAAAATTTATTTAAATTCGGGTAAGCGGTCAATTAAAAAACTCCTTTATTAAATTACCCTATATTTCGCAACACTTTTTCGCTTCTTCTGGGGTAAAAAATGTAGAGTTAAAAAATAATAAAATTGACGTACAAAAAATATAAAAATGATTAGATATTGTACGATATTGTATGATTAGATATCTAATCATTTTTTTATATTTTTTGTACGTCAATTTTATTATTTTTTAACTCTACATTTTTTACCCCAGAAGAAGCGAAAAAGTGTTGCGAAATATAGGGTAATTTAATAAAGGAGTTTTTTAATTGACCGCTTACCCGAATTTAAATAAATTTTTGATAATATATCACGGTCGATCATTTCTTTTCAATTATATATATATATATATATATATATATATATATATAATAACTTCGTGACCTTGGTATGATATGGTAAACCTAATCAGTAGGCGATTAAAGGTCTGTATATTACTTCAAAATATATGTATTTAAAAAAACTCTACATGTTTCGGCTGTATACGCCTTTTTCAAGAGAATAAAAAATATGAATGACAGGATATAAATGTCAAGTAATTAAGTTAACTTAATTACTTGACATTTATATCCTGTCATTCATATTTTTTATTCTCTTGAAAAAGGCGTATACAGCCGAAACATGTAGAGTTTTTTTAAATACATATATTTTGAAGTAATATACAGACCTTTAATCGCCTACTGATTAGGTTTACCTATATATATATATATATATATATATATATATATATATGGTAAATTCAAATTGTAGGCGATTTAAGGTCTGGTTTTACTTCAAAAACTATATATTTAAAACAATCCTACATATAAATGTTTCGGCTAATGATGCCTTTCTCAAGGAATACAAACTACAACTTGTTTTAAATATATAGTTTTTGAAGTAAAACCAGACCATAAATCGCCTACAATTTGAATTTACCATAACATACTAAGGTCACGAATTAATTATCTATATATACCGCCTAATTCTGAGCAAACGCAACGATCCGAATGTATGAATATTTCTCCCGCTTCGAATACAATTCCCCTGAATGCTGTAGGCGTGTCAACATCAATGTCATATATCATACATACTTACATATTATGGAGCCGCGTAAGAAAAATTATCTGATTACCAAATTACTATTAAAGGACTATAAATTGTTTAGTCCTGTGTTATGGTAATGAGTAAATTGCAATACGTTATTCTACAAAGCGTAATGAAATTATTAATAAGCGGTTAAGAAAATGGCAAATAAGGCATCAAGAGATTTAATAAATTAAATTTTAATAATAAAGGTCACAAAAACTGTTCATAGTAAACTAAATAAACTTCGGAAATAAATAAAAACTAAATTAAATTCTAGTAATGTTAAGAAAAATTTACTCTTACAGATAATCAAATAAATTGTTCATAATGAGAAATTAATTATATAATAACGGAAATTCATCCGTTTAAACTCATCACCGTAAAATAATTGATGATGTTTGGAATATTTATAATTACGAAAACCATTTAATTTTAGTATGCGGTTAACGGAAGAGCAGCATATGCCTAAATCGTTGGAAATATCGCTAACTGTCAAATTTGAATTTAGTTCTATTGCAGCGCATACTAAAATGAACGTATCATTAGGAACTCTGCGATTTGGGAATAATGGTTTTAAATTTTGTACAGAACCAGTAATGTCTATTTTCTTTTCTTATTTTCACTATTCAAACGCTTAAGAGACTCCGGATAGGGTGACAGTGGTGACACTAATTTGTGACATTAGTTGTTAAATGGTTGCGCGACAGACTGGTTTGTGATTGGCTAAACGCGTTCAGGGGAATTGTATTCGAAGCGGGAGAAATATTCATACGTTCGGATCGTTGCGTTTGCTCAGAATCAGGCGGTATATATATTGTAATGGGGCAAACTGCACCCTTATTCCAGCAACTGTAATGGGAAAAACAGTATTTAACAATATATAACACACAGATGAAGGGTTAAATTGGCGGTCTTAATTTGTAAAATTAGTATCGAAATGTAAATAAATTAATATGACAATAACTTTGTATATTTCAAATTAACTTATTTTTATTTCAAAACCTACTTTTTATATTTTAATTTTCAATTTCATAATTCATATCTTTAGCGCGAAATTACAGATATCTAATTTATCTACATTAATATTTTGTATCGATACTAGTTAGACACGCCCACTTTATAAAATGTAACTAACCCGCGAAAATGTTATTTTCTACACACGAATATAACATAACCTTGTATTGGAAAGCATATTCTGACTGTTTGAAAAATAATTTATAAATTTAATTATCATGTCAAAATTATTATATTATTTATATTCTTCATGTTTACGGATGTAGTAAAAGTAAAACTTCGAGGCTATTTGACGATATTAACTAGGCTTTGAAAATAAATAATCGCTATCGGTGTCAATTTCTAAAATCTAATAACGAATGGCCGTAATATAGTACAACTCCAAAGTAAATTTTAATAAATATTAAAATACCTGTGATGTAATTCCAAATTTATGCTGAATCGAAACATTAATACTTGGCCTATCTTTTGAAAACAAACCTGAAGACAATCGCTTGGAAACTAATAAGATTCGAGGCGAGCATCTTTTGTATTGGAGTTCCGACGAAGAGGCAAAACCGAAGCTGTTATACGCCGCAAACGCCGTCATCAGAAATTGGAGGACCCATACTCTGTATTTTCCCGATCACATCGCTTTCATTCCGGATAACTGCAGAATTCGAACGGAAAACAGGTTCACTTCAATCATTATCCTACAATAAAGTCCTAAAAGTTAATATTATTTATTCAAGACAAACTTTTTAATACAATAAATTCCAGAATTTTACTTTTATACACATCGTTGATTTTCACATAATAGTAAACCTATATAAATAATTTAAACATTGTGGTACTTACCTGTTGTGTTAACTGTTTGTATTCAATATTAAACCATATTTTATTACTAAACATAACCTCTTTGTATTATACACACGTGCACTATTTGTAAACTATTTTATTTGTCGCTAGGCACATTTATTTGTTCAAAGTTACAGATTCCTTATTTACTTCAATAAATTTTTACTCGTATTTCTTAACTCACTCTTTTATTTGTTAGTGTTTAGTTGTAGAGTTTTTAATATTAGATTTAACTATTAAACACCATACATAGGGATAAACATATAAATATTATCGACGAAGATCCTGAAGAGCCTAATTTTGCTTATTTCATGCTCACGACTGCTAGTTGGATTATTATGATAAAACATAGATAGCGTTGATCTAATAGAACATTTTCATATTAAAGGCGCCCAATTTATAAATTCAATTCTATTAACTTTAACTTTCATAACCTTTTTATTTATTTTCACCATTAATCATTTTATTATTCACATACATTTAGATCATCACAGCGTTATTTCAATATATATATATATATATATATATATATATATATATATATATATATATATATATATATGTTTATGTTTATACATGTTTAGTGCCGTTATTTGCTAAATTTTAACTCTGAATTGTAAGTATTTAGTTATTGTTATATTGTTTAATATATTGTGGTTTTGCTAAACATGTAGACACTCATGATGAAGTAACCAATGCGTTATGAAATATAGAGTGGAATAAAGGAGTTTTATTTTTACTTGACAGACCGCTCACCCGTTAATGAAATTTTTACTTATACAGTACGGTCGATAATACTTTATAGTCTATATATATATATATATATATATAACAATTGATAAATTATTGGAGTTTTTCGGCTTTTTATATGAAATATTTACAAATATCAAGTTAGTATGTATGTAATTGCAAAGTAAGGGGGGTTTAAACATTGCTGTCTACAAATCGCAAAGCAAATCATACGAAAAATTCCAATAATTTATCAATTGTTATATTTAATAAACGTCTAAGAAATTATCTAAACACTTACCTATATATATATATATATATATATATATATATATATATATAATATAATATCTTCGGGACCTTGGTATGATAAGGTAAACTTAATAAGTCGGCGATTTAAGGTCTGGTTCATTACTTCAAAGTATATGTATTTAAAACAACCCTACATGTTTCGGCAATATGCCTTTGTCAAGGGAATAAAAAATACATTATGATGGTAAATTGTAGATCGATCTACAATTTACCATCATAATATATTTTTTTGTTATATACCTTATGTTATTTAAATATCAATTACATTTAAATATCATATACTTTTGCTTATCATGCTGACTGTTCCGTAACTTGCTTCCTGTCTAGTTGTCCGAGCAGGTTTTCGTGGTTTTCCTTCTCCTTTTGAGCGAATGCCGACAACTTTGCATCTTAAGTCGCTCCACGGGCGCATACGTAATAATAACTCACGTCTTGCTTTTCCCTGTTTTCTGTTTTGTGCTGATGTGGTCCTCTACTGGGTTGTAGCCTAGCATATGCGCTACCAAACTCTAGGGGGGTCTGCCCGTTGGGCAGTCAGGTGCCATTTCGCCTTTCCAGCAGGAGTGAGGAACCAAGCTACGCGGCGCAAATCACGGCGCCGCGCAATGCACACACAACTAGGACCGGTCCTGGGCGGCAACCTGGCTAGGCTGCTGTTAACAGCACACACACGTTCGACGTGTGTGCATTGCCCCCGCTTCTGCGGAAATCGTTAAGATGGCACAAAGTGTGACCATCGTCGACTGAGGTAGCCACTAAGAGTGTTCCCTCGGTTGGCGATGAGCAACCCCGTGCAGGGTGCGCTTCGCTGGTCTGCGCCTTGCCTCGTTGGGGCGGGGGTCGGGCCGTCGAAGTACTGCTCGGAAAAGTTGAGAAGGTCGGAGAAGTTGCCGGGAAAGGCTTGGCGGCCCTACGCAACGGCTGGTTATCCGATCTCTCTAAATTTACGCGACCGGTCACTAAACACACGCACGAGCGCACTAACATACAAAACCCTACACTTACGCGGTCACACAAATACAAAATCACACACCCAGAGAGAGACGCAAGCTGCCAGCAGCAACCAACACACAGGTTCATACCCAGAAAGAGACACAAGCTTCTGGCAGCGAACAACACATATGTTCACACCTTGCTATCTATTTTTTGGAATACTAAGGCATGATTTATTATTATTATTGGAATGTATCTTTGAATAATTTAAACCATAGCAACTTAATTATTTGACATTTATATTCTGTCATTTATATTTTGTATTCCCTTGACAAAGGCATATTGCCGAAACATGTAGGGTTGTTTTAAATATATATACTTTGAAGTAATGAACCAGACCTTTAATCGCCGACTTATTAAGTTTACCTTATATATATATATATATATATATATATATATATATATATATATATATATTGATATATGCCTGTAGGTCGTATAATATATACAAAATTTAATGATTAAATAAAATGAAGCTGAGAACGTAATTTTTATAAAAATGTATTATAAATATCTGTTTAAATATGGTTTCAAATATTACATACAAATGGAGTTGTTTAATATATTGTATCTGTAACATGCGTATGATTCAATAATAAATAATCGTTTTAAAAACGAAGTATACTTAACCTCAACAGCTATACATGTGAATAACTTCTTATTGTTTAATTTCTTGTGGGCTCTAATTTATGTTAAATGTCCGGCTAATAAGAACAATGAGACTCTTTTTGTTGTGCAAAATAGATACACTTATAATGTAGGTTCGGTGACTCAATAAGAATACGTACAAAATAAGATGGTGAATAACACAATAAATAATGGTATTTTTTTAATGCAAATTCTACTAAATGAAACGAGTGAGTTAAGGAATAATGTAATTAACAGGTAAGTGATAGACATAATAAAATTAGGATTAATCAAATTGAATCAAATAACGTGATAATATAAACATAAAGTAAATTCTAGGTTAAGCACAGGTAATTAAAGAAAGTGAATTAAATTTTACTAAAATACATAAATGCTTGTTTTTAAAAATGAACATTTGTAAACAGGGGAACTGTATTCTTCTAGTTTTTAAAACAAATAATCTTAATTCTAAATGTACCTATAAGGTATATATATTTAAAAAAAAATACTTTGATAGAGGTTTTACTTTATAAATAGAACTAATTCAACATTATCAAAATTTATAGGAGATTGAAGTAATACTTAAGTTTGAAATAGACGGGAATGGGTTAGTCTGGAGTCTTCTTGTGGATCCGGAAATGCAGGATACAGGTTTGGGCGGGTAATCGGATGGCGTCACCGCTTAGCTTCGGTCTAGCTGCATGCTATTCCCGGTGAAATGGAATTTTCGTTTTATGAGGCACTGGTTGATCCCATTCATTAATAACTGCAACTTTCGTTTTATGAGGCACTGGTTCATCCCATTCATTAATAACTGCAACTTTTTCGTTTAATATGATGCTAATTACTTTATTGGTTTCATATTCTGTACTAACTTTAAATCTAAAAGTTTCTCATATTTCGAACTCCGTGGTTCTTATTAAAAAGTTGGAAATTGCATTAGAAAATATGTATTCATATTTTCAATAAGCAAACGATATATATATTGTTAAATTGCGAATGAGCTGTGTAATAATAATAATATAAGCACATAATATTCTGTGATTTATATTAATATTAATAATGTTAATTGTATCTTGATAGATATTAATTGAATAGTATTAGAATTATACTATGGGTTGGGCGCCTTGGTTTTAAACTTATTACGGTAGATCACCAGCCTTTCGCATGTAATGTCTCAGGTTGCGGCTAGATGTCGGAGAACAAGTATTATATTTTGCTAAAATTGGAAATTATCTCAGGATCCTCGTCGGTCTGTTTACCCCTTTGTATAAGATGGAAAATTGTTTAATAATATAACAAAGTTATCTCTAGCTACGCAATTATAAATAAAAGAGATTGTTTAAAATAAAAAGTGTAAATATTTATTGAAGTAAGATATCTGTGAACAATGAACAAATAGCGTGCCTAACGACAAATTATGGAATTAATATAGAGTGCACGTGTGAATTAAAGGTTATGTTTAAATAGCAATGTTATTGTAAAGTGTATTGTAATATAAATAAATAGACAAACAAATTAAGGGTAAGTACTACAGATCTTAATTATAAATTTCTTTTCACAAATTCTGAGCAAGTTAGAAATGTAATTTAAAAGTAAAATCATGAGTTTAGAATTTAATAAAGTTTTGTTTTGTTGAAAAATAGTTTTATATGAAATAAATTGACTTAATTAAACCTATTTCTTATAGGCTTTGGGCAGGTATCTCGGATGGTATCGGCGTTGGTCATGAATGTCGAAGTACGGGATCAAATACGGCGTTTTCGTTTCTACGCAGCCGGTGTCGGCGTTGTTCGAAGGCGTTGGTATTGCTCGTGGCCGGTGTTCCAAAATGATGCTTTGAACGATTACTTGCCGATCTCTGGGATTATCGACTCCAAAAATGGTTCTAAAGTGGCTCCAAGGATAAATGCTTCTTTTCTGCGTATTACTAGGATTCTATCTCAGGTATTTTAAATTTAATTAAATTTTGAAATTGGAGTAGCACTTTTTCCTGGCAATCGTTATAAAATTTCACTACCGACGCTCGATAGCAATTATTTCTTTCAAGCTGCAGCTATGAAAATAGCCTCGAATTTTACTTTAATTACAAGTGATAATAATTTAAATATAAATGAAATATTAATTCTAACATGAAAACAAAATTAATATATTTTACAAATAGTTATAACGGGTTTTCCAATGTAAGGTTGTGTTATATGAATAGAATGAAAGTAACCTATTCGCGGGTTTGTATACATTCAAAAAGTGGGCGTGTCTAATTAGTCTCGATACAAAATTTGAATGTAGATAAATTAGCTATCTATTAATTTCGCGCTAATGACTTTAATTATGAAAATGATAATAAAAATATAAAAAGTAAATTTTGAAACAAATATAAATTAATTTGAAATATACGAAGTTATCGTAATATTAATTTATATACATTTCGATACTAATTTTACAAATTATGTCCGCCAATTTAGCCATTCTATTGTGTGTTATTCTTGGGCTAATTACTGTCTTTCCCTTTGTAGTTGACTGGAATAATGGTGCTATTTGCCCCATAAAAATATATATATGATAAACATACTGTTAATGAGAATTCATAATTATTGAAATCTCATATTACATGCCATTGCCGCTCTAATCGTTGCATCAATTTCTACACATGACAAAATCGCATTTGTCTAAGAATGTAGCCGCAACGTGTCACGGCGCCAACCGTCCAGGTTGTCCGGGAAAATGAAAAAATGTGTGCGAAAACCGTATCCATCCGGGATGTGCAGACGTCGACGTTTCATAGTTATTACTAATTGTCAATACACCTTACCCAGAAATGGATACGACTTTCATTTCTATACTGCGTGTATATATACTAATGATGATAAACGTACTGTTAATGAGAATTCATAATTATTGAATTCTCATATTACATGCCATTGCCGCTCTAATCGTTGCATCAATCTCTACACATGACAAAATCGCATTTGTCTAAGAATGTAGCCGCAACGTGTCACGGCGCCAACCGTCCAGGTTGTCCGGGAAAATTAAAAAATGTGTGTGAAAGCCGTATCCATCCGGGATGTGCAGACGTCGAGGTTTCATAGTTATTACTAATTGTTAGAGTGGACCAATTCGGAGAGAAAGCAGAGGCGTGACTAACGAATTGGTGCCCGCATGCGAAACATTATTAATATCTAGAGATATACTATCACGAACGGTGCTGTTATTATGTTAGATACAAAAAACATGTAAAACGGTTTTTCTAGATTATGAAACGTTCTCGATGATACGTATAAAAAATAAAATCTAAAATGTATGTAATTAGATTATTAAAAAAAAACTTACCGTCTTATGCGTTTTCTGTGACTTGAAAATCTGGAGAAGCGCGATGAAATATTAACATAAGGTGCGTCTCCAAAGTTATTTCTCGAAAACGGGTCCGCCGTGAGGAAAATATGTGCTTGTATAAAGAAAACGATCGCTCCACATCTAGTGATGTGATGTTTGCATAATTAAAATAATCTTTGAAGCAACTTAACACATCTGTAGACGAACCTTCACAAACTTGTCTAAGTCTGGAAAAATCTAAATCTTTATCTAAAACACTTTCAAACTTACTTAAAATACACTCATCTCTTGCGTCTTCTATCGAACATAACTGTGCGTGTGTATATTTCACAACTAACACTGATTCCTCTAACGATAGCGAAGAATTTTGCAGGTTTTCTAATGCTTGCACTATTCCGACGTAATTGTTGTGAATAGTTTGTAAATCACTTTTAACCTGACTATTTTGAAATTTTTTCCGACTTTCTTCGATAGCGGCACTATCTTTCGGATTTAATAATAAAACCACTTTTTTTACATCCTCAAAATATTTATGATAGTAAAATGCCGCTCGTAGTCATCTTCCCCATCGTGTCAGAATCGGCTGTGGTGGCTCAGGGGTATGGGGACACAATTCGTGAAATTTCCGAATACGTTTTGGAGATTTCAGGAATACTGGCTTTGTACTCGATATTAACGCATCTACATTTGGGTAACATTTACGGATCCGTTCTGCTACAAGATGTAGGGCATGGATTTTACATGTAATATGTAAAAAGTTACCACACTGTTCCTTAAGAGACCGACCTACAGAAAGCATGGTTGCGGCACCATCTGTCACAAACATTAGGATTTGATCTCTGGAAATTTCAAATTTTTCCAATGTACTTAACACCACTTTTGAAATTACCCGCGCAGTACATTCTTCTATTTGTCTGCTAGCTAATAAAATTGAGGATGGCGATTGATTTGGTTCCATTTTACGTACCATAACATTAAGTACAGATCTTTTTTTTGATATCAGTTGTTTCATCCACACTCAACCACACTTTTTTATTTTTCAGATCAGCCTTAATTTTATTTTCTAAATGTACACGAACAAACTTTAAATAACGTCGTAAGTGGGTGCAGCTCGGTAATTCTACATTGCCATATTTTTCAAGAAATGAAATAAACGAATCATTGCTTAACAAAGTAAACGGCAAATTACACACAACCATCATTGTACACAAATCAAATAAGAACACTTCGTATTTTGTATCGGCACCAGTGTCTCTATCTTTATGTCTTGCGCTATGCACGTGGCGTTGGAAATTTGATTTTGTTAAATGGTTTATATATATATTGCCTACTAAACATTTTACATTTACCCCATCGTAAGATAAACTAGGATGGTTCTCAATAAACCTATTGACTAACTTTGATGATAGCGGTTTTTTACTGTACGCTCCTTCAACATTATTAAATACACAGAATACACTTTCCTGCTGCTATTATACGTGTACACACGATGACCGTGAACAACATACTAAGTAATCGTATGTGCGATGGGTCTGCTTTCGCTCCGGATTGGTCCACTCTACTAATTGAATGTAGCCGCAACGTGTCACGGCGCCAACCGTCCAGGTTGTCCGGGAAAATGAAAAAATGTGTGTGAAAGCCGTATCCATCCGGGATGTGCAGACGTCGACGTTTCATAGTTATTACTAATTGTCAATACACCTTACCCAGAAATAGATACGACTTTCATTTCTATACTGCGTGTATATATACTAATGATGATAAACGTACTGTTAATGATAATTCATAATTATTGAATTCTCATATTAAATGCCATTGCCGCTCTAATCGTTGCATCAATCTCTACACATGGCAAAATCGAATTTGTCTAAGAATGTAGCCGCAAAGTGTCACGGTGCCAACCGTCCAGGTTGTCCGGGAAAATGAAAAAAAGTGTGGGTAAGGTGTATTGACAATTAGTAATAAGTATGAAACGTCGACGTCCGCACATCCCGGATGGATACGGCTTTCACACACATTTTTTCATTTTCCCGAACAACCTGGACGGTTGGCGCCGTGACACGTTGCGGCTACATTCTTAGACAAATGCGATTTTGTCATGTGTAGAGATTGATGCAACGATTAGAGCGGCAATGGCATGTAATATGAGAATTCAATAATTATGAATTCTCATTAACAGTACGTTTATCATCATTAGTATATATAAACGCAGTATAGAAATGAAAGTCGTATCTATTTCTGGGTAAGGTGTATTGACAATTAGTAATAACTATGAAACGTCGGCGTCTGCACATCCCGGATGGATACGGCTTTCACACACATTTTTTCATATATATATATATATATATTTGAAAAAAAGAAAAAATGTGTGAAAGTCGTATCCATCCGGGATGTGTAGACATCGATGTTTCATAGTTATCACTAATTGTCAATACACGTTACCCAGAAATAGATACGACTGTCATTTCCATACTGCGTGTATATATACTTATGATGATAAAGCTATGATTAAAGCGGCAATGGCATGTATGTGAGAATTCAATAATTATTAGTTCTCATTATCATTACGTTTATCATATATATATATATATATATATAAAAGTCGAAACGTCGTAGAATAAATCATCATAATTCAATAAAAGGTCGCTAAACCAATAAAAAGTCTATTATTTTTAATATTAAGACACGGCCAATAAAATAAATAAGAAAAATAAAATTCTTATAAACACTAAATATATATATATATATATATAATATTTTCGTGACCTTGGTATGATAAGGTAAACTTAATAAGTCGGCGATTAAAGGTCTGGTTTATTACTTCAAAGTATATATATTTAAAACAACCCTACATGTTTCGGCAATGATGCCTTTGTCAAGGGAATCCCTTGACAAAGGCATCATTGCCGAAACATGTAGGGTTGTTTTAAATATATATACTTTGAAGTAATAAACCAGACCTTTAATCGCCGACTTATTAAGTTTACCTTATATATATATATATATATATATATGTATATATATATATATGTATATATATATATATATATATATATATATATATATATATAAGTGTTTAGTTAATTTCTTAACCGTTTATTAAATATAACAATTGATAAATTGTTATATTTAATAATTGTTATTTTTATTGTTATCTAAACACTCATGTAGCTATGGAGTAATAATTAGCAATTTCAAACATTCAAATCAGACATCTGCTCTCAAAATACTGACATCTGCTTTCATTAACTGACATCTGCTTTCAAAATAGGAATCTGCTTTCAAATCTAACGTTTGCTTTCATATCAGACACCTGCTTTCAAAACAGACATCTGTTTTCAATAACTGGCATTTGCTTTCCCTAACTGACATCTGCTTTCAAAACTGACATCAGCTTTCAAAACTGACTTCTGCTTTCAACTTGACATCTACATTCAATAACTGATATCTGATTCATTAACAGAGTTACTTTATAATGCATTTCTAAATAGCTTGAACCAGGGTCTATTGTGGCTTAAGTGGTAAAAGCGACAGTCCGGCAAACTGTAGACTTGGGTTCAAGTCCCAACATAGACAATATTTTTAAATTAATAATTTCGTATGATTTGCTTTGTAATTTGTAGACAGCAATGTTTACATCCCCACTTACTTTGTAATTACATACATACTAATTTGATATTTGTAAATATATCATATATAAACCGAAAAACTCCAATAATTTATCAATTGTTATATATATATATATATATATATATATATATATATATATATATATATTGCAATGCTAACCCGAAAGACTGCGGAGAATTGCCCCACGTTCGGACGTCATAAAATGCACTGGTCTTCCTCCTCTCTATAGGAGGAAGAGAAAAACAAATTGAAATAGAAAGGTAATTTATAAATTCATTAAAAAATATGCAAGAGACTCTTTTAATTGTATTTTAAGAATTCATATAATGCTTCTCAGGGCTTGGGTGCGTAAGTTTGAATATTATTCAATAGATAAGTACCAAATAGGTGAGACTACCTATCGTGTTAATACCTTGGTTTTCGTGTGCTATATTCTTTTTAAAAAAACACATTCTTGAACAAGTTATAAATATTTATTAACGTAAAATGAAATACTAGGACAACAAGTAATGACAGTAAAAATAATAAGTTTTAAATTTCCTAAATCTCACCTAAATCAATAGTAGATTGACCTAGGTATAAATATATATATCGATATCAAATTAGGGACAATGATTTAGTACAGATGCTTATTTTTATTTATTTAAACAATACTCAGGTAAGGTAACTTTGTTTAGCTAAACCCTATGTGATATTTAATTATAGGTTTGTTTTAAGTATGCTACTAAACCAAAGGTATATCTGTTCCAACACAGTAAAAAGAAAAATTCTAACCTCCACATCCAGGTATGAGATATATATATTAATAAAAATTGTCTATTTTATTAAAACCAAGTGAGGACTGCTAACTACAAGCTTCCCAGTGTTACCACGAGCTAACATCCATATTCAAAAGTGGTATACGCTTTACTAATAACTACCCTAATTAATGAGTGTTACAAACAATACGTATATAAATTAGAAACTACCTTAAATTATGCTTTAAGAGTACTTTACTTGGTTTTGGGCTGGATCCCTGAACAGGAAGGAATGCAGCAAGACTGGAATCTAGGATCGGGATGATATATCTTTTCCTCCTAGTGATTTTTTTAAAAGGCAAGATACCCCTGGAGTGATTCTGGTTTATAATAGGCTCGGAAATAACATGGAACAGGATACTTGTGACCTTTATTTAGCTTCTTGATATGTTCTCTTTGTGGGTGAAAGTTTCCAGGCTTATAAATAGCATAGTAGCTCGGAAATTTGGTAATTAATTATTCAAAGGTAGTACTAATATTTAATCTATGTAATGTATTGAATTTCAGGTTTCAACTCACATTAAAAATGCACAAAAAAGAAAAACGCTTTTAACTTCGCAAAGCGCGTCCTTTCTTTTTTAAGAAAAAATTGTCAACCCCGGGAAAAAAAAACCGATGATCTTTTTTTTTATTTTTAAACATAGAACATATGATGTTACCAATATATTTTATCGCGTCCCTTGAAAGTAAACAATCTACCCTTCCATAATAAAGCGGGATGTTTGAATGTGGATTAATTCACGCAAAAAGGAAATGCAAAAAGAACTAAAAGAATAGTTATTGCTATGAGGTTATTAATTATTTGTAGTATTTAAACGCGAAACAAATTCAAATTAAAGATGCAATTTTATCAAATCAACTAATGTCCAAGTGTTGCGTAAATTTGCCTAGAGATGGCGTTAGGAGGGCGTTTCGCTAAAACAGCGGAAATTATTTTGAAATAAACCGGGGTAATATTTTTAAATTCAACTAAAATCATTTTTAACTAGAAACAGATCTGTACTATAGCATTATCCCCACAAACCAAAATCAATTGTTGTTCACAACAATTGGTTTTTGTTTCAATTAATATATACATTTTACATTCTATATAATATCTATAATATTCTTACCCTGACATTGAGTAGATTTGTTTAAGTGATTAAGTTTTACACTGTGGAATTAGATTAGATAATTTAAGTGGTTGCTTACTTTATCTCTCAATATCAATGGTATTAAAATTTTTTACATAATTGTGATTTCTAACGAAATGATAGTTTTTTAAAAATAACAATTTTTAAATACAATACTTATAACTAAAATGTTTGTTGAACAGGAATATCTAGGATTAATTTCTTATAATAGTATACTAATTACATATGTTTTAATTATAAAGTAGTTTTAAGGAACCAATAATTTCATTATTCATAGATATAATAGCTTTGAATGTTTTTCGGTTAGTAATCATGTAATAAGGACACGTGATATCTGCCTTTAGGGTAAAGTGTGTCAATTTCTGCGATATCATAAGTGTTTTGACCTATTCTTTTGATGATGACGTATGGACCATTATAATTTTTAAGTAATTTTCCCATTATTTTATGTTTTCTATCTGTTACTCTTAGTGCTTTAACGATAACTTTATCTCCAATCTGATAACTTTTAAACTTTGCTTGTTTTTGTAACATCTTTCGCTCCCATTTTTCCTTTTTCTTTTGTAGTCTTTCCCTGATAATTCTGTATTGTTCGGCTATGTCAATTGATTCTTCCATGACCCATGGTCTATGTGGCATTTGTCCCGTAAATATAGTAACTGGGCATTCGTTGTGTACAGTGCTCGGTGTGTGGTTCATGATGAACTCTATCTGTGATATTAGTTTACACCAAGTGTGATGTTTGCCGTTGAGTAATATTCTAAGGTATTTAATTACTTCTTTGATGTATCTTTCAGATGGATTTGCTTGAGGATGTCTTATTGATGTAAAATATGCTTTTGTATTATGAGATTGTAGAAAATTAATGTATCTGTCGTTATAAAAATATGTTGCATGATCAGATAAAATGGTTCTGGGTGTACCGAATTCTTGGAAATATTTGCTTAGGGCTTGAAGGACAGTATCGGTATTGCATTTGGGAGTTGGTATCAATTTTACGAACTTGGAGAAAATATCGCAGATAATTAAAATGTGCTTGCATCCTTTCGTGCTAGTGATTAAGTTGGAAATGAAATCTATAGCTACTAGATGTAATTTGTTCTGTACTATGATACTTTGAGGAATGTTGTAGTTTGTGAAGTTTTTCTCCTTAGCCAAGTTACATATTTGACATTGTTTTATAACTCTTTTAATAATTCGTTCATCGTTAATGCAATAATACGCTTCTCTGAATATCAGCCAGCATTTTCTCGCTCCTATGTGACTTATTATTTCTTCTGTACCCCTCTTTTCTCCATCTTCTCCAGCTACTTGTGATCGTCTTGTAATAGGCATTTTGTTATATGTATTTTTTTAAATAATTAGTATAGTGTAGTGTTGTGATGTACAAAACTTATATAATACACAGTTATTTATTTGGTTGTAGACATACACATATACTTATAATACTATGATAAAGATGCTAATTTAAGATAATAAATTCGTTTGCTTATTTGTTTAATTTTATTGCTATCCCCACTAACTCTTACCTATTTGAAATTTGCTCGTGGTCTCACGAAGAATCTTAATGTTAGCAGCACACTGGTATTTACTATTTATAATGGTACTACTGAGGTAATTAAACGTAAACACAGCTCCGGCGTTGTGGCGCCATAAAATGCAATGCTAACCCGAAAGACTGCGGAGAATTGCCCCACGTTCGGACGTCATAAAATGCACTGGTCTTCCTCCTCTCTATAGGAGGAAGAGAAAAACAAATTGAAATAGAAAGGTAATTTATAAATTCATTAAAAAATATGCAAGAGACTCTTTTAATTGTATTTTAAGAATTCATATAATGCTTCTCAGGGCTTGGGTGCGTAAGTTTGAATATTATTCAATAGATAAGTACCAAATAGGTGAGACTACCTATCGTGTTAATACCTTGGTTTTCGTGTGCTATATTCTTTTTAAAAAAACACATTCTTGAACAAGTTATAAATATTTATTAACGTAAAATGAAATACTAGGACAACAAGTAATGACAGTAAAAATAATAAGTTTTAAATTTCCTAAATCTCACCTAAATCAATAGTAGATTGACCTAGGTATAAATATATATATCGATATCAAATTAGGGACAATGATTTAGTACAGATGCTTATTTTTATTTATTTAAACAATACTCAGGTAAGGTAACTTTGTTTAGCTAAACCCTATGTGATATTTAATTATAGGTTTGTTTTAAGTATGCTACTAAACCAAAGGTATATCTGTTCCAACACAGTAAAAAGAAAAATTCTAACCTCCACATCCAGGTATGAGATATATATATTAATAAAAATTGTCTATTTTATTAAAACCAAGTGAGGACTGCTAACTACAAGCTTCCCAGTGTTACCACGAGCTAACATCCATATTCAAAAGTGGTATACGCTTTACTAATAACTACCCTAATTAATGAGTGTTACAAACAATACGTATATAAATTAGAAACTACCTTAAATTATGCTTTAAGAGTACTTTACTTGGTTTTGGGCTGGATCCCTGAACAGGAAGGAATGCAGCAAGACTGGAATCTAGGATCGGGATGATATATCTTTTCCTCCTAGTGATTTTTTTAAAAGGCAAGATACCCCTGGAGTGATTCTGGTTTATAATAGGCTCGGAAATAACATGGAACAGGATACTTGTGACCTTTATTTAGCTTCTTGATATGTTCTCTTTGTGGGTGAAAGTTTCCAGGCTTATAAATAGCATAGTAGCTCGGAAATTTGGTAATTAATTATTCAAAGGTAGTACTAATATTTAATCTATGTAATGTATTGAATTTCAGGTTTCAACTCACATTAAAAATGCACAAAAAAGAAAAACGCTTTTAACTTCGCAAAGCGCGTCCTTTCTTTTTTAAGAAAAAATTGTCAACCCCGGGAAAAAAAAACCGATGATCTTTTTTTTTATTTTTAAACATAGAACATATGATGTTACCAATATATTTTATCGCGTCCCTTGAAAGTAAACAATCTACCCTTCCATAATAAAGCGGGATGTTTGAATGTGGATTAATTCACGCAAAAAGGAAATGCAAAAAGAACTAAAAGAATAGTTATTGCTATGAGGTTATTAATTATTTGTAGTATTTAAACGCGAAACAAATTCAAATTAAAGATGCAATTTTATCAAATCAACTAATGTCCAAGTGTTGCGTAAATTTGCCTAGAGATGGCGTTAGGAGGGCGTTTCGCTAAAACAGCGGAAATTATTTTGAAATAAACCGGGGTAATATTTTTAAATTCAACTAAAATCATTTTTAACTAGAAACAGATCTGTACTATAGCAATATATATATATTGAGGCATTGCAAGAAGGATTCTTTCTCTGAAAGAAACAAAGAATATATGTAACCTTAATATTTATACCATAATGTTTATTTCTACTTTGTACTTTAATATTAAGAAGGGGAAAGATTGATTCAAAGAATAAATACGTTATTTTGACGACAAATTTACCTAGAAATTATTAACTTATTTTTCTAATTTTTTATTATAATGTTTATATTCATTTTTCTTTCAAATACATATTTAACGCGTGTTTATTCAAACAAATGTAACGTATTTATTTTCAAATGCATTTGAACGAGTAAGCCCCGCCCACAATTTCAACGGTGCAATAACCCGAGAATAAACCTATATTGACGGAGTGTTTGTAAACACATAAAACATATGTTATTCAACCAAAATCATTTTATAAATCAAATTGTAATTTTTTAAACTGTTTTATACTGTAAAATTGTCTAATGTAATAATATTAACAAATTTAATGCAAGTAAAGAATGGGGCGATTTAGCGGAAAGTTATGCAATTAAAAACAAATGAAAAAGCAAGCGTCGGTAATTAGTCGTCACAGTGAGAGGTCACGTTTTTTTGTGCTCCGTAATAATTAAAATAATTAAGCGAAATTATTAAGTGCAAGAGATTTTCAATATTACAAAACGTTACACCTACCTACAAACTACCTGTGGACAAAATTTAACAGCCGCCGACCAAATAGTCCGAGATTTACGAATTTTTAAAGTTTTTACCGCCATAAAAATCTCACCGTAGCTTGACCAACATCGTTGACGATCGAAATCGGTCATTCGCTCAAGACGCAGTCGGACTTGGAGATTTCAACAAATTTCAAGTGATCCCGAGGGACCGTAGCAGAAACATTCTCCCGTTTCCCGTTGTGAAGACGTCTCCAGAACACAGGCGCAGGAAGCAACGGAGGTTATATACGAAGATCCAGGTTTTTGCTAATTTTAACAAAATTTCCCGCGCCATTTTTTTCTTGCGCATGTACATTTCTAGAACTTTACTTTGTTATTCCATAACTAACTATTTATATTACTTTCACCGATATTTTACCACTGTAATCTTTAGTCAACTTATTTAAATATTGGCATCTACTATTTGTATTTGTAAAACTTGATGCCAGGTCACTGTTATAAACTATTTTACTAAGACAACACATTATTGCACCTGTCTTACACCATATTATTATACTGTACGAATACCAACCGTCGAGTGTGTCTCACTTAATATTACTTGTGTGTCACGAAATTATTAATATAAATTTCTCAAACTTTGCAAAATCTTTTATCCCTAATAAAGTTAATTGTCAATATTTTACTTTGTTTTTTTTAATATACTTGAGATATTGTTCCGTTCCTAACTTAATAAATTACGTAAATAAAGTATAAGTGGAAAGAAGTGAACCTACCTTAGCCCTGAAGAGAGAAAGAAGCTAGCCGAAGATAATAAAACAGATAAGTATTGAATGAGCCCAATTTGGAATTTTACATGACTTTTCTTTATGACATTCATTCATTTTATTATACCGTACGTAGAAACAATTTTATTTATCAACATATTCGTAACATATCATTTAGAGCCCAACGTTTTGGGGCAGTTATAACAGTAATTAACATTTTATTCATTACATTAACGCTCGTAACATTACAATATATATATATATATATATATATATATATATATATATATATATATAAACAAAATGTATTACAATCAGGTATCAGTTTGTGCGTAGTTGAATTGAATGTTTCAAAGTATGTGAAGATGTTAGTATCTAGAAGGAGTCGACAAGGAGACGAATCTAAATTTCCTTATATTCAGTTGAAATAGCTAAGGACAGGTAGGATAATATTATATATTACTTTTGTTAAGCTATATACTTTATATTCGATTATACTTACGTTATTTTAGTTTGTTTCTCTTTAGAATCTGGTATTTTTACAATTAATGGATTCTGGTTTGGGGCGTTGAAAACACAATCACCATTATTATTAACCGAAGTCTCTATTAATATTAATTTTGGAAAAGTTCCAGCCGACTTAAATTCATTATTGCTTTCTCCATATACAACAAAGCATCTGAAATCAAAAGAATCAAAATCATTTAAAGATTTATAATAAAAATTAATAGCATAATTATAATAAAACAATTTTTTTCACGATAGCGAAAACATGAGAACCCATAAAGATATATATATATATATATATATATATATATATATATATATATATATATATATATATATATAAGGTAAACTTAATAAGTCGGCGATTAAAGGTCTGGTTCATTATTCATAGTATATATATTTAAAACAACCCTACATGTTTCGGCAATGATGCCTTTGTCAAGGGAATAAAAAATATAAATGACAGAATATAAATGTCAAATAATAGAGTTGCTATGGTTTAAATTATTCAAAGATACATTCCAATAATAATAAGTCATGCCTTAGTATTCCAAAAAATAGATAGCAAGGTGTAAACATTTGTGTTGTTCGCTGCCAGCAGCTTGTGTCTCTTTCTGGGTATGAATTTGTGTGTTGGTTGCTGCTGGCAGCTTGCGTCTCTCTCTGGGTGTGTGGTTTTGTATTTGTGTGACCGCGTAAGTGTAGGGTTTTGTATGTTAGTGCGCTTGTGCGTGTGTTTAGTGACCGGTCGCGTAAATTTAGAGAGATCGGATAACCAGCCGTTACGTAGGGCCGCCAACCCTTTCCCTGCAACTTCTTTACTTTTCCGAGCAGTACTTCGACGGCCCGACCCCCGCCCCAACGAGGCAAGGCGCAGACTAGCGAAGCGCACCCTGCACGGGGTTGCTCATCGCCAACCGAGGGAACACTCTTAGTGGCTGCCTCAGTCGACGACGGTCACACTTTGTGCCATCTTAACGATTTCCGCAAAAGCGGGGGCAATGCACACACGTCGAACGTGTGTGTGCTGTTAACAGCAGCCTAGCCAGGTTACCGCCCAGGACCGGTCCTAGTGGTGTGTGCATTGCGCGGTGCCGTGATTTGCGCCGCGTAGCTTGGTTCCTCACTCCTGCTGGAAAGGCGGAATGGCACCTGACTGCCTATTGGGCAGACCCCCCTAGAGTCTGGTAGCGCATATTCTAGGCTACAACCCAGTAGAGGACCACATCAGCACAAAACAGAAAACAGGGAAAAGCAGGGAAAAGCAAGACATGAGTTATTATTACGTATGCGCCCGTGGGGCGACTTAAGATGCAAAGTTGTCGGCATTCGGTCAAAATGAGAAGGAAAACCACGAAAACCGGCTCGGACAACTAGACAGGAATCAAAATACAGAACAGTCAGCATGATAAGCAAAAGTATATGATATTTAAATGTAATTGATATTTAAATAACATAAGGTATATAACAAAAAAATATATTATGATGGTAAATTGTAGATCGTTACAAAATTAAGTTATAGTATATACTGCTTAAATTTTGTATATCATTTCTGTTGTTAATTGAATTTTTTTCCTGTTTAATACTAATCATTTCTTTAATTTGTCTTTTCATTGTGTGTTGTTCTTTATCAATTATCTGTGTGTTTTCAAAATCGAAATTGTGATCGCGTTGTAGTTTGTGTGTAGACAATGCAGTTTTGTCTGTTCTAGAGTATTTGTGGGCTTGTATTCTTTTGTATAAATATTGTTTCGTTTGGCCTATGTAGTAACTATCGCAATCGCGACATGGTATTTTATATACGACATGTGTTTCTCGATTTTTTTCTATTTTAGGTTTAAGTTTTGAAAATAAATGTTTATTAGTATTACTAAGTTTATATGTTGTAGCTATATCATATTTTTTTAAGTGTTGTATATTTGGTGTACTCTTTTTTTAATAGTTTGGTCTATAAGTTGTGGTGGCTAATTATTATCAGTTAAGATTGTTTTAATTTTTTTGATGTTATCTTTTCTGTATTGAGTATGTGATAGTTTTACTGCCCTATCAGTCAGATTATTTATAATCATTTTATTGAATACTGTAGGAGCATTTGAGTGGTAATTCATATATCGAAAAGAAGCTGTAGGTTTATTATACCAATTTGTATAAATAGTACCCTGTCTATCATAGCTCAAAGAAATATCAAGAAAATTAATACTGGTATTAAATTCTTCTTCAATAGTGAATTTTAATTTGTTGTGAAAATTTGATTTGCGCCGCGTAGCTTGGTTCCTCACTCCTGCTGGAAAGGCGGAATGGCACCTGACTGCCTATTGGGCAGACCCCCCCTAGAGTCTGGTAGCGCATATTCTAGGCTACAACCCAGTAGAGGACCACATCAGCACAAAACAGAAAACAGGGAAAAGCAGGGAAAAGCAAGACATGAGTTATTATTACGTATGCGCCCGTGGGGCGACTTAAGATGCAAAGTTGTCGGCATTCGCTCAAAATGAGAAGGAAAACCACGAAAACCGGCTCGGACAACTAGACAGGAATCAAAATACAGAACAGTCAGCATGATAAGCAAAAGTATATGATATTTAAATGTACTTGATATTTAAATAACATAAGGTATATAACAAAAAAATATATTATGATGGTAAATTGTAGATCGTTACAAAATTAAGTTATAGTATATACTGCTTAAATTTTGTATATCATTTCTGTTGTTAATTGAATTTTTTTCCTGTTTAATACTAATCATTTCTTTAATTTGTCTTTTCATTGTGTATTGTTCTTTATCAATTATCTGTGTGTTTTCAAAATCGAAATGGTGATCGCGTTGTAGTTTGTGTGTAGACAATGCAGTTTTGTCTGTTCTAGAGTATTTGTGGGCTTGTATTCTTTTGTATAAATATTGTTTCGTTTGGCCTATGTAGTAACTATCGCAATCGCGACATGGTATTTTATATACGACATGTGTTTCTCGATTTTTTTCTATTTTAGGTTTAAGTTTTGAAAATAAATGTTTATTAGTATTACTAAGTTTATATGTTGTAGCTATATCATATTTTTTTAAGTGTTGTATATTTGGTGTACTCTTTTTTTAATAGTTTGGTCTATAAGTTGTGGTGGCTAATTATTATCAGTTAAGATTGTTTTAATTTTTTTGATATTATCTTTTTTATATTGAGTATGTGATAGTTTTACTGCCCTATCAGTCAGATTATTTATAATCATTTTATTGAATACTGTAGGAGCATTTGAGTGGTAATTCATATATCGAAAAGAAGCTGTGGGTTTATTATACCAATTTGTATAAATAGTACCCTGTCTATCATAGCTCAAAGAAATATCAAGAAAATTAATACTGGTATTAAATTCTTCTTCAATAGTGAATTTTAATTTGTTGTGAAAATTGTTGAATTTATTTAAGAAATAGTTTATTTTGTTGGTCGGAATACATGTTATGATATCATCAACATATCTTTTGAAAAAAAATGGGGTGGAAGTCTAATGAATTGATAACGTTTTGTTCTAAATGTTCCATTACTAGATTTGCAATAAGAGCAGCTAAAGGAGAGCCCATGGCAATACCAAATGTTTTACTATAAAAAGAATTTTTGTATTGAAAATATGTGTTATCGAGACAGAAGTGTATACCTCTAATAAACTCGTTTTTATTTAGTGATGTGTGTGGACTAATTTCATCCCATTTGGATTCTATTATGTTTATAGCTAGATCTGTAGGAATGTTAGTATATAAAGATTCTATATCAAGTGATATAATTTTGTGATTAGTTGAGACTTTTTGTTCCTTGATGAAATTTTGAAATTGCCATGAGTCTTTGGTATGATATTCAGTTTTTCCTAACATCTTAGATATGCTATCACCTAGAAATTTTGCTATATTATAAGTAGGGGCTTGTATGTTAGATACTATTGGTCTTAAAGGGATATAATTTTTGTGAATTTTAGGTAAACCATATATTGAAGGAGGGTGGGAATTAAAAATGCGAAGTTTGTTTTTGGTGTTGAAATCTATTAGGTTTAGTCTTTGCCATTTATTTATTAAGTTATTGTTTTCTTTTTGAGTTTTTTCTGTTGGATTATTTCTTTCTTTTTTATAGATGAATTTATCGTCTAATAGTTTTTCTATTTTTTGTTCATATTCCTCTTTAAGAATGATCACTGTTTTAGTTGATTTATCTGCTGTTGCTATTATAATATGAGGGTTGTCTTGGATAAATCTTTTTGTTTCTTTAATGAATTTATCCATATATAGATTTGATATATGTTTTTTATTATTTACTTTCTTATGTTTATGGTTAGTGATTATATTACAAATTTTGTTAAGTATTTCATTCTGTTTGTCTTGTGGTAAATTTTCTATTCCTGTTTCAATGTTAGCTATATAGTCATTAATGTGTATTTTATTAGGTGGCATATTAAATTTGGGTCCTAGGCTAAGTATGTATTTAACATTAACGGGAATATTTATATTGGTTAAATTGATAATCCAGTTATTGTTAATTTTGTAATTTATCTCTAAATGTTGTTTCTTCATTAGTTTATCTACTTTTAATTTATTTTTGTTTGTTAAGAAATGATTATTGTAAATTTTAGATTCTACTTTTTCGAAGCTATTTAAAAGTTGAGGAGATAATTTCTGTATGATAATATTTTTCAAGTTTGAAATAATTTGATTGAATGTGTTTATGTTACAAATGGTTTGGGATATTGTAATGTTTAAAATTTGTAGATAACAGGAATTCATAATTTTTTGAAATTTAGTTTTCAATTTTGAAATAGTGAAATGAAATCTGTCAAGTTTTTTCATTTTTATAAATGTAGGTGTTATTTGTAACGATCTGCATCTTACCAAAAAGTTTCTTCTATTGATCTGGTTTGCCAGTTTTTTCCTAATTTTCATATATTCCTTGAGGATTTTCTGGTTTTCATCGTTCATATAATTGTATATTTCATGATGTAATTGTTCCATTTGGTTAGCACTACACGCCTTGTGCTAAGTATAAAAATATAATATTTTCGTGACCTTGGTATGATAAGGTAAACTTAATAAGTCGGCGATTACAGGTCTGGTTCATTACTTCATAGTATATATATTTAAAACAACCCTACATGTTTCGGCAATGATGCCTTTGTCAAGGGAATAAAAAATATAAATGACAGAATATAAATGTCAAATAATTGAATTGCTATGGTTTGATCATCTGGTACAACTAATTAGGTCTATAAATAATGAAAGTGATGTTATAAAAAATATTTCCTGTAATCGTACAAAATGCACAGCTATTACAAATAACGTAATTGGTCAATCAAGTTTTGAAACTCTAACAGAAACTTTAAAGTGCAGCAAATTTTCTTTATTAATTGATGAGTCTACGGATAATACCGGAATTAAAAACTTAGCATTAGTTGTGCGATTAAATCAAAATTTTAGTATAAATGACGAATTTCTTGCTTTATTACCAATCTATGATGCAACTGCAGTAAATATACATAATGTTATTGTTCAATTTTTTAATAAACATAATGTTCCATATAAAAATAATATGGTAGGATTTGCAGCTGATGGGGCAAATTCAATGATGGGCATTAAGCATTCCGTCAAAACTTTATTAAAAAATGAAATACCACATCTTTTTACTGTAAAATGTCTATGTCACTCAATAGCACTCATAGCTTCCCATGCTTGTGAAAAATTACCCTCTACAACGGAAAAATTAGTGCGAGAAGGATACACTTATATGCAATATAGTTTTAAACGACAAACACAATACAAAGAATTTCAGCAGTTTCTTGATATTAAACCCCATAAGCTGCTGCAACCTAGCCAAACACGCTGGCTCTCTTTAATTTCTGTTGTTAAAAGAGTGTTGGAGCAGTATGAAGCTCTTAAATTATATTTCCAAAATGAATCTTTCAATCAAATCGATGCATCTGAATCCATTCACAATAATTTACAAAATCCTATGAATAAATATTATTTAGAGTTTTTGGAATATGTTTTACCTGTATTTACTGATTTAAATAAGGAATTTCAATCAGAATCTCCTAAAATTTATGCAATATATGACAGAATGTTAGCAGTATACAAGACTATTCTAAGTTGTTATATAAATAATACATATTTGAGTAAAACTGATGTAACTATTTTGCAATATAGAAACCCAGTACATTATGTTTTACTAAATGAAGTATATTGTGGCCCGAAGGCAGCTATATTATTTCAAGAAAATACACTTTCAGATGGTGATAAACATAACTTTCAATTAACATGCTTAGGTTTTTATGTTGAAGCTGCTCATCAATTATATAAACGCTTTCCATTTAATGCAGAAGATGTAAAGACACTTAAGTTCTTCTTAAGGCATTGTTAGCAATTGTTGTTGATGTCGCCATAATTGTTTTGTATTTATGTATTTTACAACATACTATTCATATCTCCAGTATGGTCTAGTGGCTAGGATACCTGGCTCTCACCCAGGCAGCTCGGGTTCGATTCCCGGTACCGACATTAAAATTTTAAATCATTCGAAATAGTCGTTGGTTTGAAACTGAAATTGTCGCCGACGCCAGGCATCTGTCTGGCCAAATCGCGGCCTGACCTACTACGGCAGTCAGGTGCCATTCCGCCTTTCCAGCAGGAGTGAGGAACCAAGCTACGCGGCGCAAATCACGGCGCCGCGCAATGCACACACCACTAGGACCGGTCCTGGGCGGCAACCTGGCTAGGCTGCTGTTAACAGCACACACACGTTCGACGTGTGTGCATTGCCCCCGCTTTTGCGGAAATCGTTAAGATGGCACAAAGTGTGACCGTCGTCGACTGAGGTAGCCACTAAGAGTGTTCCCTTGGTTGGCGATGAGCAACCCCGTGCAGGGTGCGCTTCGCTGGTCTGCGCCTTGCCTCGTTGGAGCGGGCTCGGGCCGTCGAAGTACTGCTCGGCAAAGTAAAGAAGTTGCCGGGAAAGGGTTGGCGGCCCTACGCAACGGCTGGTTATCCGATCTCTCTAAATTTACGCGACCGGTCACTAAACACACGCACGAGCGCACTAACATACAAAACCTTACATTTACGCGGTCACACAAATACAAAATCACACACCCAGAGAGAGACGCAAGCTGCCAGCAGCAACCAACATACAGGTTCATACCCAGAAAGAGACACAAGCTGCTGGCAGCGAACAACACATATTGCAATGAAATTTTCCCCGAAGAAAGAAATTAAAGAAACTATATAAGACTATATATATTTATGTACATTTATTCCAGAGAGATAATTATAAAGATTTGATATTTTATGTAAAAATTTATTATAATGTGTATTTTTGTCCACGATTGTAGATCGTTCGTGACAATCGGAGGTTTGCAGTTTCCGCCAATTTGGAAGTTATAATAATTTGCATATTGTGGCTCTTTTGATTTTTATGTTAGGTAGGGCGGTTATGCTGTTTCCGGGAGGAAAGAGATTTTAGAGATTGACTCGCAGTTGTACAGATAGGTCGAAGTTTTTGTTGTCTCTGAATAAACTTCTTTTATTCAGTTATAATTTTGGATAGATTCGGCTTGTATTTTGTGTAGTGATTTTGTTGTGGTTTAAATTTAATTCTCGAGTTATTACGAGTCTTTAAACTTGTAATTTTTAAATAAGACCTATCTGAAAAAAATCTCTCATTTTAGTGAAGTGATAATTACATTAATTAATGTATGTATATTTCTCTTATTATATTTATGTCTTTAGAAATAATTCAATTATATAGAAGAGCTCAGTAATTCAGTAATTTTAGATTTGCAAAATTGTTGTAATCATATGAATATTAAGAAAGTTATCAGATACTTTTTTGAATTGTAATTTTTTTCAAATAAAATATTCTAGAAGTTTAGAAGGCGGGAAAACTTATTTGCTTCATGTTATTTGTGCGCATGAATTAATTTTTTGGTTGCGTGCGAAAATAGATAATTTTCTATTTTGACGTTTGATATTGTGGATAACGTAATTGTTGATATCTGATAGTTTTTTTATATATTTAATTAGGAGTTTGCTCGCGGTCATTGTTGTGTGAGGTTTTTAGCCTAGTGTAGCAGTCATTTTTACACAAGTTTTCCTCACGTGATAGATGTTTCAATACAACTTTATACTTTGTAAAGTTCAAATTTTCTTTTTTTTTCTTTTTTATGAAGTATATAATTTGGGGGGAAAAAGTTTGTTTCTGTTCCTTATACCTGTTGTTTTATTTTATATTCCACATATCAATGAGGATAAACTCTGACGAATGAAGAGTCTCCAGGAAGGCGTATCAGACTGAGTATAGCAGGGCAAGCTACTGTGCATTGTGAATTAAAGTTAAAGAAGCTACCCACATCAAAATTCACTGCAATATGTTCACACCTAGCTATCTATTTTTTGGAATACTAAGGCATGACTTATTATTATTATTGGAATGTATCTTTGAATAATTTAAACCATAGCAACTCAATTATTTGACATTTATATTCTGTCATTTATATTTTTTATTCCCTTGACAAAGGCATCATTGCCGAAACATGTAGGGTTGTTTTAAATATATATACTATGAAGTAATGAACCAGACCTTTAATTGCCGACTTATTAAGTTTACCTTATCATACCAAAGTCACGAAAATATTATATTTATATATATATATATATATATATATATATATATATATATATATAGTAAACCTAATCAGTAGGCGATTAAAGGTCTGTATATTACTTCAAAATATATGTATTTAAAAAACTCTACATGTTTCGGCTGTATACGCCTTTTTCAAGAGAATACAAAATATGAATGACAGGATATAAATCCTGTCATTTATATCCTGTCATTCATATTTTGTATTCTCTTGAAAAAGGCGTATACAGCCGAAACATGTAGAGTTTTTTAAATACATATATTTTGAAGTAATATACAGACCTTTAATCGCCTACTGATTAGGTTTACCATATCATACCAAGGTCACGAAGTTATTATATATATATATATATATATATATATATATATATATATTATTTTCGTGACCTTGGTATGATATAGTAAACTTAATAAGTCGGCGATTAAAGGTCTGGTTTATTACTTCAAAGTATATATATTTAAAACAACCCTACATGTTTCGGCAATGATGCCATTGTCAAGGATATAAAAAAATATAAATGACAGAATATAAATGTCAAATAATTGAGTTGCTATGGTTTAAATTATTCAAAGATACATTCCAATTGGTAATAATAAATCATGCCTTAGTATTCCAAAAAATAGATAGCAAGGTGTGAACATATGTGTTGTTCGCTGCTAGCAGCTTGTGTCTCTTTCTGGGTATGAACTTGCGTGTTGGTTGCTGCTCGCAGCTTGCGTGTCTCTCTGGGTGTGTGGTTTTGTATTTGTGTGAGCACGTAAGTGTAGGGTTTTGTATGTTGGTGCGCTCGTGCGTGTGTTTAGTGACCGGTCTCGTAAATTTAGAGAGATCGGATAACCAGCCGTTGCGCAGGGCTGCCAACCCGTTCCCGGCAACTTCTTTACTTTTCCGTGCAGTACTTCGACGGCCCGACCCCCGCCCCAACGAGGCAAAGTGCAGACGAGCGAAGCGCACCCTGCATGGGTTGCTCATCGCCAACCGAGGGAACACTCTTAGTGGCTACATACCACAACTACAACATATAACACCGGGTATACAGAATAAGTTCGCATAATAATATTCTATAATGTGAGGGAGTGTAGTTTCCTGTTGGTGCGTGGGGTATGTCTTTTTCACGTGGCGTTTTGTTTTTCTGTTTTTTTGTGTTTTTTTATTTTTTTCGTTCCGATTTTTTTCTAGTAGAGTATGTTTACAAATATGAAAAAGGCAAGACACACAAAACACAAGTAAAAAGAATTGAAGTTTTCATGACACACATTTTACTTATATACGTACATTGAGATATATATTTAGCGATAAAAGTACTCACATGCATATGTAAAATGCACACAATAGAAAGAGCTTTCAAGCCTGTCTTTGACTGATTTTTATTACTGTATATGTACTAGTTTATTAAATGTTTTGTGTTTTTTATTATCATTAACATAACGATGATTTTAAAGGGTAAAGGCCACTGTAACAGGCTCGTGTGTGGAGTAATACAATCAATAGCCCATATAGTTTATGTTATGTAAGTACTTGTGATACAGTTTATTAATATTGTACAATGACAACATATTGGCAAGTTTGTTACATTCCTTTATTTTTTTCTTCTTAATAAATAAAAACAGGTCTGAGGAAGGTCTAAATACAAGACCGAAACGTCACGAAACCAAAATAGTGTTTTTTTCTACAAAAGGACACCCTAATTCTACACAAGTATAGTAAGAAATTAATATATAGTGCTATTCACCATCAACATACACGTTGAATTCCACTATACATACATATATATATATATATATATATATATATATATATATATATATATATAATTATTTCTTGACCTTTATATGTTATAGTAGATTAAATTAGTCGGCGATTTAAGGTCTGGTTTACTTTGATATGTATATATTTAAAGCAATCTTACATGTTTTGACATATAGTGTCTTTTTCAAAGAAATTAAAATTATATATGAGAGTATATCAATGTCAAACTTATATATCTGTAGTTGTCATGGATAAAATTAAAATATTCAAAGATACATTCAAGTTTAATAATAATAATTCATGGTTCAGAAAACAAGACAGCAAAACGTCAATTACGGGGGATTGGCAAGCCATGAGTTATTATTATGTCTGCACCCGTGGAGCGACTTAAGATTTTAAGCTGTCGGCATTCGCCTTGAACGAGAAGGAAAACCACGAAAACCTAATCGGACAGCCCAGTCAGGGATCTAAACACGGAACTGCCAGCATGAAAATCCAGTGTACAGATATTTAAATAACATATGATAGATAATTATATAATAACAGCATATATTCATGATGATAAATTGCAGCGCATTACATTATTAGGTTATAGTATATACTGCTTAGATTTTTATATAATTTTTTCTTGCTTAATATTAATAATTTCTTTAATTTCCCTTTTCATTGTGTGTTGTTCTTTATCGATTATCTCTATGTTTTCAAAATCGATATGGTGATCGCATTGTAGATTGTGTGTAAATAAAGCAGTTTTGTCTGTTTTTGGAGTATTTGTGGACTTGTAATCTTTTGTATAAATATTGTTCAGTTGGCCTATGTAGTAACTATCGCAATAGCGACATGGTAATTTATAGATGACATGTGTTTCTGGATTTTTTTCTATTTTAAATGTTAGTTTTGATAATAGATGTTTATTAGTATTATTAAGTTTATATGTTGTAGCTATATCATATTTTTTTAACCAATATTTAATTTTTTCGGATAATTGTAGAACATATGGAATCATGATATATGTTGTTTCATTGTTTAAATTGTTATTGGTGTCTGCAGTGTTGTATATTTGATGGATTAGTTTTTTAATTGTTTGTTCTATAAGTAGTGGTGTATAGTTATTATCTGTTAAGATCGTTTTAATTTTCTTGATGTTATCTTTTCTGTATTGAGTGTGTGGTAGTTTTACTGTGCAATAAAGAACTTTTCAGCATCTTCGTCAACAGTGGCTATCCTAAGCATATACTTAATAAATTAATATATAGCTATTATATATGATATATATGATGGCCCCACTGAGGACGTTCCTGCAGACAATGTGATTTACAAAAAAATCCCATACATTGGTGGTCTTACTCATAGATTTGTATCACACTTCAAACAATTTAATAACATTAAAATAGCTAAATGCAACACCTATACTTTGAAGAAGTTGTATAGTAAGACCAAAGACGTAACACCATTCTTTTTAAATAGTCATGTTGTCTACAAGATACCATGTTCGGATTGTTGTGGCGTTTAAATAGATCAGACATCGCAATGGCTAAAACAGCGCATCACACAGCATAAAAGTGATGTCCGTATTGGAAAGAGATCTTGTGCATTGGTGGACCATGCACTTGATCGTGACCATACGTTCAATTTTGTCGACGTTAAGATCTTAGACGTTGAAAATAACCATAAAAAAAGAACTTTTTTAGAAATGGTCCACATTAACAGACGCAAATAACGTTAATTATAGCTCTGATACTAACGGACTAAGTATAATTTATTTAAATATACTCGGTTTGTCGGTTAGTTGACCATCTAAAAATTTTTTTTTAATTGGTCCATGTATTGTTAAATTTATAGTGCATTGTTTTTTGGTTTTGATATTCTTGTGACTTTAGTTTTTTGCTATACATGTTTTTTTAAAAGTTGATATAACACCTTACATCTATAGTTACATTAATGTTTTAAATTGAATTAATTTTAATGTCTATGTACGCCACTTTCATTTTTTGAACTCTAAATTCTGTGAGTATTTTCCTATAGCTTTATACACTAACTTATTTACTGTCTTGTTCATTAATCTTGTAGTACATCTCTTGAAGAAGCAACAAACCTGTTCTGAAATATAGAGATAATAAATAAGTTTTAATTGACAGACCATTTGCCCGATTTTAATTTATTTTAACATATATTTATATATATATATATATATATATAAAACGTCGTAGAATAAAACAACAAAATTCAATAAAAGGTCGCTAAACCAATAAAAAGTCTATTATTTTTAATATTAAGACACGGCCAATAAAATAAATAAGAAAAATAAAATTCTTATAAACACTAAATATATATATATATATATATATATATATATATATATATATATATATATAAGGTAAACTTAATTAGTCGGCGATTAAAGGTCTGGTTATTACTTCAAAGTGTATATATTTAAAATAATCCTACATGTTTCGGCAATGATGCCTTTGTCAAGGATATAAAAAATATAAATGACTAAATATAATGTGACTAAAATGTTATGACATCAACATTAAACAATAGTTATGCATTTTAAAATAAATAAATTGATTTTTTCTCCTGAGAATCATCTAATACTGCTTTTTAAAAACGTATTTCTCATTTAGACACATGCTATTTATTAATTTATGCTATTTTGAAATATAGGTCATTTATATTTTTTATATCCTAGACAAAGGCATCATTGCCGAAACATGTAGGATTATTTTAAATATATACACTTTGAAGTAATAACCAGACCTTTAATCGTCGACTAATTAAGTTTACCTTATCATACCAAGGTCACGAAAATACTATATATATATATATATATATATATATATATATATATATATATATATATATATATAATATATATATAATTTGTTGCATTTAATTCTACAATTCGGCAAATCACTTTTGCCCTAGATTGTAGACGCAACAAGCCGCGACATCAACTGTACAAGTTGTCAGTACAAATGAAAAATTTTGTGAAAAACTTATCTGCGCGGAATGTGCATATATCGATATTTCACTGTTTTTTACAGATCATCAGTGCACCTTACCGAAGACAGACATGATATTCACTTCTATACTACGTGTATATATACGAACTGTAATGAACTTCATGTGTATGAGAATTAATAATAATTAAATCTCATTTTACATGCGATTGTCGCTGTAAAAAACAGTGAAATATCGATATATGCACATTCCGCGCAGATAAGTTTTTCACAAAATTTTTCATTTGTACTGACAACTTGTACAGTTGATGTCGCGGCTTGTTGCGTCTACAATCTAGGGCAAAAGTGATTTGCCGAATTGTAGAATTAAATGCAACAAATTATAGCGACAATCGCATGTAAAATGAGATTTAATAATTATTAATTCTCATACACATGAAGTTCATTACAGTTCGTATATATACACGTAGTATAGAAGTGAATATCATGTCTGTCTTCGGTAAGGTGCACTGATGATCTGTAAAAAACAGTGAAATATCGATATATGCACATTCCGCGCAGATAAGTTTTTCACAAAATTTTTCATTTGTACTGACAACTTGTACAGTTGATGTCGCGGCTTGTTGCGTCTACAATCTAGGGCAAAAGTGATTTGCCGAATTGTAGAATTAAATGCAACAAATTATAGCGACAATCGCATGTAAAATGAGATTTAATCATTATTAATTCTCATACACATGAAGTTCATTACAGTTCGTATATATACACGTAGTATAGAAGTGAATATCATGTCTGTCTTCGGTAAGGTGCACTGATGATCTGTAAAAAACAGTGAAATATCGATATATGCACATTCCGCGAAGATAAGTTTTTCACAAAATTTTTCATTTGTACTGACAACTTCTACAGTTGATGTCGCGGCTTGTTGCGTCTACAATCTAGGGCAAAAGTGATTTGCCGAATTGTAGAATTAAATGCAACAAATTATAGCGACAATCGCATGTAAAATGAGATTTAATAATTATTAATTCCCATACACATGAAGTTCATATATATATATATATATATATATATATATATATATATATATATATATATAGTTTAGTCACTTACTGAGAGAGAGTCAAACCTTCATTGAAAGCATTTATTAACAAATAGAACAATTGCTGAGTTTAGTTTTACAAATCTATCATATAAAATAGTAATAAAAACATAATTTTTTATTCCTTTACAGTTTCTATATACATAATTGACAAAGACAAAAATCAATAAAAGTTGAAACATCGTTTTTTTCATAAATAAATTTGTTTTATTTCATTAAAAGTCGTTAAAACCAAAAAAATAATAACTTTGTATTTAATATATATATATATATTAAAAATAATAGATTTTTTATTGGTTTTAGCGACCTTTTATTGATGTTTTTACGACGTTTCGACTTTTATTAATTCAGTCTTTTTCTATTATTTTTAATATTAAGACACGGCCAATAAAATAAAAAAGAAAAATAAAATTCTTATAAACACTAAATATATATATATATATATATATATATATATATATATGAAAAATTTTGTGAAAAACTTATCTGCGCGGAATGTGCATATATCGATATTTCACTGTTTTTTACAGATCATCAGTGCACCTTACCGAAGACAGACATGATATTCACTTCTATACTACGTGTATATATACGAACTGTAATGAACTTCATGTGTATGAGAATTAATAATTATTAAATCTAATTTTACATGCGATTGTCGCTATAATTTGTTGCATTTAATTCTACAATTCGGAAAATCACTTTTGCCCTAGATTATAGACGCAACAAGCCGCGACATCAACTGTACAAGTTGTCAGTACAAATGAAAAATTTTTCATTTGTACTGACAACTTGTACAGTTGATGTCGCGGCTTGTTGCGTCTACAATCTAGGGCAAAAGTGATTTGCCGAATTGTAGAATTAAATGCAACAAATTATAGCGACAATCGCATGTAAAATGAGATTTAATAATTATTAATTCTCATACACATGAAGTTCATATATATATATATATATATATATATATATATATATATTCTTAGCCGTTCTATTAATTATATATGGTTGTTTCTTGGAATTCGGCTTGATTACAGTTCATATTAAAAATACTTATATTAACGTTTCTTTTCTTTTGTCTTCGTCAGAATAAATTGAATCTTAAATTATTGTATTTTTTATGAGCAATGTGGATATCACTAAAAGAAAATTAACAGCAGCCACTCCAACTGATCAAAAAACACATGTAGTTTATAGCATACCCTGTAATGTATATATATATATATGAAATCATTGTTTCTCAGGTTCTTCTCCGCGTGTGAGATATGTCCTGAAAAGGACTCATTTTCTCGACGTTTCAACGAGATCGCTCTCGTTATCTTCTGGAGTTTGTCTTGCGCTGGTCGAAGTTGGCTGTCGAATGCCGTTGTTGTGAGCTGCCTCGGCTTTTATGCTGCTGCGTCGGAGGGAAGTGTGGCCTTATCGTTGTCACGCGCGAACGGCTTCGTGTGATTGGTCCGGATCTTAATGTATTGTGTGGGCGGGCCGGCTGACGTAGTGGTGTGTCGTGTTTGCGTTCAGTGTTAACATGTAGGTGAGCTAGAAGGGGTTTCCATGTATATGGCAGGCGCTGGCCGTGGTCGCAAACATATGCACAAAAATTGGAACTGGTATGGAACTGTTATGAAACTTTTATGGCGGCTAATATTCCATTAAATAAACTTAACAATCCCACTTTAAAAATATTTCTCCAAAAACATACTGGTCGAAATGTTCCTGATGAATCCACCCTACGCAAATATAATGTTTCTAAGTGCTACACGAAAGCAGTAGAACGCATTAAAAGCCATCTTTCAAATCAGTACCTCTGCATAAGTGCCGACGAAACTGTTGATATATTAGGACGCTGTGTGGTAAATGTTGTAGCTGGTGTACTACATCCAACTATTCCATATAACGCATATGTAATAGCAATAAAAGTTATAAATACAGTTGATGCGGAAACAGTTGCTAAAACCATTAACGAAAATATTCAAAATATACTTCATACTTCATACTTCATACTTCATACTTCATCGGACGACAGCTACAAAGAAAAAGTACTTTTATTTGTAAGTAACAGTGCTACATATATGTTAAAAACAGGAAGACTATTAAAGGAAACATATCCTAATATGCTGCATATTACTTGTGTAACACATGCTCTCCACAGACTCTGTGAATATATCAGAGACACCTTTCCAGAAGTTGACAGACTTGTATCCGTTTTTAAACAAGTTTTCAGAAAAGCACCATTGAGAGTAGCTCTTTACAGGCAAAAACTGTAATCTTTGTCACTGCCTCCCTCTCCAGTAATAACTAGATGGGGGACATGGTTGGAAGCTACTAGTTATTATCCAGAGAATCTCGATAGTTTACAAAATTTCGTTGCATGTTTAAATTTCGATGCACGGAGTATTTCTGAGTGCAAGGAATAACACAAATTCCACATTTAAGAAATCAGTTGTACTTTCTTCAGGAACACTTTGGAAATTTACCAAAACTGATCACTTATTTTGAAAATCGAAATCTCAAATTAAATGATGGTTTAACGACATTAGATGTGGCTATTAATAATTTGAAAAGTATTCCAAGTGACTTCGGATGTGGCCTTCCGGAAAAGTTAGACGCAGTGTTTAATAGAAATCCAGATTTAATAACATTGCGGCAACTGTGTAAGGGGACAATGCCACAACATCTGACTGCAAAATACGCGGAAATAAAAGAATATTTCCAGTATGCACATGTAACCAGTTGCGATGTAGAAAGGACGTTTTCTATTTACAAGGATGTATTTCAACCAAAGAGATCAAATTTTACAGAAGAGAACCTTGAGAAAGTATTGCTAGTAGATATGAATACTCCTTTACTCAACTTGAACTAGATAATGAACAAATAAAAATGTATTTTGTATTTTGTATTTTGTAGCCGTATATATACCCGTTTTATGATTATAAGCATAATTATACAAATAAAATTAAAAACTTTAAAAATACAAATGTTCAATAGTACGCTCATGGGCAATGAGTCATCAACCTCTCGTGTCCGGTCTCTAACAATAACATACATCCTCCCTATCACAGACAAAGTAAAGAAAATATTATGAAAATTAGACATTCAAATTATATGTAACAATAAATACCAATAAATGGCAAGACTGTGAAGCTATATATATATAGGTCAAGGTGGAACTGTTTGGTCTTTTTTCTATTTCTATCGCTTTTTTAATAATTGTTACGGATAAGTTTTTGCTCTTCTTAGAATCTTAGTATTATCGAAGTCGATAGCATGGCCCGTTAGCAGCCTCTCTCCTTACGTTTATTCGCTTGTTTGTCTGGCCCACATAGGATTGTTCACAGTCCAAACATGGTATTTCATAGACGCCCTGATCTTCGAGTGGGATTCTATCTCTCGCGTTAACTATTATATTTTCTATTTTTCTATGTGTAGTAGAAACGGTATCGATGTTGTGTTTTCGGAATATCCGGCTAATTTTGTCTGTGACTGTGTCTGTAATTTTGTCAAAGACTACAACAACCGAATAAACGTGAAGACACCGACACAATAATAACAGTACACAATTTAGCGCAAAAAACACTTAGCGAGGCGGCTATCAGTGCTCTAGAAAAAGGTTTTATCTTCGCAATAACACCGAAACGCATTCCAGTGGAAAATCTGTTTTGCAGCGTAGAATCAGCTCTAAAAAAGTGGAACAGAGAAATGCAGAAAGAATACGACAGGAAGTAGCTACCATCATTAGAAAGGCCAAGCCACCCAAGAGCAATATTACAAGTAAAGAATATCGAGCTTTAAAAGATATTCAGAAAGACAACAACATCATTGTTCTACCCGCAGACAAAGATAATGCCACCAACGTACTAGACAAGTCAGACTACGACAATAAAATAAGAGCGTGCTTAGACAACCCGTCATACAAACAGACAATATGTATCAGACTACGTACCTAGAAAAGGTCACAAAAACAAAAATAAGCGCTACGACAACGCTTAGCGAAGAAATAAAGAAGCAGATCACCCCCCGGGAAAAGTCGTGTCGGTGTCCGAAACTTTACGGGCTCCTAAAAATACACAAACCGGATGTATCACTTTGTCCGATAGTGAGTTCTATAGGATCACCAACACGATCGTTAGCATGATACCTGGCACAAGAGCTTCAGCCACACGCATTCATGGCGCCAAATTTTGTAAAGTATTATTTAACTAATTTATTATTGCCTATGTCTACTAAAGTATGAACAGTCGTAACAACACTTCATAAGCTTTAATCGAAACATATCGATTAGACAAGGTAGGTACCATTAATACTTTAAAAACTATTAGAAATATATAAATAATAGGTTTATATAAACAAATTTAAAATCTCTATTTAATAATTCATTTACATCGTTATATTATTAAGTAAAGGTCGTATTATATAACATTTGTCATGGCAACTTGGGACGAATTATTAATATTAATAATTCATTTGCATCGTAATACATATATATTTAATTAAATAATTGATAAATACCGAGCTCATTGTATTTCTATATAACAATATATATATATATATATACATATATATATATATATATATATATATATATATATATATAAGTAAATTCTTTTGAGTGTGAAATGCTGGATCAAATTTACTCTAATACGTATAGCAAACGCCAATTAAGTTGGCGCGAGGAGGGGTAAGTTCGCGCAGGATTAGAAGTAGTGGGGAGATTTGTATTTGGTTTTACATCAAATGTCAGATAATTCTAACCTCTGAGCGTATATCACTTTATGATCCCCTAGCAAATACATTATGTTCCGTCAAACGTCAATGACAAATGTATTCTGACAATAACTTGAGTAGTGGGGGTAGACGTTTTTAAAAACGTTTTCTGCGCACCTCCTCCTCGCGCCAACTTAATTGGCGTTTGCTATACATGATTTTACAGTTAGCAAAAATAGAATTTGGGCCATTTTGTTTGTCCAGTCCTCGTATTCAATTTTATTTTATTTCAAACGGTTACACACATAATTATATATATATATATATATATATAACGAGTCATCGAAAAAATTCATAATTGGAGTAGACTGTGAAATTGGGTCGATACTTTAACCACTTCCACATAATGACATTTATTAGTTGACATTGAAACTATAAGTTTGTGTCAAATTTTTCAAAACTCTTATTAAGTTGGTTGGTTTGTGTTTAGATGTAAATGGACAACATTTTCAACAACTTTTGTAGCTATATGTAAATTTTGATTATGATTTCGATATTAAATAAATTATTTGTTTTCTTTTTGTTGTAGTATCATTTCAATGCCATAACCTTTTTTTTACAATGAAACCAAATGAAACTGTCAAGCATCAAGTAATGTGTCATTATGTGGAAGTGGTTAAAGTACCAACCCAATTTCACAGTCTACTCCAATTATGAATTTTTTCGATGGCTGGTTTGTGTTTAGATGTAAATGGACAACATTTTCAACAACTTTTGTAGCTATATGTAAATTTTGATTATGATTTCGATATTAAATAAATTATTTGTTTTCTTTTTGTTGTAGTATCATTTCAATGCCATAACCTTTTTTTTACAATGAAACCAAATGAAACTGTCAAGCATCAAGTAATGTGTCATTATGTGGAAGTGGTTAAAGTACCAACCCAATTTCACAGTCTACTCCAATTATGAATTTTTTCGATGGCTCGTTTTATATATAGGTATATATATATATATATATATATATATATATAATATTTTCGTGACCTTGGTATGATAAGGTAAACTTAATAAGTCGGCGATTAATACCTTATATATATATATATATATATATATATATATATATATATATATATATATATATTATATATATATGAAAAATTTTGTGAAAAACTTATCTGCGCGGAATGTGCATATATCGATATTTCACTGTTTTTTACAGATCATAAGTGCACCTTACCGAAGACAGACATGATATTCACTTCTATACTACGTGTATATATACGAACTGTAATGAACTTCATGTGTATGAGAATTAATAATGATTAAATCTCATTTTACATGCGATTGTCGCTATAATTTGTTGCATTTAATTCTACAATTCGGCAAATCACTTTTGCCCTAGATTGTAGACGCAACAAGCCGCGACATCAACTGTACAAGTTGTCAGTACAAATGAAAAATTTTGTGAAAAACTTATCTGCGCGAAATGTGCATATATCGATATTTCACTGTTTTTTACAGATCATCAGTGCACCTTACCGAAGACAGACATGATATTCACTTCTATACTACGTGTATATATACGAACTGTAATGAACTTCATGTGTATGAGAATTAATAATGATTAAATCTCATTTTACATGCGATTGTCGCTATAATTTGTTGCACTTAATTCTACAATTCGGCAAATCACTTTTGCCCTAGATTGTAGACGCAACAAGCCGCGACATCAACTGTACAAGTTGTCAGTACAAATGAAAAATTTTGTGAAAAACTTATCTACGCGGAATGTGCATATATCGATATTTCACTGTTTTTTACAGATCATCAGTGCACCTTACCGAAGACAGACATGATATTCACTTCTATACTACGTGTATATATACGAACTGTAATGAACTTCATGTGTATGAGAATTAATAATGATTAAATCTCATTTTACATGCGATTGTCGCTATAATTTGTTGCATTTAATTCTACAATTCGGCAAATCACTTTTGCCCTAGATTGTAGACGCAACAAGCCGCGACATCAACTGTACAAGTTGTCAGTACAAATGAAAAATTTTGTGAAAAACTTATCTGCGCGGAATGTGCATATATCGATATTTCACTGTTTTTTACAGATCATCAGTGCACCTTACCGAAGACAGACATGATATTCACTTCTATACTACGTGTATATATACGAACTGTAATGAACTTCATGTGTATGAGAATTAATAATGATTAAATCTCATTTTACATGCGATTGTCGCTATAATTTGTTGCATTTAATTCTACAATTCGGCAAATCACTTTTGCCCTAGATTGTAGACGCAACAAGCCGCGACATCAACTGTACAAGTTGTCAGTACAAATGAAAAATTTTGTGAAAAACTTATCTGCGCGGAATGTGCATATATCGATATTTCACTGTTTTTTACAGATCATCAGTGCACCTTACCGAAGACAGACATGATATTCACTTCTATACTACGTGTATATATACGAACTGTAATGAACTTCATGTGTATGAGAATTAATAATGATTAAATCTCATTTTACATGCGATTGTCGCTATAATTTGTTGCATTTAATTCTACAATTCGGCAAATCACTTTTGCCCTAGATTGTAGACGCAACAAGCCGCGACATCAACTGTACAAGTTGTCAGTACAAATGAAAAATTTTGTGAAAAACTTATCTGCGCGGAATGTGCATATATCGATATTTCACTGTTTTTTACAGATCATCAGTGCACCTTACCGAAGACAGACATGATATTCACTTCTATACTACGTGTATATATACGAACTGTAATGAACTTCATGTGTATGAGAATTAATAATGATTAAATCTCATTTTACATGCGATTGTCGCTATAATTTGTTGCATTTAATTCTACAATTCGGCAAATCACTTTTGCCCTAGATTGTGGACGCAACAAGCCGCGACATCAACTGTACAAGTTGTCAGTACAAATGAAAAATTTTGTGAAAAACTTATCTGCGCGGAATGTGCATATATCGATATTTCACTGTTTTTTACAGATCATCAGTGCACCTTACCGAAGACAGACATGATATTCACTTCTATACTACGTGTATATATACGAACTGTAATGAACTTCATGTGTATGAGAATTAATAATGATTAAATCTCATTTTACATGCGATTGTCGCTATAATTTGTTGCATTTAATTCTACAATTCGGCAAATCACTTTTGCCCTAGATTGTAGACGCAACAAGCCGCGACATCAACTGTACAAGTTGTCAGTACAAATGAAAAATTTTGTGAAAAACTTATCTGCGCGGAATGTGCATATATCGATATTTCACTGTTTTTTTACAGATCATCAGTGCACCTTACCGAAGACAGACATGATATTCACTTCTATACTACGTGTATATATACGAACTGTAATGAACTTCATGTGTATGAGAATTAATAATGATTAAATCTCATTTTACATGCGATTGTCGCTATAATTTGTTGCATTTTATTTTATAGCGACAATCGCATGTAAAATGAGATTTAATCATTATTAATTCTCATACACATGAAGTTCATTACAGTTCGTATATATACACGTAGTATAGAAGTGAATATCATGTCTGTCTTCGGTAAGGTGCACTGATGATCTGTAAAAAACAGTGAAATATCGATATATGCACATTCCGCGCAGATAAGTTTTTCACAAAATTTTTCATTTGTACTGACAACTTGTACAGTTGATGTCGCGGCTTGTTGCGTCTACAATCTAGGGCAAAAGTGATTTGCCGAATTGTAGAATTAAATGCAACAAATTATAGCGACAATCGCATGTAAAATGAGATTTAATAATTATTAATTCTCATACACATGAAGTTCATTACAGTTCGTATATATATACACGTAGTATAGAAGTGAATATCATGTCTGTCTTCGGTAAGGTGCACTGATGATCTGTAAAAAACAGTGAAATATCGATATATGCACATTCCGCGCAGATAAGTTTTTCACAAAATTTTTCATTTGTACTGACAACTTATACAGTTAATGTCGCGGCTTGTTGCGTCTACAATCTAGGGCAAAAGTGATTTGCCGAATTGTAGAATTAAATGCAACAAATTATAGCGACAATCGCATGTAAAATGAGATTTAATCATTATTAATTCTCATACACATGAAGTTCATTACAGTTCGTATATATACACGTAGTATAGAAGTTAATATCATGTCTGTCTTCGGTTAGGTGCACTTATGATCTGTAAAAAACAGTGAAATATCGATATATGCACATTCCTCGCAAATAAGTTTTTCACAAAATTTTTCATTTGTACTGACAACTTGTACAGTTGATGTCGCGGCTTGTTGCGTCTACAATCTAGGGCAAAAGTGATTTGCCGAATTGTAGAATTAAATGCAACAAATTATAGCGACAATCGCATGTAAAATGAGATTTAATCATTATTAATTCTCATACACATGAAGTTCATTACAGTTCGTATATATACACGTAGTATAGAAGTGAATATCATGTCTGTCTTCGGTAAGGTGCACTGATGATCTGTAAAAAACAGTGAAATATCGATATATGCACATTCCGCGCAGATAAGTTTTTCACAAAATTTTTCATTTGTACTGACAACTTGTACAGTTGATGTCGCGGCTTGTTGCGTCTACAATCTAGGGCAAAAGTGATTTGCCGAATTGTAGAATTAAATGCAACAAATTATAGCGACAATCGCATGTAAAATGAGATTTAATCATTATTAATTCTCATACACATGAAGTTCATTACAGTTCGTATATATACACGTAGTATAGAAGTGAATATCATGTCTGTCTTCGGTAAGGTGCACTGATGATCTGTAAAAAACAGTGAAATATCGATATATGCACATTCCGCGCAGATAAGTTTTTCACAAAATTTTTCATTTGTACTGACAACTTGTACAGTTGATGTCGCGGCTTGTTGCGTCTACAATCTAGGGCAAAAGTGATTTGCCGAATTGTAGAATTAAATGCAACAAATTATAGCGACAATCGCATGTAAAATGAGATTTAATCATTATTAATTCTCATACACATGAAGTTCATATATATATATATATATATATATATTGCCACATCCGGTTTTTGTATCCCTTATCGCTTCACGAGTCTTTCTTCGGAGGTATGCAATTTCGCTCTAGCTTGTTTAGTATACACTGGCATCCAAACCATTTCATTATAAACTTTTTTAAAATTTTTATTAATATGTTGTGCACGTTTCGCAATAGTTGGTCTTTGGAATCAAGTCGCTCAAGAATTGTTAATTTGCTAATGTAAGTACATTTGATATTTTACTTTGTATAGCTAATTTGTAAATACTCTATTAGGGCTCAATACAGTTTCGAAAAGCTACGTAGCAACAAATCGTTTCCGAAAGAAGTTGCCGGGAAAGGGTTGGCGGCCCTACGCAACGGCTGGTTATCCGATCTCTCTAAATTTACGCGACCGGTCACTAAACACACGCACGAGCGCACTAACATACAAAACCCTCACTTACGCGGTCACACAAATACAAAATCACACACCCAGAGAGAGACGCAAGCTGCCAGCAGCAAACACAGGTTCATACCCAGAAAGAGACACAAGCTGCTGGCAGCGAACAACACATATGTTCACACCTTGCTATCTATTTTTTGGAATACTAAGGCATGACTTATTATTATTATTGGAATGTATCTTTGAATAATTTAAACCATAGCAACTCAATTATTTGTCATTTATATTCTGTCATTTATATTTTTTATTCCCTTGACAAAGGCATCATTGCCGAAACATGTAGGGTTGATTTAAATATATATACTTTGAAGTAATGAACCAGACCTTTAATCGCCGACTTATTAAGTTTACCTTATCATACCAAGGTCACGAAAATATTATATTTATATATATATATATATATATATATATATATATATATACATATTGAGATAATTTCTAAATATACATATAGCTATGGAGTAATTATTAGCAATTTCAAACCTTCAAAACTAATATCTGCTCTCAAAACTGACATCTGCTTTCAACAACTGACATCTGCTTTTAATAACTGACATCAGCTTTCAAAGCTGACATCTGCTTTTAAAAAATGACATCTGCTTTCAAAACTGACATGTGTTTTCAAAGCTGACATCTGCTTTCAATAACTGTCATTTGCTTTGAATAACTGACATTTGCTTCAAAACTGACATCTGCTTTCAAAACTGACTTCTACCTTCAAAACTGACATCTACTTTCAGTAACTGACATCTGAGTCATTAGCATTGTCACCTTATAATGCTATTTTATTTAGCTTAAACCTAGGCCTATCGTGGCTTAATCGGTTAAAGCGATGGTCCGGCAAACCATAGACTTGGGTTCAAGTCCAAACGTAGACAAAATTTTTCAATTGAATTTCCTATAACTTCACATTTACTTCACAATTACATACTAATCTGATAATATTTATAAATATTTCATATAAAAGCCGAAATACTCCAAGAAATTATCAATTGATATATATATATTTATATATTGTTATATACCTGAGGAATGGAAATTTTCAACACAAAGAGAAAGAAAAACAGAATAATAGATAATATTATTAGCAAAAACAATGATGATGATTAGATTCTTATAAATTGTTTAATAATCCCAGGCGTATGATTAGTCCGAATCCTCCCTTTCAGCTGGGGAATAAACATATATTTATAAAAAAACCTTACTTTTATTTATCGTTTGATGGAAATTTATCGATTACGTAAACCTTTTGTAAATTAATCCTAACATCTACATCTGGATAGGAAGAACTTACCACATAAAATAAGCAATACCTTTTCCCTCTTTAAACATGTGTACACTAACTTTAACATACAAAAGCACGTTGCCAAATAATAAATAACACAATTCTTTTCAAAAGACAATACCAAAACATTTACTTTATTAATACAAAAGTATTTTTAATAATATAAAATATTATTATTATATATATTATTATTAAAATATAAAATATATATATATATATATATATATATATATATATATATATATATATAAGGTAAACTTAATCAGTCGGCGATTAAAGGTCTGGTTATTACTTCAAAGTGTATATATTTAAAATAATCCTACATGTTTCGGCAATGATGCCTTTGTCAAGGATATAAAAAATATAAAATCTTTATATCCTTGACAAAGGCATCATTGCCGAAACATGTAGGATTATTTTAAATATATACACTTTGAAGTAATAACAAGACCTTTAATCGCCGACTAATTAAGTTTACCTTATCATACTAAGGTCACGAATATACTATATTTATATATATATATATATATATATATATATATATATATATATATATATATATATATATATGTATATATATTGAAGCGATACGGAAGATCGTCTAAGTGAAATAAAAATAAGAATAATGTGAGCGTTAAAACTATAAAATGCAGAATATAAGTTAAACTTAGAAGATTTGAATTTGAAAATTGGGCGCCAAGTTTTAACGTACTTAATTATCCAACGCTATCTGTTAAATACCCCACTAGTTTCGGAAGAGCTTGAGTACTTATGCTTTATTTTCTATCTCAGGTCTCAAAGTCGGTTGTTTGTATATCCCGTAAATGCAATGTAAATGGTATATTAATTAAACACAAACTCAACATTCAAGCCATTCAAATAAAAGATCGAATCTAAATCAAAGTAAAGAAAAATTTATTAGAATAAAAATAGAAAACTGTAACAATTATTACGTGCGAATAAGAAATCTGTACATATGCTCGTATTATCTGGACTATACGGTAAAAAACGGTATTATGCAATCTTGCACATGTGTTTAATAACTATAGTTAAGGTTATGTATAATACAACAGTGCAAATAGATATTGAAAGTTACTTAAAAATAGACACACAAAGGTAAGTTACATATACAAGTTTTATAAAAGATTAAGAATGAATGAATAATTATATATATTTAAATAGATGTTTCGAAATGTTGAAATTCATGTATTATATTTTGATGCAAACAATGTTTGATATTGTGATGTGATATAAATTTAATATTAACTTTTAAATGATGTTTTAGGTTTTATGGGAAATAACTGGAAAGGAACCTGGTATTTTTCCTGTGTCTAGGCTTGGATATATTTTCTGGGCTCGCAATTGTAGGAATAGATCAGAGTTCGTCTGCTCCTGTGGAAGTCCCTGCGTCGGAAGCGGTTCAATGTTGGCGTTGTCGGTACGATGTAGTTCCAGTTCCGAAAAAAGATGCTTCGTTCGATATTTATTATATTCGACGTGATGCGGGTCCAATTCTTCTCTCAAAAGTTCGGCCTGATTTCAAGGTATTAAATGTATACGGTTTTCGTAGGATTTACTTGATTTTTAAATAGTAATTTTAATTAAACTTCTTGTGATAGAGAAAATGCGGCCATTCGTTGTAAAATTTTAGTATCAGACGCTTTCTTCGGCTTTTGTTTTTCATAGCCTGTGTTAAATATCGGCAAAAGCCTCTAAGTTTATGCTTTATTTGCATCTAATATAATATGAACTTTCATAATGTTATAATTTTAAAATAATAGAAAAATTAATTAAAGAATTTACAAAAGTTTATAATGTGGTTTTCAATGTTAGATTAGTTCAAAAATGCACCGTAAAAATCGCATTCGCGGGGTTCGAGACAATTTTAAATTAGTGGGCGTGGTTAACTCGCTTCGATATAAATCTTGATGTGGATAAATTGAATACCTGTAATATGGCGCGTATGATTTGAATTTAAAATGGAAAAATATAAATATAAAAAGTAAGTTAAAAAAATCAAAATAAGTTAATTATCAATTTTAAAGTTATCGTCGTATTAATTTATACACATCTCGAAACTAATTTCACAAATTACGTCCACTAATTCAATATTTATACATGGGTTTATTGTATGTTGTTATCTGTGTTTCTTATTGCAGTGCTGGAATAAGTGTGCTGGTTGAACCATAACAATATATATATATATATATATATATATATATATATATATATATATATATATTTAGTGTTATAAGAATTTTACTTTTCTTATTTATTTTATTGGCCGTGCCTTAATATTAAAAACAATAAACTTTTTATTGGTTTAGCGACCTTTTATTGAATTTTGATGTTTTATTCTACGACGTTTCGACTTTTATTATTATTCAGTATTTTTCAAGTAACTAGAAACAAGAATTAATACAATGAAAACATGAGAACTGTGTTTGCTTTTGTGAGACTGAATTAACAATTAAAATTAAAATTAGATTAAAAACTGAATTGCCCATTAAATTAACAATTAAAGTTAAAATTAAATTAAAATTAGATTAATGATAAGTAAGGAAAAATTAAAGTGATTACATCTGTATAAATGAATTGGAAATTTGAATTAAACTACAAATACAGAAAAGAAAACATTGAATGACAATAAACTCACCGTTTTTTTTGGGGGGGTTTCAAAAACACGCATTCTGTGCAACATGTGTTATCGGGGACATCCGAGACCTTTTTTTATTAAGGACCGACCGCACTGGTTCGAATATTGTAAGTGTCTGTGTCTTGGTTCAAAGAGGTTAATTTCTGTTCTATTTTGGAATTAGCAAAGTGGTCAGGACCGTGTTTAGGGGTATATAGTTAAAGTATTTACAAATGGGAACTGTTAAAAAAAATTTTTTGGTTTGTGTTTGTGTGTGCGGGGGGGTTTTGATTTTATCTATTGTTTAATGAGTGGGTAATAGAGTTTAGAGAGTCCATCAATTTCGTTTCTGTCGTTGATTGTTCTGCTGTTTTTGAAAATATGGATCATTTCTAAGACCTCCCTAGCTTTTGTATTCTTTTTCTGTGTTATTACTTTGGTGTTATCAAAATCAAAATTATGTTTTAGTGTCAATTGGTGTTTTTTTAAAGCAGTTTGATTTTTTGCGTATTTGTGACCTTTCTTTCTTTCTTGTAGTAACTGTTTTGTTTGGCCTATGTATACTTTGTCACAGTCTTTGCAGGGTATGTTGTATATTGTGTGTGATTGTTTGAGTGTAGGTGTTGAGTCTTTAAGTTTGGTGTGTAGGAATTTTAGGTTTTTACCGCTTTGGTGTGCTATTTCAAAATTAAATGGTTTAAATATATTGTCTAGTTTTTCGGATAATCCAGTTATATAGGGTGTGGGGGTATATGTTATTTCATTTGTTTTTTTGTTTTTGTTGTGGCTGTTTGTTGTGTTATAAATTTTATAAAGTCTTAGTTTTATAATTTTTTGTATAAATTGTAGTGGATAATTGCTTTCTGTCAAAATTGTTTTTACTTTATTTAGTACTGTTGGTCTGAAAACTGGATTAGTGAGATTTAAGGCTCTGTCTACTAATGCTGTTACTACATTTTTTTTGTGGGCTAGGGGTTGGTTTGAAAAAAAGTTTACATATCTGCCGGATGTGGTTGGTTTAGTGTACCATTTTGTTTGTATGTTGTTTTTTGTTTTTATCAGTGTTAGGTCTAAGTAGTTTATGGAGTTGTTTTTTCTATTTCAATGGTAAAGTTTAAATTTGGATGGAAATTGTTGAAACTATTTTGTACATTGTTTATTTCATTTTCTGGTAGCATCATTATGCAATCATGCATCAAAAGATATGTCGATGATAGCATAATGATGCTACCAGAAAATGAAATAAACAATGTACAAAATAGTTTCAACAATTTCCATCCAAATTTAAACTTTACCATTGAAATAGAAAAAAACAACTCCATAAACTACTTAGACCTAACACTGATTAAAACAAACAAAAAAAATATATATATTTCAAACTCTTCGCGAGTGATTGGTTGCGCTTCCTTATTAGTTATTCAAATATACAAAAGTCAAAAGAAATAACTCCTACAACTAAATCTACACCAATAAAAGATTCATATAAATATAAAAATAAAATATTTATTGAATGAAAAATAGGAAACTATAATAAAATTAACAAATATAGTGGATAATGTTAAGTTTATGAACTAAATATGTGTGACAACAAGGTGTTAAAAAGAAAAGGTTATGTGTGTAACGTTATAATAAACATATGGACTAAATTACAAAGGATATCTTTAATAAATAGGTGAGTACCTTTTAAATTAATAGTACTAAGTAAAATTGGAATTTAATTTAGTAAAAATTTGAGTATAGGATGTTATATGATCAAGGTAAAAATTCGAGAATCTTTATTTATATGTATTGATTTAATATTGTAAAAATAAATGGTAAAAACGATATATTTTTAACCAGTATTAATAGTAAACCTGTTGTACTGATTTGTAGATTACAGGCTTCAATGTTGATGAGTCTCGATGATGAAAAATTGTCCGATCGCTATCCAAAGTTCTGGCGGCGTGTGCGGCGGGTTATAGGTGACGCTCTGGAAATATTCCCTCGGACTTGGTTCGAAACGGCTTGTATCTCCCTGCGGCCTTTTATGACTACTGGACACGAGGTATTGACTTGAATTGACGAGAATCCGATCAGTAAATAATCTGTAATTCTTCTTGGTTGGATATCTCGGGAATTTAGTGTAATTGTAGATGATATTTTAACAGTGACGCTTAATTATGCGTTTCTACGTAGAAGTCTGATTATCTGTTTGAATTTCACTAGTCATCTATATCAGTATTTATGCAGGATGTTTTTAATAACTTTCTCGATGAATACACGTTTTATATTAATGATATTTGAGAATTTCTAGGAGTAGATAAAAAAAATGCGTCTATTACTTTTATTAATTTTGCAAAAGATGATGCCGATAGCGTCCGTTTTTATATCAAAGCCTAGTTATCTTATATGCCAAAAAGTCTCGAAGTTTTGCCTTTTTAAACTATATTCTTAGATAAAAATTAACTATTTTTAATATTTTTTCTAAATTAAAATATTTTTCAACAAATTCTAAAGTAAGTTTTATATAAATCTTAATGCTAATTTTTGTGTACTGCGCACGATAAATATTTACATTGCGAGTTAGTTTTCCTTGTCAATTAGTGGGCGTGTTTTACTGGCGTCGATATAAAGTATAGATGTATATGAATTAAATATCAGTGATTTCGCGCTAGAATTTGAATTATGAATATGAAATAATGAAAATGATATAGATGAAAGAAATAGAAATATTATAATTTTAAGACTGTAATATTATCGTTATATTAATTCGTATACATTTCGACACTACTAAAACTTGATAACACCGCTTATATAACCTTTTTATATAAATTTTCTAAATTTAGTATTTTATATTTCCCATTTTAGGTGCTGATCAAAGGGTATGTCTTGCATCACAACATTATCCCCGTGGAAAAAATGTCTGAGGATATTCTTTTCCCAAACAAGATGCATGAAATGGAAAATATCAACCTTGCTGTACCTTTCTTATATTCCGTGCCATACGAATTTAAAAATAATTAAGGAAAATTAATTAACATATTAACATTTTTAACTTTTTTTTTATAAAAAAAAACATTTTATTGCACCATTAAATTCTTTTTTCATTATAATAATATTCTTATTATTTTTTTTTAATATGATTCTATTGATTCTTTGATTTCTTTATCTTTTTTTGTATATGCTTTAGTTTATTTTAGTTTTGTTTAAACTCAATTATCATGATGTATTGATGTTTTCTTTGTATGTATTTATTGTTATTGTATAATTTATTTGTGTTTTTCATTTTGTTATCATTTTACGAACTATAACATACCTTTAAATAATTATAATAATTTTAATGACTGTAATTATATTTAAATGTTATTTATTGTTCTGATAAGTAATCTTGCAACATCGTGATATGATATCTACCCTTTATGTATCCGGTTTCTTCTTCCATCAATTCGTAGGTATTATTGCCTAGGATTCGTTTTATAATATATGGTCCTTGATAAGGTTTAAGCAGTTTTCCCATTATTTTGTTTTTGGTTGTTGGTTAACTCTTAAACTTTTAACTATTACCCTATCATCAAGATTATACGTCTTATATTTCTTATCAACGGTGTTCCTCTTCCTTTCCCATTTTGTTTTCTTAGTCAACAATTTCTCTCTCACTTCAATTAATCGTTCGTTGAAGTTGATGGCTTCTGGATCTGTCCATGGTCTTTGCGGTGGTATTCGGTGGGTTATTTGGATGATTGCGGTCATTGTTTAAATTGTTGTTATAATTATTGTTATAATAATTATGATTATTATACGGTCTAGATGAATTTTGATTTCTGTTATTATTATTAAAATTATTGTATCTTGGAGGTGGTGAATTTATTTGATTGTTGTTTGAGTTATTTAAATTATGTGACGGATAATTGCGATTATTAGGATTGCGATAGATGTGTTGTGGATGATGGTTATTTTCTGAAAAATCATCTAAACGTCTCAATATGTCTATGAGTGAATCCATGTCAGTCACCCTTTGACATATTATGGCCTCTGTATCGGTGTAAATGAAATGATTCAGGAGTTGCCTGGCAATCATTGATTCTTCCATATCATTCAAATGGTTATAAATGCGTGAAGCGTATGTTTCGCGTGATACTTGACCTAATCTATACTTACCAGTCAGTAACCATATTTTAGCTCTATTTTGCTGCGTTTCATCCCAGTAATTTCGTGTGAAGAGTGTAACGAATTGGTCAAGAGAATGGCAATGGTCCTCAATTCTCAGAAACCACTCTTGAGCACTATTATGTAAAGTTACACGAATGACCTCCATTGTCTGTTTCTCCTCAGTAACATCCTCTAAATATCTTAATAAACAGCTGAGGTATGTCATGGGGTGTACTCGAGTAATATCCCCGTCAAAATGATGTAAATTTTCTATTTTTATAGAATGATTGTTAGTATTTATGTAATTAATTGGTATAAAATAATCTTTAATTTTATTTTGTAATTGTTTGATGTTAGTTTGTATAATTTTCATTATTAGTAATAATTATAGCATCTAAATTTTGTCTGACTATGTTAATTTCTTGGTTATGATGATCTTTGCATTGGTTTATTTGAGTGTTTATATGTTGGTTTAACGTTAGTTTTAATTGTTCTGTGTTGTCTTCATTTATTTTATTAAAATTTGTTAATTTTGTATTAAATATTGTATTATTTTCAGAAATCATTTTATCTACATTTTGTTGTATTTCTTTTGTAGTAGTTTTTATTCTCTGTTCTGTACTATTATATATTTCATTAGTTGTGGCTTCTAACTGTTTTGCCAAATGTAAATTTTGTAAATTAACTGTTTCATCAAGTTTTATTAAGTATTTTTGCTCGTTCTCCTCCATCTTTTTCTGAGCGGTTGAAATTTCAGCTATTTTTCCCTCCAAGTCTACCTTGAAAGCACTTAATTTATTATCTATGTGGGCATTGTTAAGTTCGAATTTTTCATTAATTTTTTTCGTGTTTGCTTCTAATTTTGTCGTTAGATCATTATTCATGTTATTTATGTCCGTTTTCATATTAGTTAGTTCTGGTTTTAAATTCTCGTTATTTGTATCTAATTTGTTATTCATATTAATATTATCTTGTTTTAGGATGTTATTGCTTGATTCTAATTTATTTGTTAAATCTTGTTTTAGGATGTTATTGCTTGATTATAATTTATTTGTTAAATCTTGTTTTAAGTCCTTGCTATTTGTATCTAATTTGTTATTCATATTAATATTATCTTGTTTTAAATCATTCATTTGTGTCATTAGTGTCTGTAACATGTTCATCATCATCTTGCTATTATCTGGTGAACTTACCTCTTCGGATCCAGAAGTTTGCGCTACAGGAATATCTCCCTGTTCAGACCTGTCTTCTTCAATATTATCTTTTGTTGCTTTTGTCCTGTGTCTTGTGTCCATTTTGATATATTGATTTAATTTATTTAATGTGTAAATGAGTTTATATTTAAGATGTTTCTTTTTTTTTTTTTAAATAATTATAATAAATAGTTGATAAGTAAAGATTTATGTTTTAAATATGTATAAACAATATTCGAGACCTAGTAGTAATATAAATAAGCAAAAGTTTAATAAAGAAGCGTACGTGTAAGGCGATATTCCCCCTTCACTAAGCTTTTTATGTCCGTAAATCCCTCAAAGTCTTGGATGTGGTGAAATCTAGGAAAAATCAGCTGCACGATGGGAAAGATAAGTACACAATTTACACACAACCTCAGTAATATTATACACACATTTGTATGAATTATAAAGAAAATAATTTTGAAAGAAACAATTATTTGTTGTAGTTTATGTTGCAGTAGAGTTATTTAAAGAAGCAACTGCCACCACGTTGATGCGTCAAATGTTAAAATACAGTGAATGCCGTGGTGAATTGCCCCACGTTCGGACGTCAAATGTTATGATACAGATATAGCTGGTATATTAAAATAGGCATCACGTTGGTTCGACAAATGTTAAGTTAATTTATTTTGAATAGATTAGTTGGACGCCTTATACAATGTGATAAACTATCTCAAACTACGCTATCTCTGCATAACTTCGCCAACTAGACTCAGGGTGCATGAAAACTGTATAAATATAGTTAAATTAAATAATATATCTCAAGCTCTTCGCGAGTGATTGGTTGCTGCTTCCTTATTAGTTATTCAAATATACAAAAGTCAAAAGAAATAACTCCTACAACTAAATCTACACCAATAAAAGATTCATATAAATACAAAAATAAAATATTTATTGAATGAAAAATAGGAAACTGTAATAAAATTAACAAATATAGTGGATAATGTTAAGTTTATGAACTAAATATGTGTGACAACAAGGTGTTAAAAAGAAAAGGTTATGTGTGTAGCGTTATAATAAACATATGGACTAAATTACAAAGGATATCTTTAATAAATAGGTGAGTACCTTATAATTAATAGTACTAAGTAAAATTGGTATTTAATTTAGTAAAAATTTGAGTATAGGATGTTATATGATCAAGGTAAAAATTCGAGAATCTTTATTTATATGTATTGATTTAATATTGTAAAAATAAATGCTAAAGACTATATATTTTCAACCAGTATTAATAGTAAACCTGTTGTACTGATTTGTAGATTACAAGCTTCAATGTTGATGAGTCTCGATGATGAAAAATTGTCCGATCGCTATCCAAAGTTCTGGCGGCGTGTGCGGCGGGTTATAGGTGACGCTCTGGAAATATTTCCTCGGACTTGGTTCGAAACGGCTTGTATCTCCCTGTGGCCTTGTATGACTGCTGGACGCGAGGTATTGACTTGAATTGACGAGAATCCGATCAGTAAATAGTCTGTAATTCTTCTTGGTTGGATATCTCGGGAATTTAGTGTAATTGTAGATGATATTTTAACAGTGACGCTCAATTATACGTTCATACGTAGAAGTCTGATTATCTGTTTGAATTTCACTAGTCATCTATATCAGTATTTATGCAGGATGTTTTTAATAACTTTCTCGATGAATACACGTTTTAAATTAATGATATTTGAGAATTTCTAGGAGTAGATCAAAAAAATGCGTCTATTACTTTTATTAATTTTGCAAAAGATGATGCTGATAGCGTCTGTTTTTATATCAAAGCCTAGTTATCTTATATGCCAAAAAGTCTCGAAGTTTTGCCTTTTTAAACTATATTCTTAGATAAAAATTAACTATTTTTAATATTTTTTCTAAATTAAAATATTTTTCAACAAATTCTAAAGTAAGTTTTATATAAATCTTAATGCTAATTTTTGTGTACTGCGCACGATAAATATTTACATTGCGGGTTAATTTTCCTTGTCAATTAGTGGGCGTGTTTTACTGGCGTCGATATAAAGTATAGATGTATATGAATTAAATATCGGTGATTTCGCGCTAGAATTTGAATTATGAATATGAAATTATAAAAATGATATAGAAGAAAGAAATAGAAATATAATAATTTTAAGACTTTTAACATAAGTCAAAAAAATAAAACGTCAAATTTGTCAAAGTTATGACGTCATCAATATTTTTTTTAAATATAAAGCTTGGTTTTTTTTAACTTTATTTGATAAAGCTTGTTTTTCTGCATTATAAAGAAATAATTGAAGTAGGGGTCACATAAGAAAAAACTGAGAGAATTAATAAAAAACAAAATAAATTAGTTTTTGAATTTATGAAAAGAAACTAAATATTAAAAGAATTAAAACTTAAAGTTACCTAGTAATAAAACAACTGTTTGTCAGTGTCAGTCTTACAATTAGTGTCATACCAATTTTATTATGATGGCTCCTTTAACGAAAAGAGAAAGGATAGAAATTCTAATGATGGTAGGTTACGGCGATAGACTTCGAAGTCTTGAAGAAGCATGTGCTTTATTTAACGAAACACATTTCGAAAGACCTCCAATTGCTAGAAGCACAGTAAGCAGAATTGTTGCAAAATTTAATGCAACAGGAAGCGTAGGCGATGCTCCAAAATCTGGAAGACCGGGAATAAGCGACGATGCAAAGTTAAATATTTTGCTGTCATTAGAAGACAACCCTCACGCAACTACAGCAGAAATTGCCTTACAACAAGATGTTAGTCAGTTGTTTGTAGTAAAGTTTTTAAAAAAAGAAAAACTGCACCCATACAAAGTTCAACTTGTTCACGAACTCTCAGAAGATGATCCGGACAGATGTTTGGAATTTTGTGAAATCTTCATGAGGCATTGTGACGAAATCCAAATTTGCTTAATAGTGTAGTATTTTCAGACGAGGCAACGTTTTATTTAAGTGGTACAGTAAATCGACACAATTGTCGCTACTGGGCTCGGAAAAATCCCAACTGGATTCAGACAAAACACACCCAGCGCCCCCAAAAAAATAATTAATCGGTAGGAATCGTCAGGGGAAAAGTTATTGGTCCTTATTTCTTTCGTGGGAATTTAACAGCTGAGCGATATTTGGAACATCTTCGTATGGCAGTGCTTCCGGATCTAATTGCGGCATTTCCGGATCCAAATAATAGGGAAAACTTGGATCCCAGTATTTGGTTCCAACAAGATGGTGCACCACCACATTATGGTCTTAATGTTCGAAGGTTTCTGGATAACCAGTTTGAAGGAAGGTGGATTGGAAGACGTGGACCAATGGAGTGGCCACCTAGGTCACCTGATCTCACCCCCCTTGATTTATTTCTGTGGGGACATTTAAAAAGTCGGGTCTACGTTAACCGACCAGACAATTTAGAAGACTTATGGAACGAATTAGACATTAAATGACTCGTATAACTCCGCAGATGATCGAAGACTCTGTAAATCGGGTCTACCATCGTCTTGGCCTCTGTCAGATAGTGAACGGAACACAGTTTGAACAATTCCTGTAAGAAATCGTTTTGGTTTAATGGACTGTTTAGTTAATTTAAATGTTATTACTATAATAAAGTTTATTTTGATTTTTATTAATTCTCTCAGTTTTTTCTTATGTGACCCCTATATCAATTATTTCTTTATAATGCAGAAAACAAGCTTTATCAAATAAAGTAAAAAAAAAAACAAGCTTCATATTTTAAAAAAATATTGATGACGTCATAACTTTGACAAATTTGACGTTTTATTTTTTTGACTTATGTTAAAAGACGCGGAATAAAATAAAATGTTTGACGTGTTTTTGCATTTTTTTCAAAAATGAACATTGTACGTTTTATGAATTTTGTGCGTTACTTTATCATAACCCTGTATATATATATATATATATATATAGTAAATTCAATTAGTTATATATATATATATATATATATATATATATATAATATTTTCGTGACCTTGGTATGATATGGTATTAATAAGTCGGCGATTAAAGGTCTGGTTTATTACTTCAAAGTATATATATTTAAAACAACCCTACATGTTTCGCCAATGATGCCTTTGTCAAGGATATAAAAAATATAAATGACAGAAAATAAATGTCAAATAATTGAGTTGCTATGGTTTAAATTATTCAAAGATACATTCCAATAATAATACTAAGGCATGATTTATTATTATTGGAATGTATTGGATGTATTGGAATAATTTAAACCATAGCAACTCAATTATTTGACATTTATATTCTGTCATTTATATTTTTTATATCCTTGACAAAGGCATCATTGCCGAAACATGTAGGGTTGGTTTAAATATATATACTTTGAAGTAATAAACCAGACCTTTAATCATCGACTTATTAATACCATATATATATATATATATATATATATATATATATATATATATATGTTGTAACTGGATTCCTGGTTGTCTTCCGCGTTTCCATTGTTTGGTCTTTGTAAAGACCGGTGCTGGTTTCTGGACGACGTTTCGGCAAAATCACATTTGCCATCTTCAGGTCTGCGATAACTGTCTGCTTCTGCTTCTGGTTACTCGTAAACTGACGTAGTCGAGTTTAAGATGGTTGTTATATACCTGCTTAGCGTTCTGGTTGGTTACACTTGGTTGAGTATGTGCGCGACTCCGTGTCGTTGGGTCTGTAGCTGGAGTGGGCTGGCTGGGTTGCGGTGTTTTTGTTTGTTGCTTCTTGGTTCAACAATGGAAACGCGGAAGAAAACCCGGAATCCAGTTACAACACATACTACTACCCGAGGAAACCTGAAAGAAAACATATATATATATATATATATATATATATATATATATATGTATATTTATATATAGTTATAAATGTTATAATTATAGACACCTTACGGTAAAAGGGTTATCAGATTATATTATATTATTAGAATTATAGCTTGCAAGAAAATAAGTTTATTTTAAGTATTAATTTGTCTCAAGTTGAATGTGCCAAAAATGTTATAAATAAAAATGGGACGGATTCTATGAGAGATTTTGCAGGCTATTTCTTCAGATTGGTTTGCAATTGATAGTCAAAATAATTTTGACTCTGGACTTCCCAATACAGTTAGTATTGAACTGTCTCGTTCTATTGTTTGTTTTGGTATGCATTCAAATACTTCTAACAGAACTTAGGGTATGCAGATCTTACGCTTAATACTTGCGAAGATTACTGGAACATTCATGATTAAATGTAGATTTGATGTGTTTCATGATTTTATTACTTCATATCTTTTTTGAAAGATAGAAGAATTATTAATTTCTTCGGATAAGTGAGAGAGAAGAGAGAAGATTACCGATCTCGAAAATATTTTCATGAATTCGTTTTAAATAAATTTATTTTAAATAAATCATTATATTACCTATCTTTTAAAACGACACCATTTTCGTTTAGCTTTATACCATATTCCATGCACACCGCAGTCTGTACCTCTTTTCTTCTACCACTTTTTAACGGATATATGAATAGCTCCTTTACTTTGCCAATTGATGTCCATTTTTCTGGAATACAATTTTTTCTTCTTCTAAGGTAAAAATAAGTACCTACTACTGCGGCAGCAGAAGCGATCGTAGCAATTGTTACAGTTGAATTCACTTGCTTATTCAAATTCATAGTGGACACGTACGCGTATTTGCAATATTAAAACCAGATTGAATGTTCGCATAAAAAATTCGTTCGTAAAAATATATCTATGTGATTAGTTAACTGAGACTATCAGTAAAAACAAGGTCGATTCTATATTAATTTTCCACCAATAAAATTTTATTATCATTGATATAATTTAGTCTAATACAGTTCGCAATGCCCGCTATAATAATTAATATTTTTTAGTTAAATTAAATCTGATATCTGAAAAGATAATAAGTATATTTAAAAAAAACAGTTATATAGTAAATTCTGTTAGTCAGATTTCGTATCCCTACTTACTTTAAGATGAAAAAAAACGGGTGACCTTAGATTTGACCTTTAGATCATAAGCATACAAGAATTATCTACTTGCTCTTACAGCGATTATTTACCCACTGTATCGTTTATCTATACGAGGTGTGGCTATAAAATAACGAGACCGATGCTATAAAACTTTTTATTTTAAATTTATACGTATTTAATTATTATTCCTTTCAATATACACCTCTTCTCTATTTATTCACCGCTTCATTAGAAGTCTACATTGTGCAAAAACAGTGCTGGAAGTCTTCTTTTGTGAGCTCGTTCACAGTTTTACCTTCGAGAAACCGGTTAAGGTACACAATCCCATGGATATCGAAAAAAGTACTCATCATAATTTTAAATTTTGATTTGTACATTCGAACTGTTTAGCTCTCGGTGAAATTGAGTTCTTCCAATGTATTTATTGACGCTTAGTTTTTGCATTATAAGTGAAAAGCCAAGATTCATCACATGTTATCACTCTTTCCAAGAAGTTTGGGTCATTTTTAATGGCACTTAAAGCAAACAAATATTTTCTTGGGTTTTCTTTTCGTTCTATTGTGAGACTACACGGCACCACTTTCGCGCACTTTTTACATGTTTAAGTTCTTATGTAAAATTTGCCCTACGCGATCTTTGTCAATTCCTACTGTTTCACCAATCGTACGAAAAGTTAACTGTGGTTAAATCGAATCAGATTACCGATTTTGCAATATTCTTTATGCGTTTTTGACGTGGAAGGGCGTCCCGGACGTGTGTCACCTTCAACGTCTTTTCGGACAAGGAGACGCTTAAACCCTTCAAATTACCGCGCACGTGATAAATATTCATTGCCATATACTTTTTTTGTAAGAGATAACCCTTAATAGGTCCTATACAAAACAAAAGAAGACCACGGCAGAACTATTATGTCTACAAACACAGGAGGGGCAGTAATCGAAAGAGAAGGGTTTATGCTACAGAAATGACTTTGTTGTATGCGTAGTTTGTCAGTAGTAGCATATGTCTCGTTATTTTATAGCCACACCTCGTATATCATTCAGGCGTTAGAAATGTATAGATTTTGTACATACAATTTAGAGAAATAGTGACATTATTTTGGTTTAGAAATTTTTACATAGGTATGCTATTAAGATATTGATTGATTTTATTAACACCAGATTTTATTTTCCATTTTTATTATGTTTATAAAAAGATATAATTTGTTTATTTTATATACTTCATCGCACTGTATTAAAAACCATAATTACTATGCCAATTAAAATTAGAGCATTGTATTAAATCACTGAAAATATTAAACATTAGGACTGTTTTCTTAACATTAAGCCTACTACTTTCCTCATTAGAGAGTTTTAAAAGCACTGACGGTTTCATTGCCTGAAAATAAAACTCTCTTCGTAAATTATCGCTGATATGCAGAAACAGAAAAAAATCTTTAGGTGCTAGGTCGGTAGTATATAATGTGTGAACAATAAAATTCAAATTTTTTTGCCCGTCTAAGTAGTATACGGAGCTTTTCAAAAAAATCTAGAAAGATGAAAGAATCAGTAGATGTCCCGATTCGCAAAAGCAAACGAATATTCCAACTATATAGGAATATCACAGCTCAATGTTGCCAAATACAAAACCAACGAGCCAGACCCAGACAAGCTTCAAATGATGAAGACGGTCATGCGGTTTCTGTCGAAACATTGCCAAAAATTCCTAACCCAAAAGTGAATAAAAGTGTATTTGATAACTTTGCTGGTTTGTACGTAGTGGTCTACGCCATATGGAACTCGTAGAGGATATAAAAACCCTGCTATACGCAACGTGCAATATTATGGACTTTTATTATTGCACGCAACGTGCAATAAGTGAAGATGGTCGTGCGATTCTTGACGAAACGTTGATAAACTGACTATAAATTAAAAAGAACGCCACCGCGTTAGAGATAGTATTCGTGCTAATGAACTCACCACGGAAGGACAAGAGTAATTGCAGAAAGCAGAAGGTAATAACAAGTAAAAGAAAACGTTACGCATTAAAGAAAGAGAACCAAGTTTCTTATAAACGTCTTCGTCTAAAATAAAATTTACAAGAATGAAACAAAGTAAAGAAAACCGTAGTATATTTCAATAATTTTGAATGGGGTGAAGCCCTATATATAATTAAATTAAAATATATAATAATTTAAATAAATATGTAATTGTTAAACCAATATAATTTAACTATAACGTCAAAAAGATGAAGAGTCAAAACTGTTGTACGATACTGTACATTCACAGTTTATATATTTTAGAGCACATAGAAAAAAGTAAGGAAAGAATACAAGCAAATGACATACGCATACGCAAGATCTTGAGTACTTGTTCACAATCAAATATATACGTAAACTTAGGGCTTCATATTCTATAAGGCTAATAAAATAAAGTAACAGAAAGAACAAATAAAATGCATTCTTAAGCACGAAAATTCTTATATAACTTGCATACTCGCATCTATTAAATACATTAAATTAATTACTAAAAGTATAAACAATACTAAATTTCTAAATGATCCAAGAATTTAATGTACGAATCAAGTCAAATAACTGTGAACGTTACTACTGTAATTACAACAATGAAAGTAATGACTCTTCAAGACAAAGAAAATATAATTTAATGCGAACTGTCTTAATATAACATACAATCAAAGAGTTTACTGAATGTTTAAGACAAAAGGCAAAACGACTTAATGATTCTTAATATTTCAAGCAGCTAAATTTTCTTAAAGCACGATGCAAGTTTTGAATGAAATGATTCAGATGAAACGGCGTAATTAAGATCAAAACTACCTTACAGCTTGCTGTTTATTGCGCAATGATAATTTGCTGCAATGGAGGCGTTTCCGGTATACACTTGGTCTTCGAAGTGATTTCCGGAACACCTGAACGGATACAGTTATCCAAAATGTTCTCCACTTCCGTTGATTTCATCACTCGTACGGCAAATTTCTGCAACAAATTGGTTAAAGGAACTCGAAACAAAAAGCCCAAAGATGGGATTAATTAGTCTTCGGCCTAGGCAATAACGTCAATCCAACCAAACAAAATTCCACAATCGCTGTATGTCGCTCTAGAAGCCCCCATATTTCAGGATAGAATTTTCTCGATATGAAATTCAACTAGCGGCGCACACACACAAACAGAAGTCAACTGAACTGCCTGAAAAGACGGGACGAAGGTGTCGAGGTCACATACCGAAATTCTATTATTTCTTCTGAGTCACGCATGCTCATAGAACAGCGATATCGCTACGGATATATGTAGCTGTATACACCAAACGCCAAGATATTTTAAGGACCCACCAGGTGATATTAAATGAAAAAGGGTTTGAAAAAGAAGCTACTAAATTTATTCAGATTGCTATCGTAAATTACGATACAGAAAATATAATTCGATTAAATTTAAAATTTAAATATGAAATGCAAATAAAATAATTAAATTCAGCAATCAGAATTTTAACGCGAAATTCTTATTGAACCATTTTACCACTCACCTCAACAGATTCCCTCAGAGTTTTGTACCCTGATTAGTTAGGCGTAAACACAAGAGGAATCTTGTTATGTTGTACTTGGCGTTAATTTAATCGACCAAAAACGGATCTTTAATTTTAAAACTAGTTCATCGTCACAACCACCCTTAAAAGGTGCTTAAATTTTTCTAAAAATATCGAAACGGTAACTGTACATTCACAATCAAAAATACGTCGTCTAGTTAAAACAAAAACGAGCAGCCGGCCAATTTGTCATCACTAAAATGTCAAGGCCACCCGTAATCGTTTCCGTCCCTACTCTAATATTTCGGCGCGCATGACCGATGTGTTAGCAAAGACGTAATGAGTATACAGGGACCGACCGAAAGATTGTAACACCAGAGTAATAATTATGAACAAGGTCTAGAACTACACCACTTATGTATTGGTTATAAAAAAAAATTTACGAGGCAATGTAAGCACTAATAATTCCAAATAAATGATTTAGGTTAGTGAAGATGACTTTGAAAAAACATACAAGACTGGAAAATGAATATATCACAAGAATTTATAATATAAAAAATCCCATGCGCAACAACTAGTCACAAGCTCAACAAAAAAATTACGAAGAACAATATAATGGCTACTTATCATTAGTACTTATTATTTTTATAAGATAAAGTAGAAACTATCAAACTCTTCTAGGAAAGAGACAAAACCAGCTTTGAGGATAAGTGTTGCAACGGCACAGGTTGTAATCTGTCATTAAAGTGATAATTTAATGAAATAATCAAAATTTTGGGTGACGTATATGTGAGAATACTCTGTGTATGGAAACCTCAATATTATTCTCAACAATAAAATTCTCACAATACATTATACAGATAAGGACAATAAAATTTGCAAATAAAATATCCTACCAATTTTGTGCTTATGAATATGAAGATGATAATTAATTTCTCAAAAGCGCCTGTTGAGATTATAATAAGCATATACATTTTTATTTCATTATTTATACTTATTACATTTATTTTATCTTTATTTTGTCATTGCCGCAATAAATTATTCATACGTTTAGAATTAGAAATATATTTAATACTTTAAAAAAACCTAAAAGAAAACCATTACTCTCATTTGTAAAGAATTTAGTCTTTATCTCTGTTCGTAAGTGCATTTAATTAATATTTTAAATTGTCAAAGAACTAGGTAAATATAACCTTTGTTGTAGGTATCTTATTGTCATATTATTATAGTTGCTAACCAAATTATACCTAGGTTTTTCTGGTTTAACCCGTAATATGTATCGTACTTTTTATTATTTTATTGCCGCTCACCCCATTGAAAACGCGAAATAAGCCTAAACCACTTCTTTTCTAAGAAAAGTAGTTCTGCATTCACTTTCAACGAGAAAACATATCTCACATATAAACATTGCTTCTGTATATACAAGTTCATTTATGTAAATAAAATATCCAAAAAGTTGTCTTTAAGATAATATATCAAAGAATAATAGTTCTCACGGCCTTATAATCTGTGATTCAAAAAGAAATGAAAAAACCCAGCGGACAAAAATCTACATCCTCCGCAGCCGGATGATTAATTCGTCCTCATAATACCTAAAAATTCGTAAAGAATCACAAGTGAAGACTTCGGTACGAAGATATTCTGGAACCTAATCAAGTTGAAGGCGAAACACGCCAACTTCATCGCAAACAAAAGTAAGTTCTTTATAATATCTTTTACCTATACATTTATTAGTGCATATATTTACGTCAAGATGACTGCGGAACTCTAAAAATTAATCAAGAAACGTGGCGTTATCAAATTACAATTAACACATTTCTGTATTTATGTTAACAAATTAACAGTAAATAATGTTACCATGATCACGCTTTACTTAAAAGTAAAATAGAAAAATTAGATAATATATTTTCCAATTTTACGCACATACAATACGAAATTGCCACATAAAGGGATCATACAGAAGCGAATGAGAATGAAAGTGGAGAATATGAAGAAAGATTCTTTAAGGCTCGCAGCATCCTACAAGAGCCACAAAATAATGAACGAACGATAAATGGTATCAGTTTCGCGACTTATTTAAAAGCATAGTTCATTTGGACGTATCGTTAAGTGACTTTGAAAAATGACATTATCTAAACACATGTTTAAAAGGCCTCCGCGATTTTGAATTAAGTTCTAATATTTGATAATAAGTACTCATTGGCGTGGGAATTATTAAACGAAAAATTTGAAAATAAACAATTTATTGCTCATAGCCATATACATGCGCTTTTTAATTTAAACGGCAAAAAGCGTTATTCATATAATTTATTATGCGAATTATTGGATAACATACTTTAGCATTTAAGATCTTTGGAAATATTAGGTTTGCCCGTAAAATCCTGGAATGCACTAATCATTTATTTAGAATCAACAAAGTTAGATGCATTTTTGAAGCGAGAATGGGATGCGAGCACGTCTAATGATAAATGAATTGCTAACGTAAATGTCGATGGTGCTGTACCATCTAGATCAAAGTTATCCATAGTAACGCATATTAGCTTAAAAATTCCAGCGAATCAAATATTATTATCAACCGCTTGTATACAAGTAGCTGATGGTGTAGGTAATCAATCAAATTTGATTACAACTGATTTTTGTATTAAACTCAGTTTATTTGTGACAATTTATCTGTCATTCATAAATATTCCCAATAACATAAAATTAGCAGATCACGCGTTTAATAAGGAGGGTAAAATGGATTTCTTATTAGGTACAGCCGTATTTTGGAATTTATTATGTGTCGGGCAAATTAAGTTATAGGGGAAAACAATCAAAGACACGATTATGATGGATCATATCTGGGCCTATGTGATCGTTCGATAAACAACCGAATAAATCTGTCACTTAATTTTAAACTTGGAGAAGTAATTAGAAAATTGTAATTTAAGTCTAATTATAATTTAGTTTATCTTAATTTTGTAATTATCACAATAAATTATTCATACGTTTAGAATTAGTAACTCTGTGTGTAAATTAATTTAATTACTATTTTCAGTTGTCAAAGTATTAGGTAAATATCACGTCTTAGTTTATAATTGTAAAATACTTGGAATTTTCGTATGCTATTACAAGCAAAATTACCTGTAAATTTATTGCTGTGCCTTTGTTGTATAGGTATGTTGTATAGCTTATTGTCATATATTCATAGATTAGTTGCTAACTAAATTAGGCATAGGATTTTTCCGGTTTGACCCGTCATATGTTTCGTCATTTTTATTTCTTTTAATTTTATTGCCTTTCACTTCCTGGTGGGTTCTTTGAAACGCCGAGCGAACCTAAACCATTTCTTTTATACAAAATAATACAAATCTGTATTAAAACAAATCTGTATCTGTATACATTGACACACAATACGTATTTACCAGCGTCTAACGACTTTATCAAAGGAGAGTTGACGAAGACAAACGACTGTAGTACACTTTCCAAGTCAAGTAGTAAATTTTGTTCTATCAGATGACACCAGATAACCTCGTAATATCTGACGGACAAAACCGACTACGCCGATAAAAGTGATTTCTTCTCGAATAGCTACGCTATTACAGGAAAAGAAAAAATGCGCATATTACTGTGAGTCCATTAACTCGTCGCCAGGTGGCGTAATATACCAAAAACAAATTAGCATATCGATGCGAGAGCTGATATCAAGCTTTGCTACAAAATAATACAAATCTGTATATGTATTTTCTTTTCCTGTAATAGCGTAGCTATTCGAGAAGAAATCACTTTCATCGGCGTAGTCGGTTTTGTCCGTCAGATGTCACGAGGTTATCTGATGTCATCTGATAGAACAAAATTTACTACTTGACTTGGAAAGTGTACTACAGTCGTTTATCTTCGTAAACCCTCCATTGACAAAGAAACGCATGCGTCTGGTTGTTGAAGCAAACGCTGGTAAATACGTACTGTGTGTCCATGTATACAGATACAGATTTGTTTTTATACAGATTTGTATTATTTTGTAGCAAAGCTTGATGTGAGCTCTCGCATCGATATGCTAATTTGTTTTTGACATTTCTTTTATAACAAAAATAGTTTTGCATTCACTTTTAACGGGAAAGTATCTCTCATATACAGAGCGTTTCTGTATATACAAGATTATTTACACTTCTAGTCAGGAAAGATGATCCCCGCGTCATCAATATAACATTGTATGGTTCAAATCAGTACTTCGGCGTCATATTAAATACTGTAAATTGCAAAATAAATATGGAAACTATGACAACATACAAGTCGATACTGTTTGTTATTTGGATGTGGAGATTATTCTTTGAATGTCGTTGATAGAATTGTACGTAAGTGACGCAGGGATCATCTTTGGTGATTTTGAGTGTATGTAAATAAAATAACCAAAAGGTACATAATTGTCTTTAAGATAATATATTAAGAAATAATAGTTCTCACGGCCTTACAATCCGTGATTAAAAAATAAGTGAAGAAACCTAGCACACAAAAATCTACAGCGCCACTGCCTTTTTTTATTACTCACATACAGCAGTTCATATTATTAAACCAAAATAAAGGCAGAACTCCTAGTTTTAGTATAATTAATTTTGCTCATACAAAAAGGTAAGAATACCTTGCCTCCAAAATGCATCGAATAAGAGAGTCTGAATTTTTAACAAGTGCTTTTAATAGTTTGTAAATATGAAAATGTGAAATTTATTATAATGTTTGGTGAAAAATGGAAATATGTATTTATAAAATTGTATTTATGAAATATATTGAAGTTATTATATACGAAACAATTTAAGTGGTAACAAATTTGTGATAACTAAACCAGGTCATGTATTCACAAAACATCCATTTCATCAATACGACCTCGTTGAGTTATGATCATTCACCACAATGTTTTCATCTTGTAACCAGGTCACTAGGCTAAGGGAACACACTCTAATATATAACGAGACACTCAGAGGTCTCTACAGTCACAGACAGTCGGAGTCAGAGTCAGAGAGTTAGAGTCACAGTCACTACAAGTCTAGTGCCTCATATTTATAATGTAGTGTTTACTGTTGTTATCATTGTTGTTATTGTTATTTATTATATGTTGTTATTTAATCGTTGTCCTGCATATTATTTATCACAGTGATTACCCTGCTGTATAAATGGAACTGTCTCGGCAACAATGTTACCTCTGGGACCAGGTGACATTAGATGGTGATCCTGCCACGTCTGATATTACATGGCCATCCTACCTCTAGTTAGATGATCAGATATTAGATGGTGATCCTGCCATCCCATCATCTGACATTACATGGCGATCCTGCCAGCCACTTAAGACTGTGTATACATTAAGTGGAAAGTGGAACGAGCCCGAACATATGGTAAGCCAATAAACAAAATGAGAACTACGCGACGGAAGAAAAAGTCATCCTCAGCCAGGAGCAAGCCGAAGGCGCTCACAGGTCAGCACCGGAAGCTCTCTACCACTTCAAGAGAAGAGACACAGGTATTTTTTATGAAATCTAAGAAAGATAATCGCAGTGCGTTAAAGTGATTTAACAATGCATAGACTCTTTCATACATAAACTGTGTATATTTTAATTCTATTACAGAATAGTTAAAACGTTTCTTTTTATTATGAAAAACAATATTAATTTGATGCATGTGCATAATATCTGTAACAATTTCTGCTTACGCCAACAAAATGTAGTATGTCAACAGCGTAGCACTCTTCTTTTTTTTAAGATCAAGTTTATTTATGATTAATAGAATGTAATTGTAAAACATTATTATGGCCGAAAAATTCAATTCGAAAACCTGTCGCAAGTTTGTTACCCATCATACACGAGAATGTAGAAGTTTCTACACATCTTTTTAAAGAAAAGCTGCCTACCTAAAACGGAAAAAACACGTTATATTTTTAATACTAGCTAGTACGTTACGATAATATGCATGCGTTTTTATTTTTTTAACAGGCGCCACACAATAAGTGTAGTATTTAAAAATTGTTTATCCAAACATGTGTATAAACAATAACATGTGTATTTAAACTTAAACATCGATATGGAAATAAACATCGAAACGAGCAAGATCGACAAAATTAATATATATATATATATATATATGAAATGATGGTTTCTCGGGTTCTTGGCCGCGTGTGAGATGTGTCCTGAGAAGGATTGTTGTCTCGACGTTTCGACGGGATCGCACTCGTCATTTTCTAGAGTTGTTCTTTCACTTGACGCTGAAGAGTAACTGCCGATCGTGTCCTCGGGTGTCTGCTATTATGTTGCACTATAGGAGGTGGGGGTTGCGCTGCTGCCGTCGTGCGTACACGGCTTCGCGTGATTGGTCCGGGTGTCTGTGATTCCTGTGTGGGGGCGTGTACCTGTCTCGATGTGTTGTGTTTCGCATGAGTCTTGATTTGCATGCCGGCTAGGAGTGGCTTCCAGGTGTACGCTAAACGTTGGCCGTCGTCGCGTTTGTTTAGACTTTTGGGTCTCTTTTCTATTTCAATCGCTTCTCTAGTAATTCTAGTAGATAGACTTTCGCTCTTCGCTAGGATCTTCGTATTCTCGAAGTCAATAGTGTGCCCCGTTAGGAGGCGGTGTTGTGCTAGAGATGATGTTGTTTGTTTCTTGAAGACTGCGTTTATGTGTTCCTCTTTTCTCACGCTTATTCGCCTGTTCGTCTGGCCTACATAGGATTGTTCGCATTCTGAGCACGGCACTTCGTAAACGCCTTGGTCTTCAAGTGGAATTTTATCTTTCGCGTTGACTATTTTATCGGCTATTTTTCCCTGTGCTGTAAAGATGGTGTCTATGTTGTGTTTTCTTAGTATTCTACCGATTTTGTCTGTGGTACCCTTTATATATGGTAGAAAGGCCTTTGATGTAAATTCCTCTTTTTCCCGTTTTTCTGCTCTATTGTGTCTGGCTTTGTCTATTGTTCTTTGTGAATACCCGTTATCAAGAAGAGCGTTTCTAATATTTCTTCTTTCTTGGTTTTTATGTTCATCGTCTGTTAGTCGTTCGGATCGTAGAACTAGGGTTTTCACTACTGAGTTCAATTGTGCCGGATGATGATGCGATTGTGCTTTTAAGCACCTATTTGTGTGTGTAGGTTTCCGGTAAACGGTGTGTCCCAATGTTCCATTTTCTTTTTTGATCGCTAACACATCTAGAAAAGGTAGCTTCCCTTGTTCTTCTACCTCCATTGTAAACTTAATTTTCGGATGTTCGCAGTTTAGTTGGTGTAAAAAGTCTTGTAGTTTTTCTTTGCCATGTGTCCATATTACAAATGTATCGTCGACGTAGCGCAGCCACATTTTCGGTTTGTTCTTACAGGTGTTTAGAAAGTTTGTTTCAAAGTTCTCCATGAATAAGTTCGCTATAATCGGTGATAGCGGGGAACCCATCGGTGCGCCTTCGACTTGTCGATATTTCTGGTTGTTGTATGTGAAATATGTGTTTATAAGGCAGTGTTCTATCAGGTTAATTTTAGCCTTTTGTACTTGATACTGGTTTTCTAATATGGATATGGTCTCTGCGATTGGCACCTGCGTAAATAGAGATGTCACATCGAAGCTGACTAGCAGATGCGTTGGTTGAACATGAACGTTTTTTATCAGTTCAATGAAATGATCTGCATTCTTTACGTAGGACGCCATTTGTTCTGCGTGTACCTGAAGTTCTTGTGCCAGGTATCGTGCTAGAGCTTGTGTTGGTGATCCAATAGAACTAACAATCGGACGAAGTGGTACATCGGGTTTATGTATTTTTGGGAGTCCGTAGAGTTTTGGACATCGGGACGATTTTTCCCGGGGGATGGTCTGCTTCTTTATTTCTTCGCTCAGCGGTGTTGCGTTTATTTTTGCTTTGGTTACTTTTTCTAAGTACGTTGTAGGGTCCGTGTTGATTATTTTATATGACGGGTCGTCTAGCAGTGATCTTATTTTGTTGTCGTAGTCGGTTTTGTCTAATACTACGGTGGCGTTTCCCTTGTCGGCAGGTAGAACTATGATGTTAGTGTCCTTTTGAATATCTTTCAAGGCTAGATGTTCATCTCTTGTGATATTTCTCTTTGGTGGTTTTGCCTTTCTGATGATGGTGGACACTTCCTGTCGTATTATTTCTGCGTTGTTCTGTTCGACTTTCTGTAGAGCTGATTCTACCCCGCATATGATATCTTCTACCGGAATGCGAGTTGGTGTTATCGCAAAGTTAAAACCCTTCTCTAGAACGCTGATGGCCGCTTCGCTTAGTGTTTTTTGTGATAAGTTGTGTACTGTTCTTGTAGTTTTGTTGGTAATTGCACTTGTAGTCGGTTGCTGTTTCACTCGTAAATGTTCGAATTTCCGTTTCTGTGTGTTTGTTCGGATGTCGAAATCTGTTTCTGCCCTGAATGTACATAAGGTGTCTATTTTCTCCCATAGCAGCGGGTGTAGTTGTTTAGTTAGCAGTAAGTGTGCGTCTAATGCGCACTTGTCGGTTTCCTCGAGTTTTCGCCGGTTTTGGTGTATTAATTCCCGTAGTAATGCCTTGCTCGCTCGTGTTAATATGTTCGTCGATTTTGTCGTTTTGCTGTGAAACGATAATCTGCAGCAGTTGGGGATGAGATCTTGGTCCCGGCATCGGCGTAGAAAGGCTAGGTCGCATAACAGGCGTGCTTTCTTGCAGCGTAGTTTCTCGAATTTCTTCGAAAGATGATGGACTTCCTCCCCGTAGAGGTGTAAGATGATAATTTTGATGTTCTCGCGGTTGTATGATGAAATGATGGTTTCTCGGGTTCTTGGCCGCGTGTGAGATGTGTCCTGAGAAGGATTGTTGTCTCGACGTTTCGACGGGATCGCACTCGTCAACAACTCTAGAAAATGACGAGTGCGATCCCGTCGAAACGTCGAGACAACAATCCTTCTCAGGACACATCTCACACGCGGCCAAGAACCCGAGAAACCATCATTTCATCATACAACCGCGAGAACATCAAAATTATCATCTTACACCTCTACGGGGAGGAAGTCCATCATCTTTCGAAGAAATTCGAGAAACTACGCTGCAAGAAAGCACGCCTGTTATGCGACCTAGCCTTTCTACGCCGATGCCGGGACCAAGATCTCATCCCCAACTGCTGCAGATTATCGTTTCACAGCAAAACGACAAAATCGACGAACATATTAACACGAGCGAGCAAGGCATTACTACGGGAATTAATACACCAAAACCGGCGAAAACTCGAGGAAACCGACAAGTGCGCATTAGACGCACACTTACTGCTAACTAAACAACTACACCCGCTGCTATGGGAGAAAATAGACACCTTATGTACATTCAGGGCAGAAACAGATTTCGACATCCGAACAAACACACAGAAACGGAAATTCGAACATTTACGAGTGAAACAGCAACCGACTACAAGTGCAATTACCAACAAAACTACAAGAACAGTACACAACTTATCACAAAAAACACTAAGCGAAGCGGCCATCAGCGTTCTAGAGAAGGGTTTTAACTTTGCGATAACACCAACTCGCATTCCGGTAGAAGATATCATATGCGGGGTAGAATCAGCTCTACAGAAAGTCGAACAGAACAACGCAGAAATAATACGACAGGAAGTGTCCACCATCATCAGAAAGGCAAAACCACCAAAGAGAAATATCACAAGAGATGAACATCTAGCCTTGAAAGATATTCAAAAGGACACTAACATCATAGTTCTACCTGCCGACAAGGGAAACGCCACCGTAGTATTAGACAAAACCGACTACGACAACAAAATAAGATCACTGCTAGACGACCCGTCATATAAAATAATCAACACGGACCCTACAACGTACTTAGAAAAAGTAACCAAAGCAAAAATAAACGCAACACCGCTGAGCGAAGAAATAAAGAAGCAGACCATCCCCCGGGAAAAATCGTCCCGATGTCCAAAACTCTACGGACTCCCAAAAATACATAAACCCGATGTACCACTTCGTCCGATTGTTAGTTCTATTGGATCACCAACACAAGCTCTAGCACGATACCTGGCACAAGAACTTCAGGTACACGCAGAACAAATGGCGTCCTACGTAAAGAATGCAGATCATTTCATTGAACTGATAAAAAACGTTCATGTTCAACCAACGCATCTGCTAGTCAGCTTCGATGTGACATCTCTATTTACGCAGGTGCCAATCGCAGAGACCATATCCATATTAGAAAACCAGTATCAAGTACAAAAGGCTAAAATTAACCTGATAGAACACTGCCTTATAAACACATATTTCACATACAACAACCAGAAATATCGACAAGTCGAAGGCGCACCGATGGGTTCCCCGCTATCACCGATTATAGCGAACTTATTCATGGAGAACTTTGAAACAAACTTTCTAAACACCTGTAAGAACAAACCGAAAATGTGGCTGCGCTACGTCGACGATACATTTGTAATATGGACACATGGCAAAGAAAAACTACAAGACTTTTTACACCAACTAAACTGCGAACATCCGAAAATTAAGTTTACAATGGAGGTAGAAGAACAAGGGAAGCTACCTTTTCTAGATGTGTTAGCGATCAAAAAAGAAAATGGAACATTGGGACACACCGTTTACCGGAAACCTACACACACAAATAGGTGCTTAAAAGCACAATCGCATCATCATCCGGCACAATTGAACTCAGTAGTGAAAACCCTAGTTCTACGATCCGAACGACTAACAGACGATGAACATAAAAACCAAGAAAGAAGAAATATTAGAAACGCTCTTCTTGATAACGGGTATTCACAAAGAACAATAGACAAAGCCAGACACAATAGAGCAGAAAAACGGGAAAAAGAGGAATTTACATCAAAGGCCTTTCTACCATATATAAAGGGTACCACAGACAAAATCGGTAGAATACTAAGAAAACACAACATAGACACCATCTTTACAGCACAGGGAAAAATAGCCGATAAAATAGTCAACGCGAAAGATAAAATTCCACTTGAAGACCAAGGCGTTTACGAAGTGCCGTGCTCAGAATGCGAACAATCCTATGTAGGCCAGACGAACAGGCGAATAAGCGTGAGAAAAGAGGAACACATAAACGCAGTCTTCAAGAAACAAACAACATCATCTCTAGCACAACACCGCCTCCTAACGGGGCACACTATTGACTTCGAGAATACGAAGATCCTAGCGAAGAGCGAAAGTCTATCTACTAGAATTACTAGAGAAGCGATTGAAATAGAAAAGAGACCCAAAAGTCTAAACAAACGCGACGACGGCCAACGTTTAGCGTACACCTGGAAGCCACTCCTAGCCGGCATGCAAATCAAGACTCATGCGAAACACAACACATCGAGACAGGTACACGCCCCCACACAGGAATCACAGACACCCGGACCAATCACGCGAAGCCGTGTACGCACGACGGCAGCAGCGCAACCCCCACCTCCTATAGTGCAACATAATAGCAGACACCCGAGGACACGATCGGCAGTTACTCTTCAGCGTCAAGTGAAAGAACAACTCTAGAAAATGACGAGTGCGATCCCGTCGAAACGTCGAGACAACAATCCTTCTCAGGACACATCTCACACGCGGCCAAGAACCCGAGAAACCATCATTTCATCATACAACCGCGAGAACATCAAAATTATCATATATATATATATATATATATATATATATATATATTGCACTGGTCTTCCTCCACTCTTTAGGGTGACCAGAGAAAAAGAAATTGAAATAGAATGGAAATTTATAAATTCATTAAAAATTTGCAAAAGACTCTTTTAATTGTAATTAAAAATTTATATAATTCTTCTCAGGGCTTTTGGGTGCGTAGGTACGAATATTTTTCAATAGATAAGTACAAAAATAGGTGAGACTACCTATCGTGTTATCACCTGAGGTTTTCGTGTGCTATATTTTTAATAAAAACACACATCCTTGAACATGTTATTAATATTTATTAACGTAAAATAAAATACTAGGACAACAAGTAATGACAGTAAAAATAATAAGTTTTAATTTCCTAAATCTAACCTAAATCAATAGTAGATCGACCTTGATATATATATATTACACTGGTCAATCAATTTCGGGACAATGATTTAGTACTGATGCTTATTTTTATTTATTTAAACAATACTCAGGTAAGGTGACTTTGTTTAGCTAAACCCTATGTGATATTTAATTATAGGTTTGTTTTAAGTATGCTACTAAACCAAAGGTATATCTGTTCCAACACGGTAAAAAGAAAAATTCTAACCTCCACATCCAGATGTGAGATATATATATATATTAATAAAAATTGTCTATTTTATTAAAACCAAGTGAGGTCTGCTAACTACAAGCTTCCCAGTGTTACCATGAGTTAACATCCATATTCAAAGTGGAATTCGCTTTACTAATAACTACCCTAATTAATGAGTGATACAAACAATAAGTACATAAATTAGAAACAACCTTAAATTATGCTTTAAGAGTACTTTACTTGGTTTTGGGCTGGATCCCTGGACAGAAAGAAATACAGCAAGTCTGGAATCTAGGATCGGGATGATATATCTTTTCCTCCTAGTGATTTTTTAAAAGGCAAGTTACCCCTGGAGTGATTCTGGTTTATAATAGGCTCGGAAATAACATGGAACAGGATACTTGTGACCTTTATTCAGCTTCTGGATATGTTTTATTTTTGGTAAAAGTTTCCAGGCTGATAAATAGCACTAGAAGCTCGGAAATTTGGTAATTAATTATTCAAAGGTAGTACTAATATTTAATCTTTGTAATGTATTGAATTTCAGGTTTCAACTCGCATTAAAAATGCACAAAAAAGAAAAACGCATTTAACTTCGCAGAGCGCGTCCTTTCTTTCTTAAAAAAAATTGTCAACAACCAAAAAAATAATACCGTCCATCTTTTTTTATTGTTTATCAACATAGAACATAGGATCTTACTCATATATTTTATCGCAACCCTTGAAAGTAAATAATCTACCGTTCCATAATAAAGCGGGATGTTTGAATGTGGATTAATTCACGCAAAAAGGACTAAAAAAATAGTTACAGCTATGAGGTTATTAGATATTTATAGTATTTTTACAACGAAGACAGTTTAAATTTAAAAAGCAATTTATCAATTAGCTGATGTCCAAGTGTTGCGTAAATTTGCCTATAGATGGCGTTAGGAGAGCGTTTCGCTAAAACAGCGGAAACTATTTTGAGATAAACCGGGATAATATTTTTAAATTAAACCAAAATAATTTTTAACTAGATACAGATCTGTACTATAGCAATATATATACATATATATATATATATATATATATATATATATATGTATATGTATATGTATATGTATATATATATATATATATATATATATATATATTGACAAGGCCAAGTTCGTCTAAAATGCACGACATCATTTATTTCTAAACGATTACACTCCGTGACATTGAACAAAAAGTATGTCTAACGCATTCATAAAGTTTTGCAAACTAAAGAGAATTCAGATTAATATACGCGGAATATTATTTTATGTTTATATACAAAGAGTTCCATAAATTTAGTTGCAAACGCTTTATCACGAATAGAAGTTGATTCCAATGATGTAAAAGTTAATAACGAAACGACCGGTAGCATCCTTATCATGTTAAGGGCTCAATCGACGACAGAGACCTATCGATCGCACCATTACGAAACCGACAACAGCTACAGATTCCGCCAACTTCAGGACTGATCATCTCAGGGTTATGGAACTGTTGAAAAGGAAACAAGTAGAATCAATGAATTTCGAGTGATAGAAAAGGCAAAACTTCAATTCGCTCCAGAGTCGTAATGAAGCAAGCATGCACTTCAAGGAAATGGTCCTATACGACGAAGACGCTCTCACAATTTTGATAAAAGAGAATGCAGTTATAACAAATATGTGTATTGTTAACTGCCCTCTAGAATTTCTGTATTGAAGAAAAGGGCATATAGTATAAGGGACTTACAGCAGAACGTGCACCCTTACTGTTGTCAAGAATTGCTTCGCAGAACATGACATACACGAAGTATTTGTTGTCTAGGATAATTCACGAATCAGTGATTTCCTAAAATAATTTTGCCATAGAGCAAAAGAAAGAGAGTTCAATTATTTTAAAAGAAATGTGATTAAAGGGGAGCACAAAGAATTCAAGACAAACAGTCAAGCACAAAGAATTGAAGACAAACAATCAAGCACAAAGAATTGAAGACAAACAGTCACGCATGAAGAATTGAAAATAAACTATCGAATGCGAAAAATTAAAGAAAGACAAGAATTGCGAACCACGAAACAAGGCAACTACCACATGTTATCGAGATCAAATTTAGGAAAACAAACAGAAGTAGACTCGGTTAACCGACACGGGGACCGCCACCGCCACCGCCACCGCTAATGAGCTCATTAGTGGATTTAATTAATTAAAGGGTTAATTCGCGGAATTCGCTGTTTTATTTGCGGATTTCGCGTGATTCGCGGTTTTATTCTCGGTATTCGCGGTTTTATCCGCGGATTTCGCTGTTTAAGTCGCGGATTTCGCGGTTTAAGTCGCGGTTTTATTCGCGGATTTCGCGGTTTAAGTCGCGGAATTAGTACAATTAAATGCACATTCACGGTTTCATTAGCGGTATTCATGGCTTTATTCGCGGAATTAGTGCAATTAAATGCAAATTCGCGGTTTTATTCGCGGAAGTCGCGGGTTTTTCGCGGATATCGAGTATTCGCGGTTTTATCCGCGGATTTCGCGGTTTAAGTTGCGGTGTTCGCTGTTTTATTCGCGGCTTTCGCGGTTTAAGTCGCGGAATTAATACAATTAAATGCAAATTCGCGGATTCATTAGCGGTATTCGCGGTTTTATTCGCGAAATTAGTGAAATTAAATGCAAATTCGCGATTTTATTCGCGGAAGTCGCGGTTCAATTCGCGGAATCCGAGGGCAACCCGCGACATAATCGAGTAATTCGCGGGGTTCGCGGTTTAATTAGCGGGTAATCCGCGTATAAATCACTAAATTCGCGGTTAATTAAACCACGAACCGCGACCAATAGAGTAAATCCACGTAATCCGCGGGGTAAATCGCGACAAAATTCGCGGATTGCGCGGGGCAATTCGCGGAAAATTAACACAATTCGCGGAATTCACGGGGTAGTTCGCGATATTATCCGCGAAAGTTGCGAGTAATTAACTAACTTCGCGGGGTAAATCGCGGTAATATTCGTTAAATTCGCGGTTAATTCACTAATTTCGCGGTATTATTCGCTAAATTCGCGGTTAATTTACGCTCATTTACATATAATTACTACGAATTACACCGTTTAATACGCAATATTTTTGAACGATAAAATCACATGCGGTTTCAAAAGCGAACTAGCGAACCCTGAATTTATATTAGAATTTAGAATTACTTGCATACAAAATACAGTAGGGGTAAATATATCGAAACAGGTCTGTACATGTCTCAGCAGATATCGACCCGTAGTTTTGTGTGTAACACGACCTACTTCCTCTCAATTTCATTACTTCGAAATCAACATGTAAAGTGCTATAATGTCAATACAATATTTCTAACATATACAATGCATGCATTTAAGGATTACAATGCAGGTAAATATATCAAAACAGGTCTATACATGTCTCAACATATATCGACCCGTAGTTTTGTGTGTAACATGATCTACTCATTATTCCACATATAAATATTATTTTAAAAGTTCTGCGCATTACAGGAGATCAATAGAGGAGGGATATATATTGTTATAGTACAGATCTGTAGCTAGCTAAAGTTATAGTACAGATCTGTAACTAGTTTAAATGATTTTGGTTGAATTTGGGAAATATGTAGTGGATTGAAGATTGAGGGATGGATATTGTATGTATTGCTGATATATGATAGATAAGATATATTCTAAGGTTGAGCATTTATATGTACATTTGTAACCATAGAAACCTCGATGTTATTTTGTGATTATTAATTGACATGTATTATTTTTTTTATTAAAAGTCTGTGTTGCTTCGTTAATCTTTCTTTAAATTCCATATAAAAGACCGAGATAAAACTGTAAGAATATTAGTATTGATATTAAGTATCTCCTATCGAACTGGGTGAAGAGATTGTAACGTATTTGGCGCTCCGAACATGAGAGGTAATTTATTGAGGTAGTACGTTGAATATATATTAAAATTTTGTACAGATGTCATATAATCTGACAGTTTAATAATTAATTAATATTGACGTTTAATTGACAATTTTGATCAAATACTGCGAAATATAGATCATTATATAAAAATAAATGTGCTTACTTGAATTAGTATAAAGTGAATATATTTAAACCCAAAATATAAATATCTGGAGATATTTATTACCAATCGAGTATTTTCCAAAATGATTTTGGACCCCACTACATGAATCCCACCTTGAGAGAGAGAGTCGACAATGTGCCTACGACGCGAGCTAAGCCGGTGAATTTAGTTAAAAACAGAAAGACAACAGTACATTAAAGTAACTATTGAGTGGAGGAAGACCAGTGCATTTTATGACGTCCGAACGTGGGACAATTCTCCGCAGTCCTTCGGGTTAGCATAGCATTTTATGGCGCCACAACGTCGGAGCTGTGTGTACGTTTAATTACCTCAGTAGTACCATTATAAATAGTAAATACCAGTGTGCTGCTAACATTAAGATTCTTCGTGAGACCACGAGCAAATTTCAATTAGGTAAGAGTTAGTGGGGATAGCAATAAAATTAAACAATAAGCAAACGAATTATTAGCTTAAATTAGCATCTTTATTATAGTTTTATAAGTATATGTGTATGTCTACAACCAAATAAATAACTGTGTATTATATATGTTTTGTACATCACAACACTACATTACACTAATTATTTAAAAAATATACATATAACAAAATGCCTATCACAAGACGATCACAAGTAGCTGGAGAAGAAGGAGAAAAGAGGGGTACAGAAGAAATAATAAGTCAGATGGGAGATCAAGAAAGTGTGGGGACGATGCAAATACCAAGGCAAGAAGTCACTGAAGATACACCAGGAGTAGAAGAAATAGCTGGCACAGCGCAAGATAGTAGCAAACCTGTTAGTACTGAGAAACCAGATGGGCAAAGTGATATCCTAAAAATGCTGTATGAAATGATCAGAAGTAATCACGAACAATTAATTCAAAAGTTCGAAAAACAAGAACAGGCCCAGCAAGAATTGCGCGTCAAGTTCGAAACTATGAGTAAGGACATGGAAGAGCGTCTAGAGAAGAAGTTGGACGTACATTTCCAACAAATTAACGATATGGTGAATAACAAAAATATTAACCTACGTGAAGAGTTGTTACAAGCTCACGACAACTTACGAGTTGACACACAACACATTGTCGACAAAGTTCACACCGACTTGCAAACGAAGATCGTTAGTTGTGAAAACAAAACCAAAGCACTTGAAGAAAGGGTCCAATTAGAAGTAACAGCCATTGCTGAAAAACATCTTGACCGTGAGGAAATACAACAGAGCATGATCACCTTGTTATCCGAAAACGTACTTCAGACACAGAAAGAGTTCGAGAATATTAAACAAACTCATGATAACATACATCAAGCTATGAGAGACGAGATTGAGCGATTAAAACAAAACGCTAACAATCCAACATTTAACATACCCAACTTCAACTTGATGAACAGCGGCATTAAAGTTGAAAACTTAATGCAATTTAATGGAGACAGGTCAGCCATTCATCCTATCACGTACTTAAATAACATCCTTAGATACATCGACGATTTGCCGGATTATAAGATAAAAATGAATGTCATTAGAGCAACACTAAAACAAGCCGCAGCTGAATGGTTTCAGAGGGTAGAAGAAAACTGCGAAACCATAGAACAATTTTCCACTCATTTCAAACGCAATTTTTGGAACGAAAGCCATCAGGATCAAGTTAAGACCAAACTTCTAACAGGAAAATACCGATTGGGTCAGCTATCAAGAGAAGCCTACGCCACACGGATTTACAATACATGTAAACATGTGAATGACTTGTCAGAAGCGACCATTGTTAGACAGCTGTTAAATCATTTTATTCTAACTGACACTCATGCAATTATCTGCCAGAACATCAACGATATGGATGCATTAATAGACATCCTTCGTAAGCTAGACAACCACGAAGCGAACAATCAAAATCGTACAAACCAACCCACTAGAAACTATCCTACTCGTCCATACAATTCATATCAAAATCAAGGATACCAGCCAAGACCATACATACCTCAACAGGCGTACAACAGTACACAGCATACACAGAGTAACACATTTAACCCCACTAACTATCCTACAAATGTACAAACAGGTAACAGTAATGGTCATCATAGATATAATGGACCGAATTTTAACAATTATCACAATATTAACTATACAAGGCCTGCTCAGCCAAATTATTCTAATAACACATTTAACAATGCTATGAGAAATTCAAGACAATCTTCTCCACAAGAAGGGCGGAGACAAATTAATAATATTGGGATAAACAATTCTTTCAAATCTGAATCTCAAGAGGATTCAGGACAAAAAAAAACTCCAATTTCCGAAACAGATCTATACAGAGATCCAATACAGACCTCCTCTCAAAATTAAAGGAGACTCCGTCAACAAATATTGTAAATACGTTCAAAAATAGATTTAAGATCATGAATATCCAATTTTATCAGGACCCTGAAGAATTTCTACACATCGAGGAAGGTAATTCAATCATAGTAACAACTACTAGTCTACCATTTATAAAAATCACGATAACAAACATAATCTTTTCAACACTGATCGATTCTGGAGCCGAAATCACACTTATAAATGAAGAAAAGGCCAAAACAATTATGGGATATCAAGACAATATTATAAAAATTAAAAATACTGATGTAGTTTCAGCAAACAAGAAAAAGTTGGGATCAATAAATCATTGTTTAAACATAGAAGCGAAGATAAATGAAAAAAACATATGTATTACAATTTTACATTATAAAACAATTACACTACGATTGTATTATAGGAATAGATAATAGATCTGTAACTAGTTTAAATGATTTTGGTTGAATTTGGGAAATATGTAGTGGATTGAAGATTGAGGGATGGATATTGTATGTATTGCTGATATATGATAGATAAGATATATTCTAAGGTTGAGCATTTATATGTACATTTGTAACCATAGAAACCTCGATGTTATTTTTTGATTATTAATTGACATGTATTATTTTTTTTATTAAAAGTCTGTGTTGCTTAGTTAATCTTTCTTTAAATTCCATATAAAAGACCGAGATAAAACTGTAAGAATATTAGTATTGATATTAAGTATCTCCTATCGAACTGGGTGAAGAGATTGTAACGTATTTGGCGCTCCGAACATGAGAGGCAATTTATTGAGGTAGTACGTTGAATATATATTAAAATTTTGTACAGATGTCATATAATCTGACAGTTTAATAATTAATTAATATTGACGTTTAATTGACAATTTTGATCAAATACTGCGAAATATAGATCATTATATAAAAATAAATGTGCTTACTTGAATTAGTATAAAGTGAATATATTTAAACCCAAAATATAAATATCTGGAGATATTTATTACCAATCGAGTATTTTCCAAAATGATTTTGGACCCCACTACATGAATCCCACCTTGAGAGAGAGAGTCGACAATGTGCCTACGACGCGAGCTAAGCCGGTGAATTTAGTTAAAAACAGAAAGACAACAGTACATTAAAGTAACTATTGAGTGGAGGAAGACCAGTGCATTTTATGACGTCCGAACGTGGGACAATTCTCCGCAGTCCTTCGGGTTAGCATAGCAATATATATATATAAGTAATATTCCTACTTTAAAATGTATAGAGTGGTTTTAGTGTTTATTCCGATCTGTGGCTTTTCTGTTGGGTAATATAAACCAAGTATAATGTGTTTGAGATTAGATCCGATGAAAAAATATAAACAATTTCTACAAATAATAGGAGAAGATTTACCGAACGAAATTCGCGTGTGGTTATTCTCATCTCAGTTAACAATTAGAGATTGTGAATTTATAGCGGCATTCAGTTATCAGAATAGACGGTACCTTTACATCGATGACATAATAGACGTGTTAGAATATTGCAATCCTAATGTGGATCATGAGAAACAAACAGCAATTTACGAAGATTATTATTTCTTGCTCGAACCAGAAACTGATTTCCTAGAAAATAAATATGTTTTCGATATAGAAACTTCGCGAGTGTTCAGTTTACGTGGACAATATCCGCAGACACTTATAGTTCAGTATCCTATACACAGGTACCCAGAATTCGATTATAATAAAGCCATTATACGCGATGGAGGGGGCTATGTTGTATACGGCTATGAAAAATAATTTCCAACCTCAGTCCTATTTTCGCATTCGTCTTGAATGTAGGATAATAAAGAGTGTACATCGATGCAGATAAAGTATAAAATGGCAAATCGAGAAGATAAAGTGTATCAAGTTATACAACAATTAGAAGAAAATTTTGGTATGTTAGATGAAATATCTAGAACGGCAATTCAACACATACCGCTTCATATTCTTCAAACAAAGGTGAAGGCAGAATCCCTAAGACAAAACTGGCATAAGACTCCTATAGAGAAAAGAGCTGTTCTAAAGGATTATTTACCATGTGATAATCATTACAATCAACCAGGGCGACCATATAGACGGATTTTTACCAGCAAGAATAAATTGTTGTTTTTGTTTATTAAAATATTAAATGTATAAAGCTATGTAAATTAGAAATAAAAAAGGATATCAGATCATTTATGTTTTATTTATAAGGTATAATATAAAATTAATGTTAATAAAATCATAATACATTTTTATTGTCTATCCATGAATTGTGTGAGTTGTTCAACCCCAACCACTTCACGAATACTTTATTACGCTTCCGTCGCAATATCCTTTCGACAAGGTAAACATCCCTATGTTTAGTCTTCTGTAATTCTAGCTCGTAGAAGCTGCCTAGTATCGTTCGACCGGACATATCCTCAAGTATATATGTAAGGATTTGTAATATTCGCTTTAACTATTTTAAATAATTCTGTTGACCAATTAGGCGTGAATCCTTTAGCAAATGCTCCTTTATATTTACTTCACGAACGTCACCTACATGAAATTTCCGAAGTCCACAAATTTTTATTTTATTATAAACAAAATTCTTTCAATGGAGACTGTGGTTAAATAATAATTTCAAAAGGTATATAACCCCTTACCACAATTATTAGTCGTATCCTAAATACGTATTTCGACAACTAAGTTGTCATCATCAGTAGGTAAAAACTACTAATTAAAAGTCACACATGGGGCACAGTAAAGTAAAATAAACGCTTCCGCACAACTACTATACACTGCAACCCTGTAAAGACTAAATTTAACATGTCAATCTCAAACTACGAGACAAACACTTGCCTCCTACGAAAAGGTTTTAAACATGTGTTAAATTATCGAACAAAGGAACGGCAGAAATTCTTCTCTAAAGAAGGCGCCTACTAAAAACGATTTTTAAAGTTACGATGACCTACTATTAAGCTAAATGAACCACCTTATATTTTCACAAAACACTAGTATATTTAACTACATGAATATTCCATGTGGATTGTACACATCAGTAGTTATATAAACGTATTATTTCGAGTACAAGTATAATGACAAAATCTATATTGGGTAGGGTGTAAAAATTTTCCATTACAAATGGTTAAAAAATATGGTCGTATATTGTGAAAGCCGAACTCTCATTGCAAATTCTGAGAAAGACAAAATTAAGAAGGGGCGTTACATGTGAAGAAACAAGACATCCGACAGTGTAGTGTTATATTAAATGAGAATCAATTCACGTGAAAAGGGTCTATGAATAATTGGATGTTGTAGGTATATAATTTAAAAGTTAATTATAAATAGGTGACATGTCCTAGTTAAGGAGTTAAGCAATTTAATATAATGTATAGAATTCACGGTAGGCTTTGGGTGAAACATGATAAATAATTTAATAAACAAAACACCCGGTACATCTGTTCCACAAAACGCGAAACATTTTACATTTCGTGAAACAAACACACCGAGTGCTTCATTCAACAACCATTGTTAAGGAGGTAATTTTTGCATTATTTCACGTGTATGGATTCCCACATGTCTATATTTCTGCTGTTACCTCCCCCACCCACTTATAAAAATGTGAATAGACAGCTGAACGGTATTGGAGATTTATCGCTATTCAAGGAGGTATGTTTATTTTTCGCGATAAATATACTTTCGTAAGCATCAAGTTCATGGGGTTTATTAATTCCTTTTATCAATTTCAAACCTGTAATCGGTACATTGTGCAGTGTGCTCAAAGCGTGATTTGCGACATTTGATTTATCCGGTCTATTGTATTTGATATGTGCTATGTGTTCTTTAAAACGTGTTATTATAGGTCGTTTAGTTTGGCCTATATATTTCAAATTACAATCCGCGCAACTAATTTCATAGATCCCTGATTTCGAATTGGAATTAATTCTATCTTTAGTATTCCCTAGCAGACTTTTGATGGTGTTTTCAGACCGAAAGGCTACCTGGAGACCTCTTTCTTTCACAACTTTATTAATGTTTTTCGTGACAGGGTGGTATGGTAGACATATGTACTTTTTCTCTTGGTTACTTTGGGGTATCAAACTCGTGGATTCGCGGATTGTATTTTTTATTTTTGTTTTTCTAATTAATTTATTGATTATTTCTATGTCAAAGCCATTGTATGTCGCAATATTTTTAATGAAATCTAGTTCTGTTTCATATCTCTCTTTTGTTAACGGAAAATTTAGTAACCGATTGACTAAAAAGTTAAAGGAAGCTGTCTTATGTTGATAACTACGAGTTTGAATCCGCGGCGATGAATCTATTAACGTTGGTTTCTTTCCGGAAAATATCGATTTCTATTTTATGTTTATTTCTAATCAGTAAAGTATCTAAAAATGGTATCTTGCCGTATTGTTCCTTTTCCACCGTAAATTCAATAGTCGGATATTTCAAATTTAATTCATTAACAAACATGTCTAATTCACATTTCCGTGTGTCAAAAATCGCGAGAATGTCATCTACATACCTAATCCAGGCTCTAGGGAAATATTTAGCGTTGTTTTTGAATTCTACTTCAAATTGACTCATGAATAAATTGGCTATGAAAGGAGATAGGCAGTTACCCATAGTTGTGCCTTGTTTCTGTTCATAAAATTTTTCTCCTACTTGGAAACAATTATGCGCCATGCAAAGAGTTGTCAGTCTCATGTATTCTCTTATTTTTGAAGGTTCAATGTTATTCTTGTGGAATAAGCTTTCTAAATATTTCATAGTCTCTGGAATAGGTACCGAGGGGAATAACGACGTCACGTCGAATGAAACTAAAATTTCCCCGGTTTCCAGTTCACAGTCTTTAATTAATTTAACAAATTCTAAAGAATTGCTCACTGACAAATTTTCTGGTTTAACGGGTAGATTTTTAAATTCATTCACTAGCCATTTGGAAATCAAGTAAGTCGGTGAGTTAATACCTGAAACTATAGGTCTCATCGAGTTACCTGGTTTATGTATCTTCGGTAAACAATACACTCTTGGTACTACAGGATTACTAACATTCAATTTATACTTTTGGGTAGAAGTTATTAAAATTGGACATTTCTTAATCGCGTCTTTTGTGTCATTAATCATTTTAGGTAACGGATTTTTCTTCATTTCTACATACGGACCTTTGGCAATTAAATTTTCTACTCTTTAAAAATAGTCGGTTTTGTCCATAATTACTAACCGACTATTTTTCAAAGACCTAGTGGTTTTCTTTTTTAAAATTTCCAAAAGTTCTGTAAACTTTTTGTCTACATAGCTTTTATTCACGCATGTTGATATGCTTTTTCTAAGATGCTCATCTACCGCTGTTAACTTTTTATCTACATAGCTTTTGTCTATACATGAGGATATAATCTTTCTAATAAGCTCATCAACCACTGTAAACTTTTTATTTACATGAGTTTTGTTCGCACATACAGATATACTCTTTCTAATATTATCATCAACCGCTGTTAACTTTTTATCTACATGAGTTTTGTTCGCACATACAGATATACTCTTTCTAATAATCTCATCAACCGTTGCGATCTGTGTATCCACATAGGTTTTGCTCGTACACGATGATGCAGTCTTTTTAATAAGCTCATCAAGTGCTTTTATCTTTTTATCTACGTAAGCCATATTCACAGAATCATTAGCTCTACGGGTGATAGAATATTACGTATTCGTTTATTTTTAAAATCATGATGTCCTTCGGCATCTCTAGGTAAAATAGGCTGAAGGCTATACGGTGTGATTGATTTTTTTATTTCACTTTTGCTTAAATGACGTCCGAATTTATCAATACTATTCATGTCTGACTTTTACATTCAGTAATGGTATACTGCCATATTAATAAACGGTTTTGATTAATTATACAATTACGCCGGATTCTCTGAACTCTTCAACAATGGATGCAATTTCATTTACATGTCCAGAGTGCCCGGCCGTTTTTGATGCTATGAGTAAACATAGCCGATCAACTAGCTCGTTTGTATCGTCCCAGTACACATACTGATAAGGTGCATTTCTCACTATTAATTCTTCACCCACATGTCCACTTCCCTCTATGTAGCCACTTGTGGACGATGTGCTCTGATTCATTGATGAGACGTCTAGATTCAGCAAAGGTTTAATGATGTATGAATATTTATAGCTTCTGCTTCCTTTTACTTGCTTTTTTGGATCGAAGTCACGATGATGTACACTAGTCTGTTTTAAGATTTTTCTATACTGTTCTTTATCCTCTTGCGTATACTCGCTTGGATGTGTCTTAAATATTAAATCGCATAGTCCTCGCGTCCCCCTATATCGTACGTTGTCGATTATAATATCACGACCATCAGGCGTAACACTAGATTTACCCATTTTAAAGTTATCTGACACGGGATCTACATGAACACCAAAAGTTAAATCATATTCTCTGCTGGCATCGGTTAATTATCCTTCCAAATAGATTCTAGGAAAAAATATATATCGGAATTTTCAAGGTGACGATTACTTATATTGGGTCCCTCATCTTGGTTCTCAGAACTCTCCATAGATAGACCATGTGGCTGTGTGTTTGATGTTATCTTCGGAATTCCTACATTTTGTTTATACTCTTCATCCTCTGACTTCATCTTACTCTTCTGACCTATTTTAGTCTGTGCTGATGCTTTTTCTAAAACTTTTTGAAGTGGTTCAGTGACTGGCTTGAAATGTTGTGTTAGAAATGCGTCAAATGCGGAACGGCCCAATTTCAATGCCAAATGTTTTCTTCTAATAGAAGCGCTAGCCCGTATGATTTCAGATGTGATTTCATCTTCATCACTTCGTTTACTCCTTTTCTTCGGTGGCATCATCAAGACCGTCTCGCAAACAGATAATGAACAGTTCCGAAACAGGTCTGAACAGATAATGAACAGCTTCGAAACAGATATGGAACAGGTCTGAACAGATAATGATCAAGTCTGAATAGTTATAAAACAGATAATAGACAGCTCTGGAACAGGAATGAACAAGTCTGAACGAATATTAGACGGCTATTGAAACAGATAAGCTGTTTTCAGACTTTAGTACTATTGAGTGTGTTCATAACTAGCGGAAAAGCTTTATTATAAATGAAGAAATACATTCACAGAGTGTCCAATATATATCACAACATATATCTTTGATATCGGTTGACGATTGCTCCTCCTCCATTGTTGTGCTTCTTAATCATATGCGTATCGTCAACCTAGTGACTAATATGCTTGTGTTCACAAATATATATAACAATCGAACATTTTTCTATAGCGACCCTCATCGATATTACTATCTTTATCTATTGTTAGAAAACCATATTTATTTTTCCAACACTCGGCACAAACATCTTTAAACTCATCGAAAGTCATGTCAGTGTTGACATGATCGGCATATATGTGTCGAAGATTTAAATCATCTTGTTTAAATAAAATAATAAAATTAGCATTGTCTCGTATTAAATGTTTTGGCATTCGAGTATACGTCTGACATAAGTAGAAACAATCAACCGACTTATGTCGACCAATGCTAAAATATGCTCTAATTTTATCTTGTGTCTCGCAAGCAACATCATCGAAAATAAAAACAGAGTTTTCTAAAGCTTTGCAGGGACCTATGATGTTATCGTTTTCTGAATACTTCAAATATTTAACGTCCTTCACGTTATTCATAACTGCCTCTAGAAATTGATATTTAGGTTGGTAAAGTGACTTGGAATATACATAGATATTGTTAAATTTTAGACCATTCTCTTCGGTAATCAAACTCATAAGAGCATTGGTTTTTCCACGGTTAGATGGTCCACATATTATACCTCTGATACTATTAGGTAATATTTCCCCATGTCTTCGTTTAGAATTATTGTCTACCAAACCGTCGTCCAAATTTTTAACCTTTAAGGTAACCTTCTGCTTAACGATACGCATTCCGCGATAATGAAGCTATATAATACGATCATCTATTCATATATCTTTCATTCAAATGTCTACATTCAAAGAGGGTAGAGGTGTATTAAATTCACTCATTAATAAGTTACCAGTAGAATTACATCTGCCTGGCTACCAACACTGCGGTTCTGGTACGAAACTGAAACAACGCGTAGCACGTGGCGACCAAGGAATTAATCCGCTTGACGCTGCATGCAAAGAACACGATATCGTCTATTCGAAGGTCGGTGACACTGTAAAACGTCATCAAGCCGATCACATACTACAAGAAAGAGCGTGGACTCGAGTCAAATCTGAGGACGCAAGTTTTGGTGAAAAAGTAGCAGCTTGGCTGGTCACTAACAGTATGAAAGTTAAAAGAAAATTAGGTATGGGGTTAAATCCAATTAAGATGAATCGTAGAACATCTATAATGAAAAAACAAAACAGAATAGATCAGAAAAATCAGGTTTAGAAAGGGAGTTGTCGATCATGCTAAGGTAGCCTTAAAAAAGTCTAAACTTAATGATATTGTTGAAGGAGCTAAAATAGCGCTCGCTTCTGCTAAAATCGCGATAAAGAAGAATGGAGGTAAAAAAAATATCAATATACCTAGAGTTATACCTCTACCGAAATCAGGGGGTATCATTCCTCTCATACCTCTATTTGCTGGCTTAAGTGCTTTAGGTGGGCTTACCGGGGGCGTAACTGGAATTGTACGAGCGGCAAATAGGGCTAAGGCATCTCAAAAAGTATTAGAAGAGACGCAACGTCATAATAAGGCTATGGAAGAAGTTGTTATGGGGAAAAAGGTGAGGGGGTATTCTTGAGCCATATAAAAGGGGAATGGGGTTATATCTTAAATCAAATAAGAAAACAAAAAACTGCTAAATCGACTGCCACGAAGAGCTCTCACAGACGTAGACATTTTAAAGTATGGAGATTATTTACCCTACTTCCGAGGCGCCTTTATGAGAAATAGCTTACCGAATACACCAGAAAGCAATGAGTGCGCAGTCGTTAATCTTGATTCGAAAGAAGGGTCAGGTACGCATTAGGTTGAATATTTCAAGAGAAAGCTGAAAGTTCAATATTTCGACTCATATGGAAATTTGTCGCCTCCGCTTGAACTCGATACTTAAAAAATTGTGAAATCGAATACAACCATTCCCGATATCAGAAGTTTAACGAAAATAATTGTGGACATTTATGTTTAGAATTTCTATATAGTCACGTGTAGAGTGTATAGTGAGTTTAGTATCATGTCGAACACGTTCACACTCAAAAGCACGAACCACGTGCTTACTGCAGATTACTATCCTCCAATAGAATTAGATGATCGATATGAATATGGATTAGGTCTTATAGGCCTACACACTTACAATACTATATCGAATGTCTACGAAGGACATAATAAATTCTATTATGATAACGAGGTCTTAGAAATACCCACTGGCTCATATGAAATTGGTGGTTTAGAGGCTTATATACAAAACCGATTGCCGTCTACAAACAAAAACATATTAGATAAAAGCAGTTTGCTGTCTATAAAGCCTAACAACAACACGTTACGATGTGAGATATGTAGTATTTTTTCTATAGATTTTACGAAGGAAGATTCAATCGGTCGCATGCTAGGATTCAGCAAAAGTAAATTGCACGCTAAAAGGATCTACGAATCTGACCTTCCAGTACAAATTATAATGGTTGTTACAATTAGAATCGAGTGCAATATAGTATCTTCTGCGTATTATGACACACGTCCCTCACACACACTCTTCGAATTTTCGCCTGGAGTAGAACCTGGTTACAGCATCAATATAGAGCCTAAGAATATAGTCTATCTACCAACAGCAACAAAAACCATTAGCAATATTACGTTAACATTGCTAGATCAAGAAGGAGATCCTGTAAATTTTCGGGGCGAGCAAATCGTTGTGCGTTTAGAATTAAAGCGATTATAATGGGTTTAGAGTTTAACAGAACGCATAAAGAACCCCCTTATCAGCAGGCGATGGTCATTCAGTTTCCGACGACTAACGTGCTAACACCTCTAAATCAAGCATTCCTCCAATCATTAGGATTTGTTGTAAACGATGGAAAAGTTAGACATTTACGCAAAGTTAAACTTCGATGAAACGATTACTAAGGAGGAATATCATACATATTACCCCCGCGCCAATAACTTCAATGCGAACGATGAAATACGTATACCAATAAATAATCAAGATGTGTTCCAGGAGACAGCTACATATATATCGAAGGTACATTCAAACCGAACGTAGATGGGACTGGCTCTTGTGAGCTCATAAATAATGCATACGCGTTTCTGTTCGATCAACTGCGATATGAGATAAATGGCGTCGCAATTGAGCGTTGTAATAAGCCTGGAATAACTTCTACCATTAAAGGTTTCTTATCTTTAAGTGATAATGAGAGTAAGTCTCTACAAATGGCGGGTTGGCATCCTTTCGAAAATGCAAGCCAGCCGACACTATCAGGTGATAAATTTAGTGCATGCATTCCCTTAAGGTGTATAGTCGGATTCTTCGAAGACTATAGAAAAGTGGTCGCCTATACATCTCAAGAGCTGATACTGTTACGAAGCCGATTAGATATTAATTGCTATAAAAATATTGAAGCAGGTGGCACGAAAAAAGCTAAAATCGGTATCAGTAAAGTTGAATGGCATATTCCACATATTGTTATGAACGACTCAATTCGTTTAAATTTATTAAAAACTTTAAACGCTAATAAACCTATCTACATGCCATTTAGAAAATGGGATTTGCATGAACTACCATCTTTATGAAACAATAAAAAAGATGTGTGGAGTGTTAAAACTAGCACAAATTTAGAGAAACCCCGCTTCGTAATAATCGCATTCCAAACAAATAGAAAGGATAACTTAACTGCTGACGTCAGTCGATTTGATCATGTGTCAATCAGTAATATAAAATTATACTTAAACTCCGAGAGCTATCCCTACAATAATCTGAATTTACAAATGGATATTTAGCGCTACGCTTTAGCATATAGAATGTATACATCCTTTGAGTGTTCATATTATGGGAGAACGGTCGCTCAACCTCTAATAGATTACTGGAATAGTGAAAAAAATAGTATAATTATTACTATTAAATCGTGTATTTAAAACGATAGCATGAAAGTTACCTCGATAGACTTCCGATACAATATTTATGGCTTGATAGTGAAGATAGAAAAACCGACTGGGTGTCTATAGCTGCCAACAGATGTCGTTTCGAAAATAGAATTCGTAAAGTGGAAAATATTATCAAGCATGATTTATCACGCGTTCATAGAGATCGAATATATAGACAGCGTTTTATCCCAGCTCTAATTATTGATATCCAGGGGTTTAATATACCCAACTTCACCCCCAAGGAGATGTCGATTACCGATGGAGATCGTTCAATACATCTTCTATTTAAATCTATGATACCATTTCGTCAATTACCATCAAAAAATCAAAAAGAAGCGCGGTGGTTGATGCATAATTTTTTTCATATTCCGTATGATGCTGACTTTATAGATTTAAAATATGTACCTTGGATTTTAAATAATGTATGAAGGACTTACAGCCGGATATATGTTAAAGGGTATCAGAAAGCTGATTTCCTAAAGAAATATATTGATATAGAAATTATAAATTTAGAATATACTAAAAATGTACCTAATTTAAATATAGAAACTAATGCTTGTTTTTATCATAGTAACTATGATTCAATATGTTCTCAAAACAATGTTAAACTGCTTTTAAAATATATTCATACATATGTAGGAACTTAAACAAATAAAATCTATTATACGATAATTGCTCTTTTTTATTTGTATGTGAGACCACATTTTTACTTACTATACTGTAGATAATTTATGTAACAATAGATGAATATATATTTCTAAATACGATCGAGACAACAAAGAAAAATATACTTTCTCACGCATGGTACCTGACACCTGTTCAAAAAACCTTTATGTATCTTCGATTGTAAGGGATCTTTTGTTAAATAATATTCAAGAGCCCGTGGGACTTCTTACAGGTGCAAACTTGCAAAAGTCAATTGAATTTATAAATGTGATATTTTAAGTTGCATATATCTCTTTTTCTTAGCTTTTTCTTCTCTTTCTGTCAGATACGCGCTGAGGATATAATATAATGTTTAAAGCGACTGCGCTAACTTTGCTATATAATCTATCTTCTTTAATTGACTCACGTCATTTTATACGAAACGTTCGTGCTGAACAGCTAATTACAAGTTTTATAAGTGCGGCGTAGCCTGTGTTCTGTTATTCTAAACGTGAGTACACATACATTTATTATTATTATCTTAAAATTATGTTTACATCTTTTTGTTTCTGTTAAGCGGGTCTTACTTATTGCTAAAAAATTTATTTTTCAATGTTCACTTAATATTTGTTTACATTTTCTATTTGTTGGCTGTGTCTCGCTTTTAATTTTAAAATCTAGTTTGAATATATCTGTTACGTTTTTCTTGTATATTATTATTTTTATCTATTTGAAAACGGATCTCGTATTATTTTTAATCCTACTTGAATATACACCTTTCTCCAAAAGGTGTTTTGCGTGATTTTTGAAATTAAGTTGTTTCAGTATCTTACTTATTGTTAATATTATTATAAGATTAATATATTTTTTTTTTGCCTCATATTAATTATTTTTTTATTTCTAGTTTTCATAATGAATTGCGAGAAATGCGGAAAAGTATTCAGACGCTCCGACCTTCTCAAAAGACATCCCTGTGTTAGTGTCAAAGTTCATACTTGCGATGTTTGTAGGGGAACGTTTTCGAGGAAGGATTCTCTAAAACGTCATCAAAGAAATGTACATCTTGCTGAATTGCTTAAAAGGAATGCAGCTCAACAAGATGCGTCTTCCTCCAAGAGAATTAAAATCGATGTGCCTCAGGTAATACCAAGCTGTTGCGGACGAAGTTTTCCTAGCAACTATTTATATATGGGACATCTTCGTTCTCAACAGCATGTGTGTAATAATGCTTCTTTATTGGGAGAAGGAGTGTATGAAATAGCAAGCAGTTTTAAATATCGCATTGCGTCATACTCAATTTTAAGCTCTAGAAATTGTGACAATCATTTTTTGTAGATTCTAAATTAATGTCATGTCGACTGATTCAAAATATCATTCAACAGACGATATCGGGTGTAAAGGTACAATTTGAGCTGTTTGCTAATTACGTTAAGCCTCGCGCAGATAAGCAAATCACTGAACTAAAATCATTCTACACTCAAACATTGTTCTCATAGGATCTTCAGCTGTTGAGGATATTTACGATCAGTTGGCAAACATAATTCAAACCAAATCTGAAGAGCTTCAAGAACGAGATTCTGGATGGGGGTTGGTTTCTGTTTCACACTTAGAAATTAATATTAATTCGTTTACCCCCCTCTCTGGTTCATCGTACTTGGAATTACCTCGATCAATTAAGAATAGAGAGGCATGCATAAACATACAAAATAATGATGACGCTTGCCTCACCTGGTGTCTAACCGCTGCGCTCCATTCCACCAATAAGTAAGTATGTACCCACATTACTCCACCATACCAATACTAAATTTTGATAAGATCGAATTTCCTGTAAAATTAAAAGATTTAGAACAAATCGAAAGACAATAATTTAAGTATCAATGTTTATGGTTTAGCTTTAAATTCAAAAACTAGTAAATATGATGTAGTAGGACCTATTTATTTTACCATGAATAGGAAAGATAGACATGTTAATTTATTGTTGCTTGAGGAAGGGGTGAAATCTCATTATGTTTTAATAAAAAATCTCTCCAGATTGATTAAATTACATTTGTGTGATGGATGTTTGGTTTCTTTTAGCTCTCTCACAGCTTTAAACAGACATCAATCGTATGATTGTAATCATGATTGTGCAATTCTACCTTCAAATAAATCGGTTAAAAATAGATTAGGAAATATGGTACCTAAAAACATTTTACAATTCAACGATTACGATAAGAAAATACCGGTGCGATTCGTAATATATGCAGACTTTGAGTGTCTACTTAGACCGATTCTCTCGTGTAGCGGCGATCCATCCGTTTCACATATACGCGAAACACATAAACACATTCCCTTCAGTTTTGCTTATAACATAGTTTGCTCTCATGATTCAAAGTTAAATAAATTTGTCACTTATGCGGGGTTAGATTGTTCAACAGTATTTACAGCGCGGTTGTTAGAAGATGTTCAAGCGATATACACTAAGTATTTAAAAATTATCGTTCCTATTATTACAAATAGAGGGGGGCTCGGCTATTTATACTAATAAGGAAATTATTCTAAGATAAATAATATATAATTATACTTTAGTTATTTTGTAATAATTAAGATAATTTGTGGTGTTGGTGAAGTTCCTTCAAAGGTCCAGGACGTGCGTGGTATTGGTTAATTATAATAAATATACAACAACTTAATACATAAAATAAAACACAGCGGCGTCCTTAAATTTTGTATTTATATTTACATAGTAATAAATTGAAACTCGTATATTTAAAAGCAATCAAAATAAAGTAATATGTACACGAGGAGCGGCAATTACGTAACTAGAATTAACACATAAAAATACTCTGAAACGAACGTTAAATGGAGTAGTAAATTAAGGGTTAACTAATTACGATGAATAAAAAATAATCTCTGTATAGAACAATACAGTTACCTTAAAGTTGGCGATGGGCGTCCACGTGGTCTGAAGATATACTCGAACAAGTATATGTAGGGCGATGTTTTTCCGGAGGAATAAGAAATGAGTTAAATTAATATGAATTCACTTAAAAGAATAATATGCATAGAACAATACAGAATTACCTTAGAAGCGAAAGAGGCTGGACAGCGTGGTGAGTTCCATTGTGTGCTTGAACAGCACGATGAGCGATGTGTGTTTTCTCACGAAAGGTTCGAAAGCGAAGAAGAAACTGTTAGTTTTCGTCGATAGAAAATGTCTAGAAACGGTTGGTTTATGATGTATCGAAGAGGGGGTCGATATCTTGAATTATAGTGAATTAAAACGCGCAACTTGAAGACTTGGTCTGTCGATGTCAGAATTATTCTTAAAATAACCCTTGTGACATAAGCTTCCTAACGATATCAAACAAGACATATAAAAGAAGATGTAAATAATATTAAATTAAAACAATTTAAAAAATAGAAAGTTCTAGAAGAAATTCGATATTCTAAATTCAACATTTCGGTATCGGTTGACGGTCCAGGTAATAAGGGTCGTCGGCGGTCAGTTCAAGATGTATAACAAAAGAAAATACTTTCTCTTTGGAAACGAATATACAGAAGAAATGTCTTAAGTTAAAATATAATTAATATGAGATATTTAAAAACGAATATATGTGTATTTAAATAAATTAATTAAACTTCCATACGCTAGGCGTAACACTATGAAACAATTAACCGATACTGAACGTAGTAGTTTTGTTAATGCTGTTATCTGTCATATATGTGAAAAAACCCTAGATGGAGACAAAGTGGCAGATCATTGCCGTTTAACAGGCAACTTTGTCTTAGCTCTTACGATAGCCACCTTTTTATAAAAGAATTAGCTACTAATAAATCAGATATTTCGGTTATTCCAGTTAACAAAGAAAAATATATTAGTTTTAGCAAAAAAGTTTTGGTTGATAAGTTAATAGATAAATCTAACATCGAGAAAGATGTATATATAAACTTGCGTTTTTTAGATTCTTTTCGCTTCATGGCATCTTCTATCGATAATTTAGCAAAAAATTTATCTACACAAGATTTTAAACATATTAGACCAAATTATGCCAACGATTTACAATTTAATTTAATTCAACGGAAAGGCGTCTTTCCATATGAATATGTAGATACTTTTGAACGATTAAATGAGCCACTTCTACCTCCGAAGGAACAGTTCCATAATTCTTTGACCGGGGAAGATATTACCGATATCGATTATCAACATGCGCAAAATGTATGGCGAGCATTTAAATGCCAATATTTGTTGGATTATTCTAATTTATATTTAAAAACTGACGTATTATTATTGACGGACATTTTCGAGAATTTTCGTAAAATTTGTTGTAAAACATACGGTTTGGATCCCGCTCACTATTTTACTAGTCCCGGTCTATCTTGGAGTGCTATGTTAATATATACTAATATTGAATTAGAGTTACTTACTGATACAGATATGCATTATTTTATTAAGAAAAATATTAGGGGTGGGTTATCGCAGGCTACTTTAAGACATGCTACAGCTAATAACAGGTATCTACCAGAATATGATGCGAGTTCTCCAAATTCTTATTTAGTGTATTGGGATGCGAACAATTTATATGGATGGGCTATGTCACAGTATTAACAGTATAAACAGTATTTACCATCAGGAGGTTTCCGTTGGCTCTTAAATCTAGAAATTAAAAATTTAAACGTATTACAGATCGCTGATGGTTCGGAAATTGGGTAGTTTTTAGAGGTTGATATCGAGTATCCAGAAGTCTTACACGATAGACATAATGATTTACCTTTTCTTCCTGAGAAGATGGCGCCCCCTACGTCTAAATTTTCCAATGAGAAATTAATTGCTAACTTACAAAAAAAGCGAAATTATGTTGTACATTTTAGAAATTTAAAACAGGCATTAAATAACGGACTTAAAATTATAAGAATTACTCGCGTTTTGGAATTTAAGCAATCTAATTGGCTTCAAAAATATATCGATCTAAATACAGGTTATCGTCAGACAGCACGAAATTATTTTGAAAGGGATTTTTATATAACTCATGAATAACTCTGTTTTTTTGTAAAACGATGGAAAATGTTGACAAGCGTGTAGATGTAAAATTAATATCTCATTGGGAAGATATTGGTAAAAGGCGAGGGGCCGCTAGTTTAATTTCTAAATTGAATTTTATAAATATTAAGATATTTTCAGAAAATTTTGTAGCGATACAAATGGAAAAATTGCGAGTTATTTACGATAAACATATTTATATTGGTTTCTCCGTGTTGGAGCTATCTAAATTTCATATGTATGATTTCTATTATGAGCATTTGAAACGCACATATGAAGAAAACGTAAATCTATGTCATATGGATACCGATAGTCTTATTCTACAAATTATAGCAGATGATATTTACTGTGACATTAAAAATAATATTTCTAAATTTGATACATCCAACTTTCCGGTCAATAATGTTTTCAACATCCCCCTCCAAAATAAGGCTATTGTCGGACTATTTAAAGATGAGAACGCAGGTAAGCTAATGAACGAATTTGTTGGCTTGCGCTCGAAAGTTTACGCACTTGATGTTGGAGGTAGACAAGTAAAAAAATCTAAAGGTATAAAAAAAAAAATTGTTAGGAATGAAATTGTTTTAGAGGATTATAAAAGGTGTCTATTCGATCTAAAATTGCTATTTAAATCGCAAAATTTATTCAAATCGCGACTGCATGAGATTTCTTCGATCACGCAAAATAAATTAGCTCTATCTCCTTTCGATGACAAGCGGTGGATTGCTGTTGATGGCATACATACTCTAGCTTGGGGCCATCGTGACAACGATAGCGAGATAATGCCTGAAGAGACAATTCAATTATATTTTATATTAGAATTATTACTCGATAGAACATTCTTATTTTTAAGTAGAAACTAACACCCTACATTACATCTATGGACCTGCGCTTAGAATGCCTTTCCTCCCCCCACCTAACCAGGTCGAAGCTATTAGGTAAGCATGTACAGCAGAACGATTCAGTTTTAAGTTTTTACTAGTGCTGTTAAGCTGCGTTATCGCAATGGAATACGGTACTTACATTTTATATTTACTAGTCCATTCTTAATATTTTTTTGTTCTGTTTCAGTTGACAATACGAATAATTATAATCATTTCATCACCGCCTCTCTGAAAATGAAGGAAGATGCGATCTTTTGTGAAAAGCAGCTTATTGGACAATCGACATATCTACTCAATAAGGCAGGCACTAAATTTATTACGATAGATCTGAATCCAGCAGCAGGCTTAGTACCCCTCATTCAAGTTCGCTCATCTAGTACACTCATCTTCTTTACTGTAGATGAGTGGGAAGAATTTTGTAAAACCGAAGGTTGCAGTCCGGAACATCATATTGAAACTAGTGCGTATAAACATATAAAAATTATACGACTTAAAAGCCGAAATCGGACAATCGTTTTCTCTGAAAACACCTACAACAATATCTTTCATCTGATGCAGCTAATTAACCAAAAGCTGTCCGTGTTCAAGAGTACCGACTTTGTGCGCTTCTATAATGCAACACTTCAGGCATGCTCACAGATGGAAGGTGACTTACAACATAAGATTAGAACCTTATTGTCTTGTCATGACACATCCTTAAATGCTATGTATATGTTAGAAATATTGTATTTACATTATAATACTTTACATTTCGATTTCGAAGTTATGAAATTGAAAGATTAATAAAAATATCAATGATAAAAAAAGATAATCCCTCCTCTATTGATCTCCTGTAATGCGCAGAACTTTTTAAAATAATATTTCTATGTGGAATAATGAGTAGATCATGTTACACACAAAACTACGGGTCGATATCTGTTGAGACATGTATAGACCTGTTTTGATATATTTACCTGCACTGTAATCCTTAAATGCTCTGTATATGTTAGAAATATTGTATTGACATTATAGTACTTTACATGTTGATTTCGAAGTAATGAAATTGAGAGATTAATAAAAATATCTACGTATGTAAAAAATATATGTTGTCTAAATTTCTAAAGTCTAAAGTTCTATGTGGAATGATGTTTTATTTTAAAGTAGGTCGTGTTGCACAGAAAACTACGGGTAGATATCTGCTGAGACATGTACAGACCTGTTTCGATATATTTTTACCCCCACTGTATTTTGTATGCAAGTAATTCTAAATTCTAATATAACTTCAGTGTTCGCTTTTGAAACCGCATGTGATTTTGTCGTTCAAAAATATTGCGTATTAAACGGTGTAATTCGTAGTAATTATATGTAAATGAGCGTGAATTAACCGCGAATTTAACGAATAATACCGCGGAATTAGTGAATTAACAGCGAATTTAACGAATAATACCGCGATTTACCCCGCGAAGTTAGTTAATTACTCGCAACTTTCGCGGATAATATCGCGAACTACCCCGCGAATTCCGCGAATGATGTTAATTCTCCGCGAATTGCCCCGCGCAATCCACGAATTATGTCGCGATTTATCCGGCGGAATACGTGGATTTAGTCTATTGGTCGCGAGCTTCCGCGAGCTTCGTGGTTTAATTAACCGCGAATTTAGTGATTTATACGCGGATTACCCGCTAATTAAACCGCGAACCCCGCGAATTACTCGATTATGTCGCGGGTTGCCCTCGGATTCCGCGAATTGAACCGCGACTTCCGCGAATAAAACCGCGAATTTTCATTTAATTGCACTAATTCCGCGAATAAAACCGCGAATACCGCTAATGAAACCGCGAATTTGCATTTAATTGTACTAATTCCGCGACTTAAACCGCGAAATCCGCGAATAAAACCGCGACTTAAACCGCGAAATCCGCGAGTTAAACCGCGAAATCCGCGAATAAAACCGCGAGTCACGCGAAATCCGCGAATAAAACCGCGGATCCGGCAGATTAACCCTTTAATTAATTAAATCCACTAATGAGCTCATTAGTGGTGGCGGTGGCGGTCCCCGTGTCGGTTAACCGAGTCTACTAACAGAGAACAAACTTGGGACAGTGTACAACGGCCCTTTTACCATTTGCCATTTACAATTTACAATCTACAATTTACGATTTACAATTTATCATTTACCATTTATAATAATTATAATGTATAGTTATAATAAATTTCAATTCGTTTGTAATAATAATACTTTTAGTGTAACTTATCTACACGCAGAACGTTGTATAGAACTTGTATAGGCTAAATGTATAGGAAATATTGTATAGTAGATATAACAATGTATAATATATCTCACTAATGTATAATATATTAAGTACCTACATATAGTATGAAAAGAAATCTAATTGTATATATTTAATACGGACAATAAAAGACAAATGGAGGAAAAGCTCTTTGTTTTTATTTTTCGCCAGGGGGAGGATGTGATAACTAAACCAGGTCATGTATTCACAAAATATCCATTTCATCAACACGACCTCGTTGAGTTATGATGTTTCACCACATTGTTTTTATCTTGTAACCAGGTCACTAGGCTAAGGGAAGACACTCTAATATATAACGAGACACTCAGAGGTCTCTACAGTCACAGACACTCGGAGTCAGAGTCAGAGAGTTAGAGTCACAGTCACTACAAGTCTAGTGCCTCATATTTATAATGTAGTGTTTACTGTTGTTATCATTGTTATATGCATGTTATAAAATTTTATTATAAAAATTAAACTCTTTTTCGAGTGTAAATGTGTTTTTGCTGAGATTAGAAATATCGATTTTATAAAACGAACTTACTACAATAATACGGAATTACATAATATAATTTATTATTTATTTTATATTAGCACCATCTTTCGAAAAACTTAGGATTACATATATTCTAATTCTGACATTTATTTATAGTAAATAGGTGAAATTTTGTTAATTTCTAAAATTATATTTTAAAGTTACAGCAGTGTGTATCAAATGAGTACATAAATTTAAAATATTTAAATTCATAACATTACAATTTGTGGTGTCATTCTACACTTTTTCTCAAAAGTGTAAAATTTTGGTTGATACACAACACATTTTAGGTGACAATCCTTCTTAGAAAAACGCAATTTGTCGTGGAGAAATGAGCCTCAAAGATTATGAGCGACCAGGATTATCAAAACCTGTAATAGCTTTGGGGATAACTAATAAAATTAAAGATACTGCTTTGCACGACAATTGAAGAATTGACATCAAGCACTACGTGCTCTGAATTTTCAGTTGTGATTAAAAACATGAAAGAATGCGAATATAAAACTATAATTTCGCTGCTCAACAAGAACAAAGACGATTTTTGCAAAAGGCCAAACCGTTAATGGACGCTCTACTGGACAAATCGAAGAAAGCGGTTTCTGAAAAACGACACAGAATGGCCTATAAAAATATAAAAATATTTCTTTTTCATCACAATTAGCTTTCTCACACTAGTCATGTTATACGCGAAAAATTGTATCAGTTCGGCTTTCAATGTATACACCCTATTCGCTAAGTAATTTTTTATTCACTGAACTCAAACTTTTCCTTATTGGAAAGAAGTAAGTAAAGTGAGAGGCATTATACACGGGAAAACGTTTTCAGTGATAACCATAAAAAATAGAGTACAAATGTCCCAGTGTCATTCACTTAGAAAAACTCTTTCACATAAGATGTGCAAAGACAAAAAACGTGTACCACATACACAAGCTAAAATAACATTTAAAGACACAGTATAAATATAACTTTAAGTATATAGTATACCGCCTAATTCTGAGTCAACGCAACGATCCGAATGTATGAATATTTCTCCCGCTTCGAATACAATTCCCCTGAATGCTGTAGGCGCGTCAACATCGATGTCATACATATAGCAAGCGCCAATTAAGTTGGCGCGAGGAGGGGGTTTAGCAACAGACTGTTTTGTGATTGGCTTAACATCGATATCATACATATAGCAAGCGCCAATTAAGTTGGCGCGAGGAGGGGGTTTAGCAACAGGCTGTTTTGTGATTGGCTTAACACGTTCAGGGGATTTTTATTCGGAGCGGGAGAAATATTCGTACATTCAGGCCGTTGCGTTTGCTCAGAATCAGGCGGTATAGTCATAGATGTAAGATTAGTTATAATACGCATCTAGATGTTGGCAATGTAAACTTATGGATTGGTAATAAAGTTAGCTTTTAACTGGATGTGGACTTTTCAATACAACATGGCGCTGCGAAAAAAGTAATAAATGCGAAAAAAGTAATATATGTAAAAAAAAGTAATAAATGCGAAAAAAGTGATAAATGCGAAAAAAGTGAAAAAAAAGAACGATAATTGCAAGAAAATTGAAAAAAACAACAATTACTAATTACATGCTGTCAAATTACTACTATAACAAAAATGGATAAAGCATTGCATCCGATGAAAACAAGCGGAAATATTGGGGAAAACTGGAAACAATGGAAACAGAAATTCTTAACGTATTTGAAAGCGGCAGAAATTAACAAAAAAGGCGAATATGTGCAATGTGCGCAATTAATGCGTCTTACTGGGGATGAAGGCGTGCAAGTTTACAATTCATTCACACTAAAGGAGGAAGATATACTTTTAAAGAAATTCGATGATTATTTAATACCCAAGAAGAATCTCACATTCGAACGTTATAAATTCTTTAAAATGAAGCAAGCGAATGATTCAATTGAGAAATTCGTTAATGAATTACGCAATCAAGCGAAAAAATGTAAATTTGGTATTCTGAATGATGATTTAGTGAAAACAATGTCACACACACAATGCTAAGGTACAAAATGAAGAGATGAGAATTGAAAAAGATGAAATCCACATAATCAAGAAAGGTCGAGCAAGAAATTTCACATCAAACCGAGGCACATATGGGACAACTCCAGGTACAAGGAAGTCGTTTGGAGTTAAAGACTTAAACAAACAAGTACGCAGTAAGGTTAGGTTTATTAATAATTGTACTAATTGCAATAAAAGTCACGAAATCAAGAATTGCCCTGCATTTGACAATAAATGTCATGCATGCCATAAAAATAACCACTTTGCTATAGTGTGTCGAAGTAAGAAATACAGGAAAATAAATGAAATAAATCATGATATAGTGAATGAAGATGAAATAAATTTAAATAACTTATCAATAGATGCTTTGACAATTAATGTCAATAATGCATGATATATAGAACTGACAATTAAGAATAATAATTTAAGTTTTAAAGTTGATACAGGGGCTGATGCCAACATTATTAATTTTAAAACATTTGAGGCACTTAATTTAGATAGAAATTTAATGAAACGAACAAGCGGGAAACTTTTTTATTATAATAATCATGAAATAGACACTCTTGGTACATTAATGGTACATGGTAATTTAATTACTAGATATAAGAATATTATTATAAACTAAACTACTTTGTTGTGAAAAATGACTGTAAATTAATATTAGGTTTGCAAGCATGTTAAACGTTAAGCTTAATTAGAAAAGTAAATATTATTAATAATGCAAGCAATGAATATAAAGAATTATTAAAAAAATATCATACTGTATTCGAAGGTATTGGCAAAGTAGGCAATCCCTACAAAATAGAAATTACTGAAAATGCTACACCAATCAATCATCCTATTAGAAAAATTCCTTTTACATTAGAACATGAATTTAAAAATTGTCTGAAAAAACTAGAAAAACAAGGAATTGTTGAACGCGTTCAAGGTAGTTCTGACCGGATAAATTCATTCGTACTAGTCAGAAAATCTGATAATACTTTGCGAATATGTTTAGACCCTCGCGACTTAAACAAAATTAGTAAACGCCAAAAATTCAAATTACCAACTGTAGAAGAGATAAGTGTAAACTTAAAAGATTCAAATTATTTCACTATTCTTGACGCCACAAGTAGTTTCTAGAACATTGTTATGCGCTTTCGGAACTCCTTTTGGTAGGTATAAATTTAATCGTCTACCTTTTATTCTATTATTCTAATTTATATTTAAAAACTGACGTATTATTATTGACGGACATTTTCGAGAATTTTCGTAAAATTTGTTGTAAAACATACGGTTTGGATCCCGCTCACTATTTTACTAGTCCCGGTCTATCTTGGAGTGCTATGTTAATATATACTAATATTGAATTAGAGTTACTTACTGATACAGATATGCATTATTTTATTAAGAAAAATATTAGGGGTGGGTTATCGCAGGCTACTTTAAGACATGCTACAGCTAATAACAGGTATCTACCAGAATATGATGCGAGTTCTCCAAATTCTTATTTAGTGTATTGGGATGCGAACAATTTATATGGATGGGCTATGTCACAGTATTAACAGTATAAACAGTATTTACCATCAGGAGGTTTCCGTTGGCTCTTAAATCTAGAAATTAAAAATTTAAACGTATTACAGATCGCTGATGGTTCGGAAATTGGGTAGTTTTTAGAGGTTGATATCGAGTATCCAGAAGTCTTACACGATAGACATAATGATTTACCTTTTCTTCCTGAGAAGATGGCGCCCCCTACGTCTAAATTTTCCAATGAGAAATTAATTGCTAACTTACAAAAAAAGCGAAATTATGTTGTACATTTTAGAAATTTAAAACAGGCATTAAATAACGGACTTAAAATTATAAGAATTACTCGCGTTTTGGAATTTAAGCAATCTAATTGGCTTCAAAAATATATCGATCTAAATACAGGTTATCGTCAGACAGCACGAAATTATTTTGAAAGGGATTTTTATATAACTCATGAATAACTCTGTTTTTTTGTAAAACGATGGAAAATGTTGACAAGCGTGTAGATGTAAAATTAATATCTCATTGGGAAGATATTGGTAAAAGGCGAGGGGCCGCTAGTTTAATTTCTAAATTGAATTTTATAAATATTAAGATATTTTCAGAAAATTTTGTAGCGATACAAATGGAAAAATTGCGAGTTATTTACGATAAACATATTTATATTGGTTTCTCCGTGTTGGAGCTATCTAAATTTCATATGTATGATTTCTATTATGAGCATTTGAAACGCACATATGAAGAAAACGTAAATCTATGTCATATGGATACCGATAGTCTTATTCTACAAATTATAGCAGATGATATTTACTGTGACATTAAAAATAATATTTCTAAATTTGATACATCCAACTTTCCGGTCAATAATGTTTTCAACATCCCCCTCCAAAATAAGGCTATTGTCGGACTATTTAAAGATGAGAACGCAGGTAAGCTAATGAACGAATTTGTTGGCTTGCGCTCGAAAGTTTACGCACTTGATGTTGGAGGTAGACAAGTAAAAAAATCTAAAGGTATAAAAAAAAAAATTGTTAGGAATGAAATTGTTTTAGAGGATTATAAAAGGTGTCTATTCGATCTAAAATTGCTATTTAAATCGCAAAATTTATTCAAATCGCGACTGCATGAGATTTCTTCGATCACGCAAAATAAATTAGCTCTATCTCCTTTCGATGACAAGCGGTGGATTGCTGTTGATGGCATACATACTCTAGCTTGGGGCCATCGTGACAACGATAGCGAGATAATGCCTGAAGAGACAATTCAATTATATTTTATATTAGAATTATTACTCGATAGAACATTCTTATTTTTAAGTAGAAACTAACACCCTACATTACATCTATGGACCTGCGCTTAGAATGCCTTTCCTCCCCCCACCTAACCAGGTCGAAGCTATTAGGTAAGCATGTACAGCAGAACGATTCAGTTTTAAGTTTTTACTAGTGCTGTTAAGCTGCGTTATCGCAATGGAATACGGTACTTACATTTTATATTTACTAGTCCATTCTTAATATTTTTTTGTTCTGTTTCAGTTGACAATACGAATAATTATAATCATTTCATCACCGCCTCTCTGAAAATGAAGGAAGATGCGATCTTTTGTGAAAAGCAGCTTATTGGACAATCGACATATCTACTCAATAAGGCAGGCACTAAATTTATTACGATAGATCTGAATCCAGCAGCAGGCTTAGTACCCCTCATTCAAGTTCGCTCATCTAGTACACTCATCTTCTTTACTGTAGATGAGTGGGAAGAATTTTGTAAAACCGAAGGTTGCAGTCCGGAACATCATATTGAAACTAGTGCGTATAAACATATAAAAATTATACGACTTAAAAGCCGAAATCGGACAATCGTTTTCTCTGAAAACACCTACAACAATATCTTTCATCTGATGCAGCTAATTAACCAAAAGCTGTCCGTGTTCAAGAGTACCGACTTTGTGCGCTTCTATAATGCAACACTTCAGGCATGCTCACAGATGGAAGGTGACTTACAACATAAGATTAGAACCTTATTGTCTTGTCATGACACATCCTTAAATGCTATGTATATGTTAGAAATATTGTATTTACATTATAATACTTTACATTTCGATTTCGAAGTTATGAAATTGAAAGATTAATAAAAATATCAATGATAAAAAAAGATAATCCCTCCTCTATTGATCTCCTGTAATGCGCAGAACTTTTTAAAATAATATTTCTATGTGGAATAATGAGTAGATCATGTTACACACAAAACTACGGGTCGATATCTGTTGAGACATGTATAGACCTGTTTTGATATATTTACCTGCACTGTAATCCTTAAATGCTCTGTATATGTTAGAAATATTGTATTGACATTATAGTACTTTACATGTTGATTTCGAAGTAATGAAATTGAGAGATTAATAAAAATATCTACGTATGTAAAAAATATATGTTGTCTAAATTTCTAAAGTCTAAAGTTCTATGTGGAATGATGTTTTATTTTAAAGTAGGTCGTGTTGCACAGAAAACTACGGGTAGATATCTGCTGAGACATGTACAGACCTGTTTCGATATATTTTTACCCCCACTGTATTTTGTATGCAAGTAATTCTAAATTCTAATATAACTTCAGTGTTCGCTTTTGAAACCGCATGTGATTTTGTCGTTCAAAAATATTGCGTATTAAACGGTGTAATTCGTAGTAATTATATGTAAATGAGCGTGAATTAACCGCGAATTTAACGAATAATACCGCGGAATTAGTGAATTAACAGCGAATTTAACGAATAATACCGCGATTTACCCCGCGAAGTTAGTTAATTACTCGCAACTTTCGCGGATAATATCGCGAACTACCCCGCGAATTCCGCGAATGATGTTAATTCTCCGCGAATTGCCCCGCGCAATCCACGAATTATGTCGCGATTTATCCGGCGGAATACGTGGATTTAGTCTATTGGTCGCGAGCTTCCGCGAGCTTCGTGGTTTAATTAACCGCGAATTTAGTGATTTATACGCGGATTACCCGCTAATTAAACCGCGAACCCCGCGAATTACTCGATTATGTCGCGGGTTGCCCTCGGATTCCGCGAATTGAACCGCGACTTCCGCGAATAAAACCGCGAATTTTCATTTAATTGCACTAATTCCGCGAATAAAACCGCGAATACCGCTAATGAAACCGCGAATTTGCATTTAATTGTACTAATTCCGCGACTTAAACCGCGAAATCCGCGAATAAAACCGCGACTTAAACCGCGAAATCCGCGAGTTAAACCGCGAAATCCGCGAATAAAACCGCGAGTCACGCGAAATCCGCGAATAAAACCGCGGATCCGGCAGATTAACCCTTTAATTAATTAAATCCACTAATGAGCTCATTAGTGGTGGCGGTGGCGGTCCCCGTGTCGGTTAACCGAGTCTACTAACAGAGAACAAACTTGGGACAGTGTACAACGGCCCTTTTACCATTTGCCATTTACAATTTACAATCTACAATTTACGATTTACAATTTATCATTTACCATTTATAATAATTATAATGTATAGTTATAATAAATTTCAATTCGTTTGTAATAATAATACTTTTAGTGTAACTTATCTACACGCAGAACGTTGTATAGAACTTGTATAGGCTAAATGTATAGGAAATATTGTATAGTAGATATAACAATGTATAATATATCTCACTAATGTATAATATATTAAGTACCTACATATAGTATGAAAAGAAATCTAATTGTATATATTTAATACGGACAATAAAAGACAAATGGAGGAAAAGCTCTTTGTTTTTATTTTTCGCCAGGGGGAGGATGTGATAACTAAACCAGGTCATGTATTCACAAAATATCCATTTCATCAACACGACCTCGTTGAGTTATGATGTTTCACCACATTGTTTTTATCTTGTAACCAGGTCACTAGGCTAAGGGAAGACACTCTAATATATAACGAGACACTCAGAGGTCTCTACAGTCACAGACACTCGGAGTCAGAGTCAGAGAGTTAGAGTCACAGTCACTACAAGTCTAGTGCCTCATATTTATAATGTAGTGTTTACTGTTGTTATCATTGTTATATGCATGTTATAAAATTTTATTATAAAAATTAAACTCTTTTTCGAGTGTAAATGTGTTTTTGCTGAGATTAGAAATATCGATTTTATAAAACGAACTTACTACAATAATACGGAATTACATAATATAATTTATTATTTATTTTATATTAGCACCATCTTTCGAAAAACTTAGGATTACATATATTCTAATTCTGACATTTATTTATAGTAAATAGGTGAAATTTTGTTAATTTCTAAAATTATATTTTAAAGTTACAGCAGTGTGTATCAAATGAGTACATAAATTTAAAATATTTAAATTCATAACATTACAATTTGTGGTGTCATTCTACACTTTTTCTCAAAAGTGTAAAATTTTGGTTGATACACAACACATTTTAGGTGACAATCCTTCTTAGAAAAACGCAATTTGTCGTGGAGAAATGAGCCTCAAAGATTATGAGCGACCAGGATTATCAAAACCTGTAATAGCTTTGGGGATAACTAATAAAATTAAAGATACTGCTTTGCACGACAATTGAAGAATTGACATCAAGCACTACGTGCTCTGAATTTTCAGTTGTGATTAAAAACATGAAAGAATGCGAATATAAAACTATAATTTCGCTGCTCAACAAGAACAAAGACGATTTTTGCAAAAGGCCAAACCGTTAATGGACGCTCTACTGGACAAATCGAAGAAAGCGGTTTCTGAAAAACGACACAGAATGGCCTATAAAAATATAAAAATATTTCTTTTTCATCACAATTAGCTTTCTCACACTAGTCATGTTATACGCGAAAAATTGTATCAGTTCGGCTTTCAATGTATACACCCTATTCGCTAAGTAATTTTTTATTCACTGAACTCAAACTTTTCCTTATTGGAAAGAAGTAAGTAAAGTGAGAGGCATTATACACGGGAAAACGTTTTCAGTGATAACCATAAAAAATAGAGTACAAATGTCCCAGTGTCATTCACTTAGAAAAACTCTTTCACATAAGATGTGCAAAGACAAAAAACGTGTACCACATACACAAGCTAAAATAACATTTAAAGACACAGTATAAATATAACTTTAAGTATATAGTATACCGCCTAATTCTGAGTCAACGCAACGATCCGAATGTATGAATATTTCTCCCGCTTCGAATACAATTCCCCTGAATGCTGTAGGCGCGTCAACATCGATGTCATACATATAGCAAGCGCCAATTAAGTTGGCGCGAGGAGGGGGTTTAGCAACAGACTGTTTTGTGATTGGCTTAACATCGATATCATACATATAGCAAGCGCCAATTAAGTTGGCGCGAGGAGGGGGTTTAGCAACAGGCTGTTTTGTGATTGGCTTAACACGTTCAGGGGATTTTTATTCGGAGCGGGAGAAATATTCGTACATTCAGGCCGTTGCGTTTGCTCAGAATCAGGCGGTATAGTCATAGATGTAAGATTAGTTATAATACGCATCTAGATGTTGGCAATGTAAACTTATGGATTGGTAATAAAGTTAGCTTTTAACTGGATGTGGACTTTTCAATACAACATGGCGCTGCGAAAAAAGTAATAAATGCGAAAAAAGTAATATATGTAAAAAAAAGTAATAAATGCGAAAAAAGTGATAAATGCGAAAAAAGTGAAAAAAAAGAACGATAATTGCAAGAAAATTGAAAAAAACAACAATTACTAATTACATGCTGTCAAATTACTACTATAACAAAAATGGATAAAGCATTGCATCCGATGAAAACAAGCGGAAATATTGGGGAAAACTGGAAACAATGGAAACAGAAATTCTTAACGTATTTGAAAGCGGCAGAAATTAACAAAAAAGGCGAATATGTGCAATGTGCGCAATTAATGCGTCTTACTGGGGATGAAGGCGTGCAAGTTTACAATTCATTCACACTAAAGGAGGAAGATATACTTTTAAAGAAATTCGATGATTATTTAATACCCAAGAAGAATCTCACATTCGAACGTTATAAATTCTTTAAAATGAAGCAAGCGAATGATTCAATTGAGAAATTCTTAATGAATTACGCAATCAAGCGAAAAAATGTAAATTTGGTATTCTGAATGATGATTTAGTGAAAACAATGTCACACACACAATGCTAAGGTACAAAATGAAGAGATGAGAATTGAAAAAGATGAAATCCACATAATCAAGAAAGGTCGAGCAAGAAATTTCACATCAAACCGAGGCACATATGGGACAACTCCAGGTACAAGGAAGTCGTTTGGAGTTAAAGACTTAAACAAACAAGTACGCAGTAAGGTTAGGTTTATTAATAATTGTACTAATTGCAATAAAAGTCACGAAATCAAGAATTGCCCTGCATTTGACAATAAATGTCATGCATGCCATAAAAATAACCACTTTGCTATAGTGTGTCGAAGTAAGAAATACAGGAAAATAAATGAAATAAATCATGATATAGTGAATGAAGATGAAATAAATTTAAATAACTTATCAATAGATGCTTTGACAATTAATGTCAATAATGCATGATATATAGAACTGACAATTAAGAATAATAATTTAAGTTTTAAAGTTGATACAGGGGCTGATGCCAACATTATTAATTTTAAAACATTTGAGGCACTTAATTTAGATAGAAATTTAATGAAACGAACAAGCGGGAAACTTTTTTATTATAATAATCATGAAATAGACACTCTTGGTACATTAATGGTACATGGTAATTTAATTACTAGATATAAGAATATTATTATAAACTAAACTACTTTGTTGTGAAAAATGACTGTAAATTAATATTAGGTTTGCAAGCATGTTAAACGTTAAGCTTAATTAGAAAAGTAAATATTATTAATAATGCAAGCAATGAATATAAAGAATTATTAAAAAAATATCATACTGTATTCGAAGGTATTGGCAAAGTAGGCAATCCCTACAAAATAGAAATTACTGAAAATGCTACACCAATCAATCATCCTATTAGAAAAATTCCTTTTACATTAGAACATGAATTTAAAAATTGTCTGAAAAAACTAGAAAAACAAGGAATTGTTGAACGCGTTCAAGGTAGTTCTGACCGGATAAATTCATTCGTACTAGTCAGAAAATCTGATAATACTTTGCGAATATGTTTAGACCCTCGCGACTTAAACAAAATTAGTAAACGCCAAAAATTCAAATTACCAACTGTAGAAGAGATAAGTGTAAACTTAAAAGATTCAAATTATTTCACTATTCTTGACGCCACAAGTAGTTTCTAGAACATTGTTATGCGCTTTCGGAACTCCTTTTGGTAGGTATAAATTTAATCGTCTACCTTTTGGTATTATAACTGCAAATGTAGTATTCCAGGAGAAATTTAAATATATATTTAATATACAGGGTGTAGAAGTATATGTAGATGACATTTTAGTCCATGGACGAACAAAAGAAGAACATAATGGGAAACTTCAACAAGTACTTGAATTGGCGAAAGTTCACAATATAAAATTCAACGAGGAAAAGTGTAAATTTTGAAAAAGAGAGGTATCATATCTTGGATACAAATTTTCGGGAGAAGGCATAAAAATAGATGAAGAAAAATTAAAAGCCATAAAGGAAATGCCACGACCAACAGACAAAAAAGAAATGCTAACATTTCTAGGCCTTGTAAATTATGTAGGAAAATTTGTAGAAAATCTATCACAAAAAACATACCATTTAAGGCAATTAACTAAAGAAAATAATGCATATTGCAGTGGAATTTGCTTTTGATTACTTATTAATCTTTTTTGTTCACACTACAACTTATACTTCCAGCTGTTCAGTCTTGTAGATTCCTTGAGCTCACTTCTCTCGGGTCGATCTTCTCAGATATGGGCCAGGTTATATTTGAAGTAAAACAATAAACATTAATAAAAGACACATCTAGCTAGTTTACAATATTTAATAAAATAAAAAAAAGAAAAAAAAATCCCTTTACCGAATGTACAGGGAGCTAAAGCAAATTAACAGTAGCTTAGGAGGAAAGACTCTTTATGAATATGACTCGCACAAAGAGAAAAACCCCCTGTGACTCTCGAACAAACATAAAATTAATAAATAATTGAGAAATTTGTCAAGTTTGACCTCTACTTTAACCCCTACAACTCAAATGTCAACAACTACAAAGTTATCGAAACCACGTAACAGCCTTACAGTCATGCGCAAATAAAACACGACAAAATCAACCCACAACTAATAAAAAAAATCCAACCTGAATTTAAAACGTTCTAGAATATTATCTTGAAGAAAAAACTCCACTGACTAAAAAACATGACAACTTTCTCTAGTATTCATATACTACTTTAAATATCAAAATTATCGCAAATTATACACAAAATTATAAACATAAGCAAAATAATCGTAGTATCAATTATATAAATTAAATGTTTTTATAGAACTTACATCAATCTAAGCACTGATAACACAAAAACTACGTGAGAGATACCATACTTTAATTAATTCAACAACGAGATCACCAACTCTCGTAAAAATCGAAATAACGTTACATGCACAGGAATAAATGCATAAACTAAAAATAAAAAACCCGACTTTACTTAAAAACAGAGAATAAAAATGAATTTCTTATACTCTACAACCAGTTACTTTGCTAGTCCTGATATCTCTAACTAAATTTACCGCGAAAAATTCCTACATCTAATTCAATAGTACCAATACTGTCCGCATCCATACGTTTAAACTAATAAACATACAGAGTCAGTCAAAAATATAATTACAAATATAATAAATATCAATAAAATTCAAATGTTGTTCAAAATTTAAATCTTCCATCTTTTTCTCTCTCTCTCTCTGGATGGAAAAATCCACAGCAATATGTTTGGAGCAATGAACAAGAAGAAGAATTTCGAGATATAAAAGAAATACTAATGAGGAATCCGTGTTTACGTTATTTTAATCCTAATGACGAAGTAATAGTTTCAGTGGATGCCTCAAAAAACGGATTAGGTGCAGTTCTGATACAGAATGGATCACCATGCGCCTATGCTTCAAGAACAATGACACCAACACAAACTAAATATGCGCAAATCGAAAAAGAGTTACTAGCTGTTTGTTTTGGAGTTGATAAATTTCATCAGTATGTGTATGGAAGAAGATTTGTAGTGGAAACAAACCACAAACCTTGGGTTTCAATATTCAACAAAAAATTACATGAATGCCCAGCGAGACTACAACGCATGTTATTATCACTTCAAAAATATGACATTGATTTGAAATTTAAACCAGGAAAAGAACTTATTGTTGCTGATAGTTTGTCGAGAATTCAGTTACAAGATTTATACCAAGAAAAGATGGATTTGGAAGCACAAATTTGTCTAGTAATAAAAGAAATGAAAATTAGCGACGACAGATTAGAAGAGATTATCGAACAAAACAAAAGAGATCAAGATTTACAGCTAATTATTAAATACGTAGCAAATGGATGGCCAAAAGATAAGAAACATATTCCAAACAACATTAAACCTTATTATAATTTAAGAAATGAAATAACACAAGGTGCAGGTTTATTATTTAAAGGAAATAAAGTCATAATACATCGAGAATTTAGACACTCAGTTTTATCAAGTATACATACAGGACATTTTGGAGTAAACAAATGTGTAAAATGAGCGAACACAGCTATTTATTGGTCTGGAATGGCAACATAAATAGAACAATATGTACGTAAATGTGAAGTGTGTAATAAATATGGAAAATCAAACATAAAAGAACCATTGATACCACATTAAATAATTGAAATATCTTGGTATAAAGTAGGTGTAGACATTTATGAACTTTATGGTGAATACTACTTATTAGTCGTAGACTATTACTCCAAGTACCCAGAAATCGTGAGTTTGAATAAAGATATGTCTTCTAAAAATGTGATAACGAAACTAAAAGCGATATTTTCCAGACAATAATGATTACAGATAGTGGTACTCAACTAATTAGTCAAGAAATAAGGAAATTTGCATGTGAATGGAAATTCAAAATCATACCAAGTTCTCCTTATCACCAACAATGTAACGGAATGGCAGAAAGAACAATACAAACGATAAAAAATATTGTAAAGAAGACCCTAGATGACAATGGTGATATATATCTAGCTCTACTTTCTTATCGTAATACACCTGTTTACGATGGATCCTATTCTCCATCAGAAATATATTATTAAAAATACCTTTATATTATACAAAATTGGTGGGGTTTTACCCACTCATGTATGTTTTAATTATTCTGATACAAATATTAATGGCAAGGATACTAAGAGACAACGTACCTAGAACAGCAAATGGTTTAGGAACAAATCAGATAAACAAAGCACAATACAATAACTCTATCGTTACGTCACAGAATGATTACAAAAAATATTATGATACAAGAACAAAAGAAAGAAGAGATAATCTGTCAACAATTGTAATAAAACATTGTCCCAAGAATTTGTATATGTGACCGAACGGTTCGTGCTCTAAAGGTGTTGGTTTGAAAACGAGTTTGGTTGGATGACGTTAATATTTGACTGAATCTTTGACAAATGTCACATACGTTTATATACTTTTTGACATCTTTAACCAAACTAGGCCAGTAACACGATTGTTTGATCGCTTTGATATTTTCTTGAATGCCGCGATGACATGTTTTGGTTTCATGATATAATTTTAATTTTAATCTGCGTTCTTCTTCGTCAAATATATCTGTTACAAATCTATTTGAAATTACTAGGTGGAAGGCTTTATTCTTGAAAAACTCTTGTATTATATTTATAAGAGCTGTTTCTAATTCTTTATGTGTGAAATATATGCTATATAGTTTTTTCGGTTCCAAATAATCTTTTATGACATTTAGGAGACCATTTTCTATGTTGTGGACAGAAATTTGAAAATAGAATCGATTATTATCAGACTTTTATTTTATTGACTTTTATATTTCGTTCACTTATTGTTTTATTTAGAGATATTATAATTTGATTTGCAAACGTGTTTAGATTTTTCTCTGTATAAGGAATTTCCATAACAGGGTTTTCTACGCTAGTGTGGATTGCATCGTTTTCCGAAAAATCTGGCTTTAGTGGTATGTCTTGTAAAATTGTTACTCTAGATGTGGTAGAAGTTATACTTTCAATATTTTTTTAAAATTCACTCTATTTATTTTATTATAATTTATGTATTAATTTTTTCAATGTTTTGTAATTTATGTTATCAGTTTCTTCCCTGCTGAAAAACCTTGATCACTTAACAATTGTTTAAATCATTTTTACCATTGCTATAAAAAATAGCATTCTTATTTTCTACTATATACATTATTTATGTATCATATTGAAAGTCAATGACTAATATATTAAAGTATAAATGTTTTAATATTGCTGTAAGCTTTCTCAAAACACTAGTTTTGCTCCTACTTACACACCGTAATATCTACTTGATTTACTAACTTATTTGTCTGAGAGACCAGCTCAGTTAAGAGGCGAACTAGGGGAGGTTCTCTTTTGTAAGAGGCGCCACCGTGTTTATACTTTCGAGCCGGTACAGTGAACACAGACACCGCCAACAGTAAGTTAACTAAATCACAGGTAAATACGTGGACAATTGTTACCATAATAATACAACACCAAGTAATGTAACAATATTTAGAAATAGTTTATTAACAACAAAAAACAAAACAAGGAAAAAAAATCAATAAGCATATGTACGTGAACAACGCTGTAGTAAATTAAACTCACCAGATAAAACGGTTCAAAAAAAAATATGTAAGGCTCACAAGCCACAATAAAATAATGAAATAGAATTCAACAATATCATTGGCCAACATGTTTAATGAATGCAAAAAAATATGAATTAAAGTGACCCCCGAATAAAAGGCTCACCCAGTATAGTAATTTTGTATATTATTCTAATTAATTCGAATTAATTTTAACAATAAAAATTCGCATTAAAACTGGTACAAATTAACCTAATTACCAAAAACTGTTCACGATTTGGTAACTCGATCATTTTTATTGCGAATTCCAACGCCATCCACCGCATAAAATATGAACGATACTATAATGAAAACAAAGTTGCCTACATCAACGTAAAATATATCGCAAATTTTTAATTAAATTTAAATCAACTTAGAAAATTAATATGATGAAATTTCTAATTTAGCCAACACTAGGATAAATATCCGCAGAAGAAAGTATTATACAAATTTTTAAATATCCGCAGAAGAAAGTATTATACAAATTTTTAAATATCAAAATTACAATTTATAAGAAAAAAACGTCTAAAAATGAACAAGGGACGATTTCAACCCATTGCAGTTCTACTTTTGAAATTTTAACGAAATAATTGTGTAATGACAAATATATTTTACATTTTAAGTCACAATGGAAAATAAACTTCACTTGCACATTATACTTTATGAAAAGTTGAAAACATGTAAATAAAAACATTTTTACATTTTCGTCATTTCAGATAATGCGTCCTTGCTTATTGTCTGAAGAGTTATTGCTTGTTAAATAAAAACCGAATGGTATATTAAGTAAATGTCCAAAAGCATGGTCAGTTCTTTACAAATATTAGTATTATGGCCGAGTAGTATGAGGACGGATTTATATTTGAGGTCTCTAAAAACGCCATTGTGTGACTAGTGGGGACGGAAAAAAGTTTTAACCTGCAAACAGTAATTTCGAGTATGTCGTTTTACCATGCTAAGTTTCCTGTACACAGTCGTTGAGTAACTGTCATTTATCATGAGTTCGATTTCTGAGATGAATAACCAACAACCCGTGATATAATTTTTAATGCTGGAAGGTTGCGCGCCTATAGAAATTTGCTGTGTGAAGTGCAAGTGAATGCACTGATTCAAGGAAATCGTTGGATTACGCAGAAATAAATTTCTCGACAATTAGGCGCTAGTCAAGAAAGAGTCCAGTACATTCATCACACGTTGAGCTACAGAAAAATTTGCGCCAGATGGCTCCCGCGACAATTAATGGATGTCATGAAAGAACAAAGAAAAACACATGTCAAAAACTTCTTAACCAGTCTCGACGTGGAAGAGATGGTTTTTTCATGAACATCAACACCGGGGCCGAATCTTGGGTCTAGGGTATCGAATGTGGCTTGACTCAAGCAGCAGTCATTGAAATATCGTCGTTATATCTACTATATTCTGGAATCTGAAAAGAGTCATTCATACTGAATATCTGCCGAAGAGATCAACGATAAATTCAATAAGATACTGTAAAACTTTACGATCACTAAAAAATAGTATCTGTACATTCCTTATTTCGTACATTCAGATTTCTGATTGTTCCAAAAGTTGAGGGAGGTACTGAAAGTAGTGATGTGTCGATCCGGATGGATTCGATACAAAGGAACGAATCCATCCGTGGAACGAATCCGAAATTGTAACCGTATGTCGTTCCTCTATTTCATTCCATATAATGAAACAACGGCACATCATCAAGCATTTGTCGGTCTTTCCACATACTTGCTTACTAAGATATAAATTATAAATGTATATATTGTCCACTTATTTTTTCATAATGTAAATAAATCATTAATGCAGCAATCTCTCTATTTCTGATTATTTTAACTTTTGGCCCTTATCTACTCCATCAATTGTCGCTTGTTTCAATAGGAAAGACTAGTAATGAAATATATGTTACGTTTGTATATTTTGGATTTTGAATTTATAGGTTTGTAGAATTTAAAGACAAAAATATAACAAACAATTAATGGTTTTGGGTCTAAAATGAGTAGGGGTTCTATATTTTTGTTTTAATAGTTCAGTTTAGATTTCAGTAGTATCAAGTTTATTTTATTATTCAAATTTGTAAAAAGTAACTCGATGGATAAAAAAAGCGCAGTGAAGTTTGGAATTTTTTTACTATCGTGAATGATTATTCTGCTAAATGCAATTTCTGCAATTCAATATTTTCACATAAAGGAGGAGCAATCGCAAATCTAACCCGACATTTGAAAAGGAAGCATCTATTTTCCCTAGTAGAAGAACCTGAAAAATATACATCGCATATGCATACCGATCCAAACGAACCTTCTACATCCAAGGCCGGTGAAAGTGTTGCTTCTGCTAATGCATAAATTGCACCTGCTGCAACAAGAGCAAATACTGAGGTAAATATCGAACTTTTAAAGAAAAGGAAAGTGAGTCAATCAACTTTGACAAGTTTTGAAAAAAAGTCATTACCCGTACAAACTTCAAAAAAGCTAGATGAACAACTGTGTACCATGATTGCTGAATACCAGCCACTTAGTTCGGTAGAAGATGAATTTCGAAAATTTGTTAAAATGCTAAATCCAAATTATAATCTTCCATTAAGAAAGACTATTTCTAATATAATTTTACCCCAACTGCATACAAAAGTTCATGAAATTGTGAAAAAGTGTTTGTCATTGACGGATTATGGTTGCTATCACCACTGATGGGTGGACTTCTATTAGTTACCAGTCTTATCAGGCGCTAACTGCAAATTTCTTCAACGATGATGGTAATGTAACATCAGCTTTATTGGGATGCTGCTGTATCGAAGGATGTCATACAGCTCAAAATTTGTCTGATAGTATGAAGAGCCTTTTAGACACATGGGAAGTGTCACACAAAGTTTGTGCTGTTGTTACTGATAATGCAGCAAATATTACAGCAGCAGTTCGCATTTAAGGATGGCAGCACCAGCATATATCATGTTTTGCTTATACTCTTAACTTAATAGTACAGAAAGGGTTACATGAAATTCGGGACATTCAGCATAAAGTAAAAGCCGTTGTCGAATTTTTCAAACGGAGGCCACTTGCAACAGCAAAACTTCAAAATCTACAGAAACAAATGGATGTTCCTCAACTTAAGTTGAAACAAAATGTAAGCACAAGGTGGAATTCTACTTATAATATGTTTGATAGAATTATTCAAATGAAAGATCCTTTGCAATCAGTGTTAGCTATTTCGAACTGCAATATTTCTTTGTTTGATCACGATTTCGAAGTTCTTTCTATGTGCTGCAAAATCTTAAAACCTTTCAAAGATGTAACAGAAGAACTAAGTGGTGAAATAACGGTGACAATGTAAAAAAATTTAGGGTTTCGTAAAATGTTAATGAATTATATTTCCAAAGTGAAAACGTAGTTAGTCACGGTGGCACATAAGATATGCGAGATTGTATTAGCTGCATTACTTAAAATATTTGAACATAAAGAAGATAATCAAATTTACAGCGAGTCCACATTTCTCGATCCGCGATTTAAAAGCTATGGTTTCAATAAAGAGTCAGCATATAATAATACTTATCAAACAATCATACAGAAAAGAGCCGCTTTAATTGAAAAGAAAAATAAAAACCGAAGTGAACCTATTGCAATAGAAAAAAGTGTAGATATAGCAGACGACAACATATGGAGTAACTTCGATAATGAAATTTCGGAAATAAAAACAACATTAAATCCTACTGCAGAAACAATTAGTGAAATTGATAAATACGTTCAAGAACCCTTATTAGCCAAGAATCAAAATCCCCTTAAATGGTGGGAAGGCAGGAAAAACGTTTGTATAAATTTATATACACTTATAAAAGGTCGATTTTGTATTCCAGCTACATCTGTGAAACATCCTTGTGAAAGTATATTTTCAAAAACTGGACAGATTCTAAAAGATCGTAGAAGTAGATTATCTGATTCAAAGGTAGAAAAAATAATCTTTTTAAATTATAATCTAAAGTAGCATAACTTGTATTAATGTAATTTTTGTACACAAGTACTATAGGTTTATATTTATTGTTTATCATTGTAAGATTCACATGAAAACATTTCAGTAATGTCAGTGTACAAATAAATATAAAATAAGTACCTGCTTATAAATTCTTTTCCTACATAAATATTATACAGTGTGGTCAAAAAGTTTGGAACCAAGCTTATAACCGCATTATTTTACATTTTTTGTAAAAACACTCGGACAGGTAAATTTTCTTTTTTAAAACGCCATCTTTTGACATACAATTTTTTTCTATGACGTCATTGGTTTTCGAGTGATGACGTTATCAACACTTTCTTTAAATGGCAACCATATTATTTTTTTCTCGTTTTTGGTAGATCTTTATATCCACCAAATAGTGATATAAAACAATTGGTATGTTGAATCACAATTTTTTTGAAAATATGATATAAATTTAGAAAAAAATACGAAAATTTTATTTTTGTACAAAATCAAAATTAAATAAAAAAAAAATCTGAACTTAAATTTATTGTAACAGTTAACGTAAATTTTCAAAATGGACCCCACCAACCAACTGACACTGTCCCAGCCGAGTGTAAATGCTTTGCGATCAATTGTAATCTGCGTTATTCGCTCCAGGTCAAAAGAAACTCGTCTTCCCAATCGGCCAATTACTTATTAAAAAATCTTATTTAACATTAAATAGTTTCACAAAAAAGGGCCAAAGAAGTTTAATTTATTTAAAAAATTGATGATGTGCAGACCATTTCTTAATTAAAATTATCGCCCAAAAATTGAAGATTTCAAAAACTAATTAAGCTTACAAAATTTACTGAAATATGTAAGTAAGTTTTTTTCACACTTCTGTCTTGTGTGAGGACTTAAATATTCTTCTTGAACAAACCGGATCGTCAAAAGCACATGTACTCATGTTACTATTAAAAAAATTTACAAAAACAAAAACGCACTTTTTTGCAAGATATTTCTTTATGACATTCTTTCTTCTTTTTATACAATTTATGTATAGCAAACGCCAATTAAGTTGGCGCGAGGAGGGGATGCGCAGAAGCCGATTTTAAAAACGTTCACCCCCACTACTCAAGTAATTGTCAGAATACATTTGTCATTGACGTTTAACGGAACATAATGTCTGTACAAGTGATACACGCTCAGAGGTTAGAATTATCTGACATTTGATGTAAAACCAAATACAAATCTCCCCACTACTTCTAATCCTGCGCGAACTTACCCCTCCTCGCGCCAACTTAATTGGCGTTTGCTATACAAAAATTTTAGTTTGAAATTGTTTCTATGGCGACAACATTGTTGAATTATTTACTTCTATTTTTGACGTTAAATTTTTGAGATATTGCGTAAAAATTGTACATTTTCGCTAATATAAAAAATGGCACATTTATCTCAGCGAGAAAGAATCGAAATTTTAATTATGGTTGGGTATGGGGACAGACAAAGAACGCATGCAGAAGCATGCGTTTGTTTAACCATGAACATCCTGATAGACCTCCAATTACCAGGTCTACGGTGACAAAACTAGTTGGAAAGTTTATCGAAACTGGATCCGTAAAAGATCGACCACGGCAAGGTAGACCTCAAGTAGGAGAAAATGTGAAATTAAATGTGCTTCTAGAAGCAGAAGAAAGGCATCATGTTTCCACCAGACAACTTGCGTTAGCCAATCAGGTGGCTCACTCATTTGTCGTCAACTTATTTAAAAAAGAACACTATCGTCCTTACAAAGTTCAACTTGTACAGGAATTACATGAGGATGACGAAGATCGTCGACTGCAGTTCTGTGAAGACGTAATGTTACGTTGTGACCAAAATCCAAATTTCTTGGAAAACATCGTCTTCTCAGATGAAGCTACGTTCTGCCTAAATGGATCTGTTCACCGCCATAATTGCAGATATTGGTCCCAGAACAATCCGCATTGGACTCAAGCGTGTCATACTCAGCGCAGAGGAAAAGTTAACGTATGGGTTGAAATGATTGGACGACGCATTTTAGGACCAATATTTTTTTAAGGAAATTTGACTGCTGTGCAATATTTAGAATTTTTAAGATTTGAACTAGTTCCAGCGCTCGCTGTTATTTTCCCAAATCACGAAGATGGTGATGTACCTCATCCAAATATTTGGTTTCAACAAGATGGGGCGCCTCCCCATTATGGTGTAGAGGTACGCCACTATCTTGACGAAATATTTCCCAATAAATGGATTGGACGGAGAGGCGCCATAGAATGGCCACCTCGTTCTCCTGACCTGACTCCGTTAGACTTTTTTTTGTGGGGTTATTTGAAATCGAAAGTGTATTTTAACAAACCGAACAATTTAGAAGATTTAAAAGAACGAATTCGCGTAGAACTTACACAAATATCCCCAGACATAATTGAGGCGAGTATACGAAGTGTTTACACTCGGCTGGAACAGTATCAGTTGGTTGGTGGGGTCCATTTTGAAAATTTACGTTAACTGTTACAATAAATTTAAGTTCAGATGTATTTTTTTTAATTTAATTTTAATTTTGTACAAAAATAAAATTTTCGTATTTTTTTCTAAATTTATATCATTTTTTCAAAAAAATTGTGATGCAACATACCAATTGTTTTATATCACTATTTGGTGGATATAAAGATCTACCAAAAACGAGAAAAAAATAATATGGTTGCCATTTAAAGAAAGTGTTGATAACGTCATCACTCGAAAACCAATGACGTCATAGAAAAAAAATGGAAGTCAAAAGATGGCGTTTTAAAAAAGAAAATTTACCTGTCCGAGCGTTTTTCCTAAAAATGTAAAATAATGCGGTTATAAGCTTGGTTCCAAACTTTATGACCACACTGTATATATAAATACTCATGCAACTCTTAAATAAATAAATAAAACAAACAGGCAATCATTCCGATCCAACAAAGCTAGATCGAAATGAATGTGTCACTTGTCGGGCTTTAAAACTCCGATCGGCGTTTAACATCGAGATTGTTATAATCGTTCCACGGAACGAATCTAACGAATCCTCTGGAGTCGTTCCATCTGCAGAATGGAACGAGAAGGAAAGAGTCCACGAAAAGAACGATTTCGCCCATCTCTAATTGAAGGGCCAACATTGTTGATCAGACACTGAAGTCTGGGCTGCTGTTCGCAATTGTATCAACAATAAACAAGGAAGTTTTGATAGTATAACAAATTTACTTCATTTCGAGACTGGTTTCACTATTTTGTGTTTTCTTATTCTTATTTTATAAAGTTGGAGACCTTCTATATCAATCTTCCCTTGTAATTAACCCTATATTTGAAACTGTATTTACTATTTGTTGAATTTACAGTTTAACACTATTCGTATGACATATTGACTTATGATGATAGTAGATCAGATTACTCGGTCCGAGGACCGCCACCGCCACCGCCACCGCTATTGAACTAATTAGCGGTATTAATTAATTAAAGGGTTAATTCGCGGTATTCGCGGTTTAATTCGCGTGATTCGCGGATAAATTTGCGGATTCCGCGGATAAATTCGCGGAATCCGCGGTTTGATTCGCGGAATTTGTACAATTAAATACTAATTCGCGGTTTTATTCGCGACTAATTAACTACATTCGTGGAATCCGTGGGGCAATTCGCGACATAATTCGAGTAATTCGCGGGGTTCGCGATTTAATTAGCTGGAAATTTGCGTATAAATCACTAAATTCGCGGCTAATTAAACCGCGAACCTCGCGGAATTCGCGACCAATTGACTAAAGCCACGTAATCCGCGGGGTAATTCGCGACATAATTCGCGAAATGCGCGAGGCAATTCGAGAAAATTCGCGAGTAATTAACTAACTTCGCGGGGTAATTCGCGAAATTCGCGGTTAAATTACTAATTTCGCGGGATAATTAGCTGCATTCGCGGTTAATTCACGCTTATTTACTTACATATAATTACCATGAATTACACGTTTAATACGCAATATTTTTGACCGATAAAATCACATGCGGTTTGGAAAGCAGGCTAGCGAACACTGAAGTTATATCGGAATTTAGAATTACTTGCATACAAAACACAGTGGGGGTAAATATATCGAAACAGGTCTATACATGTCTCAACAGATATCGACCCGTAGTTTTGTGTGTAACACGACCTACTTTAAAATAAAACATTATTCCACATAGAAATATAATTTTATTTATATAACATATATTTTTTACATAGATATTTTTATTAATCTCTCAATTTCATTACTTCGAAATCAAAATGCAAAGTACTATAATGTAAATACAATATTTCTTAACATATACAGAGCATTTAAGGATTACAGTGCGGGTAAATATATCAAAACAGATCTGTACGTGTCTCAACAGATATCGACCTATAGTTTTGTGTGTAACACGACCTACTCATTATTCCACATAGAAATATTATTTAAAAGTTCTGCGCATTACAGGCGATTAATAGGGGAGGCATATATATAAGTAATATTCTTACTTTAAAATTTATAGAGTTGTTTTGGTGTTTATTTCGATCTGCGGCTTTTTGTCGAGTAATATAAACCAAGTATAATGTAGATCTCGGTTTCGGGGTTGGAACCGCGTCGAGTTAGGCGTAATTGCCAACGTTTCGTCCACTGTTTCAAGGGACATCTTTATAAGTTGTACCGGTCTCTGTCATAGCATTCTTCAAGCTACTGCGAAACGGCGAACATCTACGTACAGCCCTGAAGATGTCCCTTGAAACAGTGGACGAAACGTTGGAATTACGCCTAACTCGACGCGGTTCCAACCCGGAAACCGAGATCTACATATAGAGAACGACCGCGGAAACCTACACCTTCAAGTATAATGTGTTTGAAATTAGATCCGATGGAAAAATATCGCCAATTTCTACAAATAATCGGAGAAGATTTACCGAACGAAATTCGCGAGTGGTTATTCTCTTCACACTTAACAATTAGGGATTGTGTATTTATAGCGGCATTCAGCTATCAGAATAGACGATACTTTTACATCGATATAATAGATATGTTATATTGTATTAGTCATTTATGTATTAGAACAATAAGATGTTATTATAATATTGTATGAATCATTTATGTACGAAACAATAAACAGTTATCTCTATCATGTAGCGGGAACGTTGTGTAAATCTAAGATACACAACTCTTCTATTTGTTCATCGATTATTATGAATCTCCGAATATTGTTTGTTAAGAAATAACAAACAATATCGATAACTAGATATTGTACCCTCGAAATGTTATATTAGTTTTAAGAAATAGAATATTAGGACATTCTTGTAAAGACCACTGTAACTAGTGCATTCACATAATCACTTAAAATAAAACTATCTTCCAATTCAGTAGTATTATTTGAAAAAGTGCAGTATCAATTTACGGAGTCACCCCTCTTCTCACACTAATAAAAGTTACAAATCAAACCACCGTCTGAATACGTAACTTAATTGGCGCAGTCAGAGTAGGATACCAGAGTACAGAAGAATATCATAATCTCAAATTGATCAAGAGATTCTTCTGGTGAGTTCAACTCTTTACCTGGACGAGCAGAAGAGGCTAGATCCGAAGAAAATTCCTTCTTGGAAGACGATCAAATTTCGGAACCCAGGAGACATCACCCATCACGCCCGTTATCTCTCGAAACTTCAATGAAAACTACCATACTCATACTAGTACTGTAAGTTAATTTTAAGATTTTTTGCCTTTTGTTTATGAATCGCAACCGGGATCGTAGTCGATCTCCAATTAATCGAGACTTAATAAATTTAAATATGGCTCAAAATACCGTACCTTCGGGAGAAATTTCGTTAATTCCCACATTTGATGGCGATTACAGAGAATTGCCATTATTTTTAACCATTGCTGGTTCTTTTTATAATCGATATGTTAACAACCAAGCAATACCTAATGCCTTGTTAGTTGAAATTATATTAAGCAGATTAAAGGGACAACCCGCTCATATAATTGCGGCACAAGGCTTATTAACGAAAGATGCCATATTTGCGAGGCTACGCGAATTATATGCCGATCCAAGATCGGAATTAAGTATTGAAATGGAAATCGTCAACTTTGTGCCAGAATCCGCCAAAATCTATTAGTGTTAAGTAATGATTTAAGATCCTTAATCAGTTATTATAATACTAAATTACAAATGAACGAGTTGTATAACGATCAGATTAGGCAATCTAAACAAACAGTATTCAATGGCCTAGCAATAGACGCAGACCTCCTCAGCCCCACCAACAAACCAGATTTCAACAACCTCAATTTCAACAACCACAGCCGCAACAATTTCAAACCCAGCAATTTCGACACCAACAATCTTACCCTCAACAGACTCAAATCGTCAAGCAATCCTATCCCTCTTTACGAGCTTATCGGCCACAATCGCAACCTCAACCAATGGAAGTTGATACCTCTAGACGCTTTTCACGATTAAATACTCCTACATGACCAGTCAAACAACCGCTAATGGGCTTCAGTAACGGTAAGAGAGTATTTAATATTGAAGTAGATAACCATGACCTAGAATATGAATTGGAACACGATCAGGAAACGAATGTAGAAGAAGTTAGTGCCGAAAACTCAAATTTTGATGAAATTATTGAGCAAAATTTTCAGATGACTTTATCGGACGACACGAACCCATAGAGTACTTTGATTTAGATTTTTCATATGACTTAGTAGTAGATTACGAAACAATACGCCCACAATCGGATACATTCGAGGAAGATGAAATTGAAATCACGCAAACAGTAAATTTAAACCAACAATGTAATAAGTATTTACCATACATCATTATACCGGAACTAGACAATGCTAAATTATTAATTGACACCGGAGCCACAGACTCTTTAATAAGCCCTAAAGTAGCACTCAAATATTTCCCAAATTGCATTGTTTATAGACCATTCAGTATAAAAACTATGCATAACACAACTTATCACAAAAATATTGCGATCACTCCCTCTTTGTGCAGTTTTGATTGTAAAGAAAGGGACTATCGCTGGAATTTAGTAAATTTCTCAGAAAAATTCCAAGGATTAATAGGTAGCAAAATGTTAACAAAAGTTACAAGCACAGGTGGATTATCAAAACAACATGCTTCATCTACCAAACTTAAGTATTCCCTTTTATTACAAGCAATCCGGCCACAGTTTAAATAATGTAATAGTAAATCCAGAGATATCAAATATTTTAGATCAAAATATAAAAACCAAGTTACAATATTCCCATCTTAATGATGAGGAACGCATTCCATTACGACAACTAATCTATAAATATAAAACAATTCTGTATGACGATAATATTCAATTTACATTCACTAGTAAAATACAGCATGCAATAAATTTAACCGAAGAAACACCAATTTATCAAAAACCCTACAGAAAAAGTCCCGTTCAACATAAAGAAGTAGAGTCGCAGATTATCAACATGTTACAACAAGGAATTATTACGAATAGTAATAGTCCGTACGCGGCTCCTGTATCGTTAGTAAAAAAAAAATTAGACCTCTCAGGTATGCAAAAGTTCCGAATGGTGATAGATTATCGGAAACTAAATGATAAAACAATCAACGATAAATACCCAATACCCTTAATTTCCGACATATTAGACAAGTTAGGACGTGCCAATTACTTTAGTACGTTAGATCTAGCATCGGGTTACCACCAGATTGAAGTTAAACCGGAAGATCGGTATAAAACAGCCTTTTGTACGGAAACCGGACAATACGAATTTTGTAGAATACCTTTCGGGTTAAAAAATGCTCCGTCTACCTTTCAACGTTGCATGAACTTTATATTATCAGATATTTTGCGGGATACTTGCCTAATCTACCTTGACGATATTATTATTTATAGCACGTCATTCGAAGAACATTTACAAAAACTAGAATCTATATTCAAACGTCTAAAACAAAACAACCTTAAAATATCTCTTGACAAATGTGAATTTTTCAAACGATCTATCAAATATTTAGGACACGTAGTAACCGATAAAGGGATTGTATCGGACCCAAGTAAAATAGAAGCAATAAAAAGGGTTAAGATACCCGAGACGGTCAAACAAATTAAAAGTTTTCTTGGTTTATTAGGATATTACCGTTCATACCAAATTTTGCAAAACTTACAAAACCACTCACTAAATGTTTAAAAAGAGGCAACAAAATTGACACTCAAAATAACGAATACATTCAATGTTTTAAAAATTGTCAGGACGTATTGATAAATTCTCCTATTTTGCAATACCCAGATTTTACACAAAAATTCATAATTACAACAGACGCAAGTAATGTAGCCATTGGTGCGGTTTTGTCTCAGGGAAAGATAGGGCAGGATAAACCCATTTGTTATGCCTCACGCACACTCTCAGACACGGAATGTAAATACTCTGCAATTGAAAAAGAATTACTAGGAATCATCTTTGCAGTAAAACAATTCAGGCCGTATATTTGGGGTTCAAAATTTACTCTCGTAACTGACCATAAACCGTTAATCTGGCTTCATAACCTTAAGGAACCTAATGCAAAACTTGAACGATGGAAACTAAAATTACAAGAATATCAATACGAAATCGTTCATAAACCGGGAAAATATAACGCGAATGCGGACGCACTCTCACGATTGAAAACCGTTCAACTAAATCAGAGTTCTAATGAATCAGTTTGTGTTAACGATAGGTCGGAAACGGGATCTTTGCATTCAAATGTTAACGAACATGAACACTCCATTCCAATCTCGGATGCGACAATCAATGCTCAAAAAAATCAGATATTGCTTAGAATCGGGAATAAATATACTGTTATACAAGAAATAGTTCAAGGTAAATTTGTTTTTAAAGTTAGTTTAGAACGAGATAGGGTTCAATAAAATCTAATCAACCTAATAAATAACCATCTAATACATAAAAATATTTTGTCTATTGTTGTGACGAAATTTATACCCTCTTCTGTTCTTTATTAATCAATAATTATACAGACAAAATAAAGTTTATTCGTTGTTTAAAAAGAGCAGACGTGGTAGAAGAAAAAAACCGTCAATTAGAAATTATTCAATAAATTCATGAATCTAACAACCATCGCGGCATTACGGAGACCTTTAATGAATTACGGATACGATACTTCTGGCAGAACTATCATAATGACGTAATTAAATACATTAATAACTGTGAATTATGTCAGAAGAATAAGTATGACAGACATCCAGTTAAGCCACCACTACAATTAACGGATACCTGTAATAAACCTAAACAAAAAATACTAGCGGATGTATATCAGATAAAACAAAAAATTTTCTTAACGCTGCTAGACTCTTTCTCTAAATTCGCACAAGCTTACGAAATCAACAGTAAAACACCGACGGAGATAGTCAAAGCGTTAATCCAATATTTTCAAGCTTATGGCTTACCTGAGAATATTGTATTTGATGCAGGTAATGAATTTAACCATACCTTAGTTAAAAACCTGTTAAGTATGCACAAAATCAGCAGTCACACAACAACTTCCTTGCATCTGCAATCACAAGGGGAAATAGAAAGATTCCACTCTACTCTTAGTGAACATTGTCGTCTAATAATTGCAAAAAAGGAAACAAATTTTATGCCTCTAGCGATTATGTATTATAATAACTCGATAATAACTCGATCAACTACTAAAAGAAAGCCGGTGGAATTATTCTTTGGCCATTACAACCCTATAAATCAAGTAAGTAACGAGGTAATAACAGACCAACACTTACAAGAACACAAAGCATCCACCGATGCAACAAATGAACATCTAGCGGAAACGTTGCAGAAAAATAAAGCAAAATTGATAAGCAAAATGCAACTCGAAAGGCACCTAATGTAAAGATAGGCCAAAAGGTGTATATGAAACACCCTGGGAGATATAGTAAAACCAATGAGATAGCCAGAGGTCCTTTTATAATCCTTGACATATTGGAAAATAATAAATTAAAAGTCAAAAATGCAAAAGGTAAAGTTTTCGAGTACCATTGTAACGAGTTAAAATCTGTTGTTTCAGATGGTACCTTGCCATCAATGAGGAATTAATCGAAATACGGAATAAGCTGTCCATATTACCTATTAAGGTGGTAAATTTGTACAATAGCTACAAAAAATTAACGTTGGCAATACCTGTTAACTACAGCAAATTATTTCAAACATGGAAATCTTATTTAGATTCTCGGACAGAATACAATCTGACAAGGAATGATCAAATTGGATTAATCAATTCGATATCTAGGAAGGAAGAGCAGATTTCTACTATCATGGCGTTAATCTTTGGCGACAAACGTAAACGAAGGTTATTGAATTTTATTGGCGATGTCCTGAGTGAAATTACCGGTAATTTAAGTTATGACGATGGAAAAAATTTAGAGGAACAAATTTTGGAATTGTGGAATAATCAAAAATTGTTAAAAGAATCACCCACTAACATATTCAAGGTCGTAAACAACTCTTTAAATAATCTAATGAATCAATTCAACTCACAAACAAAATTGCTCAACAAGTACTTAGCCTACACTGTGGAGCATCAGGAAGTTGCAGACAAACTTCGGTATCAACTTACCTATGTACAGGAAGTGCACGAAACCCTGCAAACCCTGCTGTTGGGCCTTACCTTGTCGCAAAACAATCTCTTATACCCAGTTCTAATCCAACCCCGGAAATTACTCCGAGAACTAAAGAAAGCACCCTTTAAATTTCCTTATCCCTTAGAAATCGATACCTTATTATCTTTAGAGAAAATTTTCGCAATTAAATATTATCTTAGTAAAGAAAATACAATAACCTTTATATTACAAATTCCATTAATCACGATGGAATATTATGAAAATTATGAAATTTATAATGTTCCTGTGTTGATAAACGAGAAACAATATTATAAATTTGATGTAGAGTTACAATATTTAGCCATAAGAAATAATAAATATATTATGCCAAAAGAATGTAATAATTATCAGAACGCTCAACTATGCGAATACTTACCAGAACTGATTATAACCAATAATAGTAATTGTGAAGTTAAAATTATAGCAAATTTCAGAAATTTTGGTAATTGTGTTAGGAAAATTTATGAGATTCAAGACGTTGAAATTAAATATCTACATAATCTAGTTTTAATCGTTTCACCAATTCAAAATGAGGTAAAGGAGGACTGCAATAATATCATAAAAATTAAATTTATTAAAGGTGTTTACTATATAAAACCCGGAAATAACTGTCGGTATTAAATTAAAGGTCATATTGTGCAGAATTACGAGAGGAATGTACAACTACACAATTATGACTTTTTAGATTATCATCCATTTCATTAAAATATTACTAACGTAACTTTGAAGGAAGCATCCTTAATCAATGTAAAGAATGAATTAAAGGAGTTAAATAAGGACCTTGACAACCTAGTATTCAAACACACTAGTTTAATTCATTCTACCGTTTGGGTGTACGTCATTATTGTAATCATTATTATAAGTATAATGATATATAACTTTACTAAATGTAAGAAGTTCGGAAATGAGGTAAAAAGAAAAAATATAGAAGTACCGATGCAAATTATTAGCGAATCGTAAACTTCTTAATAATTTGTCTTAAGGAGGGAGATGTTATATTGTATTAGTCATTTATGTATTGGAACAATAAGATGTTATTATAATATTGTATGAATCATTTATGTACGAAACAATAAACAGTTATCTCTATCATGTAGCGGGAACGTTGTGTAAATCTAAGATACACAACTCCTCTATTTGTCCATCGATTATTATGAATCTCCGAATATAGTTTGTTAAGAAATAATAAACAATATCGATAACTAGATATTGTACCCTCGAAATGTTATATTAGTTTTAAGAAATAGAATATTAGGACATTCTTGTAAAGACCACTGTAACTAGTGCATTCACATAATCACTTAAAATAAAACTATCTTCCAATTCAGTAGTATTATTTGAAAAAGTGCAGTATCAATTTACGGAGTCACCCCTCTTCTCACACTAATAAAAGTTACAAATCAAACCACCGTCTGAATACGTAACTTAATTGATGGGTTAGAATATTGCAATCCAAATGTAGATCATAAGAAACAAACAGAAATTTACGAAGAATATTATTTCTTGCTTGAACCAGAAGCTGATTGCCTAGCAGATATATATGTTTTCGATATAGAGACTTCACAGTGCTAAGTTTACGTAGACAATATCCGAAGACTATATATAAGGCTAAGGTATCTCAAAAAGTTTTAGAAGAGATGCGACGTCATAATAAGGCTATGGAAGTTGCTATGGGGAAAAAAGGTGAGCGAAGGTTTTTGAAACCATATAAAAGGAGAAAGGGGGTTATATCTTGAACCAAATAAGAAAACAAAAAACTGCTAAATCAACTGCCACGAAGAGCTCTCACAGACGTAGACATTTTAAAGTATGGAGATTATTTACCATACTTCCGAGGCGTCTTTATGAGAAATAGCTTACCAAATACACCAGAAAGCAATGAGTGCGCAGTCGTTAATCTTGATTCTAAAGAAGGGTCAGGTACGCATTGGGTTGCATATTTCAAGAGAAAACTGAAAGTTCAATATTTCGACTCGTATGGAAATTTGTCGCCTCCGCTTGAACTCGTTCGATACTTAAAAAATTGTGAAATCGAATACAACCATTCCCGCTATCAGAAGTTTAACGAAAAGAATTGTGGACATTTATGTTTAGAATTTCTATATAGTCGCATGTAGATTGCATAGTGGGTTTAGTATCATGTCAAACACGTTCACACTCAAAAGCACGAGCCACGTGCTTACTGCAGATTATTATCCTCAAATAGAATTAGATGATAAATATGAATACGGATTAGGTCTTATAGGCCTGCACACTTACAATACTATACCGAATTTCTACAAGGGACATAATAAATTTTATTATGATAGCGAGGTCTTAGAAATACCAACTGGTTCATATGACATAGGTGATTTAGAAGCTTATATACAAAACCGATTGCCGTCTACAGGCAACGACATATTAGATAAAAGCGACTTGTTGTCTATAAAGCCTAACAACAACACGTTACGATGCGAGATACATAGTATTTTTTATATAGATTTTACGAAGGAAGATTCAATCGGTCGCATGCTAGGATTCAGCAAAAGTAAATTGCGCGCTAAAATAACCTACGAATCTGACCTTCCAGTACAGATTATAAAGGTTGTTACAATTAGAATCGAGTGTAATATAGTATCTTCTGCGTATCACGACCCACGTCCCTCACGCACTATCTTCGAATTTTCACCTGCAGTAGAACCTGGTTACAGCATCAATATAGAGCCGAAGAATATAGTTTATTTACCAACAGCAACAAAAACCATTAGCAATATTACGCTTGTTACATTGTTAACATTGTTAGATCAAGAAGGAGATCCTGTAAATTTTCGGGGCGAGCAGATCGTTGTGCGTTTAGAATTAAAGCGATTATAATGGGATTAAATTTTAACGGAACGCATAAAGAAACCATTTATCAACCGCCGATGGTTATTCAGTCTCCGACGACTAACGTGCTAACACCTCTAAATCAAGCATTCCTCCAATCATTAGGATTTGTTGTAAACAATGGAAAAGTTAGACATTTACGCAAAGTTTAACTTCGATGAAACGATTATTAAGGAGGAATATCATGCATATTATCTTCGTGCTTATAACTTCAATGCGAACGATGAAATACGTATACCAATAAATAATCAAGATGCGTACACAATTCCAGGAGACAGCTACATATATATCGAAGGTACATTTAAACCGAACATAGATGGGACTGGCTCTTGTGAGCTCATAAATAATGCATACGCATTCCTGTTCGATAAAGTGCGATATGAGATAAATGGCGTTGAAGTTGATCGTTGTAATAAACCAGAAATAACTTCTACCATCAAAGGTTTCTTATCTTTAAGCGATAATGAGAGTAAGTCTACAAATGGCGGGTTGGCATTCTTTTGAAGATACAAACCAGCCAACACTATCAGCTGATAAATTTAATGCGTGTATTCCATTAAGGTTTATAGTCGGGTGCTTCGAGGACTATCGAAAAGTGGTTGCCTATACCTCTCAAGAGCTGATACTGTTACGAAGCCGTACAGATATTAATTACTATAAAAATACTCAAGCAGGTGGCAAGAAAAAAGCTAGAATAGATATTAGTAACGTTGAATGGCATGTTCCACATATTGCTATGAACGACTCAACCAATTTAAATCGATTCGATCATGTGTCAATCAGTAATATAAAATTGCACTTAAACTCTGAGAGCTATCCCTACAATAACCTGAATTTGCAAAAGGATATTAAGCGCTACCCTTTAGCATATAGTATGTACGTATCCTTTCAATGTTCGTATTATGGGAGAACGGTTGCGCAACCTCTAATAGATTATAACGCTTTCAATGATTACACTTCCTAGTCCTCGACGTTTCGAAACAAAGGGAGAGTATAAAATCTGGTACCGTAGATTAAAATTAGAGTTCGAGGCTGACACTCCTTTCCCTAACAATACTGCCGCGTACTGTTTGATTCTTCACGACAGCGTCGTAGAATACGCTCCGCTTACTGGAATAGTAAAAAAAAATAGTATAATTATTATTATTAAATTGTGTATTTAAAAACGACAGCATGAAAGTTACCTTTGACAAACTTCCGATTCAATATTTATGGTTAGATGATGAAGATAGAAATTCCGACCGGATGTCTATAGCTGCCAACAGATGCCGTTTTGAAAATAGAATTAGGAAAGTGGAAAATATTATCACGCATGTTTTATCGCGCGTTCATAGAGATCGGATATATAGACATCGTTTTATCCCAGCTCTAATTATTGATATCCAGGGGTTTAATTGTTATTAAATTATATTAATACATATTGCAGTGGATTTTTCCCCGCAACATTTAGTGAAAAACATTATTTATGATTAAACTATTATTTCTGATGATTGTGTATAATGTTTGAAATTTATTTATGAATACTGATTTTATGTTGATTTATTTTTTGAATTGTTAGGTTTTGATTAGCGCAGTTCCTGGAAGCCGCTTGGACTTGCTGAGCAATATACTTGATAACTGTATTTTTTATGTTTGGATGCGTGCTGCATTTATCCGACAGACACGTCTTGTTACCCAAGTAAGAGAGTCGCATATTTGTAGATAAAACTCTATATCTCTTGTTTCAAGTAATTTCGGTTTTTGTTTTTGAATTAATAGTGTTTGTGATTGCTGAAGTCATTACCGAATTTATACGAGTTTGTATACTCGTAGCTTTGATTTAATTTAACTCTTACTTAACGTGTCTCGAGTGTTATAATAAAAAAAATAAAACTACGAGTATAAATACCACGTTTTCCCATTATAAACCCGAAGAGGAAAGCTGTCTCATTGAAGAAGTTAACCGATTGAGAATCAATGTTGGACAGTGTCGTGGTGAATAGTGGTTCATTTTCATTCTAACCCACTATTCATAGCACATTTTTGGCGGAACCAAGCGTGGGGCGAACAAAGAAAAAGCAGCTTTGGAAAGTTTAATTAAAGCACAATAAAAAGATGGAAGGAATAATGAAACTAGGAGGAGCATGGAGGCAGACAACTCAGGTAGCTGGTAGTCAGGAATCGTTGGAAGAAGCAAGGGCTGTATTAAGTCAGTTAAATCAAAATAAAACAATACATGAAGAGGGGCATGAAGGTGGTAACAGGGACAAGATTATCCAGGACATGGTAAAGGAAATGCATGTAAGACAAAGGAAAATGTAGGAGAAAGTGGACTTAATAATGGATAAAGTTATGGCATTATGTAATACTAATAAACAAGAAGAAATAATAAAGGGAATGGATTCGTTACAATTATCGAATGATCAAAACTTAGAAGAAAATATCAAGGTATTAAATCGTCAATTGTCAGTAGAAATTGAAAAGAGAGAATTTGCTGAACAACGAATGGAGTACATGGAGAAACAATTAAGAAAAGAAATAGAGCAAGTAAGAAGAGAGAAGAATGAAGTTAATGTACCTGCATATATCCCTGTGCCTATACAAAGTGAAGTGCTACCAAAATTTTATGGGATGTCTAATACAAATCCCATGAGTTTCCTTAAGAAAATTAAAGCTAGTTTGGAGGATGTGCCTGGGGACGAGAAAAAGCTGCAGAAAATATCGGTAACTGTCTGAAGGATGACGCGATGACGTGGTGGGAGAAGGTGTCTGACGAGGTGAACACGATGGAGGAATTTGAAGCCAGGTTCACGGATCAGTTCTGGGGAAGAAGTAAACAAAATAGGGTAAGACAAGAGCTTTTATTTGGTACGAAGCCTATTTATTATATCAACAGTTAAACTGACATAAGCTTAATTAAAAATGTCAAAACAAAATATGACATAACTGCAATTAAATTTTGAAATTGGAAATGCTGTTTTGTAAAGAAGATGTAAAGTACATGGGTGATCTGTAACCGTTCGCTCCACTGCTGCTCGTCCAGGAGGATGATCCAGTTTGGGATTGTGCAAAAGCTGAGTGCGGGGATCGATCAGGACAGAGTGCGTTACTGTCTTTAGTTCAACGAGTGCGGTAGAATATATGATGAACAAGATTTTGACATGTACAGGCTTTTCCATCATATATTCTAGGGGATGTGCAGTGGATTCTTCCCCGCAACATTTAGTGAAAACATTATTTATTATTAAACTATTATTTCTGATGACTGTGTATAATGTTTGAAATTTATTTATGAATACTGATTTTATGTTGATTTATTTTTTGAATTGTTAGGTTTTGATTAGCGCAGTTCCTGGAAGCCGTTTGGACTTGCTGGGCAATATACTTGATAACTGTATTTTTTATGTTTGGATGCGTGCTGCATGTATCCGACAGACACGTCTTGTTACCCAAGTAAGAGAGTCGCATATTTGTAGATAAAACTCTTTATCTCTTATTTCAAGTAATTTCGGTTTTTGTTTTTGAATTAATAGTGTTTGTGATTGCTGAAGTCATTACCGAATTTATACGAGTTTGTATACTCGTAGTTTTGATTTAATTTAACTCCTACTTAACGTGTCTCGAGTGTTATAATCAAAAAAAATAAAACTACGAGTATAAATACCACGTTTTCCCATTGGAAACCCGGAGAGGAAAGCTGTCTCATTAAAGAAGTTAACCGATTGAGCATCAAAGTTGGACAGTGTCGTGGTGAATAGTGGTTCATTTTCATTCTAACCCACTATTCATAGCAATATGTAGGAACTTAAAAAATAAAAGATATTATATGCTAATTTTTGTTTTATTTATATTGTAAAAAAAAACTTATACATTTTTACTTTACGATGTTCAAGATAATGCCTATTTATAACAATCGAAAAATATATAGTTCTAAATGCGATCGTGTCACAAATGATTAATTCGTATGTCCACTTGCATATATTTTCGTATTTCAAAAAAAAATCACACAATTTTACCTGTTCGGAGGACAATAGCTATGCTTGTATTGAAAGGGGCCTTTTATTGAATATCGTTCAGGTGCTCGTGAGAATTTTTAACAGGATCGATCTCGTAAAAGTTAATAGAATTTATATGTGTGATTCCAAATTGTAAAGAAATATCTCTTCCACTTAAATTTTTTTTTTGTCAGATACGCGTGGGGATATATGTACAATATAACGTTTAACGCGACTGCACTAACTCGAATATATAATCTATCATTTTTAATTGGATGGTATCATTATATGCGCAACGTTCGTGGTGAACATCTAATTATAAGTTTTATAAGGGCTGTGTGTGTGTTAGTAGTGCCTTTTTTCAAAATGTAAGTACACCTACATTTTTTAATACTAGCTTAAAATTTGTTTACATTTTTTTATTTGTTAAACGTGTCTTGCTTTATTTTTAAAATCTAGTTTAAATAGAGATGCTACGTTTTCTTAATCATTAATATTTTTTTATCTGTTTTGAAATGGATCTTGTATTATTTTTTAATCCGGTTTGTAATTTTTGAAATTAAGTTCTTTCGGTATTTTGTTTATTGATGAGATTAATATAAGATTAATATATTTTTTAACCACATATTAATTAGTTTTTACTTTCAGTTTTAATAATGAATTGTGAGAAATGGAAAGATATTCAGCCGCTTAGACCTTCTCAAGAGGCATCCATGTGCTAATGTCGAAGTTCATACTTACGATGTTTGTCAAGGAACATTTTCGAGGAAAGATTCTCTAAAGCGGCATCAAAGAAATGTACATCTTGCTGAATCGCTTAAAAGGAATGCAGCTCGACAAGATGCGTCTTCCTCCAAGAGAATTAAAATCGATGTGCCCCAGGTAATACCAAGCTGTTGTTTTCCTAACAACTATTTATTTAGGGGACGTCTTCGTTCTGAACAGCATGCGTTTAATAGTGCTTGTTTTTGGGAGATGGAGTGTATGAAATAGCAAGCAGTTTTAGACATCGCGTTGCGTCATACGCAATTTTAGGCTCTAGAAATTGTGATATTAAATTATTTTTAGTAAATTCTAAATTAAAGTCATGTCAACTGATTAAAAATATCATTCAACAGACGATATCTGGTGTAAAGGTGCAGTTTGAGCTGTTTGCTAATTACGTAAAGCCTCACGCAGATAAGCAAATCGCTGAGCTAAAATCCTTCTACACTCGATACATTGTTATCATAAGATCTTCGGATGTTGAGGATATTTACGATCAGTTGGCAAACATAATTCAAACAAAATCAGAAGTGCTTCAAGAACGAGATTCTGGATGGGGCTTGGTTTCAGTTTCACACTTAGAAATTAATATAAATTCGTTTACCCCCTCTCCTACCTACCTACCTACCACATTCGATTAAGAATAGAGAGGCATGTATAAACATACAGAATAACGATGACGCTTGCCTCGCCTGGTATCTAACCGCCGCGCTCCATCCGACCAATAATAAAGCGCATAGAGGTAGTATGTATCCACATTCCTCTACCGTGCTAAATTTTGATAAGATCAAATTTCCTGCAAGATTAAAAGATTTAGAAAAAATTGAAAGATTAAATAGTTTAAGTATCAATGTTTATGGTTTGGCTTTAAATTTGAAAACGCGTTATTATGATGTAGTAGGACGAATTTATTTTACTAAGAATCGGAAAGATAGACATGTTAATTTATTATTGATTGAGGAAGGGGGGAAATCTCATTATGTTTTAATAAAAAATCTCTCCAGATTGATTTCGTCTCAAATAAGTAAAGGCGAACATAGATTACATTTGTGTGATGGATGTTTGGTTTCTTTTAGCTCTCGCACAGCTTTAAACAGACATCCATCGTATGATTGTAATCATGTTTGTGCAATTCTACCTTCAACTCAATCGGTTAAAACTAGATTGGGAAATATGATACCTAAAAACATTTTACAATTCAATGATTATGACAAGAAAATACTAGTTCCATTCGTTATATATGCAGACTTCGAGTGTCTACTTAGACCAATTCTCTCGTGTAGCGGCGATCATCCGTTTCACATACGCGCGAAACACACAAACACATTCTCTATAGTTTTGCATATAACATAGTTTGCTCTCATGATTCAGAGTTAAATAAATTTGTCACTTATGCAGGGTTAGATTGTTCAACAGTATTTACAGCGCGGTTGTTAGAAGATGTTCAAGCGATATACACTAATTATTTAAAAATTATCGTTCCTATGAAACAATTAACCGATACTGAACGTAGTAGTTTTGTTAATGCTGTTATCTGTCATATATGTGAAAAAACCCTAGATGGAAACAAAGTAGCAGATCATTGCCGTTTAACAGGCAACTTTCGAGGTGCAAGTCATTCGGTATGTAATTTGAATTTCAAAATCCCTAATTATATTCTTGTGTTCTTTCATTGTCTTAGCTCTTACGATAGCCACCTTTTTATAAAAGAATTAGCTACTAATAAATCAGATATTTCATTTATTCCAGTTAACAAAGAAAAATATATTAGTTTTAGCAAAAAAGTTTTGGTTGATAAGTTAATAGGTAAATCTAACATCGAGAAAGATGTATATATAAACTTGCGTTTTTTAGATTCTTTTCGCTTCATGGCATCTTCTATCGATAATTTAGCAAAAAAATTATCTACACAAGATTTTAAACATATTAGACCAAATTATGCCAACGATTTACAATTTAATTTAATTCAACGGAAAGGCGTCTTTCCATATGAATATGTAGATACTTTTGAACGATTAAATGAGCCCCTTCTACCTCCGAAGGAACAGTTCCATAATTCTTTGACCGGGGAAGATATTACCGATATCGATTATCAACATGCGCAAAATGTATGGCGATCATTTAAATGCCAATATTTGCTGGATTATTCTAATTTATATTTAAAAACTGACGTATTATTATTGACGGACATTTTCGAGAATTTTCGTAAAATTTGTTGTAAAACATACGGTTTGGATCCCGCTCACTATTTTACTAGTCCCGGCCCATCTTGGAGTGCTATGTTAAAATGCACTCAGATTGAATTGGAGTTGCTCACTGATATAGATATACATTATTTTATTAAGAAAAATATTAGGGGTGGGTTATCGCAGGCTACTTTAAGACATGCTACAGCAAATAACAGCTATCTACCAGAATATGATGCGAGTTCTCCAACTTCTTATTTAGTATATTGGGATGCGAACAATTTATATGGGTGGGCTATGTCACAGTATTTATCATCAGGAGGTTTCCGCTGGCTCTCAAATTGAGAAATTCTAAATTTAAACGTATTACAGATCGCTGATCATTCGGAAATTGGATACTTTTTAGAGGTTGATATCGAGTATCCAGAAGTCTTACACGATAGACATAATGATTTACCTTTTCTTCCTGGGAAGATGGTGCCCCCAACGTCTAAATTTTCCAATGAGAAATTAATTGCCAACTTACAAAAAAAGCAAAATTATGTATACATTATAGAAATTTAAAACAAGCATTAAATAACGGACTTAAAATTATAAAAATTACTCGCGTTCTGGAATTTAAGCAATCTAATTGGCTTCAAAAATATATCGATCTAAATACCTACAAGCTATCGGAAGACAACACGAAATGATTTTGAAAGGGATTTTTATAAACTCATGAATAACTCAGTTTTTGGCAAAACAATGGAAAATGTTGACAAGCGTGTAGATGTGAAATTAATATCTCATTGGGAAGATATTGGTAAAAGGCGAGGGGCCGCTAGTTTAATTTCTAAATTGAATTTTAAAAATATTGTAAAGTTTGCCTTGTCGGGTTGTTAAGTAAAACTAACGATAACTTTAGACACACACTATATTAATAATAAAACGTATAACAATATAAAACTAACTACTAACAATAAGCACAATTACATATATATTTATATTTATGTAACTTTAATCCACGATGCTTTGGTATGAAATTAATAATGGTCCAATCCCTTCTTCGAAGGCTTTTATATCGTGGCTTATATTTTTTCGAGGCAGGTAGAACGCTCGAGAAAATGCCAGAGGTATGACACGCGCGTTAAGTCATCACATTGCCCCCTTCTTAAGAATGAAATTTCGTCCCGACACATGTCATGCTTTGGTTCTCTCAACCGATGGCGAAATCGACAGGTAGGGCCTTTGTTGCATTGTGACGTCATATCGAAATAACAGTCCACGGTCTTATCTTGCCTGGATGGACAGAAATATTCAAGCCGGTAACTGCATACCAGAATTTCCATACCAGTATGTCGGAAGATTACTTCCAACATGCTCCTTAAAATTCTCCAGTCCAGGCGGTCCAATCCACAACCCAATTTTGGAACTGCTAATTTCAAAATGTCTTGTTGTAACATTTGTTCGCATAAGTAGGCCAGGGCCTCCCATATGGCACGATAGGTTGGCTTCAGGCTTGACAGTTCTTTCGTGACCAAATAAAATATGTGCTGTTCTTCATTTGTTATTTGAAGACTCTTCCCAATTGCGGGTCCCTGCTGCCTTAATTTTTCGATTCTGCCAAATCTCTCTTTAAATTCCCTGGCAATTCCTTTGGCCATTCGCAGGTCTCAGGCTACGCAATGAGCAAGCGAGTAGTCTGGCGGCACCGTAAACGAATCTTGCTGTTTCTCGATGGTCACCCCAAATCGAGCTTTTCTCGAACCAGAATACTCTCCCATAAAGTCCTCGAAGGTTAATTCCTGGTATTAGCTATCCAATCGGCGCAAGTCAGCGGCTTCGTCATTATTGTCTCCAGAGTATGGGGCTAACCGATTAAAATGTACGACTCTTGGCTTAGTATGAGGTGTTCGCCTGATACGGTATATTACATCGTTAATTCGCTTCAACAACACGGATGGCCCCTTCCAATTCTTTTGAAGTTTTGGAGATAGACCCGTCGACGTTGTGGATTATATAACCAAACCCGGTCGCTTTCACGGTAACCACTCTTCTCGGCGTTGATGTCGTAGTTCTCCTTCATTCTGTCACTAGCATCTTGGATATTATGTCTGACTTGTTCATGGATATTATCTAATCGTCGTCTCAGCGTGCTGACATAATCTTCTCCGACAAGATCTTCGCCAGGCTTGCTCCCAAACTTTAAATCATAGGGCAATCGGAGTTCCCTCCCGAATAGCGCGTTTCCTGCTGATTGGCCAGTTGTCTCTTGAACAGAGGCCCGATACGCCATTAGGAATAATGGTAAATGTTAGTCCCAATCTCTCTGGTGTTCGGAGACCACTTTGGATAAGTGTCTGATCATGGTCTTGTTCATTCGCCCTACCATCCCATCTGATTGTGGATGCAAGGGAGTTGTTCTCGTCTTCCGTATGCCCAAAAGTCAACACATCTTTTCGAATAGACTGGACTCGAAATTTCGTGCTTGATCAGAATGAAGTTCCAAGGGTACACCAAAACGGCTGACGAACTCCTTCACAATCACGTCTGCTACAGTTCCAGCTTCTTGATTTGGTAGAGCATATGCTTCAACCTATTTGGTGAAGTAATCCATGACCACTATTATGTATTTATTGCCTTTGTCGCTTTCTGGAAAAGGGCCGGCGGCATCTATGGCGATCCTTTCAAATGGGCTTCCTACATTGTATTGGCGCATGGGTGCACGTCTACGCCTCTGGGGACCATTGCTTTCGGCGCAATTAGCACATTTTCGGCAGCATTCTTTCACATCTCGTGAACAATTCACCCAGAAAAATTTCTGGCGCACCTTCTCCAGTGTTTTATTGACTCCAAAATGTCCCCCTGAAGCACCATTATGGAGTTGTCGCAATACCTCTTTTATTGTTTTCTTGGGAACAACCATTTGCATCTTCCGCTCGCTTCCATCGTGATTTTCGACCTCACGTCTCAGGAGATCGCCTTCCATGGTTAAGGAATCCCATTGTGCCCAGTATGACTTCAATTCTCGTGAATGGGGAGCAATTTCTTGCCAGGTCGGTCTTTGCCCATTTCTCTTCCAAGCCCTGAAGACTGCAAGATCTTGATCTGCTTGTAACAACCGAATCATGTCAGGTATTTAGAACAGATTTATTACGCGATACAGCCTCGGTCTTGTTTAGATAGAACTCTAAACACGGCTTCGTCAATATCTAAAATACGACCTCGGCAAGTGACACGCTTACCCACCTGTTTATCTTATAAGTAGATCACCAGGCCAAAGGAAGGACACGCTCAAGTATAAATACAGATGGTAATACATCTAAGAGGGAGAGTCAGTTACAGAGTTGACAGAGGCACAGCTAAGAGCGAGTATAACCAAGTAATCCTCCTTTAGTCTGTACCTCGTTGTTGCAATGTAAACATCGTTATTATTGTTGTTGTATATATCGTTATGTTATTAAAGTATATTTGTTAACCAAAACGTCACCGTCTGTTATTCACCAAACCGGTGTACCTGCGTGTTAACGCAGCGATGTGCCGCTTGGGACCAGGCGCATCACATGGCTATCCTACCCACGTCTGACATCACATAGTTAGATGGCCAGACATCACATGCTCGCAAATTTTCAGGTTGCCATTGGTCATCAACCACGGTGGTTCGTAGAGCGTTGGCCGATTTGTCTTCGATTCGGTTGCAATGTCGACAGTCTTCTGGACAGGGCCTTCTGGAGAGGGCATCTGCAATTTGATGTTTGAGGTCTGCTCTGTGTTCAATGTCGAAGTCATACTCCTGTAGCCTCTCAATCCATCTAGCTACTTGACCCTCGGGATTCTTAAATTGCAAGAGCCACTTGAAGGCGGCATGATCAGTGCGGATCAGGAACTTCTGCCCATACAGGTACTTGTAAAAATGCTCAATGGTCTTAACTACTGCCAATAGTTCTCGTCTGGTTACGCAATAGTTCCTCTCTGGTTTGGACAGGGTTTTGCTGAAGTATCCAATGACCCATTCTTGTCCATCTGGGATTTGAGAGAGCACACCATCAATCCCGACGTTACTGGCATCTGTATCCAGAACAAGCCTACAAGATGGCAGTGGATAGTTTAAAACAGGTGCAGAGTTTCTTTTAACAACTGAAAAGACGCCTGGCATTCGTTATTCCCAATGAATGCTCGATTTTCTGTTAGGCGGGTAAGTGGTTTCGCAATGTTAGAGAATCCAGGAACGTAGCGTCGATAATACGTGCACAATCCCAAAAAGCTTCTTAGCTGATGTTCGTCTTTGGGTACAGGCCATTTTTCCACAACTCTTACTTTTTCTGGATCAACAGCAACTCCTTTTCCGGAAACCACATGTCTAAGGTAATTTACCTCTTTGCGGAAAAGGTGACACTTCTTTAGACTTAATCTCAGGTTGGCATCTCGCAACCTCTGGAATGCTACTTCCAAATTTTTCATGTGATCATCAAAGGTCTTCCCTACCACAATCACATCATCGAGATATACCAAGCAGGTATTCCAAGACAGTCCCCTCAGTACAGTGTCCATGAGTCGCTAAAAAGTAGCTGACGCATTACACAGTCCAAATGGCATGACTGTAAGCTGCCAGAGTCCTGTACCTAAACTGAAGGCAGCCTTCTCCTTGTCATTGGAATCCATTCCCACTTGCCAATAACCGCTCTTTAAGTCGAGAGTGGAGAACCATTTTGCTCCTGCCAAGGTGTCTAGCGTATCGTCTATTCTTGGGAGAGGATAGCTGTCCTTTTTAGTCACACTATTCAAACGACGATAGTCCACACAGAATCTGGTAGATCCATCCTTCTTCCTGACAAGGACCACTGCAGAATAGTACCCTTCTTCAACGAAACAGGGTAATAGTTCACATTCATCACCATTACCGGTACAGTCTTCTGAGTCGTAACCAGCATTTTGGCAACTAATATTCCTCGGCCTACCTCGTCATCATCGGTCTTTGGTTCCAACATTGTAACATTTCCGTCCAAATAATCACCTTCCATACAAGCCGTCAAAAATGTCTCACTTCATGCATCCAGAAAAACATTCTCTGCTGTAATTACTTGTACATTCCCACAATTTCTCCCATGAAGAAACAATTCCTCATTATTTATTTACCTTTTTTTATGTTTAACTGGAAGCCGTGGGTGTTCATGATGTCTAATACCAAGATTATTTCTTCTTCTATGTCAGCTACGAGAACACGATATCAGATTGATGTTGGTCCTATGATAAAATTGACATCTACTTCACCTGCCACAGAAGCTGCTTCTCCAGTAGCTGTCCTAAGTCTCCATTTTCTAAAAAGTAATTCTTTTTTCCTGGAAATCAAATCAGGCGATGGTTTTCGTCGATCCAGTATCTAGCAAGCAAGCATAGGTTCTTCTTTCCATAATAGCGTCCACATACAGGGCATTGGTTTGATGTTGCAAGGATGCGATTTGGGCAGTTCTCGGGGCTTGCGGATTCTCAGCCGATTCTTTCTTGGTCCTTTTACAACATTTATTCTGAATGTGACCTTTTCTTTTACAATTCCCGCATGGCCGCGCAGTTTTATTTGGTTTGATCTGATTTAGGACTTGACTAACTACCTGCTCCATGAACTCCTCATTTTCATGTTCGTCGACAGAACAGCCATGAGCATGGTTACGAGAGGCTTGTTTTGCAGTCTCAAACTCAAGTGCGTACGCCAAAGCATTGATCGAGGTATTCGGTCGTGCCAAACCTTAATGCTTGCTGCGTATCAATATCCCGGAGACCATCTATGAACGTCTGGATAGCTAGGTGTTCCATGAAATTATCTGGCGCCATCGGATATGCAAGTCCAACTAGACGAGCAATATCTGCCTCAAATTCCTGAAGATTCTCGCCTTTCTTCTGTGATCGATTCTTCAGTTGGGTATGGTATACTTGCTCCAAATGCGCATATCTCATGGCCATATCTCATCTCCAAGCGTTTAATGAGTTGAGAATAATCTTTACGTTGTTCAGGAGGCAATGTCTGCAAAATATCACTAGCATCACCCCTCAATGTTACGATTAAAGCAGTCGCCTTCTCGACAGAAGACCATGCGTTTGCTTCTGCGGCCGCTTCGAATTGTGTCAGGTAAGTCGCCCATGACGTCTTTTCATCAAAGGTTTGTGGCTTGATTCTGGTCTTCAAAATAGTCACAGGTTCTTCTTTTATTTCGATGGGCCGCGGTATAACTTCTTCGTTGACCTGCTTGGGATCATACTGACTCGTGGTAGCGGGTAATTTCATATGAGTCATTATTGCCTCTAAAAGTCTAGAATGTTCTTCAATTTTCTCTTCCACAGCTATGAAAACCTCTTCCATTAACGCTTCTGATTTTTCCGCTAATCGCTGTTCTAGAACTTTCTCCACTTGTTCCAGACTTTTTTCGAAGTTTATAGAATTTTCTAGTAATTTATTTTCCAATTTTTTCTCGAGGATTCTAGCGTTTCTTTGTTCCATTTGTTGCATTTGAGTTTGTGAATCTATTAGACGCTGTTCCAAGGTTTGCGAATTGTCTATTAATCGTTGTTCCAAACTTTTCACACTGTCCAGATTCTTCTACTCCATTTGTTCTAGAGTTTTTGCTAAGTTTCCAGAAGGTTCCTGGCCCTTTTGCTCCATTTTAGTTTGTGAATCTATTATTCGTTGTTCCATTTGAATTAACAACAAATCTACATCAGCGTTGCCGCCTGAAACTTGGAAGAAGTAATTCTCTGGGTTTTCGCCTTCTTGGATCAACACATTTCGAAGCCGTTGCTGGAGAATTGCCTTTTTGCCGGTTGTATCCTCATCCCTCTCCTCTAATTCTCGTTTTAAATCAGTCACTTTTAATTCCGTCAGTTTCATTCTGTTGGCCATCACGATATTTAAAATAACGTCGTTTCGCACTGTATATTTATTTAAACGAATACTTAATTAACACATTAAGTGTTAATTAAGTATATTAAGTATATTAAGTCTACTTAGTCCGTTATTTATTAATTACTCCACACCTGACACCACTGTAAAGTTTGTCTTTTCGGGTTCTTAAATAAAACTAACGATAACTTTAGACGCACACTATATTAATAATAAAACGTATAACAATATAAAACTAACAACTAACAATAAGCACATTTATGTATTTATATTTATGTAACTTTAATCTGCGATGCTTCGGTATGAAATGAATAATGGTCCAATCCCTTCTTCGACGGCTTTTATATCGTGGCTTATATTTTCTCGAGGTAGATAGAACGCTCCAGAAAATGCCAGAGGTATGACGCGCGCGACGAGTCATCACAATATTAAGATATTTTCTGAAAATTTTGTAGCGATACAAATGGAAAAATTGCGAGTTATTTACGATAAACCTATTTACATTGGCTTCTCCGTGTTGGAACTATCAAAACTTCATATGTATGATTTCTATTATGAATATTTGAAACGCACATATGAAGAAAACGTAAATCTATGTTATATGGATACCGATAGTTTTATTTTACAAATTAAAGCCGATGATATTTACTGTGACATTAAAAATAATATTTCAAAATTTGATACATCCAACTTTCCGGTCAATAATGTTTTCAACATCCCCCTCCGAAATAAGGCTACAGTCGAACTATTTAAAGATGAGAACGCAGATAAGCTGATGAGCGAATTTGTTGGCTTGCGCGAAAAAGTTTACGCACTTGATGTTGAGGGTAGACAAGTAAAAAAATCTAAAGGCATAAAAAAATATTGTTAGGAATGAAATCGTTTAGAGGATTATAAAAGGTGTTTGTTCGATCTAAAATTGCTATTTAAATCTCAAAATTTATTCAAATCGCGACTGCATGAGATTTCTTTAATTACGCAAAATAAATTAGCTCTATCTCCTTTCGACGACAAGCGGTCGTCTCTAGCTTGGGGCCATCGCGACATTGATGGCGAGTTAACGTCTTAAGAGGCAATTAAATTATATTTCATATTAGAATTATGACTCGATAGAACATTCCTATTTTTAAGTAGAAACTACCACCCTCCATTATATTTATGGACCTGCGCTGAGAACGCCTTTCCTCCCCCACCTAGTCAGGTTGGAGCTATTAGGTAAGCATGTAGAGCAAAACGATTCAGCTTTAAGTTTTTACTAGTGCTGTAAAGCTGCGTTATCGCAATGGAATATGGTACCTATATTTTATACTTACTAATTTCTTTTTACTATTTTTTTGTTTTGCTTCAGTTAACAATACGAATAATTACAATAAATTCATCACCGACTCTCTGAAAATGAAGGAAGATGCGATCTTTTGAGAAAAGCAGCTTATTGGGCAATCGTTATATTTACTCAATAAGGCCGGCAGTAAATGTATTACTATAGTGCGCACATCTTCTTTACTGTGGATGAGTGGGAAGAATTTTGTAAAACTGAAGGTTGCAGTCCGGAGCATTATATTGAAGCTAGTGTGTATAACCATATAAAAATATAAAAGCCGCAATCAGACAATCGTTTTGTCTCAAAATACGTACAACATCTTTCATTTGATGCAGCTAATCAGTCAAAAGCTGTCCGTGCTCATGAGTGTCGACTTTGTACGCTTCTATAATGCAACACTTCAAGCATGCTCGCAGATGGAAGGTGACTTACGACATAAGATTAGAACATTATTGTCTTGCAATGAGACATCCCTAAATGCTCTGTATATGTTAGAAATATTGTATTTACATTAGAGTACTTTACATTTTGATTTCGAAGTAATGAAATTGAGAGATTAATAAAAATATCTATGTGAAAAATATATGTTGTATAAATAAAATTATATTTCTATGTGGAATGATGTTTTATTTTAAAGCAGGTCGTGTACACACAAACTACGGATCGATATCTGTTGAGACATGTACAGACCTGTTTCGATATATTTACCCCCACTGTATTTTGTATGCAAGTAATTCTAAATTCCGATAGAACTTCAGTGTTCGCTAGCCCGCTTTCAAAACCGCATGTGATTTTATCGGCCAAAAATATTGCGTATTAAACGTGTAATTCATAGTAATTATATGTAAATTAGCGTGAATTAACCGCGAATGCAGCTAATTATCCCGCGAAATTAGTAAATTAACCGCGAATTACCCCGCGAAGTTAGTTAATTACTCGCGGATTTCGCGAATCATGTCGCGAACTACCCCGCGAATTTAGTTAATTTCCTCTAATTGCCTCGCGCATTACGCGAATTATGTCGCATTTTACCCCGCGGATTACGTGGCTTTAGTCAATTGGTCGCGAATTCTGCGAGGTTCACGGTTTAATTAGTCGCGACTTTAGTGATTTATACGCGAATTACCAGCTAATTAAACCACGACCCCGCGAATTACTCGAATTATGTCGCGAATTGCCCCGCGGATTCCGCGAATTTAGTTAATTAGTCGCGAATAAAACCGCGAATTAGCATTTAATTCTACACATTCCGCGAATTCAACCGCGGATTCCGCGAATTAATACGCGAATCCCGCGACTTAAACCGCGAATTCCGCGAAGAAAAGCGCGAATTATCCTTTAATTGTACAAATTCCGCGAATTAAACCGCGGATTCCGCGAATTTATCCTCGAATCCCGCGAATTTATCCGCGAATCCCGCGAATTTATCCGCGAATCCCGCGAATTTATCCGAGAATCACACGGATTAAACCACGAATCCCGCGGATTAACCTTTTAATTAATTAAAACCGCTATTTAGCTCATTAGCGGTGGCGGTGGCGGTCCTCGGACCGGGTAATCTAATCTACTGATGATAAACTAACATTCCAAATGTAACAATTTTGAAATGTTAAAGTAATATTTATAGAGATTGTGGTGTCTGTTCTCTTAGCATATCTAAATTATAGCTAAAGTTGTATCACTATGTTGCAACTTCGTTATAACTGTTAATTGTTTAATTGTAGTAGTTATTGGCTTGTTGTTGATTTATTGTATTTTCGATTTTACTATTTATTGTTCTGCTTAAAGCTCCTATCACCCTCGATAAGTTTTTATAATATAGGTAAACATATTATGGTAATCATTATTAATATGATATCATTTGTTATTCTTTTACAGCATGGAGCCTGTAGATAGTAATTTATGTAAAGGAGAATAATTTAGTCTTAAGGAAAAGCCCATAATTGTTGAGATGTTCATATACTTTTATAAATATATTAACATGAATGTTGTTGTTAAAGAAACAAGCAAAATTTTGGTTATTCATAGCGCGATATAATAATATAAAACACAACCAACAAAAGGGTCTACATCGCAATGACCGACTTACGTAGGTAATTACATCTTTATATCCAGAATTAAATTGTCATCTTCTATTCTCATTAGCTGGAAAGTACGAGTTTCTTTTTGTAGGTATCGTAATTTATAATCAAAATATTTTAAATTCATAGAAGCTTTAATATTATTTAATAAAAACATATGTATAAGTAACTGATGTATTGAAGAATATAAAAAATTATTCGTTTCCTGGGAATAAGAAAATTCCATCCCTATAAATCGAACATCTCATGTGAATATTAGAGACTCAAGACAAATGTATTAACCAATGTAAACTTCATCGCCCACCTTTATATGGCCAGGTATCTTCACTCCCAAATGTATTCCCATTACTGCTTGCTTTCCTTCAGTCTTTACGTGGTCAGACTTTTTCAAATTATTCGTACTGCAAAAATGAATTAAATGTTACTGGATTGCATATAAAAAAATAATAATATTATTTTTCAAAGTTAAAGTTATTTGCAATTTAACTTTTAAACGCATTACACGAAAGTACCAAAATTGAAAATTTTAAATAAATTAAAAGTAGTTTACCTTAAGGTAAAAACATATATCGTGTATGTGTTATGTTCCCAATGACACACTTTAAGAGAGTGAAATCATCAATGAATATTTTTCTGAACTTCTATTTTTGCAGGAATGTGTTGGAAACGTTGTATCACTTTAAATCAAATAACTGTTTCTTCGATTAAATAATAATAATAATATAACTTTATTTAGCAACTGCTATGTACATGCACAATAAATTTTGAATATATAAATCATGAAAGTTAGAACGATAACAGAAGACTTAAACTAAAAGTTTTCCCTAACAAATTCTATTACAAGGATCTTAAATCTATTCAAACCACCACTGGATTTCATGTGCGTAGGTAAACTATTAAACAGTTTCAGTCCGTTCACAAACACATTCTTGGTTGTTTGCACCCTATTATAGTTTTCAATATAATAATCGTTGGTATTTCTGGTTCCGTAGTTGTGAATTTGATCGACCGTTGTCAATCTGCCACTTAAGTAAGGAGGCATTATTCCAATTTTAATTTTATAGATGAAAACCATTGTCTTATATACTATGTATTGTTTTACACTTAATAAACTTAAAGTTTCTAGCATTAGATTAATTGGAGTATATCTGTTACATTTTAATACTATTCGCAAAGCCTTATTCTGTGGTTTTTGGAGTTGCTGCATCTCATTCCTATTTATACTAAATAAAATGGCAGAGCAAAAATCAAAATGTGGTGCTATTAAAGATTTAAACAACAACAGTCGGGCATACAGTGACAAATTATGACTAAATCTATTTAAGAAAAATATCTTTTTGGAAATTTTATTAGATAAGTGTGAGTTTTGAAATCTAAATTAGTATTCAATATTACCCCCAAATATTTCATATTCTCAACTCTGGCTATTTTCCTGGAGTCCATATACAAATCTATATCATTCAAATTCAATTTATAAATCTTATATTTAGTACCAATTATCATGAACTTAGTTTTACTGAAATTCAGTGCCATATTATTCTCACATACCCATTTATACAATTTATTTAATTGGACAGTCATGCTATCCACCATCTCCCTAATATCATCACCAACTATATAGATCATGGTGTCGTCAGCAAACATACATATTTCGCAATTATCAGCCGCTTTAACTATATCATTAATGTACAGAATAAACAATAGTGGACATAACACTGTTCCCTGGGACACTCCGTATTTTGTAATAATCTTATCAGACATCTCATTTTTATATTTGACTACTTGATATCTATTACTTAGGTACGATTCAAAACCATCCTAATGCTAACCCAGATATTATCATTTTATTTAATTTACACAATAACAAGGCTCTGTCAACAGTCTCAAAAGCCCTCTTAAAGTCTAAGAATACAGTCAAACCAAACTTGCCTTTATCAATTACTTTCGCCCACGCATGGCAAACACTCAGCACAACCGTTTCACACGAATGATATTTTCTGAACCCCGACTGATTCGACTCAATTAGAGAATTTTTTTCACAATATTCCATTAATTGGACTTTTACACACGTTTCCAAAACTTTTTCATATGGAGCTACTAAGTTAATAGGTCTAAATTCCTCATGCCGACACGTTCCGTTAACCTTAGGTACTGGCGTCACATATGTCGTTTTCCAATCTTCAGGAAATTTACCAGTTGGAAGTGATGTATTTATAACATCGAGAAACCTGTCAGCAACTTCTTCACAGGAATCTCTTAAAACGTTTATTGATATTCCATCACCTATCTCTCCAGTACACTTCATAGATTTTAATATAGGTTTCAAAGACCCCATCGATACAGCAGTAAAGCAATCCGTTTGTACGGGGGCATTAATATTATCGAGTATCTTTGGCTAATCCACCGACCTAGGCATATCTCTCACAATATTTTCAATACTGTTAACGAAAAAGTTATTAAATTTATGAGCAATCTCCTTCGCGATAGCCGTAGCTCCGTCACTGAATTTTATTTCACTGTTAACATTTTTACTTTTATTCGGTAGTAATGCTTTTAAGTTTTTCCACAATTTACGATTATTATATCTATTTTCATCTATAATCTTAATGTAATATTCATCCTTTTCCTTTTTTATAAGCTGTCACTTTGTTACGCGCTATTTTGTAATTTTCCCAGTCGCAGTCTTGGTCAGTAAACACAGCCCGCCTATAGTTCAAGTCTCTTAACTTCATCATTTCTATTATACCGCTATTCATCCATTTCTTCTTCAAATAAATTTTCCTCAGTATGAGTTCCTCTATAGGACACATTTTCTCCATTATGTCACCTATGCTGCTAATGAAAGCATCCGCTATGACATCAACATTTACCATCGAATAGCTCCAGTTGATACCAAGTAAGTTATCTTGTAAACTTTCCTTCCTTTAATTTCTCATTTTTCTTTTCTTTATTACAGTCTTTTCTAAGTGGGCTTCTTTTTCCTCTTCTGCGGCAATGCTCAAAATGCAGTGGTCACCAATCCGAGGAGTTCTATGAACTTCGTGTGCCAAATCCTTTTTATTAATTATAATATAGTCTATTAATGTTTTGCTATGATTCGTAATTCTAGTAGGCACATTGACAATTTGAATTCAGTTCGTGTTTATATAATATTGTTTTAATTTTGTTACAGTAATAATCATTTAGGTTCAGGTAATCAAGATTATAATCCCCCAATAAAATTATGTTTTCCTCTACAGTATTTCCCATGTACTCATCAATGAATTCAATAAATAAATTATCATGTTTTGCAGGAAGATGATATAGAACGTTAATGAGTTACTTCTCGAAAAGTTTCGAAAACCATAGTATCTAATATATAAACAAGTACACCGCCCGTTCTACGGTTATTTGTGCAACACTTAACGACGCTATACCCTTGGATGTCCAATTCCACATCTTCCACTGTGACATCCACATGGGTCTCAACGAGGCATAATATTTTGGGGCTCCATTCGCTAACCAATTCGATTATAAGATCCTTATTGTTCAAAAATCCCTGACAGTTTAAGTAAACAGTTTACTATTTATATGTGATTTACTCAGTATATCTTTACCATTAACCATATTTGTTAATTGCTATTCATACTGAATTTTAGATGTTATTTTATTTATAATTCTCTTGTATCATTCACAGTTTCTATCGTTGGCTGCATGATCAAAATTTATTTTAATATTTAACTTTTCAATCATTTTTACGCAAATAGCACATTTCACGAAATCATTCTGGCAATCGTTGGTTTGGTGTGCACCCGCACATTTGTTACATGCTACTCCGCCAGTACAATCCTTAACAAAGTCATTGTACCCCAATCACTTGAAACATTTAACTACATTAACATAATCGTACATATCACATTTACGCCAGCCAATATTTACTTTACCCATATTTATAAATTTTCGATACATATCCGGCTCAATATTTAATATTATATTACCATTTCTTTTCTTTTTATTAATGAATTTCCGTTGAATGCTTATTTTCTTCATTAGCTCTTCCTCCGTAGATCCTAAATCATTCTGTTCTCCAATACAACTTAATATAATTTCATTATCCAGGTTGATTGTCTCCGATTCATTACCAACAATTATTATTTGCGTGTTTCTGATTTTAGGATCAATAACTTAATAACTTTTACCCATTTCTCTTCGCACCGTATCTTTTAACTTCTATTTAGAGTTATTATTACTGCAACTTATTGCAACACCACCCCTGCTTACGTTTCTTACAGTTTCCACTCCAATTGCTAATCTTCCGGGGTCAATTTTATCTTTTATATCTTGTTGGGCTTTTACTTTTTTTTATTCTCGTTGATTGGTTTAATTACAATAACCTCCTGCTTTTTCTTTATTACGTCGCTAAACGTTTTACGTTTTGCAACTTTCTCTACGGTATTGATCCCTTCCAGTTTTATATTCATATTTTGGAACGCCTCCCTTTGGCTCGTCATTTCTTCAAAACACTGCTTCATCTTGTCATTCATATCATTAATTTTCTTCATTAAATTATAATTTTCACAATGTGAGCAAACAAATTTTATATGTTGCAATTGTAGTACATTATATATTTTTTCGGTATCTTTCACATTTATACCCCTACAATTTAGATGGTATTGTCCGTGGCATATAAAACATTCGGTCAGTTTTTCTAGTCTCTTGATATCCGTATTACATACAAAACATATATTCATTTTTTATCAGTCTATATTCATGCGGACATATTAATACGGAATAATAATATAATATATGAATGTCTGTAACTATGGCTTTCTGCTACTGTATGTCACACCTTGATCCCTGCACTTGATAAACGAAAAAACGGCGCGTTTTTTGAAAGACCTCAAATAAACACGTCTTGTCACTCGTCTTATTTTCGAAACTATTAATGTTTAATTATTATTAAAAGAACAATTTTCCGTATAGGTACTATGCTACTAGAACACTGTTAATACCTAATTAACTTGAAAATTACATTTGCGAGTGCGTACTCAATTCATGCACATTTTATAACGTTGTGGTTTCAATGATCATATCTAGTGGTTTTATTATGGTTACATTGGTTAGTAGTTGGCTTAGTTAGTCTCTTCGTTTTCATGAATTATTTAAATTATTTTAAGCAAGATTTTATTTAGTAATCTTATGTAATGGTTTTATTATATTTATTAATTAAATTGTTATAAGACCTTATCTCTATATAAGTGAGAAATGTTAATTATTGTGTAAATTAGTTACAAGTTGTTATTGTATTAGTTTGTAAAAATGGTTTATTATATGAATACACTGATATACACTGTCTAATATTTAAATAATGAGTTCATAGTACAAAAAGGAAACAAAGCAATTGAACTGTATATGTATTTTATTCAAAGTACACTCTTTCGGAATCGATACAATGAGTAGTAAGATTGAGGAACGACTAGAACGACCTCGGCATATCTTGTTGCAGTATGTCCCCCAAAGAATCGATGCCCCTAATGTCTTCAACATCATCAAAGAGACTCTTTTTCAACGATAACTTTAGTTTCGAAAATATAGCCGCAGAGGAACAAATCTGGTGAATAGGCTAAGTAATTGAACGCACACGTGTTTCGGGCCTTGTGAACTGGTACATTGACATTAAGCAGGAGCCAATACTCAGGCCCCATGTAGCGAATCATCTTCCTTAGGGGTTCCAAAATACTCAAATTTTCAGAAACGAACTGTCCCTCATTCGTGATGAATAATGCTCTTACTGTCATACAAAACACCAACAATGTTTTTACTTTTGGCTTTTTCATACGAACTTTTTCGTTTTGGTGATGATGATCACACCTATATATTTGGCATTTAGTTGTGAGATCATATCGAAAATATCAAGTTTTACCCTTCGCACTAATGAAATTCACCAAATTTGTAATCCTACAAGCAGTTTGAAGGAGGTTCTTAGCATCCTGAACGAGATGATTCTAATCTTCTGACAAAGAATGTGTCACACACCGAAATGTGACATTTTTCTTACCTAAATCTTCCACTAAATGTGATGAATTGTTTTTCGGCTTACACCAAACCCATCCGCTAACAGTCACACAACGATCTTCTTTAACTCCTTATTCTCGGCAGTACTTTTGCCGAATTTAATGTTCGCTTTTTGCTCCATACCATGTTGCCAGATTGTGGTCAAAGGTCGGACATCCCATTATTTATTAAGCTAATCAGTCACAAATATAATCTTTAATTTAGCATTAAAGATGCCAAAATTTCCCGAAACGTGGAAGATGTCTAAGGTGTGTCCTATTCTTAAAAACGGTTCGCCTTCTGATATTAAGAATTACAGATCGATTTCGCTTTCATCTAGCTTTGCTAAAGTGCTTGAAAGAGCTATTTATTCACGAATCTATCCTGTAGTCAGATATCACCATTTCAGCACGGTTTTATGGAGAAAAGATCAAGAGTATCTACTTTAGCTTACTTCTCACAATTTAGTGCCAATGTTCTAGATTGCCAGCGTCAAGTTGATTGATAAATTAAGAGTCTGCGGCTCTTCTGAGTCACTATTGACATTTCTTCGGACATATCTTTTGAATAGACCACAGTATATAACGTGCAACGGGTTCTCGTCACGCGTTTTTTATGCATATTTGGGCGTTCCTCAAGGATCAAATGTGCGTCCAATGCTGTTTCTACTGTTTTTCAATGATATTCTTGATTCTTTGCTGATGATCTCAAGACCCTTACAGCCATCGAATCAATAAGCGATTGTATTCGACTTCAAGACCAAATTAGTAAAGTCGAGTTGTGGTGTGAAGCTAACAAACTCGATATGAACGCAAAGAAGCATAACATTATCAGTTTTACCAGAAAATTATACCCGATCACATACACTTACACCTATGGTACAACGGAGTTGAATCGTTGCTATTTAGTTGAAGATCTAGACGTACGTTTCGGTAGCAAGTTCACTTTTGTTGAACACATTAAATCAGTTACGACGTCGGCCACTAGAATGTTGGGTTTCATTATCCCTAATTCAAAATTCTTCACCAACATTACTACACTAAAAACTTTATATTGCTCATATGTCAGATTGACATTAGATTATACAATTTTAATTTAGTATCCTCACTATGAAATCTATAAAATATGCCTAGAGTAAATTCTACGTCTATTTTTTAAGTATTCGTATTTTAAAACTGAGGGCACATATCCTACAAGAGGCTACGATAACGATTCATTACTGCGTATGTATGGAATGATATCTGTGGAGAGAAGATATATACTGAGGAGTGTAAAATTTTTATATAATCTAGTGTACAACAACATCGATTGCATTTTCTTGGTTTCACAGTTGTCTTTTCTTGTGCCTCGTACTTCTTCGCGATAGCTAACTACTTTCTTTCTTCCCACGGCTAAAACAAACATAGTTTCGGCATCTCTCGTTTTCGCCATGTGTAGCAACTTTAATGAGATCTCTGACACATGTGATTTAAATGTTATGTACCTTATTGAAGTCATTGAGATTGCTATGTTGCAGTTTTCGTAGAACTTTTTTTTTCAACTTATGTTTATATTTGTAAAATATGTCTATTATAATTTAGTTTTTTTGGACGAATTTCGATTCTGTTATTGAGTAATAATTTACTTTATTCGTAAGTATTTATTTGTCATTTTGTAATATATATTTGTCCTGTACGTAAAAATGCTTTCTACATTTAACGACGCTAATTATTCGAATTTTTTAGCGAAAAAAAATTCGCCCTTAAGCAGAATTCGAACCTACGTCCATTGGTTTGCCGGAATACTGCTTTTACCACTAAGCTATTAAGAACTGAAGTTTTGAATCGTCGGGAAAGTCTTAAATCGCATTAAGAAACAGATATTAATATTGTTGCCCGTAGTCGGCAAAATTGGAATATCTAATTCTGTTGGACAGTAAATAAATAAATACTTGATGTGAACTGCTCGCATCATGTGGCCCATATCTAGATGGCTCAGTACGTTAGCATATAAATCTTACTTTTAATATGTTTCAAAAGAAAAAAATCAAGGCGTAAGTTTGGAGGGTATGGAAGATGAGCTAAGCAATATAAACTCCTCTTCAGCGCATCACCCAATCCAATGCTGAAGCTCTAATTTGTTTGAAATTATGAAATTGTTGAAATCTTTTGCTAGTTGCGGAAATTACCATAACTGACCCGTGGCAGTAAAAGGATTTCTATACTTTAGTTTTTGAAACAGCATAGAAAATATTTTGTTTTAAGGGAAACCTGTTACGTTTATATTTACGACCTACCTTGATTATAAACCCTTACTTAATACTAATAACATATGTTGCTCCTTATATTTCATTTGTACAGCTTAAATACTATATTCTAGTATTCCCGTCATTGGTTAATTGTAAATGTGTAATACCTTCATTAATTCCTTAATATTTATATCTACTAATCCCCGTCGTTGTATTCCTACTGATATTTACGATTTTGTGCCTCGTAATTATCTTCTGTTCTAGTTCCGTGTCACCTACAGATTTAATATTTTATATGTGACTCTCATATCCATTGTTGTCATATATACGAGAAACCTCTTTGTATTTCTTGACATTTTTTTCACTTAAGTTTTCCTTCGTAGCAGTATATAGTTTTTCCATTAACATTATTCGTTGATTGTATGTTTCTGAAACCACCATAAGTTGATTATTGAGGGAGGCACCTGTTGAAACCCTATACTATTAAATAAATGAATACACTGTGTGTACAGATTTTAATAAAAATGAAAAAAAAACAATATCACCTAATTTCCACTTTATTGAATTTCCATCAAGTAAAGTATATATTCCCAAACAAACCATCATCAAGAACAGTTAAATATAGTAACACAAAATAAAATAGTGGAACGAGTAGATAGCTTCAGTTATCTGGGTGCGGTAATCCAGGCAAATGGACAAATGGATAAGAAAATCGCCAATAAAATAAGAAATGCGGAAAAAATTTATTATGCGTTGGGTAAAGTATTATTCATAAAAAAGATATATTCAAAAATACCAAGCTACAGGTTTATAAAACTATATATGTACCAACTTTAACATATAGCTGCGAATCTTGGACCATAAATGACAGAACGAAGGCCCGACTACAAGCAATTGAAATGAAGTATCTACGTAGTATAGAGTGTGTGACAAGGTTAAATAGAATACGATACGTCGAGATAAGATGAAGAAGCCGTGTAACTTCGTTAAACTGAACGATTGAGCAGTCGCAATTGAGATAGTTCGGGTATCTAATAAGAATGTAACGGAGCAGAATGGCGAAAAAAATATGGAGCATTAAACCTATGGGAAGGAGAGCAAGAGGCACACCCAAAAAGACATGGAACAATCATATAAACGGAAATTTAAGGAAGAGAAACCTAGAATGGAGCGCCAAGCGGCACCCCCTTGTATTTACGTCTTATGCCCGTAATGGAGGTTCTGCGGGCACTGACTTCATACTTCTTCCATACTCATGGGAATTAAATGAACCGAGATAAAAACAAAAATTTAAAAAGATGGAGTATGAAGAGAATCCAAAACCTAAGGAGTCTATAGAGACTCCCTTGGCAATGGAGACTGATGAGACTCCAAAAACAAAACTGAACCGCAACGGGCTGAAACTGAGAACGTTGCGAAAACAGAGGGTGCACCCAAGGAGAGAAAACATCTTTCCGGGGCACAAAGAAAGAAATTAAAGAAGATGAGGAAACGGGGTGGATACGAGTAAAATAGGGCTCCCTCTTTCCCAAAAAGAACCTCAGGGAGAATCTAAGCCAACAAGGGTCGTTAAGCGAACCGTGTCGGTTACGGGCACTCCTGAGGATAAAGTAACTAAGCACACGAAGTTTTCTGCTTAGGGCGTAAGTTACAAACCAGCTCTTAAAGGTACAACGGCTGCAACAGTTCCTAAGGACTACCCAATCAGCTTAGTGACCATACAAGGAGCCATACAAGAGGCCCTGATAAGGACTAGTACAACACTACGAGAGATTACTTCGAAAAGGAAACTGTTTGCCAAAACAGCAACGAGTTTTAGCGTTTCTGCCAGGGACTAAAAAAGAGGATCTGATAGTGGGCTTGAAAAGACTCGAGAGGCAAAATCCAGGGCTTAAAGTGGACTTAAGTGGGCTTAAAGGGCCTACATATGGGCCTTCGGATTGACAAAGAGTCTGAGGAAACGTTGGTGAGGACCGATTGGAGATCTTTCTATCGCTTTCAGAGGG